>OY998183.1:80722063-83122063 GCA_963921935.1 Galeruca laticollis
TATGGTGCACACGCAAGTGTTTTATTCAAATTTTTCTTGTCACTATCGAGTATTCAGCCGGAGCTGTTCGAGCCTTTAAATTGAACGCCACTATTATAATATTTTTTCGCGCATAATTCAAAATAGATAGAATAAGATGCAATCATTTCCGTTAAAAACTAGTTTATTGCTGAAATAATGTTTTTTCCGAAAATAGCAGAATTGTACCTACTCTGTAGAAAGGGATTTCAAAACCAGTCATCCTGCCTATTCTTTAGGTCATAGGATGTTACTATTCTTTCAACCAGCACAAAAAGAATTACATATTTTTATTTGAAGTCATCAGATTAAGAGAAGCATCTGAAACAGTCAGAGTCCGACCCTGCTACATATAACAGATATCTCACAGGCGAATTAGTGCAGGCTGTAACCAATATGTGTCATTACATCTTAACAACGATTTTATATTTGTTACTATTGTCGCTGGGTAAGATGTGAATGAAACGTTTTTACTTATAGTATGATACAAAACGTGCGCCTACCTTTTTGAAAAGTCCTGTACCTAATTAGGTTCTTGTTAGATTATTTTCTTGTATATATCATGGGTATTAAGGGGTTATTTTCTTTCTCTTGTGGTTTTTATTGTAGATATAAGTGACCGTGGGACTACTGATTTTGGCTTTGGTTACATCATATTGGGGTGTTAGCCTCAGTAGTACGAGAAACTGCCCACTTTAGCTGATAAGTGCTATAACTTATTAGTGTTCGGGTATAGCGGACTCCTTGACTTTGTCTAAAACATTTTACCAGTGTTAGGTTAAAACAAATTTGCTGATTAGTTTATACATACTTTATATACCATGTTATGGCTTCAGTAAGTATTTCCATATCGTTCAGAAACTTCTGTTTAAGACATTAGAATATATTGTACATATTTACCAATAAGACGTCAACTGTTTGATTAAATCTGATTTGTGTGATATTTCCGGGTATTTTGACTTTGTACATTACCATCTGCGGAGGTACTATGGTACTATTATTGTTTAAAATCATTTAAATAATTTCTAATACTTATAAGAATTGCTGTAATTTTATTTTTTGAGAAGTTTGGTTATATTGGAGTTAAGAATTTGCTGGATGACAGATACGTCGTGGATATCTGCGTTCGTTTGTTGTTTCGCACTGGGAGTAGTCGAGATCTCTGTCTTGCATTTGCTGTTTGACTTTACGAGTCATAGACAACTCATTATACTTACAGATTCCTCTCTGATGTGCTCGTAGATGACATGCGAACTTATTATTAATATTTTTGGGTTTACTCGACTTTTGTTCGATGTCTTAAGTGGTTTGTGGTTCTATGATCTGTGGTTGAGACAAATTCCTGTCAGCTGGATTGCTATTGGTTAGAAAACTTACTCGAGTATGTGTTGTAGGAAGGAGTTGAGTTTCAGGTGTTATTGGTGCATCCTTGACCTTTGACTTTCTCTTCTAATCTGAACTCCGAGATGGCTACCTGATTGCCAGTAAGTACTGAGTTTATACATGGTATTTGAAACCATCCCAGCTGGGATATTAATCAGGACTGTGTACATTTATTCGGGAAGCTGTTGGTGGCTGTATTTTTGAGATTTGGTGGATATTGGCAGTTTTTGGAAACCACGCTGCCTGACTTTTTTTGGAGAGATTTTTGACTGAAATCATAGCGTCTTTTGGATTTGGATAACTTCTTTTAATCCTTGTTTTGACGAGACGGTTGTTGAAGTTCCCAGGAAATTTTAGGCCCTTCAATTAGAGATATGTAAAAGAGATCTTATATCATTTTTTTTGCAAAGTATGTTTAGACATTTTCACTTATTTTCTATTACAGAAAAATATTTTGGGTGGGTTTAAATTTGTAACTATCAATATATTTCGTTATAAAATAGTATATATTTTTGTCGTTTTGGACCCCAAAAAAATATCTATGTATTTTTGATGGCTATTACCTAGCTGTATTCTACTTGTGATTGTGTATTCAATATTCTTCACATGAGTTTCGTACTCAAAGAATAGGTAATAGATGTCAAGTAGTTTTTATATAGTCTGATCGGGTGATTAGAATGTTACGAAGAATATCGGCATATGTTCTTGCAATAGTCTTAGTTCAATAGTTGACATGTATCATTCTGTTTCATCTCTCTACGTACTGCAGTGAGGTGTGATCATATATCAGATAGTTTTTGGCTTATTAATGTAATTTTTCATTTTGTCAATTAATTGCTATGCATAAGTTTGATTTCTTAGTTGTCATTTAGATTTTGTATATATTTTATTCACGTAGTAGTTATTCAAGTTTTTCAAGTAATAACTCAATTAGTAGGACACTAGGAAAGAAGTATTTTCTGGTTCAATATGTAAGTATAGTTTTTTAAGCCGCAGAGGCAATACTTTAGTACATTAGATAATAACTCTTAGGGGGAAATCTTCAATTTCATTTCAGTTATTATTTTCCTCTTATATATTAAAAAAATTTATGAAATCTAATGTCAGTCCGTCTGGCCGTTCCATCCGGCCGATTTCCTTCTTTTCTCTAAATGAAAGGTATTTAGACAGTAATATGTCATCAATCATTTAACTTTACTCATCCCCCACCTTACTAAAGTTATACTCAAACGCGATTCTTCCCTGTACATTTCTTATAGGGCACATTCACTAAAGCAATTCGAATTCTCATAGCTGCTCTTCTAATAAATGGATATCGATCCTTTCAGTCTCAGAACACTGAATGGATCAAATTCTTTCTTCTGAGCTATCAACTGCTTAAATTCGTCGAGTTTGAGGAAAGTTATGCGTGCACAATCAACTTTACATTCAATTTTTTCAAGATTCTCCTTCACTCAAATCTCTATAACTAGAGTTCTAATTAACGTAGGCTGTTGACATATAACTAAGAACACTCAGTGGACTGAGCCCTTTCTTTTGAGCTGTTAACTGTTTAAATTCGTTGGGTTTGAGGAAAGTTATGTGTGCACAATCGACTTTCAAGGAAATACCGTAACATGATTTTATGTGATAATAACACCCACTCATACATAGTCTATCCTAATGCTGCGGAGCAGCACAGGTTCTCTAGTCTCATTTTAACAACACATTTGGTGTTGATAATAATATAGTCTGGACATATAGCCTTAAGCTAGTTCAGTCAGTTAATAGTTTCATTGTTGATGATAACATTTCAGTAATTCAATGTTATCTGTACATTTAAGGGTTTTTTTGGAGGGTTACATATTTCCTGGAGGGATACCTTCTTTTTGGATACTTACCGTTTTCTGGAGGTGTATTTTTCTGGATACTTACCTTTTTCCTGGAGGGATACCTTTTTCTTGGGGACTTTATGAGGCGACTACCGTTCTTCCGGACGAACAGATAAGGAAATAAATAACATGGGGTGGATTTAATTGTTTATGTATATATTTTTCTGTTATGTAACATATATTTTTTTAAACTTATCCAGTTGAATCACATCTAACCTGCAGTAGATTCGCCTTTGTACCAAAGCTATCCCCTGAATCAACTATTAAACAGTAAACGTCTAACGATGAAGAGACCTAACCATACAGAAATAATCGATTTTAAAGATTAAACTAACTTTTCTGCGTCTGTGAGATGCCCTGAACAATATTCTATAATAAAACTGTCATTTGTAAGACACCGAAATGACTCCAAAAATAACCTAATATAGAACATATCTGGATTTATAGGACGCGCTGGACTCGCTCTAGTCAGCAGAAAATCAATAGGGTACATCTGTGAGATACCTTGAACAATATTCAATCATGAAATTGGTCACTTGTATACCCTACTCAATATACCGGTTGGCTAAGAAAATGGATTTTTTCTCTTAGCCAACGGGTATATCGAGTAGGGTATTGCGACCCCGTTTTAGGGGGAGACGGTAGGGTTATGAAATCAATGAATTTATCTCCATTGATTTCTATACAAAAAATTGTAACTTTATAGAATTTAGAAAAACATTAAACGCTTTAATCGCAATTTGCAAATCTGAATATCTCGCTGTCAGATTCAATAATTATCATGGAAGTTGTAGTGCTAGAGAGTGGACTACCATTTACTTATCGGTTTCGACTATTGTTTGTCAGTACGTTAGGACCATATATATTTTTAGGAAGAGATCAAACTGTGAAATTCCCACACAAAATTTTCAGACGACTACAGTGATTTAAAAAAAATGATAGATTTCAAATAACTAGGGAACGTATTAATTATCCACTCATTTATATGTTAATTTTTAATTATGTGCTTAATATGCTTGTGGTTAATGCAATAAAATCATTGCGTTTATTAAAATAGTGGCGATAAAGTGTAATAAACACTTAATTGATCATAAATTTAATAACATGAATTGTACAAAAAATTGGATTATTATTGTGATATTAGATTGAAAAAGTAAAGAGATTATGAATAATTTCCTGAGTAGAGTGCAGAACAAGAAACACAATATGTGATACGAATGAAGGATTATGAAAGGCCGTCATAATCAGAACAGAAAAAGGGAATATTTTCCACAAGAAATGGGTAAGTGGAATCTAGATAAAAATGGAGTTCCTTTTTATGATTTGCCCTACATAAGAGGACGATTTTTGAAGAATTGTTGATGATACAACAGTTGATAGAGGACTGGGCGAAAGGTGGGAAAAATGATGTTATCGGGTGAAGAAAATATGAGATTGGAGCATTGAAAGTGTATACATAATAGACATGGAGTGCAGAATACAGTAGACACTACTTTCAAGAAACTTTGGAAACAATTAATCAGGATGCTTAGATGAATTGTAATGAATAGCTTTAGGTCAGTATCCGAACAAGTTGCACATATTGGTCAAGAATTTGTGGATGAACAAAGTTACTGTGAGACCATAGTAACAGAATACACAATGAAAAGATAACTATTGTTGGCTTACGTATTGTACTCGAAGGATGTGTTGTGAATCAATTTTAGGAGTAAACATACGTTTCGGCTCAAGATCTAATTAGGAGGCATCGAGTGCAGTAGGTACTGTATTATACAATAATGAATCTGTTAAGTGCTAATACCAGACTGGAAGATTAACTTCCGACAGACTTAGAAATCTTTAGTCGTCTCTATACAGATATATCTCCAAATTATTTAAAAATTGACGGTAAAAAGTAGTTTATTATTTTATATTTTTTCCGATGATGTTACTTATGTTACGTGGAACAATTAATTGATAAATTTTGCCCAAAAAATAATTGGTTCTTCATATTTTCCCAATATTCAGTAGTGAATGTATATGGATTATCTTGTCCTAAATTCTCTGTGACATTTTTTCTTCATCTGTTCACATAATCAAGTAGCTTAACGTTATTGTATGTAATGTGAATTATATAGGTTGATTTTTAAAATCCTTATTTTCAAGAGCCGAATATTTGATTATCTACAGGATACCGTAGATGTATTGATTGAGGGGGTGTGATAGACACCTTATTAATTTTAATCATGGCTCCTATCTACACTGATGATTACCCTTTGTAGTGGATAATAACCCCGAAGGTTAGAAACAATTTATACGAACTGATATGAACTCAGATCATGTCGAGGTTGATAAATCTCAAAAGATTGTTTACCTAAGCATAATAATAAGCCCATGCTAGAAAGAGATATTTAAAACTAGGTGTAACCATATTTGTAAACATTGCACCAATTATTTACTATAAGAAGGATCGTAAGCATATAGGAATCAATTATTATTATGTTCTGTTTATCGATAACAACGAATGTTTACTATTGGTACGAGTTGAACTTGACCGTTCTAGTAAAATTATAGGCCAAGCTGGTATCAGTGTTATTTAGTGTACATAAATCCAGTGATATTTGTCGAGATGTTTATTTTCACCTTATAATCCAGGTTGGGGTAAGTCCACAATTACTTCAATCCATGGTATAATCTTGAAATTAGGTCCTTATCCGTTACATCCACTATCAACAATTCATACAACACATGACTATCCTGCCATGTCCTGCCCCAACACTATAGATACAACAGACTTTGATAAATTTCGCAGGAGATATATACAAGTACATTTCTCTCAAAAAATTGCCACAGACATTAAATTTAACGTTACGAATGAATACTGCCAATACATATATCGGTGATTTCGATTTTGGTTACACCTTTTTTCATATTACAGTGCCCCACCCTGAACTATGAACTGGTCATTCACCGTTATTCTCAACTCTCCTAACCATAGACTGAAATGATATCAAGCTGTAGAATTTCCAAGCTCATACTCATCATGGGAAACGCTCTATTCATTCATATTTATCGCATTTTCTCTTCTTCTATGCATTTTTGTTGCCCCTACCTTCGTAATAAGGATATCGTCGGCCATTACTTGTAGATGCGTAGACCAATTATGTTTTATTTCTTATATGAATTCATGTCATATCTACATTCTTAATTTTTTTCTTCTTGCATCGTTTCTGATTTATCCTCTGTTTTTCTATATTTTATTTCAATTCCTTGAATCCTCCTTGTCTCACTTATTGTCTGGTGCAAAAATATCTGACTTCAAATGTCCTTCAATTACATTTTTGTTTTCATAAGATTTCCTAAGAACTTCATGAAAATCCTTCCCCATACCTATAAAAGCAATTTTAGCTTTTTCATAGAATTTGTCTATATTTTCTAAAAAAAAAATTCCATTCTATCAATTTTCATGGCGTTATAATCCTGGCTGGGTCTTAGGCGACTTCACAAGATGATTACATCTATTTCGATCTCTCGCAACCTCCATCCAATCCTCGATGACCAGAGCTTCCATCTTTTCTAGATCCACTTTGTATATTCCTATATTGTTGATCCACTGGTTGGTCTAAGTTCCTTCTCAAAATTTTTTACCAATAGCTGTACTACTATACTTAGTTTTCAGTTTTTCCAAAACTTATGCAATCTTTTCCTTTTTCAGTAAATGGACAACATGACTGTGAATGTTTTACATTCACAGTCAAGTTCCTTATATCCGCATATCTCATTTTTACTTTTCCGCACAAACTATCTAATATTCGAGAAAAGTATTGGTTTACCCCAAGAAAGGTTGGAATTTTAAAAAAAAATATGAGTTATTTTTACATTTTTCATCAATAACAACACGAAATAACGGTTTTTAGAAAAAATAAACGGTTTTAAGGGTTCAAACTAACTTTTCCGTATCTGTGAGATGCCCTGCACAATATTCTATCCTAGACTTGTATAAACTTCGGGAGATGTATCGTGCTAACAAACCGAAATTTCTCCAAAAGTAACCGAAAATGTAGTATATCTGGATTCATAGGATCCGCTGTACTCGCTCTAGTCAGCTGAAAATCAATAGAGTACATCTGTGAGACATCTTGAAAAACATCCAATTGTAAAATTGGCCACTTGTTTATACTCCGGAGCCCGAAATTTCTCCAAAAATGACCAAACATGTGGCACTTCAGATACCATAGCACCCATTGTACTAGGTATGGTGAGTTAAAAATCAATAAGGTTAATAAAAAAAAAACGCCCACCAATCATAAAATTGGTCACTTTTATACACTCTGGAGGCTGTATCGTGCTAAAAAACTGAAAATTCTCCGATAATGACAAAAACTTGGTACTGCAGGTACCATAGCACTCGTTGTACTAGCTTTAGTGAGCTAAATATCAATAGGATTCATCTGTGAGACGCCCCGAATACTCTCCAATCATAAAATTGGTCACTTTTATTTACTCCGGAGGCTGTATCGTGCTAAGAAACTGAAAATTCTCCAAAAATGTGGTACTTAAAGTACTATAGCACCTGTTGTACTAGATCTGGTGAGCTGACAGTTGATAGGTTTCATCTGTGAGATGTTCTGAATAATATTAAATCATAAAATTGAGTCTTGTTGCACTCCAGAGGCTGTATCGTGCTCACAAACTGAAATTTCTCAAAAAATGACAAAAATGTCGTACAAGTACCATAGCACCTGTTGTACTGGCTATGATGAGCTGAAAATCAATAGGGTTCATCTGTGAGGTGTCCGGAACAATATTCAATCCTAAAATTAGTGACTTGTTGCACTCCGGAGGCTGTATCGTGCTAACAAGACATGTAACTAAAAGTGGCCGACGACAACGACAACAACGACGACATACACACAGGATTTTTTTCTTGAAACCGTTTTTTCGTTTTGTTCTTGATGAATAACGTAAAAATAACTTTTTTTTCAAAATTCCAACTTTTTTTAGGGTAAACCAATACTTTTCTCCCATATTAGATAGGTTGGGCGGAAAAGTAAAATCCTGTGTGTATGTCGTAGTCGTTGTCGTCGGCCACTTTTCGTTACATGTCTTGTTAGCACGATGCAGCATCCGCAGTGCAAAAAGTCACCAATTTTATGATTGAATATTGTTCAGGTTATCTCACAGATAACCCTATTGATTTTCAGTACACCAAAGTCAGTACAACGGGTGCTATAGTATTTGAAGTACGACATTTTTGTAATTTTTTGAGAAATTTTAGTTTGTTAACACGATACAGCCTCCGGAGTGCAATATGTCATCAATTTTATGATTGAGGACATCACACAGATGAACCCTATTGATTTCCAGCTCACCAGAGCCAGTACAACAGGTGCTATAGTACAACATTTTTCTCATTTTTGAAGAAATTTCAGTTTGCTAGCACGATACAGTATATACAAGTGACCAATTTCATGGATATTATTCAGAGCGTCTAAAAGATGAACCCTGTTGATATTCAGCTCACTAAAGCCAGAACAACGGGTGCTATGGTACTTGAAGTACTAAATTTTTGTCATTTTTGGAGAATTTTCAGTTTGCTAACACCATACAGCCTCCAAAGTGTATACAAGTGACCACTTTTATGATGGAATATTTTGAAGGTATCTCACAGATGTACCCTATTGATTTTCAGCTGACTAGAGCGAGTACAGCGGGTCCTATTAATCCAGAAATCCAGATATATTATAGTTTTGGAGAAATGTCGGCTCGTTAGCACGATACATCCCCCGAAGTGTATACAAGTAACAGTTTTATTATAGAATATTATTCAGGGTATCTTATATATGCGGAAAATTTAGTTTTAATCTCAAAAACCGTTTATTTCCATACTTCATGTTCAACAGCTCTTCTGGTCCACCTATATCTGCTATTATTTTTATTCATATTTGCCATTTTCAAATCCCAATTTGAAATTACATATCAGTATTTTCTGTATCATTGTCTCCTACATCTATAGAACCATCATATTTTTGTTAAACTAGGTATATAAAAATTAGCCCTCTTTTCAATGAAACTATTAATTCTTACCTGAGTTTGAAAATGTGAAGTGTAGGACCTTTCTAGAACACAAGTCAGTTTATAGCTTTGGCATATAACTTTTTGATATGCACTTTCACGTCACCTAACCTATTGTCCACTATTCTAAACCACGCGAAGATCTTATTGCCCAGGATTTGTTATTTTACTATTATTTTTTAGCGTATTGTCCTGGCAAGCAAACGGCACAGTGAATATGAAGTGAAGATAGTGAAAATTTACTAAGAGCGTACAACAAATACGGAAGGTAATAACATACTACAGAAAAATTACCAGGGAATTAAAAGTCGTAAGTAAACTTGCATGAATTTAAATTTTAAAAACAAATTGGGAAACAAATGAAGAGTACCGAAATTTATCAATTCAACAAGGAATAAATTATACATGCAAAAATGGGTAACACAGAATACGATAAGAAAATTTATACAGACAAAAAATTAAAAGTACAGGAGCGGAATGAACAGAAATTTTTCAAAAGAATTTAACGAATCAGTCACGGTAAAAAAATCAGCTCGCCTACGGCTTGAGGGTGAATTTAGTATGTCTTTAACAAAAACTGTTTGCGAGTCCCTTGAAATCCGGTGCTGAGAAAGAAAGAATGGGGAGATGGATGAAATAACAAGAATGTCTAACTGATAAAATGACGACAATCGAAAAGAAACTAGAAAAGAATATGGAAGAAACTGGAGAGCTGAAAGAGGAAAATAAATGGTTGAAACAAATGATCAAAACATAATAAAGAAGAAAGGAAATGTTGGAACGAGAGACAAAAAGAAGCAATATATTTATACAGGTACATGTATAGGTTGCAATAGGAGAAAAGAACAATCTAAAGGTAAATGAGAGCCCAACTATGGAGAAAATAAGAGATAATTAACAGGACTAAGAACGGACTATCACCAGAAAGTGACAGAATCAACATGGAACTTATTAAATACGGAGGGACCAAACTGTTAGAAAAATTATACTAATTGATATATAAAATATGGGGAGAAGAAGAGTATTTGACTCAATAAAATGAAATCAATTATCACTGAAAGCGCTGAATGAAATGGGAGTGAATAATAAACTAATAAGATTAAATAATTGTCAAATTGAAATTAAATTAAATTGTTTTAAATAGGTATTATTTTTTAAGGAGCATAGAATCAACTAAAGAAATTAAAGGTTATGTTTAAATTAAGCATAGATCTAAATAATATTGATTGATTTATGGTTACATTCTTTTTTCAATTAAATGTCGTTAACTTAACCTAAAATTACCTAAATAGAAGTCTATCAATTTCAAATTATTCTTCTATTAAACAAATTTCATGTTAAAATAGCGTCATGCAATTAAAAGAAGGATCATAAATCAATCAATTTCATTTAAATATATGGTTAATTTTAACATTACCTTGAATTTTCTTAGTTATTTCTATATTCCTTAAAAAACAATAACTATTTTGAATAATCTTGTTTAATTTCAATTTGACAATTATTTAAAAAAATAAAAATGTTAATACATTTTTTGATAGTTAATACAATTCATCAATTATACCTTTTATAATATATCATCCTCGTATACTGTATCTTTGCAAATGGAAAAAATAAATTCCGAAAGCTCCGAAAGCTCTTTTTAATTTGCCGCAGAGGCATCGGATCTTAACTGGTATCAAACAGCTATAAATAGAAAATAATCTGCTTTTCTTCGGTCTATATTGGTTTTATTTTCCAGTGTTACAGTATTAATACCTATTTATCATACTTTAAAGTGCTTGATGGAAGTAATTTTGGTATTCCGCACTTCCATTCTACATTTTTTTGTTTCTCAGTTCTTTTCATTGCTTTTGTTCCACATCGTCTACATTATATTGGCTTGTCTATATTGGTATTCACATTCATTTTTATTGTCCATTTTTTTCTACTACGCAATTTGTATCAATTCTACATTTGTCCAAACTGTTCATTTACTCAGTTATATTTGATTTCAACTTTCATTTCACTCCGTATACTTCGTTGTGGTAAGTTTAAACTGTTATTTATCTCAGTTTCAAAGATTATAATTATACAATAATCTAAACCAAAAACCATTTTTGGGTTAATGTGTATGCAAACAACAACGAAATACTTCATTTTGATTCAATCAAGCAGTCAATTACAGTTTATAATGAAATCGATAAAATGTGTATAGGCGGCTGTGATGCGCCACCTGCGCTTACGGGTCATGTGCTTGCCTTGGCTCACTAGATTGATGGATTGGATTTGTTCGGTCAGCTTGAAATGGACGAGAACGTTTTTATGTTTTGTTGGCTTTTGCTTATGGACACATTTGTTTTCTGTTTTTAGGGATTTTATTCTTCGTCTCTCTTTTTACATACACGTTTGGGCTCTCGTTAAAATGTTTTCATCTAGTCACATTGAGTTCCAGTCACACGAGAGTGAAAGTTTTGATACACAATTCATTAGGATTAGGACAGAAGTGTTAAAATTGATTACTTTCCAATCCAAATAAAAGCATTAGCTTTTATCGCCTTTATTTTAATACAACTGTGTATTTTAAAGGCAACGTATTTAGTTCGACTTGAATTACCGACCAATTCTGTTAATTTTTTTCAAATATTATCTAGTCTCTAAAACTATCTATCTCTCTCCATGCCATTATAACCCTGAGTGGACCCTATCCGACATCACAACATGCCTCCATCTATTCCAATCTCTCGCAACCTCCTTCCAATCCTCGATACCCATAGCTTTGAGATCTTTAGCTATATTATTTCAGCCTTCAAGTAAATGTTGTCCTAATAGTTTTTTCCCAGTTGAGGCTTCTTCTCATAGGAGTCTTGTTCCCGAATATGTCTTCCAAATCTTTGTTGGTATTTATTCTAGTGTCCAGTCGTCTCTTCAAGCATCATCCCAATACTTTTCCTGACTTTCCTTTCCACAACTCGCAATCGCTCTTCCTTTGCCATTGTTATCGTCCATGTCTCGCATACTTACATAACTAATGATATTGTAACTGTTACAAAAAAAAAATACAAAAAAACCATCAAATTAGGTTCTAGGCCAGGCGAACTAAATTTTTTTCCTTACAGGGCATGCTTAGCGGAAAATGTTTAGAATATAGGGTTATAAATGTTGGGTACAACTTTCCGACAACATGATTTTTTAAAAAGTCTGATGGGTGAGGGTGGAAAGGCGGTGATAACGGTTTATTGCAATTTACGGCGTAACTGCTTGCTTTATGGAAAAAGTTTTAGATAATTGAAAAGACCATAATTTTTGCCTTTAAAGATTTTTGACTGAACCTCAAAATTTTTGAATAAAATGTAAAAACTGATTTTCTCGATTTATATTTTCAATTCGGCCATAAAAAGTCCAAAAGTTTTCAAATTTAGCACCAGTGTAGCTTTTTTGATGCCAAATAATCTCAATGATCTTTTTTTTCCTTAGTTGAGTAGTTTCTGAGAAATTTAAAAGTTTCAAAGAAAACTGCTTTTTTTCAAGAACGTGTTCAACCTTTTTTTTCACCCTAGACAATTCATTCGGGTCCCATTTTTTTGTAAACACTGCTACTTTTATTACTTACAATAAAACTATACTACTTTAAGCAAAGAAAATCGTTAAAAATGTAAAAAACTGTTAAGCTGGATTTTTTGGCGTCAAAAACCACGTTTTTTTCTCTTTTTCGGGCTTCAGCACTAATTATTCATTTAAATCACAAAATAATTCCAATGACATTTTAAAGATATTAGCTCCTGTTAACTGTTGTGCTAAAATATTCACTTCCCTTATTCTAAGCAAACTGTCGAAATGGGCTAATGAATGTAAAATGTCCAGCTGGCTTTCGTCTAGGTCGAGGTTGTCAAGATAATGTCTTTACCTTGTCCACTATTATTAATTTCCATATAAGGCATAGAATACTAAAATTGTTCACAATTTTTGTTGATTTCAAAAAAACCTTCGACTCGGTTCATCGTGCGGATTTTAGAAAAATATACCATTACGAAAACATTATGATTGAATTTTGTTCAGGACATCTCACAGATGAACTCTATTGATTTTCACCTCACCAGAGTCGGTACAACAGGTGCTATGGTACTTGAAGTACGACATTTTTTAAAGTTTGGAGAAATTTCAGTTTGTTAGCACGATACAGCCTCCGGAATTCAAAAAGTCAACAATTTTATGATTGATTATTGTTCACGACATATCACAGATGAACTCTATTGATTTTCAGCTCACCAGAGCCAGTACAACGGGTGCTATGGTACTTGATGTTTTCAATTTTTTGTCATTTTCAGTTTGTTAGCACGATACAGCATCCGGAGTATATACAAGTGACCAATTTTATGATTGGATATTGTTCAGAGCGTCTTATCAATTTTCAGCTAATTAGAGCGAGCACAACAGGTGCTATGGTATTTGAAGTGCCACATTTTTGGTAATTTTTTGGGAAATTTCGGGTTGTTACTACGATACAGCCTCTGGAGTATATACAAGTGACCAATTTTATAATTGGATATTTTTCAGTGTATCTCACAGTTGAATTCTTTTGATTTTCAATTCACTAAAGCGAGTACAACGGGTCCTATCAATCCCGATATAGAAGATTTTTGGTTATTTTGGAAGAAATTTCGGTTTGTCAGCCTCCGAAGTGTATAAAAGTGACAATTTTATTATAAAATATTGTTCAGGGCGTCCCACAGATTCAGAAATATTAGTTCTTATCTTTAAATCCGTTTATTAAGAGTTGAGTTTGCTTTTATTATGATTATTATTATAACTAAAGGGCGGAATATATGCAAAGTGCATATATATGCATAAATTGCATTTGTTTACTTCTTTTCACAAAACATTGCATATTTAAGTTAAAACCGATTTATTTTGCATATGTTGTAATCATTTCTACCTGAATAACAATGCGAATAACATTACAGTGTCATTAAATTTATTATAGAAAAAGAGGGTTTTTTTTAAGAAATATTATTAGCTTAAAGGAAATAAGTATAAACATTCTCTACCTAGAATCAATATATAAAAATAACCTTCGGTAGCTAACCTGCGTTTGAGGGACTAATATTTTAGTTGCCATTTTCCCGAAAACATTCTTTTTAAGTAAAAGTAGTGTTGTAAATAGTAATACGCAAATCATTTTGATGCCATGAAAGAACTTGTGTTAGACATTCAAAATTATTCGCAATGTGTAACTCAGAGTCAAGAACTTTTAAGTAATGTTCAAATGGCTAAAGAAATTATGTTCATAAAAGTTAATTTTTCTCTTTAACTAGATCTAATACAAGCATTAGAGGAAATAAATTTACTATTATTTGATTCAGTTAATCTTGTTCTGTTCATTGTAAAAAATTGCCCGAAATATAGGGGTTAAAATTAGAAATAAATTAGGAAAAACACTAGAAATAAATGGAGGCTGCGATACATTGAGAGTAGTTACCAGTATTCTCGAATACAACTTTTCTGAAAAATGTCCTACTCGGCAAAGTTTTCTGCCTAAATTGATATTGCCCTATTACGTCGGTAGATATAGAAAGAAGTTTTTCTATGTCCAACCACATTTTTATTGATATAAGACGAAACTTTTTGGTTGAAAATTTTGAAAAATATTTGATCATAAATTCATATTATAATGTATTAGATTCTTAATTATTACACTATAATTTTTTGTATATCATTTGTTTTATTTAAAAAATGAATGTATATACTTAATATTTTGTTTTATTTTTTAGTATTTTCATAAATTTGCATTTGCATATTTAGGCAAATTTAGAAAAAATATTGCCTGTATTTGGTAAAAACCATGCATATTTTGGTATTGTCTTTTTGAATATATTCCACCCTCTAATTATAACTGTTGTATATAGATTGATCTTTATTCGTCTCTAAAACTGATGGCGGAATACTTGTATCCAAAATTCACTATTTTATCTAGTCTATTTTTTTTCATTTCGTACTTTATGATGTAACCTTACCTTGTAGTTGCTACTAGATGAAAAGAGGTTACAATGCCGAAGGTTCGCTATTCGCCAGAGAGCATAAGGTCGTAAGGTAGGAATATTTGAAAAGTGGTCTTGTATTATTTTTTTAGGCGCCACTTGATTAGTAGGACATTCAAGAAACTCTTACTGATTAATCAAGAAACCAATAGTGAATTAATAAGCTATTATGACTTATCAAATATGTTATTTACAATGTTTTGCCTTTATGTTTGTGAATCAAATAAAACACATTATATTACCAATGAATCTGTTTAATGAAACTCCAGGTACCTTGAACAGACGGTGTAATAACCTGTTCTAATAAATACAAGGTAACCGACACTAATTACGAGCTGATAATCAGTTATCAATGGTTGGTTAAATTTGAAATGTTTAACAGTTTCTAATGTTATCATTTATCTGAGAACATCATGTACAATACACAAAATTCTTAGTGACAGGTAGATGGTATACCATTTACAGCTATACAAACTGTAATAGTTAATAAAATGTCACCAAATAGATAGAGAGGGTCTCTTATCCAGTAAAATTAAGCTGAAATGTAATTTCAGGGCTATATGCAATGATAAATTAATATTTCAACGAGATTGAAAAAATGCAATAATAAAATTATGAGCTGATAGACGTCTATATGAGAATTTGAAGTTACTAAATATCAATATATTAAAATATAGAAGTTAATGTGTCGTTAAATGTTAAAGCATGGAATTACAAAATTAATAAATTGCATCAAATTTGGATGAAAACAAATAAAACTATGAATGCTACTTGCGATTAGTGTCCAAACTATTAAACGTCGATTAGCATAATTGAAAAACCACATCTAACTTGTGAAACAAGATTCAGCCATCCTTTCAAGAACCATTGTCCATAACGGAATCATCTCGCAAGTGTCACCGACAAACCATGAGTCCACCATCATCACATGAAGCAAAACGCCATCACGAGCTCTTGTTGCTCTGTAACGCTAACGCCATCCAAGACACGTCTCTACTACCATGAATGGAGTACTATACTTTATCAGCTATCTTCACGAAAGGATACCTCATACTGGAAATATCCGAAACTTGAGGCTTCTTAAAATCCCAACCTGATCATCATATCTACCATCGATTACCAAGACCCATAAAACTGTTCAAAACCATATCCATGTGGCAGAAAAGTATGGTCAAAAACTATGCAGTGAAAAAACCGTAAACATAAATTGGGGTTACGAAAGTTTACCTTGTCACCAAGGATTTTTCACCATGATAGTGCCAAAAATTAATGGTATGAACCACATGCCATCGGCCATTTTCTATACCTACGACTTTTTACAATTGACACTCGGTCTCGTAGCTCAAAAAGTATCAGACAAGTGATTCCAATGCCAAAGTTTTATCTTCACATTCCTTTTGACACCTCAGATCAGTGATACCACTGACAATCAGATAAAATACCAACATGAAACGATAAAATACTCGTAGATTAGTTAAATTACATGAAAAAGATTAATAAAAATAGTAGAGGCCGATCGCCTATGAGATGGTCTGATCAAATCAAACAAGTCACAGACCAACCCCTTCACGTATCGTTTCACCAGGCTGAAGATCGAGGAATGTGGAAGGAGGCAATAGAAAGAGGAATTGAGGCATTCCAAAGAGGTCACGACCCTCATGATTGACGAAACTAGCAGAAAGAGAGAGAGAGAGAGAGAGAGAGAGAGAGAGATCAACTGTATGACACTAAAAATTATTCAAAGTGATTTCATCGTTACACTGTAAACAATGTTATAATGGAATCTCTTTGATACTCGAATTATAAAAATTAGTTTCAAGCATCAAAATCGTTTATTTTTAGCTTGATTATTTCTGTCTGACTTCCAGTATACTAATCAACTATTCTCTAGATTATCTATCAAATTAGGCTTTTATATATCACAGAGAGGTTCTTTTCGAATTGACCTATATTTTGCCATTTCTTGACCTATCGAACCTCTTCATAACCTGCATATCCTTTGAATCTGTTTTGTCTTAACATTGCTGGTGAAGATTCAAATTAGTCCCATACATACTAAATGTATAATAACCTGTTAAAAATAATGAAGCTGTCGATATGATTGCTGTATACTTTGAATATCTTGAAAATGCGGCATTAGCTCAAAGAGTATACCGAGTTCTATATGCGCGTTTACTGCGAAATGTGTGTAATACTGGCAGCTGTCGATCTCAGTTGTAAAGACAAACGGCTAGAATAATGGAAGGTTCAACATCAAGGTCATTGGAGTCTCAATGTATGGTGTGATACATTGGACGGAACTACGATGGGTTTCTATTTCTTTATTGAAATTAACTGTCTCGGCCCTTACTTCGTGGAATCTACTCATATTAGTGTTTTAAATGAAACATTCTGACGATGATATTGATTTATCGAAACAATTGTCAATTTTTTAGAATTTTCAACAATTTTCATTATATTGTGGAATTAGGTAGAAACAGTGAGTTTAATTTAAAACATTCCTGTTTCTATGATCAAACACTAAATGTGCCGTGTTTTTTTTATTTTGTGGTGAACCTATTAACCAATTGATTAGAAAATGTGCTTTTGCAATTAGGGTAAAATAAGTTTTTGCATCTAGGCGGTTACCCAGCACACTTTTCAAGAAATATGTGAGAATAATTGGATGGTTTGGTCGAGGAAGTCTTGGCCTTCCCAATCCCCAGATTTTACCGGTTTGGAGTTCTCTCTATGGGGTCGGTTAAAAAATATTGTTCACCAAATTTCACCAACAACGATAGACGATATATGAAAATATGAATACAAGACGCCATTCATAGTCTCTCAAGAGCAGAAATTGAAGCTGCTGTAATCTCCACGCATAAGCGGCTCCTACAAAATGCATTGAATGTGATAGAAGAGTAGACAGTTCGAACATTTGGCCTCTTTTTCTTATTAAACCCCTAAACGTTTATTTCTATTCTGTGAACTAAGGATACTTTTATTATTCAAACATTATAAAATTATGTTTGTTATTATGTTTTATACCTTAGATTGGACTGACTTTCGAGGACAAAATTGGTAGACTTCCGACGATATTTTAATTTGAATGAAGCTGGACTTACGTTGATAAATATAGAGTCGCCTGTCTAATTTTTTGATTTTTCGCCAAGTAAAAAATTATCTACAATCATTGGATCGTTGAAGATATGCTTAATACGTAGGTACTAAAATCATGCTTCCAATTATATAATTCCAAATAATTACAAACATGAGAATAAAAAAATTCCATATTATCAGTTCTTTCAAATATACAGAAAATTGCCAAGCGCTAGAAATATTCGAAATAATTTATCGAAAACAGTTATCAGTTATAATTGCATTTATAATTGATTATAATTATGTTCAAATTATTGGTTAAAAAGCGTGTAGACTTTGGAGTTGCAGTTGCAGTGAATTATATTATACATAACATAACAACAATTTACTATTATTGATTAAAATAATAATAACTTAGGGTTCTGCGAAGCTGCTCATTAGAATTTTCTGTATATTATTAACAGTTAACATATCAATATTACAGTCAGTCTAACGACGGTAGACTTCATCATGAAGGAATGGTCCAATTCTAAATCAAATGCCAGATATTGACCAGATAGAACATACGCGGATAAAAGTGTGAAATTTCGTTGAGAAGTTTCGTAGCACTGGTAGTGCATTTTGTTAATGTTAAGATTCTTCAGAGTTCAGGAGAACAGTGTGTACGAAGGTTTAATCTAATTGGGTAGTTATCGCAAAGTGGCATTGTAGGAATTGCATGTGAACTCAAAATCTCCACATCTTATGTACAAATCAATGCATTATTCATTGTTGAAAAATATTTCTACGATATCCATATTTCCATTTATTAGGAGGATCTGTGTTTACGGAATACGTGGTCCATATTTCAGTTGAAGCCGCAAATAAAAATCTGGTGAGAGAATTACAAATTTTTTACTGTACATGAAATTTAGGGTAGCTTTAACGATCCACATAACAGCATTCATCGTACTCAGTTACTTCAAAAGCATTTTGATAATGGAATAATTTGTTTTCGAAAAGTTGATTTCCGCCTCCGTGTTATCGCGAAAAACAGAATAAAATAATGGAATATATGCTTGAAAAATATGTGGAGCTCTCCAGAGTGTATAATAAAATTAAGAAGATATATTATAAGAAAAATCTACTAATTCCATAATCTATTTAGTAATCGGAAGAGTTACTATAACCTAATCTAAAAGATCTACTTGTGTGCGAAAGTTGTCTACATTTTTCAGCACATTTCATTAGTAATCATATTAAACTCAACTTATAAAGGCGGCTTTGAATATTTGCAACGACAATAAGAATAATTTATGGGTAGTTCCTGTTTTAGGTAAGTTTCGTCTCAATGAATTTTGAAAAATATGAGTAATCCTAATCTTAGTAAAAAGTGAAATATCCGGAATATATAGAGATTGTAGGTTATTTTACGTCCCGTCTTTCTAGATTGCTCCGTTTATTCGAGTGCTAGCTCTGAAAAATTCATTGCTGTCATTAATTTTCACGTCATAGTCAGAATATATTATTAAACGTAAGTGTGCTCTACGCCTACAAGTCCTACGATCTTGATATATAATTTGTCATGAATCTATATATTTGTCCCAGAATTATAACAATTTTGTCTTCATGAAAACATGAAATTAGCGATATATTTACTGATCATTCACAGTGAGGGGGGGTAAATTTATGAGCACTTCAGATTAATATGCAGAGCAAAAAAATATGATTACAGTCACTTACATTAGAAAAATTGATGATCAAATGAATGTTCAAGTTATTTTCGGTATCTAAAAATTTGTGAAAACTGTTAAGCAATACAAAAAACAATTAAAATACGCCTCAAATACCATGGGTGTGGGAAATGGTTGGGAAAAGGGGAATAAGTGTACACCGTTGGATCTAGAATATATCTTTTAACATTTAAAAACGCCATGCTAAATTTGAGATTAATATATTTCATTTTTAAAGTTATCAAATAATTTTTTTTATTTTTTCCACTTCAACCACATTTCTTTCGAAAAGTAATAAGGTTGGACCTCTCATTCCTTATATAATTTTGCCCTATTTTACGAGAGGTATCTTCAGGCAGACGTTGTAAGTGTTATTTGGAAACACGCTGTATATTCATATTTTTTTGATTCAGCTATTTTCTTCTCCTCTTTCAAGCTCGCTCCATGCACTCATTTTGCTTAATCATCACAGGAAAGTGATAATTTATTCTTGTGTTAATGGAATTGATTCGTGAATATTTCAGTACCGAGAATCGTTATAGCATCAGGTTGGCTTATTATTATTCTCTGTGTATGTGGAAAAAGTATAGATCCAAGAACTCATGAAACGCAGAATATTCGTTCTCAATACAAACTCATCAACAATGACCTTATTAGATTCCCATCACAGTTGTAACGTTCGTGTTCCATTTTTGATAATGTTTCTTCCGATTTCAGGAAAAAATAGTATATGTGCCTTGTAGTATACGCACATTTCAGAAATTCAATTTTTGTTATATTGGGCAAACATTTCACATTGTCATCCTAAAAAATATTGCTTCTACTACTAGATTTACAATATATTTTTTCCACTTAATATGACTACATATTGCAGAGAATACCCATCCATTTTCTATAACTAATAATTTTCAAATACCTGTGGACCAAACGTTTGAGAATAATTTCATTCGGCAAGGAGTTACTTGGAAAAGTTTTGACTTGTTTATCTTTCACAGAACTTCTAATACAATCCACGAATAAGATAAACTTAATCATATCCCTAAAACTTCCCAATTCTAAAGTGCCTTGTACCTTGATGTTTGCTCTTATTGTTGAACCCTTCTGTTGTATAAAGAATTTTTTATCACAATGTATCCACTATGAGTGAGTTTGTTGAAGAAGGTATTATGTGGAAATGATGGGGTAATCTTGAATTAAATTTCAAACAAACAGAATATTACGAGATAAATTGAAAGATCATTTAATGTTTGAATATCATAGTTTTCTTTTTCTAGAGTACAACAATGAAAATACTTTGTAATTTATTGTGTACTCAGAGAGCGCTGCATCCCGGGAAGAACTTCCATCCACCCCCCATCTCATCCGATGGGTCCTCAGTCGTCGTTTGCATTTGTCGTGTTACCGCCCAACCCTAGCCGAAATGGCTGGTAGCTAGGGTCGTGCTGTCATCTGTTTTGCCGTGCAGCCTCAGGATTGTGGCTATATCTTCGGCGGTCTTTACGCTTTCTGTGTCTTCTAATGTGTGTGTTTTTCGCTGCCTTTGTAAGGGGCAAATCCTTAGCCGACTTAATACGACTAAAGACGACCTTACAGAGTGGATCCACTTGTTGTTGTTGACCTATTTGAAACCTCGGCTCATCTTTTTATGGATGTGCCGAGCCTTCTTCTAGGCAGGTCTTCTCGAGATTCTGAAACAAAAAATGATTAGTTTATTAGCTGGGCTAATAGCCTAGTCACCTGTTCAAGAATGTCCTGTTTCTTCGGGGTGGCCGTTGTCGTTGTCTTCTTGGTAGTCGCTTGGGCGTAGCTGACTCCTGGCTTCGTGGTTGCTGCGGATTGTGGTTTCCTCTTCATCTTGCTGTTCGGGACTTGTGGGCATCCCTTGTAGTTCGCTGGATGTTCTCCCTGGCAGTTCGCGCAGGTGGCTGGCTTGTCTCTCGGTCTTGTGCAGTCGTTGGATCGGTGTGGTCCTCCGCATCTGACGCATTTGATGTTGACTCTGCATGTCATCTGTCCATGGTGGAATCCCTGGCAGTTGTAGCACTGTGTTGGTCCTGGTCTTCTCCTGAGTTCATCCCATTTTATCCTCATGTACTGGATGTGCCGGATTTTTCTTGCGTTAGTCTTCTCTTTCTCGTCTAGCTCTACTACGTAGATGGGCAGTGGTCGTTTCTCGCCGAATCTGGAGTGCATTTGGCTTACTTTTCCAATTTTGACTCCCTCTTTTTGGATCTGCTCCTTGAGTCCGTCTAGGTCCTCGCTGCTCCTTAGTTCCTTGATGATGAGCTTTACCTTCTTTTCGTCCCGTGGTGTGTGGGTGTACCATTCTACTTCTCTCATTTCTTCTTGCAGGTACCTCGTCAGGTTCTTGAAGTCTTCTGGCCCTTCGCGGGGAATCTTCACTCCGAGCCTCTCTCGGATGGTGATAAACCTCGTCTTTATCCCTCTTCTGTGGATTTATTTCCTCACCGAGCCCCAGTGGTTGGTGCTCCGTAGGATGATTGGCGGTGGCCTGATCGTCTTCGTCTGGTTCTGGCGGATGGCTTCGTCCATCATGTCGTCCTCTTCTCTCTCCTTCCTTGCGGCGGCTTCCTTCCTCGCGGCAGCTTCCTTCCTCTGCTCCTTCTGGATCGTCTTGATGGACAACACTTCCGTGAAGTCCATCTCTTCGGTTTGGGGGGGTTCCGTCCTCTGCGTCTTCCTTCGGGTGCCTTCTGGTGGGCTTTGGCTTCTTTTGTCCTCTTGCATCTCCTGCATTGCCTTTGTCATGTTCTCCATGGCTTTCCTCAGTCCTGTCAGCTCCGCTTACATTCGCTGGATGGTTATCTTAAGTTCCTCCGCTTCTCTTTTGGCTTCCTTCGCCTCGTCTTCCTTGCATTTGACTTTTTCACTCTCCTCTTCCAGTTTTCTAAGGAGCTTGTCGCTTCTTTCTTTCATATTCTTCGCGTATTGTTCCACCTTGTTGATTTCTTCGTCGCTTTCATTGCTGTCATCGCTGTCTTCGTCTTCTTTGTTGCTGGGTGGTTTGTCGGGTGGCTTGAAGGGTGGTATCGCAAATGGCTCCTTTTTCTTCGGCATCTCTGTAAAAAAATTAAACTTCAAATCATCCGAAAAATTTCTATTTTAAAAAATTAAATTTTTTTCAAAATCTTCATAAATCAGATAACAGTGTTGGAAACACTATACTCTGCTTCGCTCTCGGCCAGCTGTCGTATGTTGGGAGCTTTGAAATATGCGCCTCTCAGCTCGAGCACTCGTCTTTAAAAACCTCCTCATCGTTGTTGCTGTTTGGAAAAGCTATTTATATATCAAGTTGCAAAGTGAACGTGCTTTTTACACTAAATGTGCAAAAAACACGGTGTTTTGCATCATGTTGATATACAAGATTTTTGTAATTGGGTTAACAGAAAAATGTTTTTGGAGGAAATAAACGTGTAAAATAAATCACCGGAGGTGAAAAGTCTATTTTTAAAAATATTTATTTATTTCTTTATTGCACTTAGGAAGTTCCGACAATAAATGTACGTTGTTATTACTTCAAATTTAACTGCTGACTGACTGTCAGGAAGAATTTAGAAATAAGGTTAACTACAAAATGACAAGCAAAAATCAAATAGTGCCGTTAGCATCTTTATATTATAATCTCATCCACAAAGGGGTGACATAATCCTCCCCCTGAAGTTTCAGTTCCGTGGCCTGCAGCTAAGGAAGGTGAACAATTTGGGACTGGTTTTCTTGGATTGGTTTCTTGCATAGGATTCTTTTGAGGGCCCAGTACAGACAGAAGAATTATGAGGCAATAAATTATTATGGTCCAATTGCTTGGAACATAGAAGATGCGTAAGTCTCGAGAACTGGAGTATTTCTAACAATTCTTTATCGGAGAGTACTGAAGTCATCTGAATTTATTTCTGGAAATTGATATTTTTATTAATGACATGATCATGATTGGATATGTTTACTTCTGGAATGAAAATGGGCTGGCTTTCAACTTATATGGGGCCATTATTGATTATTGTTTCGGAGTCTGTAATAATTTGACAGAATGCCGGAATATTGGCTAGGTAAGTGCCGATGTACTTGAGGATTTCTTCTTGTTGGTAACACAATAATCTGATGTCTGTTTTCTTGAGAAGAACGACGATCCACTGATTGGATTCTTCAAGTCTTTCGATTCATATGAGTTGCTTAAGGGTATTTGACTGCAGGCGGATGTGGTCTTGAGGTTGAGAAGTTGAACTTCGCAAGGGCTGTTGGAATTAACTTGTTGTAGGCTGACTTCTTGGCATATATATTATTGTCTAGCTAATAGTATGCATGTTTCATCCAATAATTTGATGTATAATTCATTTTTTAAAACAAATCTATTTTGAGGGATTCAACTCACATGTTTCCACTTTTATACTCTCCGAAAAATTGTTTCTTATATTCACCAAATTTATGTCTGTCTCATTCATGTTAGTATGAAGTTGGATGGTTTTATGTAAGTAATATAACCATTTGTTCCTCTGGCTAAATAAGGGGCGAAATTCATTAAATATGTGATTACTCATCTATTCAAAAGGTGTACTAGCAATTCAGACCTATTTCAACTTCATACTCTACTTTCACCACATTCAGGTTTATGTCTTCTCTTTAATCATTATTCTTGTAAATTTAGTTTATGTTTGTTGCTGTTTTTCACCACCTCTCTAATATCTATTCTATTCAGGTCCTCTTCCACATTATTGATCTATTTTTCCTTGATCTGCCCCTCCTTTTAGGACTTTCTATTTATAACTAACTTGGACAATCAGTTTCTATTTATTCCACTTCTCTACATGTCTCAGCCATCTTATTCTGAGTACTTTGAAAACTTGTTTTATAGGTAGTGAACGACTATTATATGTATTCTCCAACCACATTAATAATTCAAACCCAAAAATTAAATTTACATTAGAAGTTGATAGAAATAACTTAATGATCTTGATTTAAGAATTCGAAGAGTTAATAATGTACTTGATTATTCAATTTACAGAAAATCAACACACACTGATGTAACTATTCCAATCTTCCCATGTCATATAAACTAACAGCATATAATTCAATGATACATAGAACTTTTTCAGTTCCTACGAACAAATGTAATTTTGATAGAAAAATTAATACAATTAAACAAATAGCAACATCCAAAGGTTATCCATTACATATGGTGAATAAATTAATTAATAAAATAGAGAAGGAAGTGGCATTACAACTAATATTTCCTGAACAAACTAACGAAATAAAAAATTATAAAACCATCACCTGTGCAGGTAATATTTCTAATAATATTTCAAAGTAATATCTTTAGCTACAAATACAACAATTTCTTTTGAAACAGAAACTAATGTGGGTATAAAATTGTTAAATGTAAAAACAAAAATATCACCATTAAAGAGTTCTGGTATATATAAACTTAAATGTCCAGAATGTAATGCTGTCTATTTGGGTCAAACCCTTAGAAATTTTGAAATCAGATACTTACTAGCATATAGATCAAAACAATCAGATAAATCACACTACGCAAAACATCTACTTGACACTAAACATTCATTGCCACCGAACACAGAACTAGAAGTTCTGCATATTTGTGATAAGAAACAAGAACTGGATTTCCTTGAAAAGTTAAAAATTAGAAAACACTTAAGAAACCCACAATATCAAGTTTTCAATGAACAGATAAATCTAGTGAGTTCTCCACTTGTAAACTGTATTCTTAAGTGATAATTGTAAAGATCAGCAGATATAGTTTTCCTGGTATTCTATATTATTGCACAGTTATACTAATCTTAATTGGGAAAAAGATATTCAGGATATCCCTATAAGGCTAATGATATTTAAGCATCAATATTTGTAAAATCATATCTTCTTCTTTTTTCTATCAACATATATTAAGTCAATCACAAGGTAGGTCACTTCTTGGTCTTGCCAAAAATAATTATTAAACACCAGGTAGGCATCAAATAAATGTAACTTCAGTCATTCTGATGATTATATTTAATATCGAAACAATTGTCAAATTTCTTAGAATTTTTAACAGTTTCTTCAATATATTGTGAAATTATCTAGAAATAGTAAGTTTTATTTATGACAGTAATGAAAACTGCTATGATTCTTTTCACCATTTTATTATGCTTCCTTTTTCGGTCCTGTGAGGATCCTCGACTCACAGACTTGTATAATCTTATAATCGATGTGTGATTCTTTATAGGGTGTTATTTTTATACGTGTTTCATGATTACATGAGATTCTCCAATCTTCCGTACTCTCATGTCCATTTTATTTGATAAATATCAATTTAATTGTCCTCCGAAGACATATTTTTTTGATGAGATATGCTTAGAGTCTTTGTGATAGCTACCACATTTCAAAAGTAAATTGAATATTTTTAAAAATTTTCAATGATTTAAAGGATACGATCAAGTTTTCCGAGTTGTAATTTTCTTTCCTATTTTCGCGGTTTCCCGTTTTGTAGGTCATATTAGATGTGTATCGACAATACCGCCGATAACGGTCACGTTTTTCAGAGACACATAATTCAATATTTGACGCGGTATATAGCGAGTCTTCGAAAACGGTGATAGTTTTTTTGATGATATTCCCATACATTTAGAGATTTTAGTAGCCTTCACCTATCTACTATAGGGATGTTGACATTTGTTTCAAACAATAATAATAATAATGATTTTATTGCTGTGTTATAAAAAAACAATACAAACAAAGGCGATGTTCGCTCTTAGATGGAGTTTTCATACTCCAGAGCATCAGCTAAGTAGCGCTCCTCGACGCAACTTAACCGTTCTTGATATATTAATGAAGGTACATTGTATGTCTATCATTTCATTTCTTCAGTTCTTCTTCTGATAAAACAATGACTCCATTGTGTTACTGTTGTAGTCATTATTACAAATTAAATCAGGACTCTCATGGAATGTCAAATTTCAAGCAATGACAGCTCTATTTACTAATAATTGTATAGCTGTGAAACGTTTTACAAAATCCTACGATGAATAACTAAATATTTATTTCAAAACTTCTAGAAACAATGAAAATAGCGTTTCACAGTTATTCAATGCGCAATTGATATTTTTATGGTACCTAAATGGAAATTTTGTACGACATTAAATTTGAAGTTCATATTATTTGTTAAATCATTTCTCTATTATCCGTATAACCGTGGAAAAAGTTTATTGTATTTCGCATGTATTGCTAATTTCCCAATCGTATAATAAGCAAACTTCATACTAGTGGAAATTGACCGTTCATTCCTTGCTCGTTAAACAACATACTATTTCCTACAGTAATATCTTACATGCTAAGATAGCAACTTCCAAATACACACACAGCCATATGCACAGACTCATTATCCTCCATCCATTCCATTAAGAATACTAACCACCCCCTTTCCAAGATATACGCGATATATATCAACAACTACAAAGACAAAATACAACAGTCACAATAACATGGATCCCTTCCCATGTTGGGATTATTATCTTCAGCTTTGTACTGACTTAAAAGCTATCTTGGAAAAAATCAATCGTTCCAACTGGCAACTTTACTGGAGTCAAATTATGTGTTCACTGCGGGAAATGCAAACAACAGTGAATCAATTTATCTGTCCCGATCTAACTGGAAGAAATATGGCTGTCATACAAAGATTACGTATAGGTCATACTAGACTTACGCATGATCACCTAATAACATCATCACCTCAGCCGAACTGTCAGTATTGCCGCGTAAAGTTCTGCATCAAGCATATCCTCATTGAATTTCTATACTTCGCCACAAGACGCCTACAACTAGGAATACATACAAACTACAAGGAGATTCTAAATAGGGAAAATCAAGTTCGCAAAGTGATTAAGTTCCTAGAAGAAGAACAACTAATTAACAGAATTTAAATTAAAAAAACCTACTGTTTAAATAGCTTCGCTTATATCATGTCATGTATCATGTAATCCCATATTCATGTTAGTTGAAGCTTTCAGCTTTGATTTATATTGTGTAATGTATTGTACTCCATTATAATAGCCATAGCTGTCTTATGCACGTTAATTTAAATAAAGAAAAAAGTTATTTTTTGTAAATATAGAAATGAATATGGCCAGTTTTACCTACTTAAAATTAGAATGTCAAATGCTATTATTAAATAGATACTTCTTAGAGTTAAGTTTAAATTGAGAAATGGTTGTAACATTTTCTAGTCGTCGAGGATTATGTTGTACAGATTAGCAATATTATATGAGAAGCTAGATCGAGTTTTATGTTTTGGCATACTAATTTTATGTTTAAATCTTACATTAATAATGTGTAATTCGGATCTCCTATTAATTTTTTCTATACGTAAAAAGGAATTTTGGTTAGCATAATTTAATGACGTAGTACTGAACCATGGAGAATACGTCTACTTTTATGTTAAGCTAGCCAAGGTTTGCACGATGTTTAGAGGTTGGATTTCGACGTCTGATACCACAAATAAGACACATATGTTGAATTCGCTGCATATCGATTTTGATCTAGTTCAGTTAAGGCTGGTCCATATGTTACATCTGCGTAGTTAAACTGTGAAAGCACCAGACTATTACAGAGCATAATTTTTGTCGTTTTATTTAATAATGGTTTGTGTAAAAATAAAAGTTTTAAATTGCAAAATGCATTCTGAATTATTGATGAAATATGATTGGAGAATGTTAAGGAGTCATCTAATATGAGACCAAGGTTTTTTCACAGTTAGATAAAATTAAATTAACGCTATTAATTTTCAAATGTATTTTATTTTTGACTCCATTTTTCTCAATTCTACGTCAAAATAGCATGGCTTTTGATTTTGAAGGATTTATGTTTAGGCAGAATTTATTTGAAATATCTATAGTATTCTCTGGCTCTTTACTAATTTTAATACATGCGTCTACAACTTCTGATTCTTTAAAATCCATGTACAATTGTGTGTCATCAAGTAATTTGGAAACTAAGGGGTGTATAGGGAAAATAACAAAGGTCCTAAGATGGAACCTTGCGAAAATTCTTTTGATAGGTACGTTTTCGTAGACGGATTTTTATATAAAAATTCTCTTTGAGATCTTTGATCTAAATAGGACCGCAACATTTTTGCGCCTGTTTATCAAAACACTTATAATTACATAATGACAGAAGCTGAGGGTGATTGGTTTTATCGAATATCTTTAGGTAATCTAGTAAAATTAAAACGCATAGATTGTTGGAATCAATATAAAAATGAACTAAAACTTGAAGAAGTGCAGTAGTGCAGCTATATCAAAGTATTTTAATGCAAGCATAAACTCCTGTTCAAAATTAACGCCCCACTATAAAGTTTGTAATTATGTTCTTTGTGTTTGTCATCATTATTTGCACCACAAAACATTCATTTTTAATCAAAGTTGCAAGATTTATACTAAAACTGGCTATTAGCTACATAAAATTGAAAATTATTAAAATCAACTAAAATTTACAAAAAAATTAACTTCAATAACGCGTCGTACCTCCTCGAGCTCTTATAACTGCTTGCATTCGTCGAGGTAAGCTTGTTATTAAGCTTTGGATGGTTGCTTGAGGAATGTTTTCCCATTACAACAGAATAACACACTCTCGCTCTTGTAGGCTCATTGGAGCAGGAACAAAATGCCGAACTAATCTTTTTAGAACAGCCAAAAGGTGCACTCTTGGATTTAAGTCAGGGCTTCGCGGAGGCCACTCTGAGATCTGCATGTTAATTTTATTTAAGTAATCAATAACAGTCGTTGCAATGTGAATCCTTCCATTACCGTGCATGAAAATGAAGATATCTCCTATAAATAGCACAAACCGCATCACGTGACCGTGAATAAAATTTTCCAGATAAAATTCTGCATTCATAGACCACAGAAGAATAGGAACCAGCTCTGTGCGTACCTCAAACCATATTCCCCCCAGAACATTTTTGAACCACCATGGTATGGATCCTTTGGAGAGATAGTACCATTAGAAAATCTCTCTCCAGATTTGCATCATACTCTATCACGACCATCTGGTGATTTTATACTCACTCCAGTGTCGATAGTCCACTATGCATGATCTCTAGTGAATCATAATCTACGGTAGCTATAATCTGCCGTCAGTAGCGGTACAACAGCAGGACTTCTATTAGCCAATCCGGCTTCCTTTAATCTTTTCCTAGCGGTTAAGGCAGAAACCCTGATATCTCTAACAGTTGCAAGTTGATTTCGTAGCTCTCTACTAGTACACTTTCTATTTCTTAACACCTGTTAGCTATAATATCCCAAGGATTATTATTAAGTATTGACCTTGCGAACTAATCCACAAAAAAGAATAACCAACAATCAAACACCAACTTTAAATTATACAATTAAACTGAAAAAAAAATTACTTTTCTGGCTTAGTTAAATGAGATACAGTTACAAAAACAGTGCAAAACAAAAACAACTACTTGTCATAAGACACCTAAAATTTCTAACTGTAGACACTAATATTTGGGCGATGTTTTTCTCAATAAAAAAAATCAGTGAGAAAATTTAATTGGTGCGTGTAATTTTGAACAGGAGTTCATTTTTATACAGCGCCGTTCCAGCTGCTACATCGAAAGAACGTATGTAAAACTATTATTACATGAAAAAAAATATTCCATTTATCTAACCGAGACAATATTAACCCATTAACACCCAAATTTTTTTGTCGAAATTTTCTGGAAAAACTGAATTTTCTGCTTTCATTGGGCAAATTTAACTTAAACGCAAATTTTTTTTTAATTAGTTCCTTCAAAAAATGCTGATCTATAAGTAGATCGCTGGGCGAATAATCTCATACGAATATCTTTATTTAAATATTTTATTCAGTTCCAACATTTAATTTTTACGATGAAACTTGCTAAAACAGGTAGTACAAATGGTTACATTACATTTTTTACAATAGGTTAAAGGTCGAGTTTTGCATGAAATGTATTGGCATCGTCTTTGGTTAGATCGTTTTTCCAGAAAATGTCCCTTTTCGTCAAGTCTTATCCCATCTGGCACCTGTGTTCTCGACGTCGATGGTCTACCTTTCAAAATGCTTCGTCCATGTCCAAGCTTGAGATAGGTTACATCAATTTCACGTCGAAAATCTTTCAACGATATTGATTTCTTGCCATTGATTCGTCTATACAATAGGAACGCAATTTATAATAGCCATGTCAATAGTCCTCGTAAATAAACACCAGTACCACTTTTTGCCTCTAATTGCAATAGAATGTTTTTCTAAAAGCCAGTCGTGGTGATCCACTCCCCCCATACACTGATTATAGTTATGGATCAGTCGAGGTTGGGAAACTAACATATGTGTTTTCTCTTTTCCATTCCATCGTGATACTGTAACAAGTGGCTCTATCTGATCAAAATGTGTGGCCATTGGAATACACTTATTGTCGTTTCACTTGACCAGTAAAATTTCGTTTTGGGTATCAAAGCTATAGTAATATGATCCACGATTTTATTTTTCCAAAACCTTTGTTGACTCAACCGTACACTGTGCTGTTCGATTTTCTCTAATTGTACCTGTAGCTCTAAACTTTAGTTCCTTCAGCGTGCAAAATAAGGCATGACTACTGAAAAAATTGTCAAAATATACACAGTAGCTTTTCAGATTTTCCACTAGCGATACCATTTCTAAAACTACTCTGGTACCTGATGGTTCTGTTTTTTTATTTGCTTCTTTTCCAGCGTAGAGTGAAAAAGAAAAACAGTAGCCGTCTTCACAACACATTGCCCAAAACTTATAACCAAAGCAAATTGGCTTTGATTTAATAAATTGCTTTAGCGAATGCCGACCATAATACCTTACAATCATTTCGTCGATTGATAGGTTTTTCTGGAAAACTCCAAATTTGAGAAAATTTTTGTTCACCATTTCGAACAATGGTCTCAGTTTGAACAGTTTGTCGCTTTTGTTGTCTTTAGCCATTGTGTTATCGACAAAATGAATACTTGATTTTATTTGAAGATAGGCATTTCTACTAAAAGCATTGTTTACAATGGATTGACCTAGATCTTCTTCATCGGACCAATAATCCCTTTCGGATGGCAATATATGATAGCCACTGAATACGAGAAAACCAATAAATATTTTGATATCATCTTTAGTGATCAATGATCATAAACCCGTGGCGATTTTTTTGAGTTACAGCATACCTGGTAGTTTCGTCGGTGATCATGTCTAATATGTCGTCATCACAAAATTGTTGAAATAGGTCTACAGGAGTCATCTTATTCAAAGAACTTTTTAGATTATTCTCAGCTTCGAAAAATTCTTGTTCCGGGGCTCCGACAGTATACTTTGGTTTTGTCTTTGTCCAGTTTGTCTGCAATTTTTTGATCTTGGGTTTCTTTTTATTGGAAACAAAACTTGTTGACGGCAAATTATTTTCTTCACTGTCGTCTTCGGGATCCTTGGGCTGTATTTCTACGTAGCCGGCAACATCTGTTACAGCAGGGATACCCGTTTCTTCATCATCAAGTAATTCTTCGTCAGTGAGCTCATCTACTTCGGGTGGCAATGCCAATGTGTCGCCTTCTTTTTCTTCTGAATAAAAGTACTAAACAACGTCTTCTAAATTCTTAAATGTTTTATTTTTATTCATTTTCAATGCTAAACAAAAGGGTTTCGTCAAAAATGGGAAAAATAATAATTACTCATCAAAAATCACAGTAATTGTTCCGCGATTTAATAAATTTATTATAAATTATTATAATTCGGTGTGTTTTATACCTCTACTATTGTTACAATTTCATTATTGATAATCGATGAAAACTGTATGTTATATACCCTGGATTGCCCAGCGATCTATTTATAGATCGCTATTTAAAACCACGTGACAAAAAGAATACAATCAAATACTGCTCATATTTCATAAATATTTAGTAAAAGTAAACATTTCTAAACATATATTTAAAATAGGGTTCACCCAATCGTTTTTCATAAATACTCCAGATATCTTTTAAAAAACACTCGACGAAAAAAATGTCTCTTATAAGTTGTAAATAAACCAACTATTAGGGGTCATAAAACCAAACACTTAACCATTATTATTTTACACCAAAGTAAGGGTAGAGGTGGGAACAGCTTGAATTGCCTTTCAAAAGCGGTACTTTGTGTGATGATCTATAAATAGATCGCTGGACGCTAATGGGTTAAAAAAATTAATATAGCGCAACTTTTCGTCTGCTTCTTGGTCTTAAAAGTGTAGATCAAGTATCTGATTTTATTAACTTTTTCCGTATAAATTCACACTTGTGGAAGGAGAGACCGCAGTGTTCATATCAGAATTGGGTGTTCCAATTTGTCACTTTAATTAACCAGGTGAATAATGAACGAATATTGATTATATACGCAATTTGTTTAGATGTTCGTTATCACAAACTTCCATTAATAGTGTATTTTCAATATCGCTGTCATCAAAGTGGTTTCATTTATTTGCTGCAATATCCCGAAACCTATTCATATAATGTGTTTATAACATCATTGTATAAATTTTATGACGAATTGTAAACGTTTAAGCGATACATTCGGAATAAAAAGGGGAAATTATTAGGGTACTAGACCAGTCATGTAGGCTTAACAATCATAACGGTTAGTTAAAATATCTACATCGTATTTTAATATATAAATTTGATGGAATTGTCTATTTCTGTACTGCTGGATATTTAATCACAAGCTGTCTTCAACTTCAAGCTAAGATATCTTCAACCAGGATGCTTATTATATCTTAAACACATATTACTGTCTCTGGCTTACTTACATCATGTCTGCCAACTGAATTGTGCTACTTTGCTCCTTGCTAACCACATTGATATTCACCCATGCATCTCAACGAAATGTAAAAGATATCCAATTTCTCTATGATTCTAGCAAAATCAGCAGTATTTATTTTGAAAAATGTTGATAATCAATATATGGTAGAAAAACGGGAGAAGGTCGAATCAAATATATAGTAACTACGTTAGTTATCTGTTAAAGACAAAGTATATCTGGATAGAGGGAAAACGAAACCTTCCGCCTTCAGCGTTAATTGGAAAGGAAAAGCTACTGAATTAAATAGCGTTGTAGTAGAGTCGACATTTGGTCGGATATTTTCAGCAGCTTCTTCAGGAGTAGATGAGCAAGAGTCTATGTCTTAGGTCAGGGGTGGCCAACCATTTACTAAGCTGTTTCACTTTCGATTCCAGAAATTCTGAGTGTGCCACTCGTTTTTGTTAGAGCAATATTTTTTGTTTCCCAATGTTAGACCTACCTGTAGAAAAAATTGAAGCTCGAACTCGATTGGTGGCATTCCAAAGTTTAGCCTTATGGTCAGCCCACCACTTTAGCTATTTTTGCTACTTCATCTCTTTATATGGTTTTCGTATATTTTCCTAAAAAAATTGCGATTTGGCAACATCAATAATTACCGGAAACGTCAAAAAGAGCGGACACATCAAAAAGAGATTGGAATAATAAACTAGAATTTAATACTTACCTTTTATTACAAAATATACGTTCCTCTTTATTTTTTTTATATGTCCATTACATTTCCAACGAAAATCATCTATGGAATCTGGCCGTAGTGTTATCATGGAATGTCCGTTACAAAAATCCACCGGACACTTAATTTCATTATTTGCGGGTATTAAACCCAAACTTGCGATATAATATCATTATTATGTCGCCAGGTATAAATATCGTCTAGATTAATAAAATTCATTTTTGTCGGAAACCAAGAAAATCTTAAATATAGAATCGCAACAAAAATAAACAGACACACAATACCAACCGCAACAAATAATAATGACGATAGTTTGACACTTTTATGACAGAAATACATTTTTTGTTATTGCTATTGTTGTATAACTCCCAAAAGTGAACCTTTTAAAAGTGAATATTTTCATTCAAATAAGAGACGGCCAAGATATTTTGCTATTTTTAGGCTTCTAGAAACATAATCTACCTAATAAACTAAAATTTTTAGTAATACAAGGAAAGCCCGTAAACTGCATTTATACCAAATTGTTTATTAATATCGGTAGTTCAAATGATATACGTTTGTTTCTTTTTCCGAACTGGCCTACTAAAACGAATGACAAAAAAACCAATTACTATCGATGAGTTCAAATGGGATACTGTATTTAGCATTGAAAACGAAACAACTCAATTAATTCAGTTGGACGATAAATGCGCTAAACGCTGTCAAAATTCATGATTAAATTTTTTCATTCTCCTATGCAGCTGCATTGGATACTTGTAAAACAGTAGGATGGGAAAGTTTGAAAAAAACCTTGATAAAATGCATACAACACAGGATAGTGAATATTGGCAGGTAGATAGAAAAAACGATCGAATTTAAGCTATTACAAATATTTGGAATTATTGGAATATTCACATGTTGGTAATGGAAATGCATTGGGTACGTAGGTGGAGATATCTCGATCAGGAAAAGATACTAATATAAATTTGATTTAACACACTACTTATATACCAATTCAGAATTCTCCTGCCTCTAAAACAAAGCTTGATTTTCAATGTGTGGTGGAGTCAAAGAAAAAAAAACGATTTGAAACATTTGAAAAAGTTCTCTAAAATTTCATGTTTATATAGACGTCCTGAATAATATCCAATCATAAAAGTCAATTTTATACAATATGGAGGCTGTATAGTGGTAACAAACTGAAATTTCTCATAAAATATCAAAAATGTCGTACTTAAAGTACTATAGCGCCTGTTTTCCTGCCCCTGGTGAGCTGAAAATCAATAGAGTTCATCTGTAAGATGTTCTGAATATTACTCAATTATAAAATTGGTGACTTGTTGCACTCCGGAGGCTGTATCGTGCTAACAAACTAAAATTTCTCAAAAAATTACAAAAAAGTCGTACTTCGAGTACCATAGCACTTGCTGTACTGGCTCTGGTGAGCTTAAAATCGATAGGGCTCATTTGTGAGATGTCCTGAACCATATGCAATCATAAAATTGGTGGCTTGTTAGACTCCGGAGGCTGTATGGTGCTAACAAGACATGTAACGAAAAGTGGCCGACGACAACGACGACGACGACGACATACACACAGAATTTTTTTTTCTAATTACCATTTTTTCGTGTTGTTGTTGATGGAAAACATGAAAATAACTCAACATTTTTTTTCAAAATTCCAACTTATCTCGCATATTAGATAGGTTGGGCGGAAAAGTAAAAATATTCATTAGAATGTCCAAAGCATATTATTTCTCTACTATGATGGTGGATTCTTTACAAAGTGGGAACAAGGGTATAAAACAACTATGAGTTAAAATACAGCCATAAAATTATTTGTCCTGTTTTTGATATTAAAAGAGAATTAAGCCTGAATGGTTCTTTTTATTGAAATATTTTGATAACACTTTTATTACATGGTTCTGAGAATATTTGACTAATTACATTGTCAGCTATAAAGGGGATGCTACGTGAGCAATATCGTCTGAATTTTCATGTAACATTTTCTAAAATAATGTATTGTATATTTATTACGGGTGCCAGTGACATGTTAAATGTTTGTGTATAAACGTAGAGAAAACATCTCAAGTTCTGGTAGAAATATTGAAAATGTATACTTTTCTTGAAGAGTTAAAGAGAAGCTGACTCTCCAAGAAGCTAAAAATTGTGAAAATTGGCGGAAAAATTATCGGGTAAGATAATTGAATATATTTTAAACATTGGATCTGCCTAATCTATGAAGCAATTTAATTACCTATGTTAACTATACACATTCTCGCCATAGTCGTCCCATTTTCTAAAAGTAACTATGACTAATGATAAAATTGAAAAAGATGCACAAAGTTATACAAAAACTATTGAGATTCTAAGGCAAGAAATTGTTAAGGATAGAACAAGAAATTACTAAACAATTAACAAATAAAATAGATGCTCTGCGAGACTAGATTCCCTTTGAAATTGGAGACGTTAAATAAAAGGATAACTGATCTCGAAAACAAAAATGAAAATCTAAAAGTAGAAGCTATAGAAAGGGGAACTAAGAAGAATTATATTTTGTTTTTTTGTCTAAATTACGATTAAATCTCTTAATATTATCCAACACTGTGTATTGATATTAATTTGAAGATATTAATAATTTTTTACAACTTAGTAATTCATGAGATCCACCAGTTAAAATAGAATTACTACCTAAAAACCCAGCAAAAAGCGAGATGAGCTTCAATAAAAAGCAAAGACAAGCACACCCAGTGCATCCAACATGGAGCATGAAGAAATCCACGCAAGTATACCACTGAAAAATAAATTCGGCGTGCTCACCGAAGAGAACAAACAAGAAGAGCCAAAAACCCAAGAGAAGAGGGAAAAACCCATTCCACCATTGGTGTTTATAGGCAAAATCCCCAAATGTGACGAGATTATTCAAGAACTAACAAAAATCATTGGGTCTAGATACTTTGGACTAACTATCAACCGAAACAAGCAAGAGACAAAAATAAACGTCAAGTCACAGGAACATTACGAGAAAATTAAAGCAGAACTCGTCAACACCAAGAGCGAGTTCTACACATATACAAAAAGAGACGAAGTTCTCAAAAAACTAGTCATGAAAGCAGCCCCAGGCCTCAACACTGAAGCAATGATCGAAGAGTTCAGAGATCACTACCAAGTGGACGTGGAGAAAGTCATTGAACTCAAATCAAGGAAAAGCAACTACCAAAGTCACAGTTACCTGGTTCACCTTAAAAAATCAGCCAACCTCAAAGAAGTAAGAGCTATACGAGGAATACAGAATATTAGCATTAAATGGGAGAATTATGCCAAGAAAAATACAGTATCCCAGTGTTTCAGATGCCAGCGATTTGGACACTCCCAAGCAAACTGTAATGCACAACCAAATTGTGTCAAATGCGGACTCCAACACGACACAAGAAGTTGCCAAAAAACACCAGAAACAGCACCGCTATGTGTAAACTGTGGAGGACAGCACACAGCGAATTACACACAATGCACAAAATATCTTGAATACATAGACAAAATTGAGCAACAAAAAGAACGAAAATATAAACCAAAGCAGACACAACAACCCAGAACCTTTACGAGTACCAACATTAGAGGAAACACGAGCTACGCCCAAGCCACAGCGGGGCAAAGTCAAACAAGGAAACAGGAAAAATCAACGGGATTAACTGACAAGACGACAGAGCTTGCAGAATTGATGAAAGAAATTAATCAAATCTGTAACATTGACCAAATGATCAGCATATTAAAACAACTCAAACAAGAATTACTTGGAGCCAACAGCTTTATAGAAAAAGCCCAAGTATTCATGAAATATGAAGACATCTTTAATGAACCATAAACAGACAAAGAACATAAAAATCATGCAATGGAATGCCAATGGCATAAGGAAGAAAATCAACCAACTGAGGGAGCTGATAGGAAGAAGGAACCCGGACGTAATAATAATAACAGAGACTAAGTGCAAGGGAAACTGCGCACCTCCATTTATAACCACTTACACAGTAACGTTTAAAAACAACGAGGGAAAATCAGAGGACGGTGTGGCAATTTACACGAAATCCACAATTGAACACAGTAAAATCGACAGAAACACCAGAAAAATCGTAACCACTGGAGTCAAAATAGAAAACCTAAGCATCTACGCAGCTTACCGGAAACCATCAACCGGAAGCACGATAAATGCAATTGACGAAGACGAAATAATAAATATTATGGAAAGCAATGAAAAAGTCATACTAGCCGGAGATCTGAACGCATGGCACACAGACTGGGGAGTAAACCATAGAAGCGACAGTATTGGTAACAAAATACAAAGAATCACTGAAGAAAATGGATACCAGATACATGCTCCGGATGATGCCACAAGAATAAGCAATAGAATGGACCAGACAAACTCGACAATATACTTATACGTAAAAAAAATATCACACTGAAAAATACCAGAACATTGGAAGAACTAAACTCCGACCACAAACCAGTAGAAGCAGAAACGACAAACAAAATAAAATACATTGACATCCCAGAAAGAGACATAAACGATTATAAAAATGCCAACTGGAAAGAACTAAGGAACCAAATAAGCCAAAACATCACAATCAACAGGCAAATAAACACCGAGGAACAAATAGAACAAGAAATCAAACAACTAACAAAAATAATACAAAAAGCCAGTAATGATAATATTCCAATTATGAGACACAACACAAGAGGAGTCCAAGTAATCAACGAAACAAGACAACTAATAACTGAGAAAAACCGATTAAGACGACAGTTCCAAAGAAACTCGACGATACAACTACGAACAACATTAATACTGAAATAAGACTAGAATCCATAGAACTGGAACAATGGCACAAAAGAATAAGGAAAGCAAACGACAACAAAACTAACGTTTGGAAAATGATAAAGGCGAGGAAAAATTAACAAAAACAAAATAACGAAATACCGCCACTAATCATGGACGACATACTAATACAAGAACCGAAAGAGAAACTAAATGCCATAGCAGAACAGTTAAGAAGAAATGACTTACTGACGAGAGACAAATCAGACGAAGAGACGAAAACACTAGCCCAAACAAAATACGAAGAAATTATACAGGAAGAAGAAACAGACGAAATACACACAAACCCTCAATAAATAAAGAGAATAATCCAAAAAATGAAAAACAAAGCCCCGGGTGAAGGCGAAATCCAGGCAATTATACTGAAAAACCCACCAAAGAAGGCAATAGTCCAAATACACTATATAATGGAAGCAACACTGAAACTAAAATACTTCCCAAAAACTTGGAAAAACGCTCAGACAATACCAATACGAAAACCAAATAAAAACGCAAACAGACCAAACAGCTACCGACATATAGCACTCCTGAACATTATGGGGAAAATATGGGAAAGAATAATACTAAAGAGACTAAACAAACACCTGAACGAGAACGGAAGTATAATCCTAGAACAGGTTGGATTTAAGAAAAAATCAATACCACTGAACTACAGCTGGCGAGAATCACAAAGTTTGCAGAGATAGAAATAAATAAAAAGAGGGAAACAGGAATGACAACACTAGATTTAGAAAAGGCATACGACACAGTGTGGAAAGAAGCACTAATATGCAAAATGAAAGAAATAAAAATACCAACAAACCTAATAAAATCAGTAAACAGCTACCTAACCGGACGAACATATGAAGTAACAGCCAACAGAAAGAGAAGCGACAAATACGACATGCCAGAAGGACTCCCACAAGGCAGCGTGCTCTCCCCAACACACATATACATAAATGATATCCCAAAAAACCAAAAAACAAATATTGCCTTGTTTGCAGACGATACAGTAATATATACAACATCAGAACACAGACAAATAATAACCAAGAACCTCGAAAATCATATAAAAGAAATAAACCAATATTGTGAAAAATGGAAAATAAAAATCAACCAAGAAAAAACTCAATTAATAATATTTGGGAACGACCTACCGAAGACGCCAGCCAAAATAACAATAAACGACAAGACAGTAGAAGAGGAAAAAACGCTGAAATACCTGGGAGTCCACCTAGACAGAAGGCTAACGTACACAAAAACGCCACAGAAACCAGAAGAGAAGCACTAGCGGCTAAAAGAATCATACAACCATACATTTACAAAACAAGCCAGCTAGAAGAAAAAATGAAAATCACCCATTACAAAGCATATGTAAAATCAATAATGATGTACGGAGCTGCAATATGGGGCTCGACTTCGAAGAGAAGCATCAAAAAACTCCAAACAGTCGAAAACGCTTGCTACAGACTAGTAGCAGGTAAAAATAAGCTAGAAATTTCAAACAAAGAACTCCATGACAAATACCACATCATAAACATCAAGGACACCATAGAATACAGACAGAAACGTTTCTACGAAGAAAAACTCCCAAATAACTCACTTACAAAATATATCAGACAAAATACAAACTTACAACAATAAAAGGGAAAAAATAGACGAACCCTAACAAAGAAGGCAGGTGCAAACCAAAGAGGCCCAAAAACAAAAGCAACAAAATTCATATGATGCCCGACTTACGCCGAAAGAAAGCCGGACAAAGAAATTAAATAGCTACAAACATACAAGGAAATAGAAAAATTCACAAAACCCTGGTGCATACTGCGGGACAGGAAGAAAAACCTAAAAACACCCTACATAGGAGAAAAATAACATGCAGAATGGCAAGTTCTAATAATAATAATAAAAACCAAACCATGCATTTTACCAGCATTCCGAACCGATTCAGTTAAGTATACATGGGGACTTCTAATAATTGACTACATTGGTTTGAATGAATTAAGCATTTCAGGTACTAATACTAAACCGAGGTACTATTCTTGTAATTATATTGCATTAGATCTGCAGTAAATTCATAAAAATAGTTCGTCATACGATATTTCATTATTTTCTTGATCACAGGTTTAAAATAAAAAGATCTATTGAAAATATATTACTATGAAAAATAACACGGTACATATAGCAACATTAAGAATTAGAATGATACATTTCTTCCAACAGCGGTTAAAATGTGACTACATGTTGCCGTTAAAAATTTCGTAAACAATCATATCTGTTTTGTTTAAAAATTTTGTAAACAATCATATCTGTTTTGCTTAAATATCTATGGTAAATAAGCTATTTACATGTGAACAAAATCGGAAATATAAAAATGTATATGCTTACAAATAATATCCGCTTTATTTTAACAATTTTATCAAAATACGAGTACAAAAAATGCTATTCCACTTTTCGTTTAGTAGTTCGCCTGAGTTATATCAATAAATCAGTGTCTCCAAAGGTACGTGTAGGCAACCCACAGTGAGGGGCAATTAAAAATTTACTAGGGTTGCAAGCTAGAAAATACGTTTCGCCCACTTTATCCGAGTCGATCAAACAAAGTTCAACTTACTTTGCATTTTCAGAATAGAATAGGAACATTTTAAGTGTACAGAACCGTACTTCAAAAAAACAAATAGAAGCTATGGAATAGGAAAGTCGCATCTTTATTAAATATACAGAGTGACCCAACAACCAGCTATCAGTATTGCTATGCGAATGTGATAACAGTTTTTATTAACACAGTTTAACTAGAGTGGGATTTAGAGATAATTTAAATTTCATGACTTAATTAATTCCAAGGAAATGGAATAGCAAATGTTTACATTATTAGAAAAGCTAAATGAATCCTATCTAACTTGACGTAGAGATTGTCTCATAAAAACTGAAGCGCAAAGATTGTTGAGATTCCTCTGTTTTGTATTTTCTCAAATAAAACTGAATGAGTTTTTAGTTCTGTCTACTTCTTCGTAATGTATAAGTAGCTATTTATTCCCGCTGCTCAAAAATAAAGACACACTTTTCAAAATTGATCCACTCATAAATCGTTACTTAAAACAAATAAGTTCCTGTATTCAACATGCTGTAAGCTACGTATGGCAGTTTCATAGGGCTGTTACCAATTTTAATTCGGAATTTCTACTTCCAAAAAACGCTTAGAATTTTCGGCTTACCTAATATCAACATAAACAACAAATATTTAAAAAAATGTTTCAATAACAATTTTCTGCGTTAAGGTAGTTTCACTTGAAGCCCAAAGTTTGAGTTAAACTTTTTCGCCAGTTTATCAGGTTTTTTGGCCCTTCTCCCCATATTGTGAATATTCAGTTGTTCAGCAGCTCTGGCTTGAATGACTAGTGCCTGAGTTCATAGTTACAAGAATAGGGAAATAATAATATTTAGTTTCTTCAGTTTAGTTGACTAGTTTCCAGACAACGTCTATTCAAGATTCATTTAGTTTTATTTTAAAGAAAATGCTTACAATACGAGGAGATATCTCGAGTCTATAAACCAGGTCTCAAACTGATTCCAAATTGATACTGGCGCGGTATCCTTCGTTTTCCAGTCGCTTTCTAGCTGTTTGTAATATTATCAAAAATTTTACAGAGTTGTTCCTATTATACTTGACTCTAGCCATAATTTACTGGATCATTATGACGCTCTCTTCGCTATTGATTAAATATTCTAGGCTTCTAGGTTTTTAGTGGTTCGTATTAATTTCTAAAAATAATAGAAATATTTTAAATGCTCATGGTTTTGAATCTGTATACAATCTAAGTAAGCTGGAAATACTTGGAAACAACATGTTTCTTAATCAACACCAGATATATTTTTCAAATATCAATATTTGAGAGTTATTTGTAAATTTCTTAGAGAGTTTGACCGCAAAATTTAGAATTCCGTTATTTTGTGGATGAATGAATTGGTGTAATATCGTGTAATATATTGAAAATTGTCTTTATGTAGATATCAAAGATTTTTAAATGTATAAATGGAAACAACAGTATAGAGTGATGTTGACAAGTCAACTTCACTGCATTTGTAGGTACATATCTACACCTTTACCTGAAGCGTCATTCCAAAAATGAAGCATTGGAAAAGACGCTATTCGTATGAAGAATGTCTAAATCCAAATTAAAACCAATGAAACAAAAACTACTTTTGTCAAGAGGAGAGACCAGGTTCAAAAATTTGAGGAAAAATTAACGTACTAAAGCTAAAAGGTCGTTCAAAATTACATAATTCAGCATTTGTTATAAATATTTTTAATTCATTACCTCTCTATATACATAATGAAGTTTCAACGAAAATAATATAAAAAAAGAAAAATAAAAAATATGATTTCATTGAAATATCTCCAATCCAATCCTGGTTCCAACCTCTTAGTATACAATTTCCCCTATATAATATGTAAAGGAAGAGGCAAGTGGAGTAATGATGACTCGACGAAAAATCATCGTAATAGAAGGATTATGGCCAATGGGTGGTTCTTCGTCCTCGACGATGACGATGAGCTGATTTTCAATCGATTGCGAATATGGCATCCGTCAGCGATGTTGTAATGAATATTCTTGTTATATTTTTCCAACGATATGAAATTCACAAAATTTATTTGAGAATGTGCATTGAACTATATTGAAACAAACATTTTCTATTGATTTGATTACATATTCACTGATTTGATTAATACAAACATTTAGAAAAGGCAAACCTGATAATTGTGGAAAGTAACAATGGAAGTTAGTTAAGAGAAAAGTGGAAAATATATTACAATATCATAGTTTGATTCTTATTTTTAGATAAAGGGAACTGAGAAGTTTGGGTATAATGTAGTGTAACGTTAATTTTTTAACCTTAAAGTTAGTTCCTAATACCGTTACAATATTTTAATAATTACTCACTCAGTCATTAATTGTAATTCAAGCCCGGAGGTATTTTTCATAATATATTTTATTTATAATCATAATTTCACAATTCAACAACATAACACATCGTGTTTTATTTTTCCTCATACCCTGTACCGGCTATTGGTCCTAATGACACCTGAAATATACAAAATCTTTCTATTATTATGTATGGTTGGTTATAATGTGTTACCTACCTTTGCTAGTGTTTTCCTTCTACTATTTCAATTTCTGGATATAAAATCTCCATCATATTATCCTTGTAAACACGAATTCCCAGGTTGACAGATACTGTTCCCATATTGCCTTGCTGGGGGCAATTTTATTGCCTTTTGTACTGACACTTTGATATCTGTTCACAAGTAGGTTTGAACATTCTTGAAGAAACAACATATGATATAAAAAAAGAATAATTGAAATCAGATACGGCGTCTTCACAAAAAGTAGTAATAAACGCCTTGTTATTTTTTGGTGGTGCGTTAATTTCTTACAGCAGTGTGATACTGTTTCCAGCTCTTTCTGAAAATGTCTCTTAAGTGCTTCGTTGATGTTATAGATCCATATATCTGCCCTATCATTATATATCCTTCTTTTGTTCACTATTCGCCATTTGTGAGGGATTGTGATTCGATTTGTTTCAATATCTCTTCTCTCAGCCACTTTTTGTCACTTGTTCGAACGATGCATCCTCCGAAGTGCATACAACTCAGCAATTTTATGGTTGTGTATTATAGATGAACCCTGTGGATTTCCAGCACACCAGAGCCAGTATATCGGGTCCTGTTAATCCTGATATACAACATTTTTGGAGAACTTTCGGTTTGTTAGCACGATACATCCTCCGGACTGTATACAGTTGACAAATTTTAAGATTGGATATTGTTCACGGTGTCTCACAGATTAACTATATGGAGTTTCAGCTTACCAAAGCCAGTAGAAATCGTCCTATTTATCCAAATATACTACATTTTTGGAGTAATTTCTGTTTGTTAGCACGATACAGCCTCCGAAGTGTATACAAGTGACCAATTTTATGATACGATCTTGTTCAGGGCGACTCACAAATGCGGAAAAGTTAGTTTCAATCTTTAAATCCGTATATTTCCTATTTTGAACTTTGTTTTTTCCTAATTTCATTCTATGTAAGTTTTTTTACATTGCAACTTTGCCTAATATCATCATCAAGTCACACTTTCCAATGTGTGTATCCTATTAAGTTCTAACAAATTGAATCAAATTTCGCAGCAAGTAGACTTACCATATATTTTTGATCCGACAATAAGAAAATGAATTCAATTCCATTCTGTCAGTTGTAAATCAATGATGTTCGTGAACTCTAACGGTTCTTTTTAGGACAAGGATCTTTTAGTACCCTTCATTTTTAGCATGCTGAAATACTATTTTCTCAGTTTACCAACCAAAGGGCCGACATTACAGATTGACGCAGCCGCGAATCTACCCGCTGCAAATTCCAGCGTGTTTACCTAATTTATGCAATTATTTTTACAATTTAGCGATTTCCATGGAACTTGATCAACGCAGTGCATTTGAACAGCCCCAATCCTAAGACATACCCTCACAAAAAAACAACAGCAATTTATTAACAAAAACTTCACCACCATACGCTCTGCAGAGGAAATAATCCTACATTTTCGCCAAACTTTTTTATGTGAGTGCAAATTTACGAATTGGTGAAGCACCTGTGGTTGAAGAAACTCGTGTATATTGCTCATACACACAGTTCCAAATTTTTTATTATATAATTGATTGCTGAACAGCGCAGTTCAATCAAGCTGAAATAATAATTCTTTCTATTACTGTGTGATAGTCATTTTAATGACATTGACACAAACATTACTTAGACCGTTCTAAGAAGTTTTGACCATTCAGAGCTTAACTGTCCCGACCTTAGTGTCCAGATCATTTCCACTCTATGTGTATCATACTCCAAATAATGGGAAAAACTATAGAAAAATACGCTGAAGCTCCATTTGTAGAACATTCTTCTTCTTCTTTACGTGCCGTCTCCTTTAAGAAGGTTGGCTATCATCATGGCGATTTTTATCTTTGAAGCTGCGGATCTGAACAAATCAACAGAGCTACTGTTGTACCACTGCCTGAGGTTGTTCAACCAGGAGATGCGTCTTTTTCCTATACTTCTTTTACCCTGTATTCTTCCTTGTATAATAGTTTGCAACAGTGTATACCTCTCCCCTCTCATCACGTGGCCCAGATATTGCAATTTTCTGATTTTGATTGTGTTGATTATTTCCTTCTCCTTTCCCATTCTTCTCAATACTTCCTTGTTCGTTGTTCTGCTCACCCAGCTTATTCTGAGGATTCTTCGATATGCCCACATCACGAATGCTTCCAGCCGGTCAGTGTTGCACTTCTTAAGCGTCCAGGCTTCCATTCCATATAATAGTACTGGTAATATGTAGCATTTAAGCATTCTGATTTTAAGATGTAGACTAAGATCTGTTCTGGTTAATGCATTCCTCATTTTATTAAACACTGTTCTGTAGAATATAGAAAACGATTAAACGAGTAGTAAAAGATATGATAATTATTTTAAAAATGGAGAATGTTAGAACCGAGAAAAGATACAAAAGATAAATCGTCCAATCCAAAAACTGTCAAGTTGTATATTTCATCTGCTTCTTAAATTGACTTAAAGAATGTTACCTAGCATAAACAGGACTGCGTGACTCTCAGCCATATGAACGTGTATATGTATAATCAAATCATGTGACCCTCCGGTATTTCATGACGTCACTAAGGTGTTAAAGAACTATTAATTGGTTTTTTTGAGAAGAAATATTTTTTTGGATTCACGACAGATATAAGATATAAGTAAAAAATATTAAAACTGTTTTACTGCGATTATTTTGGTTCCCCCAGTTGTGTTATTAGTATCAGGAAGAGAGACCTCAAAGTTCAGATATTTATATGCTCTAGATCTGTATCGACACAATAATTCAGATTTTGTGAGAAATGAAACTGTGGAAGTACTCACTTTCCAATATGTTTTTCATCCATTATAACAATCGGAGTCGGAACCCATGCAAAAATCAAAATACTCCTTGACAATGACTCTCAAATGGAGTTGAATTAAACAAAAATAAAATGTGGATGATACTGTGGAACTCCTGATTGTGAATAAAGTTAACCTTCCGGCTCAACTGTGTTAACTTCAGTGATAAAAAACTCTTCTTGCCACAATATGTTCAATTCAATCATGATTGATCTTCTAAAAGCTTTTCCACCCAGAAGTGGGAAGTAGCTGTTTTTTATTCAAGTTACTGACAAGAATCATTCGTTGAACAAATACGTACCCTCATGATGATATATCTGTTCCATTTAGTCCGTAAAAACAAAAATACATATATTAAGAAATACGCAGGTAAATGGAATTGATAGTAAAGACGAGTTTAATCAGTGAGAATAAAATTACTTCGATATTTTACGGAATAGCAGGGACAAATGTTCTCAAATTAAATTAGATTTCACATCCAAATGTTCACAGCACATGCAACAAAACACGTTTTTCAAAAACTATGACAATAAAGAACTAACTTGAAAATTATTCTCCAACAATATAATTCAAACCGTAGAAAAAAATTCCGGTTGTTTGTTACATGGAACTCATTTAATCTGATTAAAAGATAACAGAGAGCCTAACACAGGGTATAATTATTGTCTGGTGCAAGTGCCTTTTTAAAACAAACGTGCCGTTGTTGTGTAAGTTGAGACTTAATTTAGTAACATTAAAACCGACTTTTAAAAGGTTGTTGAAATACTGTCCAAAAACAGCGACGAGAATGTAAAAAAGAGAGAATTTAAGTTATCAAGTATTAAGTTATTGTAGGACATTTATTATACGCAGATAGTGAAGAAGCTGGGTCATTGAAAAATGTACCTAAATTATTTCAAATATTTGTTAGTTGTGTTAGACAAAATTAGTATAATAATATTCAATGAATGTCTTAATACTATAATGTCTGTTTTGTGGAAATATTTAATGATCCTACAAATTATGATTAAAACCTCAATATTGATGCTTATCTCATCAAACCCAATCTCATTAAATAGGACGTCTAGAGTTGCATTTTAACTCTTTTTGTGGATGGCATTGTACAAATTACCGAATAGGAAAGATACAGCCTATGCAATAGTAGTCCAAAACCATGATGTAATGTATGTTATATCAATCATCCAAAATTAATTGGGTGGACTTAGCGGAATTTGCTAATACATTATTTGATATGGTGAAACTGAGAAATCGCAAGTCGGAAAAAACCAGTCTCACTTTTCCATGATAACATATTATCCTAATTTAAACAAACGTTATGATACTGTATACAAGGGTTTTTAAATGAAACTCACGGTTTCTAGTTAATTCCACAATATAATAAAAGTTATTGGAAATTCTAAAAAATTGACAATTGTTTCGATAAATCAATATCATCGTCAGAATGACAGAAGTTACATTTCATTTTATGCCTACCTGATGTTTAGTAGTTATTTTTGGCTAGACCAAGAAGTAACATAACTTGTGATTGACTTAATATATGTTTATAGAGAAAAGAAGAAGATGTGATATTACAAATATTGAAGCTTAGATATTATTAGCCCTATGGTGATATCCTGGATATAATTTTTCCAGTTAAGGTCAGTATAACTGTGCAATGATATAGAAAACAAGGAAAACTATATCAGCTGATCTTTACAATTATCACTTTAGAAGACATTTTATTAGTGGAGAACTCCCTAGATTTAACTGTTCATTGACAACTTCATATTGTGGGTTTCTTAAATGTCTTCTTATTTCCAGTTCTTCAAGGAAATCCAGTTCTTGTTTTTTTTTCACAAATATGCAGCACTTCTAGTTCTGTGTTAGGTGTCAATGAATGATTGGTGTCAACTAGATGTTTTGCGTAGTGAGATTTATCTGGTTGTTTTAATCTGTATGCTCGTAAGTGTTCACTGTATCGTATTTCAAAATTCCTAAGGGTCTGACCCAAATAGACAGCATTACATACTGGACATTTGAGTTTATATATACCTGACTTCTTTAATAGTGGTATTTTTGTTTTTACATTTAACAATTTTGTAATAACGTTACTTTCTGTATTAAAAGAAATTGTAGTATTCGTTGCTAAAGATATTATCTTTGAAATATTATCAGAAATATTTCATGCATACGTGATGGTTTTATAAGTTTTAATTTCATCAGCTTGTTTAGGATATATTAGTTGTAATGCCATTTCTTCTCCTTTTTTACTAATTAGCTTATTTATCATATCTAATGGATAACCGTTAGATGTTGCTATTTGTCTAATAGTATTAATCTCTCTATCATAATTACATTTGTTCATAGGAACTGAAAATGCTCTATGTATCATTGAATTATATGCTGCTAGTCTGTGTGACATAGGGTGGTTAGAATTGAATGAAATTGTCACGTCAGTCTGTGTTGGTTTTCGGTAAATTGAATAATCAAGTACATTATTAACTCTTTGAATTTTTAAATCAAGAAAATTGATTGAGCTATTTCCTTCAATTTCTAATGTAAATTTAATTTTCGGGTGTAAATTATTGATGTGGTTGAAAAATACATCTAATTGTCGTTGACTACCTATAAAATAAGCTAATATGTCATCTACATATCTATACCAAAATAAAATATTTTTCGAAATATTACTTTCAAAGATCTTTCTTTCTAAATTGTCCATGAAAATGTTTGCTAAAATAGGTGATATAGAGCTTCCCATTGGTAAACCTTCATTTTGAATATATATCTTATTGTTAAAAGTGAAATAATTCTGATTAATGCATACATCAAATAAATTAAGTATATCTGATATTATTCCTGGATTGATATTTTTATCTTCTAGTAATTTTCTTACAAGTATCAGACATTCTTTAGGAGAAATTTTAGTCAACATATTAGTTACATCGAACGAAATGAGTTTATAGTTATCTTGCAAGTGGATTGCTTTCAACTTTTTGATTAGTTCTATTGAATTTTTAATTGAGTACTGAGATTCATATCCGTAAGTATTGAGTATATTGTTGAGCTTCTTTGCCAATATATTATTAGGAGCATTAACATAAGAGCCTACAGGTCTAATTGACTTTGTTATTTTATGTAATTTAACTGTTCCATATAATTGTGGACAATGAGGATTCTTATGTATGATAGACCTCTTTTCGTAATCATTTAAAAGATAATTTCTAATAATGTAAGGGATATTGTTAATAATTCAAATTCCGTAAAACCTTATTTGCCCAAGCTGTACCACCAATTTTTCCTTATAATCTAAAAAGAAATTTTTCCGAAACCTCGTTTACGAAATCGCCTAAAAAAGTGATAGTTCTTACAGGTAAATTTTATCAATTTCTATACGAAAGGTGAGGGTTATATGTTTAGGACGAGCACACTTGACTTTGAGTATAGCAGATTGTTGCATATTGTTTTCCAATGGATCGCGAAGCTGTTTTACGGGCGTGTAGGAATGTATCGAAGACAAGGCAAAATATACGATCGATCGTGTATTGCCTAGCGACTTCCAACTGGTGGACGATCATTTAAGCATGGTGAAGCATATCGCTCTAGTCTACACCGAGATTGTTACGTAACTACGTATATGCGTAGCAATATATTTGACAGTTTCTGGTTATTCTCATAGACGACGCAACCTTTATGCATGATATACTACTTTGTCAACAGTCCCCCGATAGTTGACACACTTAAATACGATCAGAAATGTATGGAATTATCTTGATAGACGTGTCTGGAGACATGTGCCGGCTCTCAGAAGTTCAAGGTAGCTTTGCGACATACTGGCGCAGGAATGGGATAATGTCCAGAAAAATGTGATCCAGACTCCTCATAATCTATTTCATTTCGATAAATAGCTTTATGAAGTTATATTTGTGCCAGCTCCCAGAAGTTCTAGATTATTTCGCTACATACTGATGCTGACATTGGAAAATATTCAGGAAAAAGTGTTGCAAAATCCTCAAAATTCTTTGGTTTCAATAAGAAGCTCAATTAAGTAAAGTTGTTTAGTTCAGCTCCATAAATTCCTATACTTAATTACAGTTGTTATTTTTTTATTACTTTCAATGTTCTTTGCTCAATAGAAAATTTTTCAAACAATCAGTTGGTAATCTATGTTACAATCGAAAAAAAATTAGATATAAATAAATGAATAAAATATGGCTTGACACCCCCCATGTGGGGTTATGCCGCGTGTGCTTTCTAGATCCGATTAATTGGGGTGGATCAGTCCCCGTTATGCCTTTAAATTCTTTCACTTATGTCTCTCCATAGTTTCCTATTTCTTGCCTTCTCCCTCCAGTTTGTTACTCCTGCTCTATTAAGGTCCGCCTCCACCTCATTTTGCCATTTTGACCTGGGTCTACCGCGTCTCCTCTTTCCCCCTGAATTCCACTGCAATATATTGTAGGTTACTGATTTAGCTCCTTCTCTCCATACACGTCCCAGCCACTTAACTCGTTGTGCTTTTATTCTCTTTACAATGTCTTCGCCTTTTATTTCGTACAAAATTTCACGATTCGTTCTTATTCTGTATTCATTTTCATCCATTTTTACAGGACCTAGTATTGCTCTCAATATCTTCCTTTCAGTTATGCTTAGTTTTCCCTCTTCCTTCTTTGTTAAAGTCATTGTTTCTGTCAAGTACATCATGATTGGCCTTATCATCGTTTCATACATATTTAATTTTGTTAAACTTTTACTCTTAAGTAGCTTTTTATTTGCATTATATGCTCTGTTTGTAGCGAGTATCTTTTCTTCAATTCCAGTACTTCTATCTACAGTATTGCTAATCATAACTCCCAAATATTTATATTTTTTAACTTCTTCAAATTCATAGTCGCTGATTTTTATTTTCCTTTTTGGTTTAGGCTTCCAAATCTCATTCGCTTGGTTTTAGTTTCGTTTATTTTTAGCCACATTTTTCCTCCCTCTGTGACTATCTCCTTTAGCATATTTTCCATGATTCTTCTTCTTTTGGATACAAGCACGATATCGTCCGCATAGGCTATTATTTGACTGCCACTTGACCTTAAGCTACCCTTGTGTAATTTTCTTATTGCGTGTTATATTGATAGATTGAATAGTGTTGTGGACAAAGAGTCACCTTATCTTACCCCTTTATTAATCCTAAATTGATCTGTTTCTCCTTTTTGCGTTATTACACTGATCCTTGACTCATTCATGGTCATTTTGATTAGTCTTCTATATAAATAAAACAATTCAAAATCAAAAATAAGGATTTTACGCTCGGCAGTTTAGTTCATTTGGTTTGTTTAAGAGGAATATTTGACTTTTTATGGATGTATATTCCTCTTTTCTTCTTTCTATGTACCTTCCATTAAGAAAATGGATATAATTCAATCAGCCAGCCATTTTTCGCCTATTTCTACTAACATTTTTTTACTCTTACACATTTTAATCCTACTAATACACGAATAATTTGGAGTTTGCATTTACTTTGAGTTTTTATTTGACGAAAAATTTTTAAAAATACCCACAGTAAGGATATTATACAAGGTCTGCTCATATAATTCATCTCGATTTTACTAGTTAATGCTTAATTTCTACGCGAATGAATAAAACAAAGCTCCGTAAGCGCCTGGGTTCGCAATAAAGGAAACGAATGTTTCAAAATAAAAGAATGGCTGCTTCAGTAAATTTTCTGGAAAGCCCATTCTGAGCACAATTCTCTCAAGACTTTCAACGCCGTCAGCGAAAAGGAAAAATTCTTATCGTCGACGCGCTGCACCGCATCGGGTTGATTTTGTATGCTCCAATTTATTACAAGTTTTTTAAGTTCTTATACAGGGTAAAGGATTCAAACATTATCATATAATGTATTTAATTAACATAGGGTATCACAATCCGATTCTGAGTTGCTAAAAAAGCGCTATAATAGCCACGAAATTATTATTAATTGGATAAGTGGTATAAAAATGCATTTAAATTTTACATTTTTAAATTTCGCGCGGAAAGTGACACTTTTCACACGAGTGTGGGGAATATTGTAGCTCGAGGCGTAAGCCGAGTGCGACAATCCTACGAGAGCGAAAAGTCACTTTCGCACAAGTAATGTACAATATTATTCCTACGACCATCCATTTTATTAAACAATATAGACACGTTTTTTTTATTCACCGGTAGATCCACCAATCCACCAACTACGTTTTCATATTCATTGGTGGATTTCAGATTGAAGACATGAGTCCAGTTTTCATGTGAATAATATTAATATGGAACAGCAATTAATAATTACATATATAAATGTTACAGGATTCACGGGTTTGACGGCTTATTGACAGTTACTTTCCGCACTAGTGCGGAAAGTACTTTCCGCACGCGTGAGAATAACTGTCACTTTCCATGGGAGTAGAGAGTGCGATATGTGCTACTTTCCTATGTGGTCGTCGGGAAACAAATATTTAATATCTATCTAAAATATCTTTCGCAGTAAGTTATGTGGAGGAGGTTACACATTTGGAATTTTCTTCATATTTTTAGGTTATATAAGCTAGTAGTCAACAAAAACAAGTGAATAAAATTGAAAATTCTAAAAGTAACCGATATAAAGTGAACACAAAAAATAATCCTGCGAACGTTTACAAAGAAAAAACATTACACCTGTACAGCCAAAATGATTAACCTAAGAGAAGGGCTACGAGCTAAATCCACTAGTAGTAATACCAATAATAACTAAAAGTTCAATTTATCCCTATTAGTTGAATATATCTGTAAAATGGACCCATATATTGCTCACTACGATGTTGAACCAATCAACGCGAAAATAATAAATAGTGTCGCAGATTTTGGTGATTAATATTATGTGAAAAACTCGCAATTTAAAGTATTCCATAAAAATATAAGGAGTATTCAAAAAAACTGTGATGAAATGTTATTGCTGTTAACTGAATTAAATTGTGAATTTGATGTAATCGTATTCACAGAAACTTATGTAGTCTATGATTTAGAATTATATAACATTCCAGAATACGATATTATATACAACAATGGAAATTTCAACCAAAACCATGGGGTAATTGTGTATGTTAAAAGTCACTATAACTATGATTACAAACTAATACCATTAGGACCCTCAAATGCTATCGAGCTTACAATTTCAAATTTACAAGAAAGAATAACAGTAACTTCAATCAACAGATCTCCCAGCTCTTCCCCTGACAATTTCAATTTCGCTCTTCATGGATATTTGGGAATTGTAAATTCAAAACCCACATTATTACTGGTGATATTAATATTAATCTATTACTCGAAAATGCCGATTATGTAGATGAATATAAAACAATATTAAATACGTTTGATTATGTTTCATATATTAACCAAACAACTAGGCGACGAAGTGGGTCCTGCATAGACCACTTTTATGTAAAAAACGGGATTTCCACATTCGCTAAAATACAAGCATTCATTCTTATGTATGATCCAACAGATCATGATCCAATAGTTTTAACATTCAAGTTTTCGAATTCTCAGCAACCTGTAAAAAGTTTACTTACATATAAAAAATTTATAAATTTCAAAAGTTTGAGAAATGAGGTGAAAGCACAAGATTGGAACATGATCAATATAAATAATGATATAGATGAAATGACTGAATCTTTTATATCTACTCTAAATACATGTATTGAAAAAAATACCCTTATTGTGAAAATGGCTGCAAGTAAAAAACTTAAAAAACCTTGGATAACTAAACATTTATTAAATGAAATTACACAAAAAAATCAACTATACAAAAAGTTAAAGAAAAATCCCACAGATGATGCCCTAAAAGATTATTACAAAACATTTAAAAACAAACTTATGGAGTTAATTCAAAAATCCAAAAAGGAGTATACACAACGAATGATTGAACAAAATCAAAATACGTCCCAAAATATGTGGACGTGTATTAATGAATTGTGCGGTGAGGTTAAATTTGAAACAAAAATAACAGCAGTCAATAGACACAATGAAATTGTAACTGAAAAGTCTGATATAGTTAATGAATTCAATAAATTTTTTAGTTCAGTAGGAGAATTTTACGCTGGCAGAATAGAAGCACCTGATAATTTTAACGAACATATTTCTCAACTAGATAATATTATGTTTCTATATAATACAAATGAAATTGAAGTACAAAATATGATAAAATCACTAAAAAATAAAAAATCTCCAGGTGTTGATGGTTTGCGAGCGGAGACTTTGAAAGAATTATCAGACTTAATATGTAAATCTCTATCTACCATATTAAATATATGCTTTTACAAAGGTTATTATCCTAAGTGCCTGAAAACTGGTATGATAAAACCTTTATTTAAATCACGATCTAAATTAGAAGTAGGAAATTACCGTCCAATATCTTTGATCTCTTCGGTGTCAAAAATCATCGAAAAAATACTAAAAAGCCGAATCGTAAAATTCCTAAATAAATATCACGTAATCTTAGACAATCAGTTCGGCTTTAGAGAAGGCAAATCAACAGAAGATGATATTTGTTCTCTTACAAACAAAGTTTATGAGGCTGTTGACTCAAAACACCCGCAATAGCTATATTCGTTGACCTATCTAAAGCCTTCGATACTGTATCGCACGACATACTATTGTATGAGTTGCAGAAATATGGACTTAAAGGCAAAATCTTCCACTTATTAAGCAGTTACCTGAAAGACCGACAGCAACAGGTAAAAATCGGCGATGTCATCAGTGAACCGAGGACAGTAACCTATGGGGTACCACAAGGTTCTGTACTCGGACCGCTTTTGTTTACAATTTATAGAAATAGTTTATTGAATATGGACTTGAAGGGTACAATAACGAGTTTCGCTGATGACACTGTGATATTCAACAACTCAGACTCTTGGGCAAATCTAAAACGAATGGCTGAAACCGATTTCTCTTTGATTAAAAAATGGTTTGCCTGTAAGAAACTTACCCTCAACATCGACAAAACCTACTATTTACCATTTGCATCCTACTCGAGTACCCTGCCTGACATGGGGAATCTCAAAATCGACGATATGACGGAAATACCAGAGGCGCAATATGCTAAATATCTTGGGATAATTATCGATAAGAATCTTCGTTGGGATCTGTAAATAAATAATATTGCAAAGAAATTAAGAGGTCTCATTAGTAGGTTCAAATTTCTAAAAGGATTTTTAAGCATACCTCATCTAAAAACAGTGTATTCTGCACTCGTTTAGTCACAGTTATCCTATGGCATCCTGAGTTGGGGAGGTGTGTATGATAACCATCTAGAAAAAATTAATATTTTACAAAAGTGGATACTGAAAATAATGCATGGTAAAAAGCGCACCTTCGCTAGCGATCGTCTGTTTGAAATCAGCAAAAATCACTGTCAACGAATACTTCTAGCTATTTTTAACAGGAAAATAGAATAAGAAGAAATTGAACATCAATACAATACGCGGACTAGAGACAAAAATATTGTAAAAATACCCAAATGCGAAAAAATTTTGAACGACGATTCTTTGATTACATAGGAGCAAAACTATACAACTTAATTCCACATTCTCTAAAACAAATAAAAGAATTACATATATTCAGAATAAAAATTAAGAAATGGATTCTTAGTAAAGAGCGACACATATTTAGAAATATAGTAAATAATCTCTGAAAGATACTTACCTCGATATTACAGTTATTTTTTCTACTCAAGATTTTGGTTTAGATTATAAATATCAAACTTCACGTTTATTTCAAATATTAGATTTTAGAACTTATGTATAGATATATGTATATTATAAATATTAAACTTTACGTTTATATCATATATTAGATTTTAGAACTTATGTATAGATTGAACATAGCTGCACACATAAATGCATCACATACAAGCTCAGCTTCTTTCCTATTAGATCTTCTATGATTATTTATGTATATTTGATTCCTAACTGTAATTGTAATTTTTTTTCTTTCTTTCAAAATAAATAAACATTACTTACTTACTTACTTAGTAAGTTGACACTTTTTAATTCACCTGAACGTATGGCTTATTTTCATGATTGCTGCTGTTTTGCTTATTAAAAACAGATTCAAAAAGTGAAATTTTTTGGATAAATTTCAAAATTAAGTTATTTTACGAACTTAAATTTACATTTTTTGACTGCTCATTGCCTATCTCTATTGTAAATTCTCAGAATTTTGTTCATGTAGAGTGAAATACCCTATTCTTCTTCCTTAAGTACCCTCTCCACGACAGAGGTAGGTAATAACTATCGCTATCGGTATTTTTGTGGCAGTTCGTCTTAAAATATATTTTGAACTTCATCCAAATAAGTTCTATCGAATTCTTCACCAATAAAATTTGACTTCTTCCTATGCTTTTTTGCCTTCTATTTTCCCCTTAATCTCCTGAAATTCTAACAATGGCATTGGAATTCTTTCAGACACACTCAATTTTTTGATGAGAGATCAATATTGGTAATTATTTTTGAATCCTGTGTGTTAATTCAGTCACTGATGTTAGTCCCGATTATCATCGCTCTTTTTAGAATAACGCTAGAAATTAGACGTTTTTAAAGATTAAAACTAACTTATACGCACTTATATCCATCTGTGAGATGCCCTGAACACTATCCAATAATGAAATTGGCCACTTGGATACAATTAGGACGCTGTATCGTGCTGAAAACTCAAAATTTCTCCAAAAATTACAAAAAATGTGGTACGAGTAATTCTATTAACATAGCGCTCGTTACTGGCTCTAGTAGGCTAAAAATCAATAAAGTTCATATATGAGACGCCCTGAATTGTCGTTCACTACCTATAAAACAAGCTAATATGTCATCTACATATCTATACAGTTAGATGTATTTTCCAACCATAATAATAATTTACTCCCAAAAATTGAGTTTACATTTAAAAAGAGTTGATAATGTACTTGATTAATCAATTTACAGAGAACCAACACACACTGATGTGACTATTCCATATAGTTCCAATCATCCCTTGTCACATAAATTAGCAGCATATTATTTGATTATACATAGATCTTTTTTAGTTCCTATGAATAAATGAACAGCAACAATTAATTGAGAAATTAATACAATTAAACAAATAGCAACATCCAACGGTTATCCATTACATACGATAAATAAATAAATTAATAAAAAAGAGGAAAAACTGGCATTACAACTAATATTTCCTGAACAAACTAACGAATTAAAAAATTATAAAACCATCACATATGCAGGTAATATTTCTAATAATATGTCAAATATAATATCTTTAGCAACGAATACAACAATTTCTTTTAAAACAGAAAGTAACGTTAGTACAAAATTGTTATATGTAAAAAAAATACCACCATTGAAGAAATCAGGTATATATAAACTCAAATTTCCAGAATGTAATGCTGTCTATTTGGGTCAAACCCTTAGAAATTTGGAAATCAGATACAGTGAACACTTACTTGCATACAGGTTAAAACAACCAGATAAATCCCACTACGCAAAACAACTTCTTCTTCTTTCGGTTCCGTCTTCACCTTAGTGAAGGTTGGCAACAATCTCGGCGAACTGGGTTCGGTTTTGAGCAGATCGGAATAAGGAATGTGAGTCTAGTCCGATCCAGTCTCTTATATTTTTCGACCACGAATGTTGGCGTCTTCATATACCGCGTCTGCCTTCTATTTTGCCTTCCATTATTATTTTCAGCAGCCTCATTCTATCATTCCTGATTACATGTCCTGAGTATGCGGTTTTTCCCTTCTTTATGTCGACAACTAAGTCTCTGTCCTTACCTAATCTTCTCAGAACTTCTTCATTACTGATGTGGTCTGTCCAGGGTATTTTTAAGAGCCTTCTATACACTCACATTTCGAAAGCTTCTAGCCGCCTTAGTGTTTCGGCCTTTAGGGTCCAGACTTCAGATCCGTACAGCAAGACGAAATAGATGTAACAATTGACAAATCTAAGGCGTAATTTCAAATTCAGTGATCGGTTACAAAGCACTGATCGCATTTTATTGAATACTGATCTGGCCTGTTCTATGCGCGATCTGATTTCTGTACTAGGACTCAGATCAGATGTTATCCAGGTACCTAAATACTTGAACTTGAATACGTTTTCGATGGGTAGTCCTTATATATATATATATATATATATATATATATATATATATATATATATATAAAATGTTCGTTTTGTTTGTGTGTGAGTTATATTCTGTTATGTGATACGTCCTAAACAGCTATAAAATATATTGAATAATTAAATGTCTGTCGAAGGTAAGATTTATTTGTTTTGCTATTAAGATTCTTTTTGTAACTTGTACCATTTCTTTTAGTTTTAACAAAAATTTTATTTCTGATGAAGGTCATGGAAAGACCGAAACGTTAAATAAAAATGTATTAACTACTAGTTATATGTCTTTAAAAATGGTCTTCAATCCCAAGAATACAAAATAAACTATATATATATATATATATATATATATATATATATATATATATATATTTATATATATATATATATATTTATATATATATATATATATATATATATATATATCTGGTGTTGGATTAGTTCTTCTACTTTTGTCTTCTTTATATTAATTTTAAAGCCCAGGGTCTCTCCTACTCTGTCGATTCGATTTAAAAGTTGTTGGAGTCCTTCTAAGCCATCGGCTATGATGGCGGTATCATCTGCAAAGCGTAAGTTGTTAATCAGATGCCCGTTTATTCTAATGCCGTGTTCCATACCCTGTAGAGCTCCATCGAATATGTAGCCAGAATATATATTAAATAGTAAGGGCGATAAGACACATCCCTGTCGCACTCCCCTGTTTCCTTCGACACTGATGGCTGCTGTTTGGTCCCAGTATAAATTTTTCAGGAACTGGATGTCGTTATTATCGAGACCCTTTTCTTTCAGGATGTTAAATAGGGCTGTGTAGTCAACTCTGTCGAACGCCTTCTCGTAGTCGATAAAACAGATGAAAGCCTCTTTTGTTGATCTCGACATTTCTGTAACAATGCAGATAGGCTGAACAGTGCTTCCCTCGTGCAAAACAACTACTTGACACCAAACATTCATTGACACCTAGCACAGAACTAGAAGTACTATATATTTGTGATAAAAAATAAGAACTGAATTTTCTTTGAAGAATTAGAAATTAAAAGACACTTAAGAAACACACAATATCAAGTTGTCAATGACCAGATAAATCTAGGAATGTCTCCACTTTCAAACTGTCTTCTTTAGTGACAATTGTTAAGATCAGCAGATATAATTTTCCTGGTTTTCTATATCATTGCACAGTTATACTGATCTTAAATGGGAAAAATATATCTAAGGTATCCCCATAGGGCTAATAATATCTAAGCTTTAATATATGTAATATCATATCTTCTCCTTCTTTCTGTTAACATATAATGAGTCAATCACCAGGTAGGTCATTTCTTGGTCTAGCCAAAAATAATTATTAAACATCAGGTAGGCATTCTGTCGATGACATGTAATATCGAAACAAGTATCAAATTTCTTAGAATTTTTAACATTTTTGTCAATATATTGTGGAATTATCTAGAAACAGTACGTTTCATTTAAAATATGAGTAGATTCCACGAAGTAAGGGTCGAAACAGTTAATTTCAATAAAGACAAAATTATGACACTTCAATATAAACCAAATAAAAAGCGCCATTCCTAATTGCCAATGCAAATATCCCTGTATAAAAACTTCGACGTTTTCGTATCCCAAGAGAACCCAGAGAACTGTATGTTTATGTTTCAACTTTACAGCGAGAAACTTATCTTTCTCCCCTCTTTTCTTGTGGTTTCGCTTTGAAAAGAAGGAGAAATGATTGCGTGAACTGGGACTACCTGGAGGAATTCCGTTCTCATTATAGACGCACTGTGACTAATTATATCGTAAATTTAACACTCGAAGAACCTTAAGTCAGTTTTAAGAAAAATGGTCGTGGCACAGATGTTATGAACTGCACAATGGAAATGTGCTTCCAGCATTTAATTGAAAACATTAAAAATTGCAAAATACATAGCAATTGTTTTCAGGGGGAAAAACATGAAACAATTGTTCGTAGAGAAAAATCATGTGTGTATGTCGTCGTTGCCGTTATCGTCGGCCATTTTTTGCCTTGCCTTGTTAGCACGTTACAGCATCCCGAGTGCAACAAGTCACAAATTTTATGATATTCAGGACACCTCACAGGTGAACCCTATTGATTTTCAGCTCACCAGAGGGAGTACAACGGCTGCTTTGGTACTTGAATTACCACATTTTTGGAAAAAATTCGGTTTGAAAGCACGTTACAGCCTCGGGAGTGTTTACAAGTGACCAATCTTATGATTGGAAATTGTTCAGGGCATACCACATATCAACCCTATTGATTTTCAGCTCACTAGAGCCCGTACAACGGGTGTCATGGTACTTGAAAAACTACATTTTTGGAGAAATTTCGTGTTGTTAGCACGATACAGCCTCCGAAGTATATAAAAGTGATTAATTGGGTATTGTTCAGGGCGTCTCTCAGGAAATCCCAATTGATTTTCAGCTCCATAGAGCCAGTGCAACAGGTGGCATATTCGTAAATACCCGACGCTTTAGCCACTCGGCAAGCTTCGATTGCCACTCGAGGCTCGGTATGTTCCCGTCGTGTCTTGACGGCCCGTCTGATATTTACGACACGTCAATCAGTAATATTTTAATTAATTGATTGGAACGAAAAAGTGAACATATATTTCAAAATTCGTGATTAAAAAGACTTACCACTAGACTACGAATATAGAACACATGTCATCAATGGTGAACATTGTGTTTTGGCTAAATTTAAGTTAAAAGAAGGTCTTTAAGAAAGCAAAATTGTTTTCAAGTATTTAACGGTTTTTTGATGTGTGACAAAATCATTTGTGTTCCAACGCGAACAAATTTTGTTGACAGTCAAATGTTTATGCAATATTGAATGTATGCTGGTCCCACTAATGCCTAAGGTTGTCTCAATCTCACGATAGGTCACTGACGATCATACAATATCAATTCGCGCACAGCATCAATGGTTTTCGGAACAACAACTGATTTTGGACGACCTTCCCGAAATTCGTCTTGGAGTGAACTACGACCAAGATTGAATTGACCATACCATCGATAAACACTGGTCCTTGATGGAGCTTCATCGTCAAAAGTTTAATTAAGTTCATCCATGCACTGTTGCTGAGTTAATCCACGTCGAATGTTGTAAAAAATAATCGCAGGAAAATGTTCACGATTTAATTACATTTTTGGGCAGAGATGAATCTTTTAAGTTACTGTAAACAACACAAATAGCGCCTGTATGTCAAAACGTTCTGAGTACGTATAACCTCAAAAATGTCCAACTTTACGATAGAGCTGTCAGTTGCCAAATTGCAACACTAGGGTTGACAAATCCCGAAACATAAAAGGCAACCCTCGTACACTTGATTAATCGCGACGAAATTGCGCTATATAAAATTGAACCAACATGTTGGTTATATATTATGACACAACTTGTTTCTCAAAACAGCTTCGTCCATATAAGGTAGCGGATGATAGGTTTTCGGATCATATGTCGAAGATGAATACGAGAATTAAGTGGAAGTCCAAGAGCACCCTTCACTTGAGTTTATTAGAAGCTAATCAATGCTTATGAAATGTGGAATTGAGTGAATTTAAAAACAGACAAAAAAGAGTAAGAGCGATATGTAGTATTGCTGACGTGTTGAACTGTTCTACTGACGAAATAAGAAACATTTCTTGATCCATTCTCTAACCCCAATCTAGATCCATTATCTAACCTATTCCAAAGAACATCCAAAGCTGTAGCTAGAAAATATTTACAAACTTCATCTGACAGTGAAATGATAGTCGGCTTTATAAATATTGAAATGCTTGAATTTTCTGTTCGAAGTGAAAATTCATGAAATACGTATTTGGTTGATATCCATGCTTGTAAATGGTCTTGTGCAGTGGGTTTCAACGGAAAACACTGTAAGCATCAAGGGCCGGCTCTAAAGCAGTATATACTTTCTTATTGTATTTAACACTGTATCCATCAAAATGAATGGATTATATGAAGTAGTTACCGAAAAATCCGCAGCTGACAATATATTCAAGTCTTTATTATTAACGACGAACAAAACAAAACAGGAAGTGGAGCAAAGAGATAACACCATACAGGAGACGATTTCAGTAGAAAACAACTGAACGGTGAAAATGCATGATATTGATGACATAAAACGGAAGTACCTAGAACATTGGATAATTGGATTGGAAAATAATTTAATAATTAGAAGACGATTCTGAGAACTTTGCGCCAGCATTACAAACCTTTTTAGGAAATCTCAAGAAAAGAAAGACTATATTTTGAGTGGATTATGCACCGCTTTCAAATGGAAAGGGATTCCTACAAAAAACGGTTCGAAAAAGAAATGTCGTCGGCGAGGAAAATATATTCCAGTAGCACGACGTTGTGAATAACGTTGGTCTGATCACTTGTAGACCTGATACAGGACTACAACAACAAGAGATAAGAACTCTCCTATTTCTTGTGATTTTTCGAAATTATGTGCAAAAAGTGGAGAATTTAAACATAAGTGAGTTGTCAGTTAGAAGGTAATTTCATGCTGTTGGATAAACTTCCCAAACTAGAGCTACAGCCACCGCATTTTTGTGAACTCTAAATTGCTAGTTGGCACGAGAAAATTTGACTTGAATATTAGCGAAATAAAAACACGTATTGTACGTATTAAAACGAGAAATAAGCTCAAGTCGTGTGGCTTCCGTCTGGTGGAGGCCCAGTTATGGAATGGCCAGGAAAATCTTTTGACGTTCGCACGAAATTAGTTCTCACATACAATGGTGAATAGTTAGACAAAGATCAAATTATGCAATTTGTTTGTCCTGGTCATTTTCCAGATTTGAATTCGGAAAATTCCTGTTTTTTTCTGATCTATCCTCTTTATCGTCAATGTTATATAAAATAAACGGTTTCAAAGAATAAAACTAACTTCTCCGCGTTTGTGAGATGACCTGAACAATGTTCTATTATAAAATTGTCACTTGTAGACACTCCGAAGGCTGTATCGTGCTAACAACTCCAATAAGGACAAAAAATGTGGCACTTCATGTACCATAGCACCCGTTGTACTAGCTCTGGGGAGCTAAAAATCAATAAGGTTCATCTATAAGACGCCATGAACAATATCCAATCATAAAATTGGTCACTGGTATACACTCTAGAGGCTGTATCGTGCTAACAAACTGAAAATTCTCCAAAAAGGACAAAAAGTACCATAGCACTCGTTGTACTGGCTTTAGTGATTAACATCAATAAGGCTTATCTTTGAGATGCCCTGAATAATATCCAATCATAAAATTGGCCACTTGTATATAGTCCGGAGGCTGTATCGTGCTAACAAACTGAAGCTTCTCTAAAAATGTACAAAATTTCGTACTTAAAGTACTATAGTACCTGTTGTACAGGCTTTGGTAAGCTGAGAATCAATAGAGTTCATCTGTGAGATTTCCTGAATAATATTCAATCATAAAATTGGTGACTTGTTGCACTCCGGAGGCTGTATCGTGCTAACAAACTGAAATTTCTCAAAAAATTACAAAAATGTGGTACTTCAAGTACCATACCACGCGTGCTGGCTCTGGTGAGCTGAAAATCAATAGTGTTTCATTTGTCAGATGTTGAGAACAATATTCAATCATAAAATTGGTCACTTGTTGGACTTCGGAGACTGTATGGTGCTAACAAAACATGTTACGAAAAGTGGCCGACGACAACGACGAGGACGACGACGACATACACACAGGATTTTTTTACAAACCGTTTTTTCGCGGTGTTCTTGATGAAAAACGTGAAAATATTTTTTACAAAATTCCAACTTTTTTTGGAGTAAACCAATACTTTTCACGCATATTAGATAGGTTGGGCGGAGAAGTAAAAATACAATGGAGCTTAACGTTATTAAAAAGTGTATATTCATTAAAAATTAATATGTTGCAGCAATTTTTCTGAGACAAAGACTTCATTGATATACATTTAAACAAAAATTTATCAGATATGCATGTTTCTAATCGATAATATGAGAAAATATTCTACGATGGGTTATTACTCTGCAAAACTAGGTTAACTATAGTTTAACTCGTCGTGAATACAAATATTGGCGTATTTAAGCAATTATGGGAAAAGGGAGGAACGGTAGCGAGATATCTCAATAATTTAAAGCAAACAATGGTTTCCTTTTGTAATACTGTACAAATAAACGTGAGCCTGTTAGTTTAATAGAGGCCAGACATTTTTTTCCTGCAGTTTACGTAAGTACGAAAGTTATAGCTCAAATATACAGATGAAATGTATATACTTAGTTAATCATTGTGTGTAATATATTGTAATAATAGCTTGGCGATAAATCAATAGCAAAATGGCTACAATAAGTTTTTAATCTGTATATGGACAAAATTCATAATTATTAAGTCTATATGAATGGCAAAAGTATCTAAAAATCTTTTAAAAAACCAACGCTGATGCACCTCAAGTTGTTAAATAAATGAGATTGTAGCTGTCTAAAAAGTCTAAAATTAGTTATTTTCCAACTACCACTTATGGAGACGATTACACCACGGTTTTAGTACATAGTTACTACAAATTGGTGACGATAACGAAATAACAACCAATAAAACAACTTTAGAGTTACGTTTACAAAAACGTTTTAAGAAATTGTAACAAACGAGTAATAGTTACATACTATTTAGAATCTAAAATGAAGTAGAAGGATAGGCTGAAATTTTAATCTTGAATATGTTCTTGCTACTTGTATGATGACTTCAAAGTAAATACAACTTCTAAGTAAATTTCTGAAGTGAGATACAATACTATATATAACATTATACCTTCATTATCATCGGAGTTTGAAGTAGGTATTTGCAGTTCTACGTGACTTAGTCTTTGAAATTTACTTCGATACATTTCTCATTGCAGAAATTATTCAGTAATTGGGTGACAACAATCAACTTAGTTACTGTCAACTACACCAAAACACGTCGTAGATGAAACCACATCCATGCTGGATCTAATCAACAATTTTGGTTGGTTATTTTAGTATTTATAAATGTTAGATGTGAATCTAACAAAACACTTCCTGCTGAACGCTGCCTCATCCAGTTCCAATGTCAGTTTCACCACTGAATAGGGATAGAATTGAGAGGAAAGGAAGTGGTTGTTTTCTACAATCGAGACTGTTATCCAAAATGATAAAGAATTTTTAAACTTAGTTTAACCGAAAGTTCTAGTACCCCTCGATGGGATCACAATTGATGGCCCATTTGATGGCCCCTATCAGGTAGGCAACATTAATGCCAAAACAGGTTTATTACAATATTATGCAAAAGACTCTGTGACTACAAAAACTCACTCACTTGAAAAATCAAAAGAAGACCCTAAACAAGAATGAGTCTGGAAAGCATTACATTCTTGATTACGTTATCTCTCAACGTTCAAAGCAATCTCTTCCAAATGACCAATAAAATACTCGACTCTTTAAAGCTCTATAACTATTTCCTTTATTATCAGAAACGTAAAATCGCGAAAATAACGATCTTACAAAAATCGAATGTAGCAATAAACCAAATTTCTCATTGTTCTCTCGAAACAAATTTGACACTTTCAAATGGGTTATTATACATCATGTTTCCTAGTTCATAGCAGTATAACTAATTGATTGATAAGAGGATTAAGTTTCAGTGCCACTGTGAAATATTACCTAAAAATTTGTGTTTTCGTTTTTCGTCATCTAGCCAATTGAGAAGTTGAATTTCTCCATTACTGGTTAATAATTTTTTCTATTGTTAACCTAGGTCAATAATGGACAAATTCAAATGTTTTGAGAATTCAGGGATAATAGCTTAACAAAAACTAGAGCAACATAATTTTGTATACCCAGGAGATTGTCTTTAACATATTTACTGCTTGAAATTACCTAACAAGATAAAATTATTACGATAAAACTGTCCTTAGTTCAAAATTCGCGCTCAACAAAAAATGTCTGATGACATAAGGAGTGCGTTCATAATATATGGGTGAGGTGAGGAGCGAAAACAGTGTCAGTGTCAGTCAGACGACGGAGTAAACGCCTAGGGAGAAATCAGTTTGAACGATTTGTAGATCGACACTATCAAAATTTGACATTGAAATTTGTTGTTTATTTTCCGTTAATTTTAGAAAAACGAGGATCGAGGAATGTTTTTACCTTCAACATTATCACCAGTGGAATTTGAAAATCTTCTGTTGATAGAAACTGGTAGCTAACCTTGATCAGATAGACAAATAATATATTACTTTCTCTATCTCACTTTGTACCCAAGTGTTGTGAACGCACTACCGATGTAATTGTTCAAAGTAAAACATAAACCACGTTTTGTGAAATTTTTGGATGTGATTGTATAATTGGTTTCGTTAATTCGTTGCACTTAATATTGGTGATTATGAATTATATGAATAATGGCATTCCATTGCTGTGTGATTAAATTATACCTACATGCTTTTTATAGGACATTTTTTTATTGTGATTTTTGTCTTAAATTTGGCTAGTAGTGGAAAAAATGTATATAAATGACGGTGGTGAAGACATTTATAAACCTCGCACCTTATTCCGCTCGGGGCAAAGCCCCTCGCGAAATAATTTTGGTGCTTGGTTGTTAATAATAGTCTTCACCACCTTGGTGTATAATATAATACTATCTTGAGAAGTACAGTCTATCAAAAAGCCTTATTTAGTAATAAAATTGTAGTTATAGAGTAGGGTGGCACATTACACTATAAGACATGGGCCAAAATGAGACAGCAATATTTTCGTATAGGTGGATTATTGCCATCTATTGATCTCATGCTAAATTTTACCCCCCCTTCTGGTTATTGCGGCATTCAATCAGTTTTAGTTAAGATTTCGTCGAATGCACGTGTTGTTACTCTCCCCCGCATTGCAGTCCTTTGATACGTCGGTATTGGCATCACTCCAGGAGAACTATAATACTGCTGTTGATTCATGGCTCTTGGACTATCCAGGGATATCATTATTATTTTTTGATGTCGCTGACTGTGTGGGTGTTGCATTTGAACGATTCATGGCACCATCGAATACTGAATCTGATTTTGAAAAAACGGAAATATATCAAAAAAACAGGAATCACATATAGGGACCTTTGTCCAAAATAACTATCGTAGGAACAAAACCGTTATGCGAAAACTTGTTAAAATTGTTTGTAAGTCCTGGAGTGTTCAAAGGTGAAAAGCGAAAGAAAACTGGAGATAGACAATGTAGAAAAGCCTACTGACACACCTGAGAAACACAAAATTGAAATGAAATATATGGAGAAAAAAGAAAACAACAAAAGGAAAAGACAACCACAAAACCCCACATTAGAAGCCGCCACGAAAAATGTATTTACAAAAACGGTCTATTTCGAAAGAAGTCGAATTTAAAGATGAAGAAATATCACTCGTCGATTCTAATGAGGATATAACAGACTGGATTCCCGAAGTTGAGCCTTCGGGATTTGAATGATTAGACAGAGTCCAACCTTGTGTTTGTACAATTTACAAGCTAAAAATTACGGATTTTATATTGGAAAAGTAATAAAACTAGAAAAGCCAACGTATAATGTAGAATTTTTGAGAAAATCTAAAAAATTCGAGGGACATTTTATATTTACACCTCAACCTGATGTTGCAATGGTGCCACTTGAAGATATTAAATTGATTTTGCCTTTGCCATCTCTTCTAGGAAACACAAAATAGCTGCAATCATAATACAAGTTTGAGATAAATATAAGTAGGTTTAACATGCGTTAAAACTAATTTTATACATATTGTTATTTAGAACGTATTTAAATTTTTTTCTGGTTATGTTGGAATGACAGGTATTTAGAACATTTCTAATTATTAAATGTGTCAAAAGTGTCGTTAAATAAAGATATTAATCCTAAAAATGATTTTTTTCTATATTTCGCCCATGTTTAATCATGGGCCGCATTGGTGACCAATATGAGACTTGAAAATCCTTAAAGGGTCCTAATGGCCAACTAAATTGTCAAAAATTTGACTATTTTAAGTTTTTTCCAATTGATAGGTTTGTTGGCCTCTGATTGACAAAAAACACGCTAAATTTTTTTTGTAGCTCTATTCAAGACCTTTGCAACGGTATATAAAAATTGAGTGTACCCTTGTGGAGTTATACCCAAAATAAGTGGTCCAAAAAAGTTTTCCTTAAATACTGCATACCTTTAAGAAATTATTGGAAAAATGTTTCACCATATCTCTCTACGATCATTAGTTTCTGAGATACAGCTCGCTTACCTCGCTTATTTACCTACCTTGTACATATTATAGACGGACGTGAAAATTAGGATCCATTAATTTCATACTACCAAACATATATATGATTACAATGTATAGAAAATGCTTCATCCAATCAATACTTCCAAAATACAATACAAAGAGACGTTCCATCTGATTTATATGTACTATCAAAACACCTAACAAAGAAAGGACCCCATCTGAATTACATTATCAAAACACATAACAAAGAAAGGGCCCCATTCGATTGATACTATTACATCACATAACAAAGAAAGGACCCCATTCGATTGATACTATTAAAACACATTAGAAAGAAAGGGCCCCACTCGAATTATGCTATCGAAACGCATTACACTGAAAACGCCACATCTGCTGCGATCGAGTAGTCAGAACTACAAAACAAACAAAAAGCTTCTTTTATATGTACTACTATAGGACCGGTTTAAAAACAAACTGCATGTGAACGAAACTGGGAAGAAGACAAACGAAGACTAACATTATTGAAACATGGCTAAATACATGTACAGCAATTATTTGAATCTTTTATATTAATAAGAAATAAAGTGTGAATATATTGCCACAGCTTACCTTTATTCTAAAAAGATTTTAACTAGATATAGTACTTGTGTCACCCTATACATCGTATGATTTGATATCACATCTTTAATAAGGGGTGTATTTGCGTCACCTATTTTTACCTCGTCAAGAGGTTTTTGGACTGATTACAATTAATTATTTTTATTTCCGTATTTCTAAAGTACGCATATGGACCTAATTGATTACTGCCTTAGTAAAGTTCGCATATATTTGAGAAAAGGATAGTGTGTATAATTTCATTGATCAATAATTAATTTCACATTAACATTATTACTGTATAACAAAATGTGATTCTTAACAATTTTTTATTCAATTGTGCTACACTTTCAAAATATTTTTTCATAATGCACTTCTACGGAAGTTTTTTCTCTAAGCCATTCCCGAAAATTGCGTGATTTTTGTATTGGTTTTTATTTTATGTTTGTAATTACATTGCTTTATTATTTCGTCGCATGTCCATCAAAGTTGCTAGTTTTTAGAGAAACGACATGGCATATAATCAACATTCACTAAAGTGGAGTGAAAATAAGTAATAAATGGAGGAGTGGTATGAGAATTACCTTGATTTCACTGGAATTGGATTTGCTTTGACAAGTAATTACATATTTTTATCTCTCATAATTTTTTTCCAATTCATATCGTGTTTGAAATAGTATGGCAGTAATAGAAGATTAGCAATACGTATACAAGAGTCATTGCGAACGTTTCATGATTAGAACAATTTAAAATTACCCTTAAAATTTAACAAAATGTTTGAAATAACTCACATACTAGTGTAATGTATTTATTTGATGAACAGGCTGAGCTGTCAGAGAATAATGCAATCAAAAAGCTACCGGGAATTCCTCATTTAAAAAGTTTGCCTATGTCACAATTCCTAATTTGCTGAAATATACCAGTTACATATGATGTTCAAAACCTCTGCTAACGAATTTGTTGTGCATATGGCAAAGCATAGAGGGCAAACAATATTATGACACAATATCAGATCATATCATTTATCTCAATAACAAATAACTCATTTACCGTACTTCACTTGTGCTCTTGAGGATTAATAGTGTTTTGTCGAAGGTAAAATTTTTGTAAAGTGTCGAAGGTATTGGTTGCTATAGAAACGACTAAAATAAACTATTGATCAAAGGGTAGTGACAAACGATATTTTATCTTGATAGTGCGTGTATATTCCACATAAAAAGACTCCGTCTACGTTTAGAACAAAGTTCAACCAAGCGAGTAATGCTACAAGAATTATCTCGTTTTTTGATGATAGTTCTTAATACGTTTTCCTTTAAACCAATAACATTTGAGATATATTGATGTTTTACATTTTTTAACAATGACATTACAAATTTGAAGCGATTGTTTGTTATACAAATGAAAGTAGCTGATCGCAAGTATATCGATTTTTGCCATTATAAAAATATCCTAGAAACCTTTCTATCACGCAAACTGTGACGGTTGGTATTTGAATGTTCGATTTCTGTTGTCCAATTCACCTGTGGTTGTATGTGAATATTATTGATGAAAAAACATTATAAAGTCCAGATACCTACTTGCCGTCTTGGCCGGTGGTTGAAAGGGGAAGAAAAATTATTTTAATCGACCATAACTTACAAAACATATTGGTTATGGAGAAATATACTGGATAAATCTCTTATTTTGAGAAAATTCACGATCTGAGATTTAGATTACCTGTTACGGAGAAAATAGAACAAAAGCTTGGAAAAACGCAAACGTATTTCAGTAGTATTGGATGTTAGATGAGAAATATGGCACCGTACTTTGTTGATTTTTTTTGTTAACGTAAAATCATTGAACAATACAAAAAAATTTGTTGCGACACTAAAAAATTCCTTATAGTACGATAACGACTTTGTTAGCAAGTTGCTATTTTCATTTCCGTCTAAAAAGCGAATAATTTGAAACTGTAAGTGGAAAACATTGTTACAAGTGGTCTTTCAGTCAACCCTTCTACCGTTTGATGGCGTGGTTATGATGAACTTATTTATGTACAAATTTCTTCCATTCTCGTCTGTTTTGTGCCAATTCCGCTGCTTGTTTCCAGTTCATATCTCTATTATTTAGTATTTCTCCTATTACTTTTTCACAAGTCTTTCTTAGTCTGCCCCTTTACATATACTCCTCTATTTTTGCTCTCCAAACTCTTTTTGATATTCCATTTTCGCTCATTCGTTGCAAATGTCCCCACCTATCTAGCGGTCTCTCTTATATAAATTTTCGTTTGATTGCATTTATAGAACTTTTCTTATATCTATATTCCTTAGTCTCTCTCTCTCTTTTGATGACTTCTGTAACTCGTCTTAAGATATTTCATTTCTGTTGCTTGTATCTTACTTTTCTGTTAAGATCCAAATGTTAGTATTGGTCGATATAGCGTTTTGAAAACTTTTATTTTTGTCTGCTTTGAAATTTCTGTTGTATTTATAAGATTTGTACTCATTGCGTAGTGAAGTTTATTCGTTTTCTGAATTATATTGTTGATATAGGTGTCTTGTGTCCCTCTTTCATCCATAGGTACATACTAAATATTGGAAATTATTTACATGTTCAATTTTTTCTCAAAAGATGTAGGTGTTTAATTTTTCTCTCTCTCTCTCTCTCTCGTTCTATTATCATTACTTTCGTCTTAATTTTGTTCATTTTCATGCCATTTTCCTTCATGACTGTGTTCCATACATGTATGCTTATTTGCTAGAGTTTTTCACTTCCAGCCAGTATTACATCATCTGCGAATGCTCTTTCAGTAATATTTAATTTTTGTAATTGTGAGTGTCTTACACAATAATTTTTTGTCATTTCTTTATTATTTCATCAATGAATATCATAAACAGTAACGGGCTTACGCTACCTCCTTGTCTTAGCCCTGTAATTGTAATGAATGTTTGTGATATTATGTTGTATTACTTTTCCGCCCAACCTATCTAATATGCGAGAAAAGTATTGGTTTACCCCAAAAAAAGTTGGAATTTTGAAAATTTTTTTTTAGTTATTTTTATGTTTTCCATCGACAACAACACGAAAAAACGGTTTTTACAAAAAAAATCCTGTGTGTATGTCGTCGTCGTCATCGTCGTCGTCGTCGTCGTCGTCGTCGTCGTCGTCGTCGTCGTCGTCGTCGTCGTCGTCGTCGTCGTCGTCGTCGTCGTCGTCGTCGTCGTCGTCGTCGTCGTCGTCGTCGTCGTCGTCGTCGTCGTCGTCGTCGTCATCATCGTCGTCGTCGTCGTCGTCGTCGTCGTCGTCGTCGGCCACTTTTCCTTACATGTCTTGTTAGCACGATACAGCCTTCGGAGTGCAATGAGTCACCAATTTTATGATTGAATATTATTAAGGACATGTCACAGATGAACCCTATTGATTTTCAGCTCACTAGGCCAGTACAACGGATGCTATGGTACTTGAAGTACGACTTTTTGTCTTTTTTGAGAAATTTCATTTTGTTTGCACGATACAGCCTCCGGAGTTCAGTAAGTCACCAATTTCATGATTGAATATTATTCAGGACATCTCACTGATGAATCCTATTGATTTTCAGCTCACCAGAGCCAATACAACAGGTGCTACAGGTACTTTAAGTACGATATTTTTGTCATTTTTGGAGAAGTTTCGGTTTGTTAGCACGATACAGCCTCCGGAGTATATACAAGTGACCAATTTCGTAATTGGAAAGTATTGAAAGTGTTTCAAAGATAAACCCTATTGATATTCCGCTCACTTAAGCCAGTACAATGGGTGCTATGGTACTTGAAGTACCAAATTTTTGTCATTTTTGGAGAATTTTCAGATTGTTAGCACGATACAGCCTCCAGAGAGTAAGCGATGGCTCAATTTTATGATTGAATATTATTCAAGGTGTCTCACAGATGTATCCTATTGATTTTCAGTTGACTAGAGCGAGTACAGAGGGTCGTATAAATCCAGATATACTAAATTTTTGGTTATTTTCTTATAAATTTTATAATTTTACCATTTATTTCTTTGCCATTGAGTATTTTCTATAATTTATGTCTTGGAACTACATCGAAAGCATTTTCCTGGTCCAAAAATACCATACATTTTTTTCTTTAAATGCTTTTTCAGTTGACTGTTTTGTTATGAACACATAGTCCTGTTTACTTCTGCCATTTCTGAATTCGCTCTGTCTTTCTTCCAGTGTTCTTTGGATCTCCTCTCTGATTTTATTTCCTATGATCTTTTCCAGTACTTAATAATGTGATACGTCGGTAGTTATTGCAGTCTTTTTGGTCTTCTTTTTTGAAGATTGGTACCAATAGTGCTTTCTCCCAATGCGTTGACAAGGTTTCTTCTTGCCATACTCTGTTGTAAATATGCAACAATATATCTCTTCCTTTCTGACTCATGGTTATTATCATTTCTACTATAATTTTGTCGGACCAGGGTGCTTTTTATGATTCTTCTATATCTATTGTTTTGTTAATGTCGTCTGCAACTCCGTCATTGTCCTCAATGTGTTCCGTCAGTTCTTGCGGGCCGCTTAGAAGCTGGTAATACTCGTTCCCTCTCTCCATAATTCCTCATTCTTCTGATAATATTTCCACATTTTTGCTTATTATATATTGTGTATTTTGAATTTTTCTGTTCGTATCGACTTTAGCGCTCGATAAAATATTTTTTGATTTTTTTTTTAAATTTTGCATTATCATTCAATTGTTCGCCGAATGTTTCCCATTAGCAATTTTTAGAGACTTATCAAAGGTTTTAATCTCTTCCTTTCTGTTTTGTAATTTTCATAATTTTCTCCTGTTCTGTTCAATAGATATTTTTTCCATGCTTTTTTCTTTGACCTTATTTGGTTTTTAATTTCCTCCGTTCACCAGGGTGATTGCTGTCTGCTATTCTTTTTCTTATTTATACCACAAACATCTTCTCCATTTTGTAGTAAGATATCTTTAAAGTAATTCTAGTTGTCTTCTACGCTTCCATCGTTTGTTCCTTTGTTTTGGATTTCCAGTCTTTTATTTATCTCTTGTTCGTATTTTTGCATTTTCCTTATCTCTTAATGTATATGATTTGATTTTGCTACTTTGAATTTCTTGTTGATGTATACACTTCTGTTTGTTCTGTTTTAACGTATTTTCTTCAAATTTAGCCATTACTTCATATCGATCACTATTAATCTATGGTCCTATTCTTACTTTTTGCCTTTGCATATAATTGTTTTTCTGTATCTGCTTCTTATGACTTTGTAATAGATTATTGATTCTTCATATCTACTTTTAACTTCCCTTTTGTATTTATGTATACCTTTGTGTGCAAAAAATGTGTTGGGTATGAGACAGAAATCCAATATTATTCTTCCATTGTTGTTTCTAGTTGCATCTCCATGTTTTCCAATTATTGTTTCATATTTGTCATCTCTTATACCTACACTGCTATTGAAATCTCCTATTATATATATCATTCCTTTGACTTGTTCCATTATTCCAACAAATTCAGCTCAAAACTTTTGTTTCCTTATTGTTTTGCCGTCCTCGTTTCGATCATATACAATAATAGTTTTTAAGTGTGTTTATATTTTTTATTTCTACAGCTAAAATACGTTTGGAGTACGCAGTCCAGTTTTATATTTGATTCTCCAATTTTTTGTGTAATAATCATCCTACTCCAGCTGCTGCTCTTTGTTCTTGACTTACTCCGCTATATATCAATACATTATTTTCAATCAGTTTTATAATTCCCTGTCCTTTTAATTTTTGTTTCCGTTACTCCTAATATGTCAACCCCTGAATGTTCTTGCTGTTCTTCTAATTCTATTTCTTTTCCTGTTATACTTTTAACATTCCATGTCGCTATTTTTCATATTTATATTAGTTTCCATACTAGTTCTTCTTATTTACTATTTGCTTAAAAACTGCTTCTCTGTCTGTCAATATCTTATTTTACCTATTCATTTTTCGTTTCGTAGTCTTCGTTATTTTTCTTATTTGTTTATCTAGACTCTCCCACTGGTGATCGTTCTTGTACAGATCTTTTAGTACTAATACTTACCATGTCTTCTTCCATTCTCTCTATTATCTTTCAGATTTTGTTCTACTATCAATTTTTTGTATCTCAGAAACGCTCTTTATCCTTTATTTCGTGCATCTTTTGATTGGGGCATTATTGTTTTCCTTTCTTTTTGAATATGTTCAGGACAATCTTAGTCTATCCATAATTCTATCCCTTTCAGTTTTATTTTTAATTTTTCAGTATGTTGGTTAGTATACTTTTTCCTTCATTGATTTAACTAATATATGCCTCTTCTTATTCCCGTTGTATTTTCCTATTCCTCCTCTACTACCTTCAATTCCATGAAAAACTTATCCAGTTTTCCTTTCATTCATTTTTCATTCATATGATCATTTAGCAGGAAGAACACACTTTCAATCTTTTCCAAATCTGACATTTTTATATATCTTTCGCTTTTTTTCTTCTTTTATTGTGATCGCGGAAAAAAGTAAGCCCCGATCAACCCGTCGGAGGTGTACGTACTTTTTATCGATCTACCCTATTTATTTAAAACATTTTATGATTTTGCTTGATGTTCTATATTTATTTGTGTCTGTAAATCGACGAAATCCTCGATACAATGATCGAGTTACTGATATATAATCTGGTTTTGTCAATTAACCTTATTGTATACTTTGCACTTGGTATGTTTGTTCATTTTACAATAGTTTTTACGACCCTTTGAACCAACTAATTAAACTACACTATCCACTTCATACTTGTATTTAATTTACTCTGCACTTCTCGATTTTACGGGTATAGTGCAGGAGAAAACTAAAATATTTTCGCATTCAACGCAACGTTGTCACCAAAAGAAGTTGAAAAAATCATTATTCACTCAATAAATTATGTTGTCCTAAATCCTTCCTTGGGCAAGAAAATATCATCGCTGAGCGTTAACTGATAGAGCAATATCGTATGTGTTCTTTGATATTAATTAAATGAATAAGGAAATTAAAACCATTAGATATTTCTACGAAAATTGGTTTTTTTTGTACAGACATAATTATTAATTTAGGTTGCTCTAAATGGACTAAAAATGGCGTCGATTTGTTTGTCATGATGACATAACGGTGCATAAAATTGACACATGAGTGCATAATAGTATATTAAGTACCAAGTGTCAAAAACGTTACTTTAGTCACGAGTTTTACTAGGCACGAGTGGAGCGAAGCGGAACGAGTTCCTTGGAAAACGAGTGACTAAAGACGGTTTTAACACGAGGTGCTTACTATACTTTTTCTTCGCCCGCGGGAAGGAAAAAATTATAATATATTTGAATTATATTCATTACATGACGGACGATGGCTGACAGCTGACTGAATAATCAAATGACGCAGAATAACAAAATTATCAAGGAACATGAAATTTAACATACCAAAGATACACTTGATTTGACGTTAAAAAACAAAAGATAAACGAGAAGTGACTTCGCATTTTAAACACTAGTGTTTAAAGTGTCGTTTTGTGCATGTCAAACCCGTGTTCAAAGTGCGGTTTTAGTAACTGAAGTAGAAAAAATACTTTTGCTCACACTAAAGTCACTTTTTTAAATCGTTTCACAAACAAATATTTTATGTACGAAAATCGATTTAAAAAATTTACTATCGAGTGTAAATTTGTTAAATAATTACTTTGGTATAAAAATTTTATTGCAATAATCAAAACTTACCTTTGTGAATGGAATTGTCGACTTGCCATTGTTTGCCTCTTCGGTCATGAAATTTAAAACGTTTATAATTATTTCACGACACTTCTCACTCAACTTTTTATGAACAACTTTACTTTCTGGAGTGTCCATAACAAGTTCGTATTGCATGACCCCGGTAATAACACTTTTCTCTAAACTGTACTGTCGAAACGAAACTTACGAATTCTGCCAGCGAAGTGATTTCTTGCAATCCGCATACGTCTTTGCTACGGCACATCGGACGCTGCCAAACTTAATTTGCCAACCTGTACCTTATCGATCACTTCAAAACAGATAAACTAGGGGTCGCTTTATACAGCGTTTACCTATTTTCACGATTTTATTGGAAACATTAAATGAATCGTTTCTATTTTAGTAACATATTCTAAAGCAGCTTTAAATTTATTGTATTTTAGTGAAAACCGTATCTTGATATCTCCATTCGTTTTTACTTGTCGTAAAAAATGTGACAATTACGATAACATACGATGATCAATAATATAGGTAACATAGTGTTACTAAACAGCACACTGGTATAGTCCCTAAAACCGACTCTGTCTAAGCCAGGTAAAAAAGTTGAAATTATGGCGGATACGTACTGTTATACTGTTTATAACTATTTACGACTTTACGACTATCTTATGTAAACATTGTTTTTGTGACCAGAGTTATCTAGAAAAAGCCAGAACCAATTGTTTTTGTTTTGTGTAAGCCGCAGCCCAGAATGCTCTAGTAAGAAAGGCATTAATATAAATAAGGACCGATCAGCGGAGGAGTTAGTTGATAATTTGACGTCGTGAGATAAACAAATAAATAAGTGAATTAGTGAACTGTTTATATAAATTAGTTTAGGTGAATATACTGTATATATAAATTAAGTATTAGTGATTAGTTTAGTGTTTAAATAAATTAGTAAGTAGCCATACCGTGTGTTTAAAGTTTATCCCACCCGTTTACGTTTTAAATAAATAACAAAAACATTACAATAGGTATGATACCTGCAAAAAATCTAATTTAACGCATTTTATTGCCTTGGCACATCGCCCTAGACGTTCTCGAGTAGTAAAAACGGCCGGTGTTAGTCTGCAAATGGAATTTCTGATTCATTCTTCAATATCTGCTCATGTCATAGGTTTCGTTTGGAAGACAAGATCTTTTACAAACAAAAGTCTAGGCAAGTCAGGTTGGGTAACCTTGTTAGCCAGGGAAAGAGGCTTCCTCTTCCTATCCATCTGTCTGGATATATTCCATTCAAGCGTTGCCTAACAATAACTGAATAATGTCCTGGCTAGCCGTCAAGCTGATCAAACATGTTTCCACTCGTTTAAAAAAGCACATCGTGTAAGTAAACTGGTAACTCATTAAGAAGGAACTCCAAAAATGTATTGCTATTTAGTGATTGATCGAAGAAATAGGGCCAAATAATTGTATATCCTAGTAAACCGCACCAAATATTGACAATCCAACGTCCCCGATGTTGCACTTCTTGTGTCTAGTTGGAATTTTCGGCACTCCAGTAATGCATGTTATGCAAAGTACTCTACCGTCACTGTGAAAAATTACATCGTCTGTCCAAAGAATTTGCGACAAAAATTGAGGGTTTGCGGTGATCATCTCTAGAAGCCAGTAATAATGATCTAGCATTCGATTAAAATCCGCTTCATTTAAGGCTTGGTGCTAAACTACATGGTAAGGTTGTAACCTCAAACATTTGTTTTAGTCATAATGCTAGAGTAATTCTTACAAATTTTGAATTATATTATCATGGAACTAAAGCACAAGTTTGTCCTGGTGTGTTCCTCCTATACCGGTGGAGGCCAAGTATAGGAAACTGTATTGATGTCGGAGGAACGATCTAACAATGTTGCATGTTTGTAGTATTACGGCTTTCTGTGTTTCTGTGTGTATAATAGCGGGTAGATTGAGTTCTAATAGGTGTCCGATGAAGGATGTGTAAGTGAGGCATGTTGATGATATGATGATTGGTATGACACTGACCGTTTTTTGTTTCCATATTCTTTCAAGTTCTATGGCTATTAGCTGGTACGTTGTGGTCGTTTGGTATTGATATGTCTATTAGGTATGTATGTTTCTTCTTCTTGTCTGTGAACGTAATATCGGGTCTATTGCATGATAGGGGTTTATCACATTGGAGAGTTTTATCACAATATACTTTGTTGTCTGCGTTTTCAAGTATGTTAGAAGGAGTGTATGTGTAGTAGGGCGTATGTTTATTTAATAATTATTGTTCAATAGCAAGGCTTTGGTGTATAATTTTTGTAACGGCGTTTTCTTTATCTAGGTAATTCGGTGGGTGTAGGTCTGCGTGTGACCGTTTTAAAATTCCAAATGAGTATGTCAGTATTTAAACTGCATACGTGTTCATAGCTTTTGTGAGATTTTTTTATTTGAGTTTGCATTTAATTAGTTGGGTGATTCTTGAGGTGAATTTCTGGGTGAATTTTTGTTAGAGCTCGGTGTAGTTAGTTTGGTTGTCTGGTCGACTTCTAGATACTTATATTAGTCGGCTTCGCGCGTGTGCTTTATTTTGCCAGTTGTGACTGCTTCTTTAGTGTTTGTCGATTCACCTCGTTCTATACTATTGATTTTGCACTTGTCAAGTCCGAATTCCATTTGTATGTCTGTCGATATTATTTATGTGATTTTTATGAGGGAGTCCATTTGATTTTTTGTATTATTATAATATAACATCCAGTTCACTGAATCACGTACCTATTATTTTCACATTTTGGGTAAATTAGAACATAGGGATAGATGTAGTCCATTAAATCATTCATGCCAGATTAAAATACGAAATGTTTCAAATATTAACGTTCGCATGCCAAGGAAAAACTTTTTAACAACGAAAATGGTTTCGTGTCTATCTGGCCGGAACACAAATTAAGGGCACATCTATATTCATAAGTACTTTCCTTCAATAAATCATAATACAATCGAAATCCTATTTTTCAGCCTTCAGTGGTTTCATAAAACATTCTGTATAGGAAGTATATTTTAATAATACTATCACTTCGAGTAGCTCTCAAAGGATTTTTTCAAAAATATCCTTTTATAGAGAATTGATGATTATAAATATTTAAAAGAAACGAACATCCGATAGCTGAGTTTTAGAATACAACCGAAAAAAAAATTACTTAAATTTTGAACTGGTTTTAAAGACTATTATAATCAAATAAAAATTACATGTAGAACAACAACCAAAAGCAGAATTTTAAAAACTTCCTGACTCACAGTGAGCTATAATTAAGCTATTGCATTAGCTTCTATCGCGGGCCTTGAGCGTGGAGACCGAATCCAGAAATTCCGTAACTAAAATTACCTGACACAATACGAGGACTGTCCTGTAAATTTTAATACCCATATGCTTATACGAGGACTGTCCAATAAATTTTGATTTTTTTATGATGATACGAGGACTGTCAAATAAATTTTAATTTTTTTATACTTATACGATGACTGCCCAATAAATGTTGATACTTTTATGACTATACAAGGACTGTCCAATAAATTTTGATTATTTTATGATGATACGAGGACTGTCCAATACATTTTGATTCTTTTATACTTATACGAGGACTGTCCAATAAATTTCGATTATTTCATACTCATACGAGGACTGCCCAATAGATGTTGATACTTTTATGATTATACGAGGACTGTCCAATATGTTTTGATTATTTTATGCTGATACGAGGACTGTCCAATAAGTTTTGATTTTTTATACTTATACAAGGACTGCCCAATAAGTTTTAATACCTATATACTTGTACGACGACTGTCCAATAATTTTTGATTATTTTATGATTATCCGAGGACTGTCAATAAATTTTAATTCTTTTATACTTATACGAGGCCTGCCCAATAAATTTTGATACTTTTATGACTATACGAGGACTGTCCAATAAGTTTTCATTATTTTATTCTTATACGAGGACTGTCGATAAATTTTAATTCTTTTATACTTATACGAGGACTGCCCAATAAATTTTGATACTTTCATGACTATACGAGGACTGTCCAATAAGTTTTGATTGTTTTATACTTATACGAGGACTGCACAATAAATTTTGATACTTTTGTGATTATACGAGTGCTGTCCAATGAGTTTTGATTATTTTATGCTGATACGAGGACTGCTCAATAAATTTTATTACTGATATGATTAAACGAGGATTGTCCAATACATTTTGATTCTTATACTTATACGAGGAGTGTCCAATAAATTTCGATTATTTCATACTTATACGAGGACTGCCCAATAAATGTTGATACTTTTATGATTATACGAGGACTGTCCAAAAAGTTTTGATTATTTTATGCTGATACGAGTACTGACCAATAAATTTGGATTTTTTTCACTTATACATGGACTGCCCAATATGTTTTGATTATTTTATGCTGATACCAGGACTGTCTAATAAATTTTGATACTTGTACGATTATACGAGGACCGTCCAATAAGTTTCGATTATTTTATGCTGATACGAGGACTGTGAAAGTGAAACTTCTAATGCTAAAAAAAGAGCTAAAAAGATAAAGAAATTGTGAACGTCAAAGTGTAAAACTCTATGCAATAGCTTTACCGCGGCAGTCTCCGAGTGCCACACGTCTTTTATTCTCTTTACATAACTCTAATCATAACTTGGAGACACCCGTTTCCAGTAAATAGAAGATATAGAAGAATTTGAAATACACCCCATGGAAAAAGGTTTTAAAACCAACTTTTATGTGATAATAATAATAAGATCGGTTTTAAAACGTCAGGCGACGTTGTCCGATATCTAACTTGCACTCGTTTCTATTGTTCCATTGGCCCTCTCTTAGGTCTCTAGCACTTATAGCTTCAGTTACTCCTGCTTTCCTTGATTTCCTAGATATTCCTCTCTTCCTACGGTTTGGTGGCACCCACTGCATTTCCAGCATTGGCAGTCTGTTTCCGTTCATTCGCTGTATATGTCCTTACCAATATGAGTTGATTTTTCTCAATATCTGTTGTTAATGAGCCGTCCACTCCCATACGTAATCTGACGTCATCGTTTCTGATTCTGTCTTTTCTGGATATTCTAAGAGATCGTCTGAACACATCCATCTCGGTCGCCTGAAGTTTTCTTCTATTGTTTTTTGTAATTCTCCATGTCTCTGCGCCATAGGTTAGATTACTTTTGACAAAGGTTTCGTAGATATTGTATTTCCATTGTTTTCCAATATCAGAACTCCATCATAGCACATTTAAGCAGCCTATTGTTCGTCTGGCTTGTTCTATTCCTCTTTTGAATTCTCTGTCATATTTTTCTGTTGTATCAAATTCAACTCATAAATATGTGTATTCGCTACATGGTCCTATTTCTTCCGTTTCTAGTTTGATGTTTCCTGGTTCAGCTCCTATTGGAAAATATTCTGTTGTCGGAGTCGGGTTTCCAGACCCTATTTCCAATACTCTTCATTCAGCTTTCTCGTCATATATTCAAGATCTTCTTTGTCATTCGCTATGATAACCTGGTCATCGGCAAACTGTAGAGTGTATAAACACTTTTCTCCAAGATCGATACCCATTCCGCTGCATTTTTTCTTCCATTGATTCAACGCTCTTGCTATATAGATTTTAAATAGTGAGGGCGAGGTGCAGACCTTCATTCACCGGATATTTCCTTGATATATCATTACCAATTGTGATTCTTGATGTCGATCCATTATAAATATTCTTAATTGCTTTTATAAGGGTGTGACTGATGTTGGTTTCTTGTAGCATCTTCCAAAGCATTTTTACGGGAACTGTATCATACGCCTTCCGCACATCAACGAACAAACGGCGAGTTTCCATATTAGTATTTGATCTTTTTTCAATAATTTGTTTCAAGCAAAAGACGTTATCAGGACAAGATCTTCCCGCTCGAAAGTCTGATTGCTCTTCTTCTTCCTGTTCTCTATATTCCAGTTCAATTAGGTCTCGCAAAACTCCTCCATAAAGCCGACTAAGAGTACTTGTCACTGATATGCCTCCATAGTTCGAGCAGTCTAGTTGGTTGCCTTTTTTATGGATTGAAGTTATATGGTCCACCTTCCATTCTTCCGGCACTGAAGTGCTGTTTCGATACGGGCTTATTCACCAGGTAAAAAGCGCACCTTCTCTAGCGATCGTCTGTTTGATATCAGCAAAAATCTTGATATAAGACAGCTTTACTGTCAATGAATACTTCTAGCTATTTTTAAGAGGAAAATAGAATTAGAAGAAACTGAACATCCATACAATACGCGGACTAGAGACCAAAATATTGTAAAAATACCCAAATGCGAAAAAAATATTAAACGGCGATTCTTTGATTACATAGGAGCAAAACTATACAACTTAATTCCACATTCTCTGAAACAGATATAAAAGTTACATATATTCAGAATAAAAATGAAGAAATGGATTCTAAGTAAAGAGCGACACATATCTAGAAACACAGTATATAATCTCTGAAAGATACTTACCTCTATATTACAGTTATTTTTTCTACTCTCGTTTTTGGTTTGGATTATGAATATTAAACTTCACGTTTATTTTAAATATTAGATTCTAGAACCTATGTATAGATATATGTATATTATAAATATTAAATTTTACGTTTATTTTAAATATTAGATTTTTGAACTTATGTATAGATTAACCATATCTGCACACATAAATGCATCACAAACAAGCTCAGGTTCTTTCCAACTAGAGCTTCTGTGATAATTTATGTATATTTAATTTGTAACTGTAATTGTAAATTTTTCTTTCTTTCTTTCAAAATAAATAAACATTACTTACTTACTTAATTACTTACCTTCCATTCTTTCGGCACTGAAGTACTGTTTAGATACTGGCTTATACACCAGGTAAGTATATCGAAAAATTTATCTAACCCGTTTTGAGTGGTCTTACTGTTTCTCTAATTGTGGTCCCTGTGACGTTGATTGTTTCACCCTCAATTATAATTTGTGCTGGTGAGGTTGCAAGGTATTCATCTCTGTCTTCTGTCAGCAATTGTTCTTAGTGATCGATCCACTTTTTGTTGGTATTAGTTGAAGTTTCGCACAGTTCTTTTTATTCGATCTAATATATCTTATGAACTTCCATGATTCAGAGAATTTTTTACCACCGAGATGCATATTAATTTCCTGACATTTTTTGTCTCACTTTTCTCTCTTTGCATTAGCTACAGTTCGTCTTTCAATTCTTTTTATTTCTAGATATCGATCTCTATCTTCTTGTGAGTGAGTGTTAGTCCATTTTTGACACCATTGTTTTTCTGGATAGTTAGCTCTTCTATATCATTGTTCCGCCATATTTTTCTACTAAGGGCTCTAGTTTTAATACCAATTGCTTCTTCCGCGGCCTCTTTGATACTATTCACAACGTTCTGATAGTCTTCTTCCACATATTTCTGATTTAACTCTGACACATCAAAGAGTTTCCAATTTAACCTGTTGCGAAACAGTTGTTGTGTGCTTTCATGAATAAGGCTATTCAAATTGTACTGCTCGTCCTTTAGCTCATCCGATTCCTCAGCTGATTTGTCTCTTACGTTGCTTTTCAGTGCAGGTCCATAGGGGAGCAGTATTTTTGCTTCGACCATATAATGATCCGATCCACAAGTTATCGCTCTAAATGCTCTTACATCGTTTATTTGCATTGTACTCTTTTGTTTTACAATTATATAGTTAATAATAAATCTCAAGTTTCTCCTGTGTTGTACCCATGTGTATGTATGAATATCCTTCTGTTTATAGAATCCGTTAGTTGATTGTTTCGACATAATTCAGTTAGTCTTTCCCCGTTGTCGTTTACATTTATTTCTCCGTATGGACCCACCACATTATCCTTGATTTTCCGACCAACTCTACTATTTAAATCTCCCAATATTATTACTTCTGTTGTTTTTCCTATTTTCGTAATTTCCTCTTGGATTTGTTCGAAAAACTCATCTTTCTCTGAAACAGGTTCGTCGTCAGATATTGCATATATTCCCAGAATGGTTACAGGCCTCTGATGTTTATTTATGTTAATCCGAATTATAATCTCATTTATACTTTCAAAGTCGGTTATCCTACTTTTTTATTTTTTGTGTATCATAACAGACACTCCTCTTTTTGCTCTTTGATGTTTGGGGACTCCACTATATATATATATATATATATATATATATATATATATATATATATATATATATATATATATATATATATATATATATATATATTCTATTATCCTTATGCCTTCTCAGGCGTTGGATTGGAGTTCTTCATGTAACCATTTTTTCCACTCTTTTCTGTCCCTGGCCAATGCCTTCATCTCTCCTAATGTTTTTCCCTTGCTTTTTCCAATTTCTTCAATCTGATCTATCCATTTCCTCCTGGGTCTTTCTCTTAGTCTTTTTCTTGATATTCCCATTTCCGTAACTTATCTCGCCATTCTATCTTGCTTCATTCTTACTAGGTGGCCATACCAGTTCAATTGTTTCTTTTTAAACTTTGATATTATTGGTTATTGATTAGTTATGCTTCTGATTTCTTCGTTCCTTACTTTATCCCATTTTGTTTTACCTGCTATTTTCCTTAAATATTTCATTTCCATTGCATTTATTTTTGTTTCCTGTTTTTTTTGCATTACATAGTTCTCACTAGCATAAGTTATAGTTGGGACTGTAATTTTGTTGTGGATTTCCAGCTTTGTGTCCATATCAATGTGTTTATGGCTTTATATTGTTCGATTTAAGGAATAATATAATCTAGTTGATTTATTTGCTCTGTTATTAAGTTCTGCATCTATTTTTCCTTTTTCTGTTATGATACTTTCTAGGTAATTATAAGTTGTTACTCTTTCTAATGTTTTGTAATTACATTTCAATTCCTTGCAGTAACTCCCCTCTCGCTGTTTTTCATTTACTATCATTACTTTGGTTTTTTATGTATTTATTGTCATTTTAATATTCTCTATTTCTCTTGCCAATAAGTTCATTGGTCTCAGCATTTTATTTTTTGATTTTGCTATAAGTACAATATCGTCTGCATACAGTAAATTACTTAATCTGACCGGCACCATGTTTCTGTACCCTATTATCATGTCCACATTTCCTCTTTGTCTTTTTATCTCCTTCACTATTTTGTCCATTATAATGACAAACAACAGTGGGCTTAAGCTATCGCCTTGTTTTATACCTTTTCTCATTAGAAACTCTTCCGATCTTTGATCTCCTATCTGCACTCTCAATTTGACTGTCTCGTATGTGCTTTTAATTATATTAATTAGAGCTTTCGGTCCTTCTGAATCTTCCAACACCTCCCAAATTTTTTCTCTTTCAACTGTGTCAAAAGCTGCCTTCAAGTCAATAAATGTTAAATACATTTCTTCTCCCGCTTCTATGGTATTATCCATCAGCCTTCTTAAAATATACATATATATATATATATATATATATATATATATATATATATATATATATATATATATATATATATATATATTATCATTTGATTGTCGTCCTGGTCTAAAAGCTGCTTGTTCCTCTTCTAGTCTTGCTTCTACATAACGTCTTAATCGGATCTCTATTATTCTCGTGTAGATTTTGAAACTGGTTTGGGCTAAGCATATTGGTCTATGATTATTGCACAGTGTCTGATCCCCTTTTTTATGTATTGGCAGTATAAGGTTATTTTCCCAGTCTTTGGGGATTTTTTGAGTATACCATGCTTCCCTGCATATGAGAAACAGCCAGTCTTTTCCTTTTTCTCCTAACCATTTTATCACCTCTGGCGCTATTTCATCCTCCCCACTGGCTTTTTCTATTTTATGTTTATTTATAGCCACTTCCATTTCATCTCTTTGGATTGCATGGTATTCATGTTCATCCCATTCCTCCACTGCTATTTTCGTTGTTTTCTTCTTCGACCTACTACGAAATTTGTCTTCGTAGTGTTCTTTCCAAGTCTTCAGTATTTGATTTATTTTGGTCTTCAATTCGTTATTTTTATTTTTTATTGCTCATAACTTTTCCTTTACTTCCTCGTAGTCTTTTTATTGTTGTCCAAAATTTTCTGTTATCTGATGCATGTGTCTCTGACATCTCCCTTCCAAATACTTTCCATGAGTCCCCTTTTCGCTTTCTTAACCGCTTCCTTGACGATGTTTCTTTTTCCGTTACATATTTCCTTATCTTCCTGTGTTTTTGTTTGGAGGTATTTTTTCCATGAGGTTTTCTTTTTTTATACTAATGTTTGTATTTCTTTGTTCCACCACTAAGTCCTCTTTAAATGTTTGTTGAATTTATTTCTTCCACATATATCCTCTGCTTTTTCAAGTAATATTTGTTTGAATACTGTCCACCGTTTTTAGAGTGTCCATTCGTTGTTTTCATTAATCAATTTTTCGAATTCCCTGTCAGTTTCTTCCTGATATTCAGATTTTTTTTCTGTGTTTCTTAATTTACTTATTGCAATTCTACTGAATCTTACTTCTACTGTCCTCATTATTTTTTCTTCATATTCCGCTTCAACTAATCTATGGTTTGTACTCAACTCAGCCTCTTTTCTTGTCTCTACTTTTTTCACCATATTTGATAGGTTTTGTGTATAAACTATGTAATCGATTAAACTTTTTTCATTTCTTTCTTCCGCTACAAAGGTATATTTATCCTCTAGTTGTGGTTTCCACATCGTATTTCCTATTATGAAATCGTTACTTTGACAAAAACCTATCATCTTAAGACCATTTCTGTTCGTTGTTTCCTCACCATAAACTCCCATACAACCCATTCCTCGATTGTAATCTCTACCAACTCTTGCGTTCCAATCCCCCATAATGATTATGTTTTCGTTTTGCTCACTTATATCATCCACTACTTCCTGTAATTGTATGTAAAATTCTGAAACCTCTTTCTCTCCCGTTCCTTCAACCGGTGCATATATTTTTATTATATTCAATATTTCTTTTAGTCGTATACTTAGAACTAGTATTCTTGAATTTATATCCTTCATATTTATTACCTTTTTGTTTATTTCCTCTGTTAAAATTATTCCTACTCCCTCTTTTGCTCTTTGTTCTACTTTTACCCCTGAGTAATATAATTTGTGATTATTTGTTAAATTTATTTGTCCTGATTCTGTTTTCTTTGTATCACTTATTTATAGATATGTACTTTGTTGTTTTCCATTTTCTCCGTTATTTCGATTTCTTTTCCCGTTAATGTATTAATATTCCATATACCTATATTTATATGTTCTTGGTCTGCACTATTTATATATTGTCTACGATTATTTTTCCCCATTGACTAGTCTGATCATTTTTTTTATCTTGTCCCCTACCATAATTTTTTTTGTGTTTAAATTTCCTATTAGTTTCTTCTTTATCCCATTGCTAAAACTACTTCTATTCTTACTGCTATACTTATTACTATTATTTTTATTTAATTTATCTCCGTGTATGTCTTCTAGTTTGTATCATTTTCCATGTTGGTGCTATATCTTCATCGTCTTCCATGCTGGGTGACTACTGGCTAGCCGTTCTTCCTTTTTTCTTGTTTGCATTTGTTTTTGTTTCTTCTTCTCGATTGTATTCCAGCTGATATAAGGTATATATTGTGTCCTCCACTCTTAATTTATCATATATTTTACTTGCTCTACATCCTTTTTCTTCAGCCGATTTTAGATAGAGGAAGAGTGCTTTCCGTTTATCTTCTCTTGATAGCTCTAGCCCTAGTGGTCTATTTTTGTTATTATCTGTCTCTTTCTTACCGATTCTTCTTATTTGTATTATATCTGCTTCCATGTTTATTTTAACCTTTATTCTATCTAAAATTTGTTTAATTTCGTTGTTTCTTATTTCGCACGTTTCGTTCTCAGTTTCTTCTATTCCATATACTACAAGGTTCTTTCTCTTGCTTTCTTTTTCTAATTGTTGTATTCTCTTATCCTGAATTCCGATTTTTTGTTCCATTTGGGTGGCTTTGTTCTTTAATTCATTATTTTAGTTAGTTATTTTCTTTATTTGTTCTTGATAAATGCCCATCTTTTAATCCATTTTGTTTAGTTTTTCGATTATTTCCTTCATCATATCCTCCATCGTATCTGACATTGTGCCTCCCTGCAAGCTTCTATTTTCATTCGAATACCCTGTCCATTCCAAGTGCCAATGTCTATAATCCTTTTTCGTAGCTTGTGTCGCTTACCATGTGATCCGTCCGAATTTCCGAGGCATTTGTTAGGTTTTTTAGCAAGTTAGGTTTTTCCGTATAGCAGGGAGCTAGCCTGCTGCTACAACCCTCCTCCTTTATCCGGGCTTGGGATCGACAGCAGTACCATCGAGCTATTCAATCCACCCGACGAGACCTTTGGTGAAGTAACTTTTATGTGACAAAAACACTAAAATGATAGGATAAGAAGAAAATTTGGTCGAAAATAAACACTTTTAAGTATATGTTACTGTCATATTTGAGTCAATGGATTTCATAAATATTTTCCACTTTCCTCTTAAAGCGGTTTCAGCCCATTTAGTTTATTTGCAGCAATATACCGAGCATCTTGTGCAAAAGTATGAATTTACTCCATTAATAGGAGCAGAGAAATTCTCTAGTATACTAGTGAACAATGTCAATGATCATTTAAGAAATATAACTGATACTTTGTAATATTCAAAACGCATGCCTCTTCATACCAGAATTGTGTGCACTACGCTTATATTTGTGGTTATGGTATCTGATCTGAAAAGTGCATATCAAAGAAACTGTCGTTAAGAATGCAACAAAACGTCAACTACGCCATTTCAGTATGTGACCCGTGACCCCAGCCTCTTTTAATATGTGAACTATTTCCAACCCATTTAATGCTTGCGATCCTCAGAGTAAACATTATGCAGCATCATATATGCAACTAAGAGAATGAACGTAGGTACTGTGAGAAATAGAGATAGAGGAGGGCAGATAGTGGCATATTCAGACCATGTGTTACTAAAAATGATAGATAATATATCAGAAATATTACAGGGAATCATTCCAGAAGTAGAAGAAAATAAGGTACTTAAATTGATTAACGTTAGAACAAAATTTATGAAAATTTGAGGAGAAAAAGAAAATAACTGGTAGCAGATGGTTCAAAGAGGTTAAGCAGCTCAATCACTTCGGTATGGTATTATGCAATGAGGGCAAGATAAACTCTGACTTTAAAAAAGACAAATATAGCAGCTAGGAGATTTTATGAGAATTGAACTGTATTAAACAATAAAATGGCAAAAACGGAGAAAACTAAAAAGTTCTAAAAGATTCATAACGCTGTGCGCGGCTGAATTCGAAATAGAAAATTAAGCAACGAAGAATAGAATGATAAGATCATATCTGGACATCAGGAGAATATGAAATAATAGAGATTACACCTGATGGAAGTAGAGGAAGACCAACATCTAAATGATTACAAGAGGTTAAAGTTGATCTGCTTGGAACATCAGAAGAGAAAGTGGGAAATTGGAATCAGTGGAAGAAAGTATACATCTGTTCTTATTTGGATACAAATCTACTTTGAGGAAATGTGCTTTTAGTTGCGCTAAAAATATCAAATCATACAATTACTTTCATACATTCAAGTGACACTATATACTCTATAAACTATTCTTAATTATAATGAAGCAAGGCAACATTGTTAAATATTCAAAGCTTCAATCAGAGAGGCTATCCAACATCCCCAGTGAATCAAATAAAGCCGTAAAATTGTTCAAAGTTGTGATAAGTATACATACAATTTCTGATTATGGAAATGATGTATAATGAACAATGTGAACTTTGCCAGCTCCAGTGTAATTATCTATAGAATGATTTCTAGCCGGTTGAATCTTCATTGCCGAAATAAGTAATGAAGTAGCTTATTGAGCAATTATAAAAATTTATTTTAAAAACGACCTGCTATACAGAATAACACAATTGCTATCAATTAATAACTATTTATAACCATCATATTGGACGATTTATTTATATCGATCCTTTCCACATTTTCAGTCTTTCAAATTCCTGATATATTTTTCAATATACGGAAAGAGTAGCAAGTAGCTAATTATACAAATTACCTATAGGATATAGAAATGGAACATTCATCGATGGTGTTTAATTTTCTTTATCGTATGGATGGCGTTTTTTTATTTCAGATTACTGAAAATTTTGATAGTGTGTTTAATCCCTGCGACTAATTGTAATTTTAACATCTTGATGTCTGGGATTAATTCTGTTTCTTGATTGATTATGATATCTGTTCATTTCATCAGGTGATTTATTTTCACCTAGCCTTTTTAATAGCAACGTAAATTTGAGATCCGTTAGCTCGGAAGCTCTATCAGATGAAGTAATAATCATTGATTTTTTTGCATGGTGGCGTGACAAGAATTTAATATCAGATATATTTAGTATCGGGTTGGTATTATATAAGATTGTGTTTTTATGTAGTGTTCAAAAGGAATAGGAATGACTGATACTTTCGATTTCATTTTTTTATACAGAAGTGATGCAGTCATTTTTATAGCGAAGAAATGTATTAATAATAGCTTCTTTAAAACGTTCTTCTTCAAAATGTTCCATTAAGAAGTTGCTATATCACTTATATGAATTCTCCAATAGCACTTCTTCTTTCTTTTCCTGGCCCCCTCAACTCTGGGTGAGTCTTGGCCGCATCCACTATCGCCCTCCATCTTCCTCGATCTTGCACACATCTACTCCGACGGAATCTTTCCGTCTTTTCCAGTGTCGGCCTATTGATCTTCTACCATCTGGTCTCTCAAGGAATACTGTTTTTAACAATATGTGGTCCTCTGATCTCAATACATGCCCTGCCCATCTTATTCGATTAGCCTTTATTTATCTGACTATGTTCTCACTGCCATACAGCACTGACAACTCAGCATTGTGGCGTCTTCTCCAGTGTCCTGTTGCCTCATCTTGTTGGGGTCCAAATATCATTCTAAGAACCTTCCTTTCAAAGACAATAAGCTTATTTATTTCCCGTTGATTAAGGGTCCAGGTTTCGCTGCCATATGTAACCACCGGGCAAATAATTGACTTGTATATTGTTAATTTGTATTGTCTTCTTAACAGTTTAGATCTCAAAAGTGTTGTAAGAGAATATAGCGCCCAATTGCCCGCCAATAGTCTTGCTGAGATATCTCTTTCTACTCGATTATCATCTGTAATTATCGCTCGCAGGTACCTAAACAACTACTTCCAAGTTGTGGGCAATAATGGAAATATTCTGTCTGATTCTAGGTATTGGTTTCTTGGTTACTACCATGAATTTACCCTTTTTTTCATTTACTCGTAGACCCAGGTTACCTGCTTCCTCCTCGAGTTCGGAGAACACTATATCATCAGCCAAAGCCAACAATAGTTTTGAACCCTGCTTAGCAAAACCTTCAGTTAGTTCCGATGTTATTCCACCAACTGCATACTCCAAGGCCAATCTTTAATAGTAACGGTGAGAGGGGATCTCCTTGTCAGAGTCCTGATGTTACCCTAAATGGAGTTGATGTTGTGATTCCTATCCTCACCTGTGCATATGAGTTTACCACAAACATTTGTGTTAGCTCCACCAATTTCCTTGGAATGCCCATTTCTAGCATTGCCACCCACAACCTGCTCCTTTTTATAAAGTCATATGGTTGCTGGAAATCAACAAAGATTTGATGAACATCCTGGTTGAATTCTCAGTTCTTTTCTAATATTTGTTTGATCGTCAATATTTGATCTATCGTTGACCTTCCAGCACGAAACCCGCATTGATAGTCGCCGATAACGTCATCCGCATAAGGGGTTAACCTTCTCAGTAATATGGTTGCCAATATTTTGTATGTTGTGTTGATAAGTGATATTCCTCTATAATTTCTAAATTATTCTTTATTTCCTTTCTTATGTATAGTTATTATAATACTTCCGCTCCAATCTTTAGGCATTTTCTGTTGTACCCATATATTCAGGATCAGTTCATATATTTTTCGGTGTAAAACATCTCCTCCATTTTTTAACAACTCTGTATTTATACCATCATTGCCTGGTGCTTTATGATCTTTGAGATATGTTATTACATTTTTTACTTCTTGGAGTGTTGGTGGTGGTATTATTATATCCGCTGAGTGGAAGGTAATATCTTCTTCCTCTGTCTCCCTTTCAATATTTAGCAATTGTTTAAAGTACTCCTTCCATCGTTCAATAATTTCCGTTTCCGTCATTATCATTTCTCCACTTTCATTTCTCATGCCTTTCGTTCCTCCTACACTCCCATTCCTCCTCACTCTACTTCCCTAAAGAACTTCCTTTTCTGATTCATGCCTCTATTCCTGTATATTTCCCGTATGTGGTGTTCCAGGTAGTTCATCTTTTAAGTTCTGAGTAATCTCCTTGACCGTGCTCTTGTTCTATGAAATTCTTCTTTGTTCTCATTCGTAGGGTTTATTAGCATTGTCAGTCTCTCATTTGTTTCAAATTCCAGCGCTTCTTCACATTCTCTGTCAAATCACTTTCTTTTGGAGCGCTTCTTTTTTTTCCAATGGTTTCTGTCGCTGCTTCTTCTATGACTGTTGCCAATTCTGTCATGTTTCCTCTAGTTCTTTATTATCTTCTTCGTGCCTTCGGCATTCAAATTTGTTGCTCAAGGCCATTTGGTACTCACCTTCCTTGGGTTCTTGGAAAGCTTCTACTTCGCATCCTTCTCTTGACTCTTTTTGTTCAGGTTTCTGTATTGTTACTATCGTTCTCAGCCTGGATTTAATTAGGAAGTGATCAGTATCGCTGTTTGCTGCTCTCATACTTCGTGCACTGATGATGCTACTACAGTGTCTTGCATCTATGAGAATGTGGTCTATTTGGTTTCGCGTTGTTCCGTCATTTGGAATCCATGTGGCTTTATATATGTTCTTTCTTTCAAATTGTGTGGATTTCACTACCATATTATTAGATATTGCAAATTATGCTAATCGGTGCTCATTATCATTCGTTATGTCGTGTAGGCTATGTCTTCCCACCACCTCTCTGATATACTCCTCTTTTCCCAGTTTAGCGTTACAATCTCCCATTACTACTCTGATATCATGCCTTGGAGCCGCCCTATACTGTTGATCCAGTAGCTCATAAAATTCATCTTTCTTCTCCTCCTCTGCGTCCTCTGTCAGGGCATAAATCGAAAATATCATAACAAATTCTCTCGCTCACTGGCTTAAAGTCTATTACTGCTGTTTTTAGCCTCTCTGCTATGTGCTATGATAAAGCCACATCCGTATTTATGTCTGTCCTCACTACTTGACCAGAACACTAGATCGTTTTCCATCGCCATACTTCCCGTTCCTGTTCATCTCACTTCCTGTATTGCAGTTATATCCATCTTATATTTTTGAAGCTCTTCAACCGCTCTTGTTGCTATACCAGGCATGTACCAACTCAGCACATTCCATGTTCCCAAAAGAATACCCTTTTTTCGTTTATTCCGTGTATCCGTCCGATTCCGAGGCAATAGTTTCTGTTTCGTAGCTTCAGGTTTTTACACGTATCGATTGCTGGACGATAGCACAACCCCCTTTTCGGTGGACCATTTCTCCCGCTCTCTTACCCTGTTTCCCACTGGGATTGGTTACCACAGTCTTCCACAAGGTTACTCAGGTTACCAGAGTTCACCCCGCGTAGATGAGAGGAGTCGGAATTGAGTAGGAGAGGCTACTTGACGCTAGCTGGATACGGCGTCATATGTTGCGCTTCACTACCCCATTGAACTTCCTCCAATAGCACTGTCACCAACTTATTTATATAGTCTATCCTTAAATTTCGAGTACGTTAAAGTAAGTATTAGCTCTTCAGCTTATATAAATTCGTCTTGGGGTATGTCTGTGTGTCTCTGTATATAGTTCCATTTTCTCTTCAATATATATTTCACTATTGCAATAGTAATACTTGTATATGAAACATATTCATTAGAAATTTTTATAATTTCAATTTGTTCCATGAAATCCCATGCGTTTATGAAAAAGTACTTATTTTTAATGTAATTTTTTCTAAATATTTTTCAAATAAACGACAATTACTCGGAGAGGTTATGTAGTTTTGATTGCAGATATTCTTTAGGAGGCACGAAATTCTGAACAATTGTCAATGGTCATCATTCGTTGGTTTGGTTTTTCTTACCACACTGAATTGCATTTCTGATATATATGTATTTGTATGATCTTGTTTTACGTTTTTGTGAGCTGTTTAGTCGCGCACTAACTTCATCATTTTATCATTATATTATTGGCATGGAATTTGTTTGTCTCAGCGAACTCTTTGGTTCATGTTACATAGTGATATGCAATATTTTCTTTTTGTTTCTTGCTTTTCAATTCATTTTTGAAATTAGTGATATATTCTGCAAAATTATTTCGTAAATAAATAACTCCATTCACTTACTGAAGAGTCTTATTAGCATCTATGTGCAATAGGTATCAAACTATTTCGCAAAAATCATTTAGAAGTTAAAACGTGTAAAACCAATAAAAAAGAATCCCAACTAGCAAACTATATTTGAAATATTTGACGTATATTATTATTAGGAACGCCCTTTTTCATCAATATCATCAATTTTGTATACCTTAAGTTAATTTCAAAAATAATAGCTTAGTGAAACTCATAGTTATTCAATTCGATATATATTTTTCACATCATTACGATCGTCAATAGGCTTTAATATGATTTAGGAATTTCCATTTCATTTATAATATATCAACAAGTTTAAAATTTACTGCCATCGTTTACAATCTACACCAACTTTATAGAAACTCGATATATACATTGGCCCTTAATTATCCAACATAATTTTCAAACATTTCTGAACGATATATATCATTGCGTCTATAATTTCCTACACTTTCTTCCTTCCGCAAATCCAGGTTCCAAAACCAAGGCTCTGATAAAGATTCCGGGTTGGAAATTTGTGTGAATTTGTATCCGATAAAGGTAACAAGTTTCTGAGCTAATTAAAACATATCTTTCCCATAAATTGATAAAGTTCTAATGGAAATCATACTACCAATAAAGTTGTTTGAATAAGGAATAATTAGAAAATGTTGTTAATGCTCTTCTTGCTATTCAAAAATTCATGAAGATCTATCAAATTATCTTTTAATGATGAGATTATAGAGTAAAGTTATCGTCAATTGACATAAAATTTCAATCAAGTACGAGAATATTATCTCAGAAAAAAATTAAATCAGAAATATATAATTGAATTAGGGAGAAAATTTGATAGATACCAGCCACTAAGCTCAAGCTTTTGGCACTATTAATTGTCGAGCGTCCTAAAAATTTTGATTTCCATTTGTATCTTCTATAATTTTCCTGACCTGAATGTGTGCCTGCCGATTGTGCATTCGTCGTGTTTGTATATATCTCATCAACTTATTTCTCCCTGTCTCTTTTTGATATGCTGGAATATTAATTCGTTTCCTGTACAGGAGATTTGAATTAGCTGACTAAGGTTATATCAACAGCGCGCTTCTCGTTTATTGAAACGAATCACAACATATTTTCGTAACATAAGTTCTTCTAACAATATTGCGATTATTATTCATAGATATTCACTATGAGGGCGGGTGACTAGTGGCTAGCGCAATGTACTTCAATCAAGAGGTCTTGGGTTCCATGTTCACCTACGTCATATATATTTTTGAGTTGTTATCTAATCAGAAATTATTATCATAGACTTGGGTCTATTAATACCCATTCTACCATTCACCACTTATTAACAGTGCTGTACTTAGTGGCACATAGCAGCCAGTAACGAAGCCTACACATAACACACAAGGCTGGATATTTTTTTTATTTCATCCTTTCTTAGATTCTTATCGTCATATTCCGTGATATATATTACTTTTCCGCCCAACCTATCTATATGCGAGAAAAGTATTGCTTTACCCCAAAAAAAGTTGGAATTTTGAAAGATTTTTATTGAGTTATTTTCACGATTTCCATCAATAACACCACGAAAAAATGGTTTTTAGAAAAAAAATCGTGTGTGTATTTCGTCGTCGTCGTCGTTGTCGTTGTCGTCGGCCACTTTTCGTTACATCTCTTTTTGGCACGATACAGTCTCCGGGGTGCAACAAGTCACCAATTTTATGATTGAATATCATTCAGAACATCTCAGAGATGAACCCTATTGATTTTCAGCTCACCATAGCCGGTACAACAGGTGCTATAGAAATTTCAGTTTGTTAACACGTTACAGCCTACGGAATATATATAAGTGATCAGTTTTATGATTCAGAGCGTCTCATAGATGAACCCTATCAATGTTCAGTTCACTAAATCCAGTACAACGGGTGCTATGGTACTAGAAGTACCAAATTTTTGTAATTTTTGGAGAATTTTCAGTTTGTTAGCAAGATACAGCCTCCAGAGTGTATACAAGTGACCAATTTTATGATTGAATATTGTTTTTCAAGGTGTCTCACACATGTACCCTATTCATTTGTTGGCTAGAGCGAGTACAGCGTGTCATATAAATCCAGATATACTACATTTTTGGTTATTTTTGGAGAAATTTGGTTCTGTTAGTACCATACATCCCCCGAAGTGTATAAAAGTAACAATTTTATGATAGAATATTGTTCAGAGCCAAAGATGTGGAAAAGTTAGTTTTAATCTTTAAAACTGTTTATTTTTTAACCCGCGATGGGTTTTGTCAGTCTAGCGTAAGCTTGTAAAAATGCAATTGTATATCCCCTTTTACACCTTACCTGCCACGTGGTACAAACGCTGGTACACTACCCTACCCCGACCGAGTTTCCGTTTGGACCAGTGGTACAACTGTTATACCACTGCCACGATCTTTACGTTCAGGCTAGTGATTCGAAGACTGGTAGATTTGGCGTATATTTTATCATGGGAGGTTGAATTAATGGGCCTGGTTGATACAGTAATGCATTGTCCCTGGGAAAAATTAAACTTATTACATAGAAAATAAACGGTTTTAAAGATTCAAACTAACTTTTCCGCATCTGTGGCCCTGAACAATATTCTATCATAAAATTGTTAGTTGTATACACTTCGGAGGATGAATCGTGCTAACAAACCGACATGTCTCCAAAAATAACAAAAAATGTAGTATATCTGCATTTATAGGACCCGCTGTACTCGCTCTAATCCAATGAAAATCAAAAGGGTACATCTGTGAGACACCTTAAACAATATTCAATCATAAAATTCATCAATCGTATACTCTCTGGAGGCTGTATCGTGCTAACAAACTGAAAATTCACCAAAAATTACATAATGTTGGTACTTCAAGTGTACCGTAGCACCCGTTGTACTGGCTTTAGTGAACTGAATATCGATAGGGTTCATCATTGAGACGTTCTGAATAATATCCAATCATAAAATTGGTCACTTGTATATACTCCGGAGGCTGTATCGTGCTAACAAACTGAAACTTCTCCAAAAATTACAAAAATATCGTATTTAAAGTACTGTAGCACCTGTTGTAGCGGATCAATAGGGTTCATCAGTGAGATGTCCTGAATAATATTCAATCATAAAGTTGGTGACTTGCTCCCTGACAGCACAGGACATCTTTAGGACGTCCATATTGAGTCCTAAGTTGGTCCCAATGTCCCAGACCTAATTTGTACGTACTAGGGACGTTCAAATTTCTACGTATTAGGGACGTTCTAATTTGTACGATCCGGGGACGCACAAATTAGAATCAAAAATTAGAAAATAATAAACATTATTAGAAACCACAATTATTTACAATTCTCTGATTCATATAAATAATAACCAAAAATCAGAAAATACGTAATATCTCTATTCTAACTTTCTTCAAATTTAGCACTATTTCTATTCATCAAATCCGCATACGTGGCAGCACATTCGCTACTTCGCCACCATCCCACGTTGATCTTATTTATCAGTCAGTCCCCATTTTGGTTGTTTATATGTATAGCTTCTGTTTATAATATAATCTTTGGTATAGTTTTGTGTTGTGATCAACAAGTTTTGTGATATTGTGCATACATATATTTGATGTGTTTGATGAACCTCCTGGTACATATGTAAGTGTAAATAAAATAAGACTTTCAGACATTATCTCCAGTAACAACAAAGTTTGCAATGGTGGACCTGATATCTGTGGGCCTGTAAATTTCTTGATATGTAGTTGAAATGATTTCAGTACCTTAACTTATTTGTAGAAAACAGTATTTTGATAGAAATTAAAAATCAAAATCACATGATCAAAGGCATCTTGGTTGATGTACTTCAAGAAATAATAAAAATTCTCCTAGAGATGCAGAAGTTTCATTTTTAGTCCGATATCCCAATATCAATTCCCCAATTGGAATAGTGGATGAAATTGATAAATTTGAAGAAGAATTACAATATCAAGGAAATTTCAATGATGCGGAAAATTAATTTTTAACAAAACCTACCCTTCCAGTGATTTTTAGACGATACATGAAAAAATCAACTCTCAGTATTTTATTGATTTTAGGTAAATGAGTTGGCAAGATATGGGGGTTCATCCTTATAATTTTATTAAGAGTACACTGTCAGCTACCGTAAAAGATGAAATATTGAAATCATACAGTTGGTTGGGGAGAAAGGGGAAATACCTCTGGATAAATCTCCCATCGCAAAACTCTTGATTTGTAAGTATTATACAGGATGTCCTAGCAAAATATTGTGCTGCAATACACTTTTTGAAAAAAATACTGTTTCGAAGTAAAGGTTGCCGCAATATAAAGATTTCCTACTTAAGAAATATACCATCTTCAAATAGGTGAGTGTCTTGGTTATTAATTGGAGTTTTGAAGAATTATAGCTGTAAATAATTACTTTTGCCTAGGAACATGTAAAAAAAAGATTGTGGACTGCATGTAGACAAGCGGTTAAACAAAATATCGTTCTCAGAGGAAGCCTTATGTTGCGACGACTGTATATTGTTTGGCAACTTTTATATGCCCATATATTTTTCAATTACTGATAATATTTAATTATTATCAGGTGCTGCAAGTAAGTGTAATTTCAACCAGAAGGACGTGGATCCATAGTTTTATAAAAAGAAGTAGCGAGAGAATTCAAACAAAAGAAAATAAAAAAGTGTAAAACTGTTATACATATTATATACACAGTGTGGCATACTATGAACCAGAACACCCTTTTCTATAAAATTTTCGAGATGTACGATTTCAACGATTTTTTTTATGTACACATGTATCTATTGAACCTATTACGGTGATCTAGCTGATAATCCCAGCCTGTAATGATTTTTTTGTCAGCAATTTTTTGGAAGAGCCGAATATTTTGACTTTTTTTTTGGCAAATTGGACTGACTTAACAGAATTTCATCAAATTGTGTCAAATGATAATTTTTTCATAGAGTTTTAAAGTTTTGATTTTCAATTTTATTCACTTAAAAAAGGTGGAAGACATCAAAAATTTTGAAAATTATCATGTCGTGGTCATTAGTCCTTATATATGAATGTACAATATAAATATTTGAATAAATGTTCATAAAGATATTATGGTATTTATTTTCCTGTGTCCATTAACCTTCCATTACTCGCGCACGGTCTCTCAGACCGGTCCAATATTCAATATGACGTAATTACGACTTCATTGGCTAAGCATCATTCCCCCTCCATGTACCTTTCCAGTACATACTCAACGAACATCCCACTCATTTATTAGTTGATAGAAAGTGTTTTACGGAAGTGGTGCTTTAACACGGTGTAGTAGACCGGGTGCAAGTATTTAAGTAACTAATTTTAACTGTCGCTGAAAAGATTTCATAGATAATACCGGTAAGTTTTTTAGACTTTTCTACATTTTTTTACGAAAATTTCTGATACTATAATGCTAATATAAGGTGTGTCATGAAATAATAGTTGAAATATCTCGTTGCATATAGAAACGTGTGTTTTCTCGGTTGTAATTTTTTGGAAATCAATTTTCTATTTTTATTATAGATATGAACTACAAAACGGAGCAAGCAAGACTTTTGAGATTGTTTGAAGAAGTTGAAACTGATGAAGATTATGGAAATGATGATGATGATGAGCAAGGGGACATAGATAGCATAGAACAAAGATCAGAAAACAGTGACACTGAGCAAGAATTTGAGGATGGTGGAGGTGACTATGTACCTGTTCCTGTTACCAGAGATGCAGTATTTATAGGAAAAGACAAGGTAACACAGTGGAAAAAACATTTTCAACCAAAAAATATTAGAACACTTAGTGCAAATATTGTTTTGCAATTGCCAGGGGTGAAAGCTTACGCAAAATCCAAAAAGTCTCCTCTCGATATTTGGCTGTGCTTGTTTGACGAAGAAATGCTGAATATCATTGTAGATTGCACCAATATAAAAATTAATAGCATCGCTCAAAACTTTTCGAGGGAAAGAGACGTGAGAACTACTAATCTCATAGAAATAAAAGCACTAATTGGCATCCTATATCTTGCTGGAGTCAGAAAAGCTAATCATATGAATCTGGGCGACCTTTGGAGAACAGATGGTAGTGGCGTTGAAGCTTTTCGCCTGGGAATGAATAGAATACGATTCCAATTCCTGATGAGATGCCTTCGTTTTGACGATATAAATACAAGACAAGAAAGGGTCCAAATGGATAAATTGGCACCGATCAGACTTTTGTTTGAAAAATTTAACGATAACCAAAAAAAGTGTTACTCACATTCCGCGCATGTAACCATAGACGAAAAGCTTGAAGCATTTAGAGGTAATTGTAGCTTTAGGCAATATATACCCAACAAGCCTAATAAGTATGGCATAAAAATTTTTGCACTCTCTGATTCTCATATGTCACACCAGTCACATGGAAGTTTATGTGGGTAAGCAGCCAGAAGGCCCGTTTCAAAAAGAAACGACTGCTAAATCAGTAGTAGAAAGACTTTCTCAACATATCTATGGTACGAATAGAAACGTCACCACAGATAACTGGTTTACCAGTATGGAACTTGCGGAAAGTCTAAAAGAAAAGAAATTAACCCTTCTAGGAACCATTCGAAAGAACAAGAGACAGCTTCCTTTGGAATTTGTACAGAATACAGGCCGACCGAGCGGTCCCTCAATGTTTGGGTTTTGCAACAATACAGCACTGGTTTCATTTATTCCAAAAAAAGGTAAAAATGTACTTCTCATTTCAACAATGCATTTTGGAGATGACATTGACCCTCGTACGAATAAGCCAGAAATGATAATGACTTATAATGACACCAAAGGAGGGGTCGACATGGTCGATAAATTGTGTGCTCAATATAATTGTGCTCGTGGTACCAGACGATGGCCAATGGTCCCCTTTTATAGCATGCTGAACGTAGCTGGGATAAATGCATTTGTCATTTATAATGGAAACAATCCCGATTCAACAACGCCTCGAAAGGAATTTCTTCTTAAGCTCTCCATGGCCCTTTTGTATGATTATCAAAAAGAAAGAGCTATATCTGCCAATTTGCCAAGGAGCCTAAGAAGCAGGTTACAAGAAGTGTGTGGAGTCCCAGCTGGAGATGAGCCCCCAGTAAGAACCCCTGGAACCGTCGGCCGCTGTGCAGTCTGTACCTGGCAGAAAAACAGAAAGACGAAGTACTTTTGTCAAAATTGTGCAAAATATCTGTGTTTAGAACATATTCGTCCTATGTGTAATGCGTGTTATGAAAATATAAGTTAATTTTTTCTGTTATCTTTATGTTATGCAATTTCTCAGTTCTGCTTTTTTGCCTAATATATTTTTTGTAACTAACCTAATAAATGACTTTTATTCTGTCCCAAAATGATGAAATAACCCTAAAATCCTTCACAAAGTAATAAGTAAGCTCAGAAATTACTTAATTCATTACCCGGTCTCCTAGACCGTGCGCGAGTTATTAAGTACCAAAATTTGGCGCGAGTAATGGAAGGTTAAAAAGGTCCTGGAGAAGGTCCATTAAAACATATAAGAGGACGTACTTGCGAGGTCCATTATCAAAATTCAGGGGTCGTACTTGGGATGTCCTAATTAGGACTTCCAAGGGACGTATGGTTTAGTAACAAAAGATGTCCTCAGGACGTCCTGAGGATGACTAAGAGTCTGAAACGGACGTTCCGGGGAATTCGGATGTCTGATAACGGACATCCTGGGAACGTTCTAAGTACGTACTTGTGCTGTCTGGGCTGAACTTCGGAGGCTGTATCGTGGTAACAAACTGAAATTTCTCAAAAAATGACAAAATGTCGTACTTCAAGTACCATAGCACCCAATGTACTGGCTCTGGTGAGCTGAAAATCAATAGGGTTCATCTGTGACATGTCCTTACCAATATTCTATCATAAAATTGGTAACTTATTGCACTTCGGAGGCTGTATCGTGCTAACAAGACATGTAAGGAAAAGTTGCCGACGACAACAACGACGACGACATACACAGAGGATTTTTTCTAAAAACCATTTTTTCGTGTTGTTGTTGATGGAAAACGTAAAAATAACTCAAAAAAAATTTCAAAATTCCAACTTTTTTGTGTGTAAACCAATACTTTTCTCGCATATTAGATAGGTTGGGCGGAAAAGTAGAAATATTTATTTCGTAAGGAAGAAAAAAAAACAGAAAAACTGAAATAAATATATGGAAAATTATAGAAAGTCATGTAAGTAAGAACAAAAAATCAAATTAATGAGATTTTAAAGTATTGAACTATAATGTTTATCAAAGAAACACTCTACGCAGTAATTTTTATCACATGCCTCACATTTCCAAGTACTTCTTGTAGCTTTGTTTCTGGCTATCGACGCTGTGAATTCCAAAGAAAGATTACTGTAACACATAACGGATCGACGTCTGGTTTCCAAAATAAGTCCGTGGGTATTGTTAGATATATTTTCGTGGACAGCAACTACCCCTTGGGAAGATAATACTCTCTCTAAAATTTTTTTTCTGAACTTTGTAAAGGGAAGTTTTTTATGGGTGATATTTCTGTAGGTTATATGGGTATTTACAACTGCAGTTCCGAGAAGTAACTCTATAGCAAGTTTGCGGTACCATTTCATACCTTTCCTTAGGGAACTATTATATGTTTTCGTCTTATCGCACATACCAATATATGCCTTGGAATTATTGCAATCTACTATCAATTTTGTTTTCTGCCTTTCGCCATTTATGTGTTCTAGTCTTACCATTTCAGCAGTATGTTTTGTACTTAGAGCCTACACGTCTCGCTTATCCTTCCATTTTAAAACAACTACACCTGCTGTTTTTTGTGCGATGACTTCATTTTTATAAAGTTTTTTTTGTGTCACATCTGTTGGATTCAATTTTCTATTAGCTCGAAGAGTTCCAACCAAGTTTGTATCTCTTTATAATAACTTTAGTGCTAGAGCAACACCTGTATAATAATTGTCCACATACAGTATTCGACTTTCATCCAATAATTGCTCCATAAGTTTCATGACAACTTCTGCCGATTCAGAGCTAGTAAACGTTTTACTAGTTTACCGCAGTATACATCAAGATCATAAGTATAATCATTCTCAACACAGAATTTGGATACTTTTATACCGAATTTGTGTCGTTTATTCTTTATGTATTGACGAAAGGATAATCGGCCCCTAATCGGTACTACATTTTCGTCAATACACACATTTTCTCCTGGTAAAAGAGCATACTGGAATATGTCTCTCAGCATATTTATTAGTCGTCTAATTTTTGTAATATGTCAGTGGGCTGAACAGTTGCTTGGTTGTTACTAAAATGAACTACTCGAAGAAATAGTTCGAACCGATTTCTCGACATGTACTTGTTTTAAAGGAGTACTGTATAAATTCTTGGTACTCCAATAATCAGAGAGCTTTGGTAAGCGGCACAATCCCATCCACAGCAACATAGCTTTGAAGAGCTCAATTTCTTCACGATTTGTGTCAGACCAGCGACTTAATCGGGATTTTTGGTGCGTTGTTTCTTGCTGCAATTGATAATCGTACCTGTTTGTTTCAATCACTACCATATCGATGATTTCAATAGTTACAACCAATTTGTAAAAGTCATAAGGTTCTTTGCCCACATACATCTCGTACAGTTCAGTTTTGATTCCTTCGTCCTTCCTAGTAACAGTATACATGATATTTTTTAGTGAAGTACCATCCACTGCTCTTCTTCATTTTCAGCCGTATTCTGACTTATGACGTATTCTAATATTTCAGATATTGTATCCACAGAACGGGGCTCTGAATCTAATTGTATCGCGGGCAAAATGTTTACGTTTGAAGGCACAGGTAAATCAATTGGTTCTTGCTGCAAAAAATATATATCGTTGTATACAAATGTATGTGTTATGAATATTATTGACCTACCAAGTGTATTTTCTTTGTCTGACTAGGTATTGAACTTTTTTGTCGTTTTGAAGATGTACTTGGTTCATTCTCTTCATGTGAAGATATATCTGGCAAACTATATACTTTAGTTTCTTGCTGTTATAGTTATTTGTATGCCAAGGACTGAAATTGCTACTTTGTTGGACGAGCGAAGCGAGGCGAGTCCAACAAAGTAGTATTCCAGCCACGGCGTACACAACATTTTTTAGACTACGCATTAGAACCAAAACTTATTCAATTACACTGAGGAAAGAAAATAAATAATAGAGAATTATGAACATTTTATTTATTGAACAATATAATGTACTTAATGATATTTGCAAAGTCAATATTAATTTATTAATTATTTGCAAAAAGTAATGTGCGTCCCGAAAGTGTTTTGTAGTACGGAACTGTCACTTTCACTACATGGAACTCTCAAAACGCAACTTTCGGTATGTAAATGAATACAGAACGAGAAACCTTCAGATGGCGTCGTCTAACAAATAATTTTATGTTAAAGCATACTAAATATACTGAAGTATCAGATATGCAGGAATTTTTGGAATTAAGAAAAATGTTAACATAGCAATTATCTCATTTCTGTAATACCTAACTGAAATAAAACGGTCCAGATAATTACTTACTAAACCACTCCGTTTTGTATTCTCCAATGCACTTTTTCGCATAATAGGAGTATCGCTGTCTGAACTACTGCATTTACATTCCTGATCTTTGTTAGGATTGTATTCGTCCGAAGAACTAGTTCGAAATGGGTCGTCTTCCTCATCAGACATAAAATCTGCCCAAAGCTTTTGCAATCTTTCTTGCTCTTTCTTGAAACTCATAATTATTTTAGATTATCCTCACAACCTCTCGTTTCGACAACTGACACATAACTGAGTAAATATGCGTAGCGCGAAGCGACATGATTCTACAAGTTCAGTGGTACACGTTGAGTACCACGTGGCCTGAACGGTGAAATTAATGCGTTCAGAGTCAGTGGTACAGATGTTGTACCATTGGCGAAAATTGTCATAAATGACTAAAAATAAATATTCTTTTAATGTTGATATATAGAAAATCGATACAAAGCCTTTGAAATGTTATATGAGAAAATTGAAACTGAGCCGCCGAGAACCGATTTATTTTTCAGCATTGGGCAGTTAACGTGTTAAGTTATGTTACGGAGCTAAATTCTGAAAGATATTAATATTTTGTTACTTTGCCAATCCTTCATTTCCACAGCAATGCACAATAATATATCTGGATCCTTTGTTTGCGGACAATGTTGGCATACACATTTTTGACCCATCAGTCCTTTCTTAACCGTGTCGTGTGTATCATACCAAGTTTCGTCCAAAAAGATAATTGGCCGGTTTTATTTCCTGTACTTAGTTACTTGTTCTAAGTATGTATACCGCATATACACTCTTCTTCTACTTTACATAACTGTTTGACGTTTATTAATCGTTTTGAATTTGAATCCCAATTTTTAAATCCAGTTCTTAATAGGTTTCTTACAGATATTTACATTACGGCCGACATTTGTCTATTTATTTCTTATTATTTTAATCGTTGGTAACTCATTACTTTTGTAACAGTCATATATGGCGGTTTTTAATAACTCTATTACAGACACATTTAAAAGATTGATCAATCCCTTATCACATCGCTTCTTGCGTTCGTGAAGCCCATTCTTGGCTATTTTACGTATAGTTGACAGGGGAACTTCCGTTAAATCAGATACTGCTTGCATTAATTCTGTTTCTTCATCGAAACTAAACTTTTCCCGTAGATTAATATACACATTGAAACATATTCTTTGTGTTTCCAAATTTAAATGTCGTCGAATCCTGTTTTCACTTTGATCACAATTATTAAAATTTTCGTTGTTGTTACACACAATATTTTGGACCTTACTCGATGTTTCCCAACAACGCTACATTGTAAATATTTAATTTTTAACTAAAAATATAATTGCTATATTATGAATATGTATACTTACCCAAATTTCTCAGAAAAGCACTACACTATTTCTTGATGTCAGCCTAACAACTAAAGAGTGAACATCTGTTGTGTTCGAAAATATTGCCCTCTCAGAATATAGTTATAGCTCAGTGAAAGATGGGAAAAATAATAAGTTATTTGAAATTTATATTCCTAATTCTTCTTAATAAAACGAGATATAAGGTAGTGTTAATTGTCGGGCGTTATGTTTAAGATGGTTTTAAATATAAATAGGTTAATATTGTTTAAGGGAATGTATTTTGTTTCATACATTAACGATAAGTATCTTAAAAAGTAGGATTGCGGGTTGAAAATTATCGTTAATAATTATAAATATATTAACGACATTTTAACGCTCATCAGTTGAAATTATAATATTGAATGAATATATCGTCAAATAAGTATTTTAAATTATAATATTGACTGGACTATGATGGTATTCAAGTCAATCAAAAAACCGAAAGCTCAAGTTCGCACTATATCTCTTACGCCGACTATACCTTCTGAATTATTTTTGCATATTCTACTGCTCCTGATTAGATTTTTGTACCTGTAACGTGCTTTCGGATATTGTAACACATTTGTTATTTAGTAATATTATTAAACCTTTTTACCAGTTCTGCTTTTTGTGTCTGCATAATATATTTCATCTTAATTCCCAACCCTCTACTGACTGTTTGCTCTCTCATTTTGATATTATCTTCATTAACGAGCTTTTGTTTCTTGTTTTAACGGGTTTATCATCAGTATGTGCAATGATATGACATGTTTTCATTCTTCAATAGTTCATTTCATGACAGTTAAAAAATGTAGTCGACATTGTTCTCAATTGTTCATTATTTCCATATTACTTAAGAGCCTTTCTCATTTAATGCAGATAAATGCTTACATAAATTCAATGTCAAGCATGCTTACAAGAGAATATAATAATATTGTGCTAGTACTTGGTTCAAAATATAAATGAAGTCTATGTGGATCGCCCTTTTTCGAACATTAATTGATATTCTACTTTCCACCTTCTGTATATTTTAGTATTCTTTTATTTATAGGTGTTGTAAATAACCCGTATGCTTGATTCAGTTGCAAAATACTTCCATAGTTACTGCATTCTTTAATATTGGTATAAATCTTGGAGTAATAATAAACATAGAGAGGGCTTTTCATTCATAAACACGTTTATTTGTACGGCCAACAATCCTAAACGCCAGTACTGGAATACTGAATGAATTACAAAAAGTGGGGATGGTATTGTAGATACATGTCGTTGGTAGTTTCGGCTGGTTTTTTGACAAACTTGGGACCGACGAACCATGATAATCCAATAACATTAAATTAATTAACTTAAAAGTTTATTTTGTCACTTAAAGTCCTGAAAAACACATCAAATCGAAAGAAATAAATGTTTACTCTCTAGTCGTAATTGCGCTCATATAAACAAACCACGTTTGACATTATTTACTATAATACTACGTCGAATTTAAAATGATCGTCGATCACACTCTGACGATATCTGGATCTCTCTTTATATGGTAATTAAACAAGGACAAAACTACTAAATGGATTACTATTGACACATTAAACAGGTACTGAAATTTTGAGCAATGTTGCCACTTTTAGTTATTTGAGTGAATGAAAACGACGAATACTCAGTGTGTATTAGTTTATTACTTTCCAGCTAAGCGCTTTCGGCTATTAAGCCATTATCAAAGCCGTCCTATGAAAAATTACAAAGCTTGTGAAATTTTGAAAAAACAATCCTTGATCACCTGGAGTCAACGGTTATCTTCAACAATAATTCACATTTTAGTAAAGTTATTAAATGGTTCAGATATGTTGATGACGTTTTAGCTTTTATTAATGGGGATGTGGAGGATGCTTATAGTATCCTCAGTAAACTTAACGATATACACCCTTTACTTTGGAAATTGAAAACAATGGATCAATAAATTTTTTGGATTTGACCTTATCAAGGAAAGATTTTGAAATTGAATTTTCCATATACAGAAAACCCACACAGACTGATCATCTTATTCCAATACACTCTAACCACCCCATTCAACATAGAATGTCCGCCATATCTTGTTATGTATATAGGTTACTTAGGGTTCCTCTTTCTCAACATAATTTCAACGTAGAACTTAATATCTTGAAACAGTTGGCATTTAACAATGGTTATTCTCCTCTAATTGTTGATAGTATGGTCTCTAAGACAACAAGGAGGTTGAGAAGAAATTTGGCCTATCCTGAGGTTCACAACAACGTTCAAACTCATTATCGTGCGTTGACTTATTGTGGTGTAGTTTCAGATGAAATTTCAAAGATTATTACCAACAATATTGAAGATGTTAAAATCTCCTTTAAATCTAAATGTTCCATTTCCACAATTTTCTCTAAGAACAAAGATCCTATTGATAAACTCAATAGAAGTGGTATCTACAAATTAACTTGTGATTCCTGTCCATCTACTTATGTGGGTAGGACTACTCGTTCTTTAGGTACTAGAATTAAGGAACATCTTAATAAACCCACTTCATCGAATTTCGGCTTCCACATTAAGTTCAATAACCATAACTTTTCTCCATCACGTAACTCAAAAATCTTACATAACAATCCCAGGAACAACTTTAGAAAGATGGACCTGCTTGAGGATCTAGAAATACTCAGAGAAATGAATGTTAACTCAGAAAACTGCCTCAACACACAGGTACATCTTAATTGTAAATTTCAACCTCTGTTCAAGACCTTGTGGTCCTCTACGGCGTTCGACTTACATTCTCACCGTGGCGATCCGGTCCAAGAATATTTCGCCCAGCACTCTACCGATTCGTAAAAGGCGAATGAAATAGTCTTTCCTATCTTCTATTAATTCTTTACCTCTATTTCTTCTTTCTTCTATTTAAGTTTGCTCAACCTTATTCACTTAGCTGGAAAGTAATAAACTAATACACACTGAGTATTCGTCGTTTTCATTCACTCAATTTACATCTAGTGTGTACACCATATCCACAGGCATTTCTACTTTTAGTTATAACCATAAAGGTATCTAAGGATACAACAAATACTTGCTTAAAGTTTATATAAGAATATGCCTTTATTAAATAAAATTCAAGTATTATTAATTAATTTTAAAAGCAGCGACTCAAATGCATAAATTAGTATGATTTTTTTTATTTGCATAACTTCTTAACAAATTTTCAATTTAACTTCTAATTTCTTTTTTCCCGCAACTAAAGAGGATTTGTAAATATGGCAAAGCAGTGGAAGTGTCCGCAAGTGAGCTTAAAATGTGGGGCAGGAAAATGTCAAAACAAACATATCTATTTTATTTGTTAATCTGAGGTATAAATATACCAGTTTTTTATCCTACGAGTATTTTCTCATTTGTCCAAACTTCTTCTGTCAGATAATAAAATCTTTTCCTCAGTTCGACTCATCACTTTATAATTTCATGTTACTTAGTTCCATTTCATTCACTTCTTCACTTACATTCTGTTTTTATGGTATTATACGTACCCTTCCAAGTTATAATTTATTTAGCTAGAATTTTGAATTATGTTGATTTCTTGTTCATCTTCTCAATTTTTTGTATCTTATATTCCGTAAGTTATCCACCTATTATTATCCTAATTCCAGTTTGGCTACTCTTTTTGGTTTACATCTTTTCAGCAGTCTATTGAACAAATAACTTTTTCCAAATTAGTTTTTTTGGTTTACGTTCTCAACCAATGCGAAAATGGATGATAGGTTTTTTTGAGATTATTTTGTCCAGTTATCATAAGTCGCTTTATTCAGCTGTTTTTTTTTTAGAAAAATTAAATATTTACTGACGTTACATTTTATCCGTCTGCTAAATCGAATTTCCAGGTTTATACTGTTTGGAATATGTCTATGCTCTCCTCTCTTATCTCCATTATCTCCACAATTCAATGCACTCAATGCCGCCAACCAAATATTTTGAATGGCTTATCTATGCATCACGACAAAGCGGCGTTTGGAAGTAAGTATTCAATTAAATCCCGCTTAGCTTGTTTATCAGCGTGCTCGACTAATGTATATCAGTCTTATCGTTAATTCACCCAGGGATAACTTAAATCTGTGGAGGTTAGATAATTATATTTTACAACTATGGCAAGAAACTATTAAGAATCGATCTATAAAACACAAAATATGTATTAATAGTCCAAATGCGTATCGACTTAAAAGTAGCATGCTTCGAAATTATATCATAAATAATATTTGCCAACGAATAACCTATTCCCAAAACATTATATCAACTAATTTTAAAAAGCGATCAAAGCAAAATTTCGTTAAGGTATTTTATCGATCACTTGATGGTAATTTGAGAGATATGCGAAGAGAAAAATGTACGTGAGGGCAGTAAATTTCGTCGGTTACCTCTCGCAGACTTAAGAGAGGATTTTCAGTCATGATTTCCTTCATTCTAGCAAGGATAAGATCGGTGGAAGTCATTGATGATCAGGTAGATCGAATAATATCATCGACCAGCACATCTCGAACGGTTTTGAATGCTCTGTGCCACTTGTACATAAACTTGATAAAACCTTGTGTAAAGATTTCAGCAATCCCGCCCAGTGGCACGGCATTTGATGTTTTTATCCATCGTGAAAATTGCAGAATACATTTGAGATGAACTGAGAAAAGGGAGCACTGTGAACAACGTAAATCATATAAAACGCTCAAAGTCAGCATGAGTTTTAAAGATAGTTGTGCAGCTCAGTATAGGTATAGTAATTGTTTGTTACAATTATTGATAGATCATTTCATTACAACAATAAACACGAGAAACTAATACTAGAAATTGCATATATGCACTGTTAGATCGAACACATGAAAAAAAATGCTATTTATAGGAAAAATATGTGCGTTGAAACGAATTCCGCAATAGACTTCCGATCTACTGAAATTTCTCCATATTAAAATAATCCCTAGATCAGGTAATACTAAGAAAATTTGTATTCACAAACATTTCTCGTGCTTCCACCTTTTCTCTCTTATTTCACAAAAATCTCAGAATCGATAAACATTTTTACTGTGTGTTTGAAGATAAGAATTAAAGGACTTACTTACTAATTCTGTGGCTCCTTTTCCAATAACTCCAGAGTTTTCTGACTGATTTTATCGTTTCTGCAAATCTGCTAAAGTTGTGAAGACGCATTCGATGTGCACTTTATTCGACTACATTTCACATTGAGGCATTTAGAACACCGAAGACGCAGATAAATGTGCAAGTGTTGAATTGACTAGCGATAATAGGATGGATTTTTAAAATATGCTAGCGTTGATTCATTTTCTTTTTTGAAAACGTTCTCGATAGGTTGAAAAACGAGTAACAGCAGCTTTATTTAGATTTTAATGATGTGATATCCATTGCAACACCTTGGTAATGAATCTTCTATTCATGGTTTTATCCGATGGATATTATGGAACTCCATGTCGTATTCGCTCTGTTTCGAGCAATTATATTATTGGGTTAATTTTTACCACTAATGTATCCAAAAATAAATTAGTAGATGAACAATATTGTTCATAGTAATAGTTCATAGGTAAATTTAATAGCAAGAAAGGGTAGTGACAATGTAAAATGTGATTAGTTTTAGAATAAATTAATTCTTTAAAATTAGGGTTCATTTCTCAAAATATGATTTAATACCCCGGAAAACTAGTTTTCCTTCTTTTAGTGTTTTCAATGAATTGCTCCCAATTCGCCTTTGTTTTTTTCTTGATTCTTGCTTTTCTTATATCGTCGTTCTCTCATTACTGAAAATCGTGATCACTGACAGCTTGTGACGATATTTCTCTCCATACACTTCAATCCCGATCTATATTTACAGAGCCGCAGAATCAACTACCGGTGGCCTTTTGGATTTGATCTGTCCATCTGATTGATGAGCGTCCTCTGGACCTTCGCCCTTCTGTCTTTCCCGACACTATCAGCCTCTCCAGGTTGTTTTCATTTCTCCGCACGATGTGTCCAAAAAATCTCAATATGTTCGCCAGGCAGGCAGAAGAGAGTCTATTGCTGATGTTCAGTTCTCTAAGGATTGACTCGTTCGTCCTGTGCACCTTCCACGGAATTCTGAGCATGCGTCTCCAGCACCACATATCGAAGGCATCAATCCTTTTTCTATCTGCTGCTTTAATAGTCCCCGTTTCAGCTCCATATCGGAAGATGGAAAAAATTAGCGATTGAACTAGTGTCATTTTAGTGTTTTTAGTGATAGATCTATCTTTTCAAATCTTGTGTAGTCGACTCATTGCACCTTTAGCTAGTCCAATTCTCCTTCGGATATCACTTTCACTTGAACCCGTGTTACTAATATATGATCCCGGGTACATGATATGGTCCACGATTTGAAATCTTTTTAGAGCATCTGTCAATTGCTGAGTGCTTGAACGATCAACTATCATAATTTTGGTTTTCTTCACGTTTATCATTAGGCCACAGTTATTGCTCTCTGTCTCCACTCTGTTTAGGAGATCCCGCATTTCCTCTTCTGACGCAGCTATTAATGTTGTATCGTCTGCATATCTCAGATTTATGATATTTTACCCGCATTTAAGATTCCTCCATGCCATTCAGCCAATGCCTTTCCCATTATGTATGCTCCGTGGATGTTAAAGAAATGTGGTGAGAGGATGCATCCCTGAGGAACGCCCCTGCAGGTATTAAATGGGAGCGAGTGCTGGTTCCTTATTCTGATCTTGGCCATGCTGTTATCGTAAAGGTTTCTTATGAGTGCAATTAGATTCTCAGACAGTCCCATCTCTCGGAGAACTCTCCACAGCATTATCCAGTTGATACAGTGAAAGGCCTTTTCGTAGTCTAAAAAGCAGATCACCATGGGGATAATGAATTCTCTGCATGTCTCTATGAGTTGTCATAAATTAAGCATCTGTTCTCTGGTACCCTTGCCCTTCACACACCCTGCCTGTTCCTGGGGAATCTGTCGATCCAGATATGTCTCTAAACGTCGCTTTATAATACAAAGTAGAATCTTACTCGTATGTGATATCAAAGAAATGTTAAGGTAGTTGCCACACTTTGTGGTTGCACCCTTTTTATGAAGTGGAAAGAATATAGAGGTAGACCACTCTTTGTGCCAGATACCAGGCTTCCATATTATATTACACAGATCGGCTAAGATTTTAATGCTCTGTTGATCCAAATTCTGCAACAGTTCTGCCATTATATTGTCACCACCTGGTGATTTTCCTCTTTTCAAATGTGCTATTGCTCCCTCTACATCTGCACGCATGATGTCAGGTTCGTGCGTTTTTTCATTTATATTGAGAATTCTATCGTCTCCTTCTAGGGTCTGCTGCTCTTTGAACAAATCTGTGCAATATTTCTGCCAAACGTTTAATATTGTTCCGATGTCCCCAACGACAGCGCCATGTTCAGTTTGAATTGCATAATTGCGTGGTTTGAATTCTCTTGCGAAAAGTTTTACCTTTTGAAACAGATCTTTGGTTTCAATTCGATGCGAGTGTGATTCTATTTCTTGGCATATGTTGGATATGTACTTTCCTCTGTCATTGCGACATCTCTTTTGATATGGATCTATAGGTCGTTTCATCGAGAGGACCTTTTTTCTGTTGTTTCCTCTGTTCTATTACTTGCCATGTCTCGTCGTTGATCCATGGTTTGCGACCATTCACATTTCCTGGTCGGCGACATTGGCTAGCCGTTTTCAGGAGACCCTCCCTAAGACATATCCATGATTCCTCGGCGTCATTGTTGCATTTTATATTTGCTAATACTGGTTTAAGACTGTCTCTGAAAATATCCAATTCTTCTGCGATTTCCACGTGTAGAGTCTGCGTGGATGATTCTTGAAATATGTGTTCATTATGGAGAGTCTCCTTTGCAAGCAGAAATCCTTCAGCTTTTCTCCCCTTTCATTCCTCTCACCCAGTCCAAATTCTCCAACGACCTGTCTCATGTAGTGATCCATGTTCGTCGCACCTATTTTGGAAATAAAATCTCCCAATACGATTGTAATATCTTTGTTGGGAATATTGACAAGCTCAGTATCTAGAGCCGTATAAAAATCTTCAAATATGATCTCATCTGCCGTGGAGGTAGGGGCGTAGACCTGCATTATGTGCAGAATGGACGTTGAACTGCATCATAACCTCAAACAAAATTCTGCAATTTCTTGGGCACTATTATCGCGACACCGTTAACGCTTTCCTCTGCATGGCCTGAGAAATAAATAGTATTGCCTGAAATACTCTGGAAGTGACCCTTCCCCTTCCAGTGAGTTTAACTGATCCCTAGGATATCAATGTTATGTCTTCTCCTTTTCGATTATTTTGAACTTCCCTGGTTGTTTTACCAGTCCCCTTACATTCCAGGTAGCTATTCTTCTGGGTTTTCGGAGAGTCAGTCTACTTTGACTCTGTGTGTTCACTTTCAAATCAGTTCCTCCCGGAGATCCGATTGAGGAACCATTAAGACTCAGGACTTGTTTTGAGTTGAAAGTTGCCATGAGTCTCTTAGGAATGAAACATTTTTTATATCCGAAAGCGGTTTCCTCTTGCCTTCCTTCGGTCTGTTACGGGGATTTTCGGTCGTCAGAGCCTTGTTCGTTATCTAATAGGGTGCACCGGGTGATCAAAGATCACCACTCGAGCAGGTGAGGTTGATATTTGGGTAGTTTCGATGTTCTGATGATTAGTACTATCTCTTACACCCCAAATTCTTAGATATTTTTTGATATTGTGTACTTGCATATGATATTACATATTACATATTGTAATGTTTTTCTAATTTATTTAAACAATAAACGGGTGGGATAAATTTTAATCACACGGTATGTCTACTTACTAATTTATTTAAACACTAACTCACTAACACTTAATTTATATATACTTAACTAATCACTTAAATCTAATTTATATGCACACAAACTTGATTATATTAGCACTTTACTGTTCGGTGTATTTCTGTTTATTTCTCGAGATCACTTTATCAACTAACTTATCGGTCCTTTATATATATATATATATATATATATATATATATATATATATATATATAAATTCACCTAGGTTCTTCAACCTTCCGATAATATTTAGAATTATATCTTCTTGGGTTCAAAGGTTGTGGAATGAAACATATATATTAGTTAAAATATATTTTCGAATAAAGACTTATCAAACTTGACGTTTCGCTCTTATTTTAGGAGCATTTTCAAAAGAATATGTATAAATATTAAATTTGAATTACATAAAATACAGTTATTGTAAAAATTATTTTGAAAAAGTCAATAAAATGTCATGAAGTGTCAATAGTAATAGAATACCTACCTTAGATATTTACGCAACGATATTATGTTTGGAGTGATGAAAATAAATTAATTAATTAATTTGTAATAAATTTGACTCAAGTTTTTTATGTCTTGTTTGTCATTTACTGATAATTTATCTTGTTTTATATATATCATTTCTTTGATTTTGAGTTTTTGATAATTTGTGTCTTGTGTTAAAATTTTTGTGTTTTTGAAATCGAACTCATGATTTTCGTTATGTTCATGTTTGTGTAGCGCTGTGGATGCATTTTTAGTGTATTTATGGCCGTTTATTCGGCTTTCTAGATATTGTGTAGTCATTCCTACATAATTTTTTGAACAGTTTAAGCATGGTATGGAGTATATAACATTTGATTTCTTATTATTTTTAGTTTTGCTTTTTAATTTAGTAAATAGTGATGATAGTGTATTATTTGGTTTATGGCATATTTTGATATTATGTTTAGATAATATATATTTTAGTTTTTCTGATAATTGATTCGTATAAGGTAGAGCTATATATATATTTTTTTCGTGGTTCAAAGTTGTTAGTGAATTTGGTTTTATATTGTTGTTGTAGTATTTGTACGTACGTTGTTGAATAATTTTATTTATTTGATTTGAAGGATAGTGATTATTTTCTAAAACAATCTTAAGTTTTTTAATTATTTCAGGACGATATTTAGGTGAAGTTAGTTTTATAGCTCTATCTATCAATCCTATAATAACACTATTTTTTTGTATTTTTGGATGGCATGAATTATAATTTAGATATCGTCCTGACCAAGTTTCTTTTGTATATAATTTAGTTTCAATTTTATTATCATTGGTTTTCATTAGTGTCATATCTAGAAAATTTATATTATTGTTTTTTTCAATTTCTATGGTAAATTGTATTTTAGAGTTAAAAGAATTAAAAATATTGAGGAATTCATTACATTTGTCTTCTGGAATAGCAGCTAAACAGTCGTCAACATAGCGTTTGAAGAATAATATATCAAATTTTATATGTTCTAATACTTTCTCTTCTACATATTCCATTACAATTTGTGCTAAACTAGAGGAAATTGGAGATCCCATTGTACAACCATTTAGTTGTTGAAAGAAAGTATCATTATATTGAAAATAATTATTGGTTTGAATAAGCATAATACCTTCTATAAATTCATCATAGGTAAGTGATGTGTGTTGTTTTATTTCATTCCATTTTTCTTTTAAAACATGTTTTATTAAGTCATTTGGGATATTTGTGTACATTGAGATAACATCTAAGGATATGATTTTATAATTATTAGGAATATGTATTGTATCTAAAAATTCTTTCAGCATAAATGAATCTTTTATATAAAAATTATTTTTAGTTAATTTTGATAAAATGTTTGTTAGATATTTAGATAGTTTGTAAAATGGTGATTGAATATATGATACTATTGGTCGCATTGGTAAATTTTGTTTGTGTAATTTCGGTAGTCCATATATTTTTGGAGGTATTGCATTATGTGTTTGTAGTTTTTTAGCTTCGTTTGTATTAATGGAACCATTATTTAAAAGTTTTTTTATGAATGTATTGTTCTTGTTTTGAAATGAAGTGGTTTTGTCTGATTTTATTTTTTGATAAACATGTTTATCATTCAATAACTCTATCATTTTATTATTATATTCATCTGTGTCTATTATTAATGTTTTATTACATTTATCTGGTTGTAAAATTGTAATTTGAGGATTACATTTGATGAATTCTTTAGTTTTCTTCAACTTTTTTTGGATGTTTTTCTGAGTTTTATTGATTTTCTGAGTTTTATGATGTCGTAGTTTTATTTTATGGTTAGTGATAACATTGACTACATCAGCCCTAATATCATCTTTTATTTGTTCTGATTTATGCATTATAGCAGATTCAATACTTGCAATGTATTCTGTGTATGGTACTTCATTTTCATTTTTATATGGAAGTGCGAAATTTTTACCTAATGCTAATACTTCTACTATATCATTTGGTATATATGTGTTAGAGATATTTTCAAGCCATTGATCAGAATTTATTTTAATTGTATCTTGTGTGGAGTTATTTATTAGTTTATGAAACTTTTTTAAATTATTTTCCTTTATTTTTTGAAAATGTTTCTCGTATTTTATTTTTTCTAGATTCCAAAATGTATTTATTAAGACTTCAGGAATGCTATTTTTCAAATTATTAGTTTCGTAATTGATAGTTTTTTCTAACTTTTTTATATTTTGAATTGATTCAGTAATATTTAGATTTAAAAGTTTTGATTTTGTTGTGTTTATAATATCGTTGAATTTCTTTCTAAGGTACGTACCTGTTACATTAATATGTGATATATCAAAATTCAAAAAATTTGGTTGGATTCCTGTGTTTTTACAGGTACGTACCTTAGAAAGAAATTCAACGATATTATAAACACAACAAAATCAAAACTTTTAAATCTAAATATTACTGAATCAATTCAAAATATAAAAAAGTTAGAAAAAACTATCAATTACGAAACTAATAATTTGAAAAATAGCATTCCTGAAGTCTTAATAAATACATTTTGGAATCTAGAAAAAATAAAATACGAGAAACATTTTCAAAAAATAAAGGAAAATAATTTAAAAAAGTTTCATAAACTAATAAATAACTCCACACAAGATACAATTAAAATAAATTCTGATCAATGGCTTGAAAATATCTCTAACACATATATACCAAATGATATAGTAGAAGTATTAGCATTAGGTAAAAATTTCGCACTTCCATATAAAAATGAAAATGAAGTACCATACACAGAATACATTGCAAGTATTGAATCTGCTATAATGCATAAATCAGAACAAATAAAAGATGATATTAGGGCTGATGTAGTCAATGTTATCACTAACCATAAAATAAAACTACGACATCATAAAACTCAGAAAATCAATAAAACTCAGAAAAACATCCAAAAAAAGTTGAAGAAAACTAAAGAATTCATCAAATGTAATCCTCAAATTACAATTTTACAACCAGATAAATGTAATAAAACATTAATAATAGACACAGATGAATATAATAATAAAATGATAGAGTTATTGAATGATAAACATGTTTATCAAAAAATAAAATCAGACAAAACCACTTCATTTCAAAACAAGAACAATACATTCATAAAAAAACTTTTAAATAATGGTTCCATTAATACAAACGAAGCTAAAAAACTACAAACACATAATGCAATACCTCCAAAAATATATGGACTACCGAAATTACACAAACAAAATTTACCAATGCGACCAATAGTATCATATATTCAATCACCATTTTACAAACTATCTAAATATCTAACAAACATTTTATCAAAATTAACTAAAAATAATTTTTATATAAAAGATTCATTTATGCTGAAAGAATTTTTAGATACAATACATATTCCTAATAATTATAAAATCATATCCTTAGATGTTATCTCAATGTACACAAATATCCCAAATGACTTAATAAAACATGTTTTAAAAGAAAAATGGAATGAAATAAAACAACACACATCACTTACCTATGATGAATTTATAGAAGGTATTATGCTTATTCAAACCAATAATTATTTTCAATATAATGATACTTTCTTTCAACAACTAAATGGTTGTACAATGGGATCTCCAATTTCCTCTAGTTTAGCACAAATTGTAATGGAATATGTAGAAGAGAAAGTATTAGAACATATAAAATTTGATATATTATTCTTCAAACGCTATGTTGACGACTGTTTAGCTGCTATTCCAGAAGACAAATGTAATGAATTCCTCAATATTTTTAATTCTTTTAACTCTAAAATACAATTTACCATAGAAATTGAAAAAAACAATAATATAAATTTTCTAGATATGACACTAATGAAAACCAATGATAATAAAATTGAAACTAAATTATATACAAAAGAAACTTGGTCAGGACGATATCTAAATTATAATTCATGCCATCCAAAAATACAAAAAAATAGTGTTATTATAGGATTGATAGATAGAGCTATAAAACTAACTTCACCTAAATATCGTCCTGAAATAATTAAAAAACTTAAGATTGTTTTAGAAAATAATCACTATCCTTCAAATCAAATAAATAAAATTATTCAACAACGTACGTACAAATACTACAACAACAATATAAAACCAAATTCACTAACAACTTTGAACCACGAAAAAAATATATATATAGCTCTACCTTATACGAATCAATTATCAGAAAAACTAAAATATATATTATCTAAACATAATATCAAAATATGCCATAAACCAAATAATACACTATCATCACTATTTACTAAATTAAAAAGCAAAACTAAAAATAATAAGAAATCAAATGTTATATACTCCATACCATGCTTAAACTGTTCAAAAAATTATGTAGGAATGACTACACAATATCTAGAAAGCCGAATAAACGGCCATAAATACACTAAAAATGCATCCACAGCGCTACACAAACATGAACATAACGAAAATCATGAGTTCGATTTCAAAAACACAAAAATTTTAACACAAGACACAAATTATCAAAAACTCAAAATCAAAGAAATGATATATATAAAACAAGATAAATTATCAGTAAATGACAAACAAGACATAAAAAACTTGAGTCAAATTTATTACAAATTAATTAATTAATTTATTTTCATCACTCCAAACATAATATCGTTGCGTAAATATCTAAGGTAGGTATTCTATTACTATTGACACTTCATGACATTTTATTGACTTTTTCAAAATAATTTTTACAATAACTGTATTTTATGTAATTCAAATTTAATATTTATACATATTCTTTTGAAAATGCTCCTAAAATAAGAGCGAAACGTCAAGTTTGATAAGTCTTTATTCGAAAATATATTTTAACTAATATATATGTTTCATTCCACAACCTTTGAACCCAAGAAGATATAATTCTAAATATATATATATATATATATATATATATATATATATATATAATAATGCCTTTTTTTACTAGAGAATTCTACTCAAAACAATTGGATTTCTGGCATTGTCTAGATAAGACTGGTCACAAAAACCAGTTCTAGATAAGATAGTCACAATCGTAAACAATCCCTGCGCGTCCACCATAATTTTAACTCACATACCCTGCTGAGACAGAGTCGGATTTAGGGACTATACCAGTGTGCTGTTTCGTAACAATATTATACAAATTTCCTCCATAGTTAGCATCGTTCTACTAGTTTACTAGATATTATCTTCATATATATTTGTTTCAGAATTTCAAGACTGAAAAAAAAAACATTTTCTTTGGTTAAAATTGCTAATTGACTTATATTTGATGACTCAACTGATTTTTATTGGAATTAATATTTGTTTTCCTTTGTTACAGATGGTTACCAGGACGAAAAAAATATTCGTAGGCGGACTATCTGCACCTACCACATTAGAAGACGTGAAAACATACTTCGAGCAATTTGGACCGGTAAGTAATTGAAATTAATCATAATTCTGATTCGCGAAAAAAAAACGCACAAAAAGCTAAAGGGGTTGAGAGCTTGGCAAAGCAGGAACGGACTAGGTGGAAGGATCAAGAATACTTTAACCGTATGATAGATTTTATTAGCAGGATAATTAAAGTTTACTGTGAAAATTGCCATTTAAAAATAATTTTATTTCATATTTATGTTTTCTAAAACAGCCTGTTATCGTCTTTGTAGGCAAAAAGAGATATCACCTGATTTCGTCAGAAAACTACTCTTAAAGTCTTGTGATTTTTATGGTGCATTTTCAACGTGTGTTGTTTCGCACAACCACATATTTGTTACTACTGTGTGATCATTAATTTGTCAATAACAAAGTGAGCAATTAACGAACTTTCTTTGACAAATCAGCCAATAAAAAGATGGACAGTTACCTCCCAGAAAATTTGTGAAGTATGAGGGGCCCCCTATAAATTGTAATGATCAACTGTTCAACGTGTTTTTCGGCAGTTAGTCGAACGAGACCTACCATTACTTGTGATGGCTGTAGGAATAAGTTTCACGTTATTATCATCACGAAAATAGAAACCTTGACCGAACTTCTACATGATGTACCAGGGCTGTCGTGGAAATGTGATAGATGTACGAAAAATTGTTTATTAATATAGTGGAATCTAAGTTAAATGACATCATATGATGTTTAGAAAATCAACTAAAGACTGAAATCAACAGACAAGCGTCTAAAAACTCATCTTCATTACTTGTTAAATAATCAGATTTACTAGAAGACAAGTCTCAGCCAGCCATTATTATTAAGCCGAAAAACACCAACCAGCCGCTATTTCAAACTAAACACGATATATAGCAAAATATTGATCCAGCTACAGAAAATCTACAGCTTACCAAAGTGAAAAGTGTGAAACACGGTAGAATATGCTTATTTTGTGTCAAAATCAAGCGGAAAATGGAAAAATCAAGGATATGGTGCGGTCGATAATGGCGGATGCATATGACATAACTGAAGGTAAAGGAGTTCAAGCTCGTTTGCGTGTAGTAGAAACGGTGGAGTAATATTCCGATAAGTACATTTGTAATAATCTTTTAAGCGATGGCATTTTGATGAATTATTCGGAATGTAAGATTTTAAAACCATTTCCAATTAAAAATGATCCTAATATAGGACAGTCAATTATTCCGGTAAATAAGTCAGTTTATGAGCTAGCTCTTAGATCTGGTAATTTATTTGTTGGTTACGGTAGCTGCAGTGTTTTTGATGATATTGATATGCATCGTTGTTATAAATGCAACGATTATAATCATTCTTCCCGCACGTGTACTAAGCCTGTATTCTGTCCGATTTCTGGTGATTCTCATGAGCCAAAAAAAGGGCCAATCTCATATAAAAAATGTTTGAGTTGCGTCACTCAGAAAGATAAAAATCTGAATCAAAATCTTGCCATCTGTTAAAAAGATAAATGTACATATTATACCGAATTGTGCAAAAAATTCGAGAATAATCCATAATCTTTTTCTCAATAAGTAGTAACCACCGTTAACACATCAGGATCCCCTCGTGAATATACTTTTAAATTGTTCTCGAAAAAAGTACAACACTAACAGTAATAAAGCATATATAGATATTTTCTCAGATTAAATAAGGTCTAAAAACTAAAACGGTAATTATAAATTTTTTACTTCGAAAACTATCTTTTTCAACCTTATTTATACAATATAATCAAAATTCCAATACTTTTGAAACAATTACTTGCAATGACTATCATCTTAATAGTCAATTTAACATTAACAATAATTGAAGGGGTGAGTGGATGAAGGAGGTATGTAACATTTGTACAAAAATAGAGATTTCTCGTAGATGAAGGAGGTATGTGTTGGCCTGTTTTGTGAAACTATCACCAGCTCTCTAAGAATATTATTTACAGATATAGCAGTGTCATGAAGGAGTTATGTGACCGCAACAATTTATGTTTGTAGGGCATGAAGGAGGTATGAAACATAACATGAGACATACGTCTTTCTTCCACCAGTGCCTACAACAATTTTTATTTAATGTGTATTGGATGAATGAGGTATGAAACGTAAAATAGCACATACCTCTTTCTTCCACTAGTGCCGTGAATTCACTGTGCAACATACTGCCTTCATGCACTTAACAGCTGTGTGAATCAGTTCACAACGACGGTTGTTTTGAAGAGCACGTGCACATATTAAGTGATTTAAAATATTTATAAAGACAGTTAAAATGACTTCCAGAGGAAAGGTGATATTACGATTAGCTTTGAATGCAGATAGTTCAACTGCGAGCAGTGCGAGCGGAAGTATTGACAAGAATGTCAATGAAAACGTGAATTCTAACCTAGAAAATGTAATATCAACATCGTCAAAAGGTGATGATAATTTTACCGAAATGAATGAATCGTACCAGGATGATGGTAAGATTGTTTGTTTTAAAATATTAAACTCATTTGAGCTTACCTTCTCCACAGTCCTTCAAATGCAATTTGATTGTTGTAGTGTCGGAACCACATGCTGCAGTTAGGGCAGCTAACTTCTATGGAATACAAACAACAAGACACAGAAATAAAAACACTAATGGAATGTATAGGCAATTACGTAAGTGACAACAAACCTACTATTGTATCTTAGTGCTCGTGCATTTGAGATATTGATCCTTATAATACTCGGTGTTGTCGGCCTAATAGTGAAATGGTACATTGAGTACCTATATTAACGCATTTAGTACAATACATACAGTATATCTTTCTTGCAGATATTGGAGAAGAAAATACTTCCGACAACAGTTGCGATGACTTATTTGGCGACAATCCTAGTGATGAATACGTGCCAGATGAGAAGGATTACGTTGATTCATCGGACGACGGAATTGCAGAAGATCAAAATGACCATAAAATCAAGAAATGCAGTCACAGAGTAATGGAAAAGGAGTGCTAGTGAAATGATGGATGTACAAGGTAGTGATGAACTGACTGAAGATCATAATAATATGGAACTGATGGAGGACGACAACATATCGATACGTCAGACAAATAATGAAAGTAGTGTTAAACAAAATAAAGAAGGGAATACTTTGCTTACTGCCGGTGTTAAAAAGAAATATTTTGAACCTAAAATAAAAGTAAGTAGAAAAAGGCAAAGAAATCCTTCTGAATGGAAAAAAAATAAAGCTGCACTCTGCAGACAAAGAGGAGAGGCCTACAGAAATTATAAGGGTCAATTGAAACCTGCTAAAACTAGTGTTACAGGCAACTTATGCCCTGAAAATTGTCGCCGACAGTGTTCGCAGTCATTTACAATTGAAGACAGAAAAATCATAATGTCATCTTTTTACAAACTGGATATAAATGCCAAAAATTCTCTACTGTATAACAGTTTAAAAATAACCCCTACAAAAAGACAGAGAACCGGAGCTTTACAACATAAAACAGCCTCATTCCAATATAATATAACATATGGGGGAAAACAAACTGCTGTATGTAAAAGAGCTTTTGTTTCAATATACAATATCAGCATGAAAAAGGTTGACTTGATCCAGCAGTCAATAAAGAAAGGTTTAGCTGCCCCCCTACCAGACAAAAGAGGAAAACATAACAATAGACCCAACAATACTCCCGAAGATGTCACTGCTTACATAATCAAGCATATTTCAAGTTTCCCTTCAGAATCATCGCACTATTGAAGAAATTGTAATATCCATAAGAAGTACCTTTCTCCTCTTCTGTCACTCCCAATTATGCATAAACTTTATATCGAGACATGTAATGCTAACAAAGTCCCTAATCGATTCAAAGTCAAGGAATGCACATACCGTTATATCTTCAACAATGAATTTAATTTGTCATTTGGTCATCCCAAAAGTGACACTTGCAGCACCTGCGATTCAGGTACTGGAAATGAGGGACATACCGAAAACTACAAAGCAGCTTTTGCGGCTCAGGTCGTCGATAGAGAACTAGCCAAAAATTCTGATGGGGTCGCATATATAACATTCGATCTCCAACAAACCATGCCTTTGCCCCGATTCAGTACTTCCAAAGCATTTTATCTCCGCCAAATGTGGTTTTATAATCTAGGCACTCATATTATAACTAAAGAAGTGGACAAGACAGTTTTTTGCACATGGACCGAAAATTTAGCATGTAGGGGTAGTAGTGAGATTTCCAGTTGTCTTTTAAGAACCATTGAAGTTGAACTGGCACTTAAACGAAAAAATAATTTGATTATTTGGACAGACTCCTGTGCAGGGCAGAACAAAAATTTCCTAATGCTCTGTATTTATCAATATCTTATACAGAAAAATATATTCAAAATAATCGACCACAAGTTTCCTGAAGTAGGTCATTCATACTTGGATTCGGACCGGGATTTTGGTCGAATAGAAAAAATATTGAGAAAACACCAAACTATTTGTACTCCTCAGCAGTATCGAGAAATTATTGCCTCTTCAAATAAAAAAAGCATGGTCATTGACATGGAACATCATTTCAGAGACACTGAGGACATACCACAAAAAATGAAACTTATGAATAGAAAAAAAGATGTTCTGAATGAAAAAGTATATTTCAGAGATGGAATTAAATGGATCCGTGTAGATACCTATGGGTCATACCTCTTTAAGGAAAGCTTTGATTATTATACTCCCTTCAAGGAGGTCAATATTCACAAAAATTTGAAAAATCCGTCTTCTCTTCCTGAAAATTTTGATATTCCCAGATCCTTCAGAAAAACTGGCGTATTATCTAAGGAAAAACGTGAAAACTTAAAAGAACAACTTTGCTTCATTCCGGATCAACACAAATGGTTTTATGAACATGTTTTACACGAAGAACATGAAGGAATCTAAGATGAAAAGGTATCTGCTTGGAACAGTTATAGCATACCCGCTCTTATTAAAATACTCAATAGAATCTTGATTTAATTTTAATATACAGAAGAAAATATAATTTCGAATATATATACAAAAGTATTTTGAATTGTATGCACATACCCATTTCGTTCCTTTAGGCCAATGCAAATATGAACAAATTAATGAGGAAGAAGGGGTATGTACAAAAACATGTTTTTTTCTAATTTATCCAGCAGATATTCCACCCTTCTCTTCACCTTACCCCAATTTCACCACTAATAGGAATAGTATGGTTTGCATAGCCCTTGAAAAAAATGAATACAAAAAAAGTACCACAATGACAACTTCAAGGTTAAATATCTCAACAATACCCTTTTGTTACATACATCTTTCATCCACTTACCCCTTCAATTGTAACAACGGTATTTTGAGCATTTCTTTACAGTGTGTTCCATCTCAGATGAGCCACCCCGTATATTTCTTATCCCATAGTGATTGTAAAAATTTCCCGAAACACGTCGGATGGTTTTCTTTGGAGGACATCTTTTGACGTATATTTGAGGCTTGAACAAGCAACCCCCTAAGAGGGGGCGCTTCAACCCCTCAAAATTGAATAGGGAAGAGTGGTTGCGTGATACTTCATTCTTAAAAAAATTAATTGTTCTATCATGCTTACAATCAAAAAAATCAAAACTGCGTTTTTAAATCAAATGTCTAAATTGTCCTCCATTGACTTCCATACAATAATAAATTCTCTCGAACTCATAAATAAAAAAAATAAAAATATTTTCTTATCTTGTCTTCATTTTATGTTCTTAAAAGGTGTTTATTACGTTTCTTCGATCATTTCATGTATTAAAAATCAATCTGTTGAGTTACTACTTTGCTGATTTATTTACAATTTTAAAAATAATTATTGGTGTACATATTGCAAGAACGTGTTGAGCTGGTTAGCATGTATTACCAAAATCAAAATGGTGCCCGAGCGGCTGCAAGGATATTTAACCGAAACCATCCTGAACGTAGCGTTCGCCATAAGTACGTAATGGAATTAATTTCAAAATTTTTTGAGACGGGTTCAGTAATGGATAAAAAAGGACACCCATTGGAATTGTGAATGATGAAGGAGCAGCTGTATTGGGCCATGTCCAACTTATGCCAAACTCACAATCTGTTCGACAACTTTCTGCGGTTTCCGGTATCAGCCAATCTAACGTTTCCAGAATTTTACATAAACACAAGTTCCATCCGTACAAAATAAATTAATTCATGAATTAAATCATGATGATTTGGATCGAAGGCAAGATTTTTGCGAAATTATGGCCGAGCGCATCAACAATAACCCAAATTTCTTGTACAACGTTTGCTTTTCTAACGAATGCACTTTTTCTCTTAATGGAGAGGTTAATACGCGTAACTGTTGAATTTGGAGCGATACAAATCCTCATGTATTTCGAGAAGCTCACACTCAATATCCGGAAAAGCTAGACGTTTGAGTAGGAATTTTGGGAGACCACCTAATTGTACCTCTATTTATTCCTGGTAATTTAAATGTAGAAATTCATTTTGAAATGCTGGAAAATTTTATTGATCCGGTAATAACAGAAAAATTAGGAAACGATCCTCTACTAACTGAACAACAATTGCATTTCCAACAAGACGGAGCTTCTCTTCACTACGCCGCACCAGTTCGCCAATACCTCAATTTACAATACCCTGGTCGTTGGATTGGAAGAATCGGTCCTGTGGAGTAACCTGCCCGATCTCCTGACCTTAACCTACTGGACTTCTTCTTGTGGGACGTCTTAAGTCTAAGATTTTTGTGACTCGGCCTGAAAATTTGGACGAACTACACCAACGAATTGTAAATGAGTGTCGTCAAATAACTCCAATTATGCTGGACCATGTTAGAGATGGTTTTCAGTCAAGATTGTTTTATTGTATGGAAGTCAATGGAAGATAATTTGAATATTTTGATTGTAAGCATGATAAAACAATTAACGTTTTTTAAGAATGTAATTTTTTTCGTACACCATTGTAAAGAGGCTTCCAGAACCTAACAAATGAAGTATCACTTAACCCCTCTTCCCTATTCAATTTTGAGGGGTTGAAACGCCCCCTCTTAGGGGGTTGCTTGTTCAAGCCTCAAATATACGCCAAAAGATGTCCCACGAAGAAAATCCTCCGACGTGTTTCGGAAAATTTTCTCAATCACTATGGGATAAGAAATATACGGGGTGGCTCGTCTGAGATGGAACACCCTGTATATGTTAAAATATATGCTATCTCTGCATACTTATCTTATTCATTCTAACATAATATTCTTATTTATTTCAAGAGTTTTCTCGTCCTATAACTGGGTACGAGTTTTTAATGCTGTTGCTCAAAATAATTATAAAATTTTAGCACTTACCGATACGTGACATGATTCTTCGGTAAATTATTAGGAATTATTTCCAAATAACTTTAATATCTACAGAGTGGATCGAAACTTTTTACTTAGTAATAACTCCAATGGTGACGGTGTGCTTATTGAAGTACATAATGATTTTTTGTCAGGTTAATCTTACTGATTTTCATTCTTCTATTTTAAGATTTATTAGTAGTAGTAGAAATAAAAATTTCGTTACAGGATGTTTATTTATTGAATCCGTTCATACCACCATGAGCTCCTTTTGTTGAATTTGAAAAAAAATTTGTTTTGAAATCGGTACAAATTTTACATAATACTATTAATATCATTCCTGGTGATTTTAATGTTCCAGTTTTTGTAGGTTACCTAAGTAATATTTTGATTTTCAATTTAATCAGTGTAATTTGGTAGTAAATAATTACAATAAACTCTCAGATCTAGTTTAATATAAAGACGCATGTCGCGTTGAAAAATCGCTTGCTTCATTTGTATCAGAGGATAAACATCATCCAACCTTGTATACACGCACACAAAATATAAAAATTAGTTGTAAAAATAATGCGGAGAACTCTTTCCGGAATTTTAGGAAAGCTAACTTACCAGTTATGTATGACCTAATGTCTATCGATTGGACATTTTTTGAAGCAATGAATGACCCTGAAAATACATCTACATATTTTTACGGTAAGCTTTGCTTTCAATATATTGGTTTAATGGTAAAATTATGAAAACATCAAAACCCAAGCATAGTGCGTGGAAAAAATATAACCGCAAAAATGATATGTTTTCATATACTGAGTTTAAGCGAATTAGAGCTAAAGTAAATCGTGAAATTGATTTGTCATGTAAACAATCAGAAGAACATATTTCTAGTAATCCTTCGAAATATTGGTCTTTTGTAAACAGTGAAAGACATTCTTCTAAAATCATGCAAGTGATATCATACCACAATACTTTAATGGATAATCCAGATGCAATTCTGAATTAATTTGCTGTCTTTTTTTGTAATTCATATGCGACATCCACTTATTTTGCTCAAGCGATATTTTTATTCCACATCTGCACACAAATAGTTTTACTGAAAATGGACCAGATCACTTTCCATCTTTTTTACTTAAATATTGCAACCGTTCTTACAACGACCGTTGTATATAGTTACGAAAGTACCAACGATCTGGAAAATATCGTCCAGTAGTTAGGAAAGGGAATAAACAGGACGTATCAAACTACCAACCTATTTCCATAATATGCAATTTCGCTAAAGTTTTTGAGATCCTATTAGAAAAAGTCATTTATGGACATTGTAACAGTAGAATCATAAGTGGTCAGCAAGGTTTCTGAAAGGGCGTTCAACAATTAACAACTTGATTACAATTACAAAGAAGATACTGCTAGTTTACGAGAAAAGGTTAAACTTAGCAAACCTAGACTGAAAGAAAAACCAGAACGTAGTAAACTTAAAGGGCATAGAATAAAAAAAGAATCAGAACATGAGACTAGACAGTTGTCACAAGAAGTAGAATAAAGGTTCAACCGCCAAGAAGATTCGGAGACGATGTTGGAAATTTTTTACCGTCAAGAAAATGATATATGCGGTGGGAGGATGTTGGAAATACAATATGTTTACTTTGCTCACTATGTATATAATGAAAATGTTAATTTTGATTTGTCATTTTTAAGAGTTGAAAAAATAGAATTGTTAGTTGAGAATAAAAATAAACTTCACTAGACCCTCAAATTGCATTTTATTTCATATGCCTATAGAAATATTCCTACAATATTGATTATTTCTTAACCGACAAAGGGTGCGTTCCACTTAAAGCCCACAACGATCGCAACGCCCACTTTACCCTTCCATTTTAGGCCCGTGATCGTTGTAAGCGGTCGTTTAACGTCATAGATGACGTCACTGTTTGCGACCGAGTCTCGCCCACTTCGCCCATACAAATTGGTGGGTTTGAGTGTGCTGTCGTCAAAATGTGGCGGCAATTCAAATATGGTGATAAATTCTAATTCGTTTTGTCAAAAACTCAACCACACATTCACGGGAATCCATGAGGAATTAAATTTTACCCTGGCCTATGCCACGTTTTTACTCCAAACTGCACCAAAAATCATTTTATTTATTAATAAACTGCAAATTTTCACTAAGCCACCATATTGTGAGCCTACCCCGCTCAAATGTGCATTCCACTAATAACTTTCGCCTACAACGACCATGGTCTGTTTTTGTAAGTGGAATGGGTATTTCAGCCGTCGCGATCGTGGGCGTTGTAGGCTTTAAGTGGAACGTACCCAAATACATGTACATTGTATTTGTATATTCTAAATTCTAATTCAAAACGTAACCGCAGCCTCTTATCTTATTTTTATGATATCCCCCGCTGTGAGCTTTCTACCTGAAAATTTGCTTATATATTGTGACATGTCTTGCAACATTGGTTGCCTATTCCCGAAAATATATTTAGTGAATACTGATCTCTAGCCTTAACGCGTTCTTCTTATTCAAAATTTGCATCTCTTCTAGTTTTTCATCCAAGTTTCTATTTTTCTCTCTCTCTCAGATTATTTTCAGAATTATTATTTATTTGTGATATTTTGTTGAATAATTCATTAATTTTGTTTTCTAATGTGTCAAATTTTTTGTCTAATTTATCACCGAGAGTTGTAAGAAATCTTAAACATACTGTAATGTTTTTTCTAATTTATTTAAACAGTAAACGTTTTTATTACGGGCGGGATAAACTGTAAACACACGGTATGGCTACTTACTAATTTATTTAAACACTAAACTACTAACTAACACTTAATTCATATGCACACAAACTTAATCATTAATTTATATCAACATTTCACTATTCGCTATTTCGGTGTATTCTTGTTTATTTGTTGCGGTCACTTTCTCGACTATACTAAACTCTCTCGGGTCGGTTCCTTATATATGAGTGCCTTTTTTACTAGATAGTTCTAGATTTCAGCTTACACAAAGACAATTGGTTTTCGCATTTACTAGATAAGATTGGTCACAAATCCAATGTCTAAATAAGATAGTCACAATCGTAAATAATTGTAAGGAATTCCTGCGCATTCGCCATAATTTTAACTATCATACATGGCTTAGACAGAGTCGGATTCAGGGATTACACCACTGTGCTGTTTCGTAACATTACCCTCTCCTCAAATGGAAATTCCTCCTGCAACTTCTGTGTAGCCGAGACTGGATGTTTGAATCGGCAACTGGCCCCATTCCTACACTTTCCGATCTTATGGAAATAGCAGGGCACCGTCTTCATTGGATACTGATAACGGGGGTTGTAGCTGCAAATTAATATCTGGACACCGGTATCTCGAAAGATAACCTCTACCATGTTCCTGATGACTCGCCAATCCAACTGTTTGTTCGCTATCTTAGGCATAGCTAGTTCCTTCACGCTGGATTCTAACACATGGTCTCGGAGGTTTCGAAGTGCTTCTCTCACACATCGCGGTTGGTAGATCGATCTTGAAATTCATTTTTAGTTACCACGGAGCAGATGTACCGCGAATTATGTTTCAGTTTCAGTGTCTTGCCAGGGGCTGGAATCTGGTCTTCAAGTTTTTCTAATTGGCCGAACTTCTTTCGAAAGACGGATGCCACCCTCGTGCGTTCTTGAGACGGGCGGGGATATTGTATGCCTGTGAATAATATTCCGGGAAAGTGAACAAATCTTGTCGTTGTTCTGAAGTGACTACAGATCTAGCTTTCCAGGTACCTCCATACGCGCCCATAAATTCATCGAAGGTAGGGTCAGGCACATCTCGAATATGGTTTACTCCTTTCTCAAGGTCATGGTCTCCTTCGAATGGCACTAGTCGGGTCTGGTGAACTACTTTTGGTTTTCCGTTGGGGATCTTGCTTATGCGATATATTACATCATTGATCCTTTTCTTGATTAAGTATGGAATTTCCCAGGATTTTTGTAATTTTGGAGAAAATCCTTTTCTCCTCGTCGGGTTGTGTAGCCATACTTTGTCCCCTCCTTTAAAACCACCTTCTGTGGTCTGCGTGTCGTACCGACTTTTCATTCTGTCGCTGGTAACTTCATGAATATCTTCCAGCCTTCTTCTCAATTGGATCACGTAGTCTTCTCCTGCTAGATCTTCTCCAGGCCGACAGCCAAATTCCAGGTCACAAGGAAACCTCATTTCACGTCCAAACAGGATTTTCGCAGGTGTTTCTTCCGTGGACTCATTGACGGCAGATCGATAAGCCAATGCGAATAGGGAATGATACTGGTCCCAGTCTCTCTGGTCGCTGGAAACTACTTTGGACCGGTATTTTCCAATAGTCCTTTTCATTTTCTCGTCCCTTTCGTCTGACTGTGGTTGTAATGCTGTTGTCCTGGTCTCCTTCATTCCTAGCTTCTCGCAAATCTCCTGGATGGCTTCCGAAATTTCTTACCTGGTCACTGTGGACTTCCAATGGCACTCCATGTCAGCTGATAAATTCTTTCACCAATACATCCGCGACAGTTGTGGCGTCTTGGTTCGGGATAGCGTAAATTTCCACCCATTTTGTGAAATAATCCATTACAACCAGTATGAATTTGCTATCATTTTCTGTTGTCGGAAATGGTCCAGCCATATCTAATACAATCCTTTCGAAAGGGCTTCCAACATAATACTGTTTCATAGGTGCCTTTATCTTGCGATGTGGTCCATTACTCGTAGTACAAGTCGTACATTTCTTACTCCAGTGCTTCACATTGTCGAAGCTGTTTACCCATTAAAACCTTTCACGGACTTGCTGAAGGGTTTTCTTCACTCCCTCAATGGACTGTCAAGTAACTTCTTCAGTACCTCAGCTACTCTAGTTCTAGGGATAACTAGCTGTCTCCTCATCTCGGAACCATCATCGTTTTCAAAGAATCTTCCCAACAGCCCTTCTTCCAGGACAAGGGAGTCCCACTAAGCCCAATACGCCTTGAGTTTCGGTGAAAATCTTGACACATTTTGCCAGGTAGGTTGCCGTTTTTCTTCCTCCCACTGCCGAATCTTCTTTAGGCAAGAATCATTCTCCTGATCTTCTTTGATCCTGGTGGGTGACCATTCTTGATTGACATCTGTAGTTTCTCTAGATTCCGCCTTGTTGCAATGGGAGCAGTCTGTTGGGCACGGCCGTCTGGACAGGGAGTCGGCATTTCGGTGACTCACACCAGCTCGATGTTCGATCTCAAAATCGTACTCTTGAAGTCGTTAAATCCATCTAGCGATCTGGCCCTCGGGATTCTTGAACTGCATCAACCACTTGAGTGCTGCATGATCAGTCCGGATTAAAAACTTCCTACCATAGAGATACTGGTAAAAGTGTTCCACGGACTTCACTAACGCCAAAAGTTCTCTTCTTGTGACGCAGTAGTTTCGTTCTGGATTGGAGAGGACTTTACTAAAATATCCCAGCACTCTTTCTTGCCCTCCCTGGATCTATGAGAGCACTCCACCAATTCCTACGTTGCTTGCGTCAGTGTCATGGATATCCTAATATCGGCACCGAGTTTAAATGCCTCTTCAAGGTTTCAAAAGCCGTTTGACAGTCTTCGTCCCATTGGAAAGCTCTTGGTTCTTCTGTAAGTCGAGTTAGAGGCTTGGCAATATCTCCAAACTTCCCGATAAATCTTCTATAATACATTCAAAGTCCAAGGAAACTCCTAATTTGATGTTTGTCGGTTGGTTGCGGCCATTGCTGAATGGAAGCAATTTTCTCTGAATCCACCGCCACTCCTTCATTGCTCACTATATGACCTAGATAGTAGACTCGGTTTTGGAACAGCTGACGTTTCTTCGGGTTTAACATGAGCTGGGCAGATTGGAGTCGTTTGAATACGTCTTAAATTCTTCAGGTGTTCGTCAAATGTCTTCACCAGTACTACGATGTCGTCCAAATATACCAGGCATGTCTTCCAAGACAACCCCCTCATGACATTTTCCATGCCCGAATGGCATGACGTTGAATTGCCATAATCCAGATGCGGTGATAAAAGCAGTCTCCCCTTTGTCTTCTGGGTCCATTTCCACTTGGCAATAACCAGACTTCAGGTCCAAGGTGGTGCTGCCCGCCAAAGTATCTAGCGTTTCGTCAATTCGCGGCAGAGGATGGCTACCTTTTTTCGTCGCGTTGTTTAGCTGGCGATAATCCACGCAAAATCTCGTAGTCCCATACTTTTTCTTGACGAGCACTACTGGAGACACCCATGGACTAGTAGATGGTTCTCTTACTTTTTCTTCTGCCATCTCTCGAATTATTCTTTCAGCTCCCCCTCTCTTCGTTCGTGGAAGTCTTCGAGCTGATTGCCTAATTGGCTTAGCATTACCAGTATCGATTTTGTATTTGACGGCTGATGTTCTACCAGTCTTTCCTCCTTTTGGTACGAATAGGTCTCGATACTCGATACGATAAATTCCCTCATTCTTTTTTTTCCAGCTAGATTCAAGGATTGACCAGCTACGGATAACATCTGTTCGAATCTGCCATTAGAATTGTCAGTGGTCGTTGTTTGACGAACTATAGACGTCACTGGTACGCAGGATCAAATCCTGGTTTACTTCTTGATGGTAACTGGGTAATCATTCCCGTTTATCACACGTACTGGGATCTCTTTCGCCGACGTAACCAATTCTTTCCCAGTTAGTACTCCATTGCCAACCTCTTCGTCGAAGTTCCTTAGCTCCATCATAACCGGTGTACCTTCATCCATGATTCCCTGTAGCCGTGCTACTATCATGGTTCCGCTTCGTGCAGGTAGAACGGTATCTTTCTGAACAGCTGCCAACACCGCGCTGCCTTCATATGGATGAAGGAATACCTCCTCGAAACCCACTTTAATGGTTCTGTTTCTAAAGTCTAATTGCGAACAATGTACATTAATCACGTCCAGTCCCAGAATCACGTCTTCTTCAATGTCAGCTTCGATTATGCGTGAACTTTTCTACGCCAATTCCCAATTGGATTTGTGTTTTCCCGTGAATGTTGGCACTCTCGCCTATGGGGGTCCGCAGTCGCAATCTCGTTGGTAGAAGCTTCTTCTTGGGGTTTAATATATCTGGTCGTATAATGGTTCTAGTTGCTATAGTGTCAGCCAGCAGAGCATATATCTTGCCATTTACTTCGCCATCTACATATACACTGTTGTTGCGACATCTGAGAGAAGCTATCAGTATTAGAGGGTCTTTAAAACGATTATGGATCGATGCTGCCCCCTCGTAGCCGACCCGCTCTAGTTTTCATGTGACTGGGGTTCTTGGTTTGCAGGAGTCCTGGGGCGCTTACATGAACTGCGTACATGCCCTAGCTCGCCACAATTCCAGCATCTGATCTTTCTCCGCTTCTTGTCCATCATACTTTTGATCAAGCTGACTATCTGGTCTAACTTGTCCTCGTCGTCTTCTTCTTGGATGGTCCTAACTTTGTTGTAACCCGAAACCTTCGTTGCTGCTTCATATTCAAGAGCAGCTGTCAATGCGTCAATTAATGTTTTGGGATGGGTTATTCAAAGTGTCCTTCCCATATTGTGGTCACGTAAGCCATCAATAAAGGCCTGTATGCCCAGACATTCCATCATATTATCTGCTGCTGATGGATAAGCAAATCGAACGAGTCGAGCAATAACCACTCCATATTCTTGAAGTGCTTCGTCACGTTTCTGCCTTCGGTTCTTTAGCTGGGATTGGTACAAATGTTCTAGATGTTCGTGACCATATCGCATGTCCAACCTCTTCTTCAGCTGCTCGAAGTCATCCGTTTCTTCAAGTGGTATCGTCTGAAGTACATCTAAGGAATCTCCCCGAAGTGCGATGATTAAGTTTACTGCCTTCTCCCTATCGGACCAATTGTTCACTCTAGCGGCTGCTTCAAATTGTTCCACATAATTGGTCCACGATGTCTTTCCATCAAACACTGGAGCCTTGACTCTGGCAAAACTGCTAATATCTTCTGTCTTGGTTTGTGTTGCTGGCTTGCAAATCTCGATTTTCTTTTGTTCTGCTGGCGTGTCTTGTGTTCCTAAATCTGTTATCTTACTTTCTAACTCCTTGATTTTCTCGTCCATAGTTGTCATCTTATTCTCAATTTCATATTTTAGAGACGAAATTTCATTTTCAACGTCAGCGGCAATGTCGTTTTTCATTAATAAGATATCGGCAGATATATCGTTCTTCATAGCAAAAATCTTCTCTTCCATATCAGCAGAAGTGTCGTTCTTCATAGCAGAAATATCGTTTATCAAATTCGTTGAAAGTTTCTCTTCCATGGCAGAAATCTTCTCGTCGTTGTTAGCAGAAATTGACGAGATTGAGGTGGAAGAGCCTCGTCATTAAATAAAACTGTTTCTGGATCAAAGCTGTCATTTTCCAGTGCCACTTTAAGTCTTCCTTCTAATTCACTTCTCTTACCGGACGTTTGCAACTCACGATCTTCCAATTATGCTCTTAGTTCCATCACTTTCAGATCTCATAGTCTCTTGGCCATTTTAACGTAACAATTTATTTATATTACCCCACACCTGACACCAATGTAATGTTTTTTCTAATTTATTTAAATAGTAAACGTCTTTATTAAGGGTGGGATAAACTTTAAACACACGATATGGCTACTTACTAATTTATTCAAACACTCAACTACTCACTAACACTTAATTTATATGCACACAAATTTAATTATTAATTTATATAAACACTTCACTGCTCGCTATTTCGGTGTATTCTTGTTCATTTGTCGCGATCACTTTATCAACTATACTGAACTCTCTCGGGTCGGTTCCTTATATATGAGTGCCTTTTTTACTAGATAATTATAGATTGCGGCTTACACAAAAACAATTGGTTCTCGCATGTTCTAGATAAGACTGGCCACAAAAATAATGTCTAGATAAGATAGTCACAATCGTAAACAATTCTAAGAAATCCCTACGCGTCCGCCACAATTTTAACTATCATACATGGTTTAGACAGAGTCGGATTCAGGGACTATACCAATGTGCTGTTTCGTAACAATACCTTGGAAATTAACTGTTCCATTGCTATATTACCTTCTTCTTGATTGTTTTAACAGTTAGCTCTGCTGCTAGTACCAATTTTAGTGTATGGACACTTTATACACTTTCTCGGAAACACATGCTATAAACACTTTTCAATAGGTTCTTTATCATTTTCCACACAATGTTACTAACTGTCGCTGAACTGCTAATAATATTACGAACTTCCGCAAGGAATTTCCCATTATACACCGATATAGTCGAAAAATTAACATGAGCTCTCTAGTATACGTATATATGATTAAATAATTATTGATTAATTTTGATTATTAATAATCTTATATATGTGTAATTTATGTAGGAATAGCAATTTTAATTTATCCACTCATGTTCTCACGAAATGTCTCTGAATGTGATACATTTTCTCTCATTTACATATTTTCGTCAAAATTGTAATTTACCTTATTCTCAAATAGTTTATTACAAAAATCAACCGATGACTTGTTATTCAATGTTTCCGAGTTAACCTGTTTATATTCTCCAAATTACTTCGTTTGTTGTTAACATTACGTGACATTATGATATTGAATATGTAAAGTCCATTCACCGTGCTCCATTAAACTCAAATTAGACCGAAACATACAATCACTACAGTTATTTATTTATAAATGTTTTTCTTCAAATACAATCATGTACAAAACTTTATTACAAAGGAATACCTGCAATACCAACATAAATTTTATATCAGCTATCTGTTCAAGATTTTCGTGAATTTAATAAAAGAGTTAAAATGTGTCTAAAAGAAATTTAAGTTTTTCTTTGAAGCGTTCCCTAACCCGAACAGACATTTTACCTTCGATACTCGGATATATCGAAGAAGGGTCAAAACAACAAACAAGCCCTTAAAACTTTTGAAATATTCTCTGGGAAAAGGAAGTTTCTACGAAATTGTTATACAAGGATATGCTTAGCTGTATTTTTTCATACAAGCCAGGAACATTCAATAGAATTAAGATCTAGCTTTATTGAAAATGTATCACTTCAATAATCGCAAATAGCACAGTATTATTTAATATATTCCAGGAAGTTTCCCATTTTTAGAAGGAATTGACTAGATGAAAAATGTTTTTATTGAAGCTCACTGGAAGGAATTGTTAATATTTTTTGTGGCATGACTGTCCTGTATACAGAATTAAAGAATCTCCTGTCATTCCACCAATGTGTAAGTTCATCTGTGTTTCACGGCTTCTACAGTATATTGAACAAAAAATCAGTGCATTCAAACACGATCGTGGTGAAATGAAAAAATTGCTTCACTTTGGTAGGCGTTCAATAATTCCAAGTCGCTTTGGGCAAGGAATTGGTGATTGAAAATCGTTGGTCTATTATGAGAGGGTACTTACCGAATTACTGTGTTTTACGAATCAATAATTTCATATCATCATTCACGATTGTTTGGGCATAAAACGCGTTGCTACTAGACCAGAACCAATGAAAACTATGATTGATTAAATGTCACAGTAAAATTTAGAGTTTAACACTAGGTAACACGTTCGATGTTATCTTTGGCTCGCTGTAGAGTAACACGGAACAAGATACTTTAGAAGATATGCAAAGATAAAACCGAGGAACATATAATTATTAGAATGAGGAGAATATCATTTATCAGAATTAATAAAATACAGATTATATAAATTCGAACAATAAAATTAAATTGATATGGAATAAAAAAACAAAAGACTACAAAAAATGCGATTCTAATTTCAAAGAAAAACGAGTTGGATATGTACAATTAACCATTGTGTGAACATTTGTTTCAGTCTTGTTTAGACAACACTTGTTTCGCCTTTGGCATATTACTGTTAGCAACATAACAAAATTGGATTTTGAATGATTCTTTCACTCGCTGGCCACCCCACATGATCAATTTCGTGTATAATATAGTTACCATACAGAGGTAGTCCCAAATATCGCATTCAATTATACCGGAATTGGCTGGATTGTAATACACCGATCTATTAGTTGTGCACAGATCCTCCATTTTCACTGAAACTTAGCATTAAACTGTCTAGCTACAGCTCTCGTAGATTTATTATTCTTGTAGCATAAACCTACAATTATAATTCTTTCGTGCATAGTATATTGAAATATTGAAATATTGGGGTAACGGTAAGGTTATTATATAAAACTATTCTTACTGATAACCCAAGCTTTCTGAAAGTTTGATTTCTTTTTTCAAGGATTACTCCCTGATTACACTCTAATATATAGTGATGTCAATAGAGGAGAAAAAGCTAAAGCAGGAGTGGGTATACTCATCTATCAAAAAATCAAAGACAGCATAGAGGATTGCCATTTCGTCTCAGAAAGAATGCAACACGTGTTACTAACAGAAGAACATAAAGAACTACATATGGTATGTGCATACAGTCCCGAAGACTGTAAGCCAAAGGCAGAGAAAGAGGCCTTTTATGAGGAAATGCAAAAAACCCTAGATAATATCCCGAAACGATACTCTGATGGGAGATTTTAATTCTCGAATCGGGAAGAACATCATACCAGGCATTAAACAGAGGAATAATGAAGACGTGCTAAATGATAATGGGGAGTCAATGATCAATTTCTGCACATACAATGAACCACGCATCAATAACACCTGCTTCCCACACAAGATACAACATAAATATACATTTCACAATACTAGGGGTCAGAAATCAACCATAGATTACATAACAACAAATAAGAACATACGCCCTTCTCAAATATTAGATGTGACAACCTTGAATTCTGCGAACGTGGGAAGTGACAATAGTCTGCTTATCTGCAAAATAAGAGTGGAAGTCCGACGGAAAACAAGAAGATCGCGAACAGTCGAGAAAACAGAGAATAAACATCGAAAGTATGTGGCAACCATATCTATATCAGAGACGATTAACTTCCAAAATAGAAACAAATAAAATCTTGGAGGAAGATAACATAGATATAGCATGGAAAACCTAGAAAATAATCTGGACTCGGCGGCATGTAAAGCGTTAGGAAGAAGAACAGTAAATATATACCTCAAGAAGCCTAACAAATCACCCTGGTTCCGACAAGAAATCAAAACAAAATGTGAAGAAAAACGAGAAGCCCACTCAAAGTAGAGATCACAACAAACACCTGAAGCTTACAACAACTATAAAAGAATAAGAAACGAAACTGAAGCACTAGCAAAGACGACAAAGGACGAATACTGGCGGGTTTTCTCATCAAGAATGGAAGCTGACTACTACGGACTGCAGAGGCAAATATGGAGATTTATTAGAACACAGAGAAAAGAAATAAGCGAATTAACAGAAACCAATAAGATAAATGTCGACACCTGGACCTCCTATCTCACCCAACTCACCTAACTGTTTAAGATAAGCGAAGACCAGACCCTCCCAGAAACTACAGATATAACAACCGAAAACGTAATCGTCACAACGGAGGAAATTACTAAAGCCTTAGAAAAACTTAAAAACCGTAAATCTCTAGGACCGGACAGAATTCCAAACGAAATGCTGAAATACGGTGGTAACACACTAACTGAACAACTAAGGATACTTGTACAGAAAATTATCTCGGGACCTACAATACCAAATAGCTGGCGCACTAGCACAACGATCATGATGTTTAAATAGGATGACAAAAGTGTACCCGAGAACTACAGAGGAATAAACCTGCTCAGCACCGCTCTGAAACTTACCACAAAATCACCAACGAAATAGATCTAGCAATAAGGCTTCAGATCCGGACGATCCTGTAACGATGCAGTTTTTGTCGTCAGACAAGTCATGGAAAAGTCACTGGAATACAACGTCCCGGCGTTCTGCTGCTTCATAGACCTACATTCGATCTGGTAGAGCTAACCGACGTAATTCACCTGTTATATAAAAGAAACATTGCATCAGATACCATTAAGACTATCGAAAACATAGACAGCAAAAATAACATACAGGCCAGAATTAATAATAAACTAACACAGCGCAGTGGAAAGACGAATACGTCAAGAAGACTCTTTGAGCCCGCTGCTCTTTAACCTCATCATGGATAAAATTATCCATAAATAGGCGAAGAAACTATCTCTATGCAGATGCCGTACTGATTGCGGAGAGTGAAGATGATCTTCAGAGAATTCTACATCAATTTAATATAATAGCAAGAAAGTTTAGCATGATAATATCACCGAATAAAACAAAGAGTATGGTGATATCTAAAGATCCAATAAGGTGCAAGCTGGAAGTGGACAGAAAAACCATCCAGCAAGAAAAAAGCATCAAATACCTAGGATCACTAATGCATAGTTATGGAGATACAGAAGCGGAAGTTACCCAACAAATAAACAACGCCAGCAGAATAACAGGATGTCTTAAACACACTATCTGGCGAAACAAACATTTATGGACAGAAACAAAGGCCAGGATTTATAAGACAGTAGTGAGGCCAATTATGACCTACTCTACGGAAACAAGACCTGATACAACAAGGACCAAAAAACTGATGGAAACATGTGAAAAGAAAATAGTCCGTGATATCAAAGGAAAAACACTATGGGACAGGCAACGTAGCACAGACCTCAGGCAAAACTGTAATATAGAGAATACAAATGAATGGACACTGAAGAGGCAAAAAGAATGGTAAACCCATATAAGATGAATGGGAGAAAGAAGACTGGGAAAGATGGCACGAGACTGATTGCCAAAACGGCCGAAGGAGTATTGGAAGGCCAAGGAAGAGATAGAGTGATAACCTGGATATATTGAGGAGGCACCCGAAGATGGAACAGGCGCGAGCTTAAGGAAGCAGGAAAAAGAAGAAGAAGACTCCCTTGTTACCTACTGACATATGTTTGATTCTGCTGGATGCCACGGACAAGTGACAGTTTTCCTTTTATTATACTTTTCATATGGATTGATGTATACGTATAAGGTAATTCGATATGTTGTGTATGTCTTATCGTTTTCTATCTTGATACCTATTACAGGCCTGATAATGGCTCTGTGAGTCGAAACTAGTAGCCCCTTTATCTTTTATTAATATATGCTGTAATATGGCTTTTTCGTGTTACTTATTGCTATTTTAACAAATGTTCAAAATTCTACCGTTTACTTCAAACTAATTAACCAAAACATCCTCGGTTGCTATGGGAATGCCAAATCAAGTACTGCTATACTCTGTTTTCAAACTAGTAGGACCATTTTAAAAACCCCGAAACACACCACTAGAAATTACTAAAAAAGTTACTAGAATGGAAGTGATGACATAAAATACTAGTCATACTAAAATTATACAGCCAGGAAATAATGAACCACAAACTAAATAATGCTCTACCTAATAGACACACGGTCAATGAGTGAATTCCAAGGTCGGCGACTACATTTGTAAGAAGGTCAATAACAGTTGTCAAATTTGGTGGCAAATGAAGTTTTAAGTTTTGTATTTATTAATGTAATAAATTTTAAAACAATGATAGAAGATCTGAGTCGTTTCTGATCAAATGTGAATAATTCAGAATGAAGGAACCGCAATAGACCAAAATTGAATTATTCAGAGACCATTGAGCTATATGAGAAATGAAGGTCAGTTGAATAAAAAAATTCTTAATTATGAAATGTGAGAAAATGTTCCATTGCATCTACAAGAATTTATTTGATCCAAAATTACAACAAATAATTTTATGTTCTAGAAATAAATCATCAAAAATATCCGTTTCTGATACACTTTAGCAGAATAATGTATTTGTTATCACTTCTGCCATAGATTTCTCATTTGGAATCATTCATAGCAAGATTGGGTACCTATATAGAACAGGAAATTCCAAAATGGTTTGAAAATGGCCTATTTTTCAATGGACAACCTATTATAGTTAATCAGATATGGTATAAAAATAGTTTAATCATTGAACTATTTGCATACTTTTTTATTAAACATTTTTTGTAACAAATAAACATTGTACAGTATATCAGAACTATTAGTTACATTGTCTATTATTTGTTAACTCGAGAAAAGCTAAATAAATTTGTATAAGGTAGGTATAAATAAATATTCATTCAGAATCTGCCTCACTGTTGTCACTAGAGAAAGAAACGATTATCGGCTCTATCTAACTTGAACATTTTATCTTCTTTTATGACATGTGCAACACAATTTTGCCAGTGAATGTTTGTCACATTTTCCAAGGCCATTTCATCAGTATGAATTGAACTTATCTTTATGTTGTTTTATAGCTCAGCCTACTATAGAACCAAACAAAATTTCAATGTCAAAATATTTCATTACTCAACATATTATCCTCTTAGTTGGATACATTTATTACAGCGACCCTCCAACGTCTCTAGACCTTTCTAAAAAAATGTTTCTTATTGCTTTGCAAACCAGACCTCCACAGCTTTCATTACCTCCTCGTTGGAAGAAAATTTACGACCTTTTTTTCAGTCGAGGAAAGAGATGATAGTCGGACGGAGCCGAATCTGGTCAATAAGGGGGGTATTCTAGTAATTCAAACACTAAATCACAAATTTTTTGCATGGCAACGTGAGATTTGTGTGCAGGGGCTTTGTTCTGCAAAAACAAAACACCTGTGGATAGCTTTCTGCGTCTTTTCTCTTCAATTTTTTCCCGTAGAGTGTTCACTAATGTCGAATAGTAATCCCCAGTTATTGTTTTACCCTTATCCAAAAAATCAATTATGATCACTCCATAGCAATCCCAAAAAACTGAAGCAAGAACTTTTCTAGCAGATTTTTGGACACGAAACTTCTTAGGTCTTGGAGAACCAGAGTGTCGCCATTCCATCGATTGTTGCTTTGTTTCTGGATCGTACAAATGTACCCAAGTCTCATCCACAGTAACAATTCGGTTTAAGAAGTCTATATCGTTTTCAAATCGAGCACAGATCGAACACGATGCTCCTGCCCTTGCACGCTTTTGGTCAACATTCGAACATTTGGGGATCCCAATTCGACGGTCTGATAAAATCAAGTTATGAACTGCATCGATATTTTCGGGGACTGACACAGAAACTGGCCTTCCCGATCGGTCATCATCTTCAATGGAAAATTTACCTCTTTTGAAGCTTGCAGTCCAATTTTTCACGGTCGCACACGAAGGACATTGATCACCAAGGGTATTAAGCATATCTTCGTAAATCTGCTCACCTCATAACCCTTTTAAATACAGGTACTTGATGATGGCTCGTGTTTTCGTGTAGATGGACTGTAACTATGCACTGGATACCTTTTACTATATTTATTAATAACACAAAGTAACAGAAAAGCATATTATAATGAACATTTTAAGTAATGACATGACATGATATGACAAGTGATGACATGAGATGGGGTTGACTAAACATGCCCCCGGCCTTGATAGTCCTAGGCTAGCTTTCAATGGGAAGAGGACAAAGTCTGGTCACTGCACGGGTAACTTCACTATCCGCAGTTTTCACTGAGGCAACGCGATTAACACCGTCCATGTCTGGTATTAGTTTAACGATCCGTCCCAAACGCCATCTTGTGGGTGGCATGTTATCATCTCTTATCAGGACTAATTGTCCAATATCTAGGCTTCCAGAAGACTTTTTCCATTTGCATCTCTGTTGTAGCTCGTTGATGTATTTTCGGCTCCATCTAGTCCAGAAATGCTCGAACATTTTTTGTAAAAGCTGATATTGACTCAGTCGGTTTTCCTTGATATTGCTGATTGGCAATTCGGGAATTGCTTCCATCAGTCTTCCAAATAGAAAGTGGGAGGGAGAGAGACAGGTCAAATCGTTAGGATCAGCGGTTAAAGGAGTAAGAGGACGAGAATTGAGCACCGCCTCGATACGAACGAGTAACGCTTGAAAATCATAAAATAACAACTTATGGTCCCCCAAAATGTGGCGAATTTGCCGGAATGAAATGCCACTCAATGTCTAAACGAGAAGCCTCGTCGATGATCTTCTGGCTGTGATTTAAAAAAAAACTCATTTGTAACATTTCGCGGTTAGCTCTGACAAAATTGGTTCCGTTATCGGAGACTACCTGAGCTGGTTTGCCGCGACGGCTAACAAAACGATAAAATTTTATTAATGTTACTACATATGTATTCGGCTTCTTGTCGAGTATCTACGCATGTTAATAGATCATCTACGTACATATCGTTTCGAATTATGTTCGCAATTAATGGAAAATCGCGCTCGCATTCTTTTGCAACCTCGAAAAGACAACGTATAGCTAAAAAACTAGCGGCGGTGGTTCCGTAAGTAACCGTATTCAACTGAAACGTTTTAACTTCATCATCAGGATTGGAACGCCAACATATTTTTTTTAAATGACGCTGTTCAGGATTGATAAATACCTGTCGGTACATCATTTTAATGTCACTCGACAAGACAATGTTTCGTGTGCGAAAACGTGATATAATGGATAAGAAGAAGTCCTGTTGGATTGTTGGACCAGACATTTGAATGTCGTTCAAAGATAGTCCTGTAGTACTTGGACTAGACGCGTTAAAGACAACACGCAACTTAGTAGTATTGCTTGAATCCTTTAATACACTGTGATGCGGCATGAAATAGCCGCTGTTGCTGTCGTCTTCGGATTTTACTTGAGACATATGTCCTAGCTGCTCATAAACTTCCAGAAAATCTGTGTATAACTTTCTTAACTTATCATTAGCCACGAGCTTGCGTTCTAGTGACAAAAAACGTTTAAACGCTAAGTCACGCTAATTACCTAGCAACTTTGGTGGTTTTTTAAAAGGCAATGGTACCATGTATCTACCCTCTTCATTTATATATACGTCCCTTACGAAACTGTCCTCACATGCTTGCTCTTCAATCGAGAGTAATTTCTTTACTTCAATCTCCTCAACTTCCCAAAACTTGGAAAGCTGTTCCTGGATGTCGACGTTTCTGGAAAAGTTACAACGAGTTCTCGTACTGTTTGATAACTGCAGACCGCCCGCAACTACCCAGCCAAGATGGGTGTGGTGTAAGACATATTAATTTGACCCACGCTTGAAAGTAGCCAACAAATGTCTGCCCCTATAGTCGATAGTCGAAATTTTGTAAAGTGACGTCATCGGTTATCTACCGATTTAAAGTGAACTCCATGAGCGTATCATAGTTTAAGGGTGCGAATACTGAAATATCTGGAATTTCAATTTTTAACTTTAATAATAACTTATCACAAGTTGTTCATAAGTAAGTTAAAACAAAATAAAAAAATGTTTAAAAGTCAATTCCAACTTACTACTACTAAAACTAAAAAAAAGTTGTTTGTCAAGACCAGAATAAATTACCAATAAGTATAGGTATGTTGCGAGGTCACTTGTAAAATGTCTGACTAACTGGAAGCGGTATAACTCCCTGACGACTCCTCAGAATCATCGCTTTCTCCTCCTATATCGATAATGAGTGGTTCCGTCATTACTTCTACACGTATGTCTTAATCCCAAAACTTTATTTCTTCTTTTAATACGTGTTGAATACATTTACGCCAACTCTCAGCAGTAACGGTATGCAGCGCCTCGTCAAACATTTTCTCAACGTCAGCCATTTTGAATGTACTGTTTTTTCTCGCAACATAATTTTTCACTTGGGCCCAAACCAGCTCGATGGGGTTTAACTCACAGTGGTAGGGAGGAAGTCTAACAACTGAGACGTTGAAATCTTTCGCCATTTCATCGACAACGTACTTAATATAACTGCTTTTATGTTTCCGTACGAGAGATAATAATTCAACTTTTAGCATTGCCTCGTTGTGCGGAATGCTTTTACTCTCTAACCAATCAATTATAACCCTCTTGCGGCTAGCTGAAGTAGGTATTTGCTCCAGTCGACGAGAGTGGTATGAAGCATTATCCATAACTATCACTGAACCAGGAGTTACCTTTGTTAAAATTGATCTAAACCATGTTTCAAACCGGTTACCGTCCATCTCTTCATGGTAATCGACAGTTTTTTTGGACTGAAAACTTAGTAATCCACCTTCTACAAATCCTTCCTCGCTGCCAATGTGAGTGATAATCAGTCGACGTCCTTTCCCAGAGGGAGCTTTTAAACCGGAAGAGAAACCCTCCATAAAGGCTTGTCGATTGCTTCGTATATTCATGTCTTGCCACACTTTTGACACAGTGTGGCCTTCATTTAACCATGTTTCGTCAAGATAATATATGTGCCGTCCTTCGTTACGAAACTGTCGTATCTGTTTTAAATAATTTCTCCTCCATTCCACAATGTCATTTCGTTCAATTAAGGCACTGTTTCTACTTCTTGTTTGGTAACGAAAATTCATTAATTTTAAAGTTCGTCTCAAAACTTTATCACTGATGTTTGGTAAAGTATCATCAGCTTCTATTACCTTGCTCAATTTAGCTACCGAGGGGATTTCATTCCTAAAATAAAAAGAATGTATTTCCCTACGTATGGCATTCCGTATTTGGTCGTCCAAAACAATTTTCTTTCTTCCCCTACTTTCCGGTTTACAGTTTTCACCTCGTTCTCTTGTCAAAGATCCGTCCCGCGATTTCTTTAGAATATTGTATATAGTACTCTCAGAAACTTTAGTTAAATAACTGCACTTAATCACAGCGTCACTAACACCCAACTGTTTGTCCATGGCACGCAGTCCTTCGTACACATTTAATATGAGGACTTTTTCTTCCCGAATTAAATTGTTACGACGCCGTTTTTTATCGCCAACACCGCTACACTCCGCCATTATTGTCACTAAATATACCGATATAAATATTACAATAAATACCAATAATAACCGATTTATCACACAAAACCACAACACAAATACTGATGTTACGTTCATGAAGAGAATAAACACCTCACATAACTGTTTACTATCACTGTCTCATACGCGTAGCTCGATCTATCTATCTCGTTCTCAAAGCCGGAACATTGAAGCGACTCTCCAACATTGTCAAATCGGCGAGTTTTTCACAACAAACTTTGCGTTCAAGAAATATACATAAACACTTTATTTCACATTTCAAGTAAACTAATTATTATTAGTCTGCTTGAAATTTGAAATAAATATATTAAATTGGTATTGACTTAATTACATTGCATCTTTTGTACCTGAAATATTGACACAATGGATTTGAAGTGTATTTATAAAATACAGCATTTCTCTCTAGAATACATATGGCAACTGCGCTTTAACCAAAGTGTTGATTAGATAGCTCTGACTCACTTTGCAGAATTTCGACTATCGAGTATAGTAATAAATCGATAGGTAACGGAGAATAGAAATCTGAGTCGACTAGCTCAATATTTACATGAATCTGTAATTTTTCCATATCAATGGATGTTTCGGGTAAGTCGGAAGTTATTTTATCTAGGACAAAACAAGATATATTAAATGCAAGATCATTATTCACTGACTGAATTTTCAAATCGCATTTATATTTAACGTATGAAATTTTTTCGCTTATACCGGAGACAGCTAAATTCGTCTTTGTCTTTTCTGAGTTTAATTTTTCGCATAAATTTGCAGTAATGAAACTAGATTGCGATCCGCAATCTAACAGTGCTCGGACTACCAAAAAGCTATTGTTTTTGCCAAATGCCTTTACCTTAGGTGTGGATAATATCGTCTGCTGAGTAGTTGCTATGCCACAATTAGTAACGCTTGCAATATTAGTTTCTAATTGTGCATTTTCGCTTATATCGCTTTCTTGACACACATGCGATGCTGTTCCCGCCTGTTCTCTACCATGGTGATTCAGGATTGTATTATGTTTTGATCCGCAAATCTTACACCCGGACCAATTGCAGTCCTTGGCAAGGTGGCTTCGCTTCAGGCAGTTCAGATAAAGGTTTAATTCCCCAACTTTATTGATACGATTCTTTGTTCCTAATTTTAAGAAGTCTGAACTATAGAAGAGACTGTGATCTCTTTTGCAATTGAAACACACAACTTTTACTTCGTTTGAATCATATTGTTTGTTCGCGCTGGATAAGCCGCGGGAAGAATTGTGAGATTTGCTTCTTGAACTATTACCTGAACTAATAGAATTTTCTCGAATATTATTGAACCTTTCGTTGACTCGCTTGCTTTGCTCTGAATTAATCTCAATTGTTTCTAATAGATTGACTCGCTTTTTTAGGAACTCTTTAAAGTAATTTAAATTGATCGCGTCATGATTTGATTTGTGTTTTTCCCACTCGTAGGCCGTATTTTTATCTAGTTTGCTCGAAGCAATATAAATGAGTAACGTGTCCCAATGTTGAATTGGCTCACCTAGTTGCTTAAGTCTATTTAAATGTTTATACAAGTTTTCATAAATGTGTCGGATTCTAGTCGCGGTAGCCGCTACAATGCTTTCCATATTGAATATGGCATTTAAATGATTCTTTATTAATAAATTTGTATTATTATATCTTTCGCATAATGTATTCCAAGCTATGTCGTAGCTATCGGCAGTACAGTCCAATACTTGGATAACGAGAGGCGCAGATCCGAATAATGACGCTCGGAGATAATGTAATTTCTGAATTTTATTAATATGAAAGTTGGAATGAATTAATGATTCGAACATGTCTCTGAACTCCATCCACGTCTCATAAGTTCCGTCAAACTTTGGCAACTTAATCTCAGGTAACGACCCCTACTGACCCCTACTGAATCCCCTGAACTACGACCAACAACGGAACCCTTTTTGACAGAACCATGCTCACTGCCACTTACATTGTCTGAATCGTATTCTGCTTGAAACACGTTTGCTTGTGAAAAAACTGTAAAATACCTATTCGTGAAATCTTCCCTCTGTATCAACTGAGCTTCCGGTTCATCGGCAAGACAATCTATCTCATTTTGGAGGTCCTCAAAACAATTAATTAACCGTTCAATATCATTAATTCGATTATCAAGCTCTAAAACTTTGTAACGTTCCAACGGCTTTGCCGCTTTATTTGAATGCAAATTCTCAAATGATGTAAGAGATATCTCAAAAACTGATAATTTCGTTTTGAGGGTACCTCGCTTTTTAATGAGAACTTTTACCTCAGTATTATCCCCCGTTTCAGGCATTTTTTACAATGAGTTTTATTCGTGATTTTACGAAATACGTATCTGAATAGCTATAAGAAATTATTTCAAACAAAATAATGACACCCTGTGAATAATCAATGTACTTTATATTTTCATGTGTGTGGACTAGGCCAAAAATAACTGAATTGTTACCTGTGTATTCGCTTTAATAATTTGAATGTGGACTAGGCCAAATATAGCTGAATGGATACTTGCGTTTCTTATCGATTTAAATATCGATCGAATCAATAAACAAATAAATAATATATCTGTTGTGCTTTTATGAATTACAAACGCCAGCAATACGCCGTACCGGACAGTGTGCAATTATCATAAAATGTATGAAAATCAATGAGCATTGGATCATAGGACTAATTTATGTTTCAATGTATTAAAAACCATGCATAATAATACATCACCGACCAGTTGTGTTGTTTTCTATCAGGTGCATCACTCGACGGTACAACTATCCTACTTGAGTTGCCGCAAAAAATGTCGATTCACAACGGCAATAATTGACTGGACTACGGCTTCACTTCCAGTGTCTACCAAATTTCCTTCGCAAATTAGCATTGCTTTTAGAAACTATAACTTTAATTGTTTACTGTGAATAAAACTCAAACTTATGGATGATATTCTCCTTTTAATTGTTTATGTATTCGGCGAAAAGAACCATGTTTTCGTGTAGATGGAGTGTAACTATGCACTGGATACCTTTTACTATATTTATTAATAACACAAAGTAATAGAAAAGCATATTATAATGAACATTTTAAGTAATGACATGACATGATATGACAAGTGATGACATAAGATGGGGTTGACTAAACAGCTCGATACTCCAATTTTTCCATGTTCACAATTTCGGTGGACATCTGTTTTCTTTCAATTTATTGCGTAGCTCTGGTTTACTTTTTTGACGTCAAACTTTACACTGACACTTCTAATAAGTTATTGTTCGTTGCTATGGTAATGCAATATTTTGTTTATGCATGGAACTGGTCTAGGCCAACTAGATATCAATACATCCTCGTATGTTATATATATATATATATATATATATATATATATATATATATATATATAGTTCTTTTTGTAATAAATATGTTGTTGGAACCTTCTTTAAGTTACGGCTGTGGTAAGATGCATTGTCCATTACAATTACAGCACCGTCTGTCAATTTTTTTAGAAATTCAGGAAACCAGTTTCCAAATACAAATCCATTCATATACTCATGATAATCTCCAGTTTTTTCACTTTCCATGCTAAGAACCCGCATGAAGAATTATTAAACGTTTGCCTTCTCCAGTTAGATTTTTCAAACCTGTAGACAATCCTTTAAGAAATGCATCAACGTTTTTCCAAATTTAATCGCAATGGCATTCACCTTTGTCTCTGGTTCGTCGTCTAAAATTTGATTATACAAATTCACAATGCTTTGCTTTTCTGTAGATGCTAAGTGGCCGAAAATTACTGAGCTCCTTTTTTTTAGGGGGGGGGGAGAATGATGTCTGCTACTACTTGGAATATTATCTGAGTACATTTTAATTAGTCCTGACAAGAACTGTTTTCATATTTTGATCAATTGATAAAACAATAACAAGAACCCAAAAACTAACAAAATGGACAGTATTTGTTTACAATTTATACAGTTGTCGATCATAATATATGTCAAAAGTGCTGCGTAAAGCCGGCTGCAATTTGACCAATCAGGAATCTACAATTGGCAACTTAAATTATAATCAGTCCTCCTAGTTTAAAAACAGAGTATAGTTAAATTATTAACATGTTATAGTCATTTCATATTCAGTTGATTCCTTCATCAGTTTAGAGTCTTAGCAATAGTTAATTAGTTTTACAAATGAAGAAATGATGGATATATTTGTATTAGGTGAATGCTAACGAAATAGCTTACTTGCGTCAATATTGTATCGCACGTATTATCCAGATGGAAGTCATCCAACTAAAAAAGCATTTAAAAACTTTAGGAAAGATTCTTTAACTTTGAAAATGTTTCGTATGGTAAACATAATGTTCCAAAGAGTAGCTAGTGAATATAACGAATTTCTGATAATGCAATGTTATACAAGATCCACATTGTAAGTAACCAGTTGGATATTAATAAAAGTGTACAAATGTGCCAAGAAGAACTCGATACTGATTATATAAAAAGAGAAGAATTTTGTAATTGCTTTAAAGTGCAGACTGAACCAGACTTTTTAAAGTACGTGTTTTGTTTTCAGGCGAAGCTACGTCAATAGACGTAACTTCCATTACTACTGTGATGGAAACATGAAAGTTTCTAGAACAACATCCCAAATTAACTGGCCCTTAAACGTGTGGGGTATTATTGTAGGGGATAATATTATAGGTCTTTTCTTTCTTGCTGGGAAAATGATTGTAGCCATTATTAGAAAACGCTCCATTGAACATAGGAAACAAAATGTGGTTTCAACTAGACGAGGCTTCAATTCTTTCCCAAAGACGTTTTAGGCTATATTTAAATAGAAAGTTTAAGTATTGTTCGATTGGACGAGGAGTACCAGTTGCCTAACCTCCATGTTCACCTTGTCTAGTCTCAATGGATTTTTTCTCAGGAGTTTCCTAAAATATATAGTATACAAACCAGAAGTGACTAGTAAATATATGATAACCTAGTAACACATTATATTTTTGAAAAGCTCTTGAATGTGGGAAATCAAATTTGTAATCAAATATAGGGTCTTCAATTTGAGAAAATATTAGTTAATATAGCCACACCTTTCTGGGACATCCCATATAGTCAATATTATTTACGGAATATCTGTTCGTTTATCATACAAATTCCATCAAATTTCTTCTACCATAACTGCGCAATCGTCCGAAACCAGAACTTTGGGACAACCTGTACATACACGTCAATTCCATTAACAACTTTATTCATCACCATTACAATCTAGCTTTTTATTGACTTCAAGTTTGACGATTTTACTTTTTCAATGTTTTACAACTACAAAAATATAGACCGCTGTGATATAGAAGAAAGAGATATCTAACGATATAAAGCTAATACATTGCCATTAGGCACATGAAAACTTTTTTATAAAGCCAATTTGATCTAACTTCAGCTTTATTATTTGCCAATACAATAATTTATTGTCTGTAGAACTTTTAGAAGTTTTTAGACGAACAACACTGATTAAAAGTTGTGGGGGAGAGTCTTTCCCTTCTTGTATGAAACTGCTTTGTAGACTGGAAAAAGTTTAAGTAGTCCTTGTTCCAATGAGTATTTTTTGAATGTATGGAAGAAGGCTTGGGTCACCATGGCGTAGAAATTGGTATTTTAATGAGACTTTTGGGTGTGTCTAAATAGACGTAAGTTCGAGTTTATTTCAAATATATGAACTACAAAACAGAAAATAAATAAGTTATGTTGTTATAACCCCACTGATTCAGTACCACATTCGCCGTAAGCTGATTTGGAGGTTCCCAAGGACATTTTTGTCGAAAACATAGAACATAGAGCAAAGACCCTTTAATAGGTTTGAAGAGTTGCCTCAATGCTATGTTCGTATTTTTTCTTACGGATTTCCATGGTCAAGCTGCGGCTCAAATCGAATGCAACCCAATTACAATATTTTTCCTTCTAATTCTTCATAACCATCTCGATGGAATAGGGTCTTCACGTTTTAAGAGTCATACGGAAGCTATGAAAAGTATAATTGACATTCTAGCTCGTGTTTCAGAGTTTTTAGATATTAGTACGCGAAAATTAAGCAACAAAAGTTATTCGTTTAATTTTTGCATAATAAACTAAATATCAAACATTATCAAAAAATATTCGCTGGAATTCAGAAATGGTGAAATGAATGTTTTTATTTTCAAAATTCATTCAAATATTGTTACGAACAACAATATGAATTCTGACTGATAATTGGTCAATCAACCGGAATAAACTTGGTTGAAATAATAAAACTGTATATGTGGAGTTAATTGAATTTATTGAAATTTTAATTCGAAAATCGAATTTTCTTTTACCCTGTTAATTGGAATTTTTTGAAGAAATTGAAACTATTCGGTTATATTTTATTCATTGTATTAATTTAATATAGTGTTATGATTTTTTCTCAAATTTCCAAAATCACCATATTTTATTAGTACATCTTCACAAAAAATAGTATACAAATATTTTCGTTCGTATTTCATTGCAACTCTTCAAAGGTATTAAAATCACTTTACCAACATCTAGAACGTAAAAAATAATGTCAGTAAGCCGAATAATGTTTCTCGAACTTCCAATAAAACTCTTAACAAAGGGTACTTTAACTTTATAAAACCCTCTTTAGCTAGCATCCTGTTCCATAAATTTAAACACTGGCAACTATAAAAGTAAAAGATTAAAATATCAATTAAGAGCGCTATTAAACCGCCCCGTTCGAAAAGGGCATTTATCAAATTGGGAAGGCTTCTGGCAGAGAAACTGTACAATGTAATACGGTAATAAGTAAATTAAGAAGGACCGCCGGCATAAATAAGGGCTCTGGCAGACCCATTATAGACCTAATTCGCGTCTGGTGCTAGCCGATACCGGGCCATTAAAACTCAATACCAATAAAAATAGATTTTCGTAGAATGGATGCACCGTCGCGTGTGTTTCATTAGGGTTAACTATAACTGCTAACTGGTCACTGTTTAATACTGACTTGGCAATTTAAATAAAAAATTGTTCTAATTTTCTAACCTGCTTTGGTTAATTGGACGATTTGTCAAATTAAAAAGAAAGCGTTTGATTTCATTGAAAAATGTATACAAAATCATTTTAAACCGAAATATTTTCAACATTATTATGCTAACTTATCTATTTATTCTGAATTATTTTTTACTGTACTACTCTTCAAATTATTATGGTTAATGTTTTAGATAATGACAAGACAATGCGCCCCAAGATATTTATTTCCCACGGAATGCACGCACTCAAAGGAAATCTTAAAATTATACATTGTTTATAAACAGTAGTCTTTGAATATCGAAAAAAGACATAAAAATCACACAACTAAACACTGAAACATTAAATTCTTAAGTAGTCCCACACAAGAATAAAATACAAGTTCAAAAGAGCATCGTAAAATCACTAATTAATTATAGATGACGTCATCATAAATCACACCATCGATATAATCTCCTTAATATTAACAATATAGAAAAAACTCACAACTAAACACTAAATTATTAAGTTGTTCTACATAAGTAAAGAAAAGTTTATAAGTTTATAGATGACTCTATCATAAATCATACCATCGGTACAATGTCCTCAATATTGTCATAGTGAATATCACAAAATTGTGAAACAGAATTTATACATTCACACTTTACATATACTAAAAATCTTACCATTATGTTAGTTCTCTGAATATTCAAATAAAATATATTAAAATAACGGATTTCTGATCTTGACACCAAGGAATTAATTTTATTAAATAATGCCATACAATCAATTTTGTTATGAAGTAGTTTCCACAGATATCATATCAAACCTAATCAGTATAATATTACCTTCAATACCGCTTGCAGGGTAGATACCTTCAACCTTAAACAGTTTGTATTTAAGAAATCGCCTTTGAACAGCCTCCACCGAGTGAACATGGCACCTGTAGTTAGGTGACCACAGCAAAGAACCATATTCCAGCGTAGACCTAACGTAAGAAAAAATCAAGAGTCTCAGCGAAAGTGTATTCTGTAATGATTCCGTAGAATGCATATTATTACATTCTTATGGTGAAGCAGTGATCAACTCAGCCGATGTTGCTGATCCCACCGCTGTCACCACTGTAATGATTCCGTGTTGAATCCGTTGTAATAACGCAGTAGCTGCTGTCACCAGTGTAATAATGTGAACTTTCACCACTGTAATAAATTTGTCTATTTATTCTGTCACCGGTGTAGTGATCGATAATTTTATCCTTTATCGGTAATCCAGTGTAATGAATATTTGGTCACCACTGTAATAACCGCTGTGGTCGTTTAGAATTCACAGCCCTCCTTTACCAGTGTATGACAACCTTTGGATTCCTATTTCCTTGAATTTTGCAGCGTGCTGTCACCAGTGCCTTAGGGTAAATTTAGAGCCAGGAATCCCCCTGTGGGTTACCTCGGTGGAGGTGGTTACCTGGCGCGAGCGGACAAGGTCTCCGTGGGGCCTCTTGGGCATATACAAGCTGCCAAGCCTGAGTTCTAAGGCCAGTGGCGTCAACCCGTACACTCCTGCTGGTCCGAGGGTAGGGGTTGTTGATAAAGGAAACAGACTGGGTGGATAATATGTACATATATATTACAAACACAAAGTAATTAAGTACAGAAATTCAGCCCTGGTTAAGACAAAATAGAATTTAATCGGGGGAGAATGTCCTGGTACAATACACTAGAAATTAACTAGGGAAAAAAGACGACTTTAAAAATCTGGAAGTAGTTTCTCCTTATTATGACAAAGTAAACGATGTCTTTCATATGACTATTCCTGTACGGCGTATGACTACAATTCATATGACTTGGGAAGAATGTCTTCCATAAATCTAAAAGTAGTCTTTCCTGACTATGACATAAATGAAAGATATCTGGCGTACGAATAATCCCTGTATAATATAAGAAAGTAACTTACAGGATTAGTGCAAAAAGTCTTTCGAAATCTGAAAGTAACCTGACCTGGTTATGATATAAATAAGATATTTCTTACATATGAATATCCCTGTATAATATAAGAAAATAACTATCAGGATTAGTGCAAAAAGTCTTTCGAAATCTGAAGGTAACCTGACCTGGTTATGATATAAATAAGATATTTTTTACATATGACTATCCCTGTATAATATAAGAAAGTAACTATCGGGATTAGTACAAAAAGTTTTTCGAAATCTGAAGGTTACCTGACCTGGTTATGATATAAATAAGATATATCTTACATATGAATATCCCTGTATAATATTTAAATTCCCGTGACTAAAATTTAGGGTTCCCCTGGATTATTGAATCGATTGCAAATCATACTATTTCCTAAATATGTTAGGTGAGGGGCTCAAATGTCAATAGCGCACTTAATATGACCAGGAAATGTATCTTTGGACACCCAGACAAGTCAAATAAATGTCGATACGATATTTGTTCAAAAAAAATTAAATATATTGACAGAGAAAAAACTTACGTTTTATTTTTGAGATATCACAAATCACAACAACACAATATCACTTGTTTACGTAAGGGCCGTCGAAGATGGGGGAGTGTCAGGCCCTACGGTACCTGAGAACTCTATGAGGGTTACTTCCTCACTGCCTCTGTTACCAAATTTTCTGCTATTTATTTCAGAAGATTTGGGATATGTTATTTAATTTCATTCGTGTTGCCCTTGTCTCATATTCTTTATTTTCGTAATTGAAGGTTAATTTTCCATAAATTTCTTTATACTAAGTTGCAAGGTTTGTCTACATTTTTGATAAACAAACCATCGTGTGTTTTGTCATCGACCTTGTCGGTTGTGTAAATTGTTTTTTTAAATTCTTTTCTACTGTAGGTCAACTTTTGTTTTTATATTGAATTGAATTCGACTTATTCTATTATCAAGAAAATTATATCTATATAGGGTGTCCCTAAATTTCTCCTTGCCATATTTCGTGTTTATTACAATTCTTAAAATCTTTACAACTTCTAATAATATAACCTAACTTTCTCAAAGCCTCCGCAATAACTTTCACAGTATGTACGAGTATATTAAGAGTTAATTTAGAATCATCATCAGATATCCAAATCTCTCACCGCTGAACAGCGTTCTAGTGTATAATCAAACTTAATTACATTACATTTTCTAGTAAATGACGCGACTTGACTAGATATATTGCACCACTGCAAAACGTTGTCTATTAATGATTTTAAATATAAACAGTTACTAATATCTTGTACCGATGTATCTATTTTTATGTCATCCGCAAAGAGTAAATGAGGAACTGATATAACTCTTCTTATATCGTTAATGAACATAAGATATGATAAGGGGCCAAAGTTTGACCCTTGGGAAACATCGCATAGGTGAATGATTTTAACCCCAAATATTCAACGTATTGCAACCGGTTACTCAGGTTACTCAAATATGATTGGAATAGTTGTAATAAGTTTTCCGATAATCCAAAATATAACAAATTATCCAATAGAACATAATGGTCGAGTTGATCAAGAGGTTTTCTAAAATCTAAATAAGAGACATCCACCTGCTGACGATTATCCAAATCACTACAAATAAATTGACTGAGACATGCTTAATTGGTATTGAAAGATCTATTTACCAATAATCCATGCTGGTTTGCGGATATAAAGGATCTAACATTTTTATATATAGAATTCTTAATTATAATTTCTAAGATTTATTAAAAATTGCAAAGAATTGGAACGACACTATAATTTTCAATTGTAGACTTGTCACTTTTTTATGAATAAGACATACTCTTGCCGTCTTCCATTTTGTTCGAAAATTAAAAGTTCGCAGAACAAGATTGAATACAAACAATAACGGTTTAGATAATACTTCAATACAACCCCTAACAACGAAGCTTCGAATGTGGCAAACACCAACAGTTAGTTTATCTTTTAGCTTTTTGTTGCTACGATTATATCATTTTCGGTGATTGAACATAAACTTAAACCGTCAACAAATACATTCAATTCACTTTTTTCAAACGGTAGGTCAATGGAATCTACACTACTAAAGAACTTAGCAAAGACAACTACTATGTCTTGCGGAGAATCATACACGCCATTATTGTCTTTCATCACACCTGAAATTCGAGACGGCATTGTTTTACTATGTACAGTTGCGGCCAATACAAAATGGGACAACTCTTTTTGTCTAATTCTAGCTGCTTGAATTTGTCTTGTGAAAATGTCATATGTCAACACTGAATATTTTACATCTGTCAGACAATTCCAAATTCGAAAGTAATGATGGCGCATATAAATTCAGTCACGAAAGGTGGAAAAATAACAAAAATAGACGATGAGTGGTCAGTGAGGTAAACTGCAGCATTCTACAATGTAAGCAAAAATCAGTATCAAGTATTTAAAGAAGATGGCGAAATGAGGGAATAATTAATCGAATTCCAGGCTCAGGACGTCCGAGAAAGTCAATTGCTTAACATGATGCTGTTTTGACTAACAATTTAAGGGCAAATCCATGTGAAACAGTAGTTCAAGCTGTTCCAGCAACAAATTTCCCAGCATCCTGTCGTACAGACCGTCGCAGAGTAGCACAGTCTGAACTGAAATGCCACGCAGTAGCAAGGAAACTATTATTAAACAATATTCACAAAGAAACGAGAATGGGGTTTGCTTTAGAGCATGAAGATTTATTGGAAGTTATAAATAATTCTTAGGAGGAAATAACTGAAGAATATTGTTCCACATTATATAGATCGATGACCAGTAGATTAAGAGAAGTCATAGAGCGTGATGGCGGGATTATTAATTGTTGTTTTCTATTGAAAATTAAAAATAATTGATTAGCCTTCGATATTTAATATTGAAAAACAATATTATTTACACTTTACTGTTATATGATTCAAACATACGTCAAAACTATCCCATTTTTCCCTAAAACGGAAAAGTGACAGTCACACTAGGCAACAACAACTGTCCCATTTTTTGCCCGCATTTGTATATAAGCCCAAAAAAGAAGGATAATCTTGTACTATATTATTCTTAGCTTTTACAATTAAATTTTTGTTTTTTTTGTTTCTCGCATCAACCAAGTTGGTTATTAGCGATGGCTTTAATGATATAATCACAGCTTATATAGTAGAGAGGTATTTGACAGATATTGATAAATATTATCCACATCGCAATCCTTTCCTAGCAGGGTATTAATGTCATTTGGAAAATCACATTATTGTCTTTGCAAAGTGTATAATGTACATTCTAATAGTATATGTTTTACAGTGAGTTCACGGCTACAAATTATACACATAGGTTTATCAGTTTTACGTATTAAATATTCATGCGTAAGTTTAGTGCGACCTATTCTTAGTCTGGTTATTACGACCTGTTTTAAGCGATTACTGCACTTTCGCGACCACTGTTTGACACTTTCCTCTATTTGTCTCAATTTTTGGAGTGATCCTTGCCACACCGATTGCCACCGAGAATTAATTTTCATTTTGATGTAGGTTTTCACGTCACTGTAAACCGCACTGTTCACTATATGTACATCTCTGCACACTGTAGCGTCTTTTGCATGTTTGTCTGCATCTTCGTTTCCTTGTATTCCTTGATGAGAAGGCACCCATAAGAATCTGACATCCAAAATGTTGTTTTGTAGTAGATGCAGAAGCGTCTTGATTTGTAGTTTAATAGGGTTGTTAGTGTAAATATTTTCCAAGGTATTTAGGGCACTTAAGGAGTCTGTCATTATTACAGTTTTTTGCAGGTTTGACGATTGAATTTCGATTAAAGCTTGTAGGATAGCATATATTTCTCCCGTATACACAGAACTTACGTCGGGTAATTTATATTTCAAAGGTGGTTTATAGGAAGTGATAACAGCAGCTCCAACTCCATTTGGGGTTTTGGATGCATCAGTATATATTTTATGAAAGTTAGAATACATGGAGAGTTTCGTGTGAAACTTCTGATATACTGTGGAGGCTGGAGTTTCTGCCTTGTTAAAGTTGGTTAAGCTGCTGTCTATGCTCGGAATTTTGATAAGCCATGGCGGTGGTATATCAAAATTTGCTTCTAGTATGGAAGGTATCTGCATGTCTAGTTGTATGATATATTTGGAAACTCTCTGATAGAAGGGGTAGTCGACTCTTTTCCTGAATTCGTAGATATTTTGATATCTATTTCCAACTGTGTTTTTGTAGTTTGGATGTTCTTGGTTGCCCATTATAGTACTGGCATATGACAATGTCAGGTATTGCCTTCTTTTATCTAGTGATTGCTCTCCTAGCTCTACTTGTAAGCTTTCGATAGGGGATGTTCTATAAGCTCCAGAAATGATGCGCAACGCTTGGTTTGCTATGACATCTAAACGTTTTAATATGCGTTTTTTAGCGGAGGCGTAGGCGATGGATCCATAATCGATCTTGGATCTAATAAGATGTCTGTAGATTAGGAATAACGTTTCACGATCAGATCCCCACTCTCTGTTTGCGAGGACTTTTAATAGATTTAATCCATTCTGACATCTAACGACTAGATTCTTAATATGTTCATCCCAATTCAATTGCGAGTCAAAGATCATTCCCAGAAATGTGATTTTTGACACATACCCGAGGGGACTACCATTTAGTTCAAGTAGTGGCTTTTGGCCTACTTCTCTCCTGGAGAACATTATACATTTGGTTTTCTCTGCAGAGAAATGAAAACCGGAGTCCTTAGACCATTTTTCAAGTATGTTTATGTGTGAGATTGTAGAATCGATTTCATTGTTGTTAGATTTTTACTTTTTATGAACATTACCAGATCATCCACATACAGTCGGACTTTTATTGGTTTCTGTATATTAGTGGTGATGTTATTTATAGCTATAAGGAATAAAGTTGGGCTGATTACTGATCTCTGCGGTGTTCCATGTTGTTGTGTTTTTAGATCGGAGATCGAGCCGTTTATCCTAACTTGGAAACTTCTATTATTTAGAAAATTGTAAATAAAAGCCAGCATGTTTCCCTCTATATTCCATTCTTGCAAGGTTTTATCTATGTTAGGCCTCCATGCCGTATCGAATGCTTTGTTTATGTCAAAAAATACAGCTATACATTTCTGATTGTTTGCTAAAACCTCATGTATGTTGCTTTCTAAGTCGATGATGTTATCGATTGTGCTTTAATGTTTTCTAAATCCACTCTGTTCTGGTAGTATAAATTTTCTTCGTTATAACTCCCAAACAAGTCTGTTATACAATGAAATTGTTGTATGCAATTACACTTTCTACTTTGACAGCGGTTCTTAATTCTTTAAATTTATTATAATAAATTAGAGTTGAATGTCTTTTTTATCTACTATAGGCGTTTTCTTTTTCGCGAACAATTTTTTTAAGTCTACTGAACCAGGGGGGATATGTGCGATTACACACTCCTCTCAGTGTTACCGCTTTGACAAAACATTTATACAATTCCTCATACATTACAGTACAATTATTGGATCTCTACTCTGACGTCATAAATATCTGATAACATAACCGACATAATTATTAAGTAGCATCTCTTTCTATTAATAGTGAAGAAGAGAACAAAATAATTTCACATTTGTCGGTTATGTTATCAGATATTGACTGTCTCGACTCTTACTTCGTGGAATATGCTCATATTAGTGTTTTTAAATGAAACTCACGGTCTCTAGTTAATTCCACAATATAATAAAAGTTATTGAAAAGTCTAAAAAATTGAGAATTGATTTATCGAAACAATTGTCAATTTTTTAGAATTTATTATATTGTGGAATTAACTAGAGACCGTGAGTTTCATTTAAAAACACTATTATCAGATAATAATGACGCACGGGTAAAGATCCTATAATTCAACTGTACGTCACATGAAGTATCAGTATCTTTACAATTATATAAATTTGACCAATCGATTCAACTAATAAAATCATAAAGTGAAGAAAAGTTGGCTTTTCTAGAATTTTATTATTTTTCTTTATCAATCTTAGTATTAGCAAACTGACTTTGACCGCAGATGGCAAATTCCAAGTTAATCATTAAAGGCGGATGGTGCAAATCTACCCCAACAAGAGGCACGTCACACTCAACAACATCACACTTGTCCAAATTGGATATTACTAAATAAAGTAATCGATTTTCATTCAGTATAGTATTATATTGATCAGAACCAGTAAAATTTATAAAATCCAAAACCAATTTTACTTTGTCATCAGAATTATTAATATTAGTAAACGCAGGCACATTAAAATCGCCTATAATTAAGAAACTATCACCCCAAATGTACCCTAAACGTTCAAAATAATCAAATATATTCTCATAAATCTGTATACTACTCGCTGGAGGTATATACAAAACAAATACGTATAACTTATATTTAATTGTATTTGCATCCAACAATGTCAACAGATGGATGACTACCATGCAAAGCTGTTAAGTCTAAAGGTAACATGTTTATGCAACTTTTGGTATCTAATAGTACACCCCCACCGCGGGTAACATTATTCGCATTTAAATTCCGATCACAATGATGAATATTAGAATAAATTAGAGGAAATTGCTCTTCATCCAAAATGTCACTTTGCAAATTAGTTTCGGTCTACCACACTATGTCCAATTCATCACCAACAGCCAAAGAATTATCGAAGTCTGTCGTTTTCGTTCGCAACCCCCTAACATTCTGGTAATAAAACGTAACGTTTTCAGCAATCGGAGTGGGTGCAGTTTTCAGTTTAGATTAGTAACTATCTTTGGCATTCCACTGAAAAACTTTATGATGAGATTCGACTCTCCTGCTTGAGTACGTTCAGATAATTGTTGTTGTAATTCCTTATAGTACTGGGTTTGACGTGGAGTCTTATCGAAGGCTGCCCGAATATTTGCGAATTGAGGAATATTCCTTAAAATGTTTGAAGATTTGATGCATTTATGTTTTCATTGCACAAAGTAATTATGATAGGCCATTGAACTTGCCCAAACGCATGGACCGTACACTTTGATTTACATCATTTTGACAGTTTGGCAGTAGATAAAATTTGCATTACATAATTTTTTTCGGCCACATTATGATCCTCTTTACCGCTGGTAAAATCTTGTTCGGTTATGCCAAATATAATGATATTGATCTTTCTTGCGTTCCTCTCCGTTACCTCCTGGATTATATCTTCAATTGCAGCATTAGACATTTCCTTTTTAGATTTATTTTTAACATTTCTTAGTTCTTTTACTTCCTTTTGATGTGCAATTATGACAGATTTCAATGAATTAATATCGGAATCAATGGTGCAACACTGTGAGCAAGTCCATGTCAGAGATTTCTTGGTATTGATACTTGTTTCAGTAGGTGAAAGACCAGCGCAAGTATTATTGAACATGTCCTTACAAACACAACAATTCAACATAAGGTGAGCTTCTGTAGACTTTTGACAATAATTACACCTATCCATTTTAAAAGCTGGAGTTTAAGCTTTCGGACTAATGGTAAAACCATTAGTGGTTCATGATTTTTATAACAACTTAACTACTGATCGGATTAAACAATTGTCAACTATTATTCTTATATTAACGAATATTCAAACTAATCTACTCACAATAGTGTTCATACAGAATTCACCATGAAAACATCACAAAATATTTGAACTCTTTTCTGTGTTAAGACAGTATAATTTTGAAAAGCTTCTTACAAACACATGTGCTCGTTTGTATAGTATAGACGTGTTAAGATATTATTGTTAAAATGATGAGGTAATTGGAGGACTTTAAAGTTGATATTGTACAAGCTTATACGTTCAACATTATATCGTTGGATAAGAAATACTTTAATCTTAAGCTTCGTACAGACATCAGCATTACGCTGAACGACAACCGAACGGCAACCAGAACTGCAAACGGGTTGTTTTGATTTCGACGAACCGAACAAAAAACGGAACGTTCGTTCTGTTCCCATAATTGTCTTCAGATAGTAGCTACTGGTGAAGATGGAAAAACGTGTAGCAGCAATATCGTACATTTATATTTATTATTCGTTTACTGCATCATTTTTTAATCATGGTAAATTTCCTCCCAGGCATCTTGTTTTATTTAAATTTTTTTATAATGTACATGTCCCGCTTCCCACAATAACTCTTTTTTTATATAGTAATCAATTAATACGAGGCATTTTTGTACTTGTGTGTACTTGTGTGTACAAACAAAACAATCAAAAGATACTGAACTGAAGCTCTCGAGCAAATATCTGTTCGCCGTATTGTTTTGACACGTCCAAACCTGTAAACGCATTCGCGCGCTTTTCCTTTGCTGTCGGAGTGATGGAAACGCCACGAACCATTTTCCGAACGGCCAGGATATGCGAATCTGTTTGCAAACGCGTTTGTAGACCCGTCCGAATTAGTGTTCTGATTACCATTCTGTTCATTGTTTCGTTCTTTGTTCATCGTAATGTTTGGGTATGTACGAATCTTTCCAATAACAATATTTTCTAAAGTTTATCCTTACGTAGATGTAATCACTAACAGTTCAGCCATATTGAAGGTTTTACTTCGGAAAAAGGTAAGTTGTCATAGGTAGTGAATCACGATCGTGTCTCACGCTTAATGTCAACAGCAAATTCGTGAAAGAAGAATGGAAACAAAAAACAAAGGCGTTACGATCGTGAACCAGTAAATCGAACATGAGTGATATTTCACAAACTATTTTCAGTTGTGAAAAGGTAGGCGCGTTAAAAAGTGTTACAAAATGACTAGCGCGAATCTATGCATGAGCGACGTAGAGGCGTCGAAATTTTTGGCGAACTACAGAAATGAACCTGCACTATGGGACCCTATCAATGAGGGATATGAAAAGGGTAACGAGCGCTGCAGCTGCCCAACGAATATGAGAAACGTTAAAGTTGCCGATTTTACAGAGACTATGTAATTACTAAAGAACTTGGGACTCTCGTATGTCCAGGAACCGAAACAAATTGCAGCAATAAGAAAAATAGGATTTGACTCATATCAAAATAAATTAAAAAATGCTTAATCATAAAATATTTATCAAAAGGAACCCAAATACGTATATCGATATAAATTTATAAAAAAAAATTAAATGTAATACAGGGTGTTTTATTTAAAGTAAGCAACTCATAAATAATTTAAATTGTGCATGTCGGAGGCTAAGTTTAAAATACCCTTTGTATGAAATATCAATGAGTTGGACATATGGAGTTAACGGACAAGCGCTTGTTGTTTGTTGGCTGGAGATATCGTTATTCAATATGGACTAGGATTTTTTTTTAATTTTGATAAAATCGAAATATCTCGAAAATACTTCATTTTATGTATAGTGCACAAAATTAATATAAAATTTCATGTGGAATTCAAAAATAAAATTCAAAGTAGCAAAGTTGGACAACATTATATTTGAACTCAGCGTCATTCAAAACCTGTAGGTTCGTAATTTCAGAATTATGACATAAATGTATCCGCCATTACATTTAATCAAAACTTTTCGTGACACACCATGTATGTGACCAACAACATGCGTATTCGATTGTCATATAATATTTTTACTGAGTAGTTTTCTTGATAAAACAGTTGATCAAAAGCGGAAAATCCTCTAATGGAAGTTTTTTCCCTCTTATAAACATCTCAGAAGTCGTGTCAAACTGATTGTATGCTAAAATATGTGTTTTTTAGAACCAGCATATTTATCTTAACTTCTGCAATTCCTTTACCAACTTTTGTATAAAACAGTTGAAGCACCAGGAATATTGTAAGTAGAATTTTTCTGAGTTCGGCCTGTTTGAATCTTTACTGTTATATATTTCAACGTTGGATATGTTTTTGGATAACGAGGAAATGTTTCCATCTGGAGAACAATTAATTATGAAAAATTGGAAACATGACAGCCATCAGCCCTAATAAATCCGCAGATAGTATTGTAATGTTTTCCTTATTTATTAGAGAGAGTTTAACTGGGATAAATTCATACACACGGTAGGTTCACTTAATTAATTTGCTTATTCACTAATTATATACTTTTAAAATAATTTATATAAACACTTCACTACTTAAACTATTTACTTGTTCCCTGTTTATATCACGAGATCACATTATAAACTGAACTTCTCCCGCTGGTCGGTCCTTTATGTATTAGCACCTTTTTTACTTGGCAATTCTAGATTGCGGCTTACACAAAAGCAATCGGCTTCCTAGAATTTTCTAGATAAGACTGGTCATCGTAAGATAGTCACAAAAAGTCGTAAACAGTTCTAAGAAATTCCTGTGCATCCGCCAAAATTTTAAGTTTCTTACATGGCTTAGGCTGAGTCGGATTCGGGGACTACACTAGTGTGCTATTTCGTCACAGTATTAATGGAGTTTCACTTTTTTCAGAGATAATATTTGATATTAGCTTTTTTAGAATCCTAATGAAGCCCAGATGTGGTATGATCTATTAAAAATAACTTATATTCCCAAGCATTTTCTCCGCATTTGTTTAGTTCCTGGTAGTGATCAACAACCCATTTTATTTGGCCACTCGATACATTCCCGTAGTAGATTTCAACCTATATCAATGGCGTGCCTCAATAAATAAAAATGTACCTCCTTTCAGGTGGTGTTCCTTTGTTTTGTATTTGGTAAAAACATTTTTGAACGTATCTTTCTTCTCACGAGAAATTCTCGTTACTTTCGGTTAATTAGCAAAAGGATCTTGCATATTCTTACTGAAATAATGATAATTACAAGTACGATCCGATATACCTCGTGAAGGACCCACTCGTTGTAGTTGAGTTACAATAGAAACAACGCGCTGTGGACAATTGGGGCGTAAAGAGACTTTTTTCAGTAAAAAGAGCTCTCGAGATATGCGGCGCACGTGACATTGCATATGGCATCGTCTAAAAATCTTCGACGCCCACTCCACTTCCGGATATCCGATAAGAGAGAGCCTGTATCCAATTATTTCCATATCTGATGATGTGTCAATCGATGGATTCAAAAATAGAGCCGAGTTCGAGATAGATGGTAATTAGCGAAAATAGGTTTTATGCAATGGAATAAATTTTGTTATTATATTATCAGCACGGTTAAAAACAAAGGGTGATTTCTACCAAATTCCAATGTATGTGAACAAAACACATTCAATTACATCACGGTGCAAATAATAGAATCGTGGTAATACAGTATGGCTTAAAGTACGAAAAACGCGATTTTGTTATATTGAGATGTTATATTGTGAATGAATTTTTTTTCTTAATTGTAAGTTATACTATCTCTTATTTTTTGAAGCTATTTTCTCAAGGAGGAAGAATCTTCAATTCATCAAAATATCGTATTTGAAGTTTACTTTTTTTTGGAGACTCCGTTGCAATATTCAGATAGGTAACTGGACTTTGGATTTATCTAAACTCGAAAGAGCGATAGGATATCTATTAATATATTCCAGTCATTTATTTGGTGTAGGACTTGGTTCCTCTATTTTTGACAGCTTTGTTATTTTCATCCATCTGTATTTCTCTTATTTATTATCCTAGCTTCAAATACTCTTCTTGTTATCTTTGCGCACCCATCCTTTTCATAGGTCTGATCCATCTTAGTTGCTTTTCTTCTGTACATTTTTCTATAGGTTTCATGCTCAGTCTTTGTATTTATGTTTCGTTTCGGAGTTTGATCTTATTTTCAATTTTCAATCCTGTTGCTTGCAATTTCTTTCTTTTTCTTTCCGTTTTAGTCTATATTTCCAAGCCATATGTTAATATAGGTATAACTACGTTCTTAAGACATACCTTCTAATTTATTTAGGTATTTCCTTGTTTTCAAGGAAGTTTGTTTTTATGTTGTTGAAACTTTTTCTACCATTTGTACGAATAATTATCCGTTCTAAGGAACTTATTGTCCTTTGTGTATCTAGTTTCCTAAATAAAACTCTTTCGTTTCTCAATGGACTGTATTTTCTAACTTTTCCACAAAGTTACTATTCCATTAGTCAGACGTACATACTTACTTCACAGTATATTTTTCTTTGACATATATCTATTTGCTTGTTGGCTGTAATTTGAAACTAAACATCCATATAAATAAACTTTAATAATTCCAAACATCATTGTACCTTAATACTCGTATTTTCCTACCAATTCTTATTATCAATTTCCTATTTGAATTGTGTGGTTTCCTTTTGTGTTAATAATCATTGTTTTATGGTATCGTCAAATATTATTGTATATGCAACGCTACCAGCCGTCACGAGTTTCGAACACTTTTGATACTTCTTGTTTCGTCCGATCGTAATTTCTGATGTTATTATACAGGTTCATAAGGTTTTGGTTTATTCCTCTTCTTTCTCAGATCTTCCATATATCTGTTATTTTTATTGTATCGAAGACTATTTTCAAGTCCTCGAAGCACATTTATGGACTTCTTTTTTGTCCGATAATGGTTTTACCATCAATATTATGTCGTGAGTTCCTCTGTTGGGCCCTCAGATTAACAAATAAAATAGATATGTTTGTTTTGATTTTTTATTGCCCCAAACATCGAGTCACATTCTAAGCTCACTTGCGGACACTTCCACTGCTTTTCCATATTTACAAAGTCTCTTTAATTGCAGGAAAATTGAAATTAGAAGTTTATTTGAAAATGTGTTAACCCTTCCGTTGCGGCAATACGACGAAAAGATACGGCGTTTGCGGCACAATATTTTATTTGAAAACTTATTGGGTTTCTATGTATTGTACAGATTTTTGTCAAAGTTAATCATTTTTGCTGTTTTTATCAGTAATTTTTGAAAGACGCTCATGTGCGTCCTACGTATATTTGAATCGATGCGAAAAGCGCAAATGCGCTTCTATTGAAATGTTTAAAAATAATATTTTTTTAAGAATATAACCTTATTTATAAACGAAACCACGTATAATAAAAAAAATGAAACATACATATTATAAAACATTAACATTATTTTTTGTGGTATTCTTGAAAACATGCCCCTAAACACAGTCCAGGTTTGTCTGTGCATGCTAGACAATGGTAAATGGTATCTCTTCGTATTTTTTTTTGAAGTATAAGTTCGAAATTTGTTTCTTAAAGTTTTGCCCTTCTCATTGGTTATAGAAATTTTAGAAGGTATATGTTCCAAATTTGGTTTATGGCCTTGTAATGGGGATTGTGCTGGTAAAAGTTTTTCCAAAATTGAAATTCTAAATTTATTAAGTGTCATTTTTTTCCAGAAAATTTGTTGGAGGATATATGAGAGTTTATCAATAATAGCTGAATGACGTGTACACCCATTTTCTTATACCAACGTATTGTTTTCCGTTCCGCTGGATAATAAGCCATAGGTTGGCCTCTCCTGTCTACTCCACCCATATTTTTAGACAATTGCTTAGAGTCTTTCATTTTCCTGTCCTCTTCTATTTTGCACCACTTCCATCTTATTTTTAAATTCTGTTGAAATGTACGTACCTAACATCTCTCTTATCAAACCATTTACCAATCATTACTCCATTAAAATATTTTGCGTTCATTTCACCCTTTTTTAACTTTACATGTACAATGTCACCTGGAGAACCCTATCTATCCTTTCTCAGGGTACCTGTGCAAAAAGTGCCTTGATTTATCAAAAGCTTTGGCGAGATCATAGGAGTTGTAAAAATTATCCATATAAAGTGAGTGCCCAGAATTTAGATAATTACGCATAAGACGAAGTACTACTTTCTGGGTATGATCTTTACCCACAAGCATATCATTTGCGCCAGTATGAACTATCATATCCAGTACCGTTCCATCAGATTCAGGCAACATATAAATCTTGATTCCATATTTATGACGTTTTTTAGGAAGGTACTGTTTAAAAGTAAGTCTTCCTTTCCACAAGACCATCGATACGTCTAATGATAAATTCTTTCCTGGATAGTATATATCTTCCATTTTTTGAGTAAAATAATTCAATATTGGCCCTATTTTATGTAGTCGATCTAGTTCCTGATCATATTCTACATTTGCGTTGAAATGTAAGCATCTCATATATGTTCCAAAACAAGTAGAGAATAGTCAATGTGTTTTCCAGTAGTCGTGCAAATTATTTAACTTTATTGTTCCCGTATGTATTGTCAGCCCCAAAAAAATTAGTAATTCTGATACCGTAATATCCTTTCATTCGGAAATTCTTGACTTTTCTTTGCCCCTACTAGTAGACAGAACCTCTACAGCATTTTCTTTTGTTTCTCTTACTATGATTTCCAACAATTGGTCATCGATTAACATTCTAAACCAATCATACGGACCTTTTTTGAAACTGAATCTTTGTCATATTGTCAATTGTTTCTTGCCACTCACTATTAATTTCCCCGTAAGTTTCAGACAAATCTATAATATTTTGAGGAATAGTATCTTGAACCACGTCATGTAAATATTCATGTTCACTCTCAGTCTCATCTTCGTCATCAATTCGATCTAAAAAGATAACAGCATCAGCATAAATTAAAAATCTTTATTGTATAATACTTTTACAACATACAATCATAATCACTACCATTTTCATTTAGCAAACTTTCTTTATCTGAATCGTATAGATATCCCATCATTTCTTCAACTGTTGAGTCTTTTCACACTTTTTTACATTAGAAGGCCCCGCTTCACTTAAATCTGCCATTATACAATAAATATCTAACGTTATCACACTCCACAAAACGATAAATAATGACACCGACCTATATCTGAACCGCGTTTTATTTTACAATTTGAGTAAAGTACCCAGTACCTGACGCCATCTATACCTAGAACTTGACACCATCTAGATAATGTTTAGCAAATCTTTCCGATAAACGAACGTTGCCTATTTATACTTCACATTTATGTCTATATGCGGACAAAATTTTATAGACTTACCGTAACTGCTGAATTCAAACGATACAATTATATTTACACCTAAACAGGCCGCACGGGCGCGTCGGCACCATATAGCTCGACTTCGCCAGGCCGCATATGTGCGCTTGTCGCAGCGAAAGGGTTAAAAAGTTATGCAAATAAAAAAAGTCATACTAATTTATGCATTTGAGTCGCTGCTTTATGAAGTAATTAATAATACTTGAATTTTATTTGATAAAGGCATATTCTTATAAAAAATTTAAACAAGTATTTGTTGTATCCTTAGATACCTATATGGTTATCACTTAAAGTGGCAACATTGCTCCAAATTTCAGTACCTGTTTAATGTGTCAATAGTAATCTATTTATTAGTTTTGTCCTTATTCAATTACCATATAAAGAGAGATGCAAATATCGTCAGAATGTGATCGACAATCTTTTCGAATACACCGTACTATTGTAGTAAAGAATGTCAAACGTGGTTTGTTTATACGAGCGCCATTACGACTAGAGAGTGAACATTTAGTGCTTTCGTTTTAATGTGTTTTTCAAGACTTTTAGTAACAAAATAAACTTTTAAGTTCAATAATTTAATGTTTTTGGATTATCATGGTTCGTCGATGCCATGTTTGTCAGAAAAACAGCCAAAACGACCAACAATACCATCCCCACTTTTTGTAATTCATTCATCATTTCACTACTGGCGTTTAGAGTTGTTGGCCGCAAAAATAAACGTGTTTATGAATGAATAGCCCTCTCTATGTTTATTATAACTCTAAGGTTGGGCCTAATATCAAATGGCAAGTTTTATAGAGTTTTTCCAATTTTTCTCTAAGTCTTTTTTCTGAGATTTTGGTCGTTTCATAAAATAACTTTGGACTGTCTTTGTATGCTGTTATATAAATTGAGAATGTTTTTCCTGGATTTATGTGATTTGGGGAACAATGATACACATCTCATTGCTCCCCAACAACGACTGTATTATTGTTACTCGTAAGAACCACGTGGCTTTATTTGCGTAAAGGTGATGTTTACATTAAAATAATTCAGGTCTAAATTTACCGCCAATAATTCTTACCAATTGCCAAAATGTAATGGTCTATATTATAACGACACACAAGAAGAAGGAATAAATTTTCATCCACGACTTTTCTTTTTACGGAGCTACGAACCTCTCACCTAAAAGTAACTCTACCGACTAGGCAATGACTGCTAACTCAACGATATAAGAAAATAGTCAACAATATAAGATAGAGCCATGGTACAAGTTATTTGTGCTTAAACTATTCAATCTGACTCATTGATCCACGTGTCTCATTGTTACCCGTTCTCCCATGGGTATTCTTTCCCATGCTATGGGATGGTTTTGAGGAATTAATTTGGAAAAATTAAGTTATTTGTCAAGAAAAGTTATTTCTCAAGTGTATTATATGCTTTAAACGCTTTCCATACTGTTGATTGATATTTAATATTTCTAATACCTACAATAATACGCTTCTCTCAATTACACATCAATTACATGTTGCTGTGATAAAAGCAGAAGGTTTTCTTGTTTTTTGCTAGTTAAAAAAATTATGAATTCTCAAAGTGTTTGGTTATGGGCTATATACTTTGTTTCTAACTACGTGATCTCTTTCTATTATTTTTGTAGTGTTTTTATCACAATTTCATTGTGCAAAATTATGACGGTAGATTGATAAATAACAGCAGATGAAATAGCCAGAAACCAAAACTGCATTCAAAGCTCCATTCAACTGAAAAATATGTTTGTAGTTCATCAATTCAACCTCCCAATACGCCACTTCAAGTTTTCAGTGATTTTAAACGGTATTTACTGCAACTATATTAATATTGCCAAAAATCATATCGTGATAATTATACTCTCACTGTGACATAATGTCGGGAGTTGTAATTTCAGTAGTTGCTACTAGAGAATATTCCAATGTTCTTGGTATTCTAGTTATTTTCAGAAAATATAATGAAAGTTTTTAAATACCACAAAATTATAACAATGGTCTTTTCCAAAGAAAACTGAAATAGTTAAAAATATATTCTCACTTTATTCAAGCTGACTCAGAAAAAAATTAGAAGGTATTGACTGAAACAATTCAAAATGTTACAAAATCATGTTTAAAATTTTCTAGCTCAAGTTTATAGGTAGAACGTACATATCAGGGAAAGCCTTTTACGGCCCTAGCGTTGTCAAACAATGTCAAGTACTCATAAAAGCATAAGGAATCTCATTTCAAAATAAATCACTAGCAAAAAATAATAACGAAAAGAAAATACATATTCGGTAGAAAATATCAAAAGACAATTCCTTTTTTATTACTTTTCTCTTTATGGTTGTGTGAGTCGCGCACGCACCGAAGGCATAAAAAACGGGAAACAGGCCAACCCGATAGAAGATCCCCGCTGTAGGGCTGTAAGGCGGTTTTATAAAATCTTAACACATTTGGAATGCCGCGAGGTCGCTCAAGGATTTACGGAAGGTGCTTTATATTGTCGATAAATAACAGATAAAACATTTAATGGAAACTGTAATTACTTTTTACGTTGTTTTTATACCACGTTTAATTTGATGAGGATTAAAAGACAAAGCGTATATTTTTTTTCTGTAAAATACAAGATTAAAGTGCACTGAAATTTTTATGCCAGTAATGGTTTGTATTTAAAATAAAAATAGAGACATTGATTTTTTTCAAAAGAAACACCTTTTTTAACAGTTCCTCCACACAACATGCATTAATACAGAGTGTATCAAATATTTTAGAAGGTATTTTGGTGACAAAAGAAGAGTGTAGAATTGTATATTCAATAGCTTCATTTTCTTCTTAGTCCGCTCAATTTAGACATTCAAAGGTAGAAAAATTCTCAACCATAACGAAAATTACTAACAATGTGCAGAACTCTATTATAAACAGAATTTAGAGAGTCCTCACGAACCGGTACCTGGAAAAAATGTATTCAAGTTCAAAGGTCACAAAAAGGGGTTTTGCGTTTTTCAGAAAAACGGTGAGTTTTACATGAAATTAGTTTCAAGATAAATTGTAGATCTTATAATTATCTATAAAGAATGTCTAAATACTTTTTTCCCGCAGAGTCACCATTTCTGAGATATAACGATTTAAAAAGTTGAAAAAATTGTAATATTAATAATATGCACACGTTTCCTGTGAGGCAGTGTACTGAGCGCGTTTTTTAACGTTGTTCCCCCGGTAGGCCTATTCCACGGTCTTTTATGATCCTGTTTAATTTTGAACTATTGAATAGTGAAGAACAGTAATAAGGGTTGGAAATGATGAAAGCTGTGTTAATTTCAAAAACCTGGGAAAATTAATTTGTCTGATTTATAATTGTCAAATACTTGTTTTTCCTCTTCTTGTTCTTTTTCTCCTCCTCCAACTTCTTCTTCTTTTCGGGTGCAAGTAAATTGCCACAATAGCGACGCATCACTTGCCTCCTCGTTGGTATTATGCGAAACCTCGTCTGCTGATAATTCTACATTGGAGCACGACTTGCCTGGACGTACATGCTAGAGAACAAAACAACCCAACTTTCTTGCTGCCGCATTTAGCACCACATTCTTTTTTGCAATTGCAAAAAAATGGAGGACTTACGGTAGATGTACTGGCTCCTTATTGTTCGTGTTACCTTTTATTCGCTGCAGCAATACAATACTTTCGAGTGTAATTTTAATAACACTGCACATGTATTGTTTGTTACAGATTTATAATTTTTCAGATGTTCCAAAAATTCAAGTTACATTGACTGATAGAAAAAATATTTTTACTTGTATTACAGCTTCTCAGATATATATGTATATATATATATATATATATATATATATATATATATATATATATATATATATATATATATATATTTATGTTTACTTTCTTTGACCTTTTTAGTATATTTACATATATCTGAAGTTTTTCTTGGTTTTAGGTCATTTTTCAAATTAAAAATATAAAAAGACGGTTTATGTTGTTGAGATTACCATCATTTATTTACGTTTCGGCTTATTCAGCCTTTTTCAAAATAATACTAGATACATCTAAAATAAAATTATTTTCTCACTAAGAGATACAATACTACAAACAATCCTTTCTACTTACCCCAAACGTAGAATAATAGTTGTCAATATACATTAAAATGTTCAGTCAAGAACTTCGTCGAAACATAAAATATTCTTATCAATCTTACTAAAAACAAACATTCACAACAAAGAATCCACAACGTGTGTACGCATTAAAATTATTTACAGTACTGCTAGATATATTTTACTGAGGTTGTTTAAATCTTTTTTATTGTTAATGGCCTGCTGGTTTTTTTGGATAGCTATTGATTCCAAAATTTCCCTTTTTTTGTATGTAAGTTAGAGCTGTTGTATTTTTTTTGTCGTATTTATGACCTTTTATTCGATTTTCCAAATACTGGCTAGTTTGTCCAATGTAAACACCACTGCAGTCGTTACACGGAATTTGATAAATTATATTACTCTTTTTATTTTTCGGAGTTTTTGATTTTAATTTTGAAAAATTGTTGGAGAGCGTTTGATTTGCTTTATGGCATATGGTAATATTGTGTTTACCAAAAAGCCCTTGAATTTGTTGTGATAATCCGTTTATGAATGGCATGGAGATATATTTTTCATTTCTATTATTACTTTGTTTTATATTTTCCATTGAATTATAGAATTTATTTATACGTTTTTTAAATAATTTGTTAACAAACTCTGAAGGATAGCTATTAAGGTTTAAGGCTTCTTTGGCTTTGATGATAGCATTACCTCTGTATTCCGGGTCTGATAGTTGAATTGAACGGTCAGGTTAGTTTGCTTTCAAAATTTCTAAAAAATATCTTAAGTAACATAACGTGCAAAAATGATTATTATATCAAAGACTCATTTCAATTCAAAAACAAATTGAAAAATATTAAACTTCCAAATAAGTATGTATTAATTTCGTTGGATGTCGTATCCCTGTATACCAATGTTCCAATTGGATTAGCTTTGGAAATTATAAGAAAAAAATGGAAGGAAATAAAAAAATATACTGACGTTCCCTTGGACGAATTTATAAAAGCCACCGAACTTACATTAACTTCTACATATTTCATGTACGGAAATAATTTATATAAGCAATTGGAGGGTTGTGCAATGGGATCATCTATTTCTAGTGTTATTGCGCAGATAGTAATGGAGGACCTCGAAACAACTGTCCTCTCAGAAATTGATTTTGAAATACCATTTTTCTTTAGATATGTGGATGATTGTATCACTGCTGCCCCAGAGCAACAGGTTGATAATATTATTAAAAAATTCAATTCGTATCATGAAAAACTTCAATTCACGATCGAAAATGAACAAGATCGTAAAATAAACTTCCTGGATGTCACTCTATACCACATTAATAATAATATTAGGACTGAATGGTATATCAAGGACACTTGGTCATCTAGGTACCTTAATTTTAATTCTCATCATCCAATCAATCAAAGAAAATCTGTTGTTATTGGACTGGCTGACCGTGCAATTCAACTATCAGACCCGGAATACAGAGGTAATGCTATCATCAAAGCCAAAGAAGCCTTAAACCTTAATAGCTATCCTTCAGAGTTTGTTAACAAATTATTTAAAAAGCGTATAAATAAATTCTATAATTCCATGGAAAATATAAAACGAAGTAATAATAGAAATGAAAAATATATCTCCCTGCCATTCATAAACGGACTATCACAACAAATTCAAGGGCTTTTTGGTAAACACAATATTACCATATGCCATAAAGCAAATCAAACGCTCTCCAACAATTTTTCAAAATTAAAATCAAAAACTCCGAAACATAAAAAGAGTAATATAATTTATCAAATTCCGTGTAACGACTGCAGTGGTGTTTACATTGGACAAACTAGCCAGTATTTGGAAAATCGAATAACAGGTCATAAATACGACAAAAAAAATACAACAGCTCTAACTTTCCACGAAAACTCAGAAAAACATACATTTAATTTTGAAAACACAAAAATTATAAGGTCGGAACAAAATACAAAAAAAGGGAAATTTTGGAATCAATAGCTATCCAAAAAAACCAGCAGGCCATTAACAATAAAAAGATTTAAACAACCTCAGTAAAAAATATCTAGCAGTACTGTAAATAATTTTAATGTGTACAAACGTTGTGGATTCTTTGTTGTGAACGTTTGTTTTTAGTAAGATTGATAAGAATATTTTATGTTTCGACGAAGTTCTTGACTGAACATTTTAATGTATATTGACAACTATTATTCTACGTTTGGGGTAAGTAGGAAGGATTGTTTGTAGTATTGTATCTCTTAGTGAGAAAATAATTTTATTTTAGATGTAGTATTATTTTGAAAAAGGCTGAATAAGCCGAAACGTAAATAAATGATGGTAATCTCAACAACATAAACCGTCTTTTTATATTTTTAATTTGAAAAATGATCTAAAACCAAGAAAAACTTCAGATATATGAATATATATATATATATATATATATATATATATATATATATATATATATATATAAGATGTACGAATAGTGCGTGACATATGAACAATAACAAAGAACGATTAGTGGGTATTGCACGCAAATAGAAGAAGGGGCTGCGGTTACCACTCTTTTCAGTAGCCCCTTCTTCTATTTGCGTGCAATACCCACTAATCTGTTCTTTTATATTTATATATATATATATATATATATATATATATATATATATATATATATATTCGTTATTTAATTAGTTTTTGGGGTATCGGGATCCGGTCTGTGCATACAATAAATACAACTCTTTTCCTTTTACATCTCAATATTTCGCAATTCTTTTATTGCTTAATCAGGAGTTAACTAAAATAATATATGGTCACATACAACTATAATGAAATGTCATGATAAAACACACTTACAGATCAGAGTATAAACGTTATCGGCATACAGTTAAAAATAAAGACACACCAGTATATTACATGAGGTACTCCACCAGCAAGTGAGGCATGTACTACTTTAAAACTTGAAATTCTTAATGAAAACGAAATACCTGATCACAATGAATTAAAACGATAATTATTTCTTTTGTTCTTTTTTATAATTTTCCCTTTTTATAATAAAAACTTTATAATTTATACAATAGTCCAGTGAAAGTCAACGATAAAAGAAGAAAAACAGCCAGAAAGTTGAATTTTAAGGAGGTTCGAGTAGATGGTTCTTAATTGGTTCACATCTATTTTGTAGTTGACCACATGTGGTTGCTTTTTAATTTCACACATTCCAAGGAACAGCCTCCTTCTATAATTGTATATTAGTATTTTAAAATATATCCTGGGTAACCGGTGTTGAGAAAAATATCGTACAATTTCTTAAGATTTTTATTTAAGAGGGTGTCATCGCTGATATGTAAGATTCTGTTTTTTATTTTCATTACAGTGTTAAATTTTTGACTTTTTGGATGGTTCGAAAAGTAATTTATAAACCTGCCAGACGGTGTTGGCTTAAAGTACCAATCAGAAACTATGCAGTTTTCGCTATTTCTAAACAACTTGGTATCTAAAAAAGGTATACTGCTATCGTTCTCCACTTCAAGGGTGAATTGTACGTGTGAATTGAACGAATTAACAATGTTTAGTGTCTCCTGAGTTTTATCAGCAGGGACGGAACAAATCAGATCATCCACATATTTGTAAACAAAAGGCATTCGAAAAGGTAATATTGGGATGACATTATTCAGGAGATCATCCAAAATAATTGTTGCAATGATAGGACTTATTGTCGATCCTATTGGAGTGCCAAAACATTGCCGATAAAATTTTTTGTTGAAGGTAAAAAACAAACGTATTATTAAAAATGAAATTGATAAGATTTGAGAACGTGTCTATTTTCAAGGTTGTATATAGTTCAATCCTCTCCCACTTGGATTCCAAAATATTAACTACTAGATGTAAAGGAATATTAGTGAGATAGTAAATAAAGATACCACATCAAGTGACGCCTTATACCAAATATTGGGCCAAGTCTTATACATTTTTTTTTATTTTCAAATGATTTTTTAGATCAACTTAAAATTAGTTGGAAAATAACTATGTATATATAAGAATTTTATCTGAATAAATTTCAGTCAATAAATTGAGAATTATTTGGAAGAATGTTTCTTTGTAAGTATCAATTGAAAATAGAAAAAGGTGGATAAATTTAATATACGACATGGTATTTTACGTGATTTCAAAAATTTTTGTGATTTAAATTTGATTAGGTAATTTAGTTGTTTACTGAATAGAAATTTTATTCTGTCTAGAGTAACTTGAGACGTGTAAATGGCACAAAGTTTTACTAACATCCATAGATGGCTGTTTTGGTAGTATATAATTTACCAGATACGCTTTTTTGAATTTATAAGAAATCTGTACTTTTAAATGTCAATTGGTATCTTTATATTTATCGAATAGCTGTATAACCACATATATCTCACACCATATTCTTCTTCTTATTTGATTCAAACCATTGACAATTTTAACCCAACATTTTAACTGTCATCGTGACGTTTTGTGTTTACAAAGTTTATTATAGATATCAATCGAAATATGGATTGCATTTATCCAATATTAATTTGTTCACTGCAATTACTGAGGTATAGTTCATATTTTATGTTATGGTATGAATACGTTGTCTTCAAAACAATATTATAGTGGTTATTTGTTTGGATAATTTCAACATTGGAATTTGGATATTGTTATCAGGTATTTATATTTCTATAACTACTCTATTAGTGTACATGATAATATATATATATATATATATATATATATATATATATATATATATATATATGGCGTACTTTTGCATATTATAAAGATTACTACAACTAATTGAACTATTTGAATCGTTATATCTCTTAGGAAAAAAGTAGTAACACATTTTTTATAAATGACTATAAGATCTACAATTTTTCCTAAAGTTATTTTATGATAATACCGTTTTGCTGAAAAGTGCGAAAAACCATTTGAATACATTTTTTTCCAGGTATCCATGAGGACTTTTTGAATTTTGTTCCTAATTATAGTGCCCTGAACAATCTTACAAATTTTCAACTTGGTGCGAATTTTTGTAACTTCACTACTATATTTTGTGCTAATTTGACCGTACTTTCTCAGGAAAAAGTCTTTTTGATAAATAATGTAATCAATCGGTCGGTGCTTTTATCAATCATAATATTTTCGCCTTCCAATTCATCCTCTATTTCTTTTTACTTTTACGTCTTCCTGATCCATCTCTTGTAGAATTAATCTCATTATTTTTCACTCTAACATTTTAAGATCATTTTGCCCTTTTTTCGTTATTGTGCTTGTTTCCTTTGCGTAGGTGATAACTGGTCTTATAATCGTCTTATAAATATTTATTTTTGTTAATGTTTTACTTCTTAACATTGCTCGATTCCGACCATAGACTTGATTTCACTTTAATATCCTGTCTCTCATTCGGTCTTTCCCCTCTTTTCCAATTATCACTCCTAATTGATTGAAGTAGGTGACAGCCTCAAATCCTTGCCCCTCTATTTCAAGATCATTTTTAGCGTAATTGTCTTCTCTCCCTAGATACACATGCTTTCATTTATATACAAACCGAATTTTCGTTTTTCTATGTCTAGCCTATCTATATATTTTATTAATTGTTATGTCTATCATTAATAAGTGCTAAAGTAACTGATTATCCACAACAAAACTACTTATGTCAAAAATAATACTCAGAAACTGTGTTGTTCCAACGTTAAACGAATTTGATTAAGTTAGTAATGTGGTTTAGAATATGTTTACATTCATTATCATGGTCAAATCAAACACGGAAAATAGTTAAGCAATATATGTCTGTAATATTTTTTTGAATAGTCCTTTCCACACCAGTTGAGAGAAAGAAACCATTTCATCGTCCACTATTAACTGTTAATGACGGTTCAATTTATATTAAAAGCTTTCTTTTGTCTTGAAACTTCAAAGACGGAGACAATTAATTAGATTTCCAATCGCAGATAGGTACTCATCGAGACGATTGATCTGGGTTAAATTGTTTTTCAATCTGTTTCATGGCTTGGTAATATCTTTTCGCTCCGTTTGATTATAATAAAAAGAAATTCTCAAATTTACTACAAACGATTATTTGAGATACTTCGCAGTGCAATTTAAGAACATTTTTGTATATTGAGCTTCAGAATTTCAATCTACAGAACGTGTCATGAGAAAACGTGAAAGTAGCGAGAAAATTTAGAAACCAGTATTAGCTTGAATCCGTATAAAACGATCACCTATTGACCAAATTGTTAGTTTAAAAGACATTCAAACCACGTGTTATGAATATGAAATATAATCACATGCGCTTTTCATAGACTTCAAGGAAGCCTATGATAGAATGGAAAGAAAATATACCAAACTACGAATTACCTAGAAATACCAAAAACGACTTGTAGAAATGACACTGTAAATGACAAAAAGCAAATTAGTATGGAAAGTTCAAATATCTGAAGAATTTGAGATCGAACGAGGTCCTAGATAAGACGATTCTCTATCCACAGTACATTTTAGTTTAGTGCTGGAGAGAATATTAAGAAACAAGGGAATATTGACAACCATATTCAATAACAATCACCAATGTCTAGCGTTCGCAGACCACTTTGATAGCAAGATCAAGAAAGGAGTAACAGAAAGTAATAAGAAGTTTGGATAAGGAAGCTGCCAAGTTTCGATTAATAATTAAGGAACATAAAACTAAGTGTATGATAATGGATCAAGGATAATGCAGAACAATTCACAACGTTGGTAAATATTGGCAAAAAATACGCTTTCGAGAGGGTCAAAGATTTTTTATATTTATGACCAATAATAGACGAGAAAGGCTACGAAAAGAATGAAATCCAAGCTAGAATAACGAAGGGTGATAAATACTATAAAATGCCGAGAACGCTAATGAGATCAAAAAATGTCTCGACAAAAACAAAAGTAAGATTACGCATTAGAGTAATCAGGCCCACGGCAACCTTGGCATATAAAACATGGATACTCAGTCCCCAGTCAAATGGAGAAACAATAAATGGAACAATGGGAACGAAAATGCTGGAAACAACACAGAAGAAGGGTGGAGGAGAAGAACCAATAAAGAACTGAAAGATATAACATGTTTTGTGAGTGCGCAAAGAAGGAGATAGTTTGGACATGCGGAATGTTTAGAGAAAGAAATAATGTCAAACATGGTTCTATACGGGGCACAATGAACCTTCGTTTTCAGTGCATTGTAACGCCGTTAAAATCTAATGGTGCTATATAGAAGCACTATTGGAAAGAAACGTAAAGATAGATCAGGGCAAAGATGGAAAATCAAGGCTTTGGAAGATTTGGCAAACTTAAATATTACAAACTGCAAAGATAAAACGAGAGATAAAGGGAGTGGAGCAGAATAGTAGAAAGAGCTTTAGTAGGAAGACTATAAAGCATCAGTATTCAGCAGTCTACAAGGCCTGTTGAACAAAAATATTAGTTTGAATCCTTCATAAAACGGATTATGACTCTGATAGTAGATATATTATTACTGAACTATTTCGTGGATCTGACAATCTCATTGAATTACTAGATAATTATCGGTTACGTTATTTAATACAGAGGTAGCAATCGCTTCCAAACTAGAATACATAATGAAACTGTATTTGAACGAAAACATAATTACCCTTTACAATAAAATATGAGCTAATGATTTATCTTCACTTGATATGTTAACACTGACTTATTAGAGGAAAGTGGGGGAATATCGACCGTCGTGCAAAATCAACCAGTTTCAAATATCATAAATTTGGCGCCATACGCGCGAAGTGTACCGACCGGCTTGGAGATGACTCGTAATGTGTCTATTTTACACGGTTAGGATGGTGCCATCACTCATTCTGTGTGCACGTTCTCAGCTTTGCTCGTATAAAGCTTAATACTCACTTAGGCGAAATTCGCGTTTTTTTGACATAATGTGTCAAATCCAGACTGTTGTCGCACATTCGCGTATTTCATCCATACTCACAAATGCGAAATTCGCCAACGCGAAAGTGCGGATAAATCGCAAAAAAGTTGAAATGATTTTAACTATTTTGCGATTTTCTGTCATTACTGTCATTTATAGTGTAATTTTTTGATGGTTGGTGCAGATCATAAGTTTATTCTTGAGAGATATTAGTTTTGTGTACATACTACACTATAATATCTTCGTAAATAATTGTTGTAATGACAAGTATCCATGACTGTTTTCTTTTTATTAAAATTGCTCAAACATAAATAAATAATAATAAAAATTCTAGGATATGTTATTTGTGTTGATTTGTGACAAACGATACTTGTAAAAATCGCTGAATAGTAAAAATTTCCCGCCGCGAATATTTTTAAATCCGGATTTGACACATTATGTCAAAAAAACGCGAATTTCGCCTAAGTGAGTATTAAGCTTAAGACTTGTTTTTATTAAAATTGTGCTGCTCTTATTAAGGTAGGAACACATTTGTATTTTCTAATTGTATTGCATTTTACGTTTCTAGGATACAGCGGATATTTTCCACAATTTGGGTCTAATCTGGTGTATTTTTAATCTCTATTTTTTGTAAATTATTTTTTGAGGTTAAACATAATGGTTCGGGTATACTCGATCATTTTGGTCGATGATACCTTCCAGTGATCGATATTACCCTCCAGTGATCGATACTACCCTTTACACTTTGCATATGGCACAATTAGTTATCGGTATTTTAAATTTAGAATAAATATAAACATTACACGACAAAATTTTATTTTAAATACCGTGAAGATACATTCGAACAACTCCATGATAGGCTATTTCAACCAAAAAAACTTACATTGGAAAGAAAACCTGTATTCTTCGAAGATCAGGAAAAAAATATTGGTAAGACCATATTAAAACTGTCAAAATTATTTTATAGATTGACAGCTCAAAGCTTACGCACGTTGGTGTTTAAATATGCAGAGAAGAGTAAAATTCCACATACTTTTAATGTGGATAAAGTAATGTGTGGCAAGGATTGGCTCTATTCGTTTATAAGACATTATCCGCAACTTAGTTTTCGCAAACCGGAAGCCACTAGCCTCAGCAGGGTTACTGCATTCTACGAATGCGAAATGGATGTTTCTTTAAATAATCTAGAGTCACTATTTGAAAAACACCATTTTGAAGTTCGTCGCATACATACATACAACGTTGACGAAACCGGTATTTCCAATGTTCCCAATTCAGGTCGCATATTGGAAAAAAAATGAGAAGAGCAAGTTGGCGCGATAAAAGGCGGAAAAGGGGAACAAAATACTGCGATAGTATGCTGCTTTAGTGCATCCGGACAACATATTCCGTCAGAATTATTTTTAAAAGAATGAGAATGAAAGTTGGTTTAGGAAAAAATTGACTTGCCAGCGCGATATACAAATGTTCGAAATCTGGATGGATTACAGAAGAGCTGTTTACGGAATGGTTGCAACACTTTGCAAAATTTGCTAATGCTACTCCTGAGAAGCATATTCTTCTTATACTGGATAATCATTCAACTCATTTCTCTCTAGCTTCGTATAATTTTTGTCGAAATTCTGGCAGTCATTTACTATCACTTCCACCCCACACATCTCATAGAACGCAGCCTCTGAATGTAGTTTTCTTCAAACTTTTGAAAACTGCTTATTAGCAATAATGTGATAAGTACACAAAAAGTAAAAATTAAAGACACTGATATAGCCGGCCTTTTTGGAAATGCTTACAATACCACTATAGAGAAAGATTTGAACGGATTTAAAACAACCGAAATATTCATCATCAATCGTGATGTGTTTTGTGAAGAAGACTTTATACCTATCTATGAAGATAATGAAGATCGGTCAAATACAACGGCATCAGAATATCAACCATTGACTCAACAAAAAACCGGCGAGGGTATTTTGGAACCTGCAGAATCCAGACATAAGAGTCCTTCTCCAGAACCAGGACCATGTGGAATTATCCCAGGAAGGCTGAACATTTTACGTAATAGTATGTCATAAAATTCGTCTGATTCTGAATTTAGTTTGGTAGAAGTTGTTGTAATAACTTAAGCGAAGACAATGATAAAACCCTAAAAATTAAAGAAAAAAGAACAAACACCTCCTTTCAAGACGTATGTCCAGCTCTAGTTTTTTAACCAAGAACTTCACAGAGTAAAAGGCAACATTCTCAAATATTAACATCAAATCCACTAAAAGGAGAGCTCGAAAATAAGACATTGAAACAACACATAAAAGAGGAAAATGAAAAATTGAAAAATGTTACAAGAAAAACTACAGGCAAAGGCAAAGTTGAAAAAAATTAAAAAGAAGGGGATGAAATCTGCACTATTTGTGAACAATTTGGAAATGATAATGATGTTTGGCGGCGGTGCCGTTCATGTGCAACTTGGGCTCATAATGACTGTACTGGCGCTGAAAAAGTTATGTTAAAATGTTAATATTAAATGTTTTTCAGAATATTACTGCTTGGTCGATTTTGTCCTTCACCATTGTCAATATTATCCTACCGGTAGAAAATTCATAATAACTAAAGTAACCAAGCAATTTTCTCGTTTTGGCCGTCTTATTACAAATATTACTACTTGAAATTCTTAATAGCGCTTAAGTAGTCGATATTCCCCCACTCTCCCCTATATGACTGATCTAGTTAGTAGAACTGTTTGAAATTCACTGGTTTCCCGGTTTCCCATGCAATATTCGCAGCTTTCTTCTTTAATTTTTGCGTTATTAAGAAGCTGGAACTGCTCCTATTGTCTAAAATTTTCTATTGATTCAAAACCTTTTTAGTTATTTGTACTTTTCAATGATATAAAACAATTAACCGCATACTTAAAAGTCTGTTTAGAATGGCTCATAGATTTTTTATATCAATCACAAGCATAAGCATCAAATGTGGAATCGTAAAAATGTATTTTACTTACAGTTACTTGTATTATATTCTCACTCATGAAAGATATAGTAATAACGAAATTTTTTAAATCTAATTATTTACTCAAAAAATGTTTATTGCAGACGTTGTACGCAATTTATTTTTTGCTCGTCCGTTATAAGTATGAATACTCCTTACAAATCCAAGCTAAAGCAAGACACTTCAAAAGTTTCCTAAAATCTTGTAACATTGAGTAAAAAACATCGTTCCACATCGTCGTCGAGGCAAGCACCCAGTGTCATTAATTTTTGCGTCCCTCTTGCCAATTCATCTCGTGCAGAAGTGAATGGTGTAGGCACTGGCATCATTAGCACCATGAGTTATGGATTGTTTGTTCTACTTAGTACTTTGTGCCCTTCGATGTATCAAACCGACGATGTACGTGCGTGTTGCCGGCCGTTTCAAAAACACGCTCTAACTCCGGTTGATTTATGGACGACTTTTCAGTCAGATTGCGATTACTGAAAATATTTGAATACGAAATTAATACAAATTAGTTTGTATCATTTTCGGTTTGGGAAAAAATAACGTGATATACGATTACTGAATATACAAATTAGAGAAATATTGTTGTGATTTACAGGATGATTTTATTGATTTATAATTAAAATTGTCTTTTATTTCGAGAAATTCTCATATTTGCAGAAATATATTAGTGGATAAAGTGTTTTTGTAGTTCGCAAGAACAATTATGTATTGGTCCTCGTGATTTGTAAATTCAGATTCCCATTAAAAAATTCCATTATTTTCTATTTGAAATTCACTCACTTAGTCGTAGAAGGCTCTATGGAATATAGATCGTAATTAAAGTGGAAAACTATTGAAGTTAATCACAGACTTAATACACGCTGTCTGAGATCCTGCTATTAGACTCCGGTCCCCTGTGAGGGAAGGATAAATATCAGTGCGGTGTCTACATATTAGTGTTATTGTTTATTAGTATTGGAATCTAATTTAAGTAAAATCTTACATTTTCGAGAATAAACTATAAAATTGAATTGAATTGAAATTGTTTATTGGCCAAGAAGGATTGAATCGTAATTATCGGAAAAACTCAATGAAGCTTCGTAACGAAATAATCGGTACATTGGAGAGTAAGCTACAATATTGGAAACTCCAAAGAATCTTTCCTATAATATTTATTCTACTTATATTTAGCCATCATACCAACAGAGTGGCACAAAAGTATTACTATACCAATTTTTAATAAGGGACAAAAACCAATCCGGAGAACTACAGAGGCATAACCCTGCTTTGCACCACTATGAAACTGCTCACCAGCATTGTCAAGACCATTCTAGAACGCACCATCGAAAACAAAGATGAACAACAAGGATTTCGGACGAACAAATCGACAACCGATGCCCTGTATATATGAGACAGGTGAAGGAGAAGGCGATTGAATTCGGCTGCCCTGCTTATGTGTGTCTTATCGACCTAACTAAAGCATTTGACAAAGTACAGGTGCGAGACATACTGGACATATTAAGAGAGAAACAAATTCCAACATCAATTATAGATATAATCAGAAACGTGAACACAGGCAACACTACAAGAATAAAAATGGACCATAAAACAACAAAAGACTAACAGGAATAAGACAGAGCGATAATCTCAGCCCATTCCTTTTTAATCTTGTTATGGACGAGATTATACACTGTGTGACAACAATGAACAGGGGATACAGACTAAATAACAAACCAATCAGGATGGTGTGGTATGCGGATGATGCGGTAATCTTAGCAGAAACAGAAAAAGATTTGCAGAGGCAAACACATAAATTCTATAAGACTAGTGAAAAATACAACATGTCGATATCCATTAATAAAACAAAATGTATGACCCTCTCCAAAGAACCAGCAAGGTACAAAGTTGTAATAGACAGTAAACCAATAGAACAGGCAATGAGCTTCCGTTAAATGGCGGACATATCAAGCAGCAGCGACCCGATGAACGACATAAAATCACAGGTGAACAAAGAAGCAAAAATCTCAGGATGTTTGAGATATATCATCCGGAAAAACAACAACATGCGCATTGATAATAAAGTGCGGATACATAAATCTTGTGTTAGACCGGTGCTAACCTATGGTATCGAGACGAGAGCTGACAAGAATAAGACAAAAAGCATCCTCAGAACAGCGGAGATGTGAGCACTAAGAACCATCGCAGGGAAGAGAGGGTGAGAAACAATGACATAAGAGCGGCATGCAAGGTGGATGACATAATGAGATGGGGGAGGAAAAGAGAAGATATTGGCGTGATCGCATGGACTGAATGGACCAAGAGAGACTGGCATACATCGGTAAAGATGGAAAACCAGCAGGTCGACTACCGCTAGCGAGACCACCTATAAGAGGGAAGGATAGCTAGAGCTCCTCCTCAGAGGATAACCAACCGAATTCAGCCTTTGCAATAAACAGACCTTAAGGTCTCCTTGAAGTATAAGAAGAAGAAGATATTTAGCCGGCTTCCTTATTATGAAAATTAAACACCTTTCTTTCAGTATAATACTGTATGATGATTCTATACCATACACTGCCTTATTTGTGAAATGTGACAGAGGAAAATATGTGATAAATTCTGAATGGGGTGATTCCTTATTTACAAAATTAAATTGAAAAAAAAACTGTTAACATTTTTGAGAAGATCGTTACACATGTTAATTTTTTTATATTCAGAGGGCTATCATTCAATTTTAATAATACTAATAATACTTGATTGCTGTTATTCTTGTAATATCCCACTTTTTCTAAGCTCACCGGTGTAATAACCGACGTTGATCAAGGTTTGAATTTGTTTGCAACGATTGCTGTCACCAGTGCCGTAGGGCACGAGGAAGCAGGATTCTTCCCCCCTTTTTGAACCTTGAGAGAGGGTAACTCCCTAGCTCGAGCGGAAGGATGTCGCGGGCCCTCTTAGGCTTAAACGATATGCTAAGCCTGAGCTCTGAGGTTCGCCGTGTCGTCAGGACCCCCGTACGTCCACGGGTTCAGTCTACCTGTACCTAGGGGTAATTATTGGGAGTAAGAAAAACACACTAGGTAGATAACAAATGAATATGCCTATATTACAATCAGATCAATAACAAAAAAGAACAACAAACAAAGAACTGAAAATAATAACTGGAGATACACTTTCGACGCCTATAGTATACAATGATAGCGCGATAAAATTAATTCGTATTGGTAAATGGAGATCGCTAGGATTCCGATATGTATTTATTCTCTATTTTAACCAATCTTCTGATTTTGCCCTTAACTCCAGTTTCTTTACGTATTTTGATCCAGCTCTCAGTTAGTGGCTGATAAGGATAACGGAGTTCAATACGTCACCGGAAAATGACCGGGGTTTTACTTTTTGAAAAGGAAAATTTGTCCTCCTTACTGGAGTATAAACAGGAGACCGTGACCTAGCTAATGGTTACTTTATTGGCTCCCTTGATATGGATTCACATACTGGCAGTTTCGTCTACACTACAAAAAAATGAGTTCGTAACCGCACGTTTTCTGCTGACATGGGTGGCCTTCGATGTCCGATAAATTTTTAGTAAATAACAAAATCTAGTTTTCGAAGCGAACCCAATTAAATCGATAAATATAAGTTCATTGGCACTTCCTAGATACCAGATGTATAAACCGGTATTGAGTAAAAATCTCTCTAAGCAAAATATAATAGGCCAGTGCACTATTTCCTGAAAGGAACATATATAAACAAAATCGAAAGTGATATAAATATGTATCTCAAGTTTAAGTTGCGTACCCCTCGAATAAAGTTGTATAACAAACTGGAAAATTCTATAATGTATAATACTCTCTAATACTCTAATTAAAGTAGGCTGAACGGGTAATTAGACACAAAAAAATAATATCGTTTTCCCCAAAACAAAATAAAAAAAGGTTTTCAGATTCAAAACTTACGGTTTGGAAAATCTGGTTCTAACGTTTCACCACGCAAAATCGGCGTTTGGATTTTTACGATCGGTCGACGGGAGATGAGCTCTATACTCGATAGTCGAAATTGTGTAAAGTGAGTCAGAGCTATCTAATCAACACTTTGGTTAAAGCGCAGTTGCCATATGTATTCTAGAGAGAAATGCTGTATTTTATAAATACACTTCAAATCCATTGTGTCAATATTTCAGGTACAAAAGATGCAATGTAATTAAGTCAATACCAATTTAATATATTTATTTCAAATTTCAAGCAGACTAATAATAATTAGTTCACTTGAAATGTGAAATAAAGTGTTTATGTATATTTCTTGAACGCAAAGTTTGTTGTGAAAAACTCGCCGATTTGACAATGTTGGAGAGTCGCTTCAATGTTCCGGCTTTGAGAACGAGATAGATAGATCGAGCTACGCGAATGAGACAGTGATAGTAAACAGTTATGTGAGGTGTTTATTCTCTTCATGAGCGTAACATCAGTATTTGTGTTGTGGTTTTGTGTGATAAATCGGTTATTATTGGTATTTATTGTAATATTTATATCGGTATATTTAGTGACAATAACGGCGGAGTGTAGAGGTGTTGGCGATAAAAAACGGCGTCGTAACAATTTAATTCGGGAAGAAAAAGTCCTCATATTAAATGTGTACGAAGGACTGCGTGCCATGGACAAACAGTTGGGTGTTAGTGACGCTGTGATTAAGTGCAGTTATTTAACTAAAGTTTCTGAGAGTACTATATACAATATTCTAAAGAAATCGCGGGACGGATCTTTGACAAGAGAACGAGGTGAAAACTGTAAACCGGAAAGTAGGGGAAGAAAGAAAATTGTTTTGGACGACCAAACACGGAATGCTATACGTAGGGAAATACATTCTTTTTATTTTAGGAATGAAATCCCCTCGGTAGCTAAATTGAGCAAGGTAATAGAAGCTGATGATACTTTACCAAACATCAGTGATAAAGTTTTGAGACGAACTTTAAAATTAATGAATTTTCGTTACCAAACAAGAAGTAGAAACAGTGCCTTAATTGAACGAAATGACATTGTGGAATGGAGGAGAAATTATTTAAAACAGATACGACAGTTTCGTAACGAAGGACGGCACATATATTATCTTGACGAAACATGGTTAAATGAAGGCCACACTGTGTCAAAAGTGTGGCAAGACATGAATATACGAAGCAATCGACAAGCCTTTATGGAGGGTTTCTCTTCCGGTTTAAAAGCTCCCTCTGGGAAAGGACGTCGACTGATTATCACTCACATTGGCAGCGAGAAAGGATTTGTAGAAGGTGGATTACTAAGTTTTCAGTCCACAAAAACTGTCGATTACCATGAAGAGATGGATGGTAACCGGTTTGAAACATGGTTTAGATCAATTTTAACAAAGGTAACTCCTGGTTCAGTGATAGTTATGGATAATGCTTCATACCACTCTCGTCGACTGGAGCAAATACCTACTTCAGCTAGCCGCAAGAGGGTTACAATTGATTGGTTAGAGAGTAAAAGCATTCCGCACAACGAGGCAATGCTAAAAGTTGAATTATTATCTCTCGTACGGAAACATAAAAGCAGTTATATTAAGTACGTTGTCGATGAAATGGCGAAAGATTTCAACGTCTCAGTTGTTAGACTTCCTCCCTACCACTGTGAGTTAAACCCCATCGAGCTGGTTTGAGCCCAAGTGAAAAATTATGTTGCGAGAAAAAACAGTACATTCAAAATGGCTGACGTTGAGAAACTGTTTGACGAGGCGCTGCATACCGTTACTGCTGAGAGTTGGCGTAAATGTATTCAACACGTATTAAAAGAAGAAATAAAGTTTTGGGATTTAGACATACGTGTAGAAGTAATGACGGAACCACTCATTATCGATATAGGAGGAGAAAGCGATGATTCTGAGGAGTCGTCAGGGAGTGATACCGCTTCCAGTTAGTCAGACATTTTACAAGTGACCTCGCAGCATACCTATACTTATTGGTAATTTATTTTGGTCTTGACAAACAACTTTTTTTTAGTTTTAGTACTAGTAAGTTGGAATTGACTTTTAAACATTTTTTTATTTTGTTGTAACTTACTTATGAACAACTTGTGATAAGTTATTATTTCAAATGTTAAAAATTGAAATTCCAGATATTTCAGTATTCGCACCCTTAAACTATGATACGCTCATGGAGTTCACTTTAAATCGGTATATAACCGATGACGTCACTTTACAGAATTTCGACTATCGACTTTTTTATATACATCTTATTATAGCTCATCCTTAAAAATGTGTATTATTCTTGGTAACACCCTGTATATACATAATGATACATACCTACCATAATAATTTCGTATTTCTGTTCTCTCAAATTTAAACGCCAGAGCGTACAAGAACATTTTCTATTTATTTTTTATTTAGGACTATTAAGAACCCTTCAAAAATGATGCGCTCATGAAGTTCGCTTCTGCAACTGATTTTATGGACAGTAAGAGCGATGAGTCACTTTACAGAATTTCGACTATCGAGTATAATCAGCTATCTCTGATTCCAGCACTCCGCGAAAATCATTGAACGCACACTGTCAAAACGCGTGCTGCCGTATATCGACAACCGCTGGAAGACCCGTACTGCTGCTCTGCCTCGTTTCTTCTTGTATTTATCACGGGGTCTCTAGGATGGATTGTCATGCCATTTCAGCAAACGTTGCTGTTTTATCGATGTGTCACCTTACTCTTATTTCTCTATGTTTTGTGTTTTTGATTGTTGAAGGTTATCTTTAATTCCTGTTCTAATTTCTCTATAATAATTTCATAATTCGTCTGTATTCTATGGTGTTCATAAACATCGGTGTTTTGGTATGCGTGACAAAATTAGGACTCATTGTTTTCATAATTACTTGTTTGAGTTTCAATTGCCTACAATTACAGAAAACTGGGTCGCTTTAAACATTTGTATCGTGTTTTTTTTTGGTTTGAAATGTATTTGATTATAATTTATATTTATAAGGAGTCTTTAAATTCCTTGCCATATTTGTGCTTATTAGATTCTATTTGATATCTCTAACAAATAGAGAACTTCAAGAAATATGAAGTGAAAAGAGCAAAGGCTGAAAGTGTGGTTCGTTCGAGCAAAAGGCCCCTTCAATATCAGTTAAAATGTGTAAACTCGAGGCGGCGCTTCAGTTTCTAAAAATGATTACAATTTATTTGGGTTAGTTTTTAACCCTCGCACAAATTAAGACTCGTCCATCAAGTTTACACATTTGAAGTGATATTAAAGTGGCATTTTACTCTAATCTATTTATAGTTCGACTATAATAATAGTGTTACGAAAACCCACACTGGTGTAGTACCTGTCTAATACTATATATAAAAGATGAAGTTTTAGCTCAAGCGCACCGATTTCTAGGAAGGACTATCTATGTTTGTATGACTGTTTTTATAGATGTTTACAAGAATGATGATTATTTGTTGGGAGCCGCAATCGAGAAGATTCCGGAAGTCGAAGGTATTAGAAAACCGTTTAATACATAAGTGACTGCCCACGAGCGGAGAATAGACGTGAGCATAAACAGTAGTGAAGAATTCATATAAATTAAGTGATAGCGAGGTGGAGCTCTAACATGTAACAGCCAAATGTTATTGTTTGTAATATTGAGAAGACTTATTTCAATTTGGAATGGTACGATACTATTTGGCAATAAATTCAACTCACCAGTACCATTTAAGTTTGCTTCGATGAAAAAGGGTCCAATCATTTTGTAGTTTTTACATAACATCTAGAACATCGTTCGTATTGCGATATTGTGCCTGCCAAATTTTCATACCTTCCAAAATTGTCATCTTGCAACTCATAGAGCAGCCTTATTGTGTATATATGTACAATCAAAATGAAGATTTGTCCAGTTTTAGCAGTTTTTCTGCATCCCAATTGAACTGCACTGTTTCGGTTACACTTTTTTTCGCAGTAGATCTTGTCATAGAGTATCTCAAAAAGTTAAATTCCCTTTTTTTAGATATAATGAATACAATCATAAGATCGACCATATCACAGAACTCTGCTAATTGATATGGTTGTGCTGCACTAACAGATAATCTGAATAACAAAAATACTGTTTTATATTAAGATCGAGTCTAGATATACGAGCTTACAGTTATTTCATCTGAAGAGATGAAGCTAAATATGATAAACTTCTTTTATTTTACGATATGAATGAATTTGGTTGGCCAATGTACCTATGTTTTCTGTACAACTGGATGTACTATCATCAATTCTGATCTACTGAAATTCAATTATCACAAACTTTTTAGTCGGAACTATATAAAAGTTTCTTATCTTCATTTTCAGAACTTTCCAGAATGGAAATGAATTTTTCCACTGGAGACCTCCATGAAATCATAAAACATTCTACCCCTTAACTTTTCTCATTGCTTGCCAGAAAATTCCCCGCTCCTGAGCGATCGTTTCTCTAAGTAGGTTTGCCAATATGATGACACAAACAAACCTTTAGCCCGAGGATATCCAATCGTTGCGCCTTTAAATCGTTCCAATATATTTCTCCATTAAATTTATGCTTGTCAACTGCAAGTTCGGAATGATACTTGGGGTGTAGGAAGTGAGGTGGCGTTTTGTTTTAACTATTATTAAGAAAGTTGGTGGAAACTTGTAGTTTGAGATTTATTTTAATTGCACAATTTACTTGCAGTGAATAAATAAGTTGAAACTAAGGACATCGCAATAGAGTAGTTATAAAATAATGTTCCATATACTCGTATCACACTTTTCATTCCATGGTTTTGTTTATGTAATTGCGTTCACAAATGTTCTAATGCTCAACCTTGGAGTACATTTTGTGGAATGCATCCACTCTGATACCATTTACCTCTTTCAAACATCTCATAACGATGATAAATTAATAAATAAAGTCTTCTTCTGGAACAGAATGAACCAAGTTCCATGTCAGTACGCTGAATTAATTTTGAAATCGTTTTGTGGTAATGAAACTCATTTTATAATCAGGTGCAACTTAATTCCCCATATTTTGGCATGAATAAATTGAAATGTGCGAATGAAAATTGATAATGCTTGCCCTAAACTGAATGAGATTTTCAATTATCTTTAATGGTATAATATCATCACCACAGTCTGTAAAATTCCTTCCTATCGATGAATTAATATTGTTTTCACTCGTACTTTCATTGGAATATATTTAAAATATTGTTGCTATACAAGTTCGAAACTTTGGAATACTATTCGATTTTTATATACTTAAAGTCTAGCAGCAACATTTTAAACAATTCTCCAACTCTAAACAATACCTCGTCATGCTTAGCTAATCATCGCCAGAGCGGAGGAAATCTATTAGTCATACGCTTGTTTACTATGGAGACAATTTACCTTAGGCAAGACTTTTCCACATTTCCTCCCATGAAATTCTATTTAAATTAAAAAATTCCGATTATTAGAAATCAAACTTTGAATGAATTGACTGAAGAGCGTACTGTAAAGAAACTAAATGACATGTAACTCTCATATTTTTAGTGAATTTAATGGATACAAAACGAATCATAGCATTCAAGCGAGAATTTTTAATGATAGATTTCCGATATTTCTTTCCTGATGTAGGAAGTTGCTTTCTTACCCGTCGCCCTCTCACACTCTCTCCCTTTCTAAAGTATCATCTGAACACCAATTCATGTTTCCAACGATTTGCATCAAATTGCAGAGTTGTGAAAAATCGCAATCCTCGTTGTTAGAGGACGTTGAATTTATTGTATTGTACTGCCCTTGTATTTGGTGAATAGTAGCTTGATATAACGTAAACATACAGTGAACATTTACGAGCATACAGATTAAAACCACCAGATAAATCCCATTACGCAAAACATCTACATGGCACCAATCATTCATTGACACCTAATACAGAACTAGAAGTACTGCATATTTGTGATAAGAAACAAGAACTGGATTTTCATGAAGAGTTGAAAATTAGAAGACACTGAAGGAACCCACTTCTTGGTCTAGCCAAAAATAACTACTAAACATCAGGTAGGCATCAAATGAAATATAACTTCTGTTATTCTGACGATGATATTCAGTTATCGAAACAATTGTCAATTTTTTAGAATTTTCAACATTTTTCATTATATTGTAGGATTAGCTAGAAACATTGAGTTCCATTTAAAACACTAATACTGGTTTCTTACCAATTCCCAGAATAAGAAGTAACTACCACATTACTAAGATTATTCAACGACAGAGCAAACGAAAGATACTGATTGGTGGATAAATACGTGTTGATAATCAAAAATCAGCGTGTTTTCGATTTTGTATTTCGGCATTTAATTGGTTGATTAACAAACCAAAATAAATATACGTAGTTGCCTGCAATGATGTGACAGTGACATGTTATAAACATCGGACGTAGATAGTGATCAAAATGAATCCTCCTGCGGCAAATAGATTTGATAATAGAAATCTGAAGTAGATTGCAAAGGAAGCAAGAGAAAACGTTCCCGATAATACCGTAAGATCGAAATAGTACATATGGAAGGAATTTAGTGAGTTTTGCGAGACTCGAAATTACCAATTATAATAGATAAATATTTATTTGCTTCACCTACGTTATTACGTTTGTTGAATAATCTTGACAAATACAACTCGCGTAATGTAGGATTATCGCAAATACCTTCTTTCTTCCGTAACAAATAATGTGAATATATTGAACACATATTAAGTTAGAAAATATTGAGTACGACAATAAAAACAGAATTATGGTGAAAAATGACATGCAGTCATTTATGTGAGTAGGTGCATAGTTCTCCATGCACCTAAAAATCAGGTTAAGTGAAGACGATAGAAAATTCCGGCTACTCATTTACGTTTCTCCAACCAAACATATTGAATAGTGTTTTATCAACTTTTTGCGTGAAGAGTGGTTCAGCCTTATCCATTTAGTGGGGATCAGAACTTGAATAAAACCGTTAATTATCTCTGTTAATATGCCTTCCATGCAGAAATTTACTTCATCATTAAATAAGAAAAAAATGCAGTACAATGTTGTTACCAATTTCAAAAATCTCTTTCCTTCACTAATAATATTTCCAATAATTCTTACTGGTTTTGCTATTTCTTAGGAATGAAACTTATTCAGGTCAAACCGAATTTTCACTTTCAAGACAGTATGAAACTACAATAGATTTATCGATAGTTGATGAAGACGATAATTAACGGGGCTAAAATTATCTTCCACCTTAAGCTCTACCGTGCTCTCCCTGTCAAAGCTGTTATCGCCCATATATAAACATTTTTTATGTTGGTTTGCAATGGCAACATATTTTAAAACTAGGTGATCCGTAGTTTCTTATTTTCGTCGAAGCGCAGGATATCGTTCTTTATGACCAATGAACATTAAAAAATTGAGAAACAATATATCTCTGGAGGCCGAAAAGGTTTGTTACGCTTCCATCTTAATTTTCAATTAATGAATATAACAATTGAAAATATACAATAGTTTTTAATATCGCCTCTAAAAAAATGTGCGATGTGCAAACAATAGTTTTTAGTATCGCCTTTGACAAAAAGGTACTTTTTACGAAATTCTGGGTAGACATCGTAATTGGTGAATTTATGTACACGATTCGTTTTATATAGTTTGTTATATGGTTTTTTTAGAACTAGCTTTACCATTATTTTTCAGGAAAAACTTTCAAGAAAAAAGATTGCCTCTCCCCAAAATCTCGTGAAGAAATTCAGTCTGTGACGAATACTTGGCCAAGGCAGTTGTAAAGTTCCAAGAGTGTCAACTCTATTTACGTGTCGTATTTATCTTTATTAAGATTGAGATATCGTATCGCATCGTACCAAAGTATCGATATTTCCTGTGCTTAGTGGGCGAATTGAAGTAATCGAAGTATCTGTTGTTTGTGCATACTACCCAGATCAAGTTCTCGAAGAATAACGAGTGTATGTGATTTGTTCCATTACGCGGTGAGAATAGATTACTTATCACAAGTATTGTCCTAAGAAATTAAACCTACTGCATCGAGGAACCACGCCTCTGGCGTTTATACAAGTGTCATCACCCAAGCTGATTACCTGAATAGTATGGTCGTGATTGGCTTGTGATTTAATGATTATTTTGTATGTCCCCTACCTGGAGTAAATCGCATCTTTTCTTAGTCGATGGTGAAAAGACTAATTTAGTGTCATGCAATTTCTTTAGCCAAAGAACCATATGGTATCAGAACTATTTTATTATGATAACATAACGACTTTTTTCATTACTAATATTGCCATTGTTTTAAAGAACTTTTAGGTTTTATGCTGTTTCATATAATAACATTAAGAAATTCGGCGTGACCGCTTTAACCTAGATTATATGATCTTCTGTTTTATTATATTGACGTAACTTCCACGATGCCGATGTTTATTATATATTTTAAAGTAATTCAGTAACGTCCCAGATAACACATGAACATACAATGGATGTCCAATGAATATCCACATTGGACATAAGGGATATCCATGGGATGTCCATTCATGTCCAGAAGGATATCCTATGGACATCCATCGGATATCCATTTGCCACAAAATTGGACATCCCATGTATGTCCGTTTCGTACAAAGAATGGATATACCATGGACAAAAATGGACATTCACTGGACATGATAAATACACCATGGACATCTCATGGACTTTTCATGGACCTGAACTGGATGTTTAGGACATGAACTGGATACGTTTTGGACATGAACAGGATAGGTTATGGACATCCCATGTACTTATTATGGACGTGAACTATATGTTTAAAGGACACGAACTGGATACATTTAGGACATGAACTGGATAGGTTATGAACGTAAACTGGATGTTTTGAACATGAACTGGATAGTTTATAGACTATAGTTTTCTGTAAATTCTAGCACTCGCCCCTAAAGCACTGCTCATTTTAAGAAGTTTGGATGATAACATTCTTCAAAATCCCTGGTGGGGTGCAAAAATATACAGAAGAATCCTGTACTGAACTTATTATGAAAAAGAATATATTTTGTATACATTTTGTATATTCACAGCATCTTAATGACAAGAATATTGAAAGGATTTCTAAATATGATAATCATAATAATATACATATGAATTGGTTATTAATTAAAGAAAAATATAAGTGCACACAAACAAATAATCAAAGCAAAAATGAAACATTCTTATAAATTTCATTTCACAGAAGTTATTGTTTTGCATGTTTGGTAGGTACTTTATTTGAGAGAACAATAGGAATTTTGAAATAAAAATTAAGTTGTAATTTAATATAATCAGAATCTGCAGGAGCAAATATAAACGATAATATTGTGCAGTCTTTTCAACAGCAATAATAGATAATTTTAAGTTCAAAATATTTGTGAAAACCTTTACATAAATAAACCCCAAATATTGGTCTTAATACAGAAAAAATAATACTGAATTGTTCAAAAGTAGTAGTTTATTAGTAAAATTAAAAAACCTCTTCAGAATAAAGATAATGAAACAATGATTCTTGATAACCGAAAATAAAAGATATTCTTAAAAACATAATATCATAACAACTATCACAAGTCAGACTAATTATTGCTATTATTGTCATTTGGCACTTTCACATTTTTACTTCTTTCTTTAGCTCTCCTTAGCCACTTTTTAATTGCTTCCTCGGTAGCTTTTTGATTATCGGATAGTTTGGATTGTTGAGATGCATCTAAAACAATACATTTTCACAGAAAGAGGACACAAGTTTTCAGATGCTACGACGAACAAACAGGCACTAGTGATTTATGTATGTATATAGATTATTGAATTACAGATCCTGGAAAGTACAGAAATATTTCAAGATAAACCCTTACCCAAAAGCATTTTTGCCAATTCCAGATTTTTGAAAATCCTTTTCTTCTTAGCTCCATGCCAACTGAATTCTGAGGCGAAGGAATTTGATATAACCACATTCAGACACCTTTTAGTGAAATCATATAAATTGTTTCCTCCTAACTTAGAAAATTCATCAACCTGAAAACCAGATGATTAATTTAAAAAAAGATGTTCAAATACAAAGAAAAAATACAATTCAAAAGAGGTTGTTAGTATATTTTTTAATTACTCACAGTGGCTCTGAAGTTTTTTTCGTTTTGTAAGTACTCCTCTACAAGAATTAGGTGTTCATCAGAATTAATTGGTAAGAAATTGAACATTACAAATATGGACTGATGGGTTTCTTCATGGATGTTTGTTGGTTGCACTATTTTCAATTTTTGTATTTCTTCAACAAGTTGAGTCAATATATTTCTCATAAGTATCTGTTGTTTTATAATGCTTCTCAAACTATCACCTGAAAAAATTAAACAAGCGTGTATTGCAAAATATTATCATTCAATTTTACAATTAACTTACCACTTCTGTGCACACGACAGCAACAACAGGAAAATTCATCTAAAACATATAACAAGAAGGAACATCAGTCAAATCTCAACATAATTTTGAATGCAAATATCATTGACTCATGAAAGAATACAAACCAATAGATTTACTGCTAACTGAAGTAGGTATTGGAGGAATGGCTTCAGGAACTGGATCATCAAGCTGACTTCTTGATTGTACTGAATCATGTGTACTTGATGGGATAGGCATTTTAGGTGGGGTGGTCAATTTCTTCTGAGAGCATTTTTTATGCCATGTAATGGCTTCTAGCTTATCCGCTGATGATTTCGAACTCTCATCTGATGATATTTTTTTTCTATGCCTCACTCTACGTTTGGTCTTATCATAGTCTGATGAATTTAAATCACTCTCGTTCTCTGCCTTCTTGGCCTTGCTACGAGCCTGTAGGTAGTTGTCTGAAATGAATCCATTTCGTATTCAATTATAGTAAACTATAGTTGAAATCAAATACAGTGGCAATTATTTCCAAGGAATAGTTGGTATTGTCTAATGCCAAACACAATAACAATTCTGGGAAAAACTCGCCACTATATTTGAACTCTACTGTAATAATTTTATTCAGTGATAAAAATTTTCATATTAGTAAGATATTATTCTACCAATGAGTAATATTTATTTTCAATTTTACAGGAAAAAATGGAGACCTCAAAACATTCAGTTTTAATGACCAGTATTGCAAGGAAATTATTTTCGTTACATATTACAACTGCAAAAAAAATGAATACTCACCATATGTCCCACTTTTGAAGACTTCTATTTTGTGGAGAGGCCAACAAGTGTTTGGTTGATCATGTTTTTTTATAGCTTGTTGGATTTTTTCTTGTGTGTAAGGCGGCCAATAGCAATGGTTATTACCCATCAGCCAAGTTGTTGGTATGGCTTCTACAGAATTTTCTTCTTGGAATATAACTACAGTCCATGTAGCCATGATTTGAAAGCTTCAAGAAAAATATAAGTCATTGAATAATCAACAACATTTGGAAGATGAATGAATATATTCTATTGTTTCTTCTACAAATCATCACAACTGAGGAATATAATGAAAAATAGAATTTTTATACATTTTTATCATCTAATTTTCAATGAAACAAATCACTGGAAATATAAAATAAAAAATCTCATATTATTATCTAAACAAACATAATACCTATACAGTATTTGGAAAATGAGAGATTCAAGAAATGAAATTTGAAACAGAAACTTGGATTATACTATTTACATCAATTTGAATTTCCTAATTTAATTACCTATTACTATTCTGAATGCAGAAGTGGAAAAACCACACACTCATCATCATTTACTACAAGTTTCATGCATTTATTACTGACTGCACTAAGTGGCCATGCCTGTAGTGGGCCTAGATCAGTACAAATGAAAATTCCCAAATCTGATGAGTTACAGGGTGACGTATATAATTTTTTCATCTTCAAATATGCATGTCCTATTATGTGTATAGAATTATTACCATCTATCACAAAGTTACTGATAATTATCAAACTATTATCATTAAGACAACAACAATGATCTGCTTGGCCTACACTCAAAACAAAATTTGGGAACTTGACTTTTTTATATCGATTTAAGCAATTCATATTCAGTAGAAGAGGACCACAAGAATGTTCTATACACAGTTCTGGTAGCTGCACATTATTCACATCACTAGACATTGAAATATAATTACGTTCATGAATTCTTCTCACTATCTGTTGTATTGGTTTATCTCCTTTTCTAACAAATTTTTTCAACACTTGCATATGGTTTTCAAACGGAAAAGCGCTAAACATATCTAGTGGACCAAAATGTTTAACATCATCATATAAATGCAGTAAATTGTGAACATTGTGTGAGATATATTCTTTTCCATATATGTTTTCAAATGACTTTGCAAAATATTTTAATAGAGAATCTGCATAATCAACAAGATGGACAGATTTTTTGCTGGAGAGTATTGTAATTGCAACATGTAAAGTAAGAAAGTGAATATATGTTTCTTGGCTTAACACAGATTTCAAGACAACAGGACCTAAATATAGTAAAAACATTCTAAACTCTGTTGCTTTCCATCTCTTCACTTCAATCAATGATCTACTTTTTCTGTTAAACTCTGCTGGAATCTGTGAACTATGTTTGGACAAGAAGGTGGATATGATTGAAATTTGGTGGGATGATAATTTTGTTGTCGGTTTTCCTTCAATCCACAAAGATACTATCAATTTTTTAACAACACCCAAGCAAATTAAGTGCATATAGTCTAATGGAAAATCGCTAATCATGTCAATACCAGGAATCATTTCCAGTATAGAAGTACCAGTGTGATGTTCTTCATGTGATTTCAATCTATAATCTGAGTCATTGCGAAGCGATAAATTATTAACATCTGGAAAACACACTCTTCTATTGACATATGTACCCATTTTTGAGCATTTACCGCAAGAATAATAGCCAGTATGACTCTTAACATATTTGATAAAACATTTTGCTGGTACATCGCAAATGAAAGCTTTAATTTTGATACAATACTTTTTTCCATCAAATATGAATCCTTCTTCCACAACTGATACTGCTTCGTTGACAAATGACTGTAGAAATTCATTAGCCTCTCGAGGCTTCTCATTTCCCTGATATAAACCCACTACAAACACAGGAGTCTTTTGTAGAAACAAATTACAAAGAATCGGTTACAACTGACTACCTGAACTCTTTGACAAAGGCAAACCATCAATGTTCATACAAACTTCTATTACATCAGAGTTTTTAATATGAGATTGCGCTACATTCATCAACTTTCCAATAGAATTCTTGAAACCAAAATGATAATAAACTCCTGGTTGCACCACTTTTAATGACATATCTCTAGGAGTATTTAGTTAAGTTCTAGCATCTAATGGAAGTTGTGGATGTAAAGGTTTCAATATATGGAGAAGATTAGTAACTGCTGTTTGTGTAACATTATAGTTCACTGCCCACTCTGCCAGTTGACGATCCAATGCATCTTTTATGTTATCTTCCACAAAATGAAGTGGTTGATTTGAAGTATTTGCTTCTGCAAAATCATATTGCTCATCTACCGATGAAACCTCAGAATCACTAATATAGATATTGTGTTCTACAATTTCCATATTATGAATGGTTTTATCTGAATCACTATAATCAGGAACGAATTGAGCGTTATTAGAAAACGAAGGCGAATCAGAGGAAGTTGATGCAATAACTTGGTTTGTGTCGATAGATTGACGATGCAAAGTTTGGTCACCACTTTCAATAGACCTAGTAACATTGAATTCTTTCCTCGTTTTTCTGTAGCATTTGTTGAAAATTTTATTTTTCATATTTTTTCTATCCATATTTCTCGTGAGCTTAAACTATGTAAAACCCTCCACCTTGTGCCGAGAAATTCGAATTCAGTTATCCAACAGGATATAAATTAGCAGTGAGCTTACTAATTAAACACATACTTACTTGTAAAAAGCTTTGAAAATATCAGTATATTAGACACAAAATCAATAATCACTACTAGGCACAAATACAACACAAGATTGTTATTATTTTATAATTAGATAACTCGCAAATATGATGGAATAACAAAGATATAAGCATAGAGATAGAAACTGGAAAACTGAAATTAGCTAAACATATATAATGGCGCCACACGTCAGCCCTTAGTCACAGAGTGACTCAGTGTCGGTAACAGATAGAAAATTAGGTTGGGCACATTGCTGCCAACTTGCGAATACGGTATTTTTGGAGTTTTTAGAATGTAATAGAATATCACCCGTGGTAAATACAACACAGTCTAACATCAAATTATTATTTATTTTTACCAAACTTTTGCTACCTTCACAATTAGTTTTTTCTTCATCACATGAAATTATAAATATAATACTGAATACCAGTGTAAAAAATTAGAGTAGAAAATGGAAGGTATAAGTCTAAAATATTGCGGACGTAGTACATTTTTAATGAGTCTGTTATTTTCGACTCAACCAAAGAATGAACAATGGCTGTCCAATGGACGTCCATAATTCAAATAAATCTTTCACGTCCCAGCGAGAGTGCTGGTGAACGAGCTTGAAGGTCCAGTGAATGTCCCCAAACGAATATCCATTGGATGTCCATTCTATGTCCATGTCCATATGGACCAATCGTGGACAGTATATGGATATCCATAGGATATCCTGTGTTTACTGGGGTAATATTATCCTACATTTTGTTTTATGAATGAATGAAAAATAATTTCATTAATAAACTAATTTTTTGTTCGCAAATTCCGCGACACTTATCGTCTGTATATTTATATAATTTTAATTCGTATATCTGTTTTGTTCATTGGAACTTTACTACTCATTCCTCGAACAATAACCAAACGACTCGCTGTGTAGTGTTGGGTGATAATTTGTTTTATTGTTTTTATGTATATATTAATTTTTGAACGTATTTAAGATTTTGTATCGTATTGTTTCTGTCTATTATTTGTACTTGGTTATGCATGTATCCATATTGTAGATTTTTTTATGGTTCTGATCACTGACGTGAGTCAAACTATATGTCAATAAACTGGTTAACATAATAAACGCGTTTTAGTGAGTACTTCCCTGACCTCCACAGACACATTACCAAAAATACCTAATTTTTTATAATTTCCCTCTTTTATCGCAGTTATTGAAATTTTTCCTGTGAATTAAAATTTCTGGTGCTCATTAGTTACCTTTCCGGTTGCTTAACTTTCATAAAATGAACCCACGACTCTTAGCTCTCCAACCAAAACAAGAGTGCCGTTCGCATACGTCTTAATTGTTTATCGCCCACTTTCGTTTCAAATCATCATACTTCACTAGGTCATCTTTGTTCCATCCACGCAAACTTTGGAAAACTTTGTACCGAACAGTTAAGACGGTTACAGCACTCGTCAGTTTCTGTTAGATCTATTCTCGCTGGGCTGTCTGAGGGGCATCTAGCGGTGTCAAAAATGGGCAGGAACTTTGTGGAAGGCGCCGCCAGAGTGAGTCCCTTTCGGTTTCCTCCTTTCGAAACTTCTCATAGGAGCATTTTCTTACAATACCGAAAGGCTCTGGGCCCATAAAAGTGTAACATAAAAAATGCCGTCCACTCAAAAAATCGCCAGGCCGCTAGAAATCTCGGTTGTTAACGCTGTCACGAACGATTTCCGCTATGGAAGGTGCTAGTTCTGGGTTGTTGAAGAAGCCAGAGCTATTCAAGGCCACTTTGCTGCAACGCTTACGCTGTACATATCGTGGAATTTCTGCTCCTGAAAGGATAGATATTCAATAGGTTGGTTGATGGTTTGTCTCGCGAAGCGGCTATTGGTGCCGTGAAACGACTTTGTGAATTTCCGAGCATAGAATTTATCAAATAATTAGGAATAAGCAACCTTTTAGTTTTAGAGACAGTCCCTGGAAACACATTAGAGAAAAGCGCGGAATAGACCTTCAAGGTCTCAGTGAATCGTAACCCGTCAAGAATAAATATAAACATGCATATTGGATGACCGTCAAATTAAAACCTTCCGTCGGGCGCGGCCGATCAGATTGATACAACGCAAATGATTTGTGCTGGTACTTTCGACTCGTAAACAGTCGGCAGTTACCGTCACTAGTAGCTTCCTACCTCCCACCCATCTACGCAATGAGATCGGTTAGTTCTAAATGATCTTTGGTACGAGGAAGGTATCTGCATATTGTTCAGATTGATACACCGCGCCTATACCCGTTACAAAATTAATTTTGTGAATTTGGTACTTGTCAATCATTTTGGTAAGTGTTATCGATTTATATTATTACTGTTCACATTTTATTATTCACGTATTATATTTTTCACATACATAAATATCAAATTAATACACTGCGACCGATTGAAGATTTTTTTTATGTTGACACAATTATATGTATTTTAGGTTGGAATTACGTTGATCATGGAAAGCTGTAGTAGAAAATATGATCTAGAGGATCCTTAAGATGTTGAAGAGCTACAAAGAATGATGTTTGAAGATGACGAAACCGACTTACAGGACGATATTGATGATAAAGAGGATACAGATGGTGAATATGTTGTCGAATCTCGTGAAGGCGATTCAGATACGGAGCAGGAGGCTAGTGACGACGATGACTATGATGAGAATGGATCTAACTTAGATGATAATAATTTTTTTTGGAAGAGAAAAAAATAAAGGAAAGAAGATTATAGAAAAAACAAAATGGAATGAAAATGTCCCATTACAAAGAGTTCGTTCAAAACCGCATAATCTCATTCGCAAGTTACCAGGTGTAATAGCAAGAATGGCAGAAACTCCTTTAGAATGTTGGAGCTGCATTATGGATGACGAGATATTGAGAATAATTGTACAACAAACGAATCAATACATTGAAAGTATCAAAATATTATTCAAACGCGATAGAGATGCCAAACCTATTGACATAATTGAGCTGAAGTCATTTCTAGGTCTTTTATATTTAGCTGGTGTTCACAGAGGTAATAAACAAAGTTTGGAAGACCTCTGGCGATCCGACGAGGACGGCATTGAAAAATTTCGACTTGTCATGAACATCAAAAGATTTAGATTCATTATGCGTTGTATGCGGTTTGACGATCGGACCACGAGAGATGAAAGAAGAAAAACCGACAATATCGCAGCAATTCGAGAAATTTTTACAATGATGGTACAAAATTCAAAGAAGTCCTATAGTTTGGGACAAAATGTAATGATTGATGAAAAACTAGAAGGATTCCGGGGAAGATGCGATTTTGTACAATACATCCCGAATAAGCCCAATAAGTATGGAATTTAGATATACGCACTGGTTGATTCGCAAGTTTACTATCTATATAATTTAGAAATATATACAGGATTACAACCTGAAGGCCCATTCTAATTTAGCAATTCACCATCGGATGTGGTTCTACGACTTTGCAAACCTATACCTATATCAGACCGGACGAAATGTAACTGCAGATAACTGGTTTACCAGTATTCCATTGATAGATGAGTTGCGAAGTAAAAATCTCTCTTACGTTGCAACATTAAAAAAATAAGGTCGCAATTCCACCTGAGTTTCTGCCAAATAACAAGAGAGCTGTTAATAGTAGCTTATTTGGTTTCAAGAAAGGGTGCACTTTGGTATCTTATGTTCCTAAAAAAGAAAAATGTGTGATTTTGGCTTCAAGTTTACATGAAGATAACTCTATCGATCTTGATACCGGAGATGAAAAGAAACCATCCATAATTACATTTTACAATAGTACTAAAGGTGGAGTTGACACGACATATAAATTGTGTGCCTCATTCAATGTTGCTAGAAATACTCGCCGTTGGCCCATGGTAGTATTTATTGCTATGTTAAATATTGGCGGAATAAATGCTCAGGTACTATATTTTGGCAATGGTCAAGATGTTATTCGAAGGAGAAAATTTTTGAAAGCTTCATCACACGCATCAGTTTCACCTCATATGGCTCAACGAAGTTTACAGACATCAGGGATTCATACCAGCCTGCAACAACGCCGGAAAAGAATTACGCCAGTAGATCAAGAACAACAAAGAGAAGGAAATGAAAATGTAGGAAAACGCAAAAAATGTCATATTTGCATGAGATCAAGGCGATTAACAAAATATAATTGCAAAAAATGCAAAAACCCCATTTGACTCAAGCACATAGAAAGCTTTTGCAATGTTTGCAGTCGAACATTGACAAAAATACCACAAGATACAATAGATGAAGAGATAGTGTAATGATTCAGAAGTTTTTGTATTTTTTACAGTAAAGTCATATATATATATATATATATATATATATATATATATATATATATATATATATATATAACATTTTAGATCATTTTAACAAAGTATATTTTTATGTAGCTTCCCTGATAATGGGTGAAAATTCACTCGAAAGCTTGGATTAAATTAAATACTTAAAAGCGTACACGGATACGTTTTATTGCTGCAACTCCGTAAAAAAATCTACACAGAAGTTACATTGTAACTGATCAGCAAAGACATACCTTCATATATATATATATATATATATATATATATATATATGTATATGACGCAAAATGGTATTCTTGACGGTAGATAAATCAAAAATCTCTCAATATCTTAGGGATTCCGTCGTAAGTAGGGCTGAATTAAACTCTTATTTACTACCCAACGTTTCGAAAAATTTTATTTTCTTTTTCAAGGTTCAAGGCTGAAATATGGACATGTTGGTAAATTTCATTAATTAACAATTTTATATATATATATATATATATATATATATATATATTGTCACATACAGGCTGTCCCACCATGGTAGTGACATGTGTTGATAATACATTTTATATTTAATTACTTAAGTGGAAGTTGTATTTGAGAAACACAATATTTCTGATTGTGATGAGAAATTTGTTAGTGTAGGTCCTACACAAAGCTATGAAACTCGCGCTAACGTCTTACACAAGTCTTCGCCAATCAGAAATAAGAATTATGTTAGCTAAAAAAATTATTATCATTTGAAAACAAAATGGTAGATTCAGTACAATTGCGTTATTAATATTTTATCAGTTAATTTCCATTGAATAAAATCCAATATTGATATATTTTGTTCAACATTTTCTACATTTTTATCAACAAGTTCATTCATACGTCTTGTAAATGTCGCATTTGCTCTGTCAGCTCTTGTCTACCAATTTATAGTTTATATTACGTACACAAACTACTTCTGAAAGATTTGTCACAATATACTTTCCATATTTTTATAATTTCATTGTATCGTAAAATTTTGTGGTATGTTTTATTATGAATGTCAGTAGAGAATGAAGTATACAGCGTGTTATTTGTCGATAGATGGATCTAACGTGTGAGAATGGAGGACGAACTGTGTCGCTGCTTGTCGAATGTAGATGATAACGACTTGTCTATTTATCCAATTATATTCTCCATGTGATATGTACAAAGCTATGCAGATATTGAGTGAACCTCCAGGATTTTTACCGTCACATAGTTCTGTTTGGCTGTTAGTTTTGCAGAGGGATGAAAGTATCATTTATAGAATTATGTAAGAATGTTTATGATATTTTAGGATTTGACAGTAAATGACATTTATCAAAATAGAAATGTTTGCAAACAATCCTTTAAAATTTAGGTAGCTAAGTTAGGATGGAGTTTGTTGAAAAGAAAAACTAGGCACTTGACATATTTTTGACGGTTAAAGAAAATAAAGATTTTTGGGAAGATAAAAAAGATATATTAAGGCAGTTGGGACTTTTGAAATGTTAAAAAGTTGATTGCATTGGATTCAACTGGCTAATATAAGGAGTGATAATTAAAAATTAAAACATTGTAATTGACAATTCAGATTGATATTTTGGAATAATCGAAGAAATTTATATACTCGTACATGTGGAGCACGTTTATAAGAATTGGAAGACAGAAGGGATTGATTTGAGGTGAGATTTATATACATATTGAGCACGTTTATAAGAATTGGAAGATAGAAGGGATTGATTTGAGGTGAGATTTATATACATATTGAGCACGTTTGTGGGAGTTGGAGGACAGAAGAGATTAATTTGAAAATAGATTTGTATACATATAGAACACGTTTATAAGAGTTGGAAGACGGAAGAGATTGATTTGAGGAGTTATTTATATACATATAGAACACGTTTATAAGAATTGGAAGAAAGAAGAGAATCACTTTAAAAGGTCTGGTTAATTGTTATCAAAATTCTCAAATAGTGTATATTGCAGAAGTTTTTTTTATCATAAGACATTGAATGTTCTTGTAGATCTTAAATTAATATATTTTCGTATAAGGTAGTCCTAACATAGAAAAGGAAAATCCAGAAACAAAGATCTTTGTTTGAGGAATACAAAAAGAAGCAGTTCCTGTATATCAAAAAGTAAGAGATTTAATTAATAAACTGAGATTAAAGTAGTAAAAAGATTGAATATAATAAGTTTCGGATAAACAGAACAGATTACAATACAGGGTGTTTCTTTAATTAGAATTTTAAAACATAAATATATAATTGTAAAATTGTAACAAATTTGAATTTAATTAAAAAAAAACAAAAGACAGAATTTAGTACTGCCATTTTTTCAAGAACTGACTCCCTGTAAATAAGACATTTTGTATAGAGCCGGAGCAAATATATTTTGATATTTTTTTTTATGGTAATTTCAATAAGGTCTGAATAATTTTTATTAAATTTTACTTGCCTATTAATGGTAAGTTGGCGTCCTATAACATTTACGTAAATAGTATACACTTTATTTATCTAAATTGAATTTAAAAAAAAATTGTATACGTACAATAGTTATAATTCTAACAAATTTGTGCCTGTAACGTGGAGCAGAATAAAATTATTATTGTAATATTCAGATATTGATAATTATAGTTATACCAAAATCTGTCTTCGTTGGGGCATAATATATATAGTAATATTTTAATTTTGTTTTAAATTAGAAAAATCTTGTTTTAAATATTTCGTAAAGGTAGAATGTACTTACGAAATATATATACGTATATAAAATACCCAAAATTAAAATTAATTGTAGTTATTTACAGAGTATTAGAGTCTAACAAGCGCGTGATCATTTTGATACACCGCGCCCGGTTTTGTTGAGTACGAACCGCGCCTGCCGGAAGGTTAAGGTTAGAGTGAGGCTATGGGGGTATCTAAAGAACGAATTTTTGGATCGATTGATAAATTTAAATGAAATTTGGATCCTACTCCACATTCCTGAGATGAAAGAACAGTTAAAGTATTGGATTGTAAGGTGAACCAGCTCCTAAAAAGGCGAAGATAGTTTCTTCGGCGCCGGTTTTTTGGAATCGCCGTGGAATTTTGCACATCGATCATTTTCAATAAGGTGGTTCAATAATGGGAGACTATTACGTATCATTGCTTGTTATGCTAGAGTGATGAATTGCAAAAAAATCCAACGGCATTTGAAAAAGAAAAAGTGTTTTTCCATCAGCACAAGGCGCCTGCTCATATTCTAGCTGTCGCCATGGCTAAAATTCACGATTTGCACTTTAGATCTGCCTCCAGTGACTTTTCCTATTTCATACCTCAAAAATTTGGTATGGATGACAGAAATTTTCATCCGACGAGGAAGTGATACCATACGTTAATGCAAATTTTGCAGGGAATGACAGAAACTATTATTTGGTAGGATTGAAAGAGTTAGGGCATAGCTGAAAAAACTTTATTGGCTTAAATGAAAACCATGTTGAAAAATGAATCTGAATTTTAGGGAAAAAGTCCTTTTTCATTTGTTAGGTCGGCAAATTTTCGAACAACCCTCTTGAAACGGACTCTATATAAAGTACTTCTGAAGTTAACTTGATATTATGCGTTTCAAGAAAATTTTAAATTAATTCTTTGGATCTTTTAGTAGATAAACTTTTTGCAAAAAAATACATAAATCTTCTGATATTGAATTATTCTTGAAATTAGAATTTGTGTTCCTACAATAACGACTTTTTTATGGGAATTTTCTAATATCAATTCAAATAACGAGTCAGTTACATTTTAGTCACAAATTAAATGCCATAACGCTGTTTATATCTAGTACAATCCCCAATTCCGCGTTACAAACAGGAACATAATCTTTCTAGAATCACGGGATAGGTCACAAAGTTTCAGTTTCACTTGAATACACAGGTATCGTTAGTAGCAGGTGTGCTGAAATGCTAAAATTTGCATCAACGATGTCGTTGCTATCAGGTTTGGTGTACACGGAAATATTTTTGAAAAACGTAGTCCAGTGCAAATACTTTCAACTCGCAGATCTCAATATATCTTATTGTATACGAAATTGTGATGCGATAAAATGAAAATCTAAGGATAGAAAAATTTTGTCTGAATACATATTCGTTGTTGTTCAGTTTTTAGAAAGTTGTACGTTATACTAATCTTGTATCACATATTGAACAGTATCTCTCTTGAGAACATAATGAAAAAAATATATAAAAAAATATTGAAATTAAGAAGACAAAAAGTTATACGGTCGGCGAAATCACAATGTGAACGTGAATCTTTTTATTTCCTGCTACTGTGAAACTGGTAATAGAAAGCGGTGTTCCAAAGAAAAGGGCAAATGTTTGGAATAAAGATATAAAACTGACGAGGTTATTAAGAGAATTCCAGCAATACCTTGAAAAGCTTCATAGTCCAGAATACAAAATAGCGACTCAAGCACACCAACGGATGATAACATTAGCATTCTGAACTTCTATTTTTTTCTGTATTCAGATAAAGTTTACGCTTAACATACTAGGAATAACTCTCTCCTCGTACTGTTACAGTGGTTCCAAAGATATTTGATGGTTTTATACTTCTAGAGCATTGTCTTCATTTCAACTTGTTTCAATTTCTATTCAGTTTGGATCTTTTGAATGCTTCATCTTTTTAAAAGAAATTTAGCCGATTATTTTTGAGAGCTACTATATTTGGATACAATCAGTTGCTATTATTCAAAGTTAAAATTACACCACAAGTGACTGGCTTCAACATTTGCATAGCGTCGACTGTGCTGGGCTTCTAGATTTTCTGACTGTAAGCTGAAAAGGATATTGACGACGGATTCCAGAATTTTTACGCTTTTCCAGGAGAAATTTAAATCAACGTTTGTCGTCGAATGTAGCCAGGAGTGCAGATGTTTTTTCTGGCGTGTTCATCAAATATGTAGAGGTGTAAGTAGAATCCACCTATACAGTACTAGTAACATTCTTTGGTCACATGTGCTTGAGGGAAAATGTGTTAGAAGGAAACAAATATAAATTCAGTGTATTACTCTACTCTACTTTCTCTAACAGGATATCATAAACTGGAAACACGATAACAAGTTATAAGAAGCTTTTAATTACGATAATTCGAGAGGTTGTAACAGATCAAGATAATTAATCCGATCTATTTGTTGAACATTTCATTGTATTGCTGGAAATTGTTCCAATCATCAGCTTTTAGTTTTTTGAGATTTGGTAACGTGGAAATATTTCGAGCGATCAATTGGATTGCTTCTTATATCAATCAAAATGATTTTACTGTTTTTACTTTTATTTTCAAGTGAAAAACGAACTCTTTGTGTAAATACACACAATACAAATTAAAAAATGCAATCGATAATAAACATAATATAGAATTTTCAAGAAAATACCTATTATTTTCAAATAAAAGTAATATTCTGATAGGTAATAAATTTTAAATTTTTTTTTAATTCTTCAATGAATTTAAAGCAAATGTTCGAATAAACCTTCGTTTTGAGCTAAACAGTAAGCGAGCCGGTTATTAAATTCTCGTCGAACATGGGTGAGTATTTGATAAATAAGCATCCGGAACCCGGACGTCAGGTCTGCAAAACTTATTGTTTGATAAGGTTTTATACGTGCATGAATTTCAAAATGTTGCTATCTTTGTTCAAATGATTGCAGACTTTTGCAGCTGTGCAAATATATAGTTCAAGCTATTAGAAATCGACTGCAGTTTGTAAAATTCGATTCCGACTATTTTTGCAAATTTGGTAACATTTTATACACCACAATAGTTTTTTACACATATGAAAAAATAGATTTTTGATATTAAAAAATATTTATTTGGGGCGTACTTTATTTGGAACGGATAGTAGATAGAAAAACACAAAATTATATATATATAATGGATATTTTTGTGGGGATGTGGCAATAAGACTCCAGAGTAAATTCTTTCAGATATTTATTCCCGAGCTTTCGAATAATTTTTATTCATTATCAAGGGCTATAAATAATTGGTCAATGTTATCATTATTATTAATTAAATGAAATAATAAATACTTACATAAAATCTATAGCGAGTTTTGGAATAGTTGTAAATTTTTATAATAAATTCTTTTAAACATAAATCAATGAAAAACTCAAAAAACAATATGACAATAAACAAAATATTTGATCTTGAACTACTACAATTCCTATTTTTTTATCATACAATTAAACATTGTTATGAATCCTCTGTTCTTTTTTCATAATCTAAAAGATATGCATAGATAACACTAAGGTTATTTAAATATGTTTTTTTATTTATTACATAATTTTGTTCTGCAATATATGTTGTTTCCATATATAAAATCTATCACACCTAAAATTTCTGGAGTATTCAAACCACATAATATAAAAATTGCCAAAAAACAATGTGTTACAATAAAATAAATTTTCAGTAAGATCAAAGACAAGACTCCTACTACTAAATTAACTAATATAGTTTATGAGATTCCTTGCAATATCTGTAATAAGAAATACATTGGTCACAGTAAAAGATCGCTAACCAATCTAATCGTCTCTCATAAAAGTGACAGTAGATTATATCCTGATAGATGTGCTTTAGCGGAACACGTGTTTTATGAAGGCCATTCTATGGATTATCAATCTGCCAAAGTCTTAGCAATAGAAAGTTATTATAGAAAACGCCTTTTTTGGAAACAACGTATATTGCAGAACAAAATTATGTAATAAATAAAAAAACAGATTTAAATAACCTTAGTGTTATCTATGCATATCTTTTAGATTATGAAAAAAGAACAGAAGATTCATAACAATCTTTAATTTTATGATAAAAAAATAAAAATTGTAGTAGTTCAAGATCAAATATTTTGTTTATTGTCATATTGTTTTTTGAGTTTTTCATTGATTTATGTTTAAAAGAATTTATTATAAAAATTTACAACTATTCCAAAATTTGCTATAGATTTTATGTAAGTATTTATTATTTCATTTAATTATTAATAATGATAACATTGGCCAATTATTTATAGCCCTTGATAATGAATAAAAATTATTCGAAAGCAAATATCTTTCTTCAAATTAAAAATTATATATATATATATATATATATATATATATATATATATATATATATATATACATATATATATATATATATATTTGTATGTATGAAATATGTTACCAAATTTGCAAAAATACTTGGTATCGAATTTTACAAATTGCATTCGATTTCTAATTACTTACTCTATATTTTTGCACAACTGCAATAGTCTGCAATAATTTGAACAAAGATAGCAATATTTTGAAATTTGAAATTCATGGACGTATGAAACCTTATTAAACAAAGAGTTTTGCAGACCTGACGTCCGGGTTCTGGGGGCTTATTTGACATAATATTAGCTATATTTTAAGAAAGTTTCATTTCCTTTGAGGAATTTTGGAAATTTAAATTTTAACTTTGAAAAAAACATCCAACTTTTGGAGATTTTTCGATTTTGCAAATTAATTTTTGCAAGTATGACTATCGGACCGGTGCCGTTTTGTAGCTATTTATATTACGAATAAATTTTGTATCGGACATTTTTTTATACGATGTCATCTCGATGAGCTGGAGAAGAAAATCTGCTTAAAAACGGCTTCTCGCGCCGTAATTTGTTAATAAACAATATAGCGGGGCTCCGATCGCGGTTGCAACTTTCTACCTTATTCTCCATTTCATTTCAAATAGATTTGCACAAAAACCGTGTTGTCACCAAGAAAATGCCAAAAAAACCTGCTTTTGATGCCGACTGGATTATATCAGGAGCGTAGGAATTACAGTGTTCAAAATTGAATATTTTATAAAATTTACAGTATTTAATTATTGAGTGGCAATGATAAATGGTTTCAAAAAGTAACCTATCGAATGTCAATATTGTCGACTTTTTGTTTTCCATATTATAACCATTAAAATTATTAAATTTTGAATCCATTTTTATAATCTTTATAATGTCTCATTGTCGCTTATGGACTCTGTATCAAACTCTATTTTACCAAAGAATATTTTTAACACTGTATACATATGTCCGAAGCTCGTATTATTCTATAGTTTGCAATGAAAATTCAAAATTATGAACAGTGAAAATAAATAGTAGAAATACTAAGACATTTTCCATATGGTAAGTTCAGTCCACAACATGTAATTCTTCAAATACCAAATGTATTTCAAAGGCGATTCAAACATTCACTTCAAATACAGCATCTATTCAAAATCACAATTATCTATTGAGAAGTGTTTGTGGGGGAGTCACTTGATAGAAGTTTCCTGTAATCCGAAACTAAATACCATACGATTAGACGGTCAGCTATTGTCGCGGTCATTCTAGTCCAGTCATTGAGGCTGTACTTTCTGATAGTCAAAACAAAACGTATCTACTGCAATGAATCGTTCTTATTTTGAATTAGTTCTTGAATATTGAAAAATCAGTAAAAATACATTTTAACAAATAATAACGTACACCAAATAACAAATGTTTTCATTTGATATGGTATGAAAATAATTTAATTTTCAAGTTTTCCAATCCTATTTATAACATTTTGGAAACAATTGTTTTCAAGTAAACTAGGTAGAAGTGTTTTGAGATGATATTGAATAAAATCTGCGGTAAACTTCGGTTTCAAAATGAAAGTTTTCAGTGGTACACAATTTTGAAATAACATTTAATTTCTGAACAGGATGAAACATTTCAAATAGAGTACCAATTCGAAGTTTCCGAACTCGATATACTTTGATGTTTTGAATAAATTACCGTGAAATTAACAAGAATGTAGGGAAATGCAAGTGTCATATTGATATTTCCAAAATAATTTGTCCTCAACAGTGTCTCAGCGTAAGAAAATTATGAACAATTGTACCAAGTATAGAACAACAGAATAAGCAACAAAGTTACGAATACCGTTAGTTAACAAACGTTTGAAATAATACTGATCACTGTTATCCTTACTGATAGTTGAGCTTACATCAATAATCAGAGCCACATGTAGAATACAGAGTTCACTTCTTCTAATAAATACAGAGTTCTACTCTTAATACTTGTATTTAAAAATTGTAATTTTGATATAACAGTCAGAGCAGATACTTGATGCATTTTTTTTATATTATGCTATGACAGCTTCGTTCTTGCCAAGTGCATACGTTTGATCATGAAATTATTTTATTTTATGCTTCTTATCGCTTTGGTTTGTTTTCACACGTTCTCGGTTATCTATAAACACTTGGTAAGTCTACATGGCGAGAAGTACTAGGTATATTCAACAAATATTCTTTTGCGAACTTACCGCTGACTAATTGTTCTTCAAGATTGTTTTTGCCTCGATTTACACAGATTCAATTTCTAGGCATTATATGTTTTCAATTGATTAGCTCTGCATTACTAAGTACTGGACGTTTATTCTTTCATCTCTCAGTAACCCGAAGGGCTATCTCGTAACTTTTTTTCTTAATACAAGATAAATTATCACATTGCCTCCTTATAGCTTGATATGCCCAAATCCAATAAAATCACCCTCCCTCCTTGATGATGGTTTTACACTGGAACTAGGAGCTCTTAGATATTCTGATTTTGATATATTTGATGATTTATTGTGTGGTTTGAATTGGGAATAACTTGACCCTTCTTGTAATTAAACCCAATTTGAAAAATCGTGCCTAAATATGAATCTTAAAAATTGATAATTTAAGAACCGATACATAGTGATCCTTATTATTGATATTATTGTGAATATGTTTTCCAAATAAGTAAGTTAAATACAAGTATTAAGAACTGTATAAAAGAGGTAAACTAAATCTCTGTTATCGCCCTTAATATGAAATTAACTAGGACTATATTAAGAACAGTTTTTAGCTCGATTGATACAATTTTCACTGTGCGGACTTGTGAGGATCGAGAGTGTTGAACTCTGAGACTGGATTAAAGGTCCAACGCAACGGCAGTTTAAAAAATACCAATAGGTACCTCGAAATTTTTTCTAATTTTCAACACAAGTTTATTGTGTATTCAAACAACAATAAAACACCTCTAATCCTTCTAACAGTTTACTTATTATACTTTGTTAGACAGTATGGATGACATATATAAATTTGACAGTTTTTTGTGTGACGTTCCTTGTTAGACGCCATGACAGGACTACCTAGATGAAAGCGCACATTCCTCAATAATAGCAATTGCCGGTACCTCTCTAGGGACTAATTATATCGGCTGTCAAAATCCAATTAAGGTGGGTTTACACTGTCGCATATATTACACTCCTTCCCACTTAGTTTTGTTCAAGGTCCTAGCAATGGTTACATATCCAACCTATCAGGAGTCTTAATAATTCGTTGAGATTAACGTACCACTGATGGAGGTGTCTTTGAATACTTTGGAGTGGAAACTTTGACCCTATCATATTTAAGAGGAGATTTAGGTATAGGAGTAATAGGGCTCACAAAAAACTTTGGTTCTACTACTTCAATTGAGGAGGGAACCTCATTACCTTCAAGCTCTTTATTCTCTATAGATTTCCGCTCTCGGGTAGTTTCAGTACTTGTCTCAGGCATAACAGACTTATGGAAATTTTTTATCACTTGCTTACTAGTGTTATCTGATCTATCTTTGGAAACAGCTATTTCTGGAAATTGTAGGAGAGTTGGTTTTAAATGATCCGCGTGAACATACCGGACCCTTCCTTCTGAGGTCATAACTAGGTAAGAATTCTTACCAACTACTTTTAAAACTTTGCCTGTAACCCATTTGTTCACCTGTGTTATATATAGTAGCATCACAGACTGATTCACTAAATACATTTTATTTTCACGTCTTCCCTTGTTTTGTCTGTGGGCTACAACTTCTTCTCTTTTCCTTTCCACCTTCCCTTTTAAATATTTTGGATGAAACATAAAGTTTAGTTCGGGGAATCTGTTTAAATATCAGTTCTGCTGGTGTCTTCAATGTAACAGTACCTGGAGTGTTCCTATAATTGAACAAAAAATTATCCAACTTGTGTTCAGTAGTTTCGCATTTCTCATACAGATCTCGATTGGACAAATCATTTTGCATAGCTTTTTTGATGTTTGAAACTGACAATTCATCCTGTAAAAACACTTTCTTTAAAGATTTTTTTGATGTCGAAACTGATTTTTCGGCACTGTTAATCGATTCTGGGTGATAAGGTGGAGTGTTGATTATATGTATTCCATTGAATCTACAAAATTTATGGAATTCTTGACTGTTAAACGAGGGTCCATTGTCTGCCACCAAGACTTCAGGTAGACCGAATCTACTAAAGAATTCACGAAGTTTTATGATTGTCTTAAAAGCATTTGTTCCATTCATTCGAAAAATTTCTAACCATTTTGACGTGGTATTTATCACCAAAAAGAATTTGTAGCCTTCCAAATCGAAAAATTCCACATGAATTCTTGAAAAGTTTCTCTCACTTTTCTCCCAAGATGACATTTTTTTCTCGATTACTTAAAATATGACATTTTTGACACTGGCTAACAAATTGCTCAATATGGTCGTTGATCTTTGGTCACCAAAAGTCGCTTCCAGCTCTTAGTTCCATTCTTACAACTCGATTTCCCCAAGTTAGACTATCGCATTCTACACTCAGCTCATTTCTTCTTTGAAAATAGGGTTTTAATTTATCTTCGTTGCAGTTAGACCATCCATGTTTGATATTTTCAATAACTTTAGTCAAGTATTTATCTTTCTTTGTCTCTCCACAAATCAGCTCTGCGGTGATAGGCAAATTATCTTCATATGTGAACGCAAAAACTTGTTCCTCTATCTTACTCTCTTCATACATCTCAGAGAGTGGCAATTCCTGAAGACAATCAACATTAGACATCTCACTAGCTTTCTTGTATTTAATCTCATACTTATATGAAAATGACTGTCTCGACCCTTACTTCGTGGAATATGCTCATATTTTAAAACAGAAAGTAACGTTAGTACAAAATTGTTAAATGTAAAAACAAAAATACCACTATTAAAGAAGTCAGGTATATATAAACTCAAATGTCCAGAATGTAATGCTGTCTATTCGGGTCAGACCCTTAGGAATTTTGAAATACGATACAGTGAGCACTTACGAGCATACAGATTAAAACAACCAGATAAATCCCACTACGCAAAACATCTACTTGACACCAATCATTCATTGACACCTAACACAGAACTAGAAGTACTGCATATTTGTGAAAAGAAACAAGAACTGGATTTCCTTGAAGAACTGGAAATTAGAAGACATTTAAGAAACCCACAATATGAAGTTGTCAATGAACAGTAAAATCTAGGGAATTCTCCACTAATAAACTGTCTTCTTAAGTGATAATTGTAAAGATCAGCAGATATAGTTTTCCTGGTTTTCTATATCATTGCACAGTTATACTGATCTTAATTGGAAAAATGATATCCAGGATATCACCATAGGGCTAATAATATATAGGCTTCAATATTTGTAATATCACATCTTCTTCTTTTTTCTATAAACATATATTAAGCCAATCACAAGTTAGGTTACTTCTTGGTCTAGCCAAAAATAACTACTAAACATCAGGTAGGCATAAAATGAAATGTAACTTCTGTCATTCTGACGATGATATTGATTTATCGAAACAATTTTCAATTTTTTAGAATTGTCAATAACTTGTATTATATTGTGGAATTAACTAGAGACCTTGAGTTTCAATTAAAAACACTCATACTTATATGCATATAATATTACAGCCCGTCGCTGGATCCTGGCATGAGCTAATGTAGGCAACCCATGTTTTTCCCAAAAAATGGTTTTTAATGGCTGGTGATCGGACAAAATTGTGAGTTTCCTTCCGTACAAAAACTTGTGAAATTTGCGAACTGCAAACATTACTGCATAAGCTTCTCTCTGTACTTGAGCATAATTTATTTCTGCTGGTGATAGTGTACAAGATGCAAACTGGATTGGCTTACAGACACCATTTTCTCCCAAGCTTAAAATTGCTCCCAACCCATATGGACTAGCATCAGCAGCGACTACAAGTTCCTCATTAGGGTCATAGTGTGTTAAATTAACACAGTTATTAATCATATCTTTACATTTTTCAAATGCTGCCTGTTGAGATTTTCCCCAATTAAAACGTTGACTTTTTCTAAGTAAATCATTTAGCGGACTTAAAATATCTGAACGATGAGCTAAAAATTTATCATAAAAATTCAACAAACCAAGAAAACTTTTAAGTTGAGTTAAATTCTTAGGGACAGGTGCATCGTTAATTTCTTTTTATATCAGCTTTACTCAAGGTGTGACCTAAAAACTCAATTTGTGACTGAAAACATATACTTTTGTCACAATTTAATTTGATATTATGTTTTTCAAATCTTTGCAAGACTAGCTCAACATTTTTAATACATTCTTCTAGATTCCTTCCGGAAATTACACAATCAACTAAATAGACACCTACAAACTCTAACCCTGTCAAAATTTGTTCCATAGTTGACTGAAATATGGCTGGACTACTTGAGATACCGTAGGGTAATCTAGTGTACTGAAATAATCCAATATGCGTATTAATTGTTAATAACCCTTGACTTTGTTTGTCAACTGATAATTGTATATATACATTGGATAAATCTAAAACAGAAATCATAACTCCATCTGATACTGAGAAAAACGAATCATCCAGAGTCGGAAGGGGGTAGTGATCCATTTTCAAAATTGGGTTAACGGTTTTTTTAAAATCTCCACAAATTCTGATGGTATTGTTTTTCTTTGGCACTACCACTATAGGACTAGCTATATCTGCATGACTAACAGGAAGTGAAATACCTTCGGACACTAAACTCTCCAGCTCAACGTCCTAAACTTTTCCTACATACTTTGGACTTTTTCATTACTTAGGATAGAACTCGCCTTATAAGTGGACAATTTTAGACTATTAAGAAAATTGGGACTATTGATTGTTATAAGGTTGTTTTTTGACATAATTTGACATGTTACAGGTAAATTTAATGACTCTTTTTGATCTTCAAAGACATTTCCATCATTACCTTGGTTCAAACTTATCCACTGACCGTACTTACTACTTGACTTGACATTTGACTCCTGACTACTACTTATTTTTCAACCTCCCTGACACATTGGCTCTGTCCCACTACCAGGACCCTGACTTTTCACAGCTGCCGACTGACCATAATCATTATTGACATTTAGACTTGACCTAAAAGACTTACAATGATCAATTTCTTCAACCTTAGACACTATGTTATTTTTGACATTTTGACCAAAATTGAACATTGACCTCCAAGCTGGTTTAAGCTTATCTAACCAATTTCTACCTAATAATGGTCTCAAAGATTCACTAGTTTTAACAACAGTTAGGGGTAAATATTCAAAATAACTATTACTTGACCTAACTTTAACAATAATTTGACCTATGACTAATAAATTATCGCCTGACATTGTTTTAATAGATACATTACAAAAGTTCAATGATAATGTTCGAAAAATCTAGCATAATCTCGTTCAGAAATTACACTTACACTAGCTCCTGTATCTACTTCCATTTCAATGTTTTTGTTTTCAACACAAACCTGTACGAGTTGACAATCACTCGAGGTTTTATTTATGACAATTTCTTCCAACTTTAAACATGAACATTGCTCATCGTGTACCTCTTCTGACTTTGAGTTTTCTTCACCTTCGGCATACTTGACTCCTCTGGACTGTCTACATGCTTTGGATGTGTGACCCTTGCGTTCGCATAAAAAACATTCCCAGTTTTTAGCAGGGCCTGTATCTGTATTGTGTTATCTTCCACAACGGAAACAACCCCTTTGGACTTGCTTGTAATCTGACTTTGGTTGACGACTTTGACTGTTTAACTGTTTTGAAAACTGACCAAATCTTGATTGATTTGTCGACCTGCCTTGTGACTTGGCTTGTGACTTTACTTGATGTACACTTGTATTTTGTGGAAAGACTAATTTGGACTGCACTATTAACATCTCATAATCCAATGCCTCTTTACAGGCTTGCTCAAACATTAAGGAATTGTCCTTAGTCAATAATCTTTGCACTACTGACTCACATCTGAGACCACAAACAAACCGATCTCTTAGAGCTTGGTCTAAAAAGCTACCATACTTACAGGATGCTGACATGGTTTTTAATTGGACTATATATTCAGATATGGACTCATCTGATTTTTTATTTCGATTATTGAACTTGTACCTTTCTGCAATTATTGATACTTATTGAGTAAAATGTTTTCCACCACTTCTACCATCCCCTTATACGATTTTAACGTCGGATTTTCAGGACGCATAAGACTTTTCAATAGTTTATACGCCTCTGGACCAATTAGGGTTCTTCCTCCTTGGTATTGTTCACTTCTAAAAATTGTTTAACTCGTTTGTTGTACTTTCAGCACTGATGACAATTTTATTTCCACTGACCTGACTGACTACTCACTCGTCGCCAAACTATTGTGTATTCACACAACATTAAAACACCTCCAATCCTTCTAACAGTTGACTAATTATACTTTGTTAGACAGTATGGATAACATATAGAAATTAGACAGTTTTTTATGTGGCGTTCTTTGTTAGACGCCATGACAGGACTACCTAGATGAAAGCGCACATTCCTCAATAATAGCAATTGCCGGTACCCCTCTAGGTACTAACTATGTTGGCTGTCAAAATTCCATTGAGGTGCATTTACACTGTCGCATATCTTACAAAGTTAACTGGACTTGTCTTATTTTGAATATTTTTCTACGGTCACATTCCAAAATAACTGTGAATAGACTAATATTTTTGACTCATTTTAACAAATGTTGTATATATCGAAACAGCACTATACAATTTCTGCATTAAAATCTGCGAACTCAAGTCAAATTTTCATGAATTTCAACTTATTCAAATTGAGAACGTAGCCTCGAAATTTCTCCGTCTAAGGAACTGGCCTAGGAGAACATTTGTAATTGCGTTGAGCATTAGGCAAATTCGAATTGCCGCTGCTTTGTAGTATTCGCTTCCAGTTTTATCATTAATTCGTGCCTTCGCTTCTAATTCTGTTATGTCAATAGATTCTATGAGTTTGTTAAGCAATTACAGTCCATTGAGTTGAAGTTGATGAAAGTCCGTATGGCCGATTCCGCAATGGGACGACAGTATGTGACGAGATTTATAAATATAACTTCGGGGCAGTCTCATTGAATTTCAGGTTAGATAAGTATCGATTTTGCTGACCGGTCAGTTATTTTGAGAACAATGCTGTTTAGAAAAACAGTTCGCATTCGCAATAGAGAGAAATGTAAAACGTATTTCCAATGTTTGTCATGCTTTTAAAGCTGAACTAAAGCTCTTACATACCTATGAATTAGCTAATTCAATAATCTCATTCCGATCATAACCAATATTTGTAACACTACACAATGATAGTGTTGTATTATTTATCGGAAAACAAAATTATATAAATTTGAGTTACAGTATATAACATATTTTTCCTCTTCTTCATCTTAGTCCGCCGTCTTCATTCGAAGGTTGGTGATCCAAGTGGCTATAATGGTACGGGAAAACCCAACCTGAACCATTGACGCAGATCTCTGAGCCAAGAGACCTGTCTTCTTCCCACTCATCTTTTGCCATCGATTTTTCCTTCGATGATCAGTCGGGGGATGTGGTAACGTTCTCCCTTCATGAAGTGTCTTATATACTAGAGCTTTCGTTCTTTGATGATTGTCATGAGCTCCTCCTTTCTACCCATTCATTTGAGTAACTCCCCTACCCGGGAAATACGCAATATTCGACGATATAAGTACTGTATGATATTGATTAATAACTGTTAACGAATATCCACATAATTGTGTAAGTTGGTTCTCCTTCTCCAAATGAAACTCTTGTGAAAATTTAACACTCATATTAATTATTACCAGGAAGTAATATTTCACATTACTTACTACAAAATTATATTTATTTAGTGACACTTTGTTAGGATATATAAAAACAGTTAACTTCATTTAAACATGATATTGAACTGTTCATAGAGAACCGTATTATAAGTAACCCGATGCTTACTAAGAGAATATCGCAATTACTTGAAATTATCAAACGTAGGTGGAGGAAAGTTAAAATCGAATACCTAGTCCTCAAAAATATACAGAGAAGTGAACGGTACTTCGTCTCACGAGGTTCTCGCTCTACTGCCTCTTTTAGACAAGCGGGGTGGCTAGGGGAGAAACAATTGCTTTTCGTTCCCTATGGACTAATGACAAATACCAGATGTTCTTTCTTTTTGAAATTCTGTATAATACTCAAGGTTAAGGGATTTAAATATCCTTTCAAAGCGCCACTTGAAAAATACCTAACATATGCTGATGCAGCCATCATAAGCGGCGCAGGTATTTTTTAAAAGGGGATGCAATCTGTAAAATAAACGGTTTTAAAGATTAAAACTAACTTTTCCGCATCTGTGACCCTGAACAATATTCTATCATAAAATTGTTACTTGTATACACTTCGGGGGATGTATTGTGCTAACAAACCGAAATTTCTCCAAAAATAACCAAAAATTTAGTATATCTGGATTTATAGGACCCGCTGTACTCGCTCCAGTCAACTGAAAATCAATAGGGTACATCTGTGAGACACTTTGAAAAATAATATATCATAAAATTGATCAATCGTATACTCTCTGGAGGCTGTATTGTGCTAAGAAACTGAAAATTCTCCAAAAATTACGAAAATCTGGTACTTCAAGTACCATAGCACCCGTTGTATTGGCTTCAGTGAGCTGAATATCAATAGTGTTCATCTTTGAAACGCTCTGAATAATATTCAATCATAAAACTGATCACTTGTATATACTCCGGAGGCAGTATCGTGCTAACGAACTGAAACTTCTCCAAAAATGACAAAAATATCATACTAAAAGTACTGTAGCACCCGTTGTACTGGCTCTGGTGAACTGAAAATCAATAGGAATCATCTGTGACATCTCCTTAACAATATTCAATCATAAAATTGCTGATTTATTGCACTCCGGAGGCTGTATCGTGCTAACAAGAATTGTAAGGAAAAGTGGCCGACGACAACGACGACATACACACAGGATTTTTTTTCTAAAAACCGTTTTCTCGTGTTGTTGTTGATAGAAAACGTAAAAATAACTCAAAGAAAATTTTCAAAATTCCAACTTTTTTCGGGGTAAACCAATACTATTCTCGCATATTGAAAGGTTGGGCGGAAAAGTGATAAACATTGTTTATTGAACAAGTACATATCGAATGCATTAATGCGATTCTCTAATAAATTGTTGAAGGTTCAATTCTCCAATTCATAGATTAGGACTGGAAAGATGTAACAACGCAGTATACGTATACGGAGTTCTAGGCCCAGGCTTCGATCGCCTATCCCAGGGGTCTCCAAACTACGACCCGCGGGCCAAATCCGGCCTGCCACTGCCATCAATCCGGCCCGCGACAGCTTAAGACTAGTGTCATCAATCTGGCCCACGACATTCAATATTTTACCTGTGTTACTATTGCTGTGATAAGTTGAATGGAAGAGAATGAAAAGACAGAATCATAATTACTCGGTTTTATTTACTTGCAAAGTATAACTTTACGACAGAAATTATGACGCAGGAAACTCAACTTAAGTATTTTGAGCCTAAGCATATTAATAACTAACAAATAATTAAATTTAAATTAATCCCACTAATAAAACAAAAAAACACTATTGAGATTTATGTAATTGTGTTTTTCCATCGACAATTGTTTGTAGTTTTGGATTAATTTTACTTGTACCAATTATTAAAAGAGATTTAAGATTCGCATCGGTTAATTTTGATCTGTAAACATTTTTTATGTACTTCATCTTGGAAAACGTTTCCTCACACAAGTACGTAGTACCAAAAACAGAAAACAGCTCACGAGTAAATTTATGCAAATTATCAAATTGTGCCAGTGGAAGATTCCAACAAAGATGAATTTTGATATTTGTTCTTAAACATATCACTGCACTGTACATAAATAATTTCCATTTGGACTCTCGGAGCCCTGGTTTCAATATCAGAATCAAAAGGATCTTGAATAAGCTTAATCTGAGAACCGAGTATCGAAATTTATCTTTGAAGTACTCAAAGTTTCGACTGCAAAATCTACTGGAAATTCAGTCTCTGTACTGTGGCTGAATATTTCACATTTTTTACGTAATTGCAATTGAAATAATATTATTTTATGCCTGAACGATTTGATATTGGTGTATAAATCAGGAAGAAGCTGATTTTCTACTTGCAATCTCAAATTCAGTTCGTTCATATGATTTGTCAAATCGACATAGAATGCAATTCCCACAGCCATTCACTGTTTTCTAAATTGGCATAAGGGCGATGCTTCTCATTCAAAAAAATTTCGATCTCGAAGTTCAAAAAAGCACTTAACGACTTTTCCGCAACTAAGCCAGCGTAAGGCAGTATGATATGGCAAAACACTTTCTCCGTTCTCTTCAATAAACTTGCGAAATTTTCGGTGATTCGGCCCTGTGGATCTGATAAAATTAACAACTGATTTAACTGGTCTTAGAACTTCAGACAGATCCAAACATTTTCCGCACAAGGACTGTTGATGAATGATACAATGGCATACTAATGATTTTGAACGACCATCATTTTCTGCAGCCTTTGACACAAGTGCGATCACTCCTTTATTTTTACCACACATATTTTTGCCTACATTGGTGGTGATAGATTTCAAGTTTTTCCATCAAAGGTTTTTTTATTAATGACATTTTCAACTCCCTTAAAAATATCTGCCCAGTTGTCGTGCCGTGAATATTATCAATATCAAGAAGTTCTTTATACACTTCATAGCTTTTATCGACTCCACGAATATAAATCAACACCTGAGCAGTATCTGACACATCCGTTGACTCATCCAAGGCTAGAGAAAACCACTCAAGATGTCCATTTTTGTCAGACAGTTGAGATGATATATTTTCTGCGATGTCTTACACCCTCCGAGCCACGGTGTTGCTGACAAATTGACACCTTTCAATAAATTTACTTTTCCGGGACATATTTCTTCAGCTACTGCAATCAAGCATTCTTTTATCATTTCTCCATCGGTGAATGGTTTTCCACGTTTTGCGCTTCAAAGCTTCAAATTTTTCCGTCCGCAATAGTCCTGTATATTTAGAGTAATTTGAAAGATGTTTCGAATAATAGTGACGTTTAATGTTATATTATTTGAGAACAGCTATCGTTTTATTACAAATTAAACATAGCGCCTTATTATCTTGGAACGTTCTGCATTCACTGTCTATTTTTCGCAATAAAAGCCTATGTTTGCTTAGGTGGGCAGAAAATTTAAAATTGTTATGACCCTTGCAACATACCGAAAAAAATATTATAGCCCCAAGGCTTCAAAGTTTGGAGACCCCTGGCCTATCCTGTTCTATTCTGGATAGGATTTTTTTTTTAGAATAATTGGCTTTGTTGATGAGAGCGTCGAGGTATTTCACAGACGGTACTTGCTCCTTCACCGCGTTGTCAATTTGAAGGCTTGTTCGATTCGGTCTCTTGGAACACACAACCGCCTTAGTCTTTGTGACATTCATGTGAAGACAGTTCCGCGCTCTATTTTCGACGATGGTGTCCATCATATTCTGAAGATTTGGGGGCAAACGTATGTTCTCAATGAGAGTGCCGCTAACCTCAATTCCCTCCTTTACATCGCCGAGTGCCTTTCGGAACACCGAATCGGAGTATATATTAAATAGGAGGGGGGGACAGGACACATTCCTGTCTGACGCTTCTTTGAATTTCTATTTCGCCAGATGTTGTACCCTCTACTCCCACCTTTGCCGCCTCATCTACCTTTGTTATTAGTAACGCTACTGGTTTAAAAAAGTAATAAGAAAAAACATGTTTGGAATATTGCTAATTACCGTGTCCAACCTAAAAACCGACGCAAAAGAAACAAAAGAGTTCATTTATTAAAAACAGTTCATCTTCCTATAACTCATTAACGACAAGACTTATCACACATGTTTATATAAACTTTTATACTTCAAATTAAACAGCGAATTGCCCACATCAATATTTCAGTTCACTTTGGAAACACCCTTAATTTTGCACCTAAATTTTTAGGCAACGTACTTAAATTATATTTTTTTACATATTAAAATACTTTTCAACCCGTAACGTGATGGGTGAATGTCGTTTCCAATATAGAAAAGATTACAATAACCTTCTTTATCGATCTGCAAAGCCGGTCCCTAATAATAAAAATTACAATATCAACTTGAATGCTCGAAATTAACAGTTATAACAAAAATAAAACTTCTTTTCTCCACAGAGCGAGTGGATCATCTTAAATATTGCATGTCGTAAAAATCTTCCCATGTTGTTTCAAAAACTTCCTATAGCAGAATACGGTTTGCCTGCCTAAAGCCATAGGATTATACTTTTTACTTCTGCCAACCCTATCTGCGATGAGAAAAAAGTATTGGTTTACCCCAAAAAAAGTTGGAATTTTGAAAAAATATTTTTAGTTATTTTCACGTTTATCATCAAGAACAACACGAAAAAATGGTTTTTAGAAAAAAAATCCTGTGTGTATGTCGTCGTCGTCGTCGTCGTCTTATTCGTCGGCCACTTTTCGTTACATGCCTTGTTAGCACGATAGAGCCTGCGGAGTGCAACAAGTCATCAATTTTATGATTGATATTGTTCAGGACATCTCACATATGAACCCTATTGATTTTCAGCTCACCAAAGACAGTACAACGGGTGCTATGGTACTTGAAGTACGACATTTTTTTAATTTTTTGAGAAATTTCAGTTTGTTAGCACGATACAGCCTCCGGAGTGCAAGAAGTCACCAACTTCATGATTGAATATTATTCAGAGCATCTCACAGATGAACCCTATTGATTTTCAGCTCACCAGAGCCTGTGCAACAGATGCTATTGTACTTTAAGTACGACATTTTCGTCATTTTTGGAGACATTTTAGTTTGTTAGCACGATAGAGCCTCCGGAGTATATAGAAGTGACCAATTTCATGATTGGGTATTATTCAGGGCGTCTCAAAGGTGCACCCTATTGATATTCAACTCACTAAAGTCAGTATAACGAGTGCTATAGTACTTGAAGTACCAAATTTTTGTAATTTTTGGAGAGTTTTCAGTTTGTTAGCACGATACAGCTTCCAGAGTACATACAAGTGACCAATTTTATAATTGGATATCGTTCAGTGCGTCTTATAGATGTACCTTATTGATTTTAAGCTCATCAGAGCTAGTACCTGAAGTGCCACAATTGTGTTCCTTTTTGGTGAAATTTCGGGTTGTTAGCACTATACAGCCTCCGGAGTGTGTACAAGTGACCAATTTTATAATTGAATATTTTTCAAAGTGTCTCTCAGATGTACCCTATTGATTTTCACCTGACTAGAGCGAGCACAGCGGGACATATAAATCCAGATATACTACATTTTTTCATTATATTGGGAGAAATTTCGGTTTGTTAGCGCAATACATCCCCCCAAGTGTATACAAGTGACAATTTTATGATAGAATATTATTAACGGCATCTCACAGATGCGGAAAAGTTACTTTTAATCTTTAAAACCGTTTATTTGACTATGTATTCCTATACAATCAAAACAAAGCATTTATGTTTCTATTGTTGACCCATCCCTCTAGATATAGATAAACACGTAGCTTTCCACTATTAGAATATTCGAGTGTCTTGTCATCGAAGAATTCTACTCTTCTTTAAAATTTCTCCTTGAAAGATGATAAATAATTAATCTGCAAACACGGCTCTCCTGAAACTGATTTTCGTACTTTAATATAATTTATGTGTAGCGGCGCAGTTTTTTTATTTGTTTAATTTTTTGAATTGAATTTGAATTGTTTTGAGAAATCCGTAGTAAATCTTTTCCATTATCTAGCGAATGAGAAGTCTAAATTTTGATCTCCTTCAAGTCCAGCTCACAAAATGTGGTTCAACTAACCGTTTAGATAAAATGCGTAATTTTAGTCCGTCATTTGGAACTCGAAAATATGATATTTGGCTGAATGTTTCAAGTACCACCAGCGGTTCCAAGTGGATTTTGACGAATATGTTCTGAAAGATTATTGTTTTAATATTTATTAATTGCCTACCTCACATCTTACCTGACAATTTTTTTTGTTAGCTTCTTTAAACGTGAATATTCAGTTTTTAACGACCGACATTTATGTTCATAGTATAACTACATTCAAATTTTATTATAAGTCTCGACTTTTGAGCTTCTCTTGGATGCTGATGTATTTTGAAAATAATAATTATGCTGTTTCAACGATGCCTCATTTGAATATGACGAACAACTATGACACACTATAATGGCGTTCTCAGTAAGTTGTATGGTATTCAATTTTATACTAATAAAATAAAACGAAAATTTATACGTAGGAATTGAAAGAATGGAGAAATAGGATAAAAAAGAGTCTTAAGTAAATAATCTTATATAGACAAATAGTTGGAAAATAGATAAAAGTTAGAAAATTGTAAAAATGACGAAAGGAGAAGTAAAATTGAGATTATGGAGCGGAATCTAAGGAGACTGCTTGTCTGAGTTAGTTATATAATTAAATAATTCATTATCAAATCGCTTAATTAAATTTGTGTTTACCATCGAGGAATCCTCATTTTCCCTACTCTCAACGGCCGATTTGCCAGTTTTTCTCGTTTAAGACACGTTTCTTAAATGAATAAACGCACAGCCGGTTAATATTCGTAGGGCTGTCCCATTTAAAATAATTTATGAATTTTAGCAGTAAGCCATTAATCTCGAATCGCTGAAGCGTTTTTTGTTTTCATAAAATTGCTGAAATTTTTGCCAAGGTCCCTTATAATTAATTTCAGAAGGTGTTTTTAAAGGGCCCATATTCACGCTATTAGCCCTCCGACTCTGTGGAAATAAATTAGCAGGCGGAAATGTCGAAAAAAGTATTTTAGAGGGCCATGCCATTAAGATTAATGCTAATGGTCGCATCCACGGCAAACTACCTTGATTAAAAAAGTAGTTTTGTAACAACCTTCAACGTCTACTTTCGTGATAATTAGTAGGTGAATAGGAAAACGTCTAAAAATCTTAAAATTTAAATTACTAAATCCCAATCAAGTTGAAAAATTAAAGAATTCCGAATCTACTTATCAGCAAACCCAGCGATATACCTACACCATCAACATTTTTCGATAAAGGCTAAATTTGTTCCGAAACGTCAGAAAGATATTTCCATAAAAGACATGATATTCATGAGATTAGAATAACAAAAACGCATTCAACATAATTTATAAAAAACATCTATGAATTTAAGTAAGTAAAAGAACTGAAGTTTTGTTTGGATAACGCTTTAACCAACTCACCACGTGTTAACCTAACCTAAACGCTAAAATCAAGTTTGATATCCAAAATGCTTCTTCATTTCCTGAAACCTGATCAACTAGTATGATAGTGATGTTGGAAACTGGACTGTCGTAACAGACATGTGGCATGCTGCTAGAGAGTATATCGAAGACTACTTAGAAATAGCATATCTTCAGCACGTGGAACATAATCGTAATAAATTTAAATATGCGTTATGACCAGCACAAGACTTCCTCACATACGATACATATCCAGTTTTTGACAGTCATGTCATACACTAAATAAAAACTATTGATTTGTTTTGAAATAGTTGAATAAATCTCAGTACACAACAGATTTCAGAATATTTTTTTGTTTTTCTTTAGGGCTGAACTCACGCACGTAGTTTCTTGCTGCATGGGTCCTTAAGCCAAAAAAATTATACATTTTTTGAAAAAATGTTTCATACAAAAGTTGTTCAAGATTTAATTATCTTCAAGTTTTATTTGAAAATCTTTCCATATATTAATAATTTGGATGCCTAAAATTAGGAAAAACTGATTAACGTTTTAAGTAAACTACCACTTTCCGTTCATGAATTTCAACTAAAGGTAACTGGGTGTTCTTTATCCAACCTTTGGATTTTTCTCTCTTATTTTATCCTCTGCAAATAATCTCTTTTCTTAGATACTAAAGTAAAGAATCTATTGTAACATTTGACTTTTATTTATTTTCATGTATATTTATGTATAGGTTATCCCTCTGCCTCTGGTACAGATACAAGCTCCTGCAGCGCAATGCAGGTGGTCCTTCGTTTTTTTTTCGAATCTGCTAAGAGCTATTATGTTATGAGCATTTTTACATTATTTGGCTTCTGAAAACTGCCACCTGATACTTTATTTTCTCTTCTGCCCACACATATAGTTTTTATGGTCCTTCGAGCAGGATAAAGCTCTTGTCAATTTGACAAGCCTCCCTTCTACTCTTTTTCTATAAAATATTCTTTTTCCTAATTGTGACTCTTGCTTTTGGTAGTCTTTGATGGATCCATGGACAAAAAATGTTCGCGAGTGAGCGGAACTCTTATTAAACGTGGCAACGCAGCAATCTGCATTCAATATTACAACTGCTTAGAATCCAACCATCGACATCGACTATGTGGAGCTGGCAATAATGGAAAAAACAACATCACAGTGATGTACAGATTTTTTGTTGTGCATAGGTAAAAGTTTTAGCATATTATTTCTTGTTTGTAGATGAAGAATATTTGAATTGCTTTTTCATGTTTTATGAATAATATCTGCTATTCTACTTGCAGAATTTATTGAAATATTTATAGTATTGTAGGTAAATAATTTACTTTAATGATAATCGTTTTTAGTTTGTACCTTCATTTGGTATATCTAATTCATTCTAAATTTGCATATTTCTTCATGTTTAGTAAATGCAATAATTGCATTGTCTTCCCCCACTCCGCTAGCTCGGCTCGAAGGACCACAAAAACTATGTGTGTGGGCAGAAGAGAAAATAAAATATCAGGTAGCAGGTTTCAGAAGCCAAACAATGTAAAAATCTTCATCACATAATAGTTCTTAGCATCTTCGAGAAGAAACGAAGGGCCACCTGCATTGCGCTGCAAGAGCTTGTTATCCATACCAGAGGCAGAGGGATAACCTATAGTACACTGGGGTCTGCATTATGTCCATAAATGCTTAAATTTGAAATTTTAAAATTATTTCTCAACTCCTTAAGGTGAGTGTGCCGTGACCAAAAATGGATGACATACGGACGCACCGACATCATGCTCAAACTTGGTCAGTCGTCTTAAATAGTCATGAAACGGATATTTTCACAAAAGTCTCGACTTTTTTGCCATTACAATACTACCTTTCCTGACATTGGATTTTCGGAAGTAAAAATCAGTACCTTTCAAACGACAACTCACACAACAAAATATGACTATTACTTGACAAGTTATAGGATTTGAATACTCAATATATAGTTCCCATAAATCATTTTTTCTGCCATTCAGACTCTAAAACTGTATTCAAATACTATTAAATCCGTGATATCGAAGATCTACAGATAATATTGCTTTTGTGACATAGAAATATAGTTTCATGAAATTTATGAAGTAGCTATTGCAATACTAGGGAGGAACGTGCCACTTTTCCTCCCGTAGGATGAAGGTAAACGTCCGAGGGAGGAAAAGGCACTTGACTCCCGTGCAATGCATATGACTTTTCCTTCTACCCTAAATTGATCTTTTCATGAAACTTCATTTGCAGCACAAATAACGAATTTAAGGACACAATTAAGTAGGTACAATAATATTTTTTATTAAACTAATTTATTAATATAATACTATATAATTAATTACACCTAGTCATGTTTATCTAAAATTTAGCATTAAGTATGTTGATATTGGGCAGCAACAAGAGTTTCAGAATTTGAACTATTTTCGCTTACCACGTAATGGCGGTAACTTCTAGAAGTGCTTGGCTGATTGTGTGCAAGTTTGGGTTATTTATTACTTTCCTTGATTTAATAGGAAATTTTTTTTGTGTAGAATTCTTCTACATAACCTTATGCAATATTAGTTGATTTCCAGCCGCCATGCTGTCTTAGAGCTAAAATATCTCCACCAGCATTTACTAATAGTTCTAATAGTTCACACAATGAAGTAAGTTGGTGAGTGTTGACCGCCCTGGAATAAATCCGTATCGTTGTTTTGGAATAATATGTTGTTCAAGGAGGCTATCCATCATAGTCTCGGAAATAATGGATTCCAATACTTTACTGACGACGGGTAATGAACTTATTGGGCGATAATTGTGGCTATCGAGCTTATTGTCCTTCTTAAAAATGGGGGTGACAGAAGCTAGTTTCCAACTAGGGGCAGAGAGCTATTTGTGAAGGATGATTGCATTATTAAGCATAGCGGAGTAGCGAGAGCGTCGGAATATCTTTTAAGAAAGTAGGGTGTCAGACTATCTAAGCCAGTTGAGGCGTTAGTACGCAGGTTTAGCAAATGCTGTTTGATTTTATCATTTGTGAACAGAATATTGTCAAGAGTGGCGAAGAGAAGGGGGGATATGATGTCAGGCATATTGTAAAAACTTTTGAGAATGCCTGTGAGAGTGTTTCGGAAGTCTCTTTATTTGATGAGAAAATGCTACCGCCATCTTTTAGAAGGAGAGGAATAGCGACTTGAGATGATAGTGAGGAACGTACGTATTTAAAAACTTTTTTTGAGTTTCCGCTGGCTATAATTGATTCTTCAAAGTTGTGCCTGAGATTATCAAGTAGTACTTTGACCCGATTAGAAAAATTGCGATGGTTACTGTAATCTACGGTAAGCCTTGTTTGTTTATATTCTCACCAGAGGTGTCGCTTGTGTCTCATTAAATGTAGTGCCTGGTTATTAATCCAAGGTTTTAGGTTATTTGTAGTAATTTTACGTTGGGTTGTATCCTCACTAATTGTTTTACTGGTGATTTGAAGGAAGATATTTCACATTGTCGAAGGATCAAAAGACAAATTCAACACAGAATGCCAATCGAGCTGTGATAAGTCGTCGTTAACTTTGTTAAATTCAGTATAATTGTAAGTGAGTGGGTTACTCAAACTTCGAGAGGAGTTTACATTAAACTGAATGTGAGTTGTTATGACTGCGTGATTATATTTACCTATTGGAGAACTAATTTCGGGAGTTGTTAGTAGATTGTCATCATTGGTAAGAATAAGGTCCAGAGTAGACGGTTGGTTGTTGATTCTAAATCTGATGGGTTCTTCTATCAGTTGGGATAGGTTGAAGTTTGAAATAAAATTTTGAAAAAAATTATGCGTACTAATACCATCAGCTAGAGATATCGTTTTCCAGACAATTTCAGGAAAGTTGAAATCACCGACTAGTATAAGATTATCAAGCTCCGACATTTCTCACAGTTTCTCGATCAACAAGATGTCATTTTCACGGTGGGGGTCTGGTGGTCGATATAAGCAAACGAGATTAATTGGAAATAAGTTTTAAACAATGCACAGATGGATGACATCTATACCTGGAATATTGAAGTCACCTACCGTGACTGAGAATGAAGAATTAATGACATCAACCAAGTACAAGCACACACCTCCACCTACACGGTGTTCTCTATCTTTACGTTGTTCATCTAACTGTAGGTAGGGTTTGATATAATTGCTATTGCCGTATCCTGTTATTTTAATAAGTTCTTGTTTTGCCAATTGTGAACCAGCAGTGGCTCGGTGAGAATGATTTGAAAATGTTCTGTTCGCCATATCCAAATTTATCAATTCTGCAGACTCTTTGGTCTATTTACTAATTTCATGCACTCCAGTTGGCATATTTTTGTACCAGCCAATGGTTTTTGGTTTTCTCCAGTTAGGATTCATAGTTATAAATAGCCTATCTGTTTCAATATTGATGTTTTCGCTTCTTTCTATCATTAGTTTATCTAGAAGTCTCACTGGACAACAACTTGCGGTAAAATTTGAGAAAACCTACTTGACACCGATTTCGAAAATTCTTTTTTAATTATGTAAGGCACTTACTAACAAACACATAACACCACAAATTTTGCTGCGGAAACACTTAACAAGCGCAGTAGAAGGATTTTCATTTTCGAATTTGTCCCTTTTCGAAAATATATTTTTCATATTTTCTTGTTGTATATATACATATATATTCTCGAAGTATAATATTTAATTTGTTCTTAATAGATATGTGATGATTGTAGACTGAATCATTACGATAAACACTAGTTTTTTCCAAAATGATTTTGTTATGCTTTGACAACCATCTCAACTAACATTTGCTAATCACTGACATTAGCGACGTTGCCATATTTATGAAGTTATGAAATTACGAAAAATGTAAGTCTCGATTTCGTTTGTATGCAGTTACATAGATATTTTTTTCATTTATGGTTATTTCGGAGTTCCATGAAGTTAGTTTGCAAAGAAAGCGCGAATTGCGAAACGTCGACCCGGCGCGCTCGCTTCGCTCGCGATTTCAATCCACATTATTCTATAATACGTTATTAGGAATATATGCACAATTTCAAAAGAAATTTTTTTTTATGAACAGCTATCAATAGTTTGCAAAAAAGCGCCGGGTCGACTTTTCGCAATTCTGGTGCGCACGAATTGCGAAACGTTGACCCGGCACATTATTCAGTAATACGGGCTTGAATAGGTATACCACATACGTGTATAGGTTATTCATTGATATGTGTTAGGTGTCGGGGAGCGATCTTTAAAACATATGTTTACTGTTTAAGCCATAAAGGTTAGATCATTTACTCATTTACACCTAGATTAGTTAATAGGTTTGAGCTGAATAATTTTGTCAGCTGATACCTTTAAAATTAGAAGCAGTAGTTGATATATTCTTCTTTTCCAATTTTTCTATAGTCAACTTTGGCAACGTTGTTAAAAAATTTGATGTGAATATTAGAATTTTCACACTTTTCATATTCAATTTTTACTGTTGATATGTGTTTACGCGGAGGAATTTTTGGTTTTCCAGGTTAGTTAATGAATGTTTTATACAGTAAATTTTTTTTGAATTCGTGCTACATACGGATTCTCAAATTTTTCCCAACTTGCTTCATTATGGTTGTGTACAAGCCATTTATTACTAGCACACGGTTTTGCTCCTCCCTGTGTGGTTTTGGTAAAAATAGGATTATATTGTATTCAACCAGTTAAAGTATCATCATTTCCAGTTTCCATTTGAAAATAATGAGTCACACATAACGCTCCCTCATTTTATTTGTAATCCTTCTGGTGTATTTTCATCCCACGCTTCTACTCGGTATCTTTAAATGCTGATGCACTAACCTTTCTCTTGTCTGGTAACACTTGAAGTTCCCTTCTTTTTGAATTTCTTGCGTCCTTGCGGCAAAAAATATGGGACTAGAGAATGGATCAATTACTTTATTAAACTCCTTCATATATTTTTCGTTTTAACCACGTTTTCTTTACACTTTTCTCAAATATTTTTTCGCAAAATTGATAGCCCAATCTTTCAAGATGGATGCTATCATTTCCGTGGAAATTGATTCATTTAGTACATAGTTTCATTCACTACAAAACGTAAGTAATTGTTTCCATACGTACTTTTTTGTTTTCACTGTATTATGAGGCTCAGTATTTCGTATACTTTCGTGTATCGAATTTATTGATAAATCTCTGAATCGACTCATTTTGACTCATTTTTGAACAGTTATTGATAAACGTCAAAATTTGACGGTCCTGTTAGTTTGGGTACTATTGTATATTGATGTCGATGTGGTTACTATGTAAAATTTTCGATTGGTAGAGCTACTATATGTATAATCAGGTATTATCGAAATTGTAAAAGGTAATTTAACAAAATTGATCGTTCTAATTGGTTGAAAGTTATACTAAAGAAAGTATCACTTGAATGCTCCTACCACATAAACTGGCAATAATCTTATCATCAATTATGGATGAATATACATCTGCAATAAAGCAATTAGTGGATTCAACCATTTTATGCCGCAGGTCGGTGTATACACATAACTTACATCATTGTTACACTAATTGTATTTTAATTACACGGTTCTACTCATAACTACAAATTATACACATATAAAAATGGGTTAATAGAGGTTGTGAATGAACTATTAACAAATTATGGAATGCTTGAATACGTAATCCATAAAGGCATTGTTGGAAATGTCTATCACAAATTATTCAAAATTGACGGTTCAATTTACCGGAACAGAAAATTCGTTTATATGGATTGATTTACGTTCAAGTACCAATAAGTGCAAAATTTTCATTCTAAGTCTTTTGGAAGTAGTGTAGCAAATAATATATCTGCTAAACCCGTCGTTAAAATTATAGGGACGCATCATTTGAAAAATCCGCTCAATAAAATTGTCATTTTCACATTCGTCATTTACCTAATTCAAGTATTAGTTCAACTCTAGTGTTTTGTTCACAGTGGATATATCAACGTGTTGAATCAAAAAATCTCTGTAAATTTACATTGTAGCTATCTAGCACCATGTTGAATCAAAGAATCTCTACAAATTTACAGTTTTGTTTTTGAGACCCAAATATTCTTGGGGAATACCCTTTATGGATCTGATTGTGGCGATATTGTTAAGAGCTCTTTTGCAACTACTATCATTGGATGTAGATATTGCGGTTTTGGAAAGTTTGGTTGATGTCGATAGATCATTGGTCTGGTTCACTTTGTTTTAATATATTCCTTATTATCTACATCATTTTTAGACGTGTCATTTTGTTCTTGTTGAGTTTCATCCCCTTTCTGAAAATCTTTAATCGAAAATGAAATGAATGAATAGAAGTTCTTAACTCTAGGATTATTTTTAGAAAGGGAATTGATGTTTATTGATTCCTCAGTTACTACGACCCTATCGACTACTGAACCATTATTTTTTCTACGTCTTCATTCTCTTCCAATTTTGAATTTGACTGCAAAACATCGGGGTTATTTTGACACTTGTTGGAGGCAATGTCATTTTTTTTGGTCACTGAAAAATTGATACTAGATTTTTTAACTTTGGTTGATATAGATTTTGTACTTATTGGTTTCACTCTATTGGTCACATCAGATATTTTGGATCTAACCTCAGTTGTCTTATTGGCGAGGTAAGTACCATTTTTTACTGTTCTGGAGAGTTTGTCATCAAAATTTTCACTCAAATTGGCTATTGATGTGTGATTTCCGTTATCGTCTCCATCATACAAATTGTCTATATTAGTATTGTTAGAGTATGCCACACTGTTAGTATAAATAACTTCAGTATTCCTATGAATGAGACATCATCTGGCTGGTGGTTATCTATATTTTTTAGTACACTGAGGCCCAAAAGCTTGTTGGAGGCATAATTTATAAAATTGTCAACGCATGTATTAACAGAAGGCACACATTCTGAAGAAGAGAATGAAGATGTTAAATAAGAATTTCGGAAAAAGGAAAGATCACATGTTTTAGGGTCGGTAATAATTAGGTTTCTTGTGATTAGGTTTCATTGTATATGTTGTCTAATTTTTGGATTTGCTTTTATTATAAAGATAGACCCTGTATAAGCACGAAAATTATAGATTAATAAAAAAATATGACACATTACAATAAAAAAATACCTAAATAAAATTATGATTACAAATTCACGCAAAAACGCTCCATACCATTTGGTGACGTCATCAAACTATAATCCAAACCAGCGATTTGTCAAATTTATCTGATATTGACTGAATTCTTGCGAATGACTTGAATAAAAGCCGAAAAAATGAATAGATCGTCTTATATAAAAAATGCTGTGCAATGCCGATATGCAAAAGTACGTCAATCAGAACACCACAAAAACTTTTCATAAACGTTCCAAAAAATGCACAAATTAGGGGAAAAACTAGCCAGGTTCATTGACAACAACGAGTACCAGTTATTTCTGTGAAGATCACTTTAACGTAAGTTGTGAGCTCTGATAAACTACAAATATAAATTAAGTAGCACACATAAAAAGTCTATTCTTCGTTAGTAGTTTGTGTTAGCGCTAATGTTTCAATGGACTGTAGTTGTGATATCATGCAGTTACCGAATCGTCAACACATACAGTAACTTTAATTTAAAGGGACTTACCCAAAGATGCCGGTGTCTGCAACTCACTATCAGCTAACTTGTAGCGTAAGTTCTTGCCTTTTGTGAAACTAAATAAAGTTTATTGTAATGCCTGTATTTGCAAATAAATACATACTCTGGTGATAATATGAATTGGCACACATCGCGCTTTTAACTAATTTTTAGCGGTTTACCGATGATAGATTAATTGAGGAAAATATTTTGTATTTTAGAAACGAGTTGTTCCTCAAGAACAGCGTTAATGACCAAAATTATAACTAGCGTCTTATCAAAATGTACAAAACCAGTATTGAAATTTCATGAACGGCGAGCCGAATTTTATGGAAAATAAGAGGGTGGCGAGAACAATTTGTTTGTTTACAGAGTACCATTTCGTTGATGTAGATGATAAAAAGTTCTAAAAACGACGAAAGAGTATATAAAATGGATAATGTATCTCTCTCATTTGTAATCAAGTACTTATATGAATGTAAAATTATAGGTACTTATAAAGACGTTTCCATGTTTTTAAGCTCAGCTGTACAAAATCCATGTTCAATCAAATCAAATCAATCTTCGCTAAGTTACAACCATTTCATTTGATGAATCCAGTCTCCATTGTGATAAAAATAGTAAAATATTATCGTTGTTATAACAAATTATCATGAAAATAGTTCATACTTTCAACTTGGTTATGAGAAATAAGTCAACTTGTTAGTACAGTGACGTCATCGCGATCTGATTGGTGTTTGCCGTCACGTGATAATGGGTAATGAATAAGGCAATTTAAATTGATTTTATTTAATTTAAGACGAATAATTAGGTTCTTAAAATGTTATTTGAGCTTTCTAAGAACTGTTTTTAGTGCGTAAAGCATAACTTTACATGAATCAACTGTCAACATCCCTATTCTGTATGTTGAAATGCTCCAAACTTCACATAGCTCACCAAAAAACCAGCTACATCAAAAAAACTAACGCATTTCCTCACAAGGCTACTATCGTAACGAGGTTGTGCCCAAAAATTCAAAAAACCCTATCGAATAACCAATGTATTCCCGTCATGTGGCCCCGATCAAGTTTTTCTCTTCCCGAAACACGTATCGCCACTTTAAGGCAACTCTTTCCAGTCGATAGAAGACACTGAAGAGACTTTGCTTATTAGCAGAAACTTTAAGTGACATTATTTGCTCATCAAATGTTTCTTCAAAACATTGATTGTATACCACGCTAATTGGCATGTGGATTGTAGCGTCCAAGTGGAAACAGAAGTTCGCAAGATAAATACCACATGCCACCAATCGGTTTTTACATATTAGTGAATAGAATCCACCAACTGAATACGTAACTTACTTGCTATTTTATTCTTATTATTAAAGCTGTTGTGAAACATTTTCCAATTGTTAACGCGCGGCTGTAACAAAAAAAATGTTGAAAATCAGTCAACAATGTAGTTATATGGACGCTGTTATGCAATACAGTATTAACCTACATTAACACTATTTTGAGTAAAATCTGTCTCAAGCAGGTTCATGTTTTTATAGCATATTTTTGTATTTTTTAATTTTGTTGATACAAATTTCATTTTTCGAAATATAGAGTGAATTTTCCTTTTTAGTTCTTATTCTTACATAATGAAAACATCGCTTTATACTCTTTAATATGAAAATTTTATTATTGCAAAGTTGCTCATTGTAATTGTTACTAACGTATGTATGTTATAGCACTTAACACTTTATTGACAAATCTTGAAAAACAAATAAATGCAATGTTATGTACCTTATGATTGCATTACATATTACCAAATTAGGTACTTTTCAAATCAAAAAGCTCCAAGGTAAAAACTAAAAAATAGGCGTTTTTGGTAAACTTTCATTAGAAAACTTTATGATAAACTGCAATAATAATAAACAAACTTAAACAAAACAAAAAATATCTTCCTAATATCACATAATAAAAAAATGATTCGTCCTTATTTGACCAAAACAAAGACTATCTTCCTATCACATGAAAAATTATTCGTCGTTTGTTCATTATAAAACAAATTAAAAAATATTTCCTTAATAGGTATCACTTTATAGGAATTATAGGTTCTCTTCTGCCGGCTCAAAATCAATACCTGCCGGTGATCTAAATCCATTGACAGCATCACTAAAATCACCAACCTGAACGTGTCTGAGAAATTGATAGAAAGGCTTCGTATCATTTGGAACTAAATTTAAAATATCATTAAGATCCTGACGCTTAAGAGCTGACGTTCACGGCCATCTGGCCACAGTAAAGGCAGTTGAAATGCAAAATTTGGCTTATTTTCACGTCCTTTTAGCCCCTTACCAATATCTACTTCTTTTGGATCACCATCAAGGTTTGATTTCATAAAGAGATTGGTGGGACATTTTTTTTCAATTCTGTTTTAAAAGTCTTCAGCCATGAAATTTCATTTTTTCCAATATCAGGTTTTCGATTAGTCAATAAATTTGGAACCGGAGCAATTGATTTGAAATCTTCTTTGGATAATCTATTCACAATAAACTTGTTCCGACGGCGGCATGTCCGCATGACATGCATAAAATCTTCATCAGTGTAAAGTCTTGTATGTATTTTTAATCCACATTCTACACCTCCAAATTCGAAATCATTGGTAAGGTATATGTGTGCAGATTGAAGAAATCGAATAGTGATTTTTTTCAAGTGTGTGTGGTGATTATGTAGAATGTGTAAAAGCATAAGTACCATTTTGATGCTCCGATTTTGCCCTCCACAAGAATCTGCCCATAATATTAAATGAGTTGCACTGGCTTTTGAGTTCGCAAGAATATATTTCCTAAAGCAAGAACCAACTTCCTGAGTATCTCGCCCTGCTTCATGCTCTAGCCAAATATTAAAGTACCCTGTACCCGTACTACCACAGTGTATGCCTAAATTGTGTAAATTGAGTTGTCTTTTGTAGTAAACAATGTCGGTTGGCAATCGCGGCAAAGTCTGGGTCTTTTGAAGGTCAAAAGTTAAAGTTTCAGTATTAGGATCACACATTGCAAGATTGAGATCTTGTTTCATTTGCTTTCGTAACTTTTAAGCATGATCTAGATGAACCTCATGTTCTTGCTCTAGTCTGTTTAAGTCATCGTCTTCTGCACCTTTTTTTGCACCTGATAAGTATCACATCTTGAACACGTATCTTTTTGTGGCTTTTTGAAGCGTAGAATGAAGTCTTGGTAAAACGTTTTCTTAAAACGAGATAGGGTAACGCCGTCGGTGTATTTTCCTTTGTAAAGATCATATAAAATTTGCAAGTTTAAATTCGGCTCTAAAAAATTTGATGTACTTCCATTTCTATAATAATGGGAGGTGTACTTTGGAATAGAAGTAATAAATTCTCTGATATTATACAAGTTAGAGTCACTTATAGCATTTTTGCCTCCCGAATACACTCCACTGCCATCATGAATATATTTATTTTTTCTCTTTTTTTCCAAAGCAAGGTCTATCCTAGTTTGACTAATGTTTAAAAATTTTATATACGTCTGTTTGCACACTTCAATTTCTAATATAAAGTACTCTCTTTCAAATCGCCGTTTCGATTCGCTAGAATAGCTCCTTGATTTAACTGGTTCTTTCACATGATTTTGAATATTAATGCACACCTGGCCTCAAATCAGCCACTACTCCAAAAAGTTTCAAGAGCAGCCTTTCTATGATTTTCTGATAACTTAATGATACACTTTTTTGGGCATTTGCAATAAAACAGAATACATTATCTGGAAGACACCTCTTTCCCTTTTGCGCTGATGTACCTTTGATTAGTGTTGGCTTTCTTCTTTCTTATTTGTCTACTCTGTTCTGGGTATTTTCTCTTCCTTCCTTTTTTTGCTCTTCCTTGGTTTGCTTCGTTTCCTTTATCTGGTTCTTTTTCTTCTTTTCTTCGTTAGGAATGTAATCGGGATTTTCCAATCTTCCTCTTCTTCTTGTATTGTGCTACTATGATTTGGTTGATCGGTGTTGAGATTGCTTGTCCCCTGATCTTGATAAAATTGGTTTTCTTTTTCTGAGACATTATCAAATGTTTCTGAGAATTCTTCTTCAACATTTGTTTGATGTTCAGCTTCACTAACTTGGTTTATCAAGCTATCATTATCACCTTATCACCTTTGCAAAATCGCTATCGTTTTCAACAATATCGCCTGTCAAACTACATTGCTGAACTGGACCACATGGCAGAAAACCATTGTTAACAGAAACATGTTTTCCAATGCCTGCAACTTCATGAATAATATTTGTGAATGATTCGTCTATTGGCTCATTCGCCACTAAATATTGAGCATTGCCAAATTTATTATTTATTACAGTTAACAGCTCACCCATTGGTTCAATAATCAAAACATCGTTATTTTGTGCTATGTGAGTTTGAGAATCAGTATTTGAATTATTCCAAACTTCTTGAGTCATGCCCTCAAAAATAATAATTGGTGCTGCACTAGGACACAGACTATTAGATTCAAAATCTTCTCCAAGATTTGCTGCCACCATTCGATGCCCTCTTGAATTTGGATTCATACTAGAAACAAAATAAAATTTTGTACCATAGAAAAAAGATAGCTTTGAAGTAGGTCCTTATATAAAATTGATATGCCAAAAATAAAAAATTAAAAGTACCTAACTATGTAGAAAGTTGAAAAAGAAATCCTAAAAATCATATCTTTTTTTTAACATATTGTAATATTATAAATTAATCTAAAACAAAATTTTACAACAAAGCATCAAGTTACTTAGATTTTAAATAGGTATCTTTTATTTTGTATCAATTGCCTCTTTAAATAATTTGCAACAGGATGTTATGAAGCTTGGAATCCTTATATGAAGTTTAGACACAAAATTGCAAGAATATTTTAAGCAACACAGATTAAACCTTAGCTTATTATGAAAATAATAAGTATTAATAGTTTGTTGTGATTTTTACGTCAAAGATATTTCATAAAAACAGGAAACTAAACTTTTTGGCTTTTAAATACAGGCAATATTAGTAGGTGAGTTATGAAGTTATTGTTGTTTTAAGTTATCTTAACATTTTTTACAAACTATCTCCGATTTTGAATGTTCTAGGCACACAAAGTTATTACACCTGATACATATTTTTCTGGATTTTCTGTCTTTTCCTCTTTGTCACATATCGCAGCGCCCCCTGGTAATGTTTGGTTGTTCAACTCTATGTTCTGTTGCATCCAGTAGTTCGGGAAAAACGTGTGTCATATGCCGTTTTCTATTCGTCTGAATGTATTTATTATTATATCGCCGGAAAACGTTTTTCTTTATGAGTTCTTTTCCTAGTCCCAAAATATACATGTTACGTTTATCCAAACTGTTTTTTCGCCAATCCGGGTTTTGCAGTAACCACAATTTATAAGCATTTATTCCTGCGATATCTATAAGATGCGAAAATATTGCCATTGGCCAGCGGTTTGACTTTCTCTGCACTGTATATTCTTTGGCCAACTTATCTCAAGTGTCGACAGCACCTTTTGTTTTGTTGTAATGAAGAATAATTTCTGGTTTATAGTGCTGTTCTTCTCCAGCTACTTTACTATCAGTATGCTTACTTGAAAGTAAGATGACAGCATGTTTTTGTTTTGGAACATAGGATACTAGCGTTCTTTGATTTCTAAAAGCAAACATACTTGAAAACTCTTTCTTGTACGATGCCGGTAGAAGTTCCCTGGGAATAAATGTTTTATTTTTCCGGAGGGTTCCACAGAAAGTAATATTTTTTTTTCACAACTTGTCAGCAAGTTCTAAACTTGTAAAAAAGTTATCGGTCGTTATTCCAAATCCGCCTTCCAAATGGTCTGTCAAATATAGGACAGCCCTTTGTCCTGGACCCTTTTCCGCTTTGTTACCTTGTTTTCCTAAAAATTAATAAAAACATAGGAATATAAAGTTTTTGCCTATATTGATTTTCAAATAACTTACCCAAATAAACTTGCATGTTTGCAATATAAGAAGTGGTGCAGTCCAAAAGAGCCCATATTTTGATTTCATACTTATCAGTCCATAGACTCGGAATGGTGCCTTACCCCTAAATGGTACAAGCTGCTCATCTACATATAGATGGTCGCCAGGATTAAGTGATTTTTTACAAATAGAAGTGAAAATATCGATTATATCTCTTATCGGAGCTAGCTTATCTACTAATTTTCGTTCTTGTCTTGTTTAAAAATTATCAAAGCGTAAAAATGAAGTAATTTGTTTGAATCTGTCTCTTGACATTGCAGCAGGAATTATCGGACGACAGTAATAAATATCTTGACACCAGAGCATATCGATAGCCTCTTTCGATCCGTGAAGTGCGCCAAGAATAAGCAACAGTCCAATATAAGCTTCAATCTCTGTAGAATCAACAAGTACAAAAACTTTAATTTTATTCGGATTTTCTATATTCCATTTATCATAATATGTTTGTGCCTTTCTGTTTGTTTCGGTTACTATTATGTTCAGAATATCCGGAGATAGGAAAAGAAGTAAAGCGTCTTTTATACTTGAGATATCAGAACTGTAATTTGTAAGGCCTAGAGCATGTCTCCGAATATTAGCTTTTGAACGTCTAACTTTTGTGTTTCCTGGAGTTTTTAACCACTCCATCTTTAGATTTATATACTGGAATACCCTGGCTGTTACTAACTGTTGGTTCCTCTGGGTTCGTTTTCTCTATACTTTGATCAACAACTATTACATCATTTTCTTCCTCTACTTCTGTGACAATGTCTTCATCGTCTGAGTCACTCGATGTTTCCTCATTGATAACACTATCAAACTCTGGATCATCACTTTCAAGTATACGTAACATATCATCATCAGTAAGCCCCTTGCGATTGTTTGTAAATAAAAACTGACTCATTTTCAAAACGATGTACCCTACTCGCAATATCACAAGAGACTAAGCCGAATATTCAAGTCTAAAAATTATATCGCAGTGTGGGGAATCCCCCATTTGAACTGATAATTTACATTTTACAATTATATGGGTAAATTCCCTGTGAGTAAACGAACGTTGAATGTATGGGATTCCCCGATTTTACTAACAGTTACCGGGATTATTTTATCGGATGTAAAAGGCTGACCGGGGTCTGAAGAGACCCCTGGAATATAAAACTATTTTTTGTTTATACCAGCCAATAAAAACTACTAAATACATCATATTTTATCAAAATAATTCATAAACTGCAGCTAGATGAAAGATCAATGTTTAAAAATTTGCGTTTGCAAAGATACAGCAAAAACATACGTCATGGGGTACAAACGGACCCCGGCCAGTCCTATGAAGGTTAAAGCTAATATTCAAATAATTTAACCTTTCACTAATATTTTACCATATTTAGATGCGTTAAGAGACAAAATGATATGGAAAAACAATAAGGATTTTTTTTGAATAGTTTACAAACAATAACTAATTTTTTGATATTTTGTTGGTTAAAATTGTATTGCATAACAGCATCCATATATTAAACGTCTTACATATCTACACATACAGAGGCATACAGAAACAGAAACAACTACACTTTAACATTGAATTACACTATATGAGGAAAAATGACAGTAAACCAATAAATATTAGGAACATGTATTCCTAGTTTATGATATCTAGTCTGATATCGAGATATTGAACTAGATATTTTCAATACCAACTTTACAGGTTTATTTCAATAGTGCATATGTAAAATTCAACTTGTTGATATAATAAAATGTTACGTGCAGTATCAAACAATATTGAAACGTAACTTTTCCTACCAACATTATTATCGACCTCATTTCGTAGCTCCACCCGATGGACTTCCCTCCAGAAAACGCATAATTTATCATTTCGGGGTAGAAAATGAAAACGGATCGGAACGGAAAAGCACTTTTGTAACACCAACAAACATTTTTTGTGTGTACAAAAAACGTGTACGGATCCATATATCAAAGTTATTAAATTTTTCGGACCACCAAATCTGACGCAAACAAGTAAAGCGGCGATGGAGCAGCAACTGTAAATAATTTTTCGAATCATTGTTTGCGTATTTCCTGAAAAAAATTTGATTTGAAAAGGTTTATTCGTCTTTATTGGTAAAAACAATATATGTAAGTGCAAATTTTTGAAAGCGAAGAGAAATATAGCCTACGTGAGTTTGTGGCGGAGTATTTTAAGACGTTCATTGAATTATTATAGTTTGTAGTTGTTTGAAATACGTATAATTTATACATTGTGTATGTATTTTGTGATTAGCTGATTTATTATCAATTATTCTTCACATCGGAGTTCTTCTATGATATATTTGGTAGGATTCATATTTCAAGTGAATCACGCACTGTATTTAAAAGAGTAAACAATTTTTTGTCGCATATACTAATCACCCGATATCAAGGCGACTATCGAACAGTTCATTTGTAAGTGCCTTCACCTGCAGTGTAAGAAAATAAGAATACCGAATGAAGAAAAAAGAAAGGCGTTAAGGAATTGTTAGGCATGAAAAAGAAATTTGCAAAACTAGAGAGGGCATCATTAATATCAGCCGAAAATACCGTACTGCAAGTAGAGGTACCACAAAAAATTGCTTGTCGATTAAAATCTTTTTACAAAGAATGGCAAAAAAGTGTCCACAATAAACAAGGTTTAAAATGGATTAAGGGTATAAGGATACCTTTTTGTATCCAACTAAAACAGAAAATTATTCCCTTAAAAAATATATCACCTTATGATATGGAATTTTACGAGACAGAAATTTCTACCCTTCTTAAAAAAGGAGCACTTGCAAAATGCAAGGACACTAAAAATCAATTTTTATCTTCTCATCAAAAACACTAATGGAAAAAATCGCTTTATATTAAATCTCAAAAAAATAAATTGCTTCATACTCACAAATCATTTTAAATTTGATGATTATAGAACAGCGATTAAGCTAATAACAAAAGATTGCTACTTAGCCAACTTTGATTTGCAGGATGCTTATTTTCTATTACCAATCCGTGAAAAACATTGGAAATATTTACGGTTCTCATTTAAGAATCAATTATTCCAATTTAATTGTTTATCTTTCGGTATAAACGCCTTATATTTTTACTAAATTAATGAAAGAGGTCGCTAGACATCTTCGAATTTTGGGGTGTAAGGTATTAATAATTTTAGATGATATTTTAATTATTGTTGAAAATTATGAACAATGTTATGAAAGCATATATACAACGGTGAGCCTCTTAAAATCAAAAGGTATGGTAATAAATTATGAGAAAAGCGTTCTTCAACCCGTTAAAAAGATTCAGTTTTTGGGCTAAAATTTTAATTCTCACGAAATGAGAATTAGTTTGCGTAGTAACAAAATTACAACGTTATTACGATTGCTCAATAGAACAAAAAAATAATAAGAATAATGTTCGCATCACTCGTCGGGAAATGGGTGTCCTCTTCGCTATCCATGAATTATGGCGTATTTTCATCAACATCACAAGTTTCAGCATTGGGGCTTGCTGGTCTCTCACATTCAATTGGATTTATTCTCGGTAATTCTATTATCTTCCGCTCATGAAAGTTAAAATTAAACCCAGGCAATCCAGATATATCCTTTTTGATGGCACTTTTTCTTTTGTGGGGGACTATTTTTCGTCATCTGTGGTGCTGTAGTCAGAAGAAGTGTCTTCAATTCCACATGAGTGCTCTGCCTGGGCAGTAGCGTGCATATAAAGAAGTATATTGCTGGCTTTTTTTCCACGTCTTCTTATTTGGTATACTACCTGTGTTGGACTGCTGTTGCCTAACTTGGCTGTTTGTTGCGGGCCAGTAAACTGCTCCATTGTCTTCCCATTGGTGTGGTATCGGTTCTACCTCTTGAGTGCTTTTGATATAAATCACTTTAAAATAGTCAACCATGCTTTTTATTTTCAGTTTTCAGATATATGTTTTGAAAAATAAAAACGGCAAGACAACTTATAGATGAGTAGCGCAGATAAGAGCGCTTCAAACGTGTTCGTAGAACACGTACAGTTTTAGTGGGATGAAAGAACTTGGTTGCGTTTGTGTATAAAATAAGTTGTTTAACAGACTTAAGTTGAAATTTCGTATAATATTCGGCTATCTGATACCAAAGTCACGATTTCGCTCATTATAAATCTACGTCATGTTTGAAGTTAATTATATTTGAAGACATGGCCGGCCATTGACATTTAAAATAAAACAAATGTGAATAGAGGATTGAAAAATCTTATTTATGTTCTAGAAATGATTCACAAATATACCATTTATTTCATGTTACAATAAATATCAAATTCGAACATTGTTGATCAAATGTTTTTAAATTTCTTTTTGTTTTTGAGTTTTGAGAAATTCGCAACGGATCAAAGGCACACTTGTTTCTTGGTATAAAGTACTAGTATATTTGACAGTAAAATGAAATGTGTTGATAATTTCTATCTCGAAATCGTTATTGTTCAAGAATAAATAAGCATATATGAACACATCTTATCTTAATGCAGTAGGTATAGTAGCCTATAAGCTGTTGAAAGATTTCTACAAGTGCTTATTCTGGCCATCAGTAATTATTTCGATAAAAATTTCACTACATTATAGACAGTAAACTGTCATCGCTGCTCAAGACGGCGCAGATTATGACAGTCGTTTTTAATCAAATTAAGCAACGTTTAGAAAACGACCGATTGCTGCCTAAAGTTAAAACTTAAACAATTTAACAAACCAAAAATAATTGACAAGATATTCGTAGACCCAACATAAAAGCTTTCTAATAATGTAAGGGATACTGTTAATAATTCAAAGTATCTTTTAAGTGATTACGAGAAGAGGACCATCATAAATAAGAATTCTCATTCTCCACAATTATATGGAAACGTTAAATTACATAAAATAACGGAATCTATTCGACCTCTAGTTTCTCATGTTAATACTTCTAATAATATATTGGAAAAGAGGCTTAACAATATACTTAATAGTTACGGATATACATCTAAATACTTAATTAGAAATTCAATAAAACTAATCAAAAACTAAAAGTATTCAATTTGCAAGATAACTCCAAGCTCATATCATTTGATGTTACTGATATGTTCACCAAAATTCCTCCTAAAGAATGTCTCATACTTGTAAGAAAATTACTAGAAGATAAAAATATTAATCCAGGAATAAAATCAGATATACTTAATTTATTTGATGTATGTATTAATCAGCATTATTACACTTTTGACAATAAGATATATATGCAAAATGTTGTTTTCCAATGGGAAGCCCTATATCACCAATTTTGGCAAAAGATTCTATGGACAGTTTAGAAAGAAAAATTTTTCAAAGTAATATTCCAAAAAATGTTTTATTTTGGCATAGATATGTGGATGACATATTAGCTTATTTTATAGGTAGAAAATGACAATTAGATATATTTTTCAACCACATTAGAATTGACACCCAAAAATTAAATGTACTGGGTGTCCCAATAAGAATGGCTCTCGGCCGTATCTCGGGAACCGTTTATAGTACAGCTTCGGGAAAAAAATTAATAAGAAAAGTGACCTCGAGAAAAACCTGGAAATTATTTACAGAGTTGTAGGTTCACCGCCAGAGGGCGTAATTAGATACCAAAAATTAAAAATGAATAATTTACAAATTTTGCCTAATTAAGATGCATTTAAACTATGATTATCGTATTCTTCAAGAAATTCAGCGTATATTTGATTTTACAAGTTTTAGTCTATCTCTTCAAATAAGAGGTGGGGGGAAGCGGGAACTTTATTATGAAAAAACGCCTGTAATTCCAGTTCTACTTAACCTATCTATGCAAACTCAGTCTTTTTGAAGAGAGCTCCTCTCTACCAATGTAAGAGTTATAATTTCGAAACAACCTAATGAGTAAGGTATACGCTAGAGGGCGCTATTTATTTTTTTTTAATTCTAGCTATCCTTGAAAAATGTTGAATGCAGTTTTAATTAAGGAATATAAAAGTAGACCAAATTAGCAACATAATAGCGAAAACCGCATGTCGATATCTTTTTCGTATTACGAGATATCCTAAGAAATGTGTAAATGTTAAGCATTTTCCTTTAAACATAAATTACTCCGGTTTGACTGAACGGATTTTACCATTTTTTGACTCCTCAAAATTGTTTTTCCTTGATTTATTGATAATAGTTCCAATTATTATGTCAACATTAAGCATGCTGTCACCGGGAAACTGCGTTATGGAAGTTAAAATGGTAATATAACTTAAGGTACCTCGCTAGTGACGACCTAAATGTTCAAATTGTCGCCCATAATTTTCGATACAAGCGTTTATTCTTTGAAGAGTAGATTGAACAGCAGTCTCAATTTCTGCTCTCGAAATACTCTGAATGGCGTTTCGTATTCTTTCGATCATGTTAACTCTAGTAGTGGGTCTAATTGCACAAACAAGGTCTTTAATCCGACCCCAGAGATAGAAATCTAAGAAGGTTAAGTCTGGTGACCTGGCTGGCCAAAAAAATAGGCTTCCACGCCCTATCCACCCATCAGGGTAAGCATTATCTAAAAATTATCTAACTTGCTTGGAGAAATGCGCCGGACACCCATCGTGCTGAAACAACATAGACCTACGAGTTGCTAGTGATATATCTTCTAGAAGAATTGGTAATTCATCCCTCATAAAATTTAGATAGCGTTCCCCGTTAACTGCGTTATCAAAAATAAAAGATCCAATTATCTGACCATCTACAATACCACACCAAATATTCACCGACCATCGCCCCTGATACTGAACTTCTTCCATACAGCGTGGATTATTCTGTGACCAATAGTGCATATTATGCCGGTTAACCGTACCATCACTACTAAATGTAGCTTCGTCTGACCACAAAATACGTGAGAGTAATTGAGGGTCGTCATATACCATATGTAGTAACCAGTTGCAATAATCTAACCTTCTGTCGTAATCACGATCAACCAATTATTGATGCAGTACTATATGATATGGATAAAATCTAAAAGAAATATAATGTCCTATTAAATATCTTCCAGGAATGATAAATAAATTATTATGTTAACATATAACCATGCTCACAAATAATATTATGCGGGTATATTTTGTTTAAGAAACATTATCTTTTTACATCATAAGTTATCTGTGTCCTGTCAAAATACGTTGAACGGTGGTTCGGCTTATTCCCGAGTCTCTACTTATTGCTCTAATACTTAAACGCGGATTAAATTGCACATATGACAAAACATTTATTGTGTTTACCTCTGAACGACCTCTGCCGCGTCTTCTAAATACAGGAAGATTTACATTTCCAGTCGTTCTTAAACGGTGTATGAGTCGACGAAAAACTCTGCTACCGGGATGACGTCTTTGGGGATATTGTATGGCATATACCCTAGCCGCAACAGTTGCATTTCTCATACATTCAAAGTAAATGCCTATCATATCAAATGTTTCTTCGCTTGTAAGAATCATCTTAGATATAACTTTTAAGTAAATCGCATTGACACGTAAATGAACAAATTACTAGGTTTATTAATTTGACACAAGACATATCTTTTTGTTTTGTTTTTTTCATGGCCCACTACTTGTTTTTATATATTTCCATTTTAACTTCCATAACGCAGTTTCCCGGTGAATATTGACATAATAATTGGAACTATTATTAATGGAACAAGGAAAGACAATTTTGAGGAGTCAAAAAATGTTAAAACCCGTTCAGTCAAACCGGAGTAATTTATGTTTGAAGGAAAATGGTTAAAATTTACACATTTCTTAGGATATCTCGTAATATGAAAAAGATATCGACATGCGGTATTCGCTATTCTGTTGCTAATTTGGTCTACTTTTATATTCCTTAATTAAAACTGCATGTTTCCATTCAACATTTTTCAAGGATAGCTAGATTTAAGAAAATAAATAAATAGCGCCATCTAGCGTATACGTTATTCATTAGGTTGTTTCGAATTTATAACTCTTACATTGGTAGAAAGGAGCTCTCTTCAAAAAGAATAAGTTTGCATAGATAGGTTAAGAAGAACTGGAATTACAGGCGTCTTTTCATAATAAAGTTCTCGCTTCTTATTTGAAGAGATAGACTAAAACTTGTAAAACCAAATATACGCTGAATTTATTGAAGAATACGATAATCATAGTTTAAATGCATCTTAATTAGGCAAAATTTGTAAATTATTCATTTTATAATTTTTGGTATTTCATTACGCCCTCTGGCGGTGGACCTACAACTCTGTAAATAATTTTCAGGTTTTTCTCGAGGTCACTTTTGTTACAATTTCTTTTCCGAAGCTGTACTATAAACGGTTCCCGATATATGGCGGAGAGCCATTCTTATTGGGACACCTGGTACATTAGAAGTTGAAGAAAATAGCTCAATCAATCTTCTTGATTTAAAAATTCAGAATGTTAATACCGTACTTGATTATTCAATCTACCGAAAACCAACACATACTGATGTGACTATTCCATATAGTTCCAATCACCTCATGTCACATAAACTAGCGGCATATAATTCAATGATACATAGAGCATTTCCAGTTCATATGAACAAATGTAATTTTGATGGAGATATTCATACAACCCTCCGTTCCACGGGTGGACGATACGGACACATTCAGACGGGTGGGGTCTATGAGGAACAACTTTAAGTTGATAATTTTTATCACCTTTGTTTTTTTTATAAGTAATTTTATATGAATATGTTCATTTCAAATGTTTTTCATAGATGAATTCATATAAAAAATGTATAGTGACAGTATTTTTATACATAATTGTTATTTGACTAAAAAGCTACAATTTCATCACATTTTTTTATTCGTCCCAAAATTTACACAAACTAAAAGATACAGATCATCAGTGATAAAATATTTATTTTGAATGTTCAACTAAAGCTAAAAGAAAATTACCATATATGTAAAAAAATTGTACACAAATGGGAGGGGATGGAACTTAGGCATTCAATTTTACAAGGCATTCCTGACAGCAAGTCCTAATATGCTCCATACACAACCAACTTTTACAAATTTCGCAAAAATAACGTGTTTTGCGCTTCTTGCAATATTTGCAATTTCCCCTTTTGCCCGGGAGGGTATCTGGAGCATCTTCTTCAGCGACACCAGCAAGTCGCATCGCCGAAGCACGTACTGCTCTTGAGATGCGTTTGTCAAGCGCTCTTCTTTTTAGGATATCCTGTAGTAATTCTAGCGCCAAATCTTTCTGGAATAGTCATCGACATTTAGCGAACTTGTCATTAGAATTTTTGCTTCTGTAGATGACAAATGCATTGATAGCAGCCAAATTCAATAGATTATAAAATATAACCATAGGCCAACGCTTGGTGTTTCTAGCAACATTGTAGGATGCAATCATGCGACCAACTACGTCTACACCACTTTTTGTTTGGTTGTAGAATGTAATGATTTCAGGTTTTCTCTTATCACCAGTCTCAACGTCGATATTATCGTCTCGATGCAAAGAGGAAACGAGAAGCACATTTCTTCCTGCTTTAGGAATATATGAGACAGCTGTCATGTCTTGACTGAATGCAAATAATGAAGAGTGTATTTGCATTTTCCTCTTTAGCGTAAATTGGGGATTGGAGTTTATTGGATTTAATTGTGCCCATAGCTGTCAGTTTGTGAGTTCTTAGTAAGGTTTTTACAAACGGATATCCAGTAAACTAACGTTATATTTCTTCGTGATCCTGATAAATGAGAACACATTCTTTCAGTTATTGCGTAAGCCGAATTGTCACATTTATATGGACCATCAGGATGAACACCAGCATAAATTTCCATATGATTTGTATAATATGTTTTTGAGTCAACAAGTGAAAATATTTTAATGCCATATTTGTTGGGCTTCTGAGGCATGTACATTCGAAAATGACACCTTCTCCTGAACGCAAGTAGCGTTTCATCGAGTGTCATATAATCTCCCAGTACATAATTTCTCTTACAGTTATCGTTAAACCTTTCAAAAATAGTACGAACTGTACCAAGGGTATCTACTTGTTTTCTTTGGCCTCTGGTAGTGGTATCATCAAATCGAAGACATTTGAGTAGAAACTCGAACCTACGTTGGGTCATTGTTGCAGGCAATATTTCATATAACATTCCCTTCGAAGACCAAAATTCTCTCAGATGTGCTCGTGATCTATGATGCACTCCACATAAATACAACAAAGCAAAAATTGTTCGTATTTCTGTAGATTCTCTAGACCTACAGTCACTCTTGTCTCTGTATCTAACAGAAATTTTTTCAATGTAAAAGTTTGTATTTTCTACTACAAGTTCTATGCAGTTTTCAAACATATACAGCCAGCACTGAATTGGTGACATTGCTTGCTGTGCATCTCCTTTGACACCGGGTTGATGCATGGTAATATTTTCTTGTCGAGTTCTAACATTTCGTGTTGGCACTGTTTTTCTCCATTTAGTTCCGTCCTTACCTCTATAATATAAACTTCGATTTTCAGTACTTGTGGTTTCTTTTTCTTCCTCGCTTTCTACGGCTTCTTCGTCAGTACCTTCTTCTTCAGGTAAATATTCTTGCTCGGTGTCTGTATCGTGTTCACTTAGTTCTTTTACACTTGACTCTGCAGACGAATCATTGTCAGATTCATTTATTTCTGTATCAGAGGACACTCTCTCTATATTTTTATCTTTTACAAAGAGTGAATCGTACCATTTACTAGCTACAAATGAAACCCTTTTACAAATAAAAATGACCTTTTTATTTGACCGTGTATCACTGATCACCGTTCCAATGTTGTAAATCACGACTGGCACAAATATTGCAAACTTGGGCATATTTTCTGTAAGTAACATATTCGTTTGGGTGGAGTCTATCAGGACAAAATATCAATTATTTTATTAATTATTTCTACTAATCGATGCTGCACATTAACATTCCATAAGTTTTAATAAGTCTTGAAGGTACTGTAAATATGAGAATTAAAAAAAAGAATTATGTAAGAATTTTATGAATTTTTGTTTTGACATGGACTGGTAGACCACACCCGTGGAACGGAGGGTTAACAAATAGGAACATCCAACGCTTATCCATTACATATGATAAATAAACCAATTAATAAAAAAGAGGAAAAATTGGCATTACAACTTCCTAAACAAACTAAAAAAATAAAAACTTATAAAACCATCACATATGCAGGAAATATTTCTAATAATATGTCAAAGATAATATGTTTAGCAACAAATACAACAATTTTTTTTTAAACAGAAAGTAACGTAAGTACAAAATTGTTGAATGTAAAAACAAAAATATTACCATTGAATAAATTGGGAATATATAAACTTAAATGTCCAGAGTGTAATGCTGTCAATTTGGGTTAGTCCCTTAGAAATTTTGAAATCCGATACCATGAACACTTACGAGCATACAGATTGAAACAACCAGATAAATTCCGCTACGCAAAACATCTACTTGACACCAATTATTCATTGACACCTAACGCAGAACTAGAAGTATTACATATTTGTGATTAGAAACAAGATCTGGATTTCCTTGAAGAATTGGTAATTAGAAGACACTTAAGAAACCCACAATATGAATTCGTCAATGAACAGATAAATCTAGGGAGTTCTCCACTGTTAAACTGTCCTCTTAAGTGTTAATTGTAAAGATCAGCAGATATAGTTTTCCTGGTTTTCTATATCATTGCACAGTTATACTGATCTTAATTGGGAAAAATGTTATCCAGGATATCCCCATAGGGCTTATAATATCTTAGCTTTAATATTTGTAATATCATTTATTCGTCTTTTCTCTATTTACATATATGAGTCAAGGTTACTTCTTGGACTAGCAAAAAATAGTTATCAAACATCAGATAGGCATCAAGTGAAATGTAACTTCTGTCATTCTGACGATGATATTTAATATCGAAACAATTTTTCAGAATTTTTCAATATATTGTGGAATTAGCTAGAAACAGTAAGTTTCATTAAAAACACTAATATGGTTTGAAACAGAGTTACGACAACGTTTTCTTGAGATCTCCATGTAACTAACGTTTGGTTGCGCAACTTTTTTAAACCCGTCGCCGCAACGTTAAATTGCTACTTGGGTATCCGCAAAACTTTTTGTTTCTCTCGTATTGACTGGTATCATTTCAAATTATTATTGAATGTGAGATGCATTACAGTCTGATTAGTGTAATATTTTCCTTATTTTCTGTAGAATTGAAGAGCGTAAGGGTTGCTGAAGACTTTAACAACTATCTCATAAGTATAACGCTATAAACAAGTTTCTAGACAAAAACTCATTGAATATTATCAAGAATCCACCTTACTTCCTTTGATATGATATTTCTATTTTGAAAACTCAAATTAACAGGGTACTAAACACAAAAAATAATTTGCGGTGAAACTGTAGTTGATGATAATCCGTTAAAAATATTTTGATGAATAGAACATTAAATTGCGCAATTGTATTAATTTGAAGGGAACGTACTCTGAAGGCACTCTCCTTCTGTACCTGTCCCGCTTTATGTCCCCTGGTTAAATTTTTCCTCACCTGGTTCCTCAATTAATAATCTTCCAAGGGCTATCCGTGGAACTAACTTACAGAATTCTTTATGACTTTGCCAAACCAATTTATTTCACAGATTTTTGGTCGGTATTTTCGGTCGCCTCTAGAAATAATGGACTGAATGTATATTTTTGGTTCGAATTGTAAAAAGTTTTTTGTTGGAATTCTATTAGAATTTCTACATTCCGTTTCCCCTAAAGTATTGATACACTGTGATTCACACCAGCAACGTTTCTGTTTCACTTCTCAATACTTACCGATAGTCATAAAACGAATATGCTTATTTCTACATATTTTCTTTATTTTTATTTAAACATCGCAAGACGATAAGAGACAGACGTGTCATATCCAGAGGTATAATTGTATTTGTTCTGAATGTTCTCCAGTCTCACAACAGTATAACAAATCTGTTCCATGTTATTACTTCTTACTGGGAGGATATTCGTTTCGAAATCCATGCAATATTTGTATTCTCGGTCTATAATTGACGTCACCCATTACTAGGTAATCCTTGGAAATTCTTATTTCAATTCTTCCCGAATCACCAAGTAAAGAATGAAAAGATCCAGCATCGTATTGAAAGCTGCTGGGAGGAAGTTGTTTCGATTTTTAGACAGTTCACTTTCTTGCCGCAATTCGTTGAGCCTTCTTCTTAAACTTTAGTTTTGGTTTGCTCATTATCCCTCTAGGTTTCAGTTACAGGTGAGTTTTGAGTCATTTATTTAACTTAAAATATTCACATCTACTCTTTACGTTACGTTAAAAGACACAAAACAAAACAATAATTGGATGAAAAAATTGGAATTCCGAATTAATATGTAATCCAATAACAGGCATTGTTTCTCTGAAATTTGAAAGAAAATTAGAGGAAACAATTATCTTTACTTCTTTTATCTCTATATATTTTACTTTCATTTTTAGCTCCATTTTGTGATAATATTTGGGTTTTCTAATTTATACTCATAATTATTTGCATCTCTTGTAGTTGTATGCAGTTGACCCACTTCAGTCTAGTATGTCCATGTGTAATCCTAGTACAACTCAAATGTGTCTCTTCATGATCCTTTATCTGTCAGTGTTGGTTGGAGTAACGCCCGATTAGTAATCAGTCTCTGTCTAATTCGGGGGCTCAGTCGCTTCAACCTCATCTCGCGTCACATCCTGTTACCGCTTGTAATTAAATTGATATCTATTAACTTGCCACAAACTTACTGAATGCAAATGAGTTTCTGTTCCGACTGCGGAGGAGTTGGTGTCAAAGGTGGAAGCAGAAACTCTTGGAATACGTGCCACTAATGAGAAGTAAATCGTGGAGAAATTCTAGAACCATAGGCTTACAAATTATACTTATTAAAGTTTAGCTCAGGTTAAAATACGTCGGAGAAGGTTTGGTCGAAACTCAGGTGCGTAGTTTATTGAGAAGTCTTTGTAAACAAACTCATACTTTGTGTTGAACGTAAATGCAAGATAATGATGGCTGAAGAATTTAGAAATTATAGAGGAATTATATACAACAATCTATGTTTGTGAAAAATTGTTAGCTTTTCAAGGCATCATAATATACTTTGGAATTGTAAAAAAAAATCCCTATGTTGTTGAGAATAGTTACTAGCATATATTCAATAGAGTACAATTATTGTTATTATTAACAAAAAATAATATGTGTCAGGGTCAAGAAAAATCCCCAACTTAGTTTCGAAGGCTACTTTCCAAATTCTGCTTGAGTCAATTCTTTCATTTTATTGACAGTATGTACACTCCTTACATATCTTAAAATGATAAGCCATTTTCAAGTATGATTTAGTTAACAACAGATAATAAGACACGATACATTATGGTAAGCTTGGCGCCATTTTGCAATTTACAATTTAATTCATGTATAAAAAATCCCATAAGCCGCGTGATTTTGTCATTATGACAGCGAAAAAAGTTTGCCCTAACTTGTCCAGCGACAATAACGGAACCTAACTTTTGAAAGCATAACAACCAGCATTGTAAACAAATTTTTGATGACGTTATGTCAATTTTTCTCTAACTTGCGTTGTCAGAAAAGTTTTCATTTGTGGAAATGTGTCAATTTGGAGGGTCTTCGAGTGGAGATATTGAAAAAGGCATCAATGATAATGTGCCCCGCAGTACTGAGAATTCAACTACATCAATTTGGCTACAATTTGCGATATTTTGTTTGGAAAAAAATATGAACTCATTGCAGAAACTTCTATTTCATGTGACTGGACATTCAACATGAGAAACAATAATGGAAAAGATTATAAAGAGAGTGCAGTCAAGACAATTTGGAATACATGAGCAAAAATGTCACAAGAGAAGTACTTTAAAGACTATGAAAGAATTTTTAATCCGTTCATGGACATACAGTTTAAGGAAGCGAGAAATGCACGCGACACAAAACGCAAAAATTCACAAGCAATCCCAGAAAAAAGGAAGGTGAGTTCTAATGCTCTCACAAAACGAGACATTTTTGAAATGGCACTGTCCTGGAGTGAAGAAGAACCTGTAGGCCTCCAAAGGAAATTTTATCCCATTGCTGCGTATGAATTGTCTTGGAGAGGTCGAGAAGCAGCAAATTGTAAGGTATTCTATTTTAATATTGAGGCAGACAACCGTGGAAGAGAGTTCTATTTTAATATTGAGGCAGACAACCGTGGAAGAGAGACCGGAAGAGTTGAATATAACCCAGTGTTTACGAAGACAGCACAAGGGAAGGAAATCAGAAGTTGGCCGACAGTAAATGGGTGGTAGCAAATACTGCCGAGGATTGTGTATGTCCAGTAAGATTGTTTAAAAAAATTATGGGAAGACGGGGAAACCATATCGTATGTGAAAATATTTTTTAACTCCAAATCCTTTCTAGCAAAAAACAAATTCGAAAGGATGGTATAATGGTATAAGAATTCTCCTATTGGGATTAACGAAATATCTAAATCGACCAAATCTTCGGCGAAAATTATTGGACTTGATATGAAACAGGTGAAAATTACGAACCATTCTAATCGAGCTGCCACCGTAACTGAATTGACCAGGAGTGGTATAGGTGAATGAAAACTTGTGAAAATTACGGGACATAGCAACCCATCGTCATTAAAACCGTACCGTACCGTTAGATGGAGAACATCACAGAGAAATCATTGGTTCCATTTGTACTACCGTCCAGGAAACAGTTACTACCACCGCTCAAAATACTAGCATGCAGCAAAATAATAACAAAAGACACGAAAGCTTTGAAAATCAAGCTATTTTTAATAATTGTATTTTTAACAATTGTACATTTCCGTTAAGTTAAATAAACTAATTTACATCTCATTTTTTAATTTATTGATTTACATATTCATTAAATTGTCTTACCCAATTACACTCTAGCTTTTTTGAGTCGAAGTAAACTTGACATTTACAATTCTAATTTTGTTGCCATTAGGTAATTCAACTCAAAAAACTGCTAGAAAAAATTACTCGTCCTTCAGACTCGTAATTTTTTCAGAGGCAGTTTTTGTCGTTAAATTGTCAGGCAATAAAATTTTTATTGATACATGTCAAGTTTACTTCGACAAAAAAAGCTCTCGTGTAATTATAATTATAAGTGAAAAAAGTTATCAAAAACATATTGAATTTTGTGCGAAAAATAAATGGTTTTAAAGATTAAAACTAACTTTTCCGCATTTGTGGCTCTGAACAATATTCTATCATAAAATTGTTACTTGTATACATTTCGGGGGGTGTATCGTGCTAACAAACCGAAATTTCCCTAAAAATAACCAAAAATGTAGTATATCTGGATTTATAGGACCCGCTCTACTCGCTCTAGTCAACTGAAAATAAAAAGGGTGCATCTGTAAGACACCTTGAACAATATTCAATCATAAAATTGATCAATCGTATACTCTCTGGAGGCTGTATCGTGCTAACAAACTGAAAATTCTCCTAAAATGACGAAAATTTGGAACTTCAAGTACCATAGCACCCGTTGTACTGGCTTTAGTGAGCTGAATATCAACAGGGTTCATCTTTGAGACGCTCTGAACATTATTCAATCATAAAATTGGTCACTTGTATTTACTCCGGAGGCTGTATCGTGCTAACAAACTGAAATTTCCTCAAAAATGACAAAAATATCGTACTTAAAGTACTATAGCACCTGTTGTACTCGCTCTCGTGAGGTGAATGTAAAAAGGATTCATCTGTGTGATTTCCTGAATAATATTCAATCATAAAATTGATGACCTGTTGAACTTCAGAGGCTGTATCGTGCTAACAAACTGAAATTTCTCAAAAAATTACCAAAGAGTCGTACTTCCAGTACCATAGCACCCGTTGTACTGGCTCTAGTGAGCTGAAAATCAATAGGGTTCATCTGTGGCATGTCCTTAACAATATGCAATCATAAAATTAGTGATTTGTTGCACTCTGGAGGCTGTATCGTGCTTACAAGACATGGAACGAAAAGTGGCCGACGACAACGACGACGCCGACATACACACAGGATTTTTTTTCTAAAGACCGTTTTTTCGTATTGTTGTTGATAGGAAACGTAGAAATAGCTCAAAAAAAATTTCGAAATGGCAACTTTTTTTGGGGTAAACCAATACTTTTCTTGCATATTAGATAGGTTGGGCGGAAAAGTAAAACTAAAAAAATAAGGCTGATGAAGATAAGCGCTAATGAAATTTTAAGAGTATATTTAAAAATTACAGAACTATAGGTCTCTTCAAAAAATATTCCGTGAATCTGCGTAAATCCTTGAGCAACTAACCTAGCCTTATACTTTTCAATTTGCCCATTTTGATTCCTTTTTATTATGAATAACCACTGCTTTTCTACGATATTTTCTTCCTTGGGTCTCTTCACTATGGTCTATGCTTCGGATCTTTGCATATTTTGTATCTCTTCATCCCTGGCTTTGTGCCAATTTTTCGCATCTTCTCCAGATAATGCTTCTTCTGGAGGCTCTGGGATCTACTTTGTTTTCTTCAAACTCACATTTAATTTTTAAACTCACCTATTTCTATTTGGTTTTTGTTACTTAATCACTGCTACTGATTTGAGTCTGACATTGCCCATTTTTCTAAATTTCCACAGATTTTTAACCCACTTATTATTGGATTTAATCGGGATCGAGATTTCACGTGCTTCGCCTTTGCTAGTCAGGGTCGAACCTTGAAAGTTATTACCAGATAGAAATAAACTATAGCTTTGGCCTTGATTTGATCCAAAAACTTTGACTGTTCAGATCATCATAACCACTTATCGTATTACAAATATTTTTCAGAATTTTACACACCAATTTAAATCATAATTATTTTAATTGAATTGTGCGTATATGTTCTTATTATATTGTAGAAATGAACAACATGTAGTAATGGTCGTCCGAGTGTAGACATCGTTTATGTGAGCTCCGAATAAATTGAGTTATTTTTGTGGAATTTTCACATTTGTAGCAGTTAGTCTTAGATAACTAGTAGTAAAAGTGTCCGTAGAGAGAATAGTGCAATTTCTGTGACCCATTTCCCCAATCAGAGTGAATAATTTGAATAATATCATCACAATCAAATTGAAAATTCTGCACATTGCTGCCAGATTTTACCTACATACTTCCTGACAATGAGTCAAAAAACAAGAAGTGGAAGTGTAACTGGAGCGGTGGACGAAAATATGTTAGAATCTTTTATATTAAATAAAATTTTGCCAAAGATAAACACCAAAATTGAGGAACAAATACAGAATATTGGTAAGAGCTTTGAGTCTATAGAAAAAAAATTAGATTATCGTTATCAAGATTTACTGATATGGAAATGGAAGTGAAGACAAATAAAGAAGAAATCCGAAACGTTGCTGACCGTATGAATCAGTTTGAATTAAAAAATAGGGAAAATTCTTTAATAGTATCAGGTATACAAGAAGAGGAGAAAGAGAATTTAATATCTAAAGTGCTATGCCTATTTAATGACGCCTTGAAAATTAAATGTGCACACTGGGAAATTTAGAATATGTACAGGATTGGTAACATAAAGAAGGACAAACATTACCGAGGTCAGTTATTGTTACTTTTGTGTCACTATTGAAAAAGAAAGAAATATTCAATGCCAGAACAAACTTAAAGGGTTCAAATATTTTTATAAATGAAAATTTAACAGAGGGAGCTCCTGAAAGCCGCAAAAGCAAAATATGGAAATCGCTCAGCATGGTCTATGAATGGCAGAATTTTCGTGACAACGCTGTCAAGCTGATTCAGAATGTGAAGGATTTGACCAAGTAGAAGACAGGAACTATTATCAACAACGATTCTTTTTTGCAGGACTATTTTTTTTTTGTTTTGTTGTCTCTTTTTCAGTTTATAGAATAAATTGCTTTCGGCTAAAGGCCCCATTACACGATGGGAAAGGCTTATTGTAAATTAAAGTTTTTGAAAATAGCTTTCACATATTTCTTATTTCAGATAGTATTAATACGTTTATTTTTTCATTTACTTACATGAAGAAAAATTACTATTTTAACTTGTTATCTAACATAACTAACTGACTTGTTAATTGAAAATATTTGTTATTGAAGTATTTCGTAATGGATTGTTATTTAGTTTTTGATATGAAATATCTTTATTAAAATTTCGCTTTACGGCAGTAATTCTGATTTTTAAATTAAATTATTTTAGGGTAGAGTGCGAGTTCACATAAGACTCAACATGTCGAAACTTATTAACATTTATTTCCAAAACTGTAGAGGATTGAACACTAAATGTTCTGAATTTCTTATGAACTCTTTGATTGGTGATTTTGATATAATAATAGCAGTGGAAACGTGGTTACAGGATGGAGTGAATGATGGAGAGATAATAGATTTAGGAAGGTACAATTTGGTAAGATGCGATAGAGATTTAGAAATTGCAAATAAAAAAACCGGCGGAGGTGTTTTTCTAGCAATTAAAAAACAATATAAAATATTAAAAGTTATTAAAAAACAAACACTTTTTGAAGCAGTTATAGTTGAAGTTAAAGCAAAAGGTTGCAGGTACGTTTTTTGTGGGGTATATATACCTTCTGGAAGTTTAATTAACGTGTATGAATCAGCTTTTGAATTTTTACAGAATAATATGAAAATATCCGATGATGTTTACATTTTTGGAGATTTTAATATACCTGATATAACTGGAATTAATTTTAATAAAATCATATCAAACGAAATACTTGAGAGTTTTCGTGATTTTACGGATTTTAATGGCTTCACACTATATAATAACATAAAGAACAAGCATGGAAGAACATTAGATTTAGTAATTTCTTCGGAGAACAATTTACATAATTGTACAGTTAATAGAGATTTTGTGCCATTTGTTAAAGAAGATGAATATCATCCTGCTCTTGAAAATTGTATTAAATGTATAACAATTGGGGGAACGGGTAAAACCATGAATAATATTGCTGAAGATTGTATAAGATACAACTATAAAAAAGCTAACTTTCTTACCTTAACGGAGCGTATCAGGGACGCGAGTTGGGATATGGTACTGAACGAAAATCTAGATGTGAACCGAGCTTTGAATAATTTTTATAGAATTTGGAATAACATTATAGAGGAATGTGTCCCAAGATATGTTCATTACAAAAAATCTAAAATGTATCCCATTTGGTTCACCAGCGATATAAAAAGTAATTTGAAAGAAAAAGAGAGGTATCGAAAACTGAAAAATATTTCCAGTTATTTTAATGATAAATACATAGAAGTGAGACGAAAAGTAACTAAGCTTATAATAATTGAAAAAAAGAAATATATTAATAAACTAGAGCAGGAAGTAACTTCTGATATCAATCATTTTTGGAATTATATAACGAATAATAGGAAAAACTCTAATAGTGGTAAATTTATATATAACGGGGTAGAGGTAGCGGAGGAAAAAACTGCAGAAACATTTGCATCATTTTTCGCGTCAGTGTATGCTGACAAAAAAGCCTCTTACAATTTGCTCTTGAATTCTGACTTAGATGTAACAAATAATACATTCGTATTGAATTCCGTTAGTGAGTTAGAATTCGATTTGGCACTAAAAAAGCTGAAACCCAAAAAGTCGGAGGGAACTGATGGAATACCACCATATATACTAAAGGCATGTGGCGAGTGGGTAAGTCAGCCTTTGATACATATTTATAACCTTGTTTTAAAAACTAGTATATTTCCCTCAGTCTGGAAAACCGGATTGGTATGTCCCATATTTAGGTCCGGTGATAAAATGAACATCGAAAACTATCGACCTATTTCAATTATGTGTGCCCCTGCCAAGCTTTTTGAACAGATATTATATTGTAAATTGTATACACATGTTGAAAAGTATATAGTACCTCATCAACATGGATTTGTCTCACAAAAATCATCTAATACAAACCTGTTTCTTTTTAGTAATCATGTATTTGAGTCATTGGAATGTAAATCTCAGCTTGATGTTATATATACGGATTTCAGCAAGGCATTCGATAAAGTTGACCACGACATATTGCTGAAGAAATTGGGTGGTTTTGGATTATCATATAACCTACTTTGTCTATTTAAAAGTTATCTAGAAAACAGATATATAGTTACTAAATACAACGGAAATGCATCGGGGAAATTTGAGGCAAATTCTGGAGTGCCTCAAGGTTCCAGCCTTGGGCCGCTTCTTTTTGTACTTTTTATTAATGATTTGCCTAAAGTACTAGTATCTTCAAATGGCCTTATATTCGCAGATGACTTCAAAGTATTCAAAAAAATAGAAACAGTGAGAGATTGCGTTATGTTACAGAAGGACATTAATAGGGTGTTTGAATGGAGTTATAAAAATAAATTAAATTTCAACCTACGCAAATGTTCTGTTTTAACTATAACACGTATTAAGCAACCGTGTCTCTTTACTTATTTAATTGGGGGTCAAAGCTTGCAACGCTGCACTGAAATCAAAGATTTAGGCATAACTTACAACAGTTCATTCTTATTTACCAGACACATTGAAAATATAGTAAAGTCAGCTAATAAAATGTTGGGTTTTATAATAAGACAATCTCATATTTTTACTAATTTTAATACACTTAAACTTTTATTCTATAGTTTGGTTAGGAGCAAGTTGGAGTTTGGCTAATTAATTTGGTTCACGGAACCTCAAAGTAATTTGAATTAATTAGAAAAAAAAATTCAAAATAAATTTTTAAGGTTACTCTATTTTAAAAAGCATCACGTGAACCCTGACTACCAGATAATTAGAAGTACAACTCTCAGAAATGAATTTAAGATATTTCCCTTGAAAATAGACGACAACTAGCAGTATTGATATTCTTATATAATATTATAAATAATAGAGGTAACTCCCCTGAGCTTTTGTCTTTGATTAGATTCTACGTGCCACCTAGACGAATGCGCCAGGTTACAATGTTTAATATTCCTTCATCATTCAACATCTCGAGATCACCTACGGTGAACATGTTTCGACTTGCGAATCGATTCAATACATTGATGGATCTAGAATGGACAGTTTCTACCATTATTTTTCGCAAAACAATCTTGGAGCAGCTAATCTTTATATCTCTATGAAGAACTTTAAAGGTTGTGTCAATCCTCATACAGTTCAATTAATCTTGGATAAACTATACGAATACAATTACATGTTTGTCTACATTTTGTGAATCTTATAAATTCTGTAAATTCATTTTATTACGTAAAAATGTATTATTTTGCACAATGTATCGTATTACATATTTATTCATGTAATAAAACCGTAAGCTTTGTATGAATAATAAATAAATAAATAAATAAATAAACATTAGGCAATATTATAAATCTATATTGTAAAAATACAAATTGATTCGTGAATATGTTTATTTCACTGAAAATACCAAGGGCCCTCTTGCTTATTATTCTCAACCTCACTATTTACAATACCAGTACCTAGTTCATGTATATACCATTCTAATTTTTACTTTTTTTTTTCAGGTAAGCATACATTTCGAGATTTTGATGACTGTGTTAGTAAGTAACTATTTTATATTGTTATTTGCAATTCTTGAAGGTAACATCATTTTATTCGCATATTTCTGAGGGGGTGCGAATTTATTGATATGAGAAAAGCAACATCTGATAAATGTTAATAAAAACAAGTGAAATGAAAAAACAAATATATAAAAATATCACTGTTCCGAAACATATAAATTTTTAGTTATATAACAATACAAAAATAATTAATGTAGAGTACCCATTAATCAGGAGAAGCATAGAATATGAGTAAATGAATGAAAATTATACTAGAATATCTGCTTACGAAATAACAGTGACAATGTCATGCAGTATTAATAGACAAGTTTCGAAGGCGTTTAAAATAGCATTAACATTGTTTTCTTTCTTTTATGTAATCTTACATATTAAAAAAAGTTATGAAAACTGAAGTCAGTCTGGCGTTCTATCCGGCCGATATCCTTCATTTTTTTTCAATGGAAGGTATTTAGACACAGATATGTCATCAATCATTGAAATTTACTCAACTACCATCTTACTCAAGTTATACTCAAACGCAATTCTTCCCTGTACATTTCTTATGGGACTCATTCACTCAAGCAATTCGAATTCTCATAGCTCCTCTTCAAATGAATGGATCTTGATTTTTCCACTCTTAGAACACTCAGTGGATCAACCTCTTTCTTTTGAGCTATTAACTGCTTAAATTCGTTGAGTTTTAGGGGACCAATACTTTTCTCGCATATTAGATAGGTTGGGCGAAAAAGTAAAACTAAAAAAATAAGGCTGATGAAGATAAGCGCTAATGAAATTTTAAGAGTATATTTAAAAATTACAGAACTATAGGTCTCTTCAAAAAATATTCCGTGAATCTGCGTAAATCCTTGAGCAACTAACATAGCCTTATACTTTTCAATTTGCCCATTTTGATTTCTTTTTATTATGAATAACCACTTCTTTTCTACGATATTTTCTTCCTTGGGTCTCTTCACTATGGTCTATGCTTCGGATCTTTGCATATTTTGTATCTCTTCATCCATAGCTTTGTGCCAATTTTTCGCATCCATCTTCTCCAGATAATGCTTCTTCTGGAGGCTCTGGGATCTATTTTGTTTTCTTCAAACTCACATTCAATTTTTAAACTCACCTATTTCTATCTGGTTTTTGTTACTTAATCACTGCTACTGATTTGAGTCTGACATTGCCCATTTTTCTAAATTTCCACAGATTTTTAATCCACTTATTATTATGAAAAGTTATGAAAACTGAAGTCAGTCTGGCGTTCTATCCGGCCGATATCCTTCATTTTTTTTCAATGGAAGGTATTTAGACACAGATATGTCATCAATCATTGAAATTTACTCAACTACCATCTTACTCAAGTTATACTCAAACGCAATTCTTCCCTGTACATTTCTTATGGGACTCATTCACTCAAGCAATTCGAATTCTCATAGCTCCTCTTCAAATGAATGGATCTTGATTTTTCCACTCTTAGAACACTCAGTGGATCAACCTCTTTCTTTTGAGCTATTAACTGCTCAAATTCGTTGAGTTTTAGGGGATTTATGCGTGCACAATCAACTTTACCTTTAATTTTTTCAAGATTGTCCTTCACGCAAACCTATATAACTATAGTTCTAATCAACGTAGGCTATTGAAACAAATCTAAGAACACTCAGTGGATCAAGCCCTTTCTTTTGAGCTATTAACTATTTGAATTCGTTGAGTTTGAGGAAACTTTGAACAGGTTTGTTTATTAAGCCTCCTAGTATCGATTAATTGTTCGTTGTAGGTCAGCAATGGAATTTTGTTATTTTATATCGCAACAATGAATGCCGTTGGAAACTGACATCATCGCAATACAAAAACAATATTGCAAGAAAGGATGCATATGAAGATTTATTAACCAACATGAACGGCCCTACTAATCATCATTATCTTCTTCTCGCATTTCTACTAGCAATCGGGTACGTGCTCCAAAGTATTCTTTTCTAGTTAGCCAATGACAAACCCAAATCGTCCTATTCCTTCTCTTTTTCTTGCTTGATCAGTTTTAGACAAACTTAATTGCAATCAAAATGATAACTGACTTTATTCAATTCTACGAAGAGTGTCACTTGATTTTCCCTTTTTTACTACTTGCACAGAGAGCTTGCTATGTAATGACGACTATTTGCTTTGAGCAAGATCGAGAAGAGCATGCTTTAAATAGCATGCTAAACAGAACCAGATGTATCAGTTTGAACAGCATGCCATTTTAAGCATGCTCATGAGCATATTTCATGGGCATGTGTATCTGTACCTACAGCGTTTATATTTAATTTCATTTTCAGTGTCTTTAACTGTCACTCAAATAATGTTGAATATATTACTGAAATTTTTACATCGAAAGATATCATGTTTTTACCTTAAATTGGTATATTCGCTTATTCTTATTCTTCCTTAGCCTGTGTTCGTCCACTCCTGGACAGGCCTCTTCCAGTGACTTCCATGTCGATCTATCGTGGGCGGTTTTCCTCCAATTCTTTCCCGCATAACGCTCGATGTCGTCTCTCCATTTTGCCTGCGGACGTCGTATATTTCTTTTTGTTTCCCTTAGTCTCCATTGCATTAATGTTTTCGTCAATTTGTAGTTATTTTTGGCTAGGTGCCCCGCCCACTGGCACTTGAGCTTCGCCACCCTTTCTACGACATAGTAAACTCCTGTCCTCCGCCTAATATCGACGTTTCGGATCCTGTATCGCAGACATACTCCCAGCATTGCACGTTCCATTGCTCCTTGGCAGACTCGGAGACAGTTGGCTCTTTTCATTGTAAGGCTGACGGTTTCGAGTCCGTATGTTGCCACTGGCAGGATACAAGCATCGTAGACCTCCCTCTTTAGGTTCACTGGGATCTTTGGATATTGAAGTATGTAGCTAAGATTCCCGAAAGCTGCCCAGCTAAGGCCGATTCGTCTGGTAATCTCTGCGGTTTGATTACTCTTTCCTATGCTGATGCTATGCCCTAGATGTATGTATTCTTCGACTAGCTCCAAAGTGTCGTTTTCTATGGTGACTCTCATCTTAGATGTACGCATGATTTTGGTTTTCTGTAAGTTCATTTTAAGGCCAACAACTTGTGAGACTACTCTGAGCTCCTGGATCATCGTCGTAAGTTCGGCCAGATCACTGCTAAAGAGAACAATATCGTCTGCGAAGCGGAAATGGTTAAGATATTTCCCGTCGATCTTGATGCCTTTCTGATCCCATGATAGGCCTTTAAATGCGTTCTACATTGTTAGGGTGAATAGATTGGGTGAAATTGTATCCCCTGCCTGACACCTCGCTGTACTTGGACTTTTGCATCAACCCATTCTTCTTCAATTTTTACGTGCATGGTAGCATGTTCGTAAATATATCTGTAATCTTTACGAGCGTTATTCGTGGCACTCAGTATCGCTCAGGTTTCGATTAAATCGAAATGCTTCTGATAATCGACGAAGGCCATGTGCAGTGGGATGTTGTATTCTGTGCATTTTTCTATTAACGTGGGTACCGCTTGTATATGAACAATCGTGCTATATCCCTTTCTGAAACCCGCCTGTTAGTAGTTCGTAGAGGATGGATAGCAGACTAATGTGCCTGAAATTTTCTGAATTTGTGCACTCGCCCTTTTTGAATAATAGGATAACTTCTGCGTTTTTCCAAGAGTCCGCAACTTTTCCTTCTTCTAGACATTTATTTAGTAGGGTCAGGATTACTTTCTTGAATGTCTCTCCTCCGGGCTTCAACGTCTCACTGGTGATATGGTCTTCTCCCCGGGCTATGCAGTTCTTCAGGTGTTTAAGCGCTGCTCTCCATCTTCTTCATCAATGGGCTCTAGTTCTTCTGATCCTATGTTTAGGACTGGCTGATGAGTTTTACCTTCTTGACCTGGTTATGCTATCGATAGGCTGTATAGTGGTCGATAGAAATTCTCACTAATTTCTGTGATCTTTACTCTTTCATTCTCAATGACTCCTTGATAATTTTTCATCTTGTGGATAATCATTTTCCCACTTCACCTTTGGATCTCTCGGAACGGAGAACTGTCATGTTTGTGTTGTTCTGTATGGCTCCTCTACCATTCTAGTATTATGAATTCTCTGATCTTTTCTGTTGACTTTCTCCATGATATTATTCAGGTCCCCATACCTTGGTGAGTTTTTGTCGGTTTTTCTCCGTTCTTCGATGAGCCGTTTTGTTTCTAAAGTGAATTTCGGATGATTCTTTCTTTGGAGAGAACAGACTTTCCGCTCTACGTTTCTAATACCAGAGGTGATCTCCGTTGAGAGTGCGTTTAGTTCCATGTTTCGCGTATCTTCGATTGGTTGCAACTTCTTGTCAATTTGCTTACTAAATTCTTCCTCTTTCTCTCGTAGTTCACCTGTGGTTGGCCGTATATTTCTTTCCATTAGAGCTTTTCTCTAGTGTCGTGTATTGACATGGATCCTGGCTCTGACCAATTTGTTATCGCTGCCTGTGTCAAAGCGGTTTATTAATGATACGTTAATTGCTATGTACATTTTGTCTTTCTAGATTCAATGTCAATCAATCTCTTATAACCAGGACAGTTCACATCTGATACTTTATGATTAAAATCTAAAGATTTTCCTAATTTAGAGTTCGTTTCGAAACAGTTTATACATTTAAAAATTTTAGAGGCACAATCTCCCGTTTTATTATTTTCTGCACAATTAAAACATGTTATAAAGTTCTGGCAATTTGCTGCTACATGCCCATATCTAGCAGATTTGCAACATCTTATGACAAAAAAATATTCGTGGACAACACATCTTCTCCACCCTAAGTTCAGCTAACCTTGCAGGCTGAATTTTTTTTGTTATGCAACATCTACTTCTAATATTGTATTACCTTTATTTTATTGGCCCTTTTGTTTGTATCTTGCTAGTTCTTTCAATACTGTATCTTCTGTAGTTTCTAACTCATTTTGTTCTTTCAATGATTGCATAACAATGTCCACATTTTCTGTGATATATTCTTCTCAACTCCTCTTATTAATCATTTTTGGATTTTTTTGTGTGCCGTCTATTACCTTATACTGATTGCCAAGTTCATTTTCAACCTTATTCCTAATTCTTACTATCGTAATTGATAATAACTGTTCCTTCTTTACCTTCTATTAAATTCTCTACTCCTACCGCAAGATTTTTCGGATCTATATTTTGCTTAAGATCGTCCTTAATTTTATTACTTTGTTGTTTTTCTTTAGGCTTAATGACAAGTGTTTCATATTTAGTCTTTATTCTGTCGGCAAAAGAGTTAGTTTCGTCTTCTGTACACGCCTATCCTTTAACCGAGTTTTTCTACAACTACTATGCAAAACACGCTTTCCTACACAAATTTTTAAGCGCGAAGCAAGCCTTTTCTTAATTAGTTTGATATCCGTTAGAAAAGTAATAATGTAGAGTGTGGGAAAAGTACACGTTATGGTACTTTTCCGCACGGAAATGTCACTTTGCCCACGGAAATGCCAATGTCAAATTTTTTTGACAATACTTAATAATGAATTTCTGTGTGTTCAAATTTTAAATTTAAACTAAAAATTCTGTAAGTAAACTATTTTTTAGATTATGTATTTCAGTTTATTGATTATAGATTATAAACAAATTCAGGTATTACCCATTATTTTAGGAACTATGAACCGAGATCATAATCTTTCGAGTTGTCGAATTCCGATATTGAGAATACTCCTCCAGATATTATCGAAAAGGCTCAAAATGCAATCGAAAATTTGTTACCAGGAGTTTCAAAAAACAAATATCAAAAACAATACAGCAAATTTATGAACTGGAGGGAAATAAACAATATTAAATTATTCTCAGAAAATGTTTTGTTGGCTTATTTTCAAGAAATTTCCGCAAACTTTAAACCGTCTACACTGTGGTCTATATATTCAATGATAAGGAGCCTCATAAGTATCAAACATAACATAGATATTTCAAAGTATACAAAACTTCGAGCATATTTAAAAAAGCAAAACGAAAAAAGCTGTGACAAAAAAAATCCCTTACATTGACATCTGCTGGAATCCATAAATTTTTAGAAGCGCCAGACAATATCTATCTACTCGTCAAAGTAAGTCATAATTTTGAAGATTATATTTAGTTATTCAATCTATTATTATTTAGTAACCAATGTACTTCATAATATAGAAAAATCGAAATAGAAAACTTAAAATAAAATAAAGCAGCGGAAAGACCTAAATACAGTATTTCATAATTGTTGCCGCGATATCTTAGTGGAAAACACATCAGGATTGGAACGAAGAGGCCCGGGTTCAAATCCTGTCGACTTTTTTATATATTTGCAATTTATTTAATCTTTTTACTTCAATTATGGAACTAAATTAAAATTTTAATTTCAATCACAAATTTACTTGTAGGTTGTCATGGCTTTTGGATTGTCCAGAGCATGTCGAAGGGAAGAATTATGGAAATTAACTATTGATAACGTAAAAGATTTACAAGAAGCCTTATTGGTTACTGCTCCAATAACTAAGACAAAAATACCACGTACATTTACTGTAGTTGGAAAATTCTATGATTTATACAATAAATATGCACGTCTGCGTCGACAAAATACAAATGAGAAGATGTTATTTCTTAATTACCAACACGGAAAATGCACGCGGCAAGTCTTCTTCTTTTAGTGCCGTGCAGATTCCTGCGTAGGCGTTCATCTTCTCTATTCCTATCATATGTTTCTATTAATTGCAGCATACTGGAGTGTTTGGAAGTCCTTTATCCCTGTCCATTGACGAATATTTCTAAGCCATGATAATTTTTTCCTTCCTATTCCTCTTCCCCCTCCCTCTATTTTACCTTGAAGAATGAGGCGTTGAAAATGGTAGCGTTCTCCGCGCAGTATGTGTCCGAGATAACCTATTTTTCTTTTCTTGATATTTTCGAAAAGTTCTCGATCCGTTAGACCGGCTCTTCGGAGAATGTCCTCATTTCTCACATGGTCGACCCACGACACCTTCAACGTTCGGCGCAGGGTCCACATCTCGAAGGCTTCTATTTTGTTGATGATTGCTGCTTTCAACGTCCATGCCTCATCCCCGTATAGGAGAACGGACCAAATATAACACTTTATCATCCTATACCTGAGGTTGAAGTCCAAGTTCTTGTCTGTAAGGAACTTACGAAGTCTTAGGAATGTTGTTCTAGCCTGCTCGATCCTGCACCTTATCTCTTGATCCGGATCCCATTCTTTATTGATCATGCATCCCAAGTATTTAAACTGTGTGACCTGTTCGATATTTTCTTCATTAATATGAATTCTAGTCTGTGGAGTATCGTTTCTACTGACAATCATAAACTTGGTTTTGCTGATGTTAATTTTCAAACCTAGTCTTTGGCTTTCTTCGTTAACCCGATCCAACAGACTTTGCAGATCTTGTGCGTTTTCTGCTATTATTACGGTATCGTCCGCATATCTGATATTGCTCATGGGGATTCCGTTTACTTTAATACCAAAGGGGCTGTCCGAAATTGCGCGGCAAGTAGTGGGCATAAATAAATTCGGAAATATGCCTAAACAAATTGCAGAATATTCAAAGTTACCTAACTCTAAATTGTACACGGGTCATTGTTTTAGACGATCTTCAGCTACAATTTTAGCAAGTTTAGGCGGAGACTTAATAACATTAAAGCGACATGGTGGATGGCGCTCTAATACAGTGGCGGAAGGATATATTGACGTCTCGATATCAAACAAAATTGATATTGCCAACAAAATTGAAAAATCTATTATACCTGGAGCTTCGACTTCATATGATATTATTCCTAATGAAAAACAAGCATCAACATCTTCGTTGACAAACATTAACGATAACTTATCATCAAAAATAGATAATATACCAGGCATAACAATTCGAAATTGTTCCAACTTTATTATCAACTTTTAACTAATTTTTCTATATTCTGTATTCATTTCTTAAATTCGTTCTGTTTAAGTTAAATGAAATACATATATAAGTTCCTTTTTTCTTTAATTAATAAACGTGGTTGTAGAAAAAATATTGTGTACTACTCGTACGCAAAGCACTTTTCCCACTCGCTGGATTTGCGGCACTCGCCTTTTCGGCGCTCGTGGGAAAAGTGACGCTTTGCGCACTTGTTGTACAAACTACTATTATCTCTTGTATTAGTTTCTGTAGTCTCATTTTGCTTTCTATTGTTTCATTTTGTAGTTCTATCATAGACTTCAGGTTATTTATTTTTCTAGTAAAAAAGTTATCAAATACCTTAGAGTTGTTCATATTATCACTATTTAGTTTTCCACAGCATTTCCTGCAATAACATTTCAATATCCTGTTATTACTTTTCCGCCCAACCTATCTAAAATGCTAGAAAAGTATTGGTTTACCCCTAAAAAAGTTAGAATTTTGAATTTTAAAAAGTTATTTTGACGTTTTCCATCCAAAACAACACGAAAAAACTGTTTTTAGAAAGAAAATCGTGTGTGTATGTCGTCGTCATCGTCGTCGTTGTCGTCGGCCACTTTTCCTTACATGTCTTATTAGCACGATACAGCCTCCGGAGTGCGATAAATCACCAATTTTGTGATAGAATATTGTTAAGGACATATCACAGATGAACCGTATTGATTTTCAGCTCACCAGAACCAATACAACAGGTGCTACAGTACTTTAGGTACGATATTTTCGTCATTTTTGGAGAAGTTTCAGTTTGTTAGCACGATACAGCCTCCGTAGTATATACAAGTGACCAAGTTTATGATAGGATATTATTCAGAGCGTCCCAAAGATGAACCCTATTGATATTCAACTCACTAAAGCCAGTACAACGGGTACTATGGTACTTGAGGTACAAAATTTTTGTCATTTTAGGAGAATTTTCAGTTTTTTAGCACTATGCAGCCTCCAGAGAGTATACGATTGATCAATTTTATTATTGAATATTGTTAAAGGCGTTGATTTTCAGTTGACTAGAGCAAGTACAAAACTATATATGAAGTAACTTTTCCGCGAGTTATGGATGCTTTGATATATTTTATGAAATTTTATTCTAATCTATGAGTTAGTCAGAATCTCACTGTCAAAAGATTATTGTTATTATATATATGTTCCCAGTTTCCATTTATTGGTTTTTATAAGATTCTTCTCAAAACAAAACTAATACAAATGCAATCTTAAAAATAACAAGGTATTATGATTATTAAAGATTTCAATTAAAATTATTCTATATCCTCTGAATCCGATCATATTATCTAAAACGAGATCTGAGATTTACAAAGAGTATATTACAGTAATTTTTAATAATATGTTCAAGTAATCTACTTTTGCTGTATTGAGTTTCATATGCAGTGTAATAATGATCCTTCCAGAATCATCAAATTGCAAGTTTGTTTTCGCCAATTACGAATCGGTTCAAGTTTCCGCATTGAATTCAAGAATATGAAATAATGAGGTAAACATAAAACCTTGGTATATTTTTGATAATAAATATGGCACAATTTTAATTAAAGCGTATAACTGAAAAATTAATCCTGACATAATTAAGGATCTATAAAATTATTATTGCTTCTTCTTAGATATTGATCTGTATTTTACTAGTTTGTATTAATTTTTTTCACTAATCTGTTAAGAATTAATGAAGTAGGACTCTCAATATTTATGGTATTACAATTTTGATCTGATCTCATATATTATAATGAAATAATACTTGAGATAAATCGATTAGACTGAATATTATTTTTCAATCGCCCAACCGCAAAAAGGTTTTTGCTGCCTATGCTGCGTTAACTTTGGCTATTCTTGTTATAAAAACCTGGCATCGAATGTCTTCAACAAATGGTATAATTATGAAAGTAATAGTTACTCACTCATGTTCTTCAAGGTGAGACCCTATAAATATTCGTTCAATAGGGCAACCTTTAACTGGGCAACGGTGTTTCCTACTCATATTCGGTCGTTGCATGTCTATGTGCGAAACCTTACTACGACAACAAATTTTACAGCATATTATCTGCTGTTAAATATGTGGAAGGCGTCCGCAACAATGTAATAATATACTGGGTGTCTCATTATATTCTGACTATTTTATAAGAGTTTATACCTTCAAAACGGTTCTAGATAATGAGATGCGGTTATCACAGTTAGGTTCAAAATTACCGTTAGTTTTGTTGTGACACATTTATATAAATGACCTACTTCCGGTTTACCCTCTAGAAAAGAGGCGTATTTACTAAGTAATTACTAGATGTAATTTATTAAATGGGACACTCAGTATGTTTAGCAATTTCTTAAAAGACGCATATTTTTACTTTATAACGGTACCTTAAAGTTTAAAATCAGTGCAGAGAAACGGAAATTAGATTTAACTGAGATGCTGTAATGATTCAGATATCTTATTAATAAATAATAGTCAAGGAGTCGTTAATATGTCAAATCACAAAGATATTGCGATCATTGACATCACATTGTGTTTTATATTCAATAAAATTGAACTGTTCAATCTCTCAAATTGCAGTATACAGCACAAGATATATCTCAAACAATATTTTTATATGCCCCAACTCAATCCTATGTTCAGACTAGAAGACGATATAGAAGACAGTTCAATAAAAATCCTCCTGCTACAAATACCATTAAAACATGGTTAACCAAATTTAGGAGTACTGCTTCTATATCTAGAAAAAGGAGAACTTTAAATGGAAATTTAGAAGAAATGTTTTCTGTTTATGAGCTTGTACAGAAAAAGGCGAAAGTTTCAATTAGAAAAATAGCATCAAATTTGGAAATGGACAAAACTAAATTTTTTAGAATTCTAAAAGTTTTCAAATTGAAACCTTACAAAATTCAAGTTCTACAAAAAACTAACGATCGGGACCATGCTAAAAGAGTGTTTATGTGTGAAGCTTTAACAGATTTGTACAGAATATATCCAAATTTTAGAATCATCATATCTGATGAGGCTGCGTTCCATATAAATGGACGAGTTAATAAACATAACTGTAGAATTTGGGGACTAGAAAATCCAAGAGAATTTTATCAACATGAAATAGATTCTCCTAAAGTTATTGTTTGGTTTGCAGTGTCTTGTGTGAAGTTATATGGGCCTTTCTTTTTTGCAGAAAATACAGTTCGTGGTAATAATTATACCGATATGCTGGAAAACTTTTTCTATCCCCAGTTAGAACAAGATGGTATTTCAAACCAAAATGTTTACTTCCAACAAGACGGGGCTCCACCCCATTATTCCAACATAGCAAGAGAATCTGTTAACCAACAATTTGGAAATAATTGGATTGGTAGGAGTGGCCCAATAGAGTGGGCCACCTGACTGTTCCAGATTTTTTTGTATGGGGACATATGAAAGATACAGTCTACAACCCGATGCCTGCTACTATTGAGGAATTAAAAAATAACATACGGCAGGTAATGGAAAATATTCCTCTTGAAATGCTGACAGCAGCATTTGATAACTTAATGTTGTATATTTGGGTCAAACCTTTATGAATTTTGAAATCCAATACAGTGAAAACTTACGAGCATACAGATTAAAACAACCGGATGAATCCCACTACGCAAAACATCTACTTGACACCTACACAGAACCAGAAGTACTACATATTTGTGATAAGAAATAGGAACTGGATTCCCTTGACAAATTGGAAATTAGGAGACACTTAAGAAACCCACAATATGAAGTCGTCAATGCACACATGAATTTAGGGAGTTCTCCACTTTCAAACTGTCTTCTTAAGTGATAATTGTAAAGATCAGCAGATATAGTTTTCCTGGTTTTCTATATCATTGCACAGTTATACTGATCTTAATTGGAAAAATGATATCCAGGATATCACCATAGGGCTAATAATATCTAAGCGTCAATATTTGTAATATCACACCTTTTTCTTTTTTCTATTAACATATATTAAATCAATCACAAGGTAGGTCACTTCTTGGTCTAGCCAAAAATAATTATTAAACATCGGGTAGGCATCAAATGAAATGTAACTTCTGTCATTCTGACGATGACATTAAATATCGAAACAGTTGTCAAATTTCTTAGAATTTTTAACAATTTTTTCAATATATTGTAGAATTATCTAGAAACAGTAAGTTCCATTTAAAACAGTAATAGTTAGATAGATATATTTCACAGAGCTTGTAGCCTATTCCACTGAGACCTCTGCAGATCTATTTTGTTCCTCTGCATCTAGATTACGTCCTCCAGCCTTTTGCTTCTTACGAAGTCTATCAGCTTAGATACTGAATTTGTCATGTAGTTCCTTGTCAGTGGTTTTCCTACGACTAGTCCCGAGAACCGAACGTTTGTTAAAATGTCGCATCGACATAGAATGAGCTCCGTACTTTCTTCCTCCTCCGTAGTTTCCTCCTCTGATCGATAGAATCTACATAAGGACTCCTCTGCCATCCTCAACAATTTTGGATGCCCTGATAACAGTTTTGACCGTTTCCCTGTCTTTACTTATCAGGTCTGCCGTGAATTTTGGCGATTGTTCTAATATTTCGATTGTTTTTGGCTTGGTGAATTCTTCCACCTAACTTCAGTTATATTCCACTCATTTTTTTTTGGACGCTTTTGTTACTGATTTTGCAACGCCGAAGAAGGGTTCCAGTCCAACGAATGGCATTGACGTAGCTTGCTTAGAAATTTCGTCTGCCTTTTTCATTGCCCTTATAACCCTTGTGCTACGGCATCCAGGCCACCGTGACTTTTCTACGGTCACTTAGCGTGTTTAGAGCACACACACTAGCTTAGAGTTGAACTCTACAGAATCGAGTTTCTTTAGCGCTGCTTGGCTGCCCGAGAAGATAGTACTTGAACGATATGTTCTTTTCTGCTATTCGATTTCTTCTACAGGCTCACAGAGAAAGCTATTTCTTCTCTTAGCCCCACTACTCCAGCTCCTACGCCTCCTGACGTCTTTGAGCTGTCCGTGTATAATATTGCTTCCGCCTGTATGGGTAGACATCCCTTCCAATCTACACTACTTGGCATAGTATCTTTAAATTTGTTATTAAAGCTATATCTTGTGACTGTTGTATCAATGAGTTGCCCCATTACATTGCCCGCTTTAAACTTCTAGATTAACCGATAATCCGCATTATGTATCTGGCTTGTGTGCTATTGAAAATGTATTAATATGTGCATTACAGATCTGGCCTTCCCTTGTACAAAAAGGCGTAGAAGCGGTAGATTCCACAAGACTTCCATAGTACCTGTGGGAGTAATTCCTATGGATTCCGTGACAGGCAAGCTAGCCTTTGTGTTTTACTTAATAGCCTTATAGCCTCCAATTGCTGCGTCTTTATACAACATCACCACCACCACCGACGCATTTTTAGCATTGGCCTAACCACGCTTGTGTATAAACATAGGGTCATTTAGGGATTGATCCCCAGTGCTTCTGCATCTGCCCAACGAGATAGCAGTTTTTTTTCTGGTTCTCAACATGTGAGTATTTCATGTAAACATATGATCGAAATGTACCCAAAGGTATTTTATTTCTTTGGCAAATACAGTCTCTATTACACCTAGCACTGGTGATTTTGAACTTACCAGTGTCGTTTGTTTAGTGAAGTTGACCACATGGTTTTCTGAGCGTTGACTGAGCTGCCTGCATTCCTCCAGATACAACCCCTGCTTATAAATGGTTAGATGTTGAATAGTTCATATTTTTTACATCTTGGGCAATTCAGCCATCTGGGGAGAATCATTGCTAGACAACATATTTACATCACGCGTATCTTGTTTTTGAATCTCTTTTCTTAGACATCTTATCTCACCTGCTGTGTATTCATCTTGAAACATGCCATAATTATACTGAAAAATGTATAAATTCAAACAAAAATTTACTGTAGTAGCAAATGGAGCATTATAGTCATTCTAATTAAAAAAATAAGCGGCTTAGTCTAACTGAACTCATCCATACTGTTAGACCAATAATTATGGGTTTTCATGTTGTTATTATTGATTTGCATGTTCCGTATTCAGAATTATATGTGCTGTATGTGAATTTGCGTATTAAGTAACGGTCGACAAGATTTTGTTATCAGTAAGTCATATGAACACGTTCCATCTTTCTTGATACTGATATTTACTCCATATATTCCTATTAATTGTATAATGAAGTTGAATATATTTTGTATTACCAGTGAATATTAAATTCCGGTGTCGACCAATCTTGTCACTGTAATCACTTCCACTGTTTTCTACTCCCGTGTCCTCCTCGTATATATGATATAAAATTCCATCAATAATCTCTCCATGTTCATTGTCACTGTCCCAGGCTCCATCTTGTACTTAAGAATCGTAATCAAGATCTAAGGAACTTTCCCTTCACTTTGTTACAATCTTATTAATCCTCTTCTGGTAGAGGTATGGACAAAAAACATATCATTACAAAATGGAGATGAGTAAAACTTATATAGCAGAACTCACAAATCCAGTAGACAACCGAATATGAGCTCTTGGCACAGAATGTGATTAATAACTTGTCAATAAACAGAATAAAATACAGAAGATATAAACGAAAACTTAAAATCCAAAATATGCGAAGTAAACTATTCTTAATCATTCTCAACCAAAGCCGTCTATGCCATATTCCTATATGTTTTCCTAATTTTCTTCGTCTTACTCTTGAAAGAGTCTTGAAGATGTTCCTGGTTCTTCTCTTCCTTGCATCCACCCATCATCGTGATTAGAATAGCTGGTCAAGCATTTCTAAACAAATCTCCCTCACACTTCCTTAATCACCATTTAATACGTTCTTTTTTACCTACCGATGTCATGCTTGCTGAATAAACTGAGCAAAGCCGCAGCCGATTGCCAAACCGCTGCCTGCTACTAAATGTGGCCGGGTTATCAGCCACTGTTGCTGGTGTTACTGCCAGCCACTGGTCGGCAGCAGCTGGCAACCTATCTAGTGTGACCCGCGCTCAACAAACGTCTCTACCTACGTCACTCTTAATAAGATTCATAATGTACCCATCATATGTGTTCTATTTGAAAACTATTATAAATTAATATCGGTCCTCTACTAAATACATTTGATTAATTGAGATCTGTTTGCGTGTTTGCTAGAAATTTTGACGAAGTTTCAGTATTTTTTCTTTCAATTTTAGCCATCCTATATAATGCTGTGAACAAACATTCAAAATGAAATTTAATTGGATGAACGTATAATCAAAAGAGCGTATACCTATTTCACTACCAGGTCAACGTCCTATCGGAAAAATATATAGTTCGCGCACGTGTCCTCCTTAATACTCTATTCGATATATTCCCACCCGTTCTCAAATTTGTATGGTCGATTACTTTCAGTGGATTTCGTGCATAGTCTTTAAATTTAAATATGAATGTTTTTAAATGAGAAGTGGTTTATTATTAACGATGAAGTAAAATATTTAATAAAATAAAACTAACTTTGAAATTGAGTGTCTTACGTTACCATTTTGGTTATTTCATTATAACTAATTTTATATCATCTAGATTTTATCCATAATTTAATTTTTTGGATCGCAAAGTTTGATGGATTTGTTTTGAGAAGTTTTCTTTTCAACATTTTGCTATTAATAATCTCTGTTCATTAGTATCAAAATCGTATGCTAGGAATTGGGCACTTTTGAGAACTGGCCAAGGCAAAGTCGGGGAAGAGATACAACTAAACAACAAGACAAAACTGGACAATTAAAAATTGACAAAATGTTATTATTACGATAAAACCACAGAGAGTCTTAGATCAGATCGTCGTCGTATTCGGATTCCTGGAGCTCTAGGGAGACAGTGCTATTCGAAAATATCAGGGAGGAACTGTAATGTTTTGGGGAAGTTTTGTGATCTGAACAAAAAGTCCTATGCTTTCCATTCAACCAACTTCAAATGATGAGAGATAAGTTGATTTGGTGTAGCTGGGCCTGCAATCGCAGAAGCTTATCTTCACGCATCACAATGCTCCTCATACTGGCAGAGTGGTAAAAAAAATGTAACAGATTTAAACTGGCACGTTTTCCGAAATTTAATTACATTGAAAACCTTTGGGTCCAGTTCAAAAGAGGATAAGAGATCGTCAATATAATCCAGGAAATGTGGCAGAGCTCGTTCAACTGATAAGCAGAATGTGTAAACATGCACCAATAAAATGTTGATAATTGAATTGATGAGTTAGATAGTTAGTTATATAATTTTGACTTCAAAGGGTGGCAATGCGGATAACTGAAATCACCAATTTTCTATTTCTTGTCTTGTTTTTTATCATGACCACTTCCAATGTCACTTATTTCAAAACAAAAGTTTGATTTTGTTAATACATTAATTGTTTAAGATATACGTAATTTTTTTCCTTAAAAGTATTTGTTAAAAACCGAATTTCATTTACAGATTAAACAAGAATATATATTTCAAGTATTACACAAAATAATAGGTGATTCCCTGTGTTTGCACTTCGTCGTTTTTGTCAAGCTGTTTTTTTCGCTCTTTGTATCAGAACGTGTGCAAAGATAATAAAATTCTCGATGCGGTTAATTTATTTAATGTTTGTTTTAAATAAGTTACTTCCAAATTGTATCATTTGTCATATATTTGTCAAATTCAGTCGAAGAATGCATAAAATGTTTTGAGCACCGTTGTATATTGGAAATTCCTACAATTTTTTAGTTATAATATTTGTTGTGCTGTTTCATTTGTTATCATGTTCAATATAAAATCAAATGAAGAAGCATCATTATTCAGAATAACGCTTCACACTAGCTTAAATCTGATTTCATGTTGTTTCTGCCCAAAAGTCGACTGAACGGCATCGGCAGTCAGGCTGGTGTAACATTTGACATAGACCACAATGCTTATTTCACCATCAATTCTTCTTCTTCTTCTTTGAAGTGCCTAGTGCGGTCTCCCTGACGTTGGCGATCACCCTAGTCAAACTAGTACCTTTGCTAATCGAAAAAGTTCACCAGCTTTCCTCACACCGGTCCAGTACCGAATATTTCTGAGACACGACTGTTTTCTTCCTGCTCCACGTGGCCCCTCAATCTTGTCCTTGCGTATAAGCTATAGAAGAGGATGTTTATGACCTCTCAGAATGTGTCCCAGACATGCTGTCTATCGGCATATCACGGGCGTGTCTTTCTATGTTTACTCTTCGAAGTACATTTTCACTATGTTTTGTCCATGGAATACGAAGCATTCTTCTGTTCAACCACATTTCGAATTCCTTCAGTTGATTCATCGTTCTGATCTTTAGAGTCACTGTCTCCACTTCGTGAAGCAGTACCGACCATACATAGCATTTAACCATGCGTTGTGTCAGCTTCAAATTTAGGTCGTCACTGCAGAGAAACGATCTCATATTATTGAAAGTTGCTCCAACAATCTCTAATCGACACTTTGTCTCGTGGTCCAGATTTAAATCATCTGCCTCACAAGATACTTAAACCTAGAAATTCGTTCAATTTGGTGTCCGTTAAGTTTCAGGGTAGCTCCATGATGCGGTTGCCGACCGACTATCATAAATTTGGTATTTGCAGTGTTGATTTTTAGACCGTGTCTTTCTCACATGTCAGCAATGTCATTTATAAGAATCTGTAATCCTTCTATCGTATTCGCTAGTACCACTGTATCATCGGCATATCTGATTGTAGTTAATATTTCTCCGTTCATTTTGATGCCAAGGTATGTTTAACCCTCAAATGCTTCTTTGAATATTCGATCGGAGTATAGATTGAATAGGAAGGGCGATAATATGCAACCCTGTCTTACACTTCTTTGTACTTTAATATTGCCTATTTTTACCTGTGCCGTTTGGTTCTAGTGAAAATTTTTAATTATTCGGATATCTCTATCATCTATTTCAACTCGCTCCAGCCTTCCAACAAGTTTATCGTGTCCAGGGCTTTTTCGTAATTAATAAAGCACGCAAAATCATATTTTCGCTCATCACGGCATTTTAGGAGAACAAGGTTCATTCCGAAAAGTGCTTCACGTGTTCTGAATGTGTTTCTAAAGCCGAATTGAGAATCATAAAGTTCATCCTTACATCTGATTATAATGCGAGTGTGAAATATGCGGAGGAATGTTTTGAGCATGTGAGACATGAAATTGATTAAGTGATAATCGCCAAATTTTTTCGGCTGCTTTCTTTTAGGCAAAGCTATGAAGGTTGATGACAACCAGTTGGATGGGATTTCACCTGTACTGTAGATACTATTGAACAGATGAAGTACCAGGCCAATATTTTCCTCTATGTCGAAATCCCATCGAAGCCAGCCGCTTTCCCTTTTTTCTATAGAGAAAACATGTATCACATCGGTTTTAGTAATGGTTGGTCCTGTGCCATCATGCACATATGATGCATAGTTGGTTGTGATCATTTGTAAGTGTTGTAGGCAGTCGTTCTCTGCCTCTGCACTCCAGCCACTTCCTTTATTTTTCTGTATATATTAAAAGTATCATATTTGGGGTAGAGATCTTCTATTTCTGCATATTCTCTTTCCATTCATTTTTCCTTGGCTTCTTTGATATCCTTTCTAATGGCCTTTATCTTTCTATACTGGCTAGGATTATTCTTCCCTAGTCTTCGCTGTTCCATGAGGGTTGGAATGTGCTTTGTCATCCATTTTTTCAGATGTAAAGATGTAATTTACACATGCTCACAATGATATTTTTGATGTTATTCCATTGGAATTCTATATTTTCGTGGTAGTTCTCCTGGAGACCTGTTAACTTGCTGTTTATTTCCTCGCCAACAATATGTATAGTTTCAGGGTTATTTAGTCTTCTTACATTAACTACTCTAGCTGGGCGTGTTGGTTTTTTTGGTTTCATATTTAACGACAGTTCTGCCACAAGGGGGCTGTGATCCGAGCCAATGTCAGCTCCAGGATAAGTTATGGCATTTTTAATTATATTTTTAAAACTCTTTTTAATAACTAAGTAGTCGATTTGATTTCTAATTGGTGTTGCGTTATCCAAGCAATTGCGTGGGGCTATCCAATTATATAGTCCTAGCTTGGGTAGATAGAAAAACGTATTATCAATAATCATCCCTGAGTCCTGACAAAACTCGTAAAGTTTGTCACCCCTCTCGTTGGAACTACCAAGCCCAATTTTTATCATTAACAAAAAAGTTATCAGATTGAATATTTCTTAATGTGTGATTAATGTTCTATCTTTCAGGAATTGTTTCTGTTTAAAACGCACTAATTTTTCTTTCAGAGGTTGTTTGTAATCATAGCGTATCTAATCCTAGTTTGAACTAATTGGCAACCTTCCCAAGTTTTTCAGTTTTTTTCAAAGATGTAAACAAATGCATGTGTTGTGGATGTTCATATTCATATAAAGAGTTATATAGGGTGCGCTGTACAGTATTGATATATTAAAATGAACATCATCCGAATAATTTACGCTTCAGAAAACTTGTATAGAAGCCCTCTACATCATCGGGATTAAAAACCTGCTGCAAAGTTTTTTATGTCGTTTTTCTGAACAAAAATTCCTGTAGTTGACAAAACACTGAAACTTCTACCAGATGCAGATGAATGAGAACATGTACAAGGTACATGTTATAGCTCAGTATACGGTAAAACTTGTTTCAAAGCGGGAATCATAAATTTGAAAAACTATTTTCCTTAGGTTTTAAATTATTTTTATACAAAAAAAATATTTGAATATGGCGATTTTTCGACGTATCGTAGAATAATTTATTCTAAATCGTTGAACAAATCAACATCAATATTTCTTTATCGCTTCAGCGTGACATTTGAATAGTAAATTCAACATTTCGCTGAAAAAGTTGATTATACACTAGAAGAATGTGTTTGTTTAGATACTCGTAACCTGAGAATCAGTCAACTAACATCCAGAAAGCCAATATATAATATACAATATTTAAAATAGTCACTCTCAACCCATGACATAGTCAAGCAAGTCTAAGCAGTATTACTTTGACTAAAGAATCCTAGCACCTTCATTATCAGCTAGTCTATAAATTTTTGAACAACTATCTTAAACTTTATACAATATAATGATTGATGCAAGTCATGAAATTCTCATCTTCAAATCTAATTGAAAATATTATATTAAAACGTTTACATTATCAAATATAATTAAATTAAATAATTAATTATAATATTATAGCGTTTAATATAATAAATATCATTTCTTGAAATAGATTCAAAGATAAAAAATGTATCATGTGCCTCAATCTTTATAGTGTATGAAGTATAGGTGACAAGTCTCTAGGTTAGCAGTATTTAAACTTATACCTTAGATACTTCAAACACCACTTGGAAAAGCAAAAGCATTGTTCATTTCTGTTTTTTTACACATTATTCACATTTAGGAGAATCGCAAAGTAAGTTGATGTATATAGTATTACCCATTAAAATACGAGGTGTCTATATGAAACATAAATTTCGATTTTCTACTACACCTGCCTTCAGTCGAAATTTCAATAATTTCGACGTATTGGCCTGACCGTTCTTCGAAGGAAAAAAAACTACATTCCTGGCTAATACCACGCAGAATATTGAATTACATCCCCTTCGAAAACCGTGACGTCGATCAGCCATTTTGCCGATACGGACATCTGTGGTGATTCGCAACTGATAACGGAATGGCATAGTACACTGACGCGTTTCGACCTTCATGGGTCTCTTCAAGAGTGCCGTAATTTATCTGAGGTGTTGGTTCGCAACTGAAAATGAAGATGGCGCCAACTGACTGCTTCTCGCTTGTGTGTAACTACACGAGCCAAGTGAACTTGTCGGAGGGCGGTATCTTCAGTTCGGATTAGAGATTCTGAACTGGAAGGCATTACGGCACTCTTGAAGAGACCCAAGAAGGTCGAAACGCGTCTGTGTACTATGCCATTCCGCTATCAGTTGCGAATCACCACAGATGTCCGTATCGGCAAAATGGCTGATCGACGTCACGGTTTTTGAAGGGGATGTAATTCAATATTCTGCGTGGTTTTAGCCAGGAATGTAGTTGTTTTTTCTTTCGAAGAACGGTCAGGACAATACGTCGAAATTATTGAAATTTCGACTGAAGGCAGGTGTAGTAGAAAATCGAAATTTATGTTTTATAAATATATATATATATATATATATATATATGCGCCTCCGTGTCGATCTTGGTTGTTGTCCTGAAAACTAGGAATCTTCCAATTGAAGGCACAAATGAGCGTTTGGTTTCCCAGCTGAAATCCGTTGTTTAGTGTTTTCCCATGTTTCGATTAACATCTTTGCTCCCAAATTTCACATCCTTATTTGGTTACAACGTGCTGAAGAAGGCAAATGAGCTAGAAACATGCATATCCGCGGTTACCACTCTGTTTCAGTAGCCCTTTTTCTTTTTGCGTGAATTACCCAAGAATCTGTTTATTGTTGTTGTTATCATATCACGCGATATTCCTACATCTTCTATATATATATATATATATATATATATATATATATGTGTGGTTGCCTTATGCTTAATACTACCTAGTAGAAGTTCTTGAGTGAAATAGTTGAAGAATTAGTCTTTTAAAGTGACTGAGAATCCCGGTAATCTCCGTAAGTCTTTATTATAGCTTGTCTCGCCGTTAACTGAACAAACTATTTGAAATTACAACTTTGTTTAGTTAAATTGTGAGAAATATTATAAAAATAAATCCTAACCTAATATATATTTGCTACAAATCAATCATTAAACTCAAATTTGATATCAAAAAACCAGTTTCTTTCCATCAACGAAAATAATAGAAAGCGTTCCATACACTAAAAATATGAGCATTGATGAAATTACTAACAAGCAAATATTGGACAAAATAACAAAAAGTTAGGCTGATTTATCATTATTAATTAATGCTGTGGAAACAAGATTAAACTATACATTAGAGAATATATCACACAGATTGAATACCGTTGACCAAGAAAACTCATATTTAAAAGAAAAAATAGAGCTAGTGGAGAGGGAGTCAAAACGCAATAATTTAATTCTGTTTGGAATAGAAAGAGAAAGCAGCCCACTGGACATACCAAAGATTATCTCCACTTTTAACAATTTACTGGGTTTGTCATTGTCAGAGTCCGATTTTATCAACATTTATCCACTCGGTCGAAATAGGGACAGTCCCATTAAGTTTGAATTCATTTCGTTACTAACTAAACAGAAGATCTATAGGAATATAAAAAATTTAAAGGGAACAAAGATTGCCATTGCTCAAGATCAAACATCAAAGCAACGGGAGGAAGCCAAAATCTTAAGACATCATTTATATTTGGCAAAACAAAAACATGATGAAAAACATTGGTTTATCAAAAACGGAAAACTTATTGTAAATGGAGATATATTCTACCCCTCGCAGCTTATGAAACATACCTATGAGGATGATGAAGTTGTAGAAGTAGAAGAACGTAACACAAAAAGTAATCCCTCGACTCCAACTGTAACAATAGTAAATAAAGACTTCAAAGAAGCTGAGCCAAGTAATCAGAATCCCTCGAAAAACACACCACAAGAGATAACTCCAAAAGACCCCAAAATAAAACCAAAGGAACCCTGCAAAGAAATATCCAGGGAATTTAAACATCTTGAAAAAAATCCTTATAGAACGAGAAACAATTCTTCATCATCAGGTGCAAATAAAGTAAAGTGAAAGCATATGAAATTTATTTTAGCTATAGCTGTAACTAAAAAAATAATTTCGAAAAAACTTTATAAATGTTTCAACCCGCTTCGGCACACAGAATAAATATAAGTGCATAAATGGTTCGTCTACAAGTTGTTACTATTATAAACTAGTTTTTATTTTGGGTGTTCAACAATTACGTTTTTTCTTTTCTTTATAAATTCTGAATTGTTTGTGTTCATGTCATTGCAGTGTTTGTCAAATTTTAGATACTAGAAACTAACTTTTTTTTCTCTCGTTCCTTCAAAGTGACTGTAAACAAAAAAAGTTGTTATATCTTTTAATGTCATTGTGCGAATATAAATCATAACAAATGGATTTGTATTTAAGTCGGTATGAGAACAAGGAAATCGAGGCCCAAGTAATAAATTCGTTATCGGATTTTGGTACATATACAAATTGCAAAAAAGGTCAAATCTCAGTACTACATATGAATATCAGAAGTATCCAAAAAATTTTGATGAATTTTTGCTTTTTTTAAACCACCAGGCCAACTTTGATGTGATTGCATTGACAGAAACGAATAGACAGAAAGATGTAAGTATTTTTAATATAAATGGATATCACTCAATTTATAATGATGGGGACTATAATAAATGCGACGGAGTAGTTTTGTATGTAAATAATAAACTAACACATTTTCACAAAATTGTCAAAATTTCTGAAACTAAAGCAATAGAATTGGAAATTAAATTAAGAAATGAAACTGTACACATAACCGCATTGTATAAATCACCTACTATATGTCCTAAAATCTTTAGTACGAACCTCAATAGTTATTTAAATAATAAGAAAGGGAAGGAATCTAAAATTCATATACTGATGGGTGACATTAATATTGATCTTTTATCAGATGTCGATCACGTTGAACAATATAAAAATACCCTAGAATCATTGGATTTTGTCTCTTTCATTAATCAAATGACAAGACCCATAAGCAAAACTTGCCTAGACCACATTTATGTAAAAAATTTAAATTATGAAAATAATAATATTAAATCATTTATTTTTGACTACGGAATAACTGACCATCTCCCTATAGCACTAATCATTCAATTTAAAGAGACATATGAAACAAAAAACGAAAATCAACCTAAGAAATTTATTAATTATCCAAAGTTAAGAGAACAGTTACTAAATAAAAATTGGCAAAATATATACACGATTACTGGGGTGAATGAATGCACGGATCAATTCCTTTCAATCTTACAGCAAAGTATCGAAGAATGTACAAGTATTGTAAAAAGATCGAAAATTAAAAAGGCTAAAAAACTATGGATTACTGCGGGATTACTAAAATCTATAAACGAAAAAAACAAAATCTATAAAAAACTTAAAAGTACCCCTAATGACATACTATCTCAAATAAAAAATATCATGACTATGAAAACAAATTAAAAATACTCATAAAAAATGCAAAGAAGACTTATTTTAATAACTTGATCACTAAAAACTCCAATTCATCTGCAGCATTATGGAAATGTGTAACTGATATATGTGGCAAATCCAAATCTGAAAGTAAAATAGATAACATTTTAAATGAAAAAAGTCAACTAATTAATGGCACCAAAGATATAGCCAATGCGTTTATTAATTTTTTTAGTGATTTGGGGAAAAATTTTGCCCAAAATTATGCTGAGAATATACAAACTCTAGACAAAACTATGTATTTATACCCCACAGATGAAGCTGAAGTGAAACATACTATAAATTCGTTAAAAAATAAAAAGTCACCAGGACTAGACGGCATTAAATCGGAAACTTTAAAAGAAATAAAACATGAAATAGCGACTCCACTTACCTATATGATAAACAAATGCTTTAGTTCGGGAATCTTTCCTAAGTCGCTGAAAACAGGGTTAATTAAGCCTATTTTTAAAAACGGTGATATATCTAAAATGGAGAATTATCGGCCAATAACTCTCATTTCAACGATAAGTAAATTTTTTGAAAAGATCTTAAAATGTAGGCTAGTTAAATTCTTCAATAAGCATAACATTATTTCTGAAAATCAGTATGGCTTTAGAGATGGAAAATCCACGGAGGATGCAATATGCTCATTACTAGAAACGCTATACAATTCCTTAGACAAAAAAATCCCTGCAGCTTGCATCTTTGTGGACCTCTCTAAGGCTTTTGATGCCGTTAATCATAAAAAATTATTAAACAAATTAAAATTCTACGGTGTGCGTGGATTAACTTATAAGCTGTTGGAGAGTTATTTGAGTGAGCGAAAACAATATGTAACTATCGACAATTGCATAAGCGAGGCTAGAAATGTTACCTATGGCGTCTCACAAGGCTCTGTACTGGGCCCGCTGCTATTCAATATCTATTTAAATAGCCTACTTTCACTGGACATAAGGGGCAAAATTATTAGCTTCGCCGATGATACTGCCATCCTTTTTACCGCTCCTACTTGGGCTCAGTTGAAAACACAAGCTGAAATCGCTTTTAAAAAAATAAAAACCTGGTTTCAATTTAATGAACAAACACTAAATGTAGAAAAAACAAAGTATATGTCTTTCACATCATACGAGACAGGTCTACCAAATCTCGGATATTTGGATATTGACATGACTACTAAAATTCCAGAAGTAGATAGGATTGAATATCTTGGAATTATTATTGATCGTCATCTCAAATGGGATCTGCAAACAAAAAATATTGCTAACAAACTAAGAGGATTACTGTCAAGGTTTAAGTACTTGAGATATATCTTGGATATACACCACGTGAAAATGTTGTACTTTTCGTTAGTGCAGTCACAGCTGAGCTATGGCATCTCTGGTTGGGGTGGAGTATATGATTGTCACATTTAAAATGTAAATGTACCACAAAGGTGGATATTACGAATTATTTACCAAAAGAGTATCAGGTTGCCAAGTGATGCGTTATATGTGATAAGCCAAGTTATGGATTTAAGGCAATTATACTGCCTTAAAATACTGCTCTACCTAAAACGAAATGAACATATATTAGAACGTCTTGAACACACTCATGATACTAGGCATAAACAGAACACATACAACTTACCTAAAAGCAAAAAAACTATTGTACGACACTGCTTTGATTACTTGGGCCCAAAAATTCTAAGTCGAGTACCTGTAGAACTACAAAACATTGAAGGATATAAGGGCTTTAAATGTGAAATAAAGAAATGGATATTATCAAAAAATAGAGACTTTTTCCAAAATATAATAAACAAGATATAAAAAGGAAAATATGTGGTTGTATGTTTGTGCGAATATATGTGTATGTATGTGTTGAGAATTAATTTATATCTACCTACCCGACTCACTATATCTACTGAACTTGTCAATACTACTAAATTTGTCAATATTATACCGAATTGATCATTATTATTATACTGATACTGTCAATACTAAAAATAATATTCACCTAATTGTATCTTTATAATTTAATTTCACTGTATCTATTTATTATATCACACACAAGTTGTTGGTAACCTAGTTACTCTCAGCTTCAGTGATTAATTGTTTACTTCTACATCTAAAAATGTTAGTTAAATTTTGTAGTTTGTATATTTCTGTTTTGTTGTGAAATATACATATATTATTATATTATTATATATATATATATATATATATATATATATATATATATATATATATATATAACTGTTGTAACATGGCTTCATAAACAATATTCAACATTAACAAGTGTAACCACGATGAGAATCGCATAAATGTGTGTTGGTTGTGGGGAACAAAAATTGTTTTTTGGAAATTATAACCGGTAAATTGCAAAAATTGATACAAAATTTTATACTCGAGGAGTTTAGTGTTGTAAACCCAAGATTTCCATTAGCTGTTTGTACTAACTGTCGAATTATACTAAATGAGAGGGAAAAAGGTAATTGTAGTAGACCGTTGTCAAAAATGCCAAATTTTGCAGAAATTAAACTATCAAAGACTACAAGGAACAATGATAACCAATGCAACTGTTTTATTGGTTTAACTGTGCGTTTGAAAGGACATGTGAAAGTAGAAAAGGGCCGAGATCATGTTCGTGCACACAAAGTAAAAATTGACTCTACTACTGGTCTGTATGGACCATCTAATGAAGAAAATATTCTATCGACGCGATCAGCAGTCCTTAGTGATGATGCATCTGCTAGTACGAAATTAAATAACTGTTGTGTAAAGTGTTTTTAAGAAACCGGTAAAGGAATAAATCATCCAATGTCGAACAATTCTTAAAAGTTCTTCCTAAAAAGGAACAACAGCAAGTTATAACTATCTCTCTCAAGAGTTTTGTCTAGTTTATGACACGACAACGTGAGCAATTTATCAACAATTTTAGCATCATTTTATAAATATTATATACTTAATTTGATATGAGTTACAGCTGTGTGCACAAGAGATAAATATCCCAAATGTTTTTCTCTTAAGAGAAACAATGTATAGTTGTGCAATCTTCTTTAATAAAATTTCGCAGAGCGCTTTCGGCATTAAGCCATCATCTGTGCGTCAATGACAATGACCGCACAGATGATAGCTTAATGCCGAAAGCGCTCTGCGAAATTTTATTAAAGAAGATTGCACAACTATACATTGTCTCTCTTAAGGGAAAAACATTTGGGATATTATATACTTAAGTTTGAAGCGGATGGCAAAAACAACAAGGAAAGGAGACTTATTATTTGAGCCGATGCAGCAGAATTATTATTAACATTTTTAGAAGAACCGAATGAAATTGGTATAACTACAGTGAAAGTAACAGCAGATGGGCGAAATTTTTTAACAATTAGTATGACTCTTCTACCAGAAAATTATTCACTCGACTTTGATCGGGGATAAGAGGAATCAGAAGAAATAGAAGAGAATGAACTGTTTCTGAAAGACCAAGAAACGGAGAGCAAAGAAGCCTTTATTCAGACGGATGATTGGTAGAAAAAGGGGAAAACAATATTTCTTTCAAGTTTAGTGTTTTAATGAGGGTCGAGACAGTTAATTTCTTTCAAGTTTGTTTCCTATTCCAAAATTTTACTTTTAATTAATTGTCAGCAAAATGCCACCGCTACCTATCCATGTGCATACTGCTTCATAACACTGAAGACTTTACGAGAAGAATGATACAATGAGAGGACATGAGAAGAGCAAATAAATGCAAATCCTACAAGCTTAAAGTATGTCTGTGAGCTTGTGATATTAAAAAATTTGTTAAGAAGGAAAACAGAAAAAGTTGGCAAAAAAGTGTTGCAGTACAGTGAATATCCCTCTCTTTGAAGAAAATAATGATAAGTATGTTCTCGAAAAGTGCATTATTCCTGAGTTGTACCTTCTACAAAGTTCTGATGCGCTTGCTAACCCTGAAATTATAGAAAATGTTGGTCTCTTCGTCTAACTCCTTTCATTTACTCGTTTAGAAATATGAATGAAGTAGTTGAAAGATGTTAGAAATATGAATAAAGTAGTTGAAAGATGTTTCACGACTGCAAAGGCTAAGCCAGCATACGAAAAAGATATCTAAATGTTATCAAAATACTTTAAAGCAACTCATATATCTGAAACTTTGAAAATTCATGTTCTCTAAAATCATCTCCATGATTATGATAAATTTCTCAAAAATGATGAACTTGATATATGGTCTGAACAGGCTTGTGAATCAATACATCGAGAATTCATAAAGTATTGAATTGGTACAAGATAAACACTTTATCTGAAGCTGATTACAGACATTTTTTGAAAAAAGTTGTTACTGAATTTTCGTTAGACATTACACACATATACAGTTGCAATATTAAATATCTCATGTTAATGATAAATTACGAATTTGTGTAAGACAGTTTTATGATGGTTAGTTGTTCTATTGAAAGTTTCAATATACAGTTTGTGGTGTCATTTTTATCAAACTCATTTTTACTTAGACAGGTGTGTCCGAGTGAATAATTTCCAATATAATGAAGGAAACAGTATTTAAACGAGTTCCAAATTAATAGTATTCGCTGCAGTTCAAGTCTAACATTATTTAATAAATTGAATGTAATTGATGAAAATATCAAATTTTCGAATTCAATCCAGTCGTTCTGAGCAGAATTTATTTTCATTGTCCATCTGAAATATATTTGTCCTCCTTCCTGTATTGTAAAGAACCCATTTTTACACTGTTTTGATGGACGTAAGTAACAATTACCAAAAGGATATCGATTGCCCTTGACGACGTGTTGTGGGTCAAATTATCACCCCTGGGTGGTAATAATTTATACTATATAAAAAGTGTATCTTATTTACTTGAGAAACACCCTATAATCATTACTTTTCAACTACAAACATTGGAGAAATTTTTTATTTCATCAACAACGTCAACCTAACAATGATTTATAAATATTGAGGAATATTGAGTGATATGAATATTAATCGTAGAAATTGACTGTCTCGACCCTTACTTCGTGGAATATGCTCATATTAGTGTTTTTGAATGAAACTCACGGTCTCTAATTATTTCCACAATATAATACAAGTTATTGAAAATTCTAAAAAATTGACAATTGTTTCGATAAATCAATATCATCGTCAGAATGACAGAAGTTACATTTCATTTTATGCCTACCTGATGTTTAGTAGTTATTTTTGGCTAGACCAAGAAGTAACCTAACTTGTGATTGGCTTAATATATGTTTATAGAAAAAAGAAGAAGATGTGATATTACAAATATTGAAGCTTAGATATTATTAGCCCTATGGTGATATCCTGGATATCATTTTTCCAATTAAGATCAGTATAACTGTGCAATGATATAGAAAACCAGGAAAACTATATCTGCTGACCTTTACAATTATCACTTAAGAAGACAGTTTATTAGTGGAGAATTCCCTAGATTTAACTGTTCATTGACAACTTCATATTGTGGGTTTCTTAAATGTCTTCTAATTTCCAGTTCTTCAAGGAAATCCAGTTTTTGTTTCTTTTCACAAATATGCAGCACTTCTAGTTCTGTGTTAGGTGTCAATGAATGATTGGTGTCAAGTAGATGTTTTGTGTAGTGAGATTTATCTGGTTGTTAACGGTTATCCATTAGATATGATAAATAAGCTAATTAGTAAAAAAGAGGAAAAAGTGGCATTACAACTAATATATCCTAAACAAGCTGATGAAATTAAAACTTATAAAACCATCACATATGCAGGAAATATTTCTAATAATATTTCAAATGATATCTTCAGAAACGAATACAACAATTTCTTTTAAAACAGGAAGTAACGTTAGTACAAAATTGTTAAATGTAAAAACAAAAATACCACTATTAAAGAAGTCAGGTATATATAAACTCAAATGTCCAGAATGTAATGCTGTCTATTTGGGTCAGACCCTTAGGAATTTTGAAATACGATACAGTGAGCACTTACGAGCATACAGATTTAAACAACCAGATAAATCCCACTACGCAAAACATCTACTTGACACCAATCATCCATTGACACCTAACACAGAACTAGAAGTGCTGCATATTTGTGAAAAGAAACAAGAACTGGATTTCCTTGAAGAACTGGAAATTAGAAGACATTTAAGAAACCCACAATATGAAGTTGTCAATGAACAGTTAAATCTAGGGAATTCTCCACTAATAAACTGTCTTCTTAAGTGATAATTGTAAAGATCAGCAGATATATAGTTTTCCTGGTTTTCTATATCATTGCACAGTTATACTGATCTTAATTGGAAAAATGATATCCAGGATATCACCATAGGGCTAATAATATCTAAGCTTCAATATTTGTAATATCACATCTTCTTCTTTTTTCTATAAACATATATTAAGCCAATCACAAGTTAGGTTACTTCTTGGTCTAGACAAAAATAACTACTAAAACATCAGGTAGGCATAAAATGAAATGTAACTTCTGTCATTCTGACGATGATATTGATTTATCGAAACAATTGTCAATTTTTTAGAATTTTCAATAACTTGTATTATATTGTGGAAATAACTAGAGACCGTGAGTTTCATTTAAAAACACTAATTAATCGTAGAATTATTACGATAATGAACATCATTTACAAAATTTCGATAAACGTTTTCTCGATGTTTCTCAATTTGTAAGGAATGTTATGACTCCACAATTTCTCCATATCTAACCAAGTTTTCTGTTACTCTTGAAGTACTGATGGGAACTTCTTGCTTCGTTATATTGTATACGATTTTATTTGCAACTTCCTTTTTATCGATAACGTTCTCCGCAATAGTTGCAGATTTCCATCCCCCATATTGCTTGAGAGCTAAGACATCAACTCCATTATTCGCTAATAAAGTGAGCCACGTTCTTCTAAGGGAGTGTTCAGTATGCTTCTTAAAGTTCTCAAAGCTCAGAAATTTTGTAATTTTACTTGTAATTAAAGAAATCGAGTTTAACCCGACAGGCTGGTTGAAGCTCTATCCATTTTGATATCGCATGACAAAGCGATGATAAATATTCGTCATGTGGGACCTTATATCAATGTAATTCAGAATTTTGAAATAATAAACCTTCTCATCGCCACTGTAAATTTACGTGCCATTCCATTTTTGGTATTAGGAATAGTAACAATCATGACTTCATGCTTTAATTCAACATTGTCCGTTTTCATTGCCCAGAGTTCATTAGAACGGCACTCTCCAGCAAATTATATTATTATTACAACCTTCTTCATTAAATAAATATCAACAGGGGCCTCAAACAGAAAATTATTCACATCTTCCTTGTTAAACACATGAGATTTTTTGGGTTTATACCAGATAAACAAGCGATATTTGCTGATTCTTCTATATCCATCTGGCTATTATACAAATCAATAATTTCAATTACTCTCAATTTTTGAAAATGAACTGTCAGCTTGACGTTGTTGATAAAATAAAAATGCTTATGACATTCTAGAATCTGGTCAGAGCTGTCTTCATAATCTCAAGCAAAAAGTATCAGATTCAATTAATAAAAATTCAAGAATAAATTATGCAGGGTGGAGAAAAAATATGATATATTTCACGGGATGTAAGTACATTTACTAGTCTCGAACTTTATTGCCAGCCGTCGTAATTGCTTGTGCGCAAAATCGTCCTTGACTGATAAATGTTACTTACATCCGTTGTAGTGTAAATAACTATTTATTGTCAAATGTTAGTTTATTTTCGTATATTTTCTAAACCAATACGAATTCCATATTTCTCTTATTCTACTCCCTTTACAATATAAAAAGAATACGCTGATGTTCATTTTTCCTTGTGAATATGTAAGTTATTTGGAGATTGACATCGCTCTAGTTAGGGCTTATGAACGTAGTCAGCCACTTGTTTAATGAAAGTCCCTAGAGAAAAGGCATTAGCATGCAAGAGACCAGTCTAGTCGCACTCTGCCTCTTCACAATCCAAAACTATATATGCTGGAATTAAATGCGACCGTCAAGGATTATCATTTCAAATACATATTAAGAATTATATAATTCGGGTGTGGTATCAGATTTGGTATAAGCATAGAGTAAATTTTTGGAGGGCGACAATAATTGTGTTTGGGGATTATTGGTAATTGTAATATAGCTACTTTTTTTAGTTCTAAGTTCAAATCAATTTGAAATTTACTGTCTCGACCTGTACTTTGTGGAATCTACTCGTTTTACTGTTTTAAATGAAACTAACTACAGTATACAGCACTGATGGTGAGATGTGTATATGTCGCTCCGTTAAATTGTATATAATAGTAGTGGTTTTCTAAAGTGAAAATTATTGTGAGTTGACAGATGTTGTACTTAATATACCAGTTTCATCTCAGTACCACGGGTGAGTCAAATCCAGCCTTTAAAGTAGTTTATTCTCAAGAAATAAAAAATTATCAGAAGAAGGGGTCTATTCTGTAACTTTTTGGTTATTTATAACGCTCGGGTTATAAGTTTAATTATAACCACATCGATAAAATTTTATCCAATTTGAGTATTCTGTAATGTGCTATTTCAACTAGTTGGTTATATTTCACTTTTTAACTGGTATGGTTATTATATGTAGTGAAGTAGCAAGAAAAGTCTATCAACACCGCAAAATTCCAATAATCTCTTATAGTGTTGTGTTCTATGCATACAAAATACATGCCATCTGTCGAATTGAAATATATAACCTAAGTAGCAAGGTGTTTACATTGTGGTGGCAAGTTTATAGGTTGATTTTTGAATAATACTTTTATTGAAAGATGGAGAAGAAAAGAGATAGATCCACAAAAAATCAATTGACCACCTTGGTCAGTTACATAGAGCAGCGTCCAGATATGGTTTATCCTTCGAACGAAGCGGCTTCTTATCAGGCATATAAAAAAATTGGGATGGATTAACAGAGCTGTTAAATACAATTGAGGGGCCTAAACAAAATACAAACCATTGGAAATTTGTAAGTTACACTATAGTACAAAAAAATAGGGCTTTATTTTTTTATACTTTTTAGGTGTTTAATGTTCAAATCTAACGCGAAAAAAAACTTAGAAAAATTAGAGTAGATCAAAGTAAAACTGGAAGAGGGCCCAGTTCAAATACAAAATTATCCGAACTGGATCAAAGAATAATTATGCTGCTCAACCCAATCGTTATAGATGGGTCAAACATTCCAGAAGCTGGTCTTACACTTGAATCGGACCTGATTGCTGAGTTTACTGTGGATAGTGAACAATTTCTTGAACCTGTTCACCAAAGTAATGAAGGTACTAGTTCTTAATAATATTAATATTTAGGGGATGTAAAGCTTTCTGAGAACATATTTAGAATACAAGCTTAAGAAAAAATACATAAATGTTTTAGATTATTCAGGTTTGTGATAATAGGGTAAACTTTTTTAGCTCCAACAGTTATCGAGCAGGATAATTCATGTGATGAAACTCCAAGTGTTTTAAATATAAGAAGCATCCACAGGAAAAGAAAAATTACAAAAGCCCCAAAAACCAACAGCAGTGACAGATTTTTAAAAGAACTTGTTGCAAGTAATTTCGCTGTTGCAGAATCTTTGAATAATATTGCAAAAGCCTTGAAATTTCGAAGATAGTATTAATGTTTATTAAAATTACATAATTGTAATATAGTTTTTCACTCAGCAGTTTGCATTCATTATTTTCCATAATGGCGGTGGAGTTTCCTTATGAATAAATCAAATATTCTGATAAATAAGATATTGTCTTAGTGAGACAGATAGTTTTTGTTTTCATCATATATTATAGTATACAATAATTAACATTTATTTTTATTAAAAATCAGGCAAAATGTTGATAACATATTGAATCCCGTTTTCTCGTACCTTGTACAAAAAATTTTGATCTAGATTACAATCATGCCTAATCAATTCTTTTTCAGCAATTAATTCTTCATCAGGAAGGGCAGCATTGTAATGTAATGCCACATTATGTAAAATAGCGCAAGCATTAACTATTTCTCCAGCTTTTATGGGATTATAATTAAGTGATCGATGTTGTAATAAACATCTAAATCTACTTTTGAAAATGCCTTTAACTTGTTCTGTAGTAACTCTTGCTCGTCTTAAATGTGAATTAAATCTTCCTTCTGGCGAATCATTAGGTAACTGTACTGGATATTGTGTCAATAACCAAGGTAACAAGGGATATCCTTCATCTCCAATTAAATGATAATGCAAATTTCCTTGCAAATATATTTCTTGTAAATGTGCATTTATTCTAGACATTCGCCATATTTGCAGTGTCATGTACCGATCCAGGAAATCTAGCATTAACATTCAGAATTTTCAATTCTGCATTTGTAATCAACTGAACATTTATGATATGATAACCTTTTCTGTTATAATATGGACCTGCTGGATAAATTGGATGATTATTTGGTTGTGAAATAATTGCTATGTGGATGCAGTCAATGCTCCCAATAACTCCAGGGAATCCATAGCGATTAAAAAACTTTTCAATATTTCTATGTACTGCTTCTGGTGTTGCAGGGAATTCTATCCACCTATTTAATAAGACATTATTTATAGCATTGCAGACCTCCGATATACTCCGATATACAACGACACATGGGAAAATGTGAAGTTGTTCCTGTGTCCATTTGATAACTTCCATGTCCGAAGAAGTTAAGTGTACATAAAACTTTTATATGTATTGCAACAGCTGTTATTCTTGCTCCTTCATATATATGCGGTGAAAGGATTTGTATAAGAAAATGCGCGGCATCCTCATTTAACCTAAATAGTTTCAGAAATGTTGAGTCAGGAAGTTGGAAAACGTCGCTAATATCTCGCATGTTTCTGTGAAAAAGGCGTGTCTCCTTCCTAAAGTATGAACGAGGAAAATAAAGCGTTTTTCATATATATTTATGTATTCATTATTTACCGTCGTCTTCTTTCCCTATCATCTTGGTGAATCATAACTACAACAAAGTTCATAGCTGCCATTTGAGTAAAAAACAAATGTTTTCAACACCTATACACCATAACGATATAAATAATATTATAACCAACAAAATAACCACCGTCGGTTATAATTATAATGCATTTTGGAGTATGGAACATACAAGGAATTCGGAACAAATTACAGGAAATAATACTAGAACTCGTGGGAAGGAAAATTGATATTGCCATTCTTTCAGAAACAAAGAAAAAAGGAAGTGGGAGTGAAAATATTAAGGACTATATACACTTCTTCTCAGGTGTAGAAAAAGACCAACGAGCTAAAGCTGGTGTATCCATTTTTATACATAAAAAGTACCAGAAACAGATCAAATTCTGGGAACTCATCAATGAACGTTTTATGAAAATGACGATACATTTAAAGGGAAAAATTATAACGATTCTAGGAATATATGCCCTAGGCGACGATGCCACAATACAAGCCAAAAACGACTTTGAAGAAAACCTGAACACAATTTCAGACCAAATTCCAAACACACGAATTAATAATTGGAGGAGATCTCAATGCTAGAGTGGGGAAGCAGAAAAACACTCGAATAGTGGGAATGCACGGTGAAGACGTGGTTAACGATAACGGTCAACGACTAATAAACGTATGCCAACAATACGACCTAAAGATAATAAATCGTTTTTTTGCGCACAAAGATATCCACAAATGCACGTGGTATCAACACACGAGAGGATTGAAATCAATCATAGATCACCTAATAATAAAACAGCAGAGTACCTTAAGGATACAGGATGTGAAAGTGAGTAGAGGAGCAGACGGTGGCTCCGACCACTGCTTGGTTATGGCCAAAATCTACATACCATTTGCAGGAACACTTCGGAAAGACACACAGAATAATAGATCCAAAATCGATTACCCCCGATACAACTTGGACGGCTTAGAAAATGAGAGTACTCGCATACTATACTCCTGGAGACTGGAACACAAACTAACTGAAGCAGAAATAACCACCGAGGAAGAGTATGAACATATAAAATCATGCATTAAGGAAGCTGCAGAAGAAGCTCTCGGACAAGAGGTCCAAAAGACAAAAAAGACATATTGGTGAGACAGAGAGATTGAAGAAAAAATCAAACAGAAGAAAGAAATGTATCAAAAACTACTACAAAACCAAGACGACGAAACTAGAGCACAGTACAGGAGAATGAACAGGGAAGTGAAACAGGAGGTAATAAGAATAAAAAACAGCGCATGGGAAAACAAGTGTGAACACATCGACAGTCAAATAGGAGGCGCAAGAAGCTGGGAAGACTGGGAAACGATCAAATCAATAAGAACAACAAACAAGACAAACACCGTGCTAAACAACATATCAGATGAACAATGGCTACAGCACTTTCGAGAGTTACTTACCGAAACAAGAAAAGAATTTCTGGATGAAGAAGAACCCACTATTCTAGATGGAAACATCCAGTTAACTATTGAACACGTAAGGGAAGCAATAAAACGAACGAAACTAAAAAAATCCCCTGGCCCCGGTGGAATATGTCCTGAGTTGATCAAATACGGTCCATCAAAACTATTAGAAATGTTTCGAAGCCTCTTTGAAAGATGTCTAAATGGAGATACCATACCTAAAGAATGAAGAGAGTCTTATACATCTCCTATTCATAAAAAAGGTTCAAAAAACGATCCCAGGAATTATAGAGGAATCGCTGTAATACCAACCATAGACAGAATATACTCAAGAATACTAAGAAACCTAATCGAAGAGGAGATCATGGAGAAACAGCCTGAAGAGCAAGCAGGTTTTCGAGCAGGACGATCGACTGTGGATAATGCTTTCACCCTAAAAATAACCTTAGAGAAGAGAGTGCAATGAAACCGAGAGACCCATGTGGTTCTTATAGATCTAGAAAAAGCATCTGACAGCGACCCGTCTCAAGACTATGGAAGGAGATGGAAAACTTGGAGATCAATAAAATTTTGATTCGGGCCACACAGAACTATTATCAGAATAACTCCACAAAAATTAAAATGGGAAATAAGATAACCACGTCTTTCAATACGACAAAAGGATAAGGACAAGGCTGTTGTTTATCTGCTACACTTTTTAAAATCTATCTAAATATAGCTCTTGTGAAATGGATAAAAAAATGTAAAACCATGGGCCTTACTATAGGAGATGACACATTATTTACGTTGTTCTTCGCAGATGACCAGATAGTAATAGCTGAAGACGAAGATGATCTCAATTACATGGTCAGAAAACTAAAAGGAGAGTACGAGATGGCAGGCCTTCAGATGAACCTTGCGAAATGCGAATACCTCATAGTAGGCAATGAAAAGATAAACGATCTAATCCTGGACACCGACACAATAAAAGAAGTTGAACAAAGTAAGTACCTTGGAATAATATTCAATAAAAAAGGGAATAGTGAAAACGAAATCCAAGAAAGAATCAATAAATGTAGAGCAATAACAAGAACGCTAAACTCTCTTCTGTGGAATAGAAAAATTACAATAGCCACAAAGAAGCATGTATATAATAGCATAGTCCAAAGTGTAACCCTTTACGGTTCGGAAATATGGGATGTTACCAAGCTCAACAAAAATAAACTCATGGCAACCGAAATGGATTTGTTAAGAAGGAGTTGCGGACGATCAAAGCTTGAAAGAGTCAGGAATGACGACATCCGGATGCAAATGCAAATGGATAGAAATATACATGAAGACATAGAGAAAAGACAGCTAACTTGGTTCGGGCACGTAAAACGGGTGAACTCTGACAGATGGCCTAGGAAGGTTCTGGAATGGATACCACCGGAAAAAAGAAGGAGGGGTCGGCCAAGAAGGAGCTGGCGAGATGACATTGATCAAGCGATGACCACGAGGAACTTAGAGGAAGACGAGGTTTTTGATTGAAAAAATGGAAATTGGGGACGGAGAAACGGCAACAGCTGTATATATATATATATATATATATATATATATATATATATATATATATATATATATAATTATAACCGAAGTTGTTAATACAGAATACGGACAGTGATTATAACCCGCTGTCAATTTATAACCTTTGGTTATTTTCAACCAACAAGTTACAGAATAGACCCCGAAGCAGGTTACAATTATTTCGTTAGCAGACCTCCTACCACTAGCACAAATCAGCTGACTGTGATTCGACGACCTATCGACCTACATCAACTGTTCGTTTATTTTATTTAGTATACAGATCAGCTGACTCTGGTTCGAGGAACTGTCGACCTACACCAACGGTTTGTTTATTTTATTCAGTATAACTGCGAATAGCGCACTAAGAAGGTATATAAGGAAGTATTCATCAAGAATAAATGTCCAAATTGCAAATCGGCAATTGATAATAACAAAAATTGTACTCCATGCATGTCGTATCAGGCTTTAATTCACTTTCGCTGTTTAGATATCGCTCAGGAGGAGGCAATAAGAATAACAAGGGCTAAATCTAAATCGGTTAGAATTGTTTGTAGCAGCTGCTGCCCAGTTGATGATAAATTGAATAAGCTAACTAATGTATTATCTAATTTTTCTGATAGATTTTCAAAAATGGAGAATCGTTTAACTGCCTTAGAAAATTCAACTCAGTCAAATCAGATACAATTTGAGGAATGCGTGCAGGAGGCAAATCTTCGCTTTAAAAAATCCTGTAACTTGATCGTATATAACTGAACCAATCATAGATAATATGGATAAGGTTACTGATATTGTTGATATATTTAAACCTCGTAACTCTAATGAGATTGCAGTTTTCCGTATATGCAAAGCAGACGAGAATAGGAACAAATCTAGACCGCTTAAAACTCAATTTAAGGATAATGATACTCCATCCTACATACTCCGCAATACGAAAAAAATACAGGAAACGCAATTCACTCGAATTCAAATAGAGGAGGACCAAACTAAATATCAAATTAACTACTCAAACTAATCATAAAATACGTTAATAAAATTCCAACTATTGTGAACACTACGGAGGAACTTAGTGCAAAAAACTATTAAAACTCGCAAACATAAATATATTTTACACAAATATAGATTCTCTTCATGCAAAACAAGCTGATTTTTTTTTATTTATTCCATCTACCTCCAATATTCACATTTTTGCAATAACAGAATCCTGGTTATCCGCTAGAATACCTAGCGCTCTTATTAACCCCAATGGGTATAGCTTATACCGTAAGGATAGATTAAATAGAATTGGGGGAGGTGTTTGCGTTTTTTTTCATAAAGAGTTCTTAAAAATTTTATATCTCAGTCGATTCCACATAATCTGGAGGGAATCGAATCTCTTTTGTTTAAAATTGTCTTTCCTAACTCAGTCATTCTGCATATATTTATTATATATAGACCTCTTATGTCATATGATCTTACAATCTCCATGTGTGAGTATATTGAGGAATGTAGTAAAAATAAATAAAATCTTATCATTCTTGGCGATTTTAATTTTAAAAATTTGCTATGGCCTATTCTTTCACCTCTTGATGGCAATAATCCTAGTGTCCCTTTTTATAACTTATTTTTTCAAATTAATCTGAAATAATTTATAAATGAGCCGACAAGATTCCGTCAAGGTAATGAACCTTCAGTATTAGATCTTGTAATCTCTAATGAAGAGGAGCTGATTTCCGACATTTTCTATCTGCCACCAATTGGTATCTCAGATCACGTTGTTCTTCATACTAAAGTCCAGCTGTATATTTCTAGTAATATCAGTGAAAAAATCCTTCAATGAAACCGATTATAAAAACTTAAATAACTATGTCAATCGAACAGATTGGCAGGTACTAGATGGTCACACCTGTGAATTTGTGTGGGAAAAATATAAAGAAATTATATATAAGGGGATAGAAGAATGTTACAAAACTTATACAGTGAAAACTAACCCTAGATGTCCATGGATCGATATTCACTTAATCCAAATGAGTAAAGAAAAACAATGCTTGTGGATGAGAGTTAGGAAAAATCCATCCGAAGAAAACATTCGCTTGTACAGGCAGTATTCAAACAGACTCACACAGGAGTGGAGATTAGCACGAAGCAATTACGAGAATCGAATAGCCACAAGAGGTCCAAAAGCTTTTTATAAATATGTTAGATCCAAGTTCTCCCCTAAAACTGATGTACCACTATTAGAAAAACCAAAGGGATACATTTGCACCAAGGAAGAAGTATGCCAAATTTTTGCCGAAACTTTTGCAAATGCATTTACAATAGACTCTGATTTAACAACTCATGTAATGCCACTAGCTACTAGAAATATGAACTCACTAAATACGGTTAATATCACAGTGGAAACGGTAAAAGAAGTATTACAGAATCTGAAAATCGCAGCTTCTCCTGGAATTGAGAAAATCTCCCCCACAGTCTATAAAAATTGCGCTGACAGTCTAGCAGTCCCACTATCCAACCTTATGTCCAGATCACTAATAGAAAACTCCATTCCTGCCTCATGGCAATGAGGAATAGTAACACCTATCTATAAAAATGGAAATAAAATGCTTTCGACGAGTTATCGGCCTATAACGGTTCCACCAACCTCAGTTAAAATTATGGAGAGATTAATCGTCAACGAACTTGTTCCATTTTTGTTAGACAATCAAATCACTCCAGATTTCCAGCATGGTTTTCTACCTAATCTATCAGTAACTTCCAACTGCTCTAAACGACTGGACATTATATTTAGATCATTACAAACCTGTGGATGTGGTATACATATATTTTTCTCTAGCCTTCTATAAGGTATCCATTAAAAAGCTTCTAGCGAAATTGGAACATTTCGGAGTGGGTGGTGAGCTGTTGGCATGGCTGAAAATTTTCCATGTACAATATGAGGATAACTTAAGTAATTCCCGGAAAGTGCGCAGTGGGGTATCTCAAGGTTCCATTTTTGGTCCTACTTTTTTCCTGGTATACGCTTCTGCTAAGTGTAAATGAAAAAACAAATCGTTTGCCGATGATATGGAGTTTTACCATCGTCCTGATATTCAAAACTCTATTCAACACGATCTGGATGAATTATTAGAATGGTGCAAGGAGTGGAGCATACCAGTATACTTTAACAAGTGTTGTGTTTTACAGTACGGTTACAACAATCCATGTGTCACATATTATCTTAAATCAGAGCCTATAAAATCAGTTCCGGAAGTCAGTGATTTGGTTGTCATAATAAATACAGATCTGGGTTAGTCCTCGCAGACTGCAAAAGTGGTTAACAGGGCAATCTCATCTCTGTACTTGATATCTAAGGCATATCCAAGAATGAAGCTAGACTTGTTCTTGAGGCTATACAAAAGTTACGTCCGACCTCACTTATAATTTGGTTTTATCTCCGCACCTCAGACGTGATATAAACCTTATAGAGGGAGTTCAACGTAGAGCTACAAAATTACCATTAAATTTTTCTCACTTAAATTATTAAACGAGACTAAGCAGACTCGGGATGACAACACTATCTGAGAGAAGAGAGAGGGGTGATGTCATTACAACGTTTAAGATTCTAAGAGATGACTTTTAGAGCCACTTCTAACTTTTTTACATCAAATGACGATAACAGGTTAAAATGTCACAATTGTAAATTTAATTGAAAAAAGAATCTTTCAGATCTAATGTTAGGCCAAACTTTCTAGTAAATAGAGTATTCGATAAATGGAATAATTTAAGTAGTGACATCGTATCAGCTCCATCTCTGGATATCTTCAAGAATGGGCTGGACAAGTGTTGTACTTGATTAGTGTTTTATAATTCTATATCTTTTTAAATTTCAATGTATTTTAAGCTAAGTTTGTAAAATTAGATCTGCTAACTTATTAGTACCTATGTAATGTGTGTTTGTAATTGAGCCGTATAAGCTCTGCTATGGCTCGTAATCACTGTGTAATAATAATAATAATGTTTCTAGATCATGCCACAATATATTGATAAAATGTTAAAAATCCAATTGTTTGGAAGCAATTGTCAATTTCTTATAATTTTTAACATTTTTCAATATATTGTGGAATGATCTAGAAACAGTTAGTTTCATTTAGACAGTCAAATAAATATATCTACACAATTCCTTGATGATAAGATAGTTTTATAAGATAAATAGTTTCAGCATTCAAAATGAGATGCGATAGAAACTAGAGCGGATAACACAATATCAAAACGGCTCCTAAAAACCACAAAAATACGATTAATTAGAAGTTACACCTTATTTGACCGGAAGAGAAGTAAAGTGAAGAAGATGAATATGTGAAATACGGGACGTCGCAAGGAGGCAAGAAACAGGAGAAGAGATCATATAGACTTAACTTAACCCTTCAAAAACAGAGTATTTATTACTCATAAGAATAGCTAGAAAAGCCGATCCATTGCAATCTCAGCTTCGCTTAAATGAACATTACATTGCCCCTAACAATACCCTAAAATACTTAGGGTATAGAATGCAAGGAAATACCTCGGCAAATGCGCACATTGCACGGCAAATACAGAAGGCTAAGATTGCAACGTGTCGACTATATTCACTCATATGCAAACAGAGTAATCTCACAAGTCATAACAAAATTTTAATATACAAACAAATCATAAGACCCATACTCACTTACGCTGCACCCATATACTACACGGGCACCAAACATAATTTTCACTCCCTGCAGGTGCTACAGAACAAGTGTCTCAAAATGGCATTAAATCACAATACAGTCTACCCCAAATTACCTAAAACATCTTGGTTACATGACAAGGCGAATATACCCACTATCAAAGACTACAACAAAATCTCAGATAATTTTTATAACTACTGTCTGCCACAAGATCTTCGAAATAAACTCAACGACGCAAATCGCGCAGAAGGCATCCGAGATAGTGGGTGTAGGCTTCTGCATGGATCGTTAATTACATAATTAGGTTGTTGATTTCCAAACCACATCATCTGTCAAAGCGAGTGAAAGTCTCGCAGTAACACACAGCGACACTTTCGCTCCACAAAACGTCTGCCAAGTTGCTTTCTCGAAAACTAATATCCCGTATCAATTCTAAACCCAGTTTTCCATCTGTTTTTCTGGGAATACCCAAGAAGAAAGGTCGTAGGAGTCAAACTTTTATAGTATAGTAGGGACAAAGTTATGTATGTATCCTGAGAAAACAAACGGATAATGCTAGAAGCAATGAGCCGTGAGAACACACAGGAAAGAAGAGAAGAGCTGAAAATCGCCAGAACATCGGCTTTGTTTATATATAATATATATATATATATATATATATATATATATATATATATATATATATATATATATATTTTGAACTTATCGTAAGAAACAGTAAAAAGAATGGAACACAAAAGTATGAAATTTGCAACCTTGCAGAGTAACAGATGGAAATTAATTGTTTCACACAGCTGGAATTATCTTTTCTAATGATGATAATATAAGAAGAATATATATTTTCTATTGAATTGAACATTTATTATATTAGTTATGCTTCAAAACGAAAGAGATACATAAGTAATAGTAAAATTATTTACCTTAGGATTTCAGATCATAAACTGCATTATTTTCATAAAATTTTAATTATATCTTAACAAATCATAAACTCATTTTCTTGTCTATAGCAAATGATAATGTGTATCCAGTATTTCGAACATCTAACAATGAATCTGAAAAGAAAATAAATTATTATCAGAAAATAATAAATAGAATGTTAGATCACGATATATACCAACAAAAGTGTAATGTTTATATTAAAAAGGAGATAACTGGAGTGACAACTAAAAATTTCATGTCTGTTAATGAAGTACACTTAGTGCGGAGGTAGATTCTACCATAGAATTATTTATGTTTGTGAACTATTGATAATAGAAAAATATGATGACTGAAATAAATAAAGAGCCAAGTTTGTAATAGATAAATATGTAATGATGAGTAAAGATTTAATTGAAAGGCATTATGACAGATATTTGAACATTCTAGATTGTATATGGATTGATATTGAAATTTAAAGTTAAATAGATATAATTTTGTTAATTAAAATAAGGTAGATTTTTTGAAAGAATGAGTATGTAAATAGGAATGGTAAATTAGTTGGAAATCTTACATCAACAATCCATAATCATAGAAAAATATAAAGACATTTATCAACATATAAAACATTAGATAAGACAAAGTATATTCTATCTAGTATGTAGTAAGTTTTTTGTTTTAAAAATAACAAAGCGGACAACAAAAAGTTTGTTGATTTGAAAAACAAAAGGTTGGTGAAGCGAAGCTAATGGAGAAGGACGCATGTAAGAAAATTTTATAAATTTTATAAAGATATTTGGGAAATTATTAGAAATTAAAGTCAAAAGACATTGCAAACCTTTAATCAATATACATTGAACATTTTGAAAAAAAATACTTGGAAATAATAAAATTTGTGAGAAATATGAACATTTTAAATTTGAGAGGGGACACTACCCGAATTTTCAAAAAGTAATCACTTTATAATGAGAAAATACGTTTCCTAAACCATTATCATCGTACCATAAACATTATAAGCAAAAATATCTAAGTGATTTAACAAGAATTTACGAACTTGCCTGTCATACAAACTATAGAGTTTGTAACTACAAGATTGAAGGAGATCCAGCTTTGGTACTGAAGATTCCACATCAATAGAATATACTAGAGACTTCCCAGTGTTGTGGTCAGGTTAGTGTTTTTAACGATTTATTTGGTTAACCATATTAAACTCAAACGTAATTCATAAATTTGGCCAAATTACACAATAATAATTTTAGGTATATAATAATAGTTGGTATTTGTAATTTGCACTGTATTATATTTGTTTTAACATAAGTTTTATTCACTGCTTATGATGCTTTTCAATTTTACATTTGTCTGATAATTATAGGAACTAAATTTGAGTTGTTGATTTTCATTTACATGTCATTTGCCAAACACAGGGCAAGGTTTCATAACACATAGGTTAAATTACTGTGTTTCATATAATCGATTCACAGCGTTGATGGAGATTATTTTCGCAGGTTGTTTGTGGGATGCAGATTTCATATATTTTCTTGTTTAATTTATCCTGAATCCAACGAGAGTTAGTGTTCTCATGCTCTCCATTAAAACATTAAACTAATAAATAAAAATATAAATCATATAACCTGAGCTAGCCAATTCAACAAGCCAAGTAAACAATATAAAAACATAGATAAATTATAAATAAAAATAACTAAAATAAGTTAAGATAAAATAATTATAATATATATATATATATATATATATATATATATATATATATATATATATATTGTATATATATATATATATATATATATATATATATATATATATATAAACAAAGACAGAATTAGCGGGCATAGCACGCAAGAGAGGTTACAGAGAATGAGTGGTAACCGTAGACATGCATGTTTCTGGCTCATTAGCCTTCATCGGTACGGCATAACCAAGAAAAGGTGTACAACTTGGGAGCAAGGATGTTAATTGAAACGTGAGAAAACACAAAGGCACAAATGTGCGTTTGGTTATCTTGTTGAAATCCGTTGTTTGTGTTTTCTCATGTTTCAATTAACATCCTTGCTCCCAAGTTGTACACCTTTTCTTGGTTATGCCGTACCGATGAAGGCTAATGAGCCAGAAACATGCATGTCTACGGTTACCACTCATTCTCTGTAACCTCTTTTGCGTGCTATGCCCGCTAATTCTGTCTTTGTTTTATATTCCACGCGTTATTATTTCATCTTTTATATATATATATATATATATATATATATATATATACATATATATATATATATATGTATATATATATATATTCATATATATAGGATATATTCATATATATATATATATATATATATATATATATATATATATATATTATTTATTTGCAAATCCTCTGTTAATAGGGAATTATAAACTTCAATAAAGACCTTTTTAAGTTAAGTAAACATCATGTAGACTGAACGCCAATTGACCGGTTAGTCAAAATTTTTAAAGAGAGAAACTACCAAGCACATTTTGAGCGCCTGGACGACCACCTATAAGTTGGCATGAAAGCTGTTCTTCATCATTCCAAATGTTCCTAGGGAATCCTTGCCCTAACCAAAAGTAATTATTAAACATCAGGTGGGCATCATATGAAATGTAACTCCTGTCATTCTGACGATGATTGTATTTATCAAAACAATTGCCAATTTTTAGTATTTTCACCATTTTTTCAATATATTGTGGAATTATTTAAAAACATTTCGTTTCATTTAAAAAAGTAATATGCGTAGATTCCACAGAGTAAGGGTCGAAACAGTAATTTTCATAAAATTGGTCAGTTGTATACAATTCGAAGGCTTTCTGCTAACAAACTGAAATTCCTCCAAAAATGTATATCAGGATTTATAGGACCCCTTGTACTGGCTCTGGTGGGCTGACAATCAATAGGGTTTTCAAAAGTAATAAAATTAGGATATAATTTATCTCGATGAAAAACTATATATCCAAAATAAAGCACTAAATAACAAGAATAATCATCAAATTGTAACTAACACACAAATTAGGGAGGTATTTGGATTAATTTCGGTATTTTGAGCCCATTCGAATAGTTATTTATTGTTCTGATATAATTAGTGATGTTGGTGGTTAGTATAATGGTGTTTTGGAATCATTTGACTTTTATACGCTTCAATCGTAATTTGACCTATGTTTGAATAACGTCATTTTATAGTTTTTCAAAATTTTCCGATACTTCTATTATTGTGTGGTAAGCTATCTAATAAATTACGGGAACAATCAATAACTTGAAAGTTTCAATCAGTTTTAAAACAAGTTAACCCATCTGTAAAGTTACCATTGAATGAAAATAAGTTATAAGTTAATTTGGATGATTTACAAACAAAAATCTAGATAATACTGAAACTAATTATCAAAAAGCTGTTATCAATCGGAAGAAGTTTTTCGTTTACATTTTCTTATTCTCTACAAATTTCGAAATGCACTTTCTTTATTAAAACTTTTTCCTCACTTATAGGAATCAATTAAGTTAGAATCTAATCTGATCGGCACCAGTCATTCTTTTAATCTGGCAAAATTGATATTTATTAACCCTCTGAAAAACTTTAAAAGACGATGAAAAAATTCGAGAAATATTATTGGAATAAAGTCGATAAAACAAAACTTTTCCACAATACAGACAGTTTTGAGATTATCAAAAATATATGTCTTCTGTATAAACACAAAAATCCTCTACTTCATTATATGCTTCACAGATAAACCGTAGTGCTGAATAAGCATATATGTTATTTCAAAATTCAACCTTCCTACGGTCCTAAAGTAAATGTTACATACTTTGTCAATAGGTACGTCTGTAACCATACCAGACATTTTTCAAATTTCATTGTTTTTAATGTTAATTACAAAGAAAATTAAGACATATATTTCGATACCTTAGTATTACAGGCTTCGATATAAAAAAAGTGAAAACTTTGTCTTAGGTAAATTTAATTTAACATATTGGTGTGAGGCGTGATGGTATAAAAAAATAAAAAGTGAAGCATAATATTATATTACTTTTCCGCCCAACCTATCTATATGCGAGAAAAGTATTGGTTTACCCACAAAAAAGTGAAATTTTGTAAAAAAAATTTGAGTTATTTTTACGTTTTTCATCAAGAAAACTTTTCCGTATCTGTGGCCCTGAACAATATTCTAACATAAAATTATTACTTGTATACTCTTCTGGGGATGTATCGTGCTAACAAACCCAAATTTCTCCAAAAATAACCAAAAATTTAGTATATCTGGATTTATAGGACCCGGTCTGTACTCGCTCTAGTCAACTGAAAATCAATAGGGTTCATCTATGAGACACCTTGAACAAAATTCAATCATAAAATTGATCAATCGTATACTCTCTGGAGGCTGTATCGTACTAACAAACTGAAAATTCTCCAAAAATGACAAAAATTTGTTACTTCAAGTACCATAGCACCTGTTGTACTAGCTTGAATGAGCTGAATATCAATAGGGTTGATCTTTGAGACGCTCTGAATAATATCCAATCATAAAATTGGTCACTTCTATATACTCCGGAGGCTGTATCATGCTAACAAACTGAAATTTCTCAAAAAATGACAAAAGTCGTACTTGAAGTATTATAGCACCCGTTGTACTGGCTCTGCAGACCTGAAAATCAATAGCGTTCATCTATGACATGCCCTTAACCATATTCAATCATAAAATTGGTGACTTATTGCACTCCGGAGGCTGTATCTTGCTAACAAGACATGTAAGGAAAAGTGGCCGACGACGACGACGTTTTTTCGGGTTGTTGTTGATGAAAAACGTAAAAGTAACTCAAAAATTTTTTTCAAAATTCCAACCTTTTTAGGGGTAAACCAATACTTTTCTCGCATATAGATAGGTTGGGCGGAAAAGTAAAATGGTTTTTAGATAAAAAATCCTGTGTGTATGTCGTCGTCGTCGGCCACTTTTCGATACATGTCTTGTTACCACGATACAACCTCCGGAGTGCAACAAATCACCAATTCTATGATTGAATATTGTTCAGGACATCTCACAGGTGAACCCTATTGATTTTCAGCTCACAATAGCCAGTACAACGGAGCTATGGTACTTGAAGTACGACATTTTTGTAATTTTTGAGAAATTTCAGTTTGTTAGCACGATACAGCCTCCGGAGTGCAAGAATTCACCAATTCTATGATTGAATATTGTTCAGGACATCTCACAGGTGAACCCTATCGATTTTCAGCTCACAATAGCCAGTACAACGGAGCTATGGTACTTGAAGTACGACATTTTTGTAATTTTTGAGAAATTTCAGTTTTTTAGCACGATACAGCCTCCGCAGTGCAAGAATTCACCAATTTTATGATTGAATATTATTCAGAACATTTCACAGATGAACTCTATTGATTTTTAGCTCACCACAGCCAGTACAACAGGTGTTATAGTACTTTAAGTACGACATTTTTGTCATTTTTGGAGAAATTTCAGTTTGTTAGCACGATACAGCCTCCGGAATATATACAAGTGACCAATTTCATGATTGGATATTATTCAGGATGTCTCAAAGATAAATCCTATTGAGATTTAGTTAACTAAATCCAGTACAACGAGTGCTATGGTACCAAATTTCTGTCATTTTTGGAGAAGTTTGTTAGCACTATACAGCCTTCAGCGCGTATAAAAGTGACCCATTTTATGATTGAGTATTGTTCAGGGCGTCTTATAGATGAACCTTATTGATTTTCAGCTCACCAGAGGAAGAACAACGGGTGCTATGGTACCTGAAGTGCCACATTTTTCTCCTTTTTGGAGAAATTTCGGGTTTAGTACGATACAGTCTCCGGAGTGTATACAAGTGGCCAATTTTATAATTGGATATTTTTCATCCAAGGTGTCTCACAGATGTACCCTATTGATTTTCAGCTGACTATAGCGAGTACAGCGGGTCCTATAAATCCAGATATACTGCATTTTTGGTTACTTTTGGAGAAATTTCGGTTTAGCACGATTCATCCCCCGAAGTGTATACAAGTGTCAATTTTATGTTAATCAGGGCATCTCATAGATGCGGAATAGTTAGTTTCAATCTTTAACACCGTTTATTTTTATTTACATTTCGTGGAAATATTGTTCAATACAACTTTGGCTATAAATATTAACATGATCCGGAGAAACAGAACATTTACATGACTGACACTTTGTACGAGATTTTCGATCCTTTTTCCAACCACAGTCTTTGCACCGGCTACGTTTCAAACTTCCTCCGAAGCCTTCAATTGTTCCAGCAACTTCATGCAACTTTTACTTTATGTGGAATATTTTTCCCATGTGACGGCTTCTACGTTTTTCTGTTAAATGGGAACCCAGTTCTTTCAGAAAAAAACACCTTTTGTGCAGTTTTTTTGCATTATATTGCGGATTGACGTGCATATGCACTACATAGGTATTGACGGCTGCTAAATCCAAAATGTTGTTAAACAAACAGACAGGCCATCTTCTCGTTCCTCTTTTACAGGTATAAGCGGATGCTAGTTTGTCTGTAGTGTCCACACCTACATTAGTTTTGTTATAATCATGGATTATAGCAGGTTTCTTGTGTTCGTCAGAAGATATCTTATTGTCGAGGTGCATTGAAGATAAAAGCACCACACTACGGTTCTTCTAAATTCGGAATTAACTTTATCGCAACCCACATTGTAAATATTTCACCGTTCATTTCACGATGGTAATCTGACGACGATCATTTAGAAGAAACCACTAAACTGGCATCTTCCACAAATCCTTTGAATAAACAATAATAAAACGTTTACCATCGTAACCTCGTGGTTTACGTACACTTTTAACATTACTGTCCTGCCAAGAAGTTAATTTGGTTCCTTTGGCATATACCCATGTCTTAAAATATAATTTGTCTTGAAAATACACTATCACGATTTTCTCTATACTTTCGAAAAAAGCATGCTCTTTGGCTAGCAATGTTTGTCCGTTCTATTAATGCTCTTCTGTTGTCTTCCTTTTTTTATTTAAATTCCAAATGTTTCAATAGCATCAATAAAGAGGTATTTCCAACAGAAAGAGTTTAATTATTCTTGAGTTTGTAATTTATGGTTTTCACAGTAACATGTTTCCCTAAAAAAATAAAAAGTTTCAAATTACCATTATCTCGAACTAAACAAAAGATTTACTTCTAACTAAATTTGAACACAGATTTTTGATATTCAGATTTTTTATTGTTTGTACCAAGTAATGTATTGACCAACCCCGTATATGTGGCACCAAAAAATTTAAATTAGAAAACTAAATTGCGAAAAACACAATCTACACTCTGACCGAACAAATTGGTAAACATTTACATTCAAAATATGCACAACTTTCTGTATTCTTAAACTTTCATTACTCAGAACCTCTATAATAAGATTTTCATATACCACACTATGAGCTGTTGGCGAAAAATCACACTGTATAGATAAGACTACATGCACTATGATGTGTGATCTTAATTCTCAAAGTACTGTGATCTTACTTTTTTTTATTTCAAAAGTAAGCTGACTAAATCTAAGGGGGGTTAAGAACATGGAAGGTGTTGTATTATTGTTTCAAATGTTTGTTTACTTACTTTGTACATACATGTTATATAAAGTATTCCGTACTGCCATTTTAGTTCCCTCGAGGTAATCCTCTGTTTTTAGTTTTAATCGAAGTGTCTGACTGAGTGACGTTGGGAAAGTTGGATTATTTTCCTTCCTTTGTTTAAGGGAGCATACAGTTTTTACAGAAATTTTCAGAGCAGTTGCCACTCTGAAATATAATTTTACATAGAAGTGTTCTTAAATATATGTTAAACTTTAGTATAATACCTCCTGAACAGATGAAATAGGTTGAAAAGGTCCGACATTGTTTTTTCCATCTCAAAATAGTCAATTAAGTTTATAACAAACTCATGTGCTCGTGGATGAAGCCGTTTTCCAGGCATTTTCTGAAAATAACTATTGGTTAATATACCGTTACAAGTACAGTCAGACACTTGAATCATGCAACTTCTACAGAGATTTACAAATTGTGGAGAATTATAAATATTATTTATCATCATATAAGAAGCAAAATAAGAATTGTAATATTCCCGTCTCACGGCATTTTATGTAATATGAAATGTCAAAAGTTTACAATTCGATATTGTATTATATTCGTACTCACCAATGTCGAATGGAACAAAAAATCAAATTAGTTCTTACAAGAACTGATCTTAACAATAAATACTCTTTCAATCCAAAAATTCGCTAAATACAAGACAGTAATCTAAGCTCGCATAACCTCAAATATGGTAATGTCAAATTCAACTTTTAGTACGATCAGTTATTCAGGTTACGTCAATCGTTATCTCTTTTTACGATTACTACAGCACCTTGTAAGAAACTATTACGTATGTCTTGTAGTTGGTCTTGTGAAAAAGACAATCGATCGTACGTTGTTATGTTTGATTTATATTGATAGAAGAAGGTAGTATGTAGAAAATATGTGTTGCATACGTCGTGAATTGGATCACCGTTTCTACTGTGAGAGTTTTTAAAAACTGGATCTTTAAAAGAGAATCCATAATTTTTTTAAGGTTTGCATTTATTTTAAAAACGATTGAATGCAATTCTGAAAGCATCCCTGGTTTAAACAATAGGGAAGTTGACTAATTTTTGGAATAGATTTTATTTTGAAGATAGACCCAATATAAACACAAAAATAATAATTTTATGAAAAAATATGACAATGTTTTAATGAAGAAGTAAATAAAAATAGGGTTCAATATTCCCGCCAAAACGCTCCACTCCGTCTCGTGACGTCATCAAAATATAAACGAATCACCCGTTCTGTCAAATTTAATTGTCTTCTTAAGTTGAGTTCTTACGAATAAATTATATAAAAGCCGTATAAATGAATAGGTCGTCTTACAAATACTGTGCAGAGCCGATGCGCAAAAGTACATCACTCAGGAAACCACACCTTTATTCACAAATGTTCCAAAAATTGCTCAGATAAGGACAAATACTTGCTAGACCAGATCCAGCTTTATTGAGAACCACATGTACCAGTTATTTTTGTGAAGATCACTTTAATGTATATTGTACAATCTGATAAACTACAAACTAGATATTTTAGATTAAGTGGGAAGAAAAGAGCTAATTCCAAGTTTTATTTCGTTGATATAGAGGATAAGTAGTTCTAAATATGATAAAAGATTATAAAAATTGAGTGAGGTGTCTCTCTCATTTGTAATAAGTATATCAATGTAACGGTACTTACATTCACATTTTCACGTTTTTCTCCGCTGTACAAAAATCCATGTTTCTAGAAAAGAAGCTCGCACAATCCTAGAATCAATCTTTGGTAAGTAACAACCATTTCTTTTGATGGACCTAGTCTCCATTATGATAAACATCGTAAAATATTATCATTGTTCCAACAAATAATCAAGAAAAATGAAAAATAGGTCATACTTTTAACTTGGATATGAGAAATAAGTCATCTTGTTGGTGTAGTTACGTCATCGCGCTCCGATTGGTGTTAGCTGTCACGTGATAATGGGTAATGATTAACGCAATTTAAATTGATTTTATTCAATTTAAGACGAATAATTAGGTTCATAAAATGTTATTTTAGGTTTCTGAAAACTGTCTTTTATGTGTGAAACATAACTGCACATGAATTTATAACAACTGTCAAACTAAGCCTCTAATTATATTCTCTGTAACAAGCAACAGTGTTTTGCAAACATATTATATAGAATTATTTTCGGTCTTTCCGAGATCTGTTCAAGTATCCTCAAAACTCATGTTACTACGGAGTGTTTGGGATGCGGTAACAACTGCCCTTCAATGAGATTCGTAGAGTGATTTATTCACTTAACAATTTGGTGATTTCAAAGCGTTGACTAATGCTCAGTACGAGAACAGATTGGCGTTGTCATTCTCAAAGTCGAGAAGCTTTCATGTTTATTCCTGTAGTTATGGATAACAGACTCACCCTTGATCGAGTTAGGCAAACAAAAATAAACAAGAACATTAGGTTTCATCTTCGGTAGACAAATTTTCCTAATTTTCTGGCTCTGTGAATTAAAAACTACCTGTATATCTGCATTCAAATGTGGCTATTTAATGAAGAAACCAGAATAGTAATGACATTGTCAGAATTATAAACTGTCTCTCAATGATACAATAACGCCACTAAAAATAAAAATGGATTAACTATTTCCAAATATATTTCAAACAAATTGATACGAATCATCACATTCTCCCTATGTAACTAAGTATAATTTTTTATAGTGTCCTATCTAATCAGTTATCATCAAATTCCAAAAGTAGTTGGGTGTATTTTAGCATGAAACGTTAATTCAAATTCCTTCCTCGTGTGGTCGGCAATTACTACGCGTAATAAAACCAAACTGAATTCACATGGTGGATATTTTTCTTGTCACGTCGTTCGGCGACAACAAGCAGTTGTTGCTTGAAACACTTCCAATAAAATTGCCCTGACAGGATCACCAACTAAACGTCGGCTTTGCATCAGTAGCGTAGGGAAATACGAAATTTTATCCCCATGAAAATGTTTTTTAATTCTTTCAGCCTCACTGAGTAATAATATATTTCCAAAATATACTCTGTATTAGTTTGAAAAATTCAGAATTTTGACATCGACTGACGATACTATATATTCAACTGGTTATATTAAATTAGATACATATAGTAAAAACCAAATAAAGTTGCGTTTACGTCACCAAGGGCGTATTTCTATCGCATGTCTGGCTACATTTCTGTCGAAAAGTGCATATACTTGAATTTGTTAATTAATCGGTTCTATAGATAACCCAATGAATAAAAAAACTTTTGTACCAAAATAATGTATAAGCAATATAGCTTTATTGGGCTTAGACGCCGCTCGATGTAAACAGAAATAATGTCATGTTGCCGCGTTGTTTGTGACTTTTCTACTCGTGTATGTATTGTCATCGATTTCAGAGGTTATAGTTACGTGCTTTATAAAATTTTCTTGTGAGAAATATTTATAATCAAAACTGTTTTTGTTTTCAAAACAACAAAGCATTTTCTTCTGTGATTGTTAAAATGCCCAAACAGCTGAATAGCCGATGCAAAGAACTTGTGGCTTCATTAGTAAATTATTTTGAACAAGAAAGGAATAATAATGGTCCTTTGTTGCCCTTAAATGCTGTACAAGAGGTAGGTAATACGTAAATAAAATATCCTTACTTTACTTTAAGAAAATTTCTATTATTTTAGCGTGTAGCTGCTGCTTTAAAAATCAGTGTAAGAACAGTAAGCAAAATTTGTCAAACAAAGAAAAAAGGTGAAGACTTTGAGTCACCAAAGAAAAAACGTTGCGCTCATAAACGAGTAACAAATACAGAAACATTAAATACAAGCTCTATTCGTGATACCATTTACAACATGTACCAGAGAAGTAAGTATAATTACGACAATTGTATATTTAACATATTTTTATTTCTGTATGCTTTTAGAACATCACATAACGATTCAATCATTGTGGTCTTAATTAAGAGAAGAAGAATTATTTTATGGTAGTACCACTTCTTTAAATAGATTGCTCAAAGAACTTGGGTTTAAGTGGATGAAGGATATTCCACGACGAGGACTTATGGAATGTTTTGAAAAGAGTAGAATTCTTAAGATATTATAAAGAAGCAAAGGACGAAGGTATATACCAATTTGTGTTCATCTATGAAACCTGAATATTTCAAAATGGCATCATAGGTCATTCATGGCAAAATGAAAATATCAAAAAGTGTTAAAACCAGTAAAACGGATGGCAAAAGGTTTGTTGTATTGTAACACATAAGTGGTTACTTGAACATTATTTAAATAATATTATTACAGATATATTATACTCCATGTTGTAAATGAAAACGGATCTATTGAAGGTGCTGACGCAATATTTTGTTCAAAAACCCAACTTAATGATTATCATGGGGAAATGAACCAAGCAGTTGCTGCAAAATTCAGAGAATCCTTCTCTAATTATACTTGATAATGCACCTTATCACAGCATGTTATTGCATAAAACTACAAATACAGGATGGTCAAAATGTGCTATTCAGGAATGGTTGACAGAAAAAAACATTCCCTATTCTCACATGATGTTCAAAACAGAACTGTTGCAAATCGTTTCTCAGTTAATATACAGATATATTCTTACTTATTGCCATTTATTTTAAACATTTCTCTTGTTTTTTTTAGAAATAAGCCACCAATCAAGTATATAGTGGATGATATGGCAGAACAGTATGGACACAAAGTTTTACGTCTTCCTCCTTACCATTGCATATTCAACTCTATCGAATCAATTTGGGGCTAGCAAAAAATTACTACAGTGCGAATAACTGCCTGAACATGTGGCACGAGGCACTGCACATGATAACTCCTGATATGTGGAAAAATTCTATACAACATACTGAAAGAAAGATATTTAAATGGTATGAGAGGGAAAGAATATTTGATCGTCCAGAAGTTAGTCCGATAGTTATAAATTTTAATAGTGAATAGAGTGACACTGATGTTGAATCAGATGAAGAAAATGAACAATAATTTGAATCTGCCTAGTTTCATTTCACAATGTGTTGATTTGTTTAATGTTAGTTTTTGTCTTTGTTCATTATTAAACATATTTTATTTTATTGCTTGTATTTTTATTATATTTATTTATTAAAATATTTGGTAAGTTTCTAATAACCTAACCACTTTTATTCTAGAATTCCTTACTTTGTGAAATGTATTCATAAGTTTAATTAACAAAAAACGTAAATGAAAAAACTCCACACTATATTAAACGAAAACTATCGATAATTTTGTAGTTTTCATTTATATTATTGTGAAATTTTCTACATTTACGTTTTTCGTTGACTTCAGTTATTTTCTGTTAATTTCCATATTTCGTGAACACTCTGACAACGCTACAAATGTTCACAATGATGACGTAAACGCAACTTTATTTGGTTTTCACTATACATCCCACAGGAACATAAAAACATTTTTATAACGTCTATTCCTCAAGTATGATATTATGTTAAAGAACAATTTTCGTATAGGCATTTAGTAGATACATCTTATATAGGGTCGTTCTTTTTTATATTTGTTGTCGACATCTTGCAAAAAGTCAGAATCTTCCCGCTAGTAGATGCTCTCCAATATTTAGCATGTCTTCAGATTATTTTTGATGACTTTTTACACTATATCCAACGAAAGTATTATTCATTCGAATTATTACCAGGTCTTCTCCATATAACTGGTGAGCCAAATAAGGTCATACGTTATCTTTTTCAGTAATATAAAATGAAAATATCCTTAGTGCATATATCATTGGAATTTGCTGGATGGTTGCGTAACGGGAGTTTCAAAAATTGCTTGAATAATCAAGTTAACTTGAATGAGCGTCTCTACAACAATAATCTTTTATACTCTGCTTTTATATGGCGGTAATATTGCGATACAAAAATACGGATATTAGCCTTAATAGATCCACGCTCCTGTTGCATGTTTTATCTCGAAACTAGTTGAAATTTATTTTATGGTTACACTCATTGTCCAATGAAAAACAAGAGAGTTTTCTGCAATTAAACATCGTAATAATCTGTAATATAGCTGGAAAGTTAACAAAACACACTGATTCAAATTCTGAAACTTATGATCTTGATCAACGATATATTTTATTTATATTTTGAGAGATTTGTAAGGTGTATTTTCAAAAGATATATGTATATATATATATATATATATATATATATATATATATATATATATATATATATATATATATATATACGGTGAGGACCAAAAGTCCGTCGCTCCCCCTGTAACTTCTTTATTCTACATATTACAAAAAAATGTTAAATGCATAAATTGTAGGGTTTCATTCGATCTCTTTAATGGTTTAAGTTTCATTCATACAGAGTGTCTCAAAAAAGCACGGTGACTTAGAAGTTAATTTTTTTAAATGGGACACCCTGTATTTCATTGCATTATTACATGCTACGTTGAATTCTGATGGATGGTTTTCTATCAAGAATAATTTTGGACTTATGAACACTTGTAAATAATTATTTCGACTACTTTTGCGCCAGTTCACGAATAAATTAATGAGGTAGGCTATGCACGCTAGGCGCGTTTATTTTATCCATGACAACGAAAAAAAAACTCATCTGTTTTTGCCAAATGTCATTGACATTTGGTAGGTTTTCAAAACTTTGTTTCAAACGGTTTTAAATTTCTCTTGTTGATTAATATGGCTCGTTCAGTAGCAGACAAAGTTGAAGCCGTCATCATATTTGGTGAAGTTAACCGAAATTACCACGCTGCTATTCGCATTTTAAATGAACGGTTTCCAGAACGTCCGATGTGTCGAAAATATCTGCAGAAATTGTTGGCAAAATTCAACCAAAATGGCACCGTGAAAGATGCTCCGAGATCTGGGAGGCCGAAAATAATTACGGAAGATGTTGAAATTCAAGTACTAGCCGAAATGGTAAATAACCCACAACAATCAACTAAGCAAGTAGCTGAGACATGTAATGTTTCTAAAACATCAGTAAAGAGGGTTTTAAAACAAAATAAATTCCATCCTTACAAAATAAAAATTTTGCACCAATTGGTTGAAGATGATCCAGAGCGGCGACTTGAATTTTGCGAGACCATGGCAGAAAGAATTGTTGCAAATCGACTTTATTTGCAACACATCTGCTTTAGTGATGAAAGCACTTTTTACCTAAATGGAAATGTGAATACCCAGAATGGTAGATATTGGAGTGATGAGAATCCCCATGAATTCCGCGATGGGCATACTCAATTTCCCCAGAAAAATAATGTTTGGGCTGGTATTTTAGGTAACCACATTGTAGGTCCGATATTCTTGGAAGAAAATTTAAATGGGCCCAGATACCTCCAAATGCTGCAAGACACAATAAGTCCCAGTATCGATGAGATCGTTGCGCAAAACCCACATGAATTTTACTTGGATGTAACATTTCAGCAAGATGGAGCGCCACCACACTATTTTCGGGAGGTGAGAAATTACTTAGATGAAAGGTATCCAGGTAGGTGGATTGGACGTCGAGGTACAACAGAGTGGCCAGCTCGCTCACCGGACCTCTCACCACTTGATTTCTTTTTCTGGGGCTATGTGAAATCCGTAGTTTTTAAGACAATTTGTGGGTCGTTAGATGAACTGCGCCGTCGAATTATTGAAGTGTGTTCAGAAATAACACCTCAAACCTTGATTAATGTTAGGGAAGAGTTTACAACCCGACTATTTATGTGTCAAGAAATGCATGGTGGACATGTCGAACATCTTTTGAAATAGATAAAAACTCACCGTTTTTAGTTATAAATCAAAATATCTCTTCAGTTTTTAATGATTCTTGATCTGCTATGGACTACCTTATTTGTTAATAAAATGTTTCAACTTCATTTGTACTAGTTTTTCGTGAGATTCAACAACTCTAACAATTGTAAAATGGTACGACGAGGTAAGTTACACATGGTGCGATCAGCAGTTTGCAACATTGGATAGCTTTTAAAAAGTTAGGATAGGAAAGTGGAATACATTGTGATCCATTTGTTACGATTTTCTCATTGAACTGGCGCAAAAGTAGTCGAAATAATTATTTACAAGTGTTCATAAGTCCAAAACTATTAATTTTTTTGATAGAAAACCATCTATCAAACTTGTTCAGAATCCAACGTAGAATGTAATAATGCAATGAAATACAGGGTGTCCCATTTAAAAAAAATTATTTCTAAGTCACCGTGCTTTTTTGAGACACTCTGTATGAATGAAGTATATGTACATACGTCCATACATTTTTTTTCAATGGAGAGGAAAATCTTACATGGGACACCAGTGATGTTGTTGCTAGTAGTGTCGGATTCTTACCGACTAAAAACCTCTCCTCATTGACTCTGACACACCACTTTGGAACCCCTCTTGCATTACCTCGATGTGGTGGCAGGTATGCTGTTCACATCACTGAGTATATCTCTTTTTCCTTGGTCTCGATGATTGTTATTAGTACTTTATATGAACTTTTCCATACATTTCCAAAGTTAACTATATCTCTTAAAAAAATTTCAAGGGTAAACGAGTTATTTCTCTCTTCTTGGTACCCTGCTCTGATCTCTTCCCATCTAGGACAAAGGAACAACGTGTGTTCTACGTCGTTCTCACAGTACTGACAGCGATCAGTGTCCGATTTCTTACTCTTGTAAAGGAATGACTTGCAGCAACAGTGCCCTGAGAGTGCTTGCGTCAGATAGTAATCGACTTCGTCACAGAATCCATTTATCCACTCTTCTATATCTGGGATTATTTTGTAAGTCCATCGCCCCTTTGTACTAGTTGTCCAGTGCTCTTGCAAACGTGTATTTAAGGATGTACGTGCAACGTTCCGGTCCAGTCCCTCGTAAATCGCCCTAGTTTCTACAATCAAGAGGTCGATGGTGGGATACCAGCTATCACTCCCAGTGCCTCAGCAGATATTGTCCTATACGCACTAGCCACTCTGATCGACATCAGCCTCTTTAGGCTAACTAGTTTTCTTTTGAGTCGTTTATCGTTCATTATTCGTAACCGCGCACCACACTGGGCCGGCATAGAGGATCTGAGATTGAGCCACAGAAGCTAAGATTCGTCTTTTTGAAGCTTTTGGGTCTCCCACATTGGGCATAAGACTGGACAAGGCACATACTGTTACCTCCACTTTCTCAATCGCACGATGTATATGTTCTGAGAAAGAAAGCTTTGGGCCCAACCATACACCTAGATATATCGACGACCCCTTTGGAGTGATTTCATTTTCTTGAATGTTGAAAGATACAGGAATTACTCGAGCTCTTTTAGTAAGCAGCACAGCTTCTTTTTTCTCTGGTGCTAGTCTGAGAGAGTTATTCTCCATCCAATTTGATACCGTCAGAATTCCCGGAATTGTTTTTTCCATAAGGTCTTTCTCCTGTTTATCCACAACCACCATTGCTATGTCATCAGCGAAGCCTATCAGCGTGGCGTCTTTTGGCATGTCCATCGTTAGCAGATCATCGTGTAGTATATTCCAGCGTGTAGGGCCGAGAACCGAACCCTGCGGTACACCGCTTACTATTTCTATATTTTCCTTCATGCCCCCGTTCATAGAGGTATGAGACTATCAACTCAGTAAGTCTTCATTAATTCCTCTATTTCTCAGCTTATTTGAGATTATATGCCAAGAAGCACTATTAAAGGCAATCCTTACGGCTAAAGTTATCCCAGATCACTTAGTTTGTCCGATTTTGTGTTCTCATGTACCTCAAACAAAATGTAATTATGACCGTTAAGGGTCTCTTTGTCACTCACATACCAGTTTGTTATCACGATATCATTGGTTGATAGCATTATGTCGATGATTGACGAACTTTGGATTCTCTGAAATGTAGGTCTATCTCCACAGTTTTCACAGACAAGGTCGTTTTCTGCCATCTATTCCACTAGGGCTTCTCCCCTTCTATCTGTATAACTCATTCCCCATTGGGCAGATTTTCCGTTGAAGTCCTAGATATAATTATGCATTCTAAGATGGATTCCTATTTCTGTTAAGGTTCTCTCAATGTCGTCTATTTCCTTATTTGGTGAGGCATAACAACTGTATACTGTAAAGGCATTTGTTACAAAGTATGTAAATCTATGGCCATGTCCCTGACGTTTAACTGATATATTTCTATCCAGTACGTTTATTGTTGTATCAATTTTTTTATCAAACGCCCAGTCCTTCCTGTCCTTCATGGCATTTTTGTTTGGTTCACTAATCAAGAATATGCACACATTTTCTGCTCTTGCAGTAGCAATTGCCATGTCTTGTGCTCTACGATTATAAGCTACGACCTCTATGGATGTATCCGAAAAGACAAATTATGTTATTCTGTGAAAGATTATCCCCATAATTCCTTTCATAAAAGGTAAGACCAATTTGGTCCTGTTGTTGTTCTTTAGAGCGAGCATCTTAATTACTTTGAAGTATTCAAGTATATCCCTATCTTGAAGTTCACCTCGAGTTACACTATCACTTATGATAGGATAAAATATTGTTGTAGTGACGGGGGAGAAATTTCCCTTATCGTCGGGGGATTCCCCTTTAGGTTCCTTTTGACCTTTGACTCCTTCTATGCCTCCATATTTACTGACATGCCTCCATATTTACTGACAGCGCTCCTTACATGGTTGTTAACTCCCACAATATCTTTGGAGTAGGGCAAGACCAATTCATACTCAGGCTGAGATTCCCATATATTGCCAGGCCGCAGAGGTATCATTGAAAAGGTTTTATCTGCCAAGACTTTCTCTGGTACCAACTGGAAGGCATCGTACGTTCCATCGCCACGAAGCGATTTTAGTTTTCCAAATGTTATTTGTGCTTCCTTGCATAGCTAACACTGCGTGCTGTTTCCAGAATTTCCCTCTCCTTGTTACTTTTCCGCCCAATCTATCTATATGCGAGAAAAGTATTGGTTCACCCCAAAAAAAGTTGGAATTTGGAAATTTATTTTTGAGTTATTTTCACGTTTTCCATCAACAACCACACAAAGAAACGGTTTTTAGAAAAAAAATCCTGTTTGTATGTCGTCGTCGTCGTCGTTGTCGTCGGCCACTTTTCCTTACATGTCTTGTTAGCAAGATACAGCCACCGGAGTGCAGTGAATCACCAATTTTATGATTGAATGTTGTTGAGGACATGTCGCAGATGAACCCTATTGATTTTCAGCTCACCAGAGCCAATACAACAGGTGATACAGTACTAAAGCCAGTACAACGGGTGCTATGGTACTTGAAGTACCAAATTTTTGTCATTTTTGGAGAATTTTTAGTTTAGTAGCACGATACAGTCTCCAGACAGTATATGATTGATGAATTTTATGATTGAATATTGTTCAATATTTCTCACAGATGTACTCTATCGATTTTCAGTTGACGAGTGCGAGTACAGCGGGTCCTATAAATCCAGATATACAAAATGTTTGGTTATTTTTGGAGAAATTTCGGTTTGTTAGCACGGTACATACCACAAAGTGTATACAAGTAACAATTTTCTGATAGAATATTGTTCAGGGCCACAAACGCGGAAAAGTTAGTTTTAATCTTTAAAACCTTTTATTTTTCATTTATGTTCCTTATCGCCTCTCGAAGTGATTTATTTTCTTCATGTAAATTTTTCAACTTATCTTCATTTGTGTCTTCTTGACTAGATCTCATCCACTCTTGGAATAATTTGCCTTGCATTATTTCAGCTTGGAATAGTAGTTTATCTACAACCTGTTTTATGTCTTTGTTTGGGTTATACGAGTCTCTAATGAGTCTGTCTAGCGTTTTATTATGGTTATAACGTTTCTGCATCATTTCTCTTGGCCACTCTATTTCTTTTTTAGCTTTGCTGGTTTTGGTAGACTTTTCCATTCGTTATCGTTTATTTGGTTGTTCAGATATGTGTTCCGCTGCGTCGATAACAGACGTATCCAAATTTCCCGACTCTAGATCTGGTAACGAGTTTGCCGTTTCCCTAGGCGGAGTCCTGCTTATAGAGTCCCTTCTTGCAAATGGATCATTTTGCTCTCTAATCCAAACGAATGTTGCATCCGTCTTGTCTCTCAACAACGGCTCAGTATTGTTCAGCATCATAAGCTTTTTAATACTCTGACTCATATTTCCATACTTGCTTTTATCCCCATCCCCATCCTTCCCCATAAAATTTAAATCGTGACTATCCATTTTATTCCCACGCATAGCTAGGGACATAAAGAGTCCGTTCCGGCAGAGCCCCGCTTGCCGGAATAAGGTACTTATACTAGGGAGGTTGCCCGGTATCCCTAGGCTTCGTTTGCAGGTATCACTTGGCCCTAATACCCTCGCCAATCGGGTCGCAATATACTCGACGACTAAGAACTATGTGTCATCTTCTGGCACAGTGAAAAGGATAGAAAAATCCCTCGCAAACCTAACAGCGTCGGGGAGTGTAAGAATTGGGGACTTGAGGGTTATAGGGACGGATCACACCTTGGGAGTGAGATGTGTGTGTCCTTTGTCACTCCATCGGCATCTTCCTTGTCACGCGGCGTGTTTATCTGATTTTCATGTTCAACAGGCACTCCTTCATTTTTGTGTGCTCCGTCCACTAGCAAATCCTCTGCGATAAAAATATTTACTGACAGAGACCCGTTTGCCGAAATCCATTGACTGCCCTTCCGCTAGTTTGGATCTTTAAATACGCTTTACCAAGCGGGTCACTGATGTCAAATTGAGATATTGGGCGATTATTTTGCCTCAAAGATTGGCGAATTTCCTCATTGTAGTTGGTTTTCAAAGCACCCATAACAGATTTGTCGAGCGGCTGCATCTTGTGCGAAGCGTAAGGTGGTAAGCATAATATAGAGACGTGGTTTTCCCTAGCAGCGAGGATAACATCTAGTGTGTGTGTGTGTGTGTGTGTGTGTGTGTGTGTGTGTGTGTGTGTATGTGTGATGCCCGTCCAAAATCAAAAGTACAGGGTTTTCGCCCCCCGGTCTTACATAATCTATGAAATTGTAGAACTATTGCATGAATATGTCTGTCTTAATCCACGGAAATGGATGGAAGGCAAAAATACTTCTTGGTGGAGCTCCCTTCTTTATCAATTCCCTGGCATTTTTGCGAGGGAATATAAGCAAAGGGGCCACATTATTGGCACTTGCGCTTATGCACAAGACGCAAGTCACCATAGATCCTTGCTTGCCAGATGTCAGCGCTACAATCTGCCGCATCCCCATTTGAGAAAAAACCTCTCTAAGCTTTTTAATTGAACTATGCTAAGACCAGTTTCATCGACGGTAAATATAAGATTGGTTGAAATATTTTTTTCTTCCATTACTTTCTCCAACATGTAAAAAAACTCGTCCAAATAACTTGAAATGTTATTCATCCTATCTAACTATAATCCAAGGTTACAGACATCCCGTATATCCATAAAATGTTTTCTCCATTGCCAGACAATGCTTCACTAGCTCCTTTTCCAGATGAACTGGCAAAGGAGGTTTCCTCCCTAGTTTTGTTAGACATACTTCACTAGCAGCACCATCGTTTTTACAAAGTCTGAAAAGAGTGACACGAGGCACATAAAATGTTTTGCATGCCTTCAAATAACTCATTCTTTTGCTTATAACGGATATCACAACTTTTTTTCATGTCGTCCTTATTCCACTTTTTACGTTGCAGCTATGTGGTTGTGGCATTTCCTTTCATTTTCATAAGGTTCTACAAACATATGTAAGCTCAACATTTCTATAATTTTATTGTTCATTGCGTTTTCACTGTATCTTCCAATTTTGCTGGATTGTAAACGTGGTCTCCGTAGTCTAGTGGAATGGTGCTCTGTCTGCTAACCAAGAGGCACCGGTATCAAACCCGGGTCTGGATAACATCATAATTAAACATTCAGATAGTCGCCTGTCGAAAGGCAATGAGTTTGTTCAAGCATAGATCAGATTTGGTTGCAAACTATCAGACGCGTGCGCATTAAATTTATACCGTTCATACAGCGCAATTACGGATTTCAAACTGTTATGGATTTCAAATTGTGTGTTCAAGCAGAAAATGAAATTTGGTTGTGGATGGTTTGCTGACAGTCAAAACAGTCCATTAAGTTTTTACGGGATTTCCAATTTAGACTTGCGCATTGTAACTGTTGACTTAACCTATATTCAATAATTTAATGTTGTTTACTTTTTCATATATTCAATTTTTCCTGTGTTTTCTTGTCTGTTACGCATTTTTATTGGGCAATATTTTTGGTTGGTAAATTATATATCCCATATATATATATATATATATATATATATATATATATATATATATATATATATATATATATATATATATAAAACTAGTGAATATTGGGGATTGCAGCAAAAAATTGGAAAAGATATACTCTTAGCGGAAAATGTCCAAGCTTTCGAGGATGTTTGTCCTCATCATCAGGGAAACTAGAATGAAAAAACAACAGTTAAATACTGTGGTCAAAGAGAATAATTAAAAATGAAATTCACAACCACGTGTGTACTTACCTCCGAAGTGAGGTTAGATTCCATAAAGATGTAAAATCGTAAACTACAAGTCGTAAATTGTGGAATATTCAAGTAGGAATTGAACCAACGGCCTAATCAATCGTGTCATAGCAACAATTGTAATTGTCGCAGCATTTTATAAAATAAAACCATTGATTTCATCTTCATGTGTCACCATACTAAACGCCGGCGAGGAAATGATATATTTTGCCTCCAAAAGGGATGTGACAAGAGACAAACAGTGTTACCAACGTCAATAATGAGCTGTGGGACAATGCCACTATTTTCGTAATGGCAGCTGTAGGGCTAACAATTGGTGTAATGAGAAGATGTAATATTGTTGAAAAGAGGAAGAGAGAAAGAAAATGTGAGACAGAGCTAGGAGAACGCTCTCATTTTTATTATGTTTAGAGTGCATAGAGAACATCACTTCGTTTTGACTAACACAAAGGAAGAAAAGAGAAGACAACAGAAAAGAAATATTAATATGTAATAATAAATATAGTAATTAAGTAATTTAATAGTTCTCCAATCTGAATGTATCTACCAACACCAATACACTCAAAATTAGGTTTAATTAATTATTTGTTTACTTGAATGTATCAACCAACACCAATACATTCAAAGTAAGTTTATTATTATTATTATTGAATTAAAGTAATAAGGGTGGTGTTGTCAGGAGCAACATAGTTATTTCCCACCACTTGATGTGCAAAATTAGTATCTAAGGACAACAAAAATGAGTAGATCTCACTTAAGTGATCAATATCAGTTTTCCTGTTAATTACATTATTGTTTTGTGAAATAAAAGCCATTTCCAAGAATGATCTTTTCGTTTTGTTAGACTCAGTCGCTAACACCTTCACAGCCTCATAATTCATCTGATGATCAAGAGAATTTACATGAAAAGCTAACGCGCACCTCTCTGGGTGTAATCTAGCATCACTCTTATGTGAAACTATACGGTTAGATAGAGATCTTAAAGTCTGTCCGATATATTGTTTATCACAATCTCTGCAAGGAATACTGTACACCACGTTAGTAAGTGAAGTCAAGGGGTCTTTATCTTTAACTCTAGAGTAAATCGATCTGATTGAAAGAACAGTTTTATTAGCAATTTTAAAATCACCACATGAACGGAGCAATCTGGCAAGTCTCGGAGTTATGTCCTTCATATATGGCAAAGTAGCGAAAACCGGTCGAGAAGGGGACACATCAGTTCCAACATCCGTCTGGGCTAAATTAGGATGGCTATCTTCATGCAACAAATCCACAGCATTAGATGTGCTGAATAATATCTTATTCAATAAAGGTCTTGGATAAGAGTTATCCAAGAAAAGGTTAAGTAAAATATTAAGAATTTTATTATGAAAAACATTATTTGAAATTCTGAGTACTCTCTGCTTCATTTGTTTAACCAAATTCACTTTCATGGAATGTCTGTGGTAGGAGTGATAATTAAGATATCTACCAGAGCTGCATGGCTTCCTGTACCAATCTATAATAATTATATTGATACGAATAAATTTTGTATCTAAGAAAGGTACGGAATTCTCGAAGTCTTCCATTTCGATTGTGAATTGGATATTAGGATCAAAGCTATTAAATGTATCCAGAAGTTCATCAAGGCCTTCTCGAGGAAGTGCCAAAATAATGTCATCAACATACTTTTTTATAAAAAAAGGAGTAAAAGAAAGAACAGGTATGACTGTATCCAGAACATCGTCCATGACATATGCTGCTAAGATAGGAGAAATTGACGCTCCCATTGGAGTACCAAAAGTTTGTTTGTAAATTTTGTTATTAAAGGAGAAATAAGTACTATCAAACAGAAAAACTATTAATTCAAGAAAAGCTTCCTTCGGGATGGAGCAATGGACATCGATACGATCCCAACGATCCCAACATTTAATAGCTTTGATCCTAATATCCAATTCACAATCGAAATGGAAGACTTCGAGAATTCCGTACCTTTCTTAGATACAAAATTTATTCGTAACAACAATATAATTATTATTTGGTACAGGAAGCCATGCAGCTCTGGTAGATATCTTAATTATCACTCCTACCACAAACATTCCATGAAAGTGAATTTGGTTAAACAAATGAAGCAGAGAGTACTCAGAATTTCAAATCATGTTTTTCATAATAAAAATCTTAATATTTTACTTAACCTTTTCTTGGATAACTCTTATCCAAGACCTTTATTGAATAAGATATAATTCAGCACATCTAATGCTGTGGATTTGTTGCATGAAGATAGCCATCCTAATTTAGCCCAGACGGATGTTGGAACTGATGTGTCCCCTTCTCGACCGGTTTTCGCTACTTTGCCATATATGAAGGACTTAACTCCGAGACTTGCCAGATTGCTCCGTTCATGTGGTGATTTTAAAATTGCTAATAAAACTGCTCTTTCAATCAGATCGATTTACTCTAGAGTTAAAGATAAAGACCCCTTGACTTCACTTACTAACGTGGTGTACAGTATTCCTTGCAGAGATTGTGATAAACAATATATCGGACAGACTTTAAGATCTCTATCTAACCGTATAGTTTCACATAAGAGTGATGCTAGATTACACCCAGAGAGGTGCGCGTTAGCTTTTCATGTAAATTCTCTTGATCATCAGATGAATTATGAGGCTGTGAAGGTGTTAGCGACTGAGTCTAACAAAACGAAAAGATCATTCTTGGAAATGGCTTTTATTTCACAAAACAATAATGTAATTAACAGGAAAACTGATATTGATCACTTAAGTGAGATCTACTCATTTTTGTTGTCCTTAGATACTAATTTTGCACATCAAGTGGTGGGAAATAACTATGTTGCTCCTGACAACACCACCCTTATTACTTTAATTCAATAATAATAATAATAAACTTACTTTGAATGTATTGGTGTTGGTAGATACATTCAAGTAAACAAATAATTAATTAAACCTAATTTTGAGTGTATTGGTGTTGGTAGATACATTCAGATTGGAGAACTATTAAATTACTTAATTACTATATTTATTATTACATATTAATATTTCTTTTCTGTTGTCTTCTCTTTTCTTCCTTTGTGTTAGTCAAAACGAAGTGATGTTCTCTATGCACTCTAAACATAATAAAAATGAGAGCGTTCTCCTAGCTCTGTCTCACATTTTCTTTCTCTCTTCCTCTTTTCAACAATATTACATCTTCTCATTACACCAATTGTTAGCCCTACAGCTGCCATTACGAAAATAGTGGCATTGTCCCACAGCTCATTATTGACGTTGGTAACACTGTTTGTCTCTTGTCACATCCCTTTTGGAGGCAAAATATATCATTTCCTCGCCGGCGTTTAGTATGGTGACACATGAAGATGAAATCAATGGTTTTATTTTATAAAATGCTGCGACAATTACAATTGTTGCTATGACACGATTGATTAGGCTGTTGGTTCAATTCCTACTTGAATATTCCACAATTTACGACTTGTAGTTTACGATTTTACATCTTTATGGAATCTAACCTCACTTCGGAGGTAAGTACACACGTGGTTGTGAATTTCATTTTTAATTATTCTCTTTGACCACAGTATTTAACTGTTGTTTTTTCATTCTAGTTTCCCTGATGATGAGGACAAACATCCTCGAAAGCTTGGACATTTTCCGCTAAGAGTATATCTTTTCCAATTTTTTGCTGCAATCCCCAATATTCACTAGTTTTATTCCTAACTAGTCAGCAAAGACTATCTTTCTTCTATATATATATATATATATATATATATATATATATATATATATATATATATCTATATATCTATATATATATATATATATATATATATTAAAGTGAAATATTAATAACAGGAAAATGAACAAATAAAATTTTGTATATAAATGCCCATTTGCAACTAAAAAGAATTATAATGCTCATAGTTACGTGATATTTAAATTCATGATAAAAACAATATTTGATAAACGAAACTATTAACATATAGTTGTGTGTTGCACACACGTGAGTCAATTATAAAAAGATATTATTCATTCGTAACATAAATTTTAAAAAAAACCAACTTCTATAATTGTATTTTCCCGCTTGCTATAACTTTTGACGAACCCTGTATACGATAAAGTATTTTTTTGACGACGATTAAAAAAGCAAATAGACATGAATAGTATTATATATAAAGTGACAGCTCTATCAATATTTAGATTAAGTGTAAATAAAGTGACATTAGTGCAATCGCGGAGGTATTTTCGAACGGAGTGAATAATTGAAAAAGAACAAGACGCGGATAAATAGATTTTTTTTAAAAACAATAACTGTTTACAAGTTAACAAAAGAGGATCGGAAAAAACAGAAGGAGGTTGTTGATTGTTGAGCGTCGAGAGAGGGTTGTTAGGTTGAAAAGGTGGTATGGAAAGATGTGAGAACGAGAATAAAATAATACAAATAAGTTAAAAAAAATCATAATTAAAGGACAAAATTTCGATTTTTTTACTGTGACAACGTCATTGGCAATAAATGGAATGATCCAGTTTCCAATATTTGAATATCAAATAAAAAAAACTTTTCATTAATCGTCTTCTAGAATTTGGTGAGATAATTTAATTTTTACCTTATTTGTTCCTGACTATTTGGTTACGTTTTCCTCGTAGCAGAAATTACTTATATTGAAAGTAATCCGAATATAATAAACTTTAACTCCTCGTCGAATAGAGAAGCTATTACACTTTAATCATCACAAGTTTCATTGAACTGAAATGAGTGGAAACACAAGACTTTTGTTATCTTCAAACTCATGAATTTCTGTATGTATTCACAAACATTTGGTTTCTTGAATTATTATTTAGGTTAGGTATAATATTATGAACTGATTTTTTTTGAATTTACATAGTTATTTAAGAATAATCAATTTCCACTATCTTATTAATTCAATTTAATCTCGAACAAGGACGAAATCACTGACTGATTTTATTATTTAAGATGAAATGTACTAATAACCTTTAGAAGAAGAACATTACTTCTAAATATACCATTTACGATTCACAAGCCATATCTCTGGTCACATGACGATTCACAGCGCCAATATCATTCTCCGTTAAATGTTAGAGGTGGGAATTGATTGCAGGTTAACGATGGTATCATGGTTACAAAATATTTAATAGTTATTTTTTTGTTATTCAATAATTTCACTTGGATCATCTAACTATGAGAATTATACATAGACGTTTATGAATTATTATGTAATTTGTCCAGGCTTTATCGTCAGTAAGTATTGAGGGAGAAATGTTAAGAAATACATAGAATTTTTGATTAATTAAACAAAACTACATTCAAACCTCCCTGTTTTCCTTCAAGTGTTCTCAAAACCTGTCAGTTTCCTGTTACTGTTCAACGCTAGTGCCCGACACACCCCTGAGATCTAAAAAAAAGGAATAAAGCTTTTGGTATTAATATTTGAACTTGCATTAGGTACAAAATCGCTCTGTTGTAACGAGCATACCATACGAGTTCTGGCGCCCATGATTAAAAAAGGAAATACAATGTTTAACACATTTAATGTTCATAATAAGCAATAAAAAATTCTACAAAAAAAATATTGCAATTTGACAATAACATAATAATTAAAAAAATAATCACCATCGCAATTTTTTTTTAAAAATCCAACCTGTATCTCAAATTAAAATACAGCACAATATATATATATATATATATATATATATAAAACTCTAAATATCTTAGGGAATCCCTAAGATATTGAGAGATTTACCATTTTGCTTCATATATATATAAAAACGAGTATATATATATATATATTTAAATTTTTTTAAATAACGACTGAAAAATGCTATATAGGTGGGGATAACGGGGATTTCAGTCCAAAGAATCAACGCCAAGATCTTTTATTTACAAAATGCCGTCAAGCTTTCGTGTCCTTTTGACACTTCTTCAGGGCAATGTAAAATATTTTAAGTAAATTCAATATAAATAATCATTAAAAAATTTGTAAATGTGAAAATAAATATAATTATAATATACTTGATGTCATATTTCACATATGTATCGATTTGTCTTATGTGAAATATGACATCAAGTATATTATAATTATATTTATTTTTACATTTACAAATTTTTTAATAATTATTTATATTGAATTTACTTAAAATATTTTACATTGCCCTGAAGAAGTGTCAAAAGGACACGAAAGCTTGGCGGCATTTTGTAAATGAAAGATCTTGGCGTTGATTCTTTGGACTGAAATCCCCGTTATCCCCACCTATATATATATATATATATATATATATATATATATATATATATATATACATATATATATATATATTTAATTTGAGGTTATGCTATATTTACTTTTATTTTATGACACCGCGTCACATGTCACATTGGAACAGAAGAATACATGAACTTATGAAACGTTCGAACAAGAAACAAATCAGAAACACATAAAACCATTATTTGGATTAGACATGCGCAGTTATAAGAGTACACATATGCCTCAAATTATCAGTGATTTCGTTGCTTGAACAAACTTAATGGCAAACCACCGACAGTAATCTGCCTAGTACAGCCTATCAACATAGACGTTCGGATTCGTCGTTAAACTGTAGGTTCCTTCTATTTGTGGCAACTGGAGAGCACAACATAGGTAGAAGTGAGAGGTCGCCAGCATCCGATCACGGATATGGCACTCTAAGAAAATTTAGAAGAAGGATTGTGTACTTTCATTGAATGCCCGAAGTATGTGATATACCTTATCCTTTGTTGCCAATTTTCAATCTTAAATTATTGTATATACCGGTTTGGTAACAACCAATCGGTAATATGCACTTTCTCCAATCCTCACCAACATTTATGGAGTCACACCCTCTGAAAATTTTTTATTTAAGGGACAGCCTCGGACGTAAGTTTTATCGTTAGATCATTTTACATATATACAGCAACTCAACTAACATCTAGTCAGTATTCGATGCTTCTTAGCAAATGCATATTGCAAATTCAAATCCAATTGAGTTAAACTACTTACTTCTAAGATTGTTACCGGGTGTTGTGCAAGGGAAATAATTTGATATGTAAATGAAACTGAGAATCTCTTTACTTCTGAGTTTGATTCGACGTCAACGTATCAGAAGATTATTTTTCGAAAACGATCCAAGAAAAAGAATACAGTCCACTTTGTGCTACTAATAAAATATTCACACTGACGGAAGCCGACGGGAATATAGTCCCCTCCAATTCTTCACAATAAATATAATCCAAATTCATATCTCATCTGTTTTCAGCATACACATAAATGTTAATATTACCTCCCAAATATGAATTGGCAAATTGGGACGAACAACGGACCCGGCAAATTGAATAAACCGGAATATTGAATAAACTTTTACTAGACGTCGACAGTTCAAGATAAGGAAATCCCTCAGTGATTACAATTAATTAAATAAATAAAACATAAACCAAGTTAAATAAACTGTTTTCCATTTAAACTTTCGAGACGCGAAGGAGGCTGCAAACAATCGCAGGAGCGAGTAAATTCCCTCATTTTTGATGGACTTCAAATAATTAATATCCTGATACAAAACAACTTTGCGAGAGAGACTAGAGAATTGGAGCAGTTTCAATTTTTTTTCATCATGAACGAATTCAAAACTTTGAGAAATCGAGTTAGGCACTTTTATTCTGTTTATAAATTAAATATGAATTAAGTATATTGAGGGTTTGAATAGGTGCAGAGAAATGCATAAAATTCGATAAAACTGCATTCATAATTTTTAAATAAAGATGAATGTTATTTTCTGTCGCAGAAATGTATTGTTGGATCAATTTAGAAACTGATAACTTTATTATGATTTGTTTTGGTCATAATATCAAGAAGTGCATGCAGTTAAGTAGGAACGAGCATGATAATTTAAGTCTGCTTCAGGGGACTTAATTCAATTTACAATGGATAACAATGAATTTTGCATTCAAATCGGAATTTCATATGCAGAAAACCTGGGATTATTACAGACTTATGGTGAATCGGCTTTATAAGCAGTGGATATTTGCCTTGTTTTGGATTGAACAGGACTTCTCTGTCCTATTATTCTAAAACTGTGTGCTTTTATTCAAAGAAGAATCTGAATCGAGTCTGATGATCAACTCTCAGACCAGCTCTTTAGTGGTCATCCTCAATGTTCACATTCGTTTGCGATTTTCACGCGTCCATCCCAATGACACGAACTCTCCATGCTCTTTTTCTAATTCTGGTCTACCTTACTATATCCGGAACGGCTCATTATTATGATATCATTGCTTCTTGTTCTATTTCTCAACTGAACTTAACATTACTAAATAGAAGAAAATGGTGACTGAATAAAGTTGTTGTGGAAGTAGAGTTTGCCCCTGAACTCCATATGACTTTTTGTATGTCAATTAGAACAAGACTCAATTTCACGCGTTTGACAAGCAAACCGGTCAACAAGATTCGGAAAAGCGCTTTGCAGCTGAATCGAGTTATATTCGCTTCGTAAATTTGTGTACCAATGTAATCTTCTCACTCAACACTAGTATGAAAGCTGATAGATCAGATTCTAGATGAAAGTGTTATTTAACATCAATTAAGTTGACGCGTGCTCTCTTGGGAAAAGATGTTCGAAAAACATGTTTCACATTTCGCAATGAATATTATACTTTTGTTTTGATGTTGGCACCTCTGATGAGATGCGTACACAGCCAGCAATAACCTTTCGTATGGAAATGGCTGGCAACAGTTTCAAATACCCCAAATATCTTTTCTCGTTTGCCGAAGATGAAGCTGCTATTCACAGGAAGTGTGATGAAAATGATGCATTGTTGGATACCTACAGTGGAAGTTCTAATATGGGAGAAGCTCAGAAACTGCAGACGAAGTTGTCCCCCGTTATAAATAGGATTGACCAAGTGTAAGTTGAAGGAGATCCAGACCAAGAAAGGAAGAAGTCTGAATTGCAGTCTAAACTGGTCCTATTATTTTAGTATTTTATACTAAGGCTATACCTCCAGTTAATGCTGCCTCTGTGCCAGCCGCTGTGAATGTTAGTAGTATACTTAAAATAAAAGGTGAGGTTACACTAGCAGTTATGGGTTAAGAATGCCGTTGACATCCCAAGTAGCAGGAAATTCAGTATGGACTTGAACTTATTTTGTTTCCTTTACATCTAGCTTCTGTCGGATCTATCTCTATCCGATGGAGAGTTTTCATTATTGTTTGCATAAATTTGATCATAGATCAAACTCGTAAGTCGTCCGATTTGATTCAGATTTGATTACGGCTTTGATGGCTCCTCGTTTCTGTCGTTCTTTGGTAATAGTACATATTCAACTGTTAGCAATATGGTCATTTGAACAGTTAATACACTTTGCAGGGGTATTTCTAAATGTTATGCGTTCAGCTGTCAAATTATTACTGATACATTTAATATAAGCCGATATTCTATTGAAGATATTTTGCGTATGGCTATGTTGTCGACGTTTTTTAAGGGTAGGTTGAACTTGTCATTTATTATCGTTTCTATTTTGATTTTTAGTGGTTTCTGTACTGGATATTACAGATCTTGTTACTATAATCTGTTTTCTCAATTAGGTTTGTCAGCAGACAACAACATACACCACTCCGCGTTCATACATTTTATCAACTGGTTATTTTGTTTTCATTATGAAAATGATACATGCAAATGTTTCTCAAGAGTCGTTTTGCATATTTTTATGAAAAATGTATTTATGTGGTATATTTTTCAAGGCATAAATATAGAATTCGTTTTGAAGTTTTTCTTTGTAGTAGTAAGTAAGATTCCAACAAATTTATTTATTCAAAATTATACATTAGGGCGACCTATAAAGCGAATTATATAAATTTAATGAAATCTACTTGACTTTAATAAATTCTCTTTTCGTTTTGTGGACGCGTGATTCAAATCCAAGTTACACTTCGCTTAACGAATTTTGTTTATTCCGTTATGTCGACCTCTTCAATTTCAATAAATTCCAGACAATTTTGTGCAAACACGTTTCGAATTTTCCCTCAACGAATTTATTCAGGCAAAATTACTGGAAAGATCATTTAACAAAGGTAATATTATTTTTGACGTTGAGTTTTAATATTTTCTTTTAATTTATGAATTCTTATTGCAGCAGATACCTGAACTAAATAAAACACAACTTCTTCAAGAATGTATTTGCGAATTAATTGATACTCCAAATTATTAATAGTTAGAACAATAAAATGTAGATGTTTTTTTTAGAAAAAAAATTACACATTATAACTCATGTTTAATAAGGCTGATACTAATACTTATAAAAAAACTAGTCTAAATATATCACTTCAGTTACTAGATGCTATGAATAATTTCAAAATTACTCACACAAATGACTCCTAAAGGAACGCATTACCTTCTTGTGCTAATCTACGTTTAATATCCCACTCCGTGCCCGCTTCGTCGTCATCATTCTTCCAGATATGTGAATTACTCACTTCATTCTCGATTATTCCCAGATAACTAAAGTTTCTCAAATGGCCCAGTTTCAATATTGCTATTAAATAATTGGAAATTTCATGAAAATCAATATAACCATAATTTGGTTTAAGCCATTGATTCTTAGAATTATTCAATCCTTCTATATTTTTAGCCATCCTCTTATTCTGATAATCTGGTTTAATATTTTTGTTATGTTATCTTAATTCCTTGAAAGACGGATGAAAAAAATTCCATTATGTTTAGTTACCACCAAACTCAAAATTTATTGACAGTAATGAAAATGAACACTTGTGATTTTTAATGTAGGAAGTACTGAACAATTCATCTTTTAGATGCTTTTTTTAAACAAAAAAGGTGAGGATTTCAAAGATTCCCTGCACTGTCAAGGATATTCGCTTGCAAATGATGAGATATGCATTGGATCATATTTTGGATGAAATTCTGTTGAAGATTATTCCATTCAAAGCCAATATGTCGTAAATCTCTTCAGAATTTTTTTAGATGTCACCGTAAAACTTTCCCAAGTTCATCCAAACAATTTCGATCTGATTTGGACCTGAGCTGCGTACGGATAAAACAGTTTCGTGATTTAATCATCATCAAAGAACTAAATAATGATCGGGGTAGTGTGAGACCGTGCATTATAATACATTAAGGTAACGTTGCTTCCAAGAATAAACGTGAACACTATAACTAGTACTCCAATACAAAGAATCGAAAAGTATTCGTTTCTTAAAAGTACTGGTTGTATTCGAGTACAAGGTAACGAAATCGAATACAGTAAACGAGTACATAAAATCTCGATTTTTATGTTCTCCGCACAGAGCTGTTAGACGGACTTGGGTTACTGAGACCTCTTTTTCTTTTCTACTTCACGTTTTTATTATTCGTACTCTTAGCTGTTAGTCGATGGTGATTGGTAAAGTGAAAAAATATTTATGCATTGTTAATGTTTGTTGGGTTTCGGCAAATTAAAAAGTGAGATTTTCTTCAACTTTTAGTCTAAAATTTTTCATAAATTAGCAGTTATTCACGTCACAAACATTGTAAAGTCAATATCAAATCAAAATTGATTTTTTAAAATTGAACCGCAATCCAACAAAAACTAAACAAATCTATTCTTTCATTTGAAAAATGAAATATTTTTACATCGGAAAACACAAATTAATGGAAATGTTGGATAAAGTGTGTATACATATACATATATACTAAGTGTCCAGAACATCTTCTACCAAACGGAAACTACAGGTACTAGTGGTGATTTTAAGTCGATTTAGCTCAAATTACCTTAATCCGAAAATGCTACCTAAGGGAGCTACAGCCCTTTGAAGAAGACGTCCTCCAGTTTTCTTCAAATTACTCAAAAATACCGTAACTTAAAATATTCAAACTTGGTATAATCAATAAACTGTTACAAACCAGTCGTTTGCTGTGAATAAATTTTTTCCAGATCCATCACAAGCGTATCAGTTGGGGGGACCAACAGGTATTTTTATTTATCCGACACCGAATTTGGAAAATTCAAAATAATTTTCATAAAAAAATGTTCTCTTCTTTCAAATCGATATCATGATCCGTTTTCGTGAAACATAAATTTATTCTTTTTATGTTTCTTACATAAAATCATGTTGGATTATAATCTTTAATATCAAGTTGGCTTTGAAAAATCAACAAAATCTGAGAATGTGTCAACTTATTTTGATTTTAAACAGTTATTATAATTATTGTGTGTGAAAGGTAAAAAATAATAGTTAATTTGATCAAAATGGTTTATTTTTCGAATGAAGAATATGCTGATATGCACTTAGTTTATGAGGAAGTACAATGTAGCGCTCGTGCAGCAAAGCGAAGATATGCGGAAAAATTTCCAAACAGAAGGCATCCTGCTCGCGCAACATTTGTAGCCGTACACCAAAGATTGAGAGAAAGTGGTTCAGTAGTACCTAAAAATACTGAAACTGTCCATTTTCAAATAGTTCATGCCTGTGATTTATATATTTGGGGTTATTTAAAATCATTAGTCTATGCTGTTCCAATTGAAACCCGTAATCAGCTGTGGCAATGAATTCAAAACGCTTGTAATCACATTAGAAATAATGCAGGAATTTTTGGAAAAATTAGATGATCTTTAGAGAAAAGAATAAATTTGTGTATTGAGACAAATGGTCGTCATGTAGAGCATCTATTTGGAAATTAATTCTCTTATTTCTGTTGGTAATTATCTCTAACTTTTTTTCTAATGTTGATTGTTGTTTTATACCCTCACAAAATAAAATTAATTTAAAATTTCCAAAGCAATGTAAGCAACTTAATACTTACGACTTTTGTCACCAGTATCTGTACAATTTGTTGATTTTTCAAAGCCAACTTGATATCAATAATTAATTAATAATCAACCTTCCACTCTAGATCTCATACTCACCAATGATGAACAGCTAATCTCATCCCTCGAAATAGACACTCCTGTTGGAAAATCAGACTATGCAGTCATAACTGCCCACGTTCAGTTTATTCAGACATTACCGGGCAAAAATAAAATCACAACTTATGCTACTACTGATTTGTCTGATGTTGATTCACAGCTGTCCCAACTTGAATGGGACTTGATTTTCACAAGTTTATCCGATCCCTCGTTAATGTGGGACGCATTTCATGATACTACTCTCAGGATAATCTCTGCGTATCAAATACAAACGGCGCCTCTGGCGTAAATATCAGCGCACACAGCTTCTGAGTGACTTCCTGAACCATCGCAGATTTTCTAACACCCTTCAAATATCTCTCAAAACTTTAAGACAAAATTTTGAAGAAAACATCATTTCCAGTGGTAACAGTAAAAAAGTTTTCAAATATATACGATCGTCCCTATCTGCAAAAGATTCCATTCCCCTACTTCAAAAACCCGACCATACTGTATGCTCTTCTAATAAAGAGTCTTCTAAGACGCTCTCTCTAGCTTTCTCACAAGTTTTCACTCAAGAACCCAATAATGACAACCTCCCATTAATTAACTGTCCTCGCCTCAAGGCATCTTTAGAACATGTAGTATTTACATCAGACCGTATAAAACAGCACTTACTAAAACTTCGCACTAACGCATCCTGGTTTAGATGGTCTAACTCCAAAACTCCTAAGAAGCTGCGCAAACTCGCTTGCAACTCCCCTGTCGTTAATTATGCAGACTTCCTTCACTCAAAGTTCCATACCCCCCAGCTGGAAATTAGCATCTATCACCCCCATATTAAAAAAAGGTAACAAACTTGATTCCGATAACTACCGCCGATTAGTCTGCTGCCAGTGGTCAGTAAAGTCATGGAAGCCATTATTTCGGAGGAGACGACCAAATTTCTTCTCCTGGAAAATGTGATTCCAACGCAACAACACGGATTTGTCGCCGGCCGTTCCACCCTAACCAACTTGCTACACTGTGTTAATGACTGGACATCATCTTTTAACGATCGGCAGCCAGTAGATATTGTCTATCTGAACTTCTCCAAGGCCTTTGATCGTGTTCCCAGGCGCAGACTTCTACACAAGCTGGAACACTTCGACATTCGCGGCTCTTTACTTAGCTGGATTGACAACTTTCTAACAGACAGATATTCCAAAGTAAGAGTTGACGAAGACTTCTCCAGGGATAGACTGGTGGAAAGTGGAGTACCACAGGGTTCTGTTCTTGGTCATCTGCTTTTTACAGTTTACACTAGCGATCTTCCTTATCACGTAACTAATAAAATATCTTTCTACGCTGATGACACGACAATATATACGAATCCAATCACCAACCAACAAACCCTCCAGCTGGACTTAAACTCCATCTTCAGATGGTGTTCCCTGAGGCTACTTCCGTTGAACACGTAAAAATGTGTAGTGCTCCGAATTGGTAAAAACAACCCACTACTACCATACTTCGTAGACGGTCGACCATTAAATTCTGTGTTTCCCTATAACGACCACGGAATTATCGTAAATAGCAACCTAACTTGGTCTTATCATATAACTTCAGTTTGTAAGCGCGCGAACACCAGACTGTATCTCATTCGTAAGTGCTTTTCGAGTGTTTCGTTTCAGTGGTTTGGCAAACTGTATACTATCTATGTCCGACCAATTCTCGAGTACGCCGGTCCAACGTAGTAACCAGACCTAGTTCGCGATAAAAATATTTTGGAAAATGTTCAAAGAAAAGCCACTCGACTGTCCCTGGGACAGCGAAGACCTTCCTACGAAGAAAGACTCTCCATGGCCAACCTAACTTCCTTTGAACTTCGCAGACACCACGGAGACCTCATTACCACTTTTAAAATATTAAAATTTAATTTTGGTAATTTTGATATGATGTTCACCTTAAATCCAGATGACCGCCTTAGAGGACACTTTTTTAAACTCAAAAAAGAAAACTTTACCGTCAGATCAAAACAGAACTTCTTACCTAACAGGGTATTCGACAGCTGGAATATTATTGATGTATGCACTGTTTCTGCACCATCTACTAACTCGTTTAAAAAGAGATTTGATCGTGCGCTGCTAGAGCACCTATAGTTTATTTGGTGTATTGTTTATATTGTACTTATTTTTCTGTTCTTTACCTACTAGTAGGTTACTTATGTAATTATCAGTTTTTTGGGCACAATAGGGACTTGTCCCTCTGTCCTTGCCTAAATATAATAATAATAATAATAATAATAATAATAATAATAATAATAATAATAATAATAATAATAATAATAATAATAATAATAATAATAATAATAATAATAATAATAATGATTTTATGTGAGAAACACAAAAAGTTTAAATTTATATTTCCCGAAAACGGTTCATGATGTCGTTTTTTATGAAAATTATCTTGAGTTTTCGAAATTCGGTGTCGAATACATAAAAAACTTGAAAATAAATTTTTTTCAATAAAAATACCTGTTGTTCCCCCCAACTGACACGCTTGTGATGGATCTGGAAAAATAATATTTACGGCAAACGACTGGTTTGTAACTGTTTATTGATTATATCAAGCAATATTTTGAGTAACGATATTTTTGAGTAATTTGAAGAAAACTCATATGAGGACGTCTTCTTCAAAGGGCTGTACCTCCATTAGGAAACATTTTCGGATTAAGGTAATTTGAGCTAAATCGACTTAAAATCACCTCTAGTAACTGTATTTTCGTTTGGCAGGAGAGTTTCCGGACACCCTATATAATAATGTGAAAACATGTAAGCAAAAATAAAAATTATTTATAATAAAAAATAACTAAAAACGTAACTCTTATTAATATTGAATTTTTGGCCTAAGTCAGACATGAACGAAAAATAAAAAAACATATAACTTATAATAAAAATAAAAAGGCTGGATGGTTGGATGATGAGTTATCCTTTTTATATATCGGCACTGTTCAAAAAGATAATCATATCCAAATTTTTTGGTAATGAACGATTTCTGCTAATGTTAGTAAGCTGACCAAAGAATACTATTTCCGATGGAACCAATGTAGCTGGAATGCAAAGGTATTTTATAGCTAGGTACAATTCTGGAAACATAATTTCAATTTTTTCCAAAACTTCAATGGATTATTCAATCTTTTTAAATAGGAATTTGTAGATATTGCTTGATTGTAACTAAAGCTGAGATAGTTGAGGAAGAAGTATTTTTTACTTGTTCCATTTTGGAGTCAAAAAATGCCCAAATATCACTGTTATCTCTCTTATGTTGTGCTGATTGTGCTGTAGTTTCCATCTCTTTTAATGATTTGGTATCTAAAAAAAGTAGCAGAATATAATGGATATATTTGGAAAAAAACTACCTGCGTCTGCGACTTCCCTGGAGCTGATTAATTGTGAAAGTTCTTCCGAAATCCACTGTTCAGCTTTTTTGCGTTGTCTTCTACACTAAATCCAATTTTCTTAAAACGGGGATCTAGAAAGGTGGCTTTGGCAACTACTTTGTTCTGTTCTAAACACCCAAGACATCTAGAAATCACTTCTATATAAGGTTAGTTTTCAACATTTGGCCACAATCGGTTCTGGGAACAATATTTTGCAGTGAATGTTGTATCAGTGGTTACAAAGATTCTATAAGGAGTATTATCGAATGGAATTAAAAGGGTTATTTGCAGTATGAAGTTGTCGTGTTCGGATGTAATATACTTTATTCTTCGAAAACTGATGATATGTGAGTAGCTACCATCCGGTACGCCACATTTCACGAATGAAACAGGAGAGGCTAATTGAAGACCGATATATTTCAAAACTTTTTCTATAAGAGTGTGAAAAATAGTGGGAGGAACATTAGAAGTCAGAATTCGTTTGGCAGCAGTGATAAGTCGTTGAATATGTATATTGTTAGATTTAATAGATATACTATCACGTGCTTTAAGAAGACTAGCGACAACAGCAGTAGAACTTAGATTGAGATCAAAATTGTTTGTGATTATAAAGGCAAATGTTACATTCTTGGAGGTGACAATTTCTCCCACAGCTTTTATATACTCAAAGAGGGTGGTATTGGATATGGCATACATGATGATTGCTTGCTCTCTTTTAGGACAGGTTGGTGGGGAAGGTTTTGTTTAAGTGGCAGCAACATAAGACTTTGAAACATTTTGTGAAATCTGAGAAACGGAGGTTGGTGTTGATTGGGATTGATTGCCATTATTCATTTCGTAAGTGGGCCTGAATACCAAAACCAATACGAGTAAAGAGGAAACAAAGGTCATGGATGGACCCTTGGAAATATTTAGTGAGAAATAACAGTTATCTGACTCGATGTTATGCCACTGGTAGAGTTAAATGTCCTCATTTGTTGAAACTTTTGAAATTAATTATCTTTAATTGTTCCTGAGATCAATCACAAATTTTGTAGAATTTCACATAGCGTTTGTTCTTTTATCTACTACTTTTTCACAAAATTCGTATTCTGATTTAAAGTTAATGAGCTATTTAAGTACCGATAAGCGATTTGTACTCGTTGACTACTAGAACAGGAATGAAACTATAAAACTAAATTCTAATATTTGATTTATTTCAATTTCACTCTTGGTCTTTTTAGAAAAGGGTATTGAGTTTATTAAACGTTAATGCCAGTACGCAGTGTTACGAGCAATGCGACCGATATAATAAACAGACAATATTATTTGTAAAACATAAATCTGCATGTATAACACTACCAGGATTGTATAATGAGTCGTTCATGAGTTCACATATATTTCTTTTAGAATTGTATGAAAACGGAAATTTACTTTGAATTTTCTAAACGTAACTGTATCCTTTCCACACTTCTAATTTATTTCATCTTCTTGTAATGGATTTCCTTGCTATCTTATTCATTCCAAGTACACCTGGAATTGGGTAAACATAGATCGGCTGCTAAATAGGTTTCTCCTCCATTTGCTCCACTTACTTCCTTTAGTACTAAAAAAAATAATTTGTTTCTCGTTTTTAATTGAGAATTAATTTAAAAAATATATGAACTTTTACAATTCTCCTTCATTGATCATGGTTTTTATATTAAGTGCCTTCTTTTAATTCAACAAAATACAATATTCATTATTTGTGATAAGTAATATCCATTTGATCTATTCATTTATTCATGGACCAGAAGGTTTGGAACATTTTCTGTGACGATTATATAATATCTTAAATTACCGATAAGCCCAACCCTATTTGTAACATAAGTTTTGTATAATTTTTAACTTATTAAGTAAATCATTTTCATAACAATATTGAGGATGTTAATGCTAAAATCTAAATATTAACAGAATATATTTTGAAATAGGAAAATATTTTCATCGATGACACTACAATGAAAAAAAATTCAACATTTCTAATTTTTCTTTCTTTTTTTTTTCAGGTAAGTCAAGGCAAAATATTACTGAAATCAACAACAGTTTGGTAAGATATTTAATATTATTTATGCTTGCTTTGAAGTTAGTGGGCATTTTTGTGTCTAAGATTTTCTTAGTTTGGATGGAGTGAACGATATGCTTCACAACCAGAAAATTCACCTAATTTCATGTTTCTTTCCAAAAACTCCAATGGATTATCTAATCTTTTTAAGTCGGGAATCTGTAGATATTGCTTGATTGTAACTAAGGCTGGATTCAAAAAATGCCCAAATATCACTGTTATCGCTCTTATGTTGTGCTGATTGTGCTGTAGTTTTCATCTGTTTTGAAGACTTAGTAGGTAAAAATAGTAACAGTATATAATAACAATAATATAATAAATTTAGAAGAAAATTACCTGCATCTGTTATTTCCCTGGAGATGATTAATTGTGAAAGTTCTTCCGAAATCCACTGTTCAGCTTTTTTTGCGTTGTATTCTGCACCAAATCCAATTTTCTTAAAACGGGGATCTAGAAAGGTGGCTTTGGCAACTATTTTGTTCTGTTCTAAACAACCAAGACGTCTAGAAATCACTTCTATAAGGTTAGTTTTCAACATTTGGCCACAATCGGTTCTGGGAACAATATTTTGCAGTGAATGTTGAAGTCCCCTAATAATGTGTGATACTGCTCGCCACAAAGAACTGTTGGTAATTTTTCAGGTGGTTTCAATATACTTGCACAGTCTTCAAGTATCAACCATTCAGAAGCATCCAAACTCTCTGGTGCACTTGGAAGATTTGTCATACACATAGCTAATGAATCTTTAATTTTTAGTAGTCTTTCAATCATTATTAAACAAGAGTTCCAACGGGTTACTACATCTTGTTCAACTTTTAAAATTTGGAGTCTTCATTTGAATCTGGGTATTTTTTAGTTTCTCTGTTGCCACAACGCTATGCTTAAAATGACCCTCTAAAGATCTGCATTTTTTTAAAATTGTTGTGAGAATTTCATTGATCTGTATAGCATCTGTTACACCTAAATTCAATGTATGTGCTACACAAGGGTGTTGATGTTTTTTTATATATTCATTAATAGCTCGTTCAATTTTGGAACCGTTATCAGAAACGACAGTCAATATTTTTTCTAATAATTGCCATTCCTCTATGATTTTTATTAAGACATGTCCAATATTTTCTCCTGTATGAGATCCTACTATTTCTTTGGTAGCAATATTGAAAGAACACGTTTTGTTATAATGAATAAAATGTGTTGTAATAGATATATGCGCTTTACAGCTATCTAAGGTCCATATGTCTGTCGTTATTATTATTATTATTATTTAAAGCTTTGGTATCCTTTAACGGCTACTCTGAAAATTTATTACGCAGACAATACCATCGGTATGAGATACCGCTATACGTATATGTGTTAAATACGTCATCAATTAGTTGTTTTTTTAGGAAAAGTAAAACAACATTATCTTGAATCCTTTTCATTTATTTTAATCAAAGAAATATATAACAAAACTGAAAAATAACCATTACAAAATAAAATCACCAAATTTAAATTCCGATTTTTTTTTAGTTTATAGTTTTCGTCTATTTATACAATTAATACACATTTTTTTTGCATGTTCCAAACAAATTGGCTTTACACATTGACCACAAACAAAAAATGTCTCCCGTTTTAAATGATATAGGCACACATGGCATGTTTTTTTCATTTGAAGTCGATCATCATTTAGGTAGTTTTCTTCAGGGTATTCTGATATTTGCAATAGAAACGCCATACGATTTTTCAGGTCTCTTGGTAATCTAGGGTTCTCGCTATATCTCCGCTGCAAATGACTCAGTAAGACATTTTGCAAGTGTTTTGAGGAAGTCCCGACGATCTGTATGTTGTTTTTATAACTTTCATACAAAATGTTGACTGAACACATATTCACCATTTGTAAGAATACGGTCATCAGCCACCTACGGGTCCTTCTACAAGGAGAATAATTCTCGCATTTTTTATCTAAGCTATCCACTCCTCCCTTGGTCAGATTGTAGTCTGCAATCATTTCTGGTTTTCCTGTGTCGAGATCATCATATGGAGAATGGTGCATAGAAGAGATTAGCAACGCTGCTTTGTTCTTCTTCGATACATGAGAAAGCAGAGTAATATTGTCTTCATATGCGTATAATGTACTATTGATTTATCTGTTCTTGTTTGGCAAAAGAGAAGCAGGAATCATCGGCTTGTTTTTTTTAGAGTACCCAAAAATGTAAGTCCTCTTTTTTGTAATTCGGTGACAAGTTCCATACTACTAAATCAATTGTCTGTTGTGATATTTCTGTTGCTGTTTTCTATGGGCCTCACTAACCTTAGAACAGCTTGAGTTGGGACTTTTTTCCGTTGCTGATAATCCTTGCCCATCGGAACCTTTTCCACAATAAATATAATCATTATACAAATAATTATTTCTGGCATCTGTGTGGCACATAATTTTTATGCCGTATTTTGCAGGCTTTTTTGGCATGTACATATTGAAGCGGCATCTTCCTGTGAAAGCTACTAGGCTCTTATCTACGGAAACATATGCCCCCAGAGAGAAATTCGTTTGAGAATTTTGAATGAATGTTTTGAAGAGTCCTGAAATGGCTGCAGCTCCAACTTCTTTTATTCTTTCAGACCTCTCGAAGTCACTATCGAATTTCAATAAGATTAGTGATGTCTCAAGTCTCCTTCTTGGCATCGTACATCTAAAAATATCTCTCCCAGTACCATCAGTAGCAAATAATCCCTCTATGCTCTCTCTTCCTGCATTGAAAACTGCCGTGTAAATGAGCAATCCCAAAAAAGCTTTCATCTCCACAGTATCTACATCTCTCAATGTTGTATGGTCTGGCCTTTTGTACTTTGCTCAACGTTGTGAGAGTTCACGGTTTGTCCATTGGATAACTCCATGCAACATATCCTCACTGAATAATGTATCCCAAACTTGAATGGGGCTTGCAATATAACCTAATGCTGCTGCAGGGCCTCTCGTAATCCAGGTAAATTGCACTATCAAGTTATGACGTCTAGTTCTAGAATAGGCTGGAGGTGGTTGCTTAGATCTGAAATAACAAGGAGTAAAACAACAAAAATAATATCATTGCTATAGCGCTTACCATTCAGTTGGATTTTTTTTTCGCACCCATGAAAAAATCTTGACTTAAATTTTCTACTGGTATGATATTCTTCTCGTTTTCTTCTTCAATATCTTCGTGTCCTGATTGTTCAGAATCAGTAGCGTGATCACTTTCAATGATGATACTTTGGTCGTCATCGCTTATCAAATTATCATCATCACGCAACTGCTCTAAGCACCTATCTTCAAAATTTGGATCACACGGATACATTCGCGATGGTCCCGCTATTTACGACATTTTTATGGGAGATTGCAATTGAAGAGAAATACGTTAAAAGGGGAAAAATGAATAAAATGCAATAAAAATGTTCGTAGCACTTACTCTACTTCCCGGTATGAGGTACCGCTATCGTAAAATATCGTAGAGATCTCACCCGTGCTACTTCACAGCACGCCACAACGATACTGAAATGCGTGTTGACCTGATCCTGGAAGGTACTGAGAGGCATGCATAACTAACAATATCAGGAAAATATGAGAGCAGAGGGTATGGGATACCGATAGGTAGCGGTTAAAGGGTATATTCTTGAAAACCTATATTTTCCACTATGGATAGTGGTTGGTAGTCAACAGTTACCATTTTTAATAATTTACTGTCCATTTCCTGTTTTTTCGCATCACTAATTGTATTTCTCACGCCAACTAATTTTAACTGTTTGGACGGTTCTCTTTCGCAAACTGAATCAGTGTCTAATTTTCTCTTTGACAAACACGGTTCTTGTAAAGAATTAAGCAGATCCGTGCCTACTATTGTTTCGGTTATAGATACTTCAAAGTTTTCTTTATACTTTGTTGACGAAGACGGTCCTGCACTATTTTCTCTCCACTGTAGAGGATGTATTCTTTGAATATGTTTTTTCATATTAGTTGTGTTCTCATAATACTTGAATTCCTTCTCACCTGAGGAGCATACAACTGACTTATTCTCATTAATTTTATTAAAAAGTCCCTCACAGCTGATTTAATTGCTACTGGCTTCATAAACAAATTGAATTATATATTTTTATACTATAAACAACTTTTTATATCTTACGCTTGCTTTACGCAATAATTCTTGTCAAGAACTAGGAACAGACAAACTTCTTGCTGTGAACCATCTATTTGTAAAAATAAACCGATCTTATCGATCGGAACTCGAGGGCGAGCTGACGAGTACACCAGCCAATACCGATGCCGTGCGACCAAAGCGCTTATAGCAGTTAAAACATGGTTAAAACGTAACGTGTAACGTTCTAGTACTCATCACTTAAATGTATTCGAGTACTGAAGAATCGATTCCCAAAAAAGTATTCGATCCCCCATCACTAACTATAACATGATAGAATGTCTGTCATGTACCTCTAGCCCCCCCCCTTCTTGTTGAACGCTCCATGCTAGAGTTAGATGATATGTGCCACCTCAAGCCATATCTGATCCTCTGGTAACTGTAAGTCCTTCGTAATACAAGTTTCACATCAACAATTAACAGTGTTCGAGAAGAGTAGATGGAGCATCACGTCAGTGCCCCAAGTCAACTGACAGAATTCCATCGTGATCGGTGAACGCTTTCCTATTTTTTCGGCCATTTCAAAATTGTCATTCTATATGAAAAAAAAAATTTTACTGTATATATTGAGTGACTTCTCATGGTTTGAGTTACATGTCGTAGACGAGCCGTTATATTGGACTTGTTCGGTGTGGTGGTTTTTCTGGAGGTGTACTTGCGTCACTCGGCAACTGCTGTTGCCTGTGATCATTTGTCAGAATTCATAACATTTCAATCTTTTGTAGGCGTTGCCTACATGATTGCATATTTTCTGTTATGAACTTGTATTCTTCCAGTTTACAGATATGGAAAGCATTGCTTTGTGAATCAACTGGATATCTGTATAATTTACTGTAGGGTCAAGTGGTGTAAAAACGAGACAAGCAAAATTTTGGGTAAAAACGAGACATTCTTACCAAATCATGCTAAATTATATTAGTTTGAATTTAAAAATCGATAACTTGGAGTTTGATATAATTATTATGTGGTCCCATTTTGAAAAGTATTCAGAAACATCGAAAAATATGTTTTAAAAAATGCAACGCCATATGCGTTAAAATGCAGGCTCAAAACTTTCATGACGCGAGTTAAACCTTTCTTGGTAGGGCGCTTCTACGAAGTCGGAAGCGCTCGGCGATAGTCGCAATCGATGAGATCTTTTGTGCTGCATTCAAGTGCGTCCAGTGCGTTGCGATACCTCACCGGGTTTACGTATAACGTGCGACCAACATTAAGGTGAAAAACGAGTTTTGCGAAGGTCGAAATTCGAGACACGGTTCGGGAAAAAACGAGACAGAGCGAAGTAGAGATGCCGAAGGTTTACGTTAAGAAAGTGCGGCCGTACACTGAAGAAGATATTAAGAAGGCGTTGGAGTTAATTGACAAAGGTGTTTTAACATTCAGAGCGGCTAGTGAACAATTCAAAATCGACAAGTCTGTGCTAACACGCCAAAGAGCTTACGCTGTAAGTACTCATGGAAGAAAGACATCTTTATCACAAAAAGCAGAAAAGGACCTGAGCGCAAAAATAAAAATTATGGAAAAGTGGGGCTTTGCCATGACAAATAATGAAATTGTACAAACGGTACAGACGTACGTACTGCATAGAAAATGACATCCGAACCACATTCAAAACTGGCAAGCCCGGAAATGATTGGTTCAGGTAATTCTGTAAGCGTAATAGACTTAGCCAGAAAAAACTTGAACAACTGAAGAAAAGTCGACGCACGGCAACCAGCCATCCCTTTATTATATACGGATTTTATGCAAAGTTAGAAGAAACCATCCGCCAGCTTAATTTGGAAGATTGTCCAGGCCAAATATGGAACTTGGATGAGACGAGCTTTTCATCAGATCCAAACAGAGTGAAGGGCGTTGCTGAAATAGGACAAAAAGTGCACAGAAACATAGAAGGATCCGGAAAAGAAAATACAACAGTGATGGCATGCATTTCTGCTGCTGGTGTGTTGCTACCACCCCTAATAATTTTACGAGGGGCTCATTTGTGGAGTAGCTGGAAAGGTAATAGATACCTACTGCCTTTTTAAAATTGTACGATTGAATTGTCTTTTAATTACAGGGACGAAAGATTTGCCAAATAGCTTCTACGCGTGTTCTGAAAAAAGGCTGGATGACGACAAATATTTTCCAAGAATGGTTCCAAAAGTTTTGTAGCTTGATTACGAAGAGGCCTCAAATAATCATCATGGACGGCCACGTTACCCATTTAGATAAGGGCACAATCGGACTAGCAATTAAGGAAAATATCACGTTATCAAGACTCCCAGCACATACAACTGATGTATTGCAACCGTTGGACAAATGCTGCTTGGGTTCTCTTGAATTGAAGTGGAATCATTCTCTAATCGAATGGCAACGACTCAACCAGCGAAAGTTAAGTAAGAGCGAATTCTGTAATTTGTTCTGTGAAATATGGAAAGAAGGCATTTCCGAACATGTAATAGAATCTGCGTTTGATAGTACCGGAATTTACCCTTGCAACAAAGATAAATATCCTGCACATCGGTTGGACCCAGAAAAAATTAAGAGATATCGTGAAAACCCGACTAGTGTTTTTGTGGATGAACAATTGGAACCGGAACTATTGCCCTTTGCGGAAGAAAATAACCCATCTGTTGCCGTTGCTGGACCGTCAACGAGGAACAGTGATTTAAATCCATCAACAACACCAATACCACCGTTTTCCACTCACAGTAATACACCAACGTCATCGTGTGCATCTCACAGCAATACGCCAACATCATTGTGTTAACTCCAAGCACCGAACGCCTCTCATTCGAGTCACTCGTACTGTCAAAACTTCGAAGAACAGTCCCATCATCTCAGAAAACAAAGAAAATTGATGGCACTGTTTTGACTTCAGAGGAATATTTACGTGAGATTGAAAAAAAATAATAATAATAAATGAAAAGAAAAGTGTGAAATAAACTAAAAAGCCAAAGAAGACAAGTGAGCTTGATACTCACAATGATGAGATCGTTAAATTAGACGATGAAAGCGACATTGCAAATGTTACTTTACAAGACATTTTTAGGAATGAAGAGAATTCGCTCGATTTCGAAAATAACGAAGCAGATGAACCGTCATCATTGAAGGAAGGTGACTACGTCCTACTGAGATTTGCAACCAAATTGCAAGAAAGTTTTCTATGTGGCACAAATTGACGAAGTAGGAGATGAAGACGTTGATGTAATATATCTTGGACGCAACGGTAACAAGTTCCTGGAACCTGTGATCGCAGAAAAATAATCTGTACTGAAGACTGATATAGAATTCCAACTTCCTATCCCAACTGTCCAGGGAGTAACAAAGCGTACTGCTAAACCGTTCATATTTTCTACTATTGATTTTGTTGAATATAATGTTCAGTGATGTTATAAATCGGTAAGATACTCAGGTACCTACTTGTATTTCAGAATATTACTTTACCAAAGAATAATAAACACTTTAATTTTCATAAATATTTACGGAAAAATATATCTTATGTTGTCATTTAGAGCGCCATATTTTTGTTTTTTGTTGAAATAAAAAATTGAAAAAATGTGAACTTTGTTGTATATTTGTTGTTTTTCGCCATAGCTGTCTCGTTTTTACACCTAACCAGGGTGAAAAACAAAACACGTATTTTATTTTTCTCACGAAAATTTTAAAGTAGTTTGAAAAAATTGATGACGGATATAAATTCTCCATGTAAACTTTAATATTACATGAAATTGTCAAGCCGTTTGGAGTAATCTTTTCTAGGAAAAAATTAAAAGATTTAAAAATCGTCTCGTTTTTACACCACTTGACCCTAATGTATCAATTAACATCTATTATTTAATAAACATCAGCCACAGCCCCAATCGATAATCCCATTCAACCAAAGCTAAATTTAACGTTTCAATTCCTAATTCGCAGAATTGTGTATATGGAATACCTGAAAGAATCGTTAGATAAGAAATTCAGTGTCGGAGTTCAACCGAAAACGGAGGATTTGTTAGGCCTGTGACCCCGATAAACCCGTGTGTTTGTCACGAAATGATGGTGACTGGAAGCGGTTTTTGGAGAGATAACTCATTGGAGGTTGACCTACTTCTGGAAAATACGGATAAAGTTGCTGCGAGCCAAATAAAAATATTATTGAGGAAATTGAAATAGTCGTAACAATGACGTGATTGTTTTTATATGGCAATATAAAAAAATATATTGCTATTTGTAGCGAGAAATGTCTAACAATTCTCAAAATTACCACTGCATAGATACTATCTTATAGTCAGAACTTAAATATCTGATAAAATAGGACGCAGATAACGTTCTACTAAGAAAACCTGAGGAAAACTACAAATTTAGATAATGAGGATGGAAGGGAATAGCGGAATAAAACTCATGAGAATGTAAATAACAGGAACTGTAAAATCATTCCACAAACAGAGATAACAAGTCCAAACTATCTTGGCACATTACAGAAAGTAGTCAGATTATTGATGGTTTTACAATGTTAACGAAAAACAATAAAAGCTAAGCATGGAAACAAGATTTTTAATAGACCGGTCAATTTAGACAATTCAAATAATAATAATTCCGACAGAGCCAAATTTTGGTGGAGACCTGGGTTTTACCCTAAAAAATAAAAATTTAGAAGTCCACATCCATTCCATGTGAGCTTAGAAAGTTATTCGGGGTCAAAGGTCAAAAATTTTAGGTTTTTTGGATTTTTCTCGAAAACGGCAAGGTTTATTACAAAAATACCTCATACCAAATTTGTAGACCTAAAAATTCTCTACAAAAACGGTAGTTTATACTATATCAGAACGAATAACATTTGCAACCAGATTCAGACGAGAGGACGAAACAGTTACACAATTCGTAAAAGGTCTTCGAACACTGGGAGGAAATTGAGATTCTGGCAACAATCTGAAAGAACGTATACGTGATCAACAAAACCCTAAATTAACACTTAACCTCAAAAAAACTGTTCATATTGTAGCTACGAGCATCATGGCTTGAACTATAGTAGCGAAACCAGTCAAATTTCAATATATTTAGCAGATGTCAATGATGTACGTAAGGTGAGCCAAGGTACGATGGTCCTTCTCGATAAAATTTGAATGTTACATGATTCCGGTTCTGTATATGGGAGAATATTGGAAAACCAACACTTTCGCCAACAGGCGTTGGCGGTTATATTGATATTGAAATGAAGACCCTTGTTTTTTTTTTAATATAATAGTGACAGCTTTCATTTACCAGTTTATGTCACAAATATTAACGACATCCCACTGTTTGGACTTGATTGGTGCCTTGCTTTTAAACTTTCTTTGCCGTCAGGATCAAGAGTATGTGACGTAGGACATTCTAATACAAAAATCAAAACAAACAGCTCTGAAAGACAACGCATGAATTAACATAACATTTAACAAATTGACAATACAAATAATAGAGATCTATAACATATTCAATAAATATCAAACTGAAAACTTCATTGCAGGACTTATATAGTGGACTCCTTGGTACAGTTAAACTCAACAGACTTGTTTATTAAGATGTTCTGGAACCAGTTAACATGCCTACAGATCCAATCGAATGGGCAACTCCAATTGCTGTAGCATTTAAATCCAATGGGAACATAAGATTATATGGAGAATTTTCAGTTGCATTAAATAAACAAGTTATTAAAGATAATTGCCCCATTACAATATTAAAATATTTATTATCAAAGTTATATGGTGGCAAGTACATTATTAAACTTCTCAACCACGTTCTACTAGACCATCCTATAGTTTCCCTTCAGGCGCTTGAATGTGTCGCTGTTAACCCCGTAAGGATCCTGAATACGTTCACAGTGCGCCCAGATAAAATGTCACGTAGTTAAAAATGAGAAAAAGCCGGTACAAAGAACAATTAGAACCAGTAAATAATGCTATGTTGTTCATATTTTAGTCTTATTTCAGAATGACGTGGTAAGTCGTTCAATCTGTCATTAAAATAGATATGAAAGATGCCTATTTGCAATTAAAGGTTCACCATACTCCCGAAAGTACTTGGTAAAAATTGCCACTTATCAAGGATATTACAGATACAAACATTTACCATTTGGTGTTAATTCTTCAATTCTTCTACGTGTCACTTTTTCAAAGAACAATGGATAAAGTGCTCGCACATACTGAAGGTTGGGTACGCTATTTCGATGAGATTTTGATGTCAGCACCAACTGAAGAACTACATTTAAAATGATTAAAACGTTATATCGTCTATGTACGGCAGGCTTGAAAATTCAAGAAACCAAATATATATGGATTCAAAACTCCATTACATTCTTGGGACATACTATCAATTCCGAACGATACCACCCAACTATAGAAATTTAAAAGCAATTCAAAATTAGAACTGTCTATGTATGGTGTACACACTAGATGTAAATTGAGTGAATGAAACGACGAGTACTCAGTGTGTATTTTTTAATAAAATTCAGCTAAGCGCTTTCGGCCATTAGACCATTCTCAAAGCTGTCGTCATAAAAAATCCTACGACAGGGGTCAGAAAAAAACATCCAATGAATACAGAATGAAGAAATGTATGATGTTACATCATTATTAGAATAAAATGATTAAAAACATTAGAAATACCCTTTCAAGAGGGTGTACTATTATATTCCACATAATGAAACGTCCTATTTAAAAGTGTAAACTGAGAGAATAAGTCGTCAATGAACAGATAAATCTAGGTAGTTCTCCACTTTCAAACTGTCTTCTTAAGTGATAATTGTAAAGATCAGCAGATATAGTTTTCCTTATTTACTATATCATCGCACAGTTATACTGATCCTAATTGGGAAAAATGATATTCAGGATATCCCCATAGGGCTAATAATATCTAAGCTTTAATATTTGTAATATCATATCTTCTTCTTTTTTCTATTAACATATATTAAGTCAATCACAAGGTAAGGTCACTTCTTGGTCAAGCCAAAAATAACAATTAAACATCAGGGAGGCATCAAATGGAATATAACTTCTGTCATTCTGACGATGATATTTAATATCGAAACATTTGTCAATTTTTCAGAATTTTCAACATTTTTTCAATATATTGTGAAATTAGCTAGAAACAGTAAGTTTCATTTAAAACACTGGAACAATAACACAATTGTAGAAGAAGATGATAGAATTATTTATGGAAGGAAAACAATTATTTAGTAAATGTAGACCGAATCAATATTGGAGCTTAGATACTATTATGGCTAATAATATCTAAACTGCAATATTTGTAATATCACATCTTCTTCTTTTTTCTATTAACATATATTAAGTCAATCACAAGTTAGGTCTCTTCTTGGTCTAGCTAAAAATAACTACTAAACATCAGGTAGGCATCAAATGAAACGTAACTTCTGTCATTCTGACGATGATATTGATTTATCGAAACAATTGTCAATTTTTTAGAACTTTCATCAATTTTTATTATATTGTGAAATTAGTTAGAGACAGTGAATTTCATTTAAAACACTAATAAATAATTCGTTATTTCATATTTTCGAAATCGTTCATCTTGAAACAATCATTCGTTATTAATATTCCTTCATTGAAGTGACTATGTAAAAAAGTCTGATTATCTCGTATTCAACTGATCTACAACCAAAAAAATCGAATCGATACCCAGAAAGCTCTAAGGAAAACTGGGAAACATTTTCCCACTCGTTTCCTTCCCGGTACTTTCCAAGGACCACTCCTTGAAGTCTTGACACCTTTGCAGTAATTATTGAAGCTTTTATCGCTCACAGAAAATACGATGAAAGACACAATGAAAGCGACACGTAGCGTAATGGCTTACTTCCGGTCTATCTTTTGCCCTTCACTTCATGGTGGTAGCAATAGGGGTGATGGAGAGTTTTCTGTAACAGAAATTCGATATGATTATGGATTGTGTTAGTGTATCATAATAATTCGATTAGTATATTAGAGAGAAAAAAATATTTTATTTTGCTAAGAAATTGGTTGTTGCAATGTCTGCTACGTAAAATAGTAAATTCATAACTACTCACAGGAAAACTTACTCAACGCAATAATGGTTAGTTAAGAATATGAAACAAACTGGATTACGGCAAGCATTGCTCAAATAAGTCAGCTTCTTAATTTTACAACTATTCAGATTACCAACAATTGAGGCGTTAATTTTAAAAACAACATATATCCATAATTACATTAAAAAAAAATGTTGAGGATTTTTGCGCCGTGAATAGTGGGACTGCCTTGGCTCGAATGACTTAATGTGATATTTAATGAAATAAACTATGGTGTCTACATAATCAACAGTTCTTTCTATATTTTTCCCTCTTAAATCCTTTGGCTGTTCACTTTGACTTACCAAGTGGTTCTGGATGCGCCTAAATTTTCCCACAGTTATGCCGTGGATGCCTAAAAATGCCTCTTTACTTCCTTGCTTTTAAATCTTATTTTGAAACTGTATCTTGCCGAATGTGTTTTTGCAGTCTCTACATTTCTTACTATCGGTCGAAGCCTGTTTATTTCCTTTAGGCATATTAATCCAGAAAAATGAGCATATAGTTCGTTTTTAGTGGTTATGTTGTATAATGTAATTTTGCTTCCCTACTAATATCATCATACTTGAACTGTTTGCATCTGGAAATGAAAAAATCAATAAGCAAAATAGGAAAAATTTACCTAGAAGCTATAAATTACCTGCAGTTCCTTCCAATGGTGCATTCCTCTATATGTTTTCCGTTACGGTTTATATGTTCTTCGTATTCAGGATTTTTATTACAGCGGACATTGGTATTTTCTTTTCTTTGCATTCTAGTGCGGCCTGATCTTGACTACTGCTCACTTCATTACCCATAAATATAATTTTTTAAAAATTGAAACTAATACATATACAATCACGACTAACACTAGACTAAAGCCAGATAAACTTGACAGGTCATAGCATGCTTCGTTTCCTTTGATAATAACCTTAGTCCATAGACTTGTCCTTAAAAAAAGTGCATTTGACCTATTGTGTCGTTTTTATAGAAACAGTGATATTTTAGTTTCAGTTATTTTGAGGCATATGCAATTTGAATGGAACAGAAACCTTGAGGCGATAGAGATGAGTATAAACTACTAGACAGCGTGGAAAACGCATTTCATGAAAGTTTGGACATAGATTGTTTTTAAAATTAATGCCTCAATTAATAATAATGATTACGCTGTTTTTGTATACTTCTGTTAGAGCATTTGGGAAAAATAACACGTGAATAGGGACAAATGATAGAGCCACATGAGGAAGTTGGTTGGTAAATGTCCCCAAGTTTACTTGGTATCTGATAAATATATTAAAGGCATTAATTAATTGAAATAAATCTGTCAGTTATGAAAATAAACTACCACTTTCTCCTTCTTTCTCGAAATTTATGGACTGAATCTTTTATTCAACGAAGTAGGATTCTTTTCATGCAATGTCTCAAAAAGAAAATTATTAAAATATTTATTTTTCTATAACATGCGTTTCATGCCAGATGAGATAAGAGATAAATTTACATTAGTGTTTTAAATGAAACTCACGGTTAATTCCACAATATAATAAAAATTATTGAAAATTCTAAAAAATAGACAATTGTTTCGATAAATTGATATGGTATTGATTTATCGAAACAATTGTCAATTTTTTATAATTTTCAATAATATTTATTATATTGTGGAATTAACTAGAAAGCGTGAGTTTCATTTAAAACACTAATATGAGCAGATTCCACGAAGTAAGGGTCGAGACAGTTAATTTCGATAAAAATACATGTGTGAGAGATTTTACATTATATATGGTGGTGAATGATAATTTATTGAGCATATTTGTGATAAAAAATTTCTCTTAACTGCGTATTTCTACGAATGTGGCCTCCTCTCGGATCTCGACTACCACAAATTTCAATTCCACCAATCTCTCTTATTTAGACCATGGCTGTCGATCGCCTCTTTTACGACTCTCTATGCGGTGGTCTGTCAAGTTTCGTTGTTTCTGGTAGAATCCATTGCTAGATCTTCGGCCAGCGACCTTCTTCCATCCGCTCAAGTTGGCCATACCATCTAAGCCGTTTACATTATATTCCGTTTATGATATCATCGTTGACTATTGCTTATCTGATCGACTTGATCGTTTCTCACATGATCTAATCATGAGATTTGGCTACTTCTAAGTCAGTAATCCATTTCAAGGATGCAAAGCCTCTGTTTGCCCTACTGGTTAAATTCCCAGTTTCTGCTCCATATGTGCAGATGCTTTAGATTATTGTGTAGTAATTGGTATTTTTGTTTCTCCTGAGGATATTCTTGTTCCAGAGAATTGAATTTAGCTGCCTGATTGCTAATTTGCCCTTTGTTATTGACTATGTTAGCTTTAGTCATTGCGTTTGATGATAATGTTACCCCTTGCTACTCAAAGGCGATGCATTTCTTTATACTGCAGTTTCTGAGATCAAAATCTCCTACTATCAATCGGTTCAAATCGCTGACCATGTAGTTCAATTGCGTGCAGAAATATTTCTCCGTTCTGTCTGAATCAATATCCTTGGAATGTTATGTAGCCTTAGAAAAAGTAATGGTAAAACAACCGTCTAATGCTTCTATATATTTCTGCCCTCTAAAAATTATGAGCGTTTAACATTTTCCAGCAGAAACAATCAAATGTCACACCTCGTTCTCTTGAATATTGTCATACTCGAAATGTTGAAGCGCTTAAGGAATAAGACCACGATCGAATTGGCTCAAGACAAATTGTATTACAGTCAAAATGACAAGTGTTGTTCGCAAATTTATGATCAACTTTATAATATCAGGTCAAGCTTAAATTGTATCTTAGATGTGACGTATTCAAATTATTTGTGTATTGAACTCATAAATCAAACCGACATTGCCAAATATTGGTCAGTTGTCATTATAAGAAAAATTCGAATTTATTCGTATCTCTAATTTAGCTGGAAATATATTCATATCCTATCTAGAAAGTTACAAATAAACACAGAGGGAAACTGCTGGCTACATCTGCCAACTTCCGCACTTTGCTTTGGGGAGATAGACTCGTGATACGGAAGGAACTCGTCTTCTTAGGAGTGAAATTCACTAACCATTTCTATTGAGAAATTTAATCACTAAACCCTGAACAGAATAATAAACAGCCAATGTTATTAACGTCTTGAAGACAGAAAGTCAAACTCCAACTTTCGTTGTATGCAATTTTTTAAAGCTAAACTGTGCCCGTCATTGGTCTAGGTCTTTTTAAATATCATTCAACCCTAATGCGGAGCTGATGCTCATTTTTCCATACTCAGTTCACCTAAGTTTTATTGAGTTTCAAATGTATATAGTTTTGGCGCGTAGTTTTACCAATTCTCTTCTTTATTAGAAAAGTTAAAATGAGATATATTGTTATTTTTTTACTACTGGGTTCTTAGACATTTAATTTGCTACTTCTTGTCATGAAATGTTCTGTCATTTACTTTCTGAGTAAGAATCGTAAATGTCGATTCTTCGACCGTCGTCTCCATCATAAAGAAGCTAATTATTTGTGTACAAAATTGCGAAAAACGCCAATAATTGCTTCAGCTTGTTGTTTTTGGTACGATTCAAATAATGTTATAAGACAAAAGGTTTCTACAATATTAAACTCAAGAATAATATGAAAAATATCCAAATCTTTGTTATATATTGCTGGTGGAGTAAGGACCCTCAAAATACTGAAATGATAGAAGCTTTCAGTGAAATATTCAACTGATAGCTTACTCTGTGGTATTTACTAATATTACTTTTTTAAATGAAACTTACTGTTTCTAAATAATTCCACAACATATTTTTACAATTTATTCAGTTTCATATAAAAAAGTAATATTACTTTGTAAACGAATATATAAGATAAATGGCCTTCCAATATAATTTTTAACGAACTGTCTATGTTTCACCTTGACATAGGTTCTCTTCAATGATAAATGTACCTTGGAACTCATTATATGTCGACATCAATTTATTAAGTCGAGCACGAAAACTCCTTCCTATCCAATTCCTTTTATCACTGAATGAATACTTATTGGAAATTTGGCGAAGAAAATTTGACGCCATTTATTATCAAACTAGTACTTATTAGAATCGTCCGTAAACAACCATTAATAACATATTCAAATCATCCATTGAATTGTATTAAGCACATCAAAGTATGGAAATTTAACAAGCATTCATTTTCAGGTGGAGTTAAAATTCACCGACTTCTATGTGGCTCGTTTAGTATACACGGGGGTGTCAATTTAAAAACTTCTCACCGTTAACTCGGGATAGGTAGCGTTAAAAAATTCACGTCAAAGGTCGCGTGTTAGGTTTGACCTAAGATTTACTATTTTTAATAAAACTAAAGTCATCATAAATTTTTTATTTTTGTTTCTTAAATTAAAACAACCAATATATTAGCCAATTTAAAATAATATTTTTCTTAATCGGAATTTTCTCCACGGGCGGCGCAAATAGGAAGTTCACATGCGGCACAGCGTTGCATGGTAAACTGTTTGTTACTAATGGGACAATACCTGCATCGCATTTTTGGCTGTTCGTTTTGCGGTACTGCGGGGGTCATATTTGTATTATTACCAGTGACGGCGGCTATTTTTCTTCGAAGATTCGGGGACAATGTTGGGATCGATGTACGACGTGTTAGATGAGGAAGTGTTAGCTGTTTTGAGAGATCCATTAACTACTTTCTTCTTGTTGTAATGACATTTGTATTAGCTTTCCAAATTATTTGGCCATTTATTGCCGCTATGTTCAATAATGTGTAAAATACAGTCATAGGCCAGCGATTGCTTTTCCGTGTGACAAAATACTCTGACTTGAGTCGATCCACCACGTCCACACCACCTTTAGTCAGGTTGTAAAATGTAATTACTTCAGGTGTTTTTAGCCTCATTACTAGTTACATCAATTGTGCCATCATGATGCTAGATCTCCAGACTTAACTCCTCTGGATTATTTCTTATGGGGCTACTTAAAACATAGGGTATACCAGCAAAGGTCTTTTCAAAATATTGATCATTTGGAAAGGACAATTACAGAGGCATGTCTGGAAATTACTGCAGACATAATCAAGCATGTATTAAGGGAATTTAATAGACGAACCACTAAATGTTTAGGAAGAGATGGTGGATATGTTGAGGCTTTAGTCAATTGAAACAAAAAATTGATTATTTTATTTCCATTTTTTTTTATTATCTTTCGTTCAAATATTGAAAAATAACTATTTGAAGGATTCATTATATTGTTATGAATGTTATTTACTACTTATTAGTTAACTTGTTTATCTTTTCATTTGCAAAATAAAATATTCTAATATGTATGCATTAACTGTGGAATTTCTTTCTTGAAAATTAACAGTTTTTTTGTAAAAGAAAAATAACCAACAAATATAAAATCATACGTTTATTATACCTTAATTCCTATTATTCAAGGGTTGGTAAGGAACTCCTACTGACTATCGATTAATAGAACTATGGAAAATTTCTTCTCGTGTAGGAATATTATACTGAGAGCACATACAATATATAACGCGGAAATGTAATCATCTCGTTCTCGAAATTTCACAAATATTTGAAGAAATAATGCTCACATTCAAATAGGAAATTATTCTCTTGAGATCACAAATCAAGAAAGCGAATGAAGTTGGCTATATTATATAATGAAATATGTATCCCAAGAAAGCGCCAAGTTATGACCTAGTTACAGACGAGAATCTAACAAAGCTATCCCTTAAAATGATAGCTACCTTATTAATACATCGTTTAGATTAAAATACGTACCAAGTAGCTCGAAAATATTGATTATGAAGCCTGGTAAACAATGAGCCCACTATACAGGGTCATAGAAAAAGGTGTCCGGTATTTTGTTGTACGACTACTCGAAATAAATAAGTTATCAATACGCCATTAACGAGAGATTGAGCAGCAGATAAGCATTTACGCAAATAAGGTTTGCCATACAGATGCTGAGTAACATTGACGATGAAAACTATCTAAACAATATCTTATTCAGCGATAAACGAACATTCCACATTAATTGTTGAGTAAATCGCCATAACTGTCGTATATGGGGAGAACAACATACATCTTTTACTAGGTCTTCAGAAGTTTATTGGTATTCTAATCTACGATCTCTTAAAGGACTTGGTGGACTGTTGGTCAGCGATCATTGAATGTTAAAACAAAAAATAAATAAAAATGTGTATAACTCGACCAACCTAGCTTGGCACTTTTGATATGCGCGAACCAAAATATATAAAGAGTGCCTGAAAAGAGATAGGAAACGACTGCTTGCAACACCAGTATCGTATAAATCAGAGGAGCTACAGTAGCCCTTTTTCTTTTTGCGTGAGTGAATTAGCCAAAAATCTCTTTGTTGTTGTTATATATATATATATATATATATATATATATATATTTCCTTTTTTGTTTTGGGATTAGGTCAATAAAAAACTTTTAGTTTATAAATTATGTTGCAAGGAATTATATGACTAAGCAGATTCACTTAAAGTTTTTTATTGACCTAATACCAAGAATATATATATATATATATATATATATATATATATATAAATATATATATATATATATATAAATATATATATATATATATATATATATATATATATATATATATATAAGGATGATAGTCTTTGCTGACTAGTTAGGAATAAAACTAGTGAATATTGGGGAATTGCAGCAAGAAAATGGAAAAGTGTACCCTTAGCGGCAAATGTCCAATCTTTCGAGGATGATTGTCCTCATCATCGGGGGAACTCCGAAGTGAGGTTAGACTCCATTAAGTTCTGATAATGTAAACTACAGATTATGAATTGTGAAATACTGTGCAGGACTTGAGTTTACGGAAGATCAACCAACCATATGACATGACAAAAAGTGCGACTTTGACCGCGTATCTTTTGAACGGCTACACTTACATTAATAAAATTTGGAGGGTGAAAATAAAGTGTTGTAAACTTCTCTACGAATGGTAACAGGTGACGTAATAGTAATAGGTGACGTTACAGTGCCACTCTGGTCAATAATTTTAAATAGGACCTTATGGCAAGTGATACCTCATTTGAAAGGCATTGACATTGGCTACATAGCCATATTAATTTTGTTTGGGTTTAAATTAATTTTGACGGATAAATTAAATAAATACCAAAATTATTGAAATTATTTTTTTAAATTTAATTAATCAAATAACAAAAATGGATTCTTATAGCAAGGGTTCTAAATGTGCTCCGTCTACTTCCTGACAGTAATACATCCTATTAGTAAACTCTTGTCGTACTCGTTCTAATGTATTAGCTGAAATAGCATTGCATTCTTCAGTAATTCTTTCATTCAAAACGCCAATGCTATCTGGTGCCGTAGTATAAACGTTGTATTTCAAGTACCACCATATAAAAAAATCTAATGGTGTCAGATCTGGTGGTCATTCTATAGGACCTCACCGGCCGATCCATCTACCTCGATATTCTTCATCCATGTAACGTATTACTGCACCATAATAATGTGCAGGAGCACCATCTTGTTGAAATGTTATTTCCAGATGGCTGAATTCATCTTGATTATCTTCCAGAATTTCAAGAATTAACGGCTCAATTGCATTTTTTAAGATCCCCAGATACACTTCACCGCTTTAATTTGAATTTAGGAAAACAGCTATGTGGTTTCCCAAAATACCTGCCCAAACATTGACTTTTTCTGGAAATTGGGTATGTTGTTCACGAAAGGTGTGAGGATTTGTGTCACTCTAATACCTTACATTTTGTGTATTCACATTTCCATTGAGGCAAAAAGTACTTTCGTCACTAAAACAAATTGTTTTTGTATAATGTAGGTTTTGACTAATTTTATTTGTCATACATTCACAGAATTCGAGTCTTCTGTCGGGGTCTTCATCCGAAAGGTGGTGCACCATTTTTAACTTGTATGGATGAAATTTATTTTTCGCCAACACTCTCTGTTTTGTGCTTTTACTTACTTCACAGATAGACACAACTTTAGTTGAAGAGGAAGTAGGGTTTACTACCATTTCAGCAATTAAATGTTGGTCGAGCAGATCGTTTGGCATCTTGTACACTACCTGTTGCATCAAACTTGTGAAGAAGCTCCCTCTAATAAGTTCTCGAAATATGGCGATCTGGGTATCTCTCATTAAATAAACGTTCCGCTTCATGGAGATTATTTCTAGATTCACCAATTATTAATATAGCTGCTACTTTGTCGGCTTGAGTACGTACTATTTCGCCTATGTAAACTCTTGAACGTCTCGTTAAACAATAATAAAATTAAGTATTTAAACTATTTAGAAAAACTTTGCAAAGCAACAAATACTATTAAATTTTTTTGACAACTAACCAGAGGTGGACTAAAAAATCTTCAATATTTGAATGTGAAATACTAATTTTGGTATTTATTTAATTTATCCGTCAAAATTAATTTATATCCAAACAAAATTAATATGGCTTTGTAGCCAATGTCAATGCCTTTCAAACGGATATCACTTGCCATAAGGTCCTATTTAAAATTATTGGCCAGAGTAGCACTGTGACGTCATCTATTACTATTACTACACCTGTTACCATTCGTGAAGAAGTTTACACTTTACACTTTATTTTCACTCTCCAAATTTTATTAATGGAATTGTAGCCGTTCAAAAGATACGAGGGGGGAGGGGACTTTTGAGTAGCACTGTATATATATATATATATATATATATATATATAAAATAAACATTAACAAAATTGACATTTTGGATGACAAAAAAATACTGTATATAAAGAGGGACACTTCACGCTTTGGAATTTACATGCTGTAGACAGTAGACAGTTTGTATTGGGCTTTTTCTGTGTGGTGGTTTTTGTGGGTGTGTACTTGGGTTACTCGGCAACTGCCGTTGCCTGTGATTATGAATTTTACTCTTAAAGTCCATCTTAACACTTTAAAGTGAAATAAAATCAACACAAAACTGATAATAATAAAATTTAATCACTGCACATCTGAAAATTCTCAAGGTCGAGTGCAAAGCTAGGACCGTCGTGTAATATATTTGTATACATAACAGTGGACTGAAGAAATTCTTGAATATTTCATAATGGACTAATCTTTGAGGAATAAAATTTATTTCAGTTACACTTAATCGTGAACATTGAACAAAATAAATCAAATATTTCAAATGACTCAGTATAGGGTTAACCGATGATATTAAAAAATAGTGGTATAAATTATTCATGCATCTTTCTAAATATGTGACAATTATTATTCTCGCTAATCCCACCTCCTCCCCCTAATTTGACTACTCTACCCCAAGAGCATTCAGTAACAGGTTTATTCAAGTACGCCACATAGACTATAAACAGCAGAGCATTTAGGTTGGGCAGAGCAGTTAGCCGTGGATTGTTAACGTAATTAGGGGCTGACCGCTTGTATTATGTCAGAGACAGGCGTTACAAGCGACTTCCGATGTCATACGACCTTGCGCGTACTAATTCCCCCCACCCTTCTCAACCCTTGAAACATTTTCCAATTAAAACTTACAAATATTATTGCCGAGCTGGCCGTGTAACGACATAAACGACAACCACACGCACACACATAATTCATCGTAGTTTGCCGTGGACGATCGTAAAAAACAGATTTGGCGGACGGTAAATAGGATTTTTGCGAAAAATGAATTCCGAAAAGTACGGGGTTTATGGAAATAAGAACGAAGATCTCGTCGGGAAGATACAGAGCTGGTCTTCGTCGGTATTTAAATTGGGAATTGTCCGAATATTTCCATTCATTTTTTCGCGAAAATCATTCGAATTATTGAAACATTGTTAATCCTTCAATTTTAAATGAAGTTGTTTATGAATCCCAACGCAAATAACCGAACTCTGTTGCAAAATTTGAATATTCTGACAAAATATCAAAACGACAAATATCCTCAATTATCCTAGCATTACCTACTAATAACAGTTAACTTGCTTACCACTTCAACAAAAAATCGGAGAATCTACTATCTCTAAAGCTAAGATCTCCAGGAATCAGCAGACGGGCCATGGTCCGGAAATGTAACCAGGTAGGTAACTGCGGGAAGTTTTCGGAGGATCCTAATCAGAGTAGACTAGACATTACCGTGTAGGTTCTAGACTTGTCTGTCTGCGGCGCTCTGTACGTGAGCTAAACTAAAGAGAATTTAGCGTTTTACTGACTACCTTCAATAATTTCTTTGAAATACTGACTGACCATACATTATGTTACTTATTTCACAATTATATTGATAAAATAAAGTGAATTCATTCGTTTGAAATTGGAAGTCTTTCGATTTACTACTGCGAATTTTAGAAACATCCAGAAATTTGAGGATATTATAATGAATTCTTATTTAATAGTAGCTTCAAAAATTAATATCAACATTTGTCACAAATGTGCTACCATTTCTTCCGGATCATGCAAATGATCCACAAATGTATTGAGAAGTGATAACGACTTATATTTCCATCAAATTAATATTTTACTTTCGACAGAGATTGTTTTTAGCTGCCAAGCATATTACTATGAGCATTTCAGAGATTATCCGCCTCAAAAATAAACGTGCGAGAAACGAAGAAATTCACAGAATAACCAAACATATCAACATCCACAAATAAACAATACTGCTCAACTACTTTTTATACATCTTCGTTGTATGGATTATATTGGGAAAACTAGAAGTGCCTCGGAATTAAGTAACAGTATGATGAGGAATATACAATTCATTGGGGGAATTTTGGAGAGCTTTTAACTATAAGAGGATATCAAACATATAGTGGTAGCCCTTGTTTACACATACTATACTTCGTTTCAAAGTAGTTGATAGCACAGATCGCCTATAATAAACGGCAAACGGAGATCGGGTGTCTCAAAAAATTTCATCTCTTATTTATGTGTTACAATTTATCTAGACTAAGAAGAAAGAAATGCAAATGAAAGCATGCGTAGCGCGGTTCATAGCCGTAGAACAAGGTTATTTATGAATTTAAAAAATTATAGCAAATTGCAGGTGAACATTACTTTAACTTTAATACATACAGCATTATTAATTAAATTCTTCATCCGAAAAATCTGAAGAATCGTCTTGTCCTAAGTTAAAAATTAACGGTTCAATCTCTGTAGTTTCGTCGATTAAGTCGTCAGGATCCCACATTTTCGCCTCCTCAGCTATAACATGTTTTATGGCGCTTTACCAGTTTCGGCAGCCACGTTCCCTAATGAATCCATCGGAAGTTGCCGTACTTCTGGAAGTTTAAAAGTTTTGTTGTGCCTGAAAACATAACCTTTGACTTGTGCACATATAAGCTCTATTGGTTTCAGCTCACAATGGTAAGGGGGTAAGCGATGTACAATAATACCTCTACTATTTGCCATCTCATGGAATACAAATTTTTTAAACTCTGCCTTACGCTGTCTAACAATTTGCAAAAGTTCTTTTTCACCATTGTATCATCGAAATTTAAGGCTTTACACTGCAACCACTCAATTACCGCCGCTCTTTTCCATGAACTTGTGGAAAGCTTCTCTACTAATCGAGAATGGTAGCTGACGTTATCCATTACAATAACTGAATTCTGGGGAATGTATTCGATAATTTGTTGCAAATATTCCTCAAAAATGTCAGCAGTCTTTTCGTCGTGGTAGTCTTTGGTTGAGTTAGAATTCCAATAATCCTTGATCCAAAAATCCGTTTTCACTGCCTATATGGGTTATAATAAAACTGCGTCCCTTTCCAGACGGAAGTCTTAATCCTGTTGACCAAATATCCATGACAGCTTGTCGGGAATTCAGTATATTTTTATCTTGCCAGACTTTCGATACAGTGTGTCCTTCATTTAGCCAGGTTTCATCCAAACAGAAAATATCCTTACATTCGTTGTGATATTTTTGGATTGACCTTAAATATTCTCGTCTCCAGCAGACAATATCCGGCCTATCAATAAAAAAAGATTTTCTGTTCTGTTTTTCTCACCGAATGTTCATTCTATGATGAATTCTCCATACTCTGGTTCTTGATAGTTGTGGCAGGTTCTCGTCATTCTGGGCTTGCACAATCTTGTTCTATGTTGGTATTTCTTGTGCGAAATACATACCATGCACTATTCTACGTACACTGGTTTTGACATCGTCGTCAATTTCTAATTGTTTCTTCCCCATGTGAGGAATAGGTTCACCGCGGCTTTTTCTCTCACGTAAAAATATATAAATCGTTGATTCTCCTACCCTTATCATATTGGCACAGTTCGTAATTATGTCGCGAACAGAACTTGTGGGGTTTTGGTGCACAAAAGCATCATGATCATTCAGGATTAATGTTTTTTCTCGTGAAGAATATGCACTTTTGCTAACTCGTTGAATGGGAACTGGAGAAAAACTTGAACTTGAAGCCATTTTAATTAGACGAACAGACGTTACTTGCTAGTTGCCGAATACTCATTACTTCAAATTTTATTCTATACAGGTAGTTAAATTCAAATATCAACAGGAAATTGGGTTGTACCTGTATAGGTTACGGGGCAGGTACGCAGAAAAGAAGGAATGTTTGAATAGAGTATAACAAAATAACTGCGGGAGATTTTCTATATACCTGGAAAAAACTTATATAGATAATACCGAATGAAATATTCTACCGTGTTTCCATCTTTTTTCATGTATAATGAAATCACAAACTACTGAAATTTGGGAACATCAATAGGTAGTAGCATGTGATAATATTTACCGAGATATTTTAGTTATACCAATTGTAGAATTGAATCAATATCACAAAAATATTTTTCCTCTTTCCAGCGGGCATGTTTTTGAACCAAACAATATATTTTTTCAATTAAAAAAATATTATTTCACTTGAGTAACTCACACTCATCATTCAAGTATAATTTTAAATCAATTCCTAATTATACATTTGTTTCAAATAGCGTTATTCTTGATTGAATCCTATGGATTCTGAAATTAAATGAATATTTGAACAAAATCAATAATATTTTTTTCATTTTAACAGTTTGGTATTTTACCAAATAATATGTATTCTAAAATTCAAGAGAATATTTGTTTCATTTGAGTATTTATTATTCTTGAATTTACAAAATTTGTTTATTTGCGTCGATGGTGGAATAGATTCTTAGATGAGAGTGAAATTATTCTTGCATCAAATAAACCCGAAGAATTGGATGGACAAAATATAACAATTGACATCATCTAATATTTTCTTGTATCAAACAAATATTGGTCTTGGAATCCAAATAAACTAGCTTTTCTTTTAAATGATAGGTTTATTTCGCCATATTGAAACAACAAATTTGTTTGACTGAAATATATTTTGTTTGATTCAATACTTTCTTTTTTTTGTGTAGTTTCGTCGCGCCTATGATTTACAACTAGTTTATGGTCCGAACCCCCGATCCGTGCTATCAACTCCATTGGAATAGATTTTAGTGATGGGTAAAGTGATAAAAAGTACGAAGAAATTACAATCGAATGTCACACACTATAACATGATGGCAGTAAATATTGAAGGATTATTATACACAAACATATGGTATTTTCGTAATTGCTGATAATCACAGAGAAATTGAAAAATTATTCAAGATTTCTATGGGGAAAATAAATTAACATAATACAGATAAATTTGGGAAAATTCTAAACTATGATCATGAATGACATGAACATATGTAGTATTATTCACGAAAGTGGAGGTAGATAAAGTTGCAGTTTGCAAGTACTTAAGAGCAATGTTTATGTCAGGCGAACGGGAGAACATATAAAACAGAACGAGGAACGCGGAAAAGATTTACTACGCAATATACAAAACAATCAAGAGGAAAATATATCAACAACTAACATTACTATACAGTGCTATTCAAAAGTCCCCCCCCCCCGTATCTTTTGAACGGCTACACTTACATTAATAAAATTTGGAGGGTGAAAATAAAGTGTTGTAAACTTCTCTACGAATGGTAACAGGTGACGTAATAGTAATAGATGACGTCACAGTGCCACTCTGGCCAATAAATTTGAATAGGACGTTATGGCAAGTGATATCTCGTTTAAAAGGCATTGACATTGGCTACATAGCCATATTAATTTTGTTTGGGTTTAAATTAATTTTGACGGATAAATTAAATGAATAGCAAAATTATTGAAATTTTTTTTCAAATTCAATTAATCAAATATCAACAATGGATTCTTATAGCAAGTGTTCGAAATGTGTTCCGTCTACTTACTGACAGTAATACATCCTATTAGTAAACTCTTGTCGTACTCGTTCGAATGTGTCAGCTGAAATAGCATTGCATTCTTCAGAAATTCTTCTTTCAAAACGCCAATGTTATCTGGTGCCGTAGTATAAACCTTGGATTTGAAGCACCCCCATAGAATAAAATCTAATGGTGTCAGATCTGGTGACCGAGGTGGCCATTCTATAGGACCTCGCCGGCCGATGTATTACTGCCAGGAAGTAGACGGAGCACATTTCGAACACTTGCTATGAGAATCCATTGTTGATATTTGATTAATTAAATTTAAAAAAATTATTTCAATAATTTTGGTATTTATTTAATTTATCCGTCAAAGTTAATTTAAAACGAAACAAAATCAATATGGCTATGTAGCCAATGCCAATGCCTTTCAAACGAGATATATCTAGCCATGAGGTCCTATTTAAAATTATTGGCCAGAGTGGCACTGTGACGTCATCTATCACTATTACGTCACCTGTTACCATTCGTAAAGCAGTTTACAACATTTTATTTTCACCCTCCAAATTTTATTAATGTAAGTGTAGCCGTTCAAAAGAAGGGAGGGGACTTTTGAATAGCACCATATAGAGTGAAACATGTAAAAGTAACAGAAAAATAGGTAACATCATATATCCGACATTCATGAAATATCTAAGAATAATAAAGGGGAAAATAGAAATTTTTAAAACTAATAATAATATTAAAATCCGGAAGATTCACAAGGAGAAATTAAACTGCCGTGGACATAAAAATTATAACAATTAATCAGAATAGATTGGTGAAACGAACATGGGAGAAAAGAGCGGCAAAGAAGAGAATAAGGAGACCACCAAGAAAATCAAAGAATGGACAGATTGTGCGAAGAATATTAGGTTAACTAACTGTTTTAAATGCAATTGTAAATTTATTGTTTTATACTATTTCATATTGTAGATATAATACGGTAATTTATACTGTGAGACTTTAAGTTGTCTCTATCAAAGAAGTGTAAATAGTACCTACGTCCAAACAAAAATTTGACAGGATTTCAGAAGAAATTTGTCATTCGAAAGATTGAAACGATAGAGGCAACCGTAAGTAATATTTTATTAGAATTTTATAAAATTAGTTATATTATTGTGTTTTAGGAATTTTAGTGCTACTATTAATACTACTACTAATATTACTACCACTACTACTACTACTACTGTTGCTGCATTGTAACAGTTACAATATTAAATTATGTACTGTAAGTCCAGTCAACATCAGTTTCAATCGCTAATTTTAACAGATTGTATAAAGAGAAAGAACTGAAGGATATAAAATCAAGGAAGGAATTGGTACAGGAGTAGCGAAACAACGGTAGATTCACCACCTACAGAAGTATACGGAAGAGGAAAACACAGATAGAGTGATTCTTTAGTTATACAACGTGTTTTCCGAATTAGTTGCTTTTTGATATCCTCTGTCTATTCACTTCTGACTTTCACGTAATTTATTCTATTCTTCAAATAATTTCTACATTATTGTTATTGACTATTATTGTGTTAATCGCGTGGATAATTATTTTCTGAACGAAAATTATTTTATTTGAAGTGAAAACGTAATATCTAAATCACTATTTTTTATGAAATTTAAATTGTTTTCAAACATGCAGCCGGTTCTGGATTCGAGCAACTGAGACTTTTGCGAAATATTCGTCCTTGGAAAACAATGGGGAACGGAAAGTGAATTTCCTCTTTCTGATAATAATTCCTTAAATAAAGGGTGATAGCTGACTCGTATATTGGGAACACGATTTCGAAATGAAATAAGGGGTGTCGCATTGAGGATGGGCCGGAACTGATAACTATTTACGACTAAATTATGTAGACCTAACATAAATTTTAATATTTATCACCAGTCATGAGAAGAATATCCATACTTTAATAAATTGAACAAAAACTCCAGTCGAGCAGTATCAACTAGGAAGAAGAAAAAATTCTCCAATACTTATATTTTTGTAATCATTAACAAATTTCAATGGTAGAAATAGTTATATCATCATTAATATTATATTTCAACAAGAACAATGATTATCATACAATTTTCGAATAACTTATTTGTTAAGACCATATATGTATGTATCGGTTGATGGGGTTAACATTCACATCCTCAACTCAGTCAGTGGATGTATGTTTCCTGCTCTGCCCCACAGATTCTGAAATCGTCTCTTTCCTCCAGTTTGAGTTTTTTTAGGTATACATTTAGGCGGAATGTCCTGTTAGAACCTCTGTTAAAACTCTTAGTGCAGACTTGCTCTGGTTAGTGCGTTCTTTCGATATTTTCTGGTCATAGTTTCCCAATAGTATATTCTTTGTCCTAGTATTTTGTCCCAGTAATCTAATTTTTTTTTCAATATTGTATCTGTGGTGATTCTATAAAAGGGTTCTGATTTCCAGAAGGGTGTTCGTGTTCCTTTCTTTGCTAGTTCATCAGTTATCTCATTTCCTTCTACTCCAGTATGCCCTGGTACGCACAACGGAGTAACTACGTTATTCCTGTCTATTTCATTGAGTATGTCTAAGCATTCCCAAACCATTTTAGAACTGATAACAGAAGAGCTCAGCGTTTTAATGGTTGTCTGGCTATCCGAGACGCAATCTATATTTTTTATTGATATTGAATTGAGCGCATCTCCCAATAGCGTAAATTTCTGCTTGGAATATGCTTAAGGCTTTGCTCAAGCTTTCAGAGAGTTTTGCTCCAGACCCATACACTACTATCCCAGGTTCTTCCTTTGTTTTTGGACCATTTGTATACCATATAATAGTTGAATAGACGATACCTCATTATCAGAAAAATACATTTATAATACTCGTATAATGGGTTTTACATGATTTACAGTACTTCTAACGGGCTTTAGCCAGGGGCATGAACAACATCTGTGTTCTTATTATACAAATTGCAAAAAAAATAAGTAGTTTCGGTGTTTGCAATAACTGTGTTACATAATAGACGTTTTCAGCGGTGTCTATTTAAAACTTGGGAAATGGCAAATTATTTTTTGTGAGAAACGCAGTTTTACTTATCAATATATTTTTTGAGTATCGGCTTGCTGCTAGCGTTTATATTCCAAAGTTATTTTCATTTGATAAGAATTTGCTTTTATGCATGTTTTTATTAGAATATCCTACTTTTTTCGCTTTTTGACTGATTATGCTTCATTTTGTTATCCAGAAATATCACTGAATGAAAACTGAAAGAGATCAGAAGGAATCACATCTTGATTTTCGAAGGAAGGACAAAGGAGAGTGAATGATACACTTGACAGTAGTTTTATGTAACCGAGCAGTTTATTAATTCAAAGAAAAACTTTGAGTAGCTACCCGGCTCAACTTCCGTCTTGTAGTACAAAAGTGTATAATATAAAAAACACTTAAATATGTTTAATAGGTATCTGGAATATGTACAAAAACTACACTTAACATATATAAAAACAAGTTAGTTGATAAAATGATAAAGGTATTTACCTTAGAAGCAAATTCACGACATATGGGTGAAATCAATTTGGTTTTCAAATGCATGTATTTTGGTCACGAAATTCATTACATAATCAAATTATAGTAGATTTGACTTAAATTATTTACGCCTTGTTTATCATTCATCACATTCTTTACTTTTTTTATATGAACCATTTCTTTGATTGCCAATTTATGGTAATTATAGTCCTGTGTTGATATTTTTGTATTATTAAAGTCAAACTCATGTGTTTCTATTGTTTCGTGTTTATGCAGGGCGGTGGACGCATTTTTTGTGTATTTGTGACCATTTAGACGATGTTCTAGATGTTGCGTTGTCATACCTACATATTTCTTTGGACAGTTCAAACATGGTACAGAAGAAACTACGTTAGAGTTTTTTTTTGGTTTTAATTTGACTTTCAAGTTTAGTGAACAATGACGATAAAGTATTCTGAGCTCTGTGACATATGTTGATATTGTGTTTGGATAAAACGTATTTCAGTATTTCCGAGAGTTGGTTTGTATATGGTATTGATATGTATCTGTTTTGATTTATTTGAGTTTGCGTTTGGTTATTTTTGTTATTAATGTAAAATTTTTGCGTGCGTTATTTAAAAATTCGTTTTACGTTTTTTATTCGGTAGTGCTTGTGTTTTAGTGTATTTTTGACATGTTTTAGGACTTCTGGACGGTATTCTGGAGAAGTAAGTTTTATAGCTCGGTCTGTCAATCCAATAATTACACTGTTTTTCTGTTCATTGGGATGATTAGAATAGTAATTTAGATATCGGCCGGCCATATCTTTTTTGATATAGTTTGGTTTTTATTTTGTTGTAATCAGTTCGAACTGATGTCATGTCGAGAAAATTTATTCTACTGTTCTCTGTTTCGATTTTCCTTCAAACACTTTATAGATACCATAAATATACTACATAATTATAAAATTATATCACTAGATGTTATATCACTAACATCCCAAATGAATTAATAACAACTCTTTTAAAAACAAAATGGTACTTACTAAAAGTACACACAACTCTGTCATGTGATGAATTCATGGAAGGAATATTACTAATACAAAGCAATAATTACTATCAATACGAAGACAATTTTTATCAACAAATGGAAGGTTGTATAATGGGTTCTCCTATCTCCTCAAACTTATTTAAGTTAGTAATAGAACATCTTGAAGAAAACGTACTAAGAAATTTAGAGTTCAATGAATTGTTTTTTAAACGATTTGTTGACGATTGCATAGCTGCTATCCCGTCAAATAAAAGTGATGAAATGTTAATTTCTTTTAATAGTTTTCATCCAATACTTCAATTCACAATCGAAACAGAGAACAGTACAATGCATTTTCTAGATATGACATTAATTTGAACTGATTACAACGAAATAGAAAACAGACTATATCAAAAAGAGACATGGTCAGGGCGATATATAAATTACTATTCTAATGATCCCAATGCATAAAAAACAGTCTAATTATTGGATTCACAAACCGAGCTATAAAACTTACTTCTCCAGAATACCGTCCAGAAGTCCTAAAACATGTCAAAAACACACTAAAAACAATCACTACCCAATAAAAAATATGGAACGAATTTTTAAACAACGCACGTACAAGTTTTACAATAGTAACAAACTCAAATTAATCAAAACAGATATCAATACCATATACAAACCAACTCTCGGAAATACTGAAATACGTTTTATCCTAACACAATATTAACGTATATCACAGAGCTCAGAATATTTTATCGCCATTGTTTACTTAACTTAAAAGTCAAATTCAAACCAAAAAAAATCTGACGTAGTGTATTCTGTACCATGTTGGAACTGTCCAAAGAAATATGTAGGTGTGACAACATAACATCTAGAAAATCGTCTAAATGATCACATATACATAAAAAAGGCGTCCACCGCCCTACATAAACAAGAAACAACGGAAAGATATAAGTTTCATTTCAATAATAAAAAAATACTAACACAGGACTCTAATTACAATAAATTGACAATCAAAGAAATGGTACATATAAAAAAAAGAATGTAGTGAATGATAAACAAGACATAAAAAATTTTAGTCAAATCTACCATAATTTAATTGTGTAATGAAGTTAGTAACCAGAATACGTACATCCAAAAACAAAATAAAAAAACTACACACTCGTATATCGCAAATATGGTTTTAAGGTGAGTACCTTTATCATTTTATCAAAAAACTTGTTTTTATATGTTATTTGTCGTTTTTGTACACATTCTAAAATCTTATATTCATTCATTGTAAATATTTTTTTTATTCCATCCAGATATTCGAAAAACCTACCAACAAGGAGTTGGCCCACAAATTCTCTTCCAGGCCTCTAGCTCTTCAACTTCTTTTAGCTGGGCTCCGTGTTAACACTTGTTGAGGCAATGTGTTCTCCCCCATCCTCTGTACATGCCCGTACCATACTAGTTGTTTTGTTCGGATGTCATCGACTATATTATGTTCCACTTCCATTATTTCTCTAATTCTCTGGTTGGTAACTGTTTCTCACCTTGATCTTTCTGCGGCCCTTCTCCAGTAATCCATCGCTGTAGCAATCATCCTCTTCGTTTTCTCCTTGATTTACCACACCTTTTACGATAACAATATAAATAAGCCGTTTAGGCTTATTTCAGAATGAAATAGGGCTATTGTAGAGAGTAGCATGATGCGACTTCGGAAAAATGTCAATGCAGTTTTTCGTTTTGGTGTTTGGTGTATATATATATATATATATATATATATATATATAATAAACAACGAATAGATTGGTGGGTATTGCACGCAAATAGAAGAAGGGGCTACTGAAAGGAGTGGTAACCGCAGACATGCATGTTTCTGGCTCATTAGCTGTCATCGGTACGGTACAACCAAGAAAAGATGTAAAACATGGGAGCAAAGGTGTTGAATGAAACATGAGAAAATATAACAGAATTCAGCAGGATAGTCAAACACAACATTTGTGTCAGTAATATTAGAAGATCTCGAATATTCGAGACAACAACCAACATAGACACGGAGGTGCATATAACACTCCCGTCTGAAAACTTTTGACCCAGATCAATGGAATAACAACAAGATCTACGAATAGTGCGTGACATATGAACAATAAACAACGAATAGATTGGTGGGTATTACACGCAAATAGAAGAAGGGGCTACTGAAAGGAGTGGTAACCGCAGACATGCATGTTTCTGGCTCATTAGCTGTCATCGGTACGGTACAACCAAGAAAAGATGTAAAACATGGGAGCAAAGGTGTTGAATGAAACATGAGAAAATATAACAGAATTCAGCAGGATAGTCAAACACAACATTTGTATCAGTAATATTAGAAGATCTCGAATATTCGAGACAACAACCAACATAGACACGGAGGTGCATATAACACTCCCGTCTGAAAACTTTTGACCCAGATCAATGAAATAACAACAAGATCTACGAATAGTGCGTGACATATGAACAATAAACAACGAATAGATTGGTGGGTATTGCACGCAAATAGAAGAAGGGGCTACTGAAAGGAGAGGTAACCGCAGACATGCATGTTTCTGGCTCATTAGCTGTCATCGGTACAGTACAACCAAGAAAAGATGTAAAACATGGGAGCAAAGGTGTTGAATGAAACATGAGAAAATATAACAGAATTCAGCAGGATAGTCAAACACAACATTTGTGTCAGTAATATTAGAAGATCTAGAATATTCGAGACAACAACCAACATAGACACGGAGGTGCATATAACACTCCCGTCTGAAAACTTTTGACCCAGATCAATGAAATAACAACAAGATCTACGAATAGTGCGTGACGTATGAACAATAAACAACGAATAGATTGGTGGGTATTGCACGCAAATAGAAGAAGGGGCTACTGAAAGGAGTGGTAACCGCAGACATGCATGTTTCTGGCTCATTAGCTGTCATCGGTACGGTACAACCAAGAAAAGATGTAAAACATGGGAGCAAAGGTGTTGAATGACACATGAGAAAATATAAGAGAATTCAGCAGGATAGTCAAACACAACATTTGTGTCAGTAATATTAGAAGATCTCGAATATTCGAGACAACAACCAACATAGACACGGAGGTGCATATAACACTCCCGTCTGAAAACTTTTGACCCAGATCAATGAAATAACAACAAGATCTACGAATAGTGCGTGACATATGAACAATAAACAACGAATAGATTGGTGGGTATTGCACGCAAATAGAAGAAGGGGCTACTGAAAGGAGTGGTAACCGCAGACATGCATGTTTCTGGCTCATTAGCTGTCATCGGTACGGTACAACCAAGAAAAGATGTAAAACATGGGAGCAAAGGTGTTGAATGAAACATGAGAAAATATAACAGAATTCAGCAGGATAGTCAAACACAAATGTTGTGTTTGACTAACACAAATGTTGTGTTTGACTATCCTGCTGGATTCTGTTATATTTTCTCATGTTTCATTCAACACCTTTGCTCCCATGTTTTACATCTTTTCTTAGTTGTACCGTACCGATGACAGCTAATGAGCCAGAAACATGCATGTCTGCGGTTACCACTCCTTTCAGTAGCCCCTTCTTCTATTTGCGTGCAATACCCACCAATCTATTCGTTGTTTATTGTTCATATGTCACGCACTATTCGTAAATCTTGTTGTTATTTCATTGATCTGGGTCAAAAGTTTTCAGACGGGAGTGTTATAAGCACCTCCGTGTCTATGTTGGTTGTTGTCTCGAATATTCGAGATCTTCTAATATTACTGATACAAATGTTGTGTTTGACTATCCTGCTGAATTCTGTTATATTTTCTCATGTTTCATTCAACACCTTTGCTCCCATGTTTTACATCTTTTCTTGGTTGTACCGTACCGATGACAGCTAATGAGCCAGAAACATGCATGTCTGCGGTTACCACTCCTTTCAGTAGCCCCTTCTTCTATTTGCGTGCAATACCCACCAATCTATTCGTTGTTTATTGTTCATATGTCACGCACTATTCGTAGATCTTATATATATATATATATATATATATATATATATATATATATATATATATATATATATATATATAATCATGGACGAGTTTGTTAATGAGCCAAATCGGCCCAGTAAAAATAAAGTGACGGCCTGTCAAAGTTGAAAAAAATCGTATTTCCTGAGCTTTTTCATAATCTTAACATGTTCCACAACTTTTGTATTTGACATTTTTCTCTAAATCGGACATTAAAACGTTTATTTAAGAAAATTCACAAATTTACTAGAATTTTTTTTTATTTTTTAGTTTTTAATTTGATGCCAAAATGTTACTTTGGTTTTTTGTACATCTCAAAAATGTTACTGAAATAAGTCTGTCCAATTGTTCCTGTGCCATTGGGATTTTTTATATGAGATGTTTTATCCCACATTCATAAGTGAAATTGCTCTTCTTCCCAGCGTGTTCCGATCTTTAATGGCATCGTCTAGTTTCCCATCGGATGTTATTTTGAGACCTGAATATTTATATTCATGGCAGGCTTTGATGCCTTGTCCGTTGTTGATGACTAAATCCTGGCTTCGTCCACCCACGCACATATATTCAGTTTTCTTCTGGTTTACATCCAATCTCCACTTTTTGTACCCTTCAATTAGTTTTCTTATCATGTATTCCAGGTCTTAGTAATCCTGTTCCTCCGATCTTCCCTTCGTTCCACTATGCCCAGCGCTTCTTTAGCCGCGCTCTGTAAACTACTTTCTTCTTCTCAGTTTCTGAATTGGAATCTTAATGAAGTTAGATTGTTAAATCGCACTTTTATTTTGGCAACATCACAGAATAAGGAGATAATATATTTGCAATTAACATCGATTTTGTCGGTAACTTGATACAGTTTTTATATTTACGAATATATTTCAATTGTTTCAAAGATTAGATCTTACCACCTGGCTCTACGAAGTCACTATTCACTAAGATATTATAGGCTGATACTTGCAACTAGTCAAAACAAAAAGAGACACAAAGAGAGGTTTTATACAAGTGAATTTAGTTACACAACAGAGCTCACCTATATCTATACGCGTCACGAAGGAAGCGACGAGTTAATTTTGTGGGTCATAGAAAAGTACGTACTTCGTTTAAATTTTGGCGGGGTCATCACACATGTTAAAATGTCATTTTAACAATTACTGTGATTATAGTCCAAAAAAATCCGCACCTTGCAAGCTTCCTGCAATGTTTGTTAATGAAGTCTAACAACGGTCTTATGATGCAATATTCGTATTAGTTTATGATATTCTCATTCCATTTCTTGTTCTAAGTAACCAATCCATAGCCTATCGGCAAAGCGGATTAATCATTTACGGAGATTATAATCCAATATTGAACGGAGTAAAGCTCCTGTTTGACTGTTTTATTGTCTTGAGAGATCACTCGAAGATATCCCAATCATGCTTAAGTTCATCAACTCAAACCTAGGTTAAAAGGTCAATAGTACATACATAACCCTTTGAACCAATATACGATGCTACAGTTAAGTTCAAACATCTTAGTCACGTTAATTATAATACGCATGTTATTGATAAAGTTTGTGTTTCAACGTTAGGAAACAGGTTAATTCTAGGTAGATAATTGGATGGGAAACAAAATTTTGATTGAGTTCATTGTTTCCGATGATAACCATAAAAAATTATGAGTTTCAGCGATAGTTACGGTTTGTCTCCGGAAGGCTTCTGCGTCATATATTTCTCTGAAATTCGAATACTGTTGCTCCAATTCCTCACAAAAACAATCAGGTTCATCGATTCATCCGATTGTGACATTCTGGTTCATTAATAAAACGAACATCCATCAAACATTTTACGCAACTTTTAATTAATTTTCGGCATTCTCCATCGAAGCTTTATTAATAATTTTGCATTGTCTTACATTATATATTTTGGACATATACATACGGTTTTGATACAGTTTTCCACAATGGCGATATTTGAATATCGTCCTTTATATTTGGTAATAACTACTCAAGGGGATCAACTGAAGTGGAAACTGTTCTCTTTCCGAAAGGGTCGCTTGAAAAAGATATTAATATATATTGCTACAATGGAGAAGATCATCAGATAATTCGGGTATAACAAAGACTTGGTTAAAAGTTTTAATCCTAATGACGTAGTACACAAAAGACCGTTGTACTCAATCAAATTGCTTTTGTCTTTATCAGTTTTAATATATTTAACGTTTTAGAAAAGTTCACTGTAGCTACACACAGAAGTATCGCAGATTACTTTTTATATTCATTTCTATGGATATAATTTTTCAAGTGTGGTGCTATGATACTTGAAGTATCACATTTTTTTTCATTTTTGTATAAATTTATGTTTGTTATCGCCTTAAAGCCTCCGGAGTGTATACAAGTGACCGATTCTATGATAGGATATTATTCAGGTCATCTCATAGATGAACTCTATTGTTTTTCAGCTACGTAGGGCCAGTACAACGGGGGCTATGTTCCTGGAATTACCACATTTTCGGTAATTTTTTGAGAAATTCCGGGGTTTTAGCACGATACAGCCTGGAGTGAATACAAGTGAACACTTTTATGATTAAATATTGTTCAGGGTATCTCACAGATGAACCCTATCGATTTTCAGCTCACCAGAGCCCGTACAAAAGATGCTTGAAGTACCACTTTTTTTGAGAAATTTCGGTTTGTTAGCACGATACAGCCTCCGGAATGTATACAAATGACCAATTGTATAATTGGAAATTGTTCAAGGTATCCCACAGATGAATTTCTCTGATTTGTAGCCCACTATACAGCCTCCGGAGTGTATACAAGTGACCACTTTTATGATTGGATATCTCATAGATAAATCCTATTGATTTTCAGTTTACTACAGCCAGTACAACGGGTACTGTTTGCCTAGAATCACCACCTTTTTAGTCATTTTTGGAGCAATTCCGGCTTTTTAGCACGATACAGCCCAGAGTGCAGACAAGTGACCAAATTTATGATTGTATATTGTTCAGGGTGTGTTATAGTTGAACTCTATTGATTTTAGTCATATACATATAAATAAAATATACTGCGCCTAGCGGTCAGGGAAGCGTGGCGATCATCAGAGTGCCGAGTCGTTGCATTGTTTAATATCATTGGCTGTATCATTCCCGCTTTGACGCTTTTAGACCTTCAGGGGAGTGGTAAAGGTTGTTAGCATAGACAAATAATATACTTTATTATCTCTATGGTTGTTTGTTTGGACACAGCATAGTAAAATTAGGCTGTGGTTTGGATGTTTGTTTTATCATTGTTTTGTGATTTTTACGTGTTTATTTTATTTAGATCTTTATTAAAAACTATGTCTTCACAAGGGTGCTTTTTATGTAATGAGATTGGTACTAATTTAAATTTTCATAGGTCTACAGGTATATAAAAATAAATTCCGTTTGAAAACAAATCATCCCATGAGGTACTCCATCGTCATTTAATTTGTCAATATGTATGGCTAAATTAGTGTGTAGATATAAAAAAAATGATTTATAAAAATGATAACTCTAATTGGTTATGTGCTCACTATATATTTCATGTTTATCCACTTCATTTCTAATTCTTTTGAAGTAACCTAGACAACTATAATAGACGTTATTTGAGATTTATATTAGAAGTGAAAAAAAATGTAATTACATAATTGCACTTTATTTGGTCAAATCAAAAATCAGACACGAAGTTTCCGTTGACTCAAATATCTTCGTTTAAAAATATTACAGGCGGCAAATACAGCACTTGCGCATAACTAACATAGCCACACAGAGTGTAGTCGGACCTCTCACTCTTAATAGAACGCATTTCGCTTATTGGAGATATAGGCAGTTAGCAGTATATTTTATTTATTACGTATATGATTTCAGTTTACCAGAGCTAGTACAACGTGTGCAATGGTACTGGAAGTACCAAATTTTTAGAGAAATTTCGGTTTGTTACCATGTTACAGCCTCCGAAGTGTATACAAGTGACCAACTTCATGATTGGATATTGATTCTCAGCACACTATAGTTAGTACAATATGTGCTGTGGTACTTGAACTTCGGTACCGATATTATACTGGATAGTTCTTTACTTATCCTTACGTTGGGACTATTTCCGCTATTAATGTCTCGAATGATATCAATTGCTTTTTGATCTATATTCCGACCCTTCGGTACCTTGAGGACATAATGTAATCTCATCCTATCAATTGCATGCGTTATATCTATAAAGCACAACATGGCGGGTTTATTGTACTCTGTTGTCTTTCCGGCGATTTTCCTTAGGATTAATAAGGCGTCTTCGGTGTTGCTTTGCCTCACTGATATTACTATTTGAGACCTATTCTGCTATGATTTTTGTGTTAGTAGCTTTGAGGTCGTATTATTTGGGGCCATTATTTCTCCTTTCTTGAAGACAGATATAGTTATGCTTTCTTTCCATTCCCCCGATACCATTTTTAGGTCATATATATTTTAAACAAAATATATAAGATCTATCAGTTGATTGCTACAATATTTATGAAGCTCGTTATTTATGTCATCAAATCCTGGTGCTTGTCTGTTTTTTTGTTTAAATACTGTAACTTCAAAATTTTCTTTAGATATTAACTGCTGTTTTGTTGTAATTTCTCCTATCTCGGTAGGTCTATTTTCCTGCTCCTGTTGCGTTTCTTATTCGATTCTGCATTATCATAAAGTGCATGAAACAATATATTTTCCCTTTCATTCTATTTGACTGTGGATGCAACGTTGTTGTCCAAATCTTCTTCATTCCCAGCTTGTCACAAATTTCCTGAAATACCTGGATCTAGAAATTTCTTACCTAATCGCTGGAGATTTCCATGGGCACTCTATATTGGCTAATAAATTCTTCCACCAATACATGCGCGACGGTTATGGTCTATTGATTCGAGATCTTGTAAATGTCCACCAATTTTGTGAAATAATCCATTTACCACCATTTTCTGTGGTCGGCAAGGGTTCAGCAATACCTAAAGCAGTCCTACCGGAAGGGCTTCCAACATTATATTGTTTCATGAGAGCCTTTCTCTTGTGATGTGATCCATTACTCGTAGCACAAGTCGTACATTTTTTAAACCATTGCTTCACAAAAGTCGGGGCTGTTCATCCAATAAAACCTTTCACTAACTCGCTGAAGAGTTTTCATCACTCACCGATGACCTACTGATGTACTGTCGTGTAACTTCCTCAGTACCTCAACTACTCTCGTTTGCGGGATAACTACCTGTCATCTCTTCTCAGAACTATCATCGTTTTTAAGGATTCTTCTTAACAGGTCTTCCAGTAAAAGGGAGTCACACTGAACCCAATATTCTTTGAGTGTTGGTGAAAATCTTGAAACTTCTTGCCAGGTAAGTTGCCGATTTTCTTCTTTTCATTGATGGATCTTCTTTAGATGAGGATCATTTTCTTAATCTTCTCTAATCCTCGTGGATGACCATTTTTCACTAACTACTGTAGTTCTTGGAACTGCAGCTTCCTTAGATTCCGCCTTCTTGCAGTAAAAAGTGTCTAGACAGGGAGTCGGCATTTCGTTGATTCACACCAACTCGATGTTGAAATTGTACTCTTGAATTCGTTCCTTCCATGTAGCGATCTGGTCCTCGGGGTTATTGAACTGCATCAATCACTTGAGTGCTCCATGATCAATCCGGATTCAGAATTTCCTTCCATTGAGATACTGGTAAAAGTGTTCCCCGGACTTAACTACCTCCAAAAGTTCTTTCCTTGGGGCGCAGTAGTTTCGTCTCCCTCTGGTACTGGATATCCTAGTATAGACGCCGTGGTTAAATATCTCTTCAAGGTTTCAAAATCCGTTTGATAGTCTTCGACCCAATGGAAAATGGAAAGCTCTTGCCTCTCCTATTAGTCGACTTAATGGCTTGGCATATCTCCAAACTTCTTTTTAAACCTTCGATAGTATGTGCAAAGTCCAAGGAAACTCCTAATTTAATGTTTGCATTCTTGAATGGAAACAATTTTCTCTGGATCCACCGCCACTCCTTCATTGGCCCAGATAGTTGACTCGGTTATGAAATAGTTGACATTCCTTCGGGTTTAACATGAGTTGTGCAGTATGAAGTCAATTGAGTACATTTTCCAAATTCTTCAGGTACTATTCATATGTCTTCTCCAGTACTACGATGTAATCCATATAGACCGGGCATGTTATTCAAGATAGCTCTCTCATGACATTTTCAATTAACCTCTCAAATGTCGTGGGCGTACTGCAGAGCGCGAATGGCATGATGTTGAATTTCCATTGTCCAAATCCGATAGTAAAAGCTGTTTTCTCTTTGTGGTCTGGGTCCAATAATCAGAATTTAGAATTAAAATAAATACAAGGAATGCAGTTTAATCTTGATGTGAACTTTTTATTCAGTAAATTAACATAACTGTTCGCTTTTTGACTGACAAGTTAGAAAAATTAAAATTTTAAATCATTTATTTGTAGTCAAGGTAACGACTACCGACTGTCTTTTAGAACAATTAACATATAAAGTACAGTTTTACTTTAACACTTTCCCTTGTTAATTGTTGTAATAATAATGAAATAAACAAACAAAACATCTTAGTACCCACTATGTTACTTTAAACCCAATTTATCGCGTAATATTTGTAATCGTATTGCACCCAAAGGCTTCGTCATAATATCTGCCAGTTGATTCTCAGAAGATATTTGTTGAACTGCTAATTCGCCTTCGGTTACCCTCTCTCGAATAAAGAAGTGCTTGATGGCTATATGTTTTGTTCGTCGATGAAACTCTGGATTTTCGCTTAAACGCACTGCTGCTGTATTGTCGACCTCAATTATTGGAACTTGCTTTAAAGTTACAATATTTTTAAACAATCTTGAGAGCCAAATAATTTCTTTAGCTGCTTCACTTGCTGCAATAATTTCAGCTTCGGTAGTGGAAGTGGCTACCGTAGGTTGTCTTTGACTCATCCATGAAATAGCCCCTCCTGCATACTTAACTACGACACCAGAAGTAGAGCGACCAGTTTTCGTGCATCCTCCAAAATCAGCGTCACTGAAAGTCTCAAGAATACCCCTTTTTACCTTACGAGTATAGGTTATTCCTTTCGTCAATGTGCCTGCTACATAGCGGAAAACTCTTTTAACGCGAGCTACATCTTCCAAAGATGGATTTTCCAGTGATCTTGATAAAAATCCAACGCTGTATGCTAAGTCAGGTCGAGTTCCTAGCATCAAATACATGAGAGCTCCGACCGCCTGTCTGTAAGGGAAATTATGTGCTTTGGAATTTTCTTTCCCTGATTGAGAAATCTCAGAAGCTTTCAACATTGGCGTAGAGACTGGTTTGCAATCTGAAAAATTGAAACGTTCTAGAATCTTTTTAGCAAAAGCTTGTTGATTAATTGTAATGTAATCATCTGTTTGTTCAATTTCTAGCCCTAAAAAGTATGAAGCTTTCTGTGAAGTGATCTTGAATTCTTTGCTTAAATCTTGTAAGAAAATCTTCAAATCTTGAGGATCTGTTGCGGCAACTAATCCATCATCTACGTACAGAGCCATGATAATACTTTTGTCATTTTCTTTTCGCATGAACAAACATGGATCTGCATCACTAACTTTGAAGCCGAGACTGATAAGATACTTGCCAAAACGTTTGAACCAGCATCTTGGAGCCTGTTTCAAACCACACAAACTTTTTTGAAGTTGACATACCTGATCAGTACCGTTTTTGTAGCCTTCTGGTTGCTGCATGTAAATAACCTCTTCAAGTTCGCCGTATAAAAATGCTGTAGATACGTCAAACTGTGCTAGATGCATCTGCTCACTTGCAGCTATGCTTAAAATCGACCGAATAGTTGCCATTCTTGCTACTGGGCTGAAGGTCTGGCTATAGTCAATGCCGTAGCGTTGACTGAAACCTTTTATAACTAGTCTTGCCTTGTATCGATTGACCGAACCATCTGGATTGGTTTTAACTCTGTAGGTCCATTTACATGGGATCGCTTTTGCTCCTTGTGGCAAAGTTGACAGCTTCCATGTGTGATTTTCATTGAGCGATTTCATCTCATCATCCATGGCTCGTTTCCACTGTAAACTTTCCCTACCTGAAACAGCTTCTTGGAATGATTGAGGAGTTACATACGTGTCAATAAAATCAGTGTTTTCAGCAATGTGTGCATATTCTTGTAGGTAACTTGGCTTTCTCAACTTCGAGCGATCTCTCAAAGTTCTTGCAGGTACTGGCGAGGGCGTCGCTGGCTCTTCCTCGTCATCGGTTGCCGATTCAGGTTCCGTGCTTTCCGACTCGTACTCAAGTGGTTCATCTTGTTGAACTGGTATCTCGGGGTACTCCAAAGGCTCTTCTAGTTCGACTGGAACCTCAGGATTTTCCTCGGTGTTATCTTTCTGTAAATGAGAATCTTTGAGTGGTAACTGAACCTCATGATCGCAATCTCTCGTTAATTCGCGAAATTGAACGTCTCTTGAGACAATAACTTTGTGCTCTTCCTTGACATAAATTCTGTATCTTTCATCGTTATCGTAACCTATCAAATAACCCTTGATTGCTTTCTCGTCCATTTTTCTTCTCTTTTCTTTAGGTATATGAACGTAGCAAGTTGATGCAATGATGCGTAAGTGCTTAATTCTCGGCTTACTTCCAATCCACAGCTCGTAAGGACTCACACCGTCTACTGATGATTTGCCTGTTCTGTTCAATACGTACGTAGCTGTAGTGACTAATTCTGCCCAAATGGCTTCAGGAAATTTCACGTCGGGATTGGAGTACTTGAATGTTCTAGCCATTTCAACGATTGTGCGATTTTCTCGTTCAACGCAACCATTTTGCTGTGGTGTATACGGAGCTGTCAATCTGTGCGTAATTCCATTTTTCTCTAGAATAGCCTTGACCTCCACATTGTCGAACTCGCCGCCGTTGTCACTCAGCAGCGCCTTAATCGAATGACCTTGCTGTTTTGCGTGAGCAATCATTGACTGTAAAGCTGCTGTGACGTCAGACTTCTCTGCAATTATGTAGCAATATCGAAATTTAGTGAACATATCTTTGAATATGGCCATATACCTCTTCTTGCTAAATGATACATCAAAAGGACCACATAAATCTGTAGCAATCAGTTCTCCAGGCTGGCTTGCTTTTCTTCTAGTACCGAAAGCTAAACGATGGGCCTTACCGTAAACGCACGGTTCACAAATTTCTCTGTCTAACTTGACGTTAATACCCAATTCTTTTTGTAACAAGTTTTTCACGTGCTGCTTGTCCTGATGTCCCCACCTCTCGTGATACAGCTGTAATTGAGAACTATCAGTAACAGCAACATTGAAACTTACATTACCAGCGGGAAAAATCGGTTTGATAGCTGCTTTGAATAGTGTTCCGTGAACATTTCGGACTCCACTTAGCAGTATCTTGTTATTCACTTTGAGCGAGCACCACGTAGCTGTTGATTCAAACATACTGTTTAGGTTTCTGTCTTGAGCTGCTAGAACAGAAAACAAATTCTTCGATATGTCGGGAACGTACCAAACATCGTGCAAGGTTAGGATGTATCGCTCGTCGTTCACTGTTGATACAACTTTTACGATGCCTTTCCCTACTGCTTGCAAAAGCTCTTTTCCTGCAGCCTTTATGCCACACGGATTCTTGAATTTTTCAAAATCTACAAAGAAATCGAAATTATTCGTTGCGTGCCTTGTAGCACCGTTGTCGATCCACCAGTCTGTAGTGTTGATCTCAGTATTGAAAATCTCTGAAAATGACAACACAAGACCTTCCTTAACCTCAACAGCATTGCTCTGAAATTTGTTTTGGTTATTTTTGTGGTTAGCTTGGTTTTGAGAGTCATTAACGGACTTATTTTTGGATGGTCGTCCATCTGCGATCCACTTTCTGCATTCACTGACCCAATGGTTTTTCTTACCACAATAATTACAGGTTGTACCTGCTCTCGACTTCTTTTTCGCGTCTTGTTTTTGCGTCTCGCCTTTTGCCACTAGAGCTTCTTGAGAAAATTTGTCGTTGTTGGTGCTTTTCTTGAAATTTCTTTCGAACATACACAACTGTGTAGTCAGCTCGTCAAAGGTTTTCTCTGTGTCTTTGGTAGCAGCATCCAACTGGACCTAAATGTCTCAAATGCAGCAGGTAAAATATTGAGCGTTTTACACACAAGCATTAAGTCTGGTAACTTGTTTTCATTTCGAGCAGTGAGACCGTTGTTGAGATCACTCCAAAGACTTCTCAACTTAGCTAAATGTGTAGACACGTCCTCACCTAACATCCAACTAAAAGCGAAAAATGAATCACAAATTTGAAAAACTTGATCCTTGGATGTCGCTTCAAACTGCTCTTTAAGGGCCTCGAAAGCATCACGCGCGGTTTCTTTATCGATGATTTTCTCATACACCGCATCTGTAACTGAGCTAGCAATCATAGACTTTGCGTAGCTATTTGCCTTTCGAATGAAATCATACTTCTCTTTGAATTCTTTTTGTTTAGCCGCACTAGCGCCGTCAGCTAGAGGTTCTGGTTTTTTAATCTTGTTATCGATAACGTCTAATGCACCTTCATGATAATCGAGCAGATCACGAATCTTCCGCTTCCAGATCGGCCAGTCTGCCTCACCGCCCAAGGGTTTGATGTGCTTCGCCAAATCCATCTGTGGCTATTCAACGATACTTCACAGTCCAACCGTTTCTTATACGAATTTATTCTTTCTTGAATAAAAACGATTCTAGTACACAATTAAGCGTTCTGGGCCCATAACCAATTAAAATAAATACAAGGAATGCAGTTTAATCTTGATGTGAACTTTTTATTCAGTAAATTAACATAACTGTTCGCTTTTTGACTGACAAGTTAGAAAAATTAAAATTTTAAATCATTTATTTGTAGTCAAGGTAACGACTACCGACTGTCTTTTAGAACAATTAACATATAAAGTACAATTTTACTTTAACATTTAGGTCCAAGGTGGAAATCAGTTTGCTGCCTGACATACTTTAATCTAACGTATCGTCGATTCGAGGCAGATGAAAGCTGTCTTTCTTGGTCACGTTCTTTAACTTGTGATAGTCCACGCAGTATCTCGTAGTTCCATTATTTTTCTTGACGAGCACTCCTGAAGGCAACAATGAGCTAGTCCTTGGCTCTATTACTTTCTATTCTTTTATCTCTCGAATTATTATTGGAGCTTCCTCTTTCTTCGTTCGTGTTAGTCTTCGAGCTGAATGTCTTATTGGCTTTGCATTACTAGTATCGATTTTGTGTTTGACGGCTGAGGTTCTACCAGAGTTCACTACTTTTGGTACTAATAGTTCTCAATACTGCAAGAGAAATTCTCTGATTTTCCTTTTCTCTGCCTGATTCAAGAATAGACCAGCTACTGATAATTTTTTTTTGAATATATCAGTGGAATTGTCAGTTGTCATTGTTTGATGAAGTCTGGACGTCACTGGCATGCAGGAACCAATCCTGGCTTCCGAGTAATCGGTCACGTTCATGACATGCATTGGGATCTCCTTCGCCGACGTAACTAATACTTTTCCAATTAGTACTCTTCTGCCAACCTATTCGTCGTGGTTCCATTGCTCAATCATAACCGGTGTACGTTTTTCCATGGTTCCCCGTCGCCGCGCTACTATCATGGTTTAGCATAGTGAAGGTAGAACGGTTTCTTCCTATACAACTGCCAACACCGTGCTGCCTTCATATGGATGAAGGATTTTTTATACAGAACCAACTTTGAAGTTTCTGATTATAAAGTTCAACTGGAAGCCATGTACGATTACCGTATGCCTGAACTTTTCTGCACCAATCCACAATTGAATTTGTGTCTCTACATGAACGTTGGCACTCTTAACTGTGGTGGTTCGCAGCCAAAGTCTGGTTGGTAGAAGCTTCATTTTGTAATTTACTATCTCCGGCCGTATAATAGTTCTAGTCGCTCCAGTGCCTCCCAGCAGAATATATTTCTTGCCATTCACTTCGCCATACACATATACACTGTCGTTACGACATCTGAGAGAGGCTATCAATACGAGTGGGTCTTTGGAACGATCCGACCCGTTCTAATTTCCCTGTGACTGGGGTTCTTGGTTTGCAGGAGTACTGTGGCGCTTACATGAACTGCCTACATGCCCTAGCTCAGCACAAATCCAGCATCTGATCTTTTTCGGCTTCTTGTCTACCATACTTTTTATCAAGTTATTGATCTGGTCTTCGTCACCATCTTCTTGGATGGTTTATTTTTATATATCCCGAAGTCTCCGCGGCTGCTTCATATTCAAGAGCAGCAGTCCATACATCGACCGATGTTTCTGGTGGTCACGTAAGCCGCTAATAATAGCCTGGATTCCATCATGTTCCCTGGTGCTGATGGATAAGCAAATCGAACTAGTCGAACAATATCCACTTCATACTCTTGAAGGGTCTCATTACGGTCCCGCCTTCAGTTCTGTAGCTGGGACTGGTACAAGTATTCTTGATGTTGATGACTATATCGCATGTCCAACCTCTTCTTCAGCTGCTCGGAGTCATTCTTTTCTTCAAGGGGACTCGTCTGAAGTACATCTAAGGCTTCTCGACAAAGCGCGATTGTTAAGTTTACTGCCTTCTTCTTATTGGACCAATTATTCACTCTAGCGGCTGCTTCAAACTGATTTATTTAATTGGCCCACGATGTTTTTCCGTCAAACGTTGTGACCTTGACACGATCAAAACTGCCAATATCTTCTATCATGGTATGTATTCCGGGTTTGCAGTGCTTCATTTTATCGACCTTATATTATTTTGCCTGCGTGTCTTGTATTCTTGAATCTGTTATATTTCCCTCCATTTCCATGATTTACTCGTCCATCGTTGTCATCTTATTCTTTATTTCAGCGTCCATTGTGCAGCAGTCTTATCAAAATCAGTCCTTGGCGTAGGAAGAATGACTTCGAAGCGGTGAGGCACTGAAAAGCAGAGGGCGGAGCTAAGGAGTAGCAGAAAGGCCTCTGTACTGCGGTGCAGAAAAGGAACGGAACCCTTACTGTACTAATCGTTCCAAAAACTCCAAATGGCAGAGACACAAAACAGAACGACCCTCAGTCCGGGGCACCCCTTAAATGGGGAGAGGGTGCTAAGAATCCCTCCGTTGAAAGTTTACAGAAACAATCTACGCATTGCGACATGAAACGTAAAAAGCCTTTTTAGTACAGGAAAACTGGCAAACGTCGTACAAGAAATACATAGACTAAACACAGGCGTACTGGGTCTTAGCGAAGTAAGATGGCCTGGATCAGGTATACAAAAAACAAACAATGGACGTATATATTACTCAAGGGGAAACGGACAGAAATCACCAATTTGGTGTTGCTGTGATCCTTACGGACAAAGTGTTACAATCAGTCACGGACTTTTTACCTTTGAATGACAGAAGCATGATGATAAAACTAAAAACAACTCACAGAATTATGAAGATCATTCAAACTCATACCCCCACGATAAAATAGAGCAGTTTTACGGCAAATTAGAGGAAATAATGCGCATCACCAAAAAAAGTGAAATAACAATAACTTAAATGCCAAAATAGGCGAGGGAGCGGATGGCGATCACATGGGAGACTCTGCTCTTATTCTCAATATCCGATTTACAGACGAAATTTTATTTTCTACGTCAGCAGCAATGACATTTTTCATTGATAAGATATCGGCAAAAATATCGTTCTTCATAGTAGACATCTTCTTGTCGATAGTAGCAGAAACACCGTTCTTTATGCAGAAATATCGTTTTCTATATATTAGCAGAAATATCGTTCTTCATAATTGAAATAGTCCCATCCATGTTAGCAGAAGTATCGTTCTTTATACTTGAAATATCGTTCTTAATATCAGAAATTGACGAGAATCAATTTTCTACTAATTCACTATTATTTCCAGAAATCTACTCGCAAATTTCCAATTCTGCCTTAGGTTCCGTCATTTTCATTCAAATTAGTTTTTTAGCCATTTTTACGTAACTATTTATTTATATTACCCCATAACTGACACCGATGTAATGTTTTTCTTATTTATTTGAATAGTTTTTATCACGACGGTTGGGATAAATTTATACACACGTACGTCTACTTACTTTTAATTTGTTTATACACTGTATATTCATTTATGCTTAATTTATGCACACACATAACTATTCAATACATTTATATTAGATACACTGCTCACTATTTATGTTCACTGTTCTGCTCACGACATTATTAAAATGTAAACTAACTTAGGACTCGCAGGTAGTCGCCTTTTATTCCAAAACCACTTTCCTGAACATTTGGATACCTGCAAGTTCTAGAATGCAACTCTCAAAGAACGATCGACCTTCTTAGAAATTCCTCTATAAAAAACAATTACAACAAAATTCGTGCGCTCTCGTAAAATGTGTAACTTTCGATAACATCGAATTATACAAGGACTACACCAGTGTGCGATTTCAGTATCAACGAGGAAGTATGTTATTTTATTTCATGTATGTCATTCAGTCATTTGTGTTTGATTAAATATAAAATATATGTTTCACACAAATTTTTATAATTAATGTTATTGTGTATGTGTGAGGGTTTGATTTACTGATGACGGACTTACGAAATTTCATATTTGTTAAGCTGGTACGAGCAGTTCACTAGGCTACGGGTATATACAATGTCTTTGTACATCTCTATGTATGGTCCATTGTTTCATTACGGTTCCCGGCAAGATTATTTGTCGATAACTTCCAAACATCAGTTTTTGTTTTAATACACATAATTCGATGGTTATTTGCCAATATCATCACTTTTTCTTCACTTCCTATTAATTTCTTTAACCAAGTGTAGTTCTAATGTCATTTTTAATTATATACCAGATTGTCATACATCTACTAGATGACACCTGGGTTCTACAATGAAACGTCCCAATTGGTCTGTACATCCTTTTTTACACTTTTATTTTTGTTTACGTTGAAACATTATTTTTATAACTTAATCCATCCACATCAACTTATATGTTGCCATATTCAATTGATTCTCTATTCAAAATGATATTTGTTAACATAATCACTTACCACCTGGTTCCATACACGGAAATTTGACTATAGATTTGCTCTATCACTAGTACGTAATTATTAATTAATAGTAAAAACCAAATAAAGTTGCGTTTACGTCACCAAGGGCGTATTTCTATCGCATGTGTGGCTACATTTCTATCGAAAAGTGCATATACTCAAATTTGTTAATTAATCGTTTCTAAAGTTAACTCAATCAATGAAAAAACTTTTGTACCAAAATAATGTATACGCAATATTAGGTTTAGACGTCCCTCGATGTACACATTTGTGTTAAAATTTTCATCAAGAAGCCTCCAATTATTGACGGTAAAATAGTCACCGCCAGAAATAATGTCATGTTACCGCGTTGTTTGTGACTTTTCTACTCATGTATTGTCATCGCTTTTTGAGGTTATAGTTACGTGCTTTATAAAATTTTCTTATGAGAAATATTTATAGTCAAAACTGTTTTTGTTTTCAAAACAACAAAGCATTTTCTTCTGTGATTGTTAAAATGCCCAAATAGCTGAATAGCCGATGCAAAGAACTTGTGGCTTCATTAGTAAATTATTTTGAACAAGAAAGGAATAATAATCGTCCTTTGTTGTCCTTAAATGCTGTACAAGAGGTAGGTAATACGTGAATAAAATATCCTTACTTTACTTTACGAAAATTTCTTTTATTTTAGCGTATAGCTGCTGCTTTAAAAATCAGTGCAAGAACAGTAAGCAAAATTTGTCAAACAAAGAAAAAAGGTGAAGAGTTTGAGTCACCAAAGAAAAAACGTTGCGCTCATAAACGAGTAACAAATACAGAAACTTTAAATACAAGCTCTATTCGTGATACCATTTACAACATGTACCAGAGAAATAAGTATAATTACGACAATTGTATATTTAACATATTCTCATTTCTGTATGCTTTTAGAACAGCACATAACGATTCAATCATTGTGGTCCCAACTAAGAGAAAAAGAATTATTTAATGGTAGTACCACTTCTTTAAATAGATTGCTCAAAGAACTTGGGTTTAAGTGGATGAAAGATAATCCACGACGAGTACTTATGGAATTACCTAATGTGGTTTTGAAGAGAGTAGAATTCTTAAGATATTATAAAGAACCACAGGACGAAGGTATATACCAATTTGTGTTCATAGATGAAACCTGGATATTTCAAAATGGCATCATAGGTCATTCATGCCAAAATGAAAATATCAAGAGTGTTAAAACCACTAAAACGGATGGCAAAAGGTTTGTTATATTGCAAAACATAAGTGGTTACTGAAACATTATCTAAATAATATTATTACAGATATATTATACTCCATGCTGGAAATGAAAACGGATTTATTGAAGGTGCTGAAGCAATATTTTGTTCAAAAATCCAACTTAATGATTATCATGGGGAAATGAGCCAGGCAAATTTCTTGAAATGGTTTGAATATCAAAATTTAGAGAATCCTTCTCTAATTATACTTGATAATGTACCTTATCACAGCATGTTATTGCATAAAACTCCAAATACAGGATGGTCAAAATGTGCTATTCAGGAATGGTTGACAGAAAAAAACATTCTCTATTCTCACATGTTGTTCAAAACAGATCTGTTGCAAATCGTTTCTCAGTAAATATACAGATATATTCTTACTTATTGCCATTTATTTTAAACATTTTTTTTGTTTTTTTTTAGAAATAAGCCACCAATCAAGTATATAGGGGACGATATGGCAGAACAGTATTGACACAAAGTTTTACGTCTTCCTCCTTACCATTGCATATTCAACTCTATCGAATTAATTTGGGGCATAGCAAAAAATTACTACAATAGGCGCATACTGGTAGGGATGGTAACAGTGCGAATAACTGCCTGAACATGTAGCACGAGGCACTGCACATGATAACTCTTGATATGTGGAAAAATTCTATACAACATACTGAAAGAGAGATATTTAAATGGTATGACAGGGAAAGAATATTTGATCGTCCAGAAATTAGTCCGATAGTTATAAATTTTAATAGTGAAGAGAGTGACACTGATGTTGAATCAGATGAAGAAAATGAACAAGAAATTGAATCTGCCTAGTTTCATTTCACAATATGTTGATTTGTTTAATGTTAGTTTTTGTCTTCGATAATACTTTCATTATTAAACATATTCTATTTTATTACTTGTATTTTTATTATATTTATTTATTAAAAGATTTGGTAAGTTAGTAATAACCTTACCACTTTTATTCTAGAATTCATTACTTTGTGAAATCTATTCATAAATTTTATTAACAAAAAACGTAAATGAGGAAACTCCACACTATATTAAACGAAAACTATCGATAATTTTGTAGTTTTCATTTATAATATTATGAAATTCTATTATTTCGTGAACACTCTGACAACGCTACAAATAGTCACAATGATGACGTAAACGCAACTTTATTTGGTTTTTAGTATACTTTTATCTTCTACTCTGCGAAATGCACAAAGTGTGTGCATTTTTTGACAAAATAGAAAATACTGTTTATATTCCAGACATGTAAATAAAATCAATAAAAATATATCATCAAAATATTTCTTTTCTGTTCCATCATCAACGTTTTGTTGTATAATTAACTGCTTCAAATTACTAAAATACCTTGACAATCTTCTTAAAACATTCTCTGCTAATCCAGTTTCCTACTCACTATTTTTTATAATCTGAGCGCGACCGTCGTCTTCAGTTGTCAAGACCATTTAACGGAACCCTTGTATACCAAGCCCTTTCAACCTCTTAATGCGTAAAAGTTTTTTAGGGAATCAGGACAATCGTTCTTACCCCTTTTGCTTTAACTCCTTGCAAATTGACTAACCTTCTTGAATAATTTCAGAAGCCTTTTACATTAACCTGTGAAACGGAAAAGTACAGTGTATTTTTGAATAAATAAAAAGGGTGTTTTTGAATCAATCTTTTCAAATGGCATCTTTGGAATGTAAAGAGAATACTGTAATGTAAACATTCTATAGGTGAATATTCTCCATTATTTTTGAGAGATACCATTGTTTAATTCAAGCTTAGAGCTGTGTCTTCCGGTAATTTATCCCAGATTATATCATGTGGTGACTTAAATAATATACTGAAAATAGTATAATTAATAGTCTAATAGATCTAGTTAGTTTTTAAAATATTAATCCATTGATTAAAGAACCAAAAAGAATGTAACATTGTAGAGGTCACACGGTTATATTTATAAAGTGAATTAAAATGAACCAATTAATTTGGTTTTAGACTAGCTTTAATTATCGAATAGTCTACAAATAGCGGACTGGCATGTTTAGGAGAAATCAAATGCTTCAGTAAAAATAGTATCTAATCACTACAATAATAGCTCCAAATTTTTAAAACAAGAGATTAACACCAAAAAAAATGTATAGCAAATAGATAAATTGTATGATTTATTTTTAACTAAAATCTATTAATACAGTTCTCTTATTTTACCTTTTAAAGAATTTCATTTATATATTTTCATATACAACACTTTTGAACAACCCAATATCATATACAGATTCGGCTCATATTTTTCTTGGATATAGGCAAAACAATTAAGTGACAATAAAAGAGAACGATATTCATATGAAGCGAGGACAGAAGAGAGAACGTAGATGAAGGCGGTGATATCCCTACTATTCATTGCGACAGCGACCGATCTCACCAGTGTTGCCAACCTTGATGTAAGCTTTTTCCCTCCACTTACCTCAAAAACTCTGACATTTTTGAAAAAAATCCCTCCCGTCAACAAAATAGGTTTTATACCAGAAATACAAACATGTGCATATTTTCAAAAAAATATTTTTTATAAGAAAAACGAATGTAGTTACATAACAAAGTATAAAAAGTCTAAAAAACATAAATCTTTTAACAAAACGTTAGAAATACGTCAAAAAATTAACAATTCTATTTCATACATTTTTTTATTATGTAACTTTAAGTGCTCATCATTATACCTAACTGAATACTTAGTACAGTTTAAAATTTAACCTAAAGAAATGGTCATAAACAGTAAACCATTTATTAGTTTTCATTCATTCGAATTCTTTTCTAATAATCTTTTGAATATTTTTTGAAATTTTTTTACAATTTGGACTATTCCCGTTTTCAGTTAACTTTTTCCCTTTTATGTTGAAATTTCCCGCAAAACGGGACATTTCCCTCCGGCTGGCAACACTGGATATCACCCGTCGACTTCCAACACACACGTTCAGATTCATTTTTAGACAGACCGTCAGCCGAGTCCATAGAGTGTGAAGAGTAAGACAATAGTTTCTGGTGTTTTAATTTAAAATTACAAACAACTAAATATGCCGACTGTTTATACCACACGAGAAAAAATTCAAATTGTAAAATGGTTTTATGGGAGTCATTCGGTTCGAGATGTAAATTTATTTGCTGTTGCCTTCGAAAATAGGCCAATTCCTTCGGCTAACACATTTTCTGCAATTATAGCCAAATTTGATAAATTTGGCTCTGACAATAATTGCAAAAAGTGTTGTCCATCTAATCGACCACGTCGAAATCAAATGACCCAAGAACGGGAAATTAGGGAAACACAAGTCGGTGCATTAGCTGAGGCTACAGCGTCTTCAAGTAGACAAATTGCCGATGAAAATGGCTTGAAGGAGAGACGGGTGAGAAATATTTTAAAAAGAAACGGGTATTCCTGTTTCAAAGTACAGACCACTCAAGAATTTTTTCCTGACGACAATTTTAAACGGATGGATTATTGCGAAATAATGATGGAAAGAACTAATCAAAATATAAATTTTTTGAAAAATATTTTATTCACGGACGAGTCTTCTTTCACCCTCCATAGAAAGCATAATCCATCCAACCAGCAATTTCCTGATCGAGTCATTGGTACTAGAGGAACTATAAAATGGCCCCCACGGTCGCCAGACTTAGCGCCTCTTGATTTTTATTTTTGTGGAATGCTTAAAAGCAATTTATACAGATTTGAGTTCGAACGAGCTACCAACTTGGAAGAGTTAAAACAAAAAATCACACAATTCTGTGCACAAATCAGACCTGAGCAACTTAATGATATGAGAATATCATTGTGCAATAGGTTTGGTTCCTGTTTAGCCCAAGCTGGAGGTTTGTTCGAACCACTCTTGCATTATTTGTTTTTTTTTATTTGATAAGAATGCTTATTTTCACATAAATTTTATATTTTAGCTGAGTTGTTTTTTATTTTTTTACCAGAATTATTGTTTTATTTTTCATGTCTGCTATGGCAGGAAAGAAATTAAATAAATAAGTTTGGAGATAAGATATTATTTTAATTAAAAGATAAACATAATATCTTTCATTTGAAATAAAATATCGTAAAATACTCCGGCAATTGCTGCAATTCGATCTACACACTACCGATTATTGCACATTACTAAACTTAAAATCTTTTCAGAAAGCAGAAAGTCATAATTCACACTACGTGTAGAAGGAGCGCATCCCCACTAATTAGTTCATCACAGAGTGGGATTTATCGCGTACTCGCTTTTTATAAAGCTGTCTCTTCTCCTCCCGTTAAACGGTAATATACAAGAAATATATAAGCCGAATGTGTATGTAATCAATATGGTTGAAAAACCCAGTATATGTAAGATTTGGCACCCTATTTATTTTCTGATGACATTTACATGTCACAATTGAAAATTATATTTAAAATTGAAAACTGAGATCACTGTGGCCATTTTGCTGATAAATAAAAGAATCCAAATCTCTCTTTAGCAGGAAAATAATAAATTTATTTTTTTTTTAATAGAAGAAAGTGTGTAACCACAGTGTAATGTGGTTATTTTATTCAGAAAAAAGAGGGAGTTGAATTTGTATATCCGCACGGGGAACATCTCTTTCAAGATTTCTCCAACGAATTTGTAAATCAGTTTATTAGAATTTGAATATTGAGATTAATAGGACAAACAAATGAGAAAATGGGAGATATTAATTTACAGAAACTAAGAAGCGAAGAAGTTATGCAAATTTATGGAAAATATATTTATTTGAAAATAAAAGATTTAAATGGTAATATGGCAAGACCAATATGGACATATGGTAAAAGAAATAATGATAATACGGGGAAACAATTTGATTGGGAATTGAAGGAAATGAACAAAAGATTACAAAAAACTATAGATGAAATGGAAGAAACCACAAGAGAAAAGGGAGGACGAATAATTTCTACAGAAAATGTCGGAATAAGAGTAAAAAGTGACAGAAATATGAAAATAATTGATCCAAGAATATTTAATAAGACAATTAAAAATGAAATATAGGAAGTGAGAGTATTATGGAGAAGATAACAATAAAAAGTAGAACCAATGATATGGAAGAAATTGCAACGCAAATTTTAATGCACTTCTGGGAAAAAAGTAGAAAAACAAGTATATATTATGAAATGAAAGTAAGATATGGAAAATGATTTTAAAAATAACATAGTGGAAAATCTAAAGAAATTTAGGAAACGAAAAGAGAATCAAACAGTGAGAGAAGAGAGTAAAAAGAAGTTTAGGAAAAGAGAATAAAATTGAATAATAAGAGAGGATTATAGGAAATAAATCTAGTGAACGAAAAAGGAATTGCATGGTTGAAAAAAATAGATAGTAAAAATGGAAAATTTAATGGAGATTACGAAAATTGGAAGCTTATAATAAAAAAATTATAAATTTACAATTGGAAGAAACCATATTCAACTGTAAACTATTGGGTATCCTAAATATAAATGTAGATGTTATAATACGAAATGATGTATTAGAAAAATATGAAGCAATCATCAATTTAAAAAAAAATATACGGTCGAATGGAAAATGGATACTATTAAAAGTAATAGAGGAAGAAGATGAATAAAAAAAATATAAGTTATTGTAAAAATAAAAAATTAAAAGATGAAAATGAAAAATTGAAATATGAAAGAGTAGAAGAAATAAAAGATGTGCAATTGAATGATAATTGGATAGATAGTAATGAAGAATATTATGAATTTATAAATGAATTATTAAAGAGGTATGGGAGAATAATGTCGAAGGAACCGAGCGTGGCTTAAAAAAATATGGATATAATTTGAAGGTGAAGAATATTGAGAATTTTTGAAATAAAATCATATCGAGTACTGTATAAATTGAAAGACAGAGTAAGAAAAGAGTTGGAAATACTACAAAAGGAAGGGATCATAGAAGAAATTATAAACATGTAAATAGGAAATTTTGAAACGAAATAGTATATTAAAGTATAAGTGGATAAAGTGGTCTTTCAAACACGCGTAATTTTCGAGCACGACGGCGCAGCCGGAGTGCTCGAAATAGAGCAAGTGTTTGAAAGACCAGTTAACCACGAATACTTTACGCCATGTTTTTTATTGGTGCACTTTGAAATCATGAAATATTATTATTATATTATTACTACAAAAAAATGGAAGTCCGTCCTCGATGCCCAGCCAAGTTTCGTGACAGTCCATCCTAAATAGTATTTATTTTTATTTGACGTTACGAGGTACTGCTGTCAGATCAATAATCAAAAAGTTTCTTCATTCATATTTAAAAGGATACAATGTATATATGAATATATAAATAAATTTTGCAGAAAAAACCAACTAAGACATTGGTTCACAAGGAAGATATACAATTTAAAAACTAATAAAAAAAGTTGTCATTGATACTTACGTTTCTCGAGTTGTTGTTGTTACCATAGGGACTTTAAAAAACGCGCGTGTTTGAAAGTTCGATTTGAACACGCTGAGGCGTGCTTTAAATAGGTAATATGAGGCATCAATAAAAAAAATGATATTATGGCACGTGAAATTTTAAATTTAGATATAGTAGAATTAATAAGTTTCATGGGAATTAGGATAATCATTTTAATGTTATTATAAACAAATTGGAGGTTTCACGAAGTTAGAGTAAAATTGGCAATGTGGAAAGATGAATTTATAGTATGAAGCATCGATTTGTTATTATTTTATTAGGGGGATTTATGTTAAATTTTGAAGAATTTATATTTTCATATGCAACAGTTTTGAACAACCCAATATTATATATGTAATCAATATGGTTGAAAAACCCAGTATATGTAAGATTTGGCACATTATTCAATTTCTTATGACATCTACATGTCAGAATTGAAAAGTATATTAAAAATTAAAAACAGATGTCACTGTGGCCATTTTGCTGATAAATAAAAGAATCCGAATCTCTCTTTAGCAGCAAAATAACAAATTCAGATTTTTTTTAAAAAAGACGAAAGTGTGTAACCACAGTGTAATGTGGTTATTTTATTCAGAAAAAAGAGGGAGTTGAATTTGTATATCCGCACGGGGAACATCTCTTTCAAGATTTCTCCAACGAATTTGTAAATCAGTTTATTAGAATTTGAATATTGAGATTAATAGGACAAACAAATGAGAAAATGGGAGATATTAATTTACAGAAACTAAGAAGCGAAGAAGTTATGCAAATTTATGGAAAATATATTTATTTGAAAATAAAAGATTTAAATGGTAATATGGCAAGACCAATATGGACATATGGTAAAAGAAATAATGATAATACGGGGAAACAATTTGATTGGGAATTGAAGAAAATGAACAAAAGATTACAAAATCTGTATTCGGCAATCAATTTTAAATTCATTGAGTGTGTGCTTCATAAAAATCCAGTGGAAGATCCTGTATTCTAAATTATATTTAGAATAGTGAGAGTTGTACGAGCTGTGTTCCTAGTATTGGTGAGACCATTCAAAATTTAAAATAATGCATTATTTCATTGAAAACGCCAGGCCTTTACACAAAATTAAATATTAGATGCATCCAAATAGTAAATTTATAAATTTGAACTCAAATTAACAAAGGGAAAAAGTATACGTTACGAATAATAGAACAATCAGAAGAAGATGAAAAGTATTGTGATCAGATCTTTGACATTTCGAACTCAAGTGACATTTCAAAATGATTTGTATATATTTCGGTAAATAGATATTAGGTGTTTTAGTTAGTAATTTATCTAGTTTTAATTTGTATTTGGGGTACATAAGGTTTTTAGTTATTTGTTAATGAAAAGGGAAACTAAGATTTGTTTTATTTGCAATTGGGTAATTATTCTTGAATTTTAGCTTACATTGACTATCATTTATAATTATTTGGAACAGATTGATTAAAATTAAATTTATTTAATTCAACAAAAATTTTATTCTTTTTTGACAGTGACATTTAGTAGAATATTAGTGACAAATAATTTCATTGAGATTTAGTAAATGTCAGAAAGAAAGTAAATAGCCCTGTATAATCTAAACAAACAGCCATACGACACTGCTGGATAGATAAACAGGAAACATAATCAATATTTAATTTGTACATTACTTTGAAATCATAAATTTTTTTTATGTCTATAGCGCATTGAACCCACCCTGAGATAATATATTTTTACATTAAATTTATTTTTCAATGAAATAAAAAATATTGATAGCCGGAAATTATTGGACAGTGTCAGTGTCAATTTTTGAAATACATAACATACGATGTATTAAGCCGTGTGTACAATTTTGTCGCAACCAACGTGAGGCTTTATTAAACAGGCTCGATAAATTGAGATGATAGTATGGGATTATATCTTTATAATTTTAAAATCAGTATAAATATTATCAGCACAACGTGTGTACACTATACTACGCCTAATGATCGCAGTAGTTTAAAAAAGGTACAGATCTGATCAGACTTCAATCATGATCGCTACTTATATTAAATTTTCCTTGTCACAACAACAATATAAATTGCGCTACAAAAAATAAACGGTTCTAAAGATTGAAACTAACTTTTCCGCATCTGTGGCTCTGAAAAATATTCTATCATAAAATTGTTGCTCATATACACTTCGGGGGATGTATCGTGCTAACAAACCGAAATTTCGCCAAATAAACCAAAAATTTAGTATATCTGGATTTATAGGACCCACTATACTCGCTCTAGTCAACTGAAAATCAATAAGGTATATTTGTGATATACCTTGAACAATATTCAATCATAAAATTGATCAATCGTATACTCTCTGGAGGCTGTATCGTGCTAACAAACTGAAAATTCTCCAAAAATCACAAAAATTTGGTACTTCAAGTACCATAGCACACGTTGTACTGGCTTTAGTGAGCTGAATATCAATAAGGTTCATCTTTAACATGCTCTCAATAATATCCAATTATAAAATTGGTCACTTGTATCTACTTCGGAGGCTGTATCGTGCTAAAAAACTGAAACTTCTCCAAAAATGACAAAAATATCGTACTTAAAGTACTGTTGCACCTGTTGTATGGGCTCTGGTAAGCTGAAAATTGATAAGGTTCATCAGTGAGATATTCTGAATAATATTCGATCATAAAATTGGTGACCATAAAATTGGTGACTTGTTGGTGGTGACTCCGGAGGCTGTATCGTGTTAACAAACTGATATTTCTCAAAAAATGACAAAATGTCGTACTTCAAGTATCATAGCACCCGTTGTACTGGCTCTGGTGAGCTGAAAATCAATAGGGTTCATCTGTGACATATCCTTAACATCATTCCATGATAAAATTGGTGACTTATAGCACTCCGGAGGCTGTATCGTGCTAACAAGACATGTAAGGAAAAGTGGCCGACGACAACGAAGACGACATACACACAGGATTTTTTTTCTGAAAACCGTTTTTTCGTGTTGTTGTTGATAGAAAACGTAAAAATAACTCAAAAAAAATTCTAAATTCCAACTTTTTTTGGTGTAAACCAATACTTTTCTCGCATATTAGATAGATTGGACGGAAAAGTAAAAATATGGAAGGCAACAGAAAAATTGTAATTATCTTGCGTCTTGTTGAATTATAGTATCTGTCAACAATGTTGCCGTTCATTATTTTTAAGGCACAGTGACAATAAAACATTTGTAAGTGTAGAAACCAGTTTTCTTTCTTGTTTCCTGTTTATTTGCTAGGTTTAGAGGACGAAAATTTTGGCCGAGGAGAAACATGGCTGGCACCCATTTTTTTTATATTATTCCGGATATATTATAGTACTCAAACCCACTCACATACAAAATAAGCGGAAGGCCGGAAAGGTTGTCACCGAGATCTGCTGAACTCACCTGTAGCCCGTAGGGTCGATACTAGGGAAAGCTAGTGACCAATTTTGGCGGTTGCGCTTGTCATATTATGTAAAGGACTATTTAAAGTTAATGATATTGAATAAATATATGATCAAATTACAGTTACTAATTGCGAGAACCGTTTTCTTATCTTATGTTAACTCTAATAGTTATATAATTCGACGAAATTTACGTTTCTTAGCCCTTAATACTTTTCCACCCAACCCTATCTAGTATGCGAGAAAAGTATTGGTTTACTCCCTAAAAAAAATTGGAATTTTGGATTTTTGTAGTTATTTTTTCGCTTTTCAGCAGGAACAACACGAAAAAACGGTTTTTAGACAAAAATCCTGTGTGAATGTCGGCGTCGTCTGCCACTTCTCGTTTTGTTAGCACGGTACGGCCTCCGTATATTATATTATTCAGAACATTTCACAGGTGAACCCTATTGATTTCAGCTCAGTAGAGCTAGTACAACGGGTGCTATGGTACTTGAAGTACGACATTTTTATAATTTTTGGAAAAATTTCAATTTGTTAGCACTATACAGTTTCCGGAACCTATACCAGTGATGAATTTCATGATTGAATATTGTTCAGGGCGTCTCATAGATGGATTCTATTGATTTTCAGCTCACTAGATTCAGTACAACGGGTGCTATAGTATTTGATGTACCACATTTTTGGAGACATTTCGGTTTGTTAGCGCGATGCAGCCTTCGGAGTGTATACAAGAGACCAATTTCATAATTGGATATTTTTCAGAGTGTCTCAGATATGAATACTGTTGATTTTTAGCTCACTAGATGCAGTTCAACGGGTGCTATGGTACTTTAAGTACCACTTTTTCTCATTTTTGGAGAACTTTCAGTTTGTTAGCACGATAAAGCATCCGGAGTGTATACAAGTGACCAATTTCATGACTGAATTTCGTTCAGAGCATCTGATATATGCACCTTATTTATGTTGAGCCTACTAGAGCCAGTACAACGGGTGCTATGGTACTTAATTGCCTTATTTTTGGTCATTTTTTGAAAACTTTCGGGTTGTTAGCACGATACAGCCTCTGGGCTGTAACAAGTTACTAATTTTATAATTCGATATTATTTAGGATATCTCACAGATGAACCATATTGATTTTCAGCTCACCAGAGCGAGTATAACGGGTCGTATAAATCCAGATTTACTACATTTTTGGTAATTTTTGGAGAAATGTCGGTTTATTAGCACGATACAGCTGCAGAAGTGTTTATAATTGACAATTTCATAATAGGATATTGTTTACGGTGTCTCACAGATGCGGAAAACTTAGTTTTTATCTTTAAAACTGTTAATTTTCCATTCAAATGAAAGCTATTGCGAGAGTAAAACTATTTCATATAATTTTCTTAACTTCTTTTAGTTAAGATAGCTCGTTAAGTTGGGAAATTGTAGAATTGCAGTAGCAGCGTTATAAGAGATGCCGTTTGCATGTACAATATACCTTTGAAATGCTTTTAGCTGAAAGTATATACACTGTGATTTGGCTGAAATATTGTCTCAGGGCGCTAGTAATGCACTTAGCGAGCGTTTAAGCGAAATGACAGTTGAATATTCGTTAAGAAAGAGAATGAATTTTAAACAAACTTAGGACAAGTGCCTATTACAGTTCGCTTAGCAGAGGCGTTGCTAATAAAAGGAAGATTTCACTCACTCATTTCATTTCAACTTAGTTTAAAGAAGAGAGGTTGTTTTTCTGTAAATAAAATGATTGATGAACTTCTGGAATTGGGAATTCAAATGGGAATTGGAATTCCATATTCAGATATTCAGTTTTTTGTTTTAGATATTTTATTAGTCTTTTATTGTTTGAAATAGTGTATTACATTAAGAGTGCGGAAAGTGACATTTTTCACACAAGTGGGAAATATTGTAGCGCGAGGCGTAAGCCAAGTGCGACAATCTTACGTTATATTTGTGACAGTATATGCTTGAATATTGTTTCTATAAAAAAGTCTACATGAATTTACAATTACTTCTATAGTGCAATAACAATAATCAATGTTTATTTGAAAGAATGACCATAGGTTATTAGTTATTAGATACAACTGGGGAACAAATTGATTTATTTGGAACCATAAAAATTAAAAGTGAATTGGTTATTGTTATAATAATAAATTAACAGTTTTAAGCTTTCGTGGCTATCCCTCAATTACTTGAACTTTAATAATAGCTAAATGTTGTTGTTAAAAAATCAAAATACAAGAAACATCATAATTAGATTAATGTAAATCGAGATATAAGTACATATCTCTGATAACGTTAATTCAAATCTGAATTAGCTCAGTTGGTAGAGTATATGGTATGATGACCGCAAGGTTGTGGTTTCGATTCTCGGCGTTAAAATGTTTTTTCTTTTCTTCATTTTTCATCAATAATTAGTTTTTAGTACAGTTTTCATGTTATTAATATCAATAAGGAAGAGCAATTAAAAATTACATCTGTCAATCTTACGGGATACGCGGTGTTTCGGGTTAAAAATCTGAATCGTCGAATTCCATGCCAGAAAGTATAAATACTAACCTTGGGAGACAAGACAATCCCAATTAACAAATTGTATATATTTGGATAACGTAACAAAATTCAAATAATAAACCTACGAACAAATTCTGCTAGCAATTGTCATGTTTACATTTTTATTAATATCAATTAGACTATACTGTCAAATCCCAAATAAAATTCTTGTTCTATGATTTATATAAATTATTGTTGGTCATTGGATGAAGTCACAGTGGCTAGGTAATTGAATGAAGACGTCTTCCTTTAGTTTGGAGAGGAGAAATATGTCATACTCGTACCCGTTGCTGTTTTTTTTAGCTTCTTCGATTAGCATGTGCTAAATTCCTAGTTTAGGATATTCTAGCTGAAAATATATATATAATAATACTTATAGTAATCGAGGGATTACATTCATTTAATTTGATTTGGAGTATTAATCATCACTTACCTACGAGGTCACCCAAGAACAATAGGTAAGTCTTCATATCAATTTCATCATTTAGCTAGAGCTCTTTTACAGTTATTTGATAGGATTAAACTGATATTTCTGACCTTTCTTTTCTTACCATCTTCTTTTCTTTCACGGTTATTTATCTCATTACATATTTCCGATATTATGGGATCATCACTTTTGGTTCTATGCATCCTGTAGAGTGTGAGACTAAGAAAGATTTATGAGGATCAAGTAGTATCCTAGAAATTGAAGAATTATCTGGTTTTGATTTACTTTGATGTTGGAATGCACCAATATCAATCCCGTTCCTGATACAGATACTAGTTGTAGTTTCTTCACGAGGAAACTTTATTGCCCATACGGATATAAACAGACCTTCAAATAAGCTCGTTCCACATATAACTAGAGTCCTTCTACCCGGTTGAATAAACCCTGGAGTTTAGGTTTAGTCATATACAGGATGTATATAGAATTTCTTGAATACATTTTGATTGACTGATAGAGTTACTGTGCTATAGGACATATATCATTCCATTTTTGTGAATATATGAATTTCTCCCATATTTAGGTTGAGAAGTAGCTAAAACAAATTGATACTTAACAGACCAGTAGAAGTAAGGTTGAACATTTACATGAATAATTCTACGTATATTTACCTGTACCAATACTAACGAATTTAGATAAAAAGTATTATAGATTGTATACTCACCAATACCTGTAAACAAACAGTACTTATTGTCAGAGTAACATGTAATTTACGTTCAATATCCTTCATTTTCATATATGGGTGATGATAATTATTATTGTAAGATTCTTGACGAACTTCAGATCGTCTAGATTATATTAATAAAAATTCTAGCAGAATATAGCGTTACCCGACGTAGAATAATTCTATGGGTATTCCTATTCTTTTTCGTTAACCATAGTCAAGATAAATTGATAAATACGAGACATCTATAGTAAATAAACATTGATCAATACTTTTATGAAACGTATTTTCTTTAACAAAAATCGTTTTACGGCTTAGTGACAGCCGTGCGGAAAGTTGCTTTCCGTACTAGTGCGGAAAGTACTTTCCGTACTAGTGCGGAAAGTAGTTTCCGCAACTAGGACACTTTTCACGGAAGTAGAGAGTTTGATTTGGGCTACTTTCCTATGTGGTCGTAGGAAAATAACTATTCCTATAGAAAATATTCTCAAATTTAAATATTGTAATGTTTTTCTTATTTATTTAAACAGTAAACGGGTGGGATAAACTTTAAACACGCGGTATGGCTACTTACTTATTTATTTAAACACTAAACTACTCACTAACACTTAATTTATGTATACTTAACTATTCAATTGGATTTGAGTGAAATAAATAAGAAAAACATTACATTGGTGTCAGGTGTGGGGTAGTATAAATAAATTGCTATGTAAAAGTGACCAAGAGACTATGTGATCTGAAAGTGACGGAATTAAGAGCAGAATTGGAAGATCGTGACTTGGAAACGTCCGGTAAGAAAAGTGAATTAGTAAAACGACTTAAAGTGGCACTGGAAAATGACGGCTTTGATCCAGAAACAGTTTTATTTAATGACGAGGCTTCCACCTTAATCTCGCCAATTTCTCCTAACATGGACGAGAAGATTTCTGCCATGGAAGAGAACATGGACGAGAAGATTTCTGTTATGAAGAACGACATTTCTGCTAATATTTCTCCCTTTTTTACTAGATAATTCTGGATTGCGGCTTACACAAAAACAATTGGCTCTGGTCTGATAAGACTGGTCACAAAAACAATGTCTAGATAAGATAGTTACAATCGTAAACAATTCTAAGAAATCCCTGCGCACCCACCATAACTTTCATACATGGCTTAGACAGAGTCGGATTCAGGGAATATACCAGTGCGCTGTTTCGTAACAATATTGATTGGATATTGTAATAGGTTCACTTTTCGAAATTTGCATTTTAATTTTCTATTCTATTTCAAAAAATCATTGAACGAACTTGATAATATAGGTAGTAGAGAGTGATCAATCACCACAGAAACAAGTGAGATATGAATATGCTAATACGTATAGGACAATAAATCATATCTAGATTATTTCTCAAAACCAAGTTCTTTTTCTCGTTCTATATTGTCGTGCGAAGCGTTCTACTGCTTGTTTACATTGCCGAGCGAACCTGTCAAGTAATATTTTATAGAATATAGAGTGTTCGAATCAAGTCTGGAACGTCACATTGCCAACATAAACAGTGAAATGATATATATTGTGATGGTTGTCGTGAATAGACATCCCACATCGTGTGCTGCTGAATTTACTGAAACTGGAGGAAATAGTGTATCAACAAATCTGGTTTTTAGAGTTGCTACTGTTTTTTGTGTAGGCTATCAGGGTTCTAACTGATTTGATAAACCACTTTGAGTTGTAAGTACAATATTTGTGATAACTATTCATCATGACTACAAGGCAACAGAAAAAGTGCGAGGACGGAGATGAACTGCACCAAGCAATTAAGTCTGTAGTCAATAAAATGTCAGAGTCATTCACTACCGAGCTAACTAATACCATATTTGAAAAAAATTGTGAAAATACTGAAAAGGAGTTGGACTCATTCAAGAAAAGAACTAGTGAGTTAGAGAAGTTAGTCCATAGTCAAGATGATATTATTAAGTTGATGGTTCAAAATAATAAGAAATGGATCCGTAAAAACTCTTTGGATAGGAAAAGAGGTGAGTGTACTGTTCTGATCTTGCTAAACTTTAGCAGATACTTCTATACGATTAAACACAATTTGATGCTATATATTCTACATTATACACGATTTTCCAATAATGCTACAAACCTCTTGGTATCTTACCTTCGAAGACTCAAACAGATGGTTGTAGTTGATGGACACTCTTCTGATTATATGGATTTAAAGTGCGGAGTCTCTCAGGGTTTCATTCTGGGGCCTTTACTATATATACTTCCCATCTAGTGAAAAAATTTCAGTTGTGTAATGTACACTAATATATGGATGACACTCAAGTTTATTATAGTTTCCACGTCAGTACTGTACTGGAGTCATGTGAGTATGTAAATGAGAAACTCAATAGTATTATTAAAGCTGGAGGGTGCACTACAAAAACATTATTTGAAGTAAGTCTAATGTTATACTTTTTGGCAACAAAATTTTTATTACATCAGCATAATTAAACATAGACAGTATCAGTAACTCACACAGATTTGATTTTTGTTATTTTGGAAGAAAATGTTTATTACCTTATATTGTTTTAAGAGTCATATATGCACATTGAATAAGTCGATTTAACGATTTTTTAAAATTTAGGTCGGAGTCCAACATCATACCTAAACTTTTAGCTTCGCTTACGTTCTGAAGAGCTTTATTCTTTATTACAATACGTACACTATTAGAAATCTCATCTCTTTTATAGATGAGATTTCTAATAGAACTGGGTTCGAATCCCACTTCTGACATCAATGTAACGTTTATTTAATCTCTTTTTGTTTATCTCAATTTATCTTCACTAACACAGCACTATTCATATTAATCATTCATAGACTTAATTTATATTAATATTTATCTTGACATTCCCGTACTAATAAACTGATACCTTTGCACTATATGCATTGGCATATATAAACAAACAGCAGGGTCGGACTGGACTGACTCAAACGCTTGGCCCGCCTAAGTGTTACAATTCAAATCTTTCAATTTGTTGATAAATATATGATAATAATATTTCTGCAATATTTGTCCCATATCTTCTCTATGTTATCAAATAATCAGTGGAATATTAAGTGAATACTTTGAAGTGTAACTCTTCTTTTTCCATAAAAATTTGAAGTATATCATTTCTATTCACAGAGATAGATGTGAAGTTTCAGACAAAGAAATAGAAACTGGATCCTAAATTTTTACACCGTCGCTTCCAAAAAGATATGTATGTCGACTTGAACTCCATTTTTCTACGTTGTAACGTTTTTCTGTTGTTTTCGAGTGTGTGAGTGCAAAGTCAAAGCCGTTCAAAGCGGTATCGCTTTGAAGAAATAAAATTTTCTTTACCAACTCGACTCGAGCACGCTGAAGGGAAAACTTCCATTTTGCCTGGCTGACTTGATAAAATATTTTAATCAACGTCTTTATATTTTCAAGTTTTATCGTGTCGATAAAGCCGGCAGACGCTCAATTCGGTTATAATCTCAAAGACGATATTTAGTAAAATTTGCGTCTCTTTCCTACGCTATATATAGAGTTGAGGTATTCGAATGATAGGGAGGGATGAAAGAGAGAAATTTGATTAACACATAATTGCTTTTGTAATAAAGCTACTTTGTAGTTGTTATACACAATTACGCGTATCTATGTATAAAGATATTATTTATTTAATAGACTCATTCATTATTCTCAGATTAGATATATTACAAATCAGATCCAGAATTTTGTAATGTTTTTCTCGGACATACCTCGTTTATGATATTGGTAGAAGAATTCATAACAGTGCTCCCACGAGGTCGTGAAGAAATCGATAGCACATTACTGCTCTGATTAGTCTAAGTAACGACCAAGTCTGAATCAGTGGTAAAAACCTATCAGGCTCTCTCCGGCGAGTTGTACAGAATACCAGCGATAGAGTCGTTCTTCCTCTTGATTACGACATCTCAGTTAAGTTAGGCCCCCGACCCCCCACCCCCAATCGAAATTTTCAGCAAAAACATATGGACGCTTTTATGCAATACAGTATTAACCTACATTAACAATATTTTGAGTAAAATCTGTCTTAATCAGGTTCATGTTTTTATAGCGTATTTTTTTTATTTTGTTGATATAAATTCCATTTTTCCAAATATAGAGTGAATTTTTCTTTTTAGTTCTTATCCTAATATAATGAAAACATCGCTTTATACTCTTTTATATCAAATTTTTATTATTTGAAATTTGCTCATTGTAATTGTTACTAACGTATGTATGTTAAAGCACTTAACACTTAATTGACAAATCTTGAAAAACAAATAAATGCAATGTTATGTTCCTTATGATTGCATTGCATATTACCAAACTAGGTACTTTTCAAATCAAAAAGCTCCAAGGAAAAAACTAGAAAATAGGTGTTTTTGGTAAACCTTTATTAGAAAATTCTATGACAAACTGAAATGATAATAATGGAACTAAAACAAAACAAAAAATATCTTCCCAATATCACATAAAACAAAATGATTCGTCTATATTAGGTCAAAACAAAAACTATCTTCCTATCACATAAAAAAATATTCGTCGTTCGTTCATAATAAAACAAATTAAATATATATTTACCCAATAAGTATCACTTTATAGGAATTATAGGTTCTCTTCTGCCGGCTCAAAATCAATATCTGTCGGTGATCCAAATCCATCGACATCATCACTAAAATCACCAATCTGAACGTGCCTGAGAAATTGATAAAAAGGCTTAGCATCACTAGGAACTAGTTTTATCATATCTTGAAGATCCTAAAGCTTAAGAGCTGACAGTTCACGCCCATCTGGCAATAGTAAAGGCAGTTGAAATGCAAAATTTGGCTTATTTTTATATCCTTTTAGCCCCCTACCAATATCTACTTCTTTTGGATTATCATCAAGGTTTGATTCCATAAAGAGTTTGGTGGGACAGTTTTTTTTCAATTCTATTTCAAAAGTCTTCAACCATGAAATTTGAAGAGAAAGTTTGGAGCAACACCAATATTCCTATACTATGTCTTAAATGATATGTCGACGATTGTCTCACTGTCGTACCAGAAAATTCTAGACGCTTTTAATAATTTGCATCCCAAATTTCAGTTTACTTCAGAAATAGAAATTGAACTAAAAATTAATTTTATAGACATGACAATCATGCGTCAACAAAATAATGAAAACCTAAAAACAAAATGCACTTGGTCTGGTCGCTACCTAAATTAAAATTCTCACCACCCAAATTCACAGAAAAACAGCGTTTCCTTAAATTTAACTGACAGAGCGCTAGCTCCAACATCAGCTGAATATTGATTCAAGACCTTAAATAAAGTTGAATAGTTCCTTAATGAAAATTGTTTCCCTGAAAAACTAATGAATAGAATCATAAAACAATGTATACACAAATTATATAATAGTAACCTACCAGATAAATAACAACATAAAAAACATATTGCTATGCCTTACACAAAAGAATTATCGGAAAAGTGAAATATATCTTTGGAAAGCACGATATCATTGTATGTCACAAATCACAAAATTCATTATTATCTTTGTTAACATCTTTGAAAAGTAAAGTTCCAACTAAAATGAAATCGAATGTCGTTTATTTAATACCATCTTTTAATCAGTACCAATGAGTACATAGGCATGACTACACAATACCTTAGTAATAGGCTAAACGGTCACAAATATACTAAAAATACCGCATCTGCTTTACACAAACATGAATCTAACTAAAAACACGAATTTAACTTTTCACGATTCCATGATTTTGCACATTGTACAAGTTAACGGAACAGGCCTATAGGACTTGGTGGAAGTTGGTAGCTTATTAAGTCTTATCAAGGGAATTGAAATGGATAGTCACCAGATGCTTAGAAACATGTTAGAGGTCCAGATTAATTTAAACAGTTTCGAGAGTTTGTGCTGAACTAAGATATTACGATTTTTTAGAAAATTATACGAAAGATCATCGAGACCTGCAGCAATATACGACTTTGCAACATTTTGTAAAATCTGAGAAATAGAGGTTGGTGTTGATTGGGATTGAATATCATGATTTATTTTGTAAGTGGGCCTGGATACCAAAACGAGTACGAGTAAAGAAGAAACAAGGGTCCTGGATGAACCCTTGGAAATATTTAGTAGGAAATAACAGTCATCTGACTCGATGTTACGCCACTGGTAGAATTAAATTTCCTCAATTGTTGAAACTTTTGAAATTAATTATCTTTAATTGTTCCTAAGATCAATCAAAAATTTTGTAGAATTTCACATAGTGTTTGTTCTTTTATTTACTACTTTCTCACAAAACTCGTATTTTGATTTAAAGCTAATGAGCTACTTAAGTACCGATAAGCGATTTGTACTCGTTGACTACAAGAACAGGAATGAAACTATAAAACTAAATTCCAATATTTGATTTATTTCAATTTCACTCTTGGTGTTTTTAGAAAAGGGTATTGAGTTTATTAAACGTTGATGCCAGCACACTGTGTTACGAGTAAAGCGACCAACATAATATATTGACAATATTATTTGTGAAACATAAATCCGCATGCATACACTACCATGATTCTATAATGAGTCGTTCTTGAGTTCACATATATTTCTTTTAGAATTGTTTGAAAAAAGAAATTTACTTTGAACTTTCGAAACGTGACTCTATCCTTTCTAAACGACTAATTTTTTTTGGATATTTACTTCATTTTCTTGTAATGAATTTCCTTGCTATCTTACTCATTCCAAGTTTACTTGGAATTGGGTAAACATATATCGGCTGCTAAATAAGTTTCTCCTCCATTTGCCGTTAGTTCTCAAAAAAATATTTCGTGTCTCGTTTTCAATTAAGACTTCATTTAACAAATATATAAACATTTATAATTCTCTTTGGTTGATCATTGTTTTTATATTAAGTGCCTCCTTTTAATTCAGCAAAATACAAAATTCATCATATGTGATAAGTAATATCTATTTAATCTATTATCCATTTATTCGTGGACCATAAAGTTTGGAATATTCTCTGTCATGATTATATATTATCTCAAAATACCGATAAGCCCAACCCTATTTGCAACAGAAGTTTTGTATAAGCTTCAACTTACCAAGTAAATTATTTTTATAACAAAATTGAGGATGTTAATGCTAAAATCTAAATATTAACGAAACATATCAATACATTGATCGATTTTCCTTTTTAAATTAGGAAAATATTTTCAATGATGACACTACATTGATAAAAATTTCAAAATATCTAATTCCTCTTTTCTTTTTTTACAGGTAAGTCACGCAAAAATATTACTGAAATCAAGAACAACAATTTGGTAAGATATTTAATATTATTTATGCCTGCTTTGAAGTCAGTGAGCATTTTTGTGACTAAGATTTTCTTAGTATGGATGTGACCGATACGCTTCACAATCAGAAAATTCACTTAATATTAGCTGTTCGCTATCCTCAGTTTTCTGAAAAACTTCACAATAAAAGCTCGTGATTGTTTCTCTTTAAAGACATCTTTGAAAGAAGTGGACGTTAGAATTTCACTCTTTTCGGCTTTCCTTTTTCTACTGTCCAATCTCCTCTTGCTACAGTCCGGAACTAAGCTTGTGCAACTAATTCTGCTATGACATATTGGCCTATCCTCACACCAGGAAGGGATCTTATCCACATAGAACAAGCTTAATTGTATGATAATTTAAAAGGTATCATGGATGTTCTATCCAGTGGCAGGATTTTGTGCGTGGTATAAGGTTCAGCTTGTGAATATGATTTTCACGAGTATACAAAATTACTTGAAGATCTTTATGACTGCCATATCCGTCCAAAATTATAAGAATGGCGTTAGATTTAGTTGGGTGGATATGTTTTACGAAATTTTTAAGCCATGTTCAAAATACGGAACTGTCCATCCACCCATTGGTTTGTACCACACCAGTTGCTTCATTTGGTGCATTGAACATTAACCGATCATTCATCGGTTTCCTTATAAATATAAGGAGTGGAGAGATGACATTCATACAAGCCATAACCGTAACATTCTGTCCTCTTTCAGCTGATGTTATTTTTCCAACTGGTTTTTTCCCTTTTTTCCTTTTTGAGATAATAGTTTTTTTATGAACACATGAGACAGCTGTCTGATCTGCATTGAATATACGGGATGGAGAGAAATTGTGAGTATCCATAAGAATTTTAAGTTTGTCGAAAAACACACTAGCTTGTGGCTTATTGAAACCAACAGCTCTGGCCAAGCTAGTAGCTTCTGGCGATAGCAATGGTCAATTTTTGAATTTACCGCCAAATCAAAAGCAAACTTGAGAAATTTCTTTCTTGTAAATGGCATTAACCTATTGTTCATATCTTTGACATGATCAACAAGAAGGTTTTCATATTTCAAAAGAAACGTGGCTTCATATCTTCCAATTTTAGGTTTTGTTTGTATTTCCAAACCATTTTTTAAAGCTATAAGTCTTGTATGTAGACTGGTTTTTGGTACATTAACGTACTTATAGCGTACTTATAGCGCCATGTTCTTCGTTTACATACTTTGTAACTCGAATACGGTTTTCTTCCACACAAGAACCACGATTGGTCGTCCTGCCTTTGAACTTCGGCATCCTGTAATAAAAGTAACTTACAATGTAAATCTAAAAAAGTCAAATATGGACGGGCAAACTTTGGCAGCAATTGAAGATAGGTATAGAACATTATATACAGAATATACCTAGTAGAATACCTATTCTACCTCGTAGAATACAAAAATGTTACAATAAACAGAGGGTTCTAATAAAAAAATAAAGTACCGGCGGAGCTGTTCTTAGACCACCATGTACAAAAAAAATATATGTACAAAAAAGCTAAACAAAAAAACAAAATGACTGGTTCGAGCCGTTTTTCGAACACGCCCTTCTCATTTATTATCTAATTCATTTCATACTTTATGTATATATACCGTATGAAGTATTAATTTATATTGTCCCAACATATTCGAATTTAATATTTCCCGGGTTACCCGAATTGCAAAAAATCATTGGGTTAGTAGCAACTTCAAAATACTCGTTTTTTTGTCGGATTGAAAATACAAGCCGATTTTATAATTCCTAATATAGTAGAAACATATTAGTTCACTTTACCAACGTCTGACAAACTTCAAAAAATTGCACAGAACAATCAAAATTACGTATAAAAATTAAAATGTTAAATAGCGTCGTACTTACTTTCCTTACCAACACCAACTGTCTGACACCAATGCGGCCGCTCTGAAATGCTCGACGAAATGGTACTTAAACGTTTCGATAGGTGGCAAAGAGAAGATTGTATAGAACAAGTAAATCTGAAAGTGCAAGAATGATACGCGTTGTATTACGTCCCGTTTCATCGTGAATGGAAATGACTGACCTATCCCTGTTGCGGCATTTTCAAACTCCAATAATTTTATAAGGCAATTTGTATGAAAGAAGGAGAATTGCTGTATGCTTCCTGAAAGGGCTAACAGGCCAAAATGGAGATAAATAGTAAGAAGAAGTATAATGGTATTCAAATTAAATATTTCTAAGTTTAGAAACTAGGTATATATTTGAGAAAACAAAAGGTAAATTCATTTAACAATATCAACGATGTTTGTCTATGCTCCGACGATTCGGAACTTACTCTATGGAATGGGATGACAATCGGGTTCTTTGTGGTTTTGTGAATATTTCTTTGATGACAGCTTGGCAAAATGGTCGAACCTAATAAAAAGCGTCTACTTCAGATCTGCTGAATTATTTTACCAAATTTTAATTTTTATGTATTTTAAAATTGTTTTTCAGTCAATAATGTGATTCACCAAATTAATTAAATGTACAGACGTACATATTTAGAGGCCCCTGTCTTGGGATTTTTGACAAGTATGTATAAAAATTTTTATCAAACTTAAAAAATGTAATCAACATTTTTATAGTGACCGCACAGATGATGGCTTAATGCCGAAAGCGCTCTGCGAAATTTTATTAAAGAAGATTGCACAACTATACATTGTTTCTCTTAAGGGAAAAACATTTGGGATAAAAGGTAAATACTTTTTCAAACAAAAAAAACAGAATTAAAAAAATATAAAACTTTAATAAATTCAGACAGATACGACATTTGACAAATCTGCACGTTCAGAGTTGTTGCCAGGTTGCCATCACAACATGTTTCTAAAACGTACTGAATAACAACGGTTTGAAAAAAAGTTGTACTGACGTATCGAAAGCACACACAAGGTACTGAATACAGTACAAAAGTATCGAAACGGCAGCACAGTTTGGCACTTAATATTCACACACAAACGCGTATCCCGCCGAGCACAGGTTGTACTATCAGTCCTAAAAATGTAAAATATGGTAACCTCCTGCGCTACCCGATGTACCAGGGTACCCGATTTTCCCCTATATATCTGGTACCTGTCTTTCTATTAGCTACAAAAAGGAGAAATACGAGTTTTTTGTTTATGTTTGATAAATACATACTTCCATTATCAGAAACTGTTGATGAAAGCATAAATGAATATTCTCTAATATACAAATTTAAGATTCAGTCGTATGACATAATATGCTGTATCGTCATAATCAATGAAACAGCTCTCTGCTTATATTAACTTTAATTAGTTGTTTCATTTGTGAATGCCCATTTCCTATTACAAATCTAATAGGCAATACATTATATTTTGATGGATAATACATATTTTGTGTTCTATTTGTCAATACTCGGATTTTTTTTACATAGTAAGTAGTATAATTCTCTAAATAACTAAAAATCTCGACTCATATATAAAATTCATTATTTTCTATTTTAATGCATCATGAAAAAAATTCTAGCTCGCAATATAGTTGATTGGACTTGATATTCAAGTATTGATTTTAGTTTTGGAAAGGGAAAAAAGACCGCTGGAGGCATATCAAGGGAATACGACGGTTTTTCGATAGATTTGTTGAGTTATTTGTCAGAAATCTAATTACAATGATAGCCATGTGAGAGGGTGCGTGAGTTTTTTCCACAAATCTTATTTTTTCGTAAGCCTAGTGTAATATTTCCTGAGCTTTCGCACAAGGAATTTAATTCACAATGCAAAATGTAGACATATTCTTTATTCGATTTTTCAATCGATTGTAAAAATCGTATTACATTGAAATGATTGTGAATTGAGATGTATATATTGAAAAATGTATCGAATATCCAACAGTGGACTCGATAGAAATTATTGTACCCGTGAGAAATTTTTGAAACTGAAGTGAAATTTCCACTTGAACTCCTGTTAAAGTTGGGATAAATGTTATGTTTGACGTCTATGTTTGAACATTGTAACCAATATTGAGACAATTCAACATGTTTTTTTAATAACCTCAACTCCTTTTCCTAATGTCCAAATATTGAGAATGATTTTCTCAATTTTCTCGATGTTCAACATTCACCGCCTTCTTTTTCATTGATAAAAAACGTTGTGTACAAATTCAACAAATCTCGAACTACTCAAGGAGCATTTGCGAACTCACTATCACAGTCCTTGATCAAAAAAGACTACACCTCATTCGCGCCACGTCATTAGCGTCACGTCACGTCTCAACTTTGCGCTCTCCGTCTTTTGTCTCTCTCTAACTGGTAACTGAAAAATTCTTACAATACCTGACATTTTAATTATTTTTCAATATGTTTTTTAGTTTTAGATACATTAGAGCAGACGTTTTACAGTTCAGCACATGAATTAAGGCCTTCTTGTCAATTTTGGATATTATTATTTTTTGTGCCCTTGCATCTCTCTGGATCCATGACTTTTTGTCTTTTTCGGCAGTCAAGTCTTCTCATATTTCATCGCCTGTGACAATTGCATAGAGTTCGCTTGCTTTGAAAGATATTCCAATTTGAAATCCCCATAAATCAATTGATTCGGAATTTATCAATTTTTCGATGCTACCAATTTGTTCGGATTCGTTATTAGCCATGACTTTCTTCTTGTTTTTTAGTTTTCGGTTAGTTTTTATTTAGAGAGTTGTCTGGGCACATAACCTGTTGTGTTTTTGTTTTTTAATAATAGGAACTTTTTACTTTAACAATCTTTTTCTTCTATATCAAATACCAATCATCACTTAACTTGAAAGCAACAACGTGGTCATACTATATTTTTTACTTAAAACAAAACAATAATCAAACATTTCTTCTTCTTCATTTTTAAACTGTTACAAACTAGCCAACTTAAGTACAATATGCTAAAGGCAGTTTTTCATGAACCTAAATAGGTTGCTGATTACTTTATTTCAACACGCTGGACGACAGACACTCTTATACAAATAGATTCTTCTTTTACCACTTCCCGCAATTCTATTTTTTGTATTTACTTAAAAATGATATATTCTACGGTTAAATTATGCATATATTTACCAAATAATTTAGTGTTAAAAACATTTTGGAGATTAAAAATTGAAGTTCTCTGGAGTGAGTAAAAGAAACGTTCTATTGGTCTTTGTATCTCCCGAAAATCATATCAGATTGTGCAATATTGTTGTTTTCATTAAAACATTTTTTTTTCTCGAGGGATTCCTCCCATGTTCTCCACAACAGAAGAAAAATCATGATATCAGAATTCTCCATTCTGTATTAACTTTTGAAATCTCACTGGCTTACGTATCCAGATCGAACAACCAATCACAATCAATATCCATCTTCAAAAAAACAAAACGAGAAAACTGCCATCAACGAATTCGCTATCGCGCAGGTTACCCCATCAAAAGAATTCAAATAAAACTTTTAATAGTTTATTTATCCGTGCGCCCTCTGGTGAGCCGTTAAAGTTCCCTTATGCACGTCTTTCTGAGAATATAAGTCGAATGGTCGCCTTGGGATTCAGGAGGCCAAGATATCGGAAAAACACCGCAAGAACGGATCAATTACAGAGGACCGGTGAATTGACCTGAACAGAAGGGTTCGAGCAATAAGAACAGCGGGGGAGGAGGGCCAGTACGTCAGTTCGCAAGGATAATATTTCAAGTTGGTAACGTAACTACGGAAGTGAGGAAATGAACCGAAGAGAAGGATATATTAAGGAAAGTGAGCACGGAGTCTTACAAAAGCAAATGTTCACTAAGTGACACGAGATAAAAGCATTGTAATATTAAATGCTTGAAACATAGAATGCACAGCTTTAATCTTGAATAATTAGCAGGTGTATTCCTTTTTTTATTATATATACTTCCAAAAAAACGCCCTCGGTAACAAACTTTTCTAATTAATTCTCACATAAAATCTTTTAAGACTGAATGTAAACATAAAAATATATTTTCATGTTCTCATGAGCGTAAGCCATGGGAATTGTGCATAAAAACTAGTAGTGAAACTGTTTTATTTGTTAACGGTCTCCTAATCTCGAGGTTATAAATAACGTTATAATATAAATGTACGTGACTAGTTTACAAAAGAAATGTAATAATAAAGATAATTTGCTCTTTATTAAATCTAAGAGGGTATTTCAAGAACCTCGACTCCCTAAAAATTGGATTGTACTGACAAAGTCGTGGAGGTCCATATTTTTTGAATATAATTTCTCACAATTTTGATAGTGTTTTGCATTCTCCTCTTTAATAATAGGAAAGCAAAATGCGTATTCACTTGTAACTTAATGAGCTCTGAAGGACCAATCGTATATTACGATAATGACTGCTTCTACATATATATGAATTCGTTGTCCGCAAACATGACAAAATCACAGTCACGTTTACAAATAAACATTTTTGTTACAAAACTATAACATAGTATTTCCGTTCTCGGAATGTTCCAGTTACCTCGTAATTTTAACGTTACGATTATGTGACTAAAGTTACATTTTCGTTTCGAAGCTATAACATACTAGTTTCGTTTTTGAGATGTTACATTAATGTAACATTTCTTAATCGAAACTAAAGCAAACCTATTTTTAGTGGAAAATCGGTCAAAAAAAATTATATTTTCTCTAGCAAAAAGTTCAAGTTCATACCGACAGAAAGAATTGTCTTTGTAGCAACAGTTTTTTCTATTGATTTGAATTCCTACTGAACTTTTGATAAAAGAAAGTATAATTATTTTTATTTGGCCGATCACACTAAAAATCCAGTAATTATTATATGACTCCCTTCACGTCTTATATGTCTATGTATCAGAATAGCTTGGTGCATACATCAAGTAATGCAACTGTAACCATATTTATCAAACAATGTATTTATGTGATGGAGGAATTTATATTTTGCTAATTATTCATTTTCTTTCACTAGTATTGAGTTTTTATTATTTTCACCCCTCTAACCTAAACGCACCTCAATCAAATTCATGCTCCAAACATGAATTTAAATACTTTCTGGGTAGTTTTAATAATATACGTATGTAGATTGAAATAAAAAATATATTCTATTTTACTTATGTACATAAATATGTTCATACAGAGATTTATGTAAAGCATCTACTGCACACACGTGCCTCTGAAAAATGAATCAAATAGAATTATAATAATATTCATGTAAATGTTAACTTATATTGTTCAAACATAATATTTACCCATGCCTCTGCTGCAGCTCTGCTCTCTTGAGCCGTTGGTTGGCTTGTTGAAACCAATCCATAGTTATGATCTCAAATTCCTTATCAGTTACAGTGTGGCAGTGTTGTGCTGCATCTGAAGATGAATATCAATGATTAAGTATAAATATTGAATAAAAATTGTATAAATTTTCATATATACTAATAAAAACTGTAATTGTAAAGTAACGATTACAACATCAAAAGTTATACATAGGTATGCAACTGTACTAGAACTTGATCATAAATTGAGACTATTTATTCAAAATTTTGAAAGCGAGTATTTTTTTTGTCTTATATGCGCCGAAAAAGTGTTTGAAAAGGACTATATATAACATAAATACATTTTAGATCACTGACCTATTTATTATTTATAATCGCAGCCTTACTATAAGTAGAGGTAAAAGCAGCAGATGCTATAATTGGGTAAACTAGTAAATTTAGTACTTACTTTACGATTCGTCTTCCTGAAACACACGCTTTTTAAAACGAACCAATGATATAAAGTGAATTAAAAGAGACGCGAGGGAATACTTAATACTTCGGTATCATAGGTTATGGTTGGCGATGGCGGCACTTGATCTTAGACGTCACCTGTCACGTATTCGCAATGATACGGCGCATTCCGGGTGTGCTCCAGTTATGAAAGTGAAATACGTTGTTGTTTTGTCAAGTTGAAAAACTTGTACAATATATTTAAAAAAAGATTAGACAAGACATATGCTTTACTTGAAAATTTTGGTTATAAATCAACGGAAATGATATAATTAAAATGAACGTTTTTTAGATTAACAAGAATGTTATGTTTCTAATACATTTCATTCATATTTTACAAAGAAGTTGACGCAAGAACATGTTGGCAATGTAAACTTAATAAAACATTTTTTAGAACAACATGAATGCTACGTTTCTAACAAGTTTTGTTGAAAACGTTAGAATCATATGCTTACATTTAACATACCAAAAACATAATCAATTTCAACGTCACACAGAATCATACCTGTTGCGTCAATTAGATATTAAAAGGAGAACATCTTGTACTTGAAAATAACGTAACTCAACGTCTCAAAGACGTTTCTTGCTTAGTGGGTATTTATGTATCATTTCACTACAGTCTTAAGGAAAAAAACTAATATCATTACATCTAATTTTTCGTAGAATTTAGCAATTTTCTGTTATTTGATCGAAAACGCGGCAGCAATAAGAATTACACATATTATCTTCTTCTTATTAAAGTGCCTATCCGCTCCGGATGTTGGCTATCATGTTGGCTATTCGAACTTTGTTAACAGCAGCTCGGAATAGTTGAGTGGTTTATTTGTTGAACCACGTTCTTAAATTTTTCATCCACGATATTCTCCTCCTTCCCTTTTCTCTAGCTCCCCATACCTTGCCTTGAAGAATCTTCTGTGAAAGAGAATATCGGCTCTCATTACGCATTATATGTCCAAGATATTGTAGCTTTCGGGTATTGGCTGTATTTAGAACTTCTTTTTCCTTTCCCATCTTTATGGTTGGTTATTTTCCCCATCCAAGGTGTTCGTTGGATTCTTCGGTAAAGCCACATTTCAAATACATCAAGTTTTTTGGAGGGGGCCTCCGTAAGCGTCCATGGTTCGACCCCATAAAAAAGTATCGAAAACACGTAACATCGCAGTAGGCGAATTTTCGTTGACAGCTGTAAGTTGTGACTGGTAAAGACTTTCTTCATCCTGGTGAATGCTGTTCTGGTTTTCTCAATATGCGTTCTGATCTCCACAGAATGGTCCCAGTCATCATTTATGTTCGTTGAGTGAATGTAAACGACGAGTACTCAGTGTGTATATATTTATTGAAATGGATGCTAAGCGCTTTCGGCCATTAGGCCATTATCAAAGCTGTTTTTGTTTTTTTTGGCCGAAGGACATAGTCCATTTAGCCATGAGCTACAGTACTAAAAAGGGTACCAAATATGTAAAATGTAAGAATCAATTTGGACGGGTTAAGGATATACGTTTCACACCCAGGGATCTTTCAGGGTGGCTAACTCACAGAAAAGGTAGACCACGGTACTAATAGGGAATAATCAGGTTAGGCTCACTTACAGAGGAGAAGGAGCTACATAATATTACAGTTTTTAATTGCATGCTTTAATGAATGTCAATAAAACGTTATAAACAAGCAGCTTATTTAATGCCAGTAAGTTCATTATATTGAAGGGAGGTAAAACATCGATTTTTATTAGTTCTCTATACATATCTTCTCTATGCTGTGTATATTTATTACATTCCAAAAAAATGTGTTCCAAGTCGCATATACGGTAACAAGTGTCGCACAAGTACGAATCTGAAAAACAATTTAAAAAGTTGAACTTACGTCATAAAAAAAGAGATCCTGGAACATGTGTTAAAAAACATCCAGGTAATAAAATTGAAACAATGTATGAAGTTAAGTCATTGTTATGATGATATTCAAAAAAAAACATTAAATTACCCCTTTAAGAGGGTGTACAATTATATTTCACATCATAGAAATTCCCATTCAGAAGTGTAAACTAAATGATATCCGATGACAAGTTTGACGTTAAAATGCGGTGGCTAATAAGCCAGCGTGCCGTAAAACAACGAGTGTATAACAATACAACATATTTGTGTGATGAACATTGGATCAAATGCATATTTGAAAGGATGGAAAATTCATATAGCGAACTAAAAATTAAAGGTAACCCTATATATTACATTTATTTTCAATTTAAAAATGAAGTTCAAGATGTGATAAAACAAAAAAATTGAAAAATCCCAATTCAAATTTAAATTCCCAACATTCATCTAATTGAGATGAATAGGAAAAATTTACTTCCACCCTTGATTGTATACTGAAAATTGACTTAGGGATTGGATCCATTCCCCAGCCAGCCAGGAACAAGCGTAGTAAACCTAAACGTGTAAATTGCTAGATAACATAAATTAAAACACTTAGTTGTAAATACATCCATGGAGGAGTTTACATAATCTAGTGACTAAGGTGGAAAAGTACGCTGGCAAGGTGAACCCAACAGCTGATGGCCTCCCATATGAATTAGATGTAAATGGTAAAGTGATTGTGACCTGATGACTCAAACTATGTCCCACACATAGCCCGGCATCAAGAACACAATGTGATTATTCAATTTAGGTTAATTGTTACACACCTAGACCCATACTAGGCATGTACAAGAAGAGAAGAATTCATAGGAGTATGTTAAGAGTGAAAGGGTAGGACAGAATTTGATAAGAGCTGCAAGATAAAGAACACTTCTCGATGAACCCAACTATGACCCATACATAGCTAGGTTAAACGGGAACAATGTGATTAAGAAGTTTTTGATAGGTATGACAAACTTAGATCTATACTAGGCATGTACAGGAAGAAACGGGGTGGGAGTGTAAAGAGAAGAGATGGCGTATATGCCAGAAGTTGTAGTCAGGAGATAAGAAGTCAAAGGAGTTAGCTAGTTATGACAAACCTAGATCCATACTAGGCATGTATAGAAGAGAACAAAGCGAGTGAAATTATAAAGAGAAGAAACGATAGCAGCTATGCTATGTTTGTGACAAACCTAGATCCATACTAGGCCTATCACGAAAAAGAGGAGACTGAGGAAGAGAGTAGCTAAGAGTGGAAATATAGCAGATGTGCTAGCAATGAGAATAGATATGCGATACCTAGAGCCATACTAGGCATGCGCAGGAGAAGGAGAAAAATAAGGAAAAGTGAAAATGAGGGTATGATGTGCTCAAATTTATAAGATAGCTTATATGCTTAACCAAACTATGACCCAAAAATAGCCTGGTGTCCGACGTACACTGTGGTAATCTAGAACCAGTTCCAACAACAAACCCAGATCCATACTAGGCATGTCTCAGATAAGTTCCATGAAGGGGGGAGGTTGTATTCCAACAACAAACCCAGATCCATACTAGGCATGTCTCAGATAAGTTCCATGAGGGGGGGAGGTTGTATTCCTATTATTTTAAAACATTAAAATTGGTTATTTACTAGTGAGACAAACTATGACCCATACATAGCATGGTGACTAGCCAACAATGTGTTTGAGAGATGATTGTAGAACTGACCGAAAGAATAAACCTAGACCCATACTAGGCGTATCCAAGCATAGTTCTAGGGATGGAAAGAAAAATTATTATTAAGGAGATACTATGAATTGGTTGTTGGATGGACTATGAAAGTTTCTAGGTGTCTGAAACACAGTGTGTAATGTAGTCATAGATGTGGTGCAAATGTGAGAGGTGAATAAGGTTGAGCAAACTTAAAATGGAAGAAAGAAGGAGGAATAGAGGTAAAGAATGGATAGAAGATAGGAAAGACTCATTCATTCGCATTTTACGAATCAGCCGAGTGCTGGGCGAAATATTCTTGGACCGGATCGCCACGGTGAGAATGTGAGTCGAACACCCTAGAGGACCACAATATTTTGAACAGAGGCTGAAATTTACAATTAAGATGTACTTTTGTGTTAAGGCAATGTTCTGAGTTAACATTCATTTCCCTGAGTATTTCTAGATCCTAAAGCAAGTCCATATTTCTGAAGTTGTTCCTGGGAATGTTATGCAGGATTTTAGAGTTACGTGATGGAGAAAAGTTATGGTTATTGAACTTAATGTGGAAGCCGAAATTCGACGAAGTGGGTTTGTTAAGATGTTCCTTAATTCTAGTACCTAAAGCACGAGTAGTCCTACCCACATAAGTAGATGGACAAGAATCAAGTTAATTTGTAGATACCACTTCTATTAAGTTTATCAATAGGATCTTTGTTCGTAGAGAAAATTGTGGAGATGGAACATTTAGATTTAAAGGAGATTTTAACATCTTCAAGATTGTTAGTGATAATCTTTGGAATTTCATCTGAAACATCACCAGAATAAGTCAACTCACGATACTGAGTCTGATCGTTGTTGTGAACCTCAGGGTAGGCCAAATTTCTTCTCAGCCTCTTTGTTGTCTTCGAGACCATACTGTCAACAATTCGAGGAGAATAACCATGTGGAGAAAGAGGAATCCTAAGTAATCTATATACATAACAAGATATAGCAGACATTTTGTGTTGTATAGGGTCGTTAGAATGTATTGGAATAAGATGATCAGTTTGTGTGGGTTTTCTGTATATGGAAAATTCAATTTCAGAATCTTTCCTTGATAAAGTCAAATCCAAAAAATTTATTGAGCCATTGTTTTCAATTTCCAAGGTAAACTGTATGAAAGGATGGATATCGTTAAGTTTGCTGAGGATACTGTATGCATCCTCTTCATTCCCATTAATAAAAGCTAAAACGCCATCAACACATCTGAACCATTTAATGACTACTAAAATGTGGATTATTATTGAAGATAACCGTTGACTCCAGGTGATCAAGGAACAAATCCGCTAACAATGGTGAGAGTGAGTTACCCATGGCTAATCCATATGGTTGTCTGTCATTAACGGAAAAGAAGTCCTGCGATAGACAAAATTTAAGTAGAGCGATAACGTGAGATGTTGTAATTGGGTCAATGTTCTTAGATCGGAGTAGGTTGCTAACGATAGGGATTGTCTCCATTTTGGGGACGTTGGTAAAGAGATTGGAAACATCTGAAGAAACCATTAAAAATTTATTAGACTATCTGCTAAGTCCAAGGTGTTCTTAACAGTGTACACTGGTTTATAATTTAGAGTTGTAGAAAGGAAGTTATTGACGAATTTAGATAGAAGCTCCAAAGGTGTGTTGGAAAAGCTAACCACTAGTCTCATTGGAAGGTTCTCTTTATGTATCTCGGAAAGTCCATAAAGTCTAGGTACGTGGGAGTTAGTAGGAGTGAGATGTCTCGTATTGATGCCATGAGTGAAGAATTATGTCTTATGCTCATTCAATATATGTCTTTTAAATCAGTTGTTAATTTCTTAGTGGGATTATGGTTCATGATTAAGAAGTTATTATTTTGTAGAAAATATTCCGTTTTATTTATGTAATCACATCTGTACATTATGGTTAAACAATTACCCTTATCAGCTTTTGTAAACATTAAACTATTAGCCTTCACCTTACCCGCAATACCCTTTACCAACCTTTGTTGTTTAAAGAATTTTGACTTTAATTTAGCCTTGTTGTTATGAAATTTAGTGAAGTTTCTTTGTAAAGATAAATAGCAGCTACTCTTTATGTTATTTTTGATATTATCATCTAGATTCAAACTTTCTAGTAACACATCTACATCGATAGCGAGTTCTAAAATTTTTGAATTCAAATTGTTTCTTCTTCTTCTTCTTAAAGTGCCAAGCAGATTCCTTCGTAGGCGACCGTCTATTTACATCCTGTCAGATTTCTCTATTTAGAGCAGCATTTTGGAGAGACATAAAGTCGTGTATTCCTGTCCATTGTCGAATGTTCCTGAGCCATGAAAGTTTTTTTCTTCCTATTCCCCTTCTTCCTTCGATTTTTCCTTGGAGGATAAGACGTTGGAATTCGTAACGAGGACCACGCAGGATGTGACCCAGATAGGAAGTCTTTCTCTTCTTAATGGCGTCGAATAGTTCACGGCTGGTCAGACCGGCTCTTCTAAGGACTTCTTCATTTCTCACCAGATCTGTCCCAGGGATCCTAAACATTTCTCTAAGAGTCCACATTTCAAATGCCTCAAATCTGTTTATCGAAGTTGCTTTAAGAGTCCAGGCTTCGACATCATACAACAGGACGGACCAGACATAGCACTTAACCATTCTGTATCCGAGTTGAAAGCTGAGATCATTATTTGTTAGGAATTTTTTAAGTTTATGGAAAGTTGATCGGGCTTGTTCAATTCTGCTTCTGATCTCGACTTCTGGATCCCATTTGTTGGTAACGAGGTAGCCCAGGTATTTAAATTTAGTGACTTCCTCTATTAGAATGCCGTTTATGTATAAAGGAGTGGCGGGGATGTTATTTTTGCTAACCACCATAAACTTGGTTTTCTTTATGTTAATTTTTAGGCCCAGGTGCTCACTTTTCTCTTGAACCATATGCAGAAGTGCTTGAAGGTCGTTTGCGTTGTCCGCTAAGATTACTGTGTGGTCCGCGTATCTAATATTATTAATTGAGATGCCATTTACTTTTATACCAATTGTACACATTCACATTACCTCGGCAAACGCTCTTTCTACGTACAGGTTAAATAGCATAGGTGAGAGAATACATCCTTGCCTTATCCCTTTTTTTATTACAATGTCTTCGGTGGTTCTAAAATTTTGAAACCTTACTTCGGCAGATTGGTTCCAGTACAAGCTAGCTATTATTCTGATATCCTTATTGTCTAGTCCTAATTCCTGTAAGTATCTTATCAACAGGTCGTGTTTCAGATTGTCGAACGCTTTCTCGTAGTCAATGAACACCATGAATACATCCTTTCTCTGGTCGAGGCAGTTCTGAACCAGTGTTTGTGAACTAAATATAGCTTCTCTCGTGCCAAACCCACTCTTAAATCCAAACTAACTGGACCCACTGGCTGCTTCACATTTTTTATATAGCCTAGTATGAAGGATGCGTAAAAAGAGTTTTAAAAAATAGCTCATGAGGCTTATTAGTCGGTAGTCCTTACACAATTTTGCATTGGCCGTCTTTGTTTAAAATATAAAGTTTGAGACCATTATTCAAGAACTCAATTTCTTCCCTATTGAATGTAGTATTTGTAAGGTTAATAATGCGGTTATGAAATTTGAAGTCAGAAAACTCACCTGAGTTCAAAGCCGTCTGCCCATGTTCGTGCCCAAGTATGCGTATTTGTTGACTCTTTCTAAAGGAGTGTCGTGCACCAACAAAATACCGCGAGTGTTTTGGTTCTTACTGATTATCATGAACTTTGTCTTGTTAGTGTTTATTTCCAAACCAGATTGTCGGTTGTATGTTGTAACACTATCCATTAGGAGTTGTAAGGAAGCTAGGTTGTCCGCAAAAATAACGGTAACATCTGCATACCTCATATTATTCTGTCGTTCTCCGTTTAGCAGGATTCCAGCTTCACTGTCTTGCAAGGCTTCCCTGAAAATGCATTCCGAGTACAGGTTGAAGATTACAGGAGATAGTATGCATCTCTGTCTTACACATACTATCGGTACAATAAATTTGATAGAGGAATAAATGCTTTTTCCAACGAGACCAAGTTTGTTGAAATCTGTTCAGTCGTTTTGGAATTAGAGCTGTTTTTTAGAAAAAGCATCACTTTATTTCAATTGATACGTTAAAAAATGTAGCAGACTAGTACTCTAATAAAACATTATTTTGAAATACATATATTTTTTGTGTACGACCCCTAACGATTAGCTAGGAAATCTGAAAATAATGTCCAGTCTTTTTTTGGCCACACTAGTAATAACATTTTCTATCGCATGTCTCTACGAACAATAGATTCCGAGATGCATCACTTTTCATTATCATCTAGTTAACCGGTACATTCCAAATTCACATATACTCTTGTTGTTCCAATCTTCGGATCCTTTTTGTTAGTAGAAAAAATATATGACGTGAATATGTCTCGAATGCTATCTGCTATTATTAATTTCTTATAAATCATGACAAATGAGTTATTTGAAATTTTTTTCGATTTATAGTTAGATTTACACTTTTTGATTAGTATTGTATTCTATTGTTCGAAATTATTGCCAATCAAAGAATAAAAGAGTATTATATTTGTGGAAAATCCGCGAATTAGTCATACAATAAAATTAAATCCTTACCATCAAAATTGGATTCGAGTTGACGAACGTTAAAAGGCCGATCTATCAAATGATTTCCCCAGATAAGCCTTTTTAAGGATAATCAGGAGTTTGTTCCTTGTTTGTCGAGCTCCCGAGGGACACTCTTCGAACTTTCCCCAACGAGTTCTGATACAACGGCACACTGAGCACTGGCTGGTTTTGTCCCAGAAACAGTGGCTAGATGCTCCCTCCTTCCTAATTTCCAATTCGAAAAAATACAAAAAGACCCCAATATATTATTCAACTAATTATTTTGTAATTACTAGCAGAATGGGATTTTTTCCTTTCCTTTTTTCGTTTAAACAGTCTGCATAAAAAGTCATTTTAACATAAATTAAAAATAAGATCTTTTGAAAGAATGAAAAATGATGAGGGGTTGGGCTAATTAAAGTTTACCCAGTTGATACTAAAATTGGTTTTCATTTATTTGCAAAAATAGCAATTCAACTTCAAGCATTTCATTGATGTAATAAAATTAAATAACTTCAAAAAAACAAAATCGCCGCATATTATACAGTGCTATTCAAAAGTCCCCTCACCCCCTCGTATCTTTTGAACGGCTACACTTACATTAATAAAATTTGGAGGGTGAAAATAAAGTGTTGTAAACTTCTCTACGAATGGTCACAGGTGACGTAATAGTAATAGTGCCACTCTGGCCAATAACTTTAAATAGGACCTTATGGCAAGTGATATCTCGTTGGAAAGGCATTGACATTGGCTACATAGCCATATTAATTTTGTTTGGGTTCAAATTAATTTTGACGGATAAATTAAATAAATACCAAAATTATTATTTCACATTTAAATATTGAAGATTTTTCAGACCACCTCTGGTTAGTTGTCAAAAAAATTGACGTTTTTAATTTAATAGTATTTGTGGCTTTGCAAAGTTTTTCTAAATAGCTTAAATATTTAATTTTATTATTGTTTAACGAGACGTTTAAGAGTTTACATAGGCAAAATGGTTCGTACTCAAGCCGACGAAGTAACAGCTATCTTAATAATTGGTGAATCTAGAAAGAATATCCATGAAACGGAACGTTTATTTAATGAGAGATACCCAGATCGCCATATCTCGAGAACTTATTCGAGGAAGCTTCTTCACAAATTTGAAGCAACAGGTAGTGTTCAAGATGCCAAACGATCTGGTCGACCAACATTTAGTGATGATAAAAAAATTGATATAGTTGCTGAAATAGTAACAAACCCTACTTCCTCTTGTGACTGTGACATCATCTATTACTATTACGTCACCTGTTACCATTCGTAGAGAAGTTTACAACACTTTATTTTCACCCTCCAAATTTTATTAACCTTTAACTAGTCGCGCGGCGCCATTCGGCGCCAACACAAATTTAATACCCTTTATTTATTTTGAAATATTTTTTGAAAATCATTTCACCCAATTATTCCTCAAATAGGGTATAAAGAATAATATACTAAAATATGAAATTATATTTTCAAGTGTTTTCAATTATAGAAGCAATAAACTAATGCGGTGCATTGAAAGGCTCCGTTTGGCGCCATGCGACTAGTCACGTAGGTATAAATTTGTCGGCGGATAATGAGTGTTTATTGTTTAGGTAATCAGTTTTTGTCACGTTCGCCTTATATCATTATTTTATGATTATTTGTAAATAAGAGCAATAAAAGAAGCCATTGTTGAAGATCGAATTATTTAGGCTGTGCGACCGAATATTGAAAATTTAGTTATACCTACAATTGGTACCGTAGTCGTTCAATATTTCTATCTGTGTTTTATTTTATTGAAAATGGCCAGTTCAAGTAAAGATACCAGTAAAAGTTTTAGTGCAGAAGCAGGTCCCAGTTGGCGAAATAAAGTCCCGCTAACTCAAACTGAACTAGAACGTTTGATAAATGATTCTGAAAGTAAATTGAAACTAGATTCAGAAAGTGATGACAGTTTTGCAGAAGATTTTATGGAACATAGTGAACATGATCTCTTGCCAAGAGGATGAATACGAGGATGATGCTTCTCCAACACCTCTACCCACAGATGCTGATTATTATATAGGTAAAGACAAAAATACAAAGTGTAGAAAAGTGCCACCGCCTAAAACCAAAACTCGAAAATATAATATGATAACACATTTGCCCGGCTGTAAAGGACCTGCAAGAACAATTTCCACGCCTTCAAAGGCTTTTTATCTATTTTTTTATGACTACGTGATGCAACTTCTTGTGACAAACACTAATAATTTTATTATTATTAGTAAAAGATAAGTTTACACGTGAAGGAGATGCTCGTTTAGTAACTGAAGGTGGAATAAAAGCGTTTTTAGCGATTTTGGTAGTCAGTGGAGTCATGAGATCATCTCATTTGAATTTTGAAGATTTATTTGATGTTGAAGATATGGGCAATTATTTTTCTTATACCACTATGAGTAAGCAGAGATTCCTTTTCATAATGCGATGTATTAGGTTTGTTGACAAAGCAACAAGAGCAGTGAGACTACAAACTGATAAGTTGACACCCATTCGTGATATGTTCGATTATTTAGTGCTTAAGTGTGCCGAGCTTTATACACCAAGTGAATATCTCACAGTTGATGAACAATTGGTAGCGTTTCGTGGAAATTGCAATTTTCGTCAGTATATTCCTTCCAAACCTAATAAATATGGAATAAAGATTGGTGGATGCCAGAACTTTTTATAACCTGAAGATGGAAGTTTACTTAGGAAACTAACCAGATGGACCTTTCAAAGTAAGCAATTCTGTCTCAGATGTGGTAATCCGGTTAATTACTCCTGTAAGTAAAACTGGGAGAAACATAACCATGGATAATTGGTTTACCAGTATTCCACTTGCTAATGACTTACTGGAGAATCATAAATTAACATTAGTTGGACACTTAGAAAGAATAAAATACAAATTCCGTTTGAATTCCAGTCTAATAAAACACGCATTGGAAAAAGCACTCTATTTGGATTTACGAAAACCATTACAATGATGTCGTATGTTCCCAAAAAAAGAAAATCGGTCATACTAATTTCAACTCTACATAGAGATACTGCTATCGATAAAGATTCGAGAGATGCTCAGAAAGCAGAACAATTGACATTTTATAATAGCACGAAAGGTGGAGTGGATACCAACGACAAGCTATGTGCCACATACAATGTTGGAAGAAGAACAAGAAGATGGCCCATGACTATTTTTTTCCATCTTATCAATGTGTGTGCCATAAATGCTCTTGTGATCTATAACTCCGCACGTAACAGCGAGATAATGAAGAGAAGAAATTTTTTGAAAAAATTAGGTCGCAAATTAGCGCAACCCTATCAGATGCAACGAAAGGATGATTCACACATTCCACGAAAAATTAGAAAACGGCTGCATAGTTACTTTCAAGAAGAAGCAGAAGAAGAAGTCCAAATCCCTCTTGTTGTTGGTCCAAACCCCAGGAAAAGATGCCATATTTGCCCACGATCAAAAAATAAGTCGAGTAGGCTTATTTGTATAGTTTGCCATGAACATGTATGTCAAGATCATCAAACAAATGTTTGTTCCGATTGTTATAATGATCAATAAAATATTTTCAGTTTTTGTATTATATATTTTGAAGCTTATTATTATTTGTAATGCTTTTTTATTTTTTTTTCATATTAAAAGATGTGTACCATTATAAGGATATATAAATTTAATTTTTCTCCTAAAAAAAGGCGACTCTCAAAAAAAATGCCTCTATTGCACATTGGCGCCATATAGCGCCACGCGACTACTTATGTCAGTCCAAGCATGCTACTACTTAAAGGTTAATGTAAGTGTAGCGCTTCAAAAGATACGAGGGGGGGAGGGGACTTTTGAATAGCACTGTATAGGGATATAGAATAGTTATTCATATACCAAGGATATAAATAGATGTTTATGCCCTGAGGGCGACGTCTTACGAACCCGAGGGCCACTGGCCCGAGGGTTTGTAAGTCGCTCGAGGGTTTATACACAACTGTTTACGTCTGCGATATATACAGACTTTTATGTCATACTAGTTCATTATTGCAATCCAATCTCAATACAAATCAGTATTTTAAAAAATCCGGTTAATAAAATTGCCATTTTATCATAGTAGACACTATCGTTGCTAGGTGAATGTTGACAAACGTAAATGTCATAAAATCACAATAATTTTTATACGTGGCAAAGTTGGGAGTCAAAATCAACGAAGATTTTGGAATTCCTGACGAAATTATTGAAAAAGCGAAGAAAGCAACTGAAAATCTGTTGCCAAAAAAGTCTAAAGAAGCTTACGACATCGAATACGAGAAATTATTAAATTGGATGCAAGAAAACTACGTAAAAGATGTTAATGACACTGTGTTGCTTGGATACTTCGGCGATCTCGCTAAAACATTTTCTCCGAGTTCCTTGTGGTCCAAACTTTCCATGGTAAAGAAGATTTTATTAGTAAATAAAAATAGTACCATTACTAATTACCATAAGTTAATGGAATATTTGAAGCAAACTTCAAAAGGCTACAAACAAAAGAGGTCTAAAATTCTGTCTAGAGGAGATGTTTTAAAATTTACTCATAAGGCACCGAACGAGATGTTTTTAATGAACAAAGTTGCATTAATATTTGGTGGATGTCGACGGCAAGAACTTGTGAACATGTCAGTTACTCATGTAGAAGATAGAAAATCGGTTTTTGTGGTAAATGTACCATAGACAAAGACCGATAAAAAAAGCATTTTTCCCATTATAGATGAAGGTGAAATGAACAGGTTAAAGCTAATAAGAGATTATATGTCACTACGGTCAGGTGGTTGCTTAGAAAAAAGGCTTTTTCTGACCTATAAACAAGGTCGATGTACTGTACAGCCACTAGGAAAAAACATGTTTGGAAAAATCCCGTCCATTATAGCGAAATATCTGGGTTTAAGTGATCCTGAGAAATATACAGGTCATTGTATGCGTCTAACGTCAGCAACTCTTCTTGCAGAGGCTGGAGCCAGTATGACCACGTTGAAGCGCCATGGTGAATGGAAGACTATGTCGGTTGCTGAAGGATACTAGTTTATCTTCAAAAAATGAAGTTTCAAGAATGTTGGCAGGTGTACCTTCCAGGTCTGGCGTTTCGGTACAGAAATTTGATACTCAAACAATGAAACATGAATCGTTTGCTACAGGCAACTTAGTTATCACCGAATTTTTTCAGAACTGCCAATGTTATGTTAATTCGTCAAAATAATGTTCATCGAATATTTACATATATTACTATATTTTGTTTGTAATTTCATTAATAAAGGTTATTAAATAAGTTAAACAGTTATTCCTCTTTATACCTGCGCGGGCCATAATGTTAACTTTGTGCCCGCAGGGGCATGAAGTACGACATTAGATAGTTGGTAACTAATAAATAAAAACACAATAATGAACTAGTATGACATAAAAAGTGTTATGTCATAGAAGTAATCAATAATAGCGCTTTCCACACATTGCGGTAGCTGGATGGATCTTGAAATTCGTTTTTGATTACCAAGTAGAAGACGTACGAATTGTGTTTGAGTTTCAGTGTCTTACCAGGGGCTGGAATCTGATCTTTAATTTTTTCAAATTACCCAAACTTCTTTCGAAAGACGGCTGGCAACCATCGTGCGAATAAAGTTTTTATCAAGAATGTAACTACTACCGTATAATAATAAAAAATAGAACATTCAATAATCTTTTGGCAAATTATATATCCCCCTAAATCTAGGCTAGTGTTCGATATTATAGCAAATTAATCCTAAATCGCTGGCAATGGTTACCCTAACTGTATAAATGGTTTATTATCCAAGGTATCGTCCAAACACATACACCGACTGGTCAGATGTATCAATTAATAGGAACAGAATGTTGTAACGCGTGAATTATGAGAGACTGTGACGTCTATATTGCAAATTACTCAAATATAATGAAAATCGTTGGAAACTAAGTGCAGTGGTATGTTATATTGCATATGAAATCATCACTGAGTATTATACAGAAGTTCAATGAGGTTTATACCTTTCACTAACAATATATTAATTATCTGAAAGCGTTTAATAGTTGTCAACAATCATTCATCTGTATTAGGCCTCACAATTTTCCTAAATTTTCTATATTACTAAATTATATGTTTATCTGAAATTTACTGTTCTGGCCGTTACTCTGTGAAATCTACTCATATTACTTTTTTAACTGAAACTGTTTCTAGATAATTCCACAATATATTGAAAAAATAAACGGTTTTAAAGATTAAAACTAACTTTTCCGCATCTGTGAGAAGCCCTGAACAATATTCTATCATAAAATTGTCAGTTGTATATATTTCGGGGAATGAATCGTGCTAACTGTTTGAAATTAGCTCAAACATTCTTTAATATTTTTGACAATTATTCCTTTCAATTTTATTTTAATTAATCAAGCAGTAAAAGAGAAGTGAAGTTTGTTTATCTGAGTTTGTTGAAAGAGATGTCATTGTACATTGTGTATTATGTGCGCCAATTAAGAAGATTACTGTTCCAATTATTGTAATAATTTGTCATTTCTTAACTAAATTAAATTTTATTTTACGACCTATGGAAAATATATCTGAGGTATAAGTAAGCGAATCTGACTGTTGAAAATCAATCAATTGATCCTAATTCGAGCCGGATATGAGAAGGAACCAGAAAAAGGAAAGTAATAAAATTCCTATTTAAACCTTGGGAGAATTTCACTTGCGTTGACAAGTACATTCCAAAAAAACGTTAGAATTTGAAAGTTTAGTTTTATCAGTTCTGTTCCATTCCAATCGTTTTGTTATTGTTCCAATGTAATTACCTGTCAAAATTGAAGTTTCTGTCTGATGAAGAAAAAATAGCGTTGTTGTTATTTCGAAGAAAGTACAGTTCCTATTTTGCAATCTAAATAATCATAGAATTTATAGTTGTTTGAAATTTAGTGCCATTTCTCATAATGACAAACTGTAATTCATAAAAAATAACAAGTTATGTATAAATTGTCTGGCCTACAATCATTATGTAAGTGATTGTTCCTCTACTGGGTGTAAGTATCAAAACTATCATCATACTTTGTTATGTAAACAAACTTCTTCTAATAATAGAAATTTCAATTCCAGGTATTCACCCAACTCTGAAAGGCTTCATTGAAATTTGCAAAATACTAATAATAATAGTCAAAGTAGACAGATGAAGTTTAATTCTCAAAATTCAAACAATTTTAATCGATATGGTTCAAACTTTGATAATAATAATCAGTCAAATTGTTTAGTAAATTCTCCTAGAAATTCACAGAATACTTCAAATGTTCATAGATCACTTCGAAATAGTATAATTCATGATAACTCACACATCCCCAATTCTAGTAGAATCCTTGAAGGAAATCCTTCAAATCCACAAGTAAATCCTCTAGTGAAGAAGCACTCCTAGCAACTGCACTTGTTACAGTATATAATTCAAAAAACAAGCCTAATCAAGTAAAAGCTGTTTTAGATCCTCTAAGTACAGTGTCATGAATTACAAAAACCTTAACAGATAGTCTCCAACTTACTCCACAATCATAGGTTATTCAGGGGTGGATGATTTAGTTACAAATTCTAATAAAATGGTAAATATTAATGCTCATTCCAATATTCTTTGGTTATTAGGAAGATTACACAATTTTCATTGCGTAGAGAAAAAATTGTAATTCCTTCAAATATGAAATTAGCAGATCCTAATTTCCACATTCGTTCTCAAATTGACATACTTTTATGAGCTGATATTTATTATTATCTGATAAACGGTGGTATAATAAAAATTCAAATAAATTTCTTGACACTAGTAGATATCAAGTTAGGTTATATAGTAGGTGGTCCTGTTCCTAGAGAAGCTATATCATATGTTTCACAAGGTGATAGTTCAAATAACAATTGTTGTTTCTTTCTTCGCAGTTCTGATACTGATGAGTTGTTGCAAAAATTCTGGGAAATATAAGAAATTTCCCCAAAAAATAAAATTCTTAGTCCTGATGCAAAGTTAGCTGAGAATATCTTCACAAATAGTATACAAATTCTAGAAAATGGTTCCTTTCAAGTCGATATGTCCTTAAAAAGTACAAATGAACATTTGAAGCTAGGTAATTCCTATTCCATGGCAAAGAATAGATTTGACAATTCAGAAAGGCGTTTTGAGAAAAATCCTAGTTTAGTCAAAGCTGCTAGATATGTTCCTTCGAAATGAATGAGTTCCAAGAAAATAAATATTTCCTTCCTCACCATTGTGTGATTCGAGATGATAGTAGTTCGACTAAGTTGAGAGTAGTGCTTGATGCTAGCATGAAAAGTTCGTCCAATGTTTCGTTAAATAATATCATGTTAAAGGGTTTCACAGTTCAACCAGAACTATTCGATATTCTTTGTCGTTTTCGTATGTTTAATTTCATGCTTACTTGTGATATACAAAAAATTATCGAATGATTAGATTAATTCCAAATCAGGCATTCCTACAAAATACATTATGGCGGGAAAATCCTACAGATCCTCAAAGATGCTTAAACTACTAACTGCTACGTATGGCACAAATAGAGCTCCTTATTTAGCTACTCGTACATTTAATGAGTTAGCTTATAGAAATAGAGAAAAATTTGCCTTAGCTTCTACCATTCTTTCTCAGTGTTATGTAGAGGATATTTTATCAGGTAGTAATTCTATAGATAATTTGACAAAAACTTATAATCAATTAGTAAAGTTGTTACAGTCAGCAAATTTTTCATGGCATAAGTGGGCTTGTAATGATCAACAATTTCTAAAAAATGATATAAATAATAATTCTCAGGAAAGTGTTTATTTGAAAATGGAAAGTTCTTCAAGTAAAGTGTTAAGCGTTTCGTGGGAAACAAATTTGGATCAATTTTCAGTAAAACTTCCTAAAAATTTGATTACTAAACGTATTGTCCTAACCCAAATTGCACAGATGTTTGATCCCTTAGGGTTTATATCTCCTGTCCTTGTAGTAGCAAAAATATTCTAATGCAAAATATTTGGTTGTCAAAATTATGTTGGGAAGATGAATCAAAATCTGAACTTCTACATCAGAGGAAAAATTTCATTTCACATATTCTTGAACTTTCTTAGTTATTAATTCCTAGACTCATTCTCTTTTAAAATTAAATTGTGAAAATTGAATTCCATGGATTTTCCGATAGTAACTTTAAGGCATATGGTGCTGTTGTTTATATTCGTGCATTCTATGACAATGGTTTGATTTCTTGTAATTTTATAGCTTCAAAAAGTAGAGTCTTTTAAAAACTATTACACTAGCACGTCTTGAGTTATGTGCTGCAGTCTTATCAGCAAATTTGATTACAAAAATAATTTCAATTTTAAAAAATGAAATTCCTACAGTTACTACGAATTTGTTGACAGATTCTCAAATAGTCTTGTGTTGACTAAAATCACATACTTCTAGGTGGACTATTTTTGTGTCAAATAGAGTTTCTGAAATTCAAAATTTAACTTCCAACTGTCAGTGGCGGCACATAGACTCAAAAATTAATCCTGCAGATTTGATTACTAGAGGCATTCCTCCAAAGGACATAATCAAAAGGTGGTTGTGATGGCATGGTCCACAATTTCTAGAAAATCCACAGATTTAGATTTGGATTTAAATGAATTTTCATCAAATAATTTGAAGATAACATTCCTGAAGAAAGAAATATTAACGTTTCCTTACTTAATATTAAACAGAAAACTAAAATACTGTTAGATTTTTCGAAAGCCCTATTTTCAAAATATTCCTCGATTGTTAAATTATAAAGAGTTCTTGCCTTTTGTTTAAGATTCTTGAATAATATCAAAATCAGAATTTAGGTCGTTTAACCGTAGATGAATTAAAAAATGCACAAGTTTTTATAATAAAAATGTTTGCAAATGCAGTACTTTTTTAAAGACATTTCAGAATTAAAGGCTAATAAATTCATTTCCAATAAACATATTTTGCATTTAGCTCCCTTTATTGACAATTCTGGTCTTTCTAGAGTGGGAGGTCGATTAGCTAATTCTGATCTGCCTTATGATCAGAAATTTCCAATTTTACTACCTTGAAATAATTTGATTACAACACTTATGTTAAGATACGAGCATTTGAGATTAGGGCATGCTGGTGCGCAACCACATTAACAAATTTTCGTTTAAAATATTGGCCTTTAAATGGTCTTGTAGAAATCAAAAGAATTATCGAGAAATGTATAGTTTGTGCTAGATTCAATTCAAAATCCTGTGAACAAATTATGTCAAATTTACCTTCAGATAGATGGAAACCGTGCAGACCTTTTTCTAAAGTTTGAGTGGATTTTGATGGGGTCCATTTCTCATTAAATCGTCTCATCTCCGTAAGGCTCCTTTAATAAAATGTTGCTGTGTTTGTTTGTATGATTTCCAAGGCTGTTCATCTAGAACTGGTATCTAGTTTATCGACTGATGCTTTTCTATTTACATTGAAAAGATTTATCTTAAGAAGAGGTAATCCTTCGATCATATTCAGTGATAAATGGAACTAATTTTCTTGGGACAAAAAATCAACTAAAAGAATTATATAATTTTTTCAAGGTTAAAGGTAATAACAATTCCATTGTAGAATTTTTGACTAGTAAAGAGATTGTATGCAAATTTATTCCACCCATGAGTCCTCATTGGGACAGTATTTGGGGGAGGCTGCAGTGAAAAGTACAAAGCATCATTTATACAAAATAGCTGGAAATGGCAATTTCACATTTGAAGAGTTTAGCACTATTTTAGCATAAATAGAAGCAATCTTGAACTCGAGACCTCCCCAACCTCTTTCAAATAATGCAAATGACTTATCTTGTTGTTTAACTCCTGACTGCTTCTTGACTGGTGATAGTCTTACATCCTTTCCTAAACCTGATTTATCAGAGAATTCTGAAAATCGCTTAACTCGTTTTGTAAGATGTACTCGTGTTCAACAGAATTTTTGGAAACGTTGGACACAGGTATATTCAAACCAATTGTAAAATAGACCAAAATGTGTCATTACTCATCCAAATTTAAAAGAAAATGATATTGTATTGCTCAAGGAAGAAAATTCGCGTCCGTTAGAATGGTCCCTTGCTAGAGTTGTTGAAATTATTCCTAGTAAAGATGATAGAGTATGAAATTAACTGTCTCTACCCTTACCTCGTGGAATATACTCATATTAGTGTTTTAAATGAAACTCACTGTTTGTAGCTAATTCCACAATATAATGAAAATTGTCATTTTTTTAGAATTTTCAACAATTTTTATTATATTGTGGAATTAGCTAGAAACAGTGAGTTTCATTTAAAACACTAATATGATAAAGTATGTTTAGTAAACGAATACTCGAAGTTATATTAGAAACATTATAAAACTATGTCCTTTACCAAAAGAAAATTAACTATAAAATTAATTATCTGCGTTTTTAGATAGTACGTTCTTGTTAGTTGAATCTTTTTATTTGTCCTTAATCGAAGCTAAGAAGCTTCAATGGGGGGAGTATGTTTGAAATTAGTTCAAACATTCTTTAATATTTTTAACAATTATCCCTTTTATTTTTATTAATCAAGCAGTGAAGAAAAAGTGAAGTTTGTTTATCCGAGTTTGTTGAAAGATATGTCATTTTCCATTGTGCGCCAATTAGGAAGATTACTATCACAATTATTGTAATAATTTGTCATTTGTGGAATAAAAACTCACTGGTCCATAGAAAAAGATTTCAGAATACGGTTGTCTTTAGAAATTACATTGGATTTTATTTTACGAGCTATGGAAATTATTTCTGAGGTATAAATAAGCAAATATACCTCCCTGACTGTTGAAAATCAATCACTATCAATCCGAAATTTCTCCAAAAATAACCAAAAATGTAGTGTATCTGGATTTATAAAACCCGCTGCACTCGCTCTAGTTAGCTGAAAATCAATATGGTACATCTGTGGGATACCTTAAACAATATCCAATTATAAAATTGGTCACATGTATACACTCCGGAGGCTATATCGTGCTAACAACCCGAAATTTCTCCAAAAAGGACTAAAAATGTGACACTTCAAGTACATTAGCACCCGTTGTACCAGCTCTGGTGAGCTAAAAATCTATTTGGTCCATCTATTAGATGCCCTGAATTATATTCAATAATAAAATTGGTCATTTGCATACACTCTGGAGGCTGGATCGTGCTAACAATCTGAAAATTCTCCAAACATGACAAAAATTTAGTACCATAGCACCCGTTGCACTGGCTTTAGTGTGCTGAATACAGTACGGTTCATCTCTGAGACGCCCTGAATAATATCCAATCATAGAATTGGCCACTTGTATATATTCCAGAGGGTGTATCGTGCTAACAAACTGAAATTTCTCCAAAAATGACAAAAATGTCCTACTTAAAGTACTATAGCACATGTTGTTCTGGCTCTGGTGAGCTGAAAATCAATAGGGTTCATCCGAGAGATGTCATGAACAATATGGGTGACTTGTTGCACTCCAGAGGCTGCATCGTGCTAAAAAGGCCGACGACGACGACATACACGCAGGATTTTTTTTCATAAAACCGTTTTTTCGTGTTGTTCTTGATGAAAAACGTAAAAAAACTCAAAAATAAATTTCAAAATTCCATTTTTCTGGGGGTAAACCAATACTTTCCTCGCATATTGAATAGGCTGGGCGGAAAAGTAATATAAAATATCCTATATCGAAACAATAGTGAATTTGTTAGAATTTCTAACATTTTTTCAATATATTGTGTAGTTATCTAGAAATAGTTAGTTTTATTTGAAACAAAACTATGTTTATCTCACTATTCAAACGTCGATTTGTGTCATATTCTCATTCAAAGTTGCGGTAGAAAATCCGTAAGATTTCTAATTTCTCTCTCAATATTTCCAACATCATTTCCAGCTATCTCACCATGTCTAAGTCAATCGACTGTTATAATTTCTCTTATTTTCATTAATCGTGTTCTCTCCAGCACCTCCAGTGGGAACTGTATTGGATAAATTGCCGCGTTTTTCTCCAGTTTTTCGTCGCAACGCTGACATGATTAAAGGAGTATTTCATTAGCCTCCGTGCTTAGCTTTGTAGCTGCTATTACACAAGTGTATTCTTCAAATGTGGCTTCTATCAATTATTTTTCTGATGGTATATCAAACGTGTATAGGACATACAGCAATGGACTTAGAATACCGCCTTGTGATACAGCAGCCTAACAAAGTAATTTGAAATTGGAATGATTCTTCTTTAATACTTAAATAACTTAAAATATCCTATGAATTTTATTCCATTGCCCTTGAATTATTGGACTAACTTGCCTCTTTCAATCCATGTGTTGAAAACAGCCAGTATTCAATTATCCCGGTAAAAAGAAGAAGTCTTAGGCGGTGTAAACGATAGAGAAAAGTTTGAAATAAAATGATATTGAACCACAATAATATTTCTAATAGTTAAAACGCCTTAACTTGGCTGACTGTCGTTATTTGATAAAATGTAAAAAGTTTTTGTGATCACAGAATGGAATCAAATTTTATTGCTCCATAAAACTAAATCGATGTCAACTTACGTCTGAATTTATTTATGGTAGGCAGGAGCATAAATAGCGACTGTCTATTACACTAAGTACAAAACGTGGAAACCGAGCAGAAAATGATATATGGCCTCCATGGGGTATACACAAGGTAATCGTTTCAACATAAACAAAGAGATGCACGAATCTTATACTCATAAACATGAGTTGGCGTAAACACGAGTTATGATTTGTTAGTTTAGCTTTATGTACCCTACATTATTTAACTCCATTGTGAATGGTTTTATGACATCAATATGTTTTCCACGTATCACAAAGTATAGTCGAATGAATTGTACATATTGTAATGTTTTTCTTATTTTTTTAAAAATAGTTTATCCTGATGGGTGGGATAAAATGTATGCACACGGTATATATTCATAATTAATTTATTTATACCCTTAACTTTACTTATACGTAATTTATGTACACACTTAATTTCTAATTTATAACAAATACGCTGTTCACTATTTATATTAAGCACAGTCCACTTTTATTGTTCTGTTCACAACTTGACTAAAGTGTAAACTCCACTGCAGTTCGTAGGTAGTCGCCTATATATTCAAACGTTTTTGGATTCCTGAATTTCTAGATTGCGGCACCCCTTCTAAGAAACGTCTCTGTAAAAACAATCACAAAAAATTGTTCTTCTCAGAAATCAGTGCGCTCTCGCCAAAATTTTAACATTTAGATATCTTGTAACGAGTGAATTTGTCACTACGTCTATTATATATATTAAGTATTTGTATATAGATAGCACTTACCTGTTGGATTTTATCCATATTTTTATGGTTTATTCACCACGATAGAGCTTCAGTAGTTTAATCATTTCTGCTAGCTCAGAGTTTTAGGGATTACTCTGCCATCATCCTTCCGGCGAAGTGGTACAGGCTGTAACCAAACCTGTCTTCACATCATTACAACAATGTTATATTTTTCGCTTGATAAGTGTGAAGAGTGTAAAGTTTTATTATTTTATGATACAAAATGAGCGCCTTCCTTTGTGAATGTCTTGTAGATTGGTTCATGTTAGTTTTTATTTCTGGTTTCTTATAATTCATCATTAGGGATAGTAAAGGGTTTTCTCTCTTGTGGATTTTACTATAGTTTTCAGTTACCGTGGGGGTACTGATTTTTGGTTTTGATTATATCATCCTTGGGGTGTAGCTACAGTAGTCCAAATACTTTGTCCGCTTCATCTTGAGAAGTGCTAAAACTTATTAGGCGGCAGTTATCATACCCTGGAAACATAAATGAGAATGACAGTTCTTTATAGAATAGTTGATCTTCCTGCTGTAAGAGACGCTGTTAACTGGCAAGTGATTTGTTTATATATGTTTTTACATCGACTGACTTCCAATATATTTGTATTTGTATTGAATACATTTTTAGTAAAAATGGTGTTTGTGTGCTGCGTTAAAGAATGTTTTAACTCTACGGAAAAATGATTTGAGATGCATTGTTTCCCGATAATGAGGAAGTAAGTTAACGAAACTTCCCCTAATGATAATTTTTATTTTTCTGAATATAAAAATACACATATTTCAAACCAAATTTGTATTTATATATGTATATATATATATATATATATATATATATATATATATATATATATACAAATTGAAAAATATCTTATTGGGGATTGCAGCATAAGAGGAAAATTACACTCTATTCAATTCTCCAAGCTTTTGTAAATCTTTATTTACATCATCAGGGAACTACAATAAGGAAAGAAAAACATAAATTATAAAAAGTGTTCATAAAAACATTTCTACAACTTACATTGATCGAGATTGCATCATTGATCTTGAACACAGGAAAAGTGCACAACAGAAAGTCATTAAATCATTAAAGAAATAGGTCCAGTCGGCAATACATTTGCCTATTACTGGTAAACATTTTTATTTAAAACATTATTAAAAAGTAAAAAGTTTAAAAAACATTTAAAATGGAGAATCCACACACCCACGCGGACTTGTGAGAATAATGGCGGAAACTAAAAATGTCAGGTTAAGTACACCAATCATCATTACTAAATGAATGAAAAGAATCGATCTTTGCAATGACGCGAGACACTGAAACAATCGAATTGAAACTTTCAAGAGAATACAAGGGTGGTACCAAAATTATGGAAATGTATTTGAGTTATCATTCCAATGAAAAAATTATTTCAATTACGAGAATTAATATGTGATTATTAATGTTATTGATTATTATTATAAATATTATTGTGGAACTAATAATAATGGGGGAACACCTACTAAAAAGGGGGAACACCTACCATGATGCCACAAGTAGGAAACTAGTGAGAATTATCCATATTATCATTATTATTATTATTGTTCTTAATATGGAAACAATTGTGCTTATCAAGCGTTAGGAGGAGGGAGTAGAGATTACTCAAATTCTGAATGTCGGTCTTCCTATTCATACAACCTTCTTCCTGGAAGATAAAAGCCATTTCCAAAAACAGTCTTTTATTATAACTTCTCTCACGAGAAAGGATTTTAATTCCCTCAAAATCAATGACATGATCCAACGAGGAGACATGATTAGCCAGAGAACATCTTTCAGGATGTAACCTTATATCACTTTTATGGAGGGATACACGGCTTGAAATTTTTTGGGAAGTTTGACCAATATATGATAGACCACAACTGTTACAACAAAGCTTATAAACAACATTACTACAATCCACGACAGGTATCTTGTCTTTCAAAGGACTATAAATTGACTTAACAATCAAGGAACTCCTGGAGGCAAACCTAACATTCTGTAAGTATTGTGAAAAAATTCTAGTAAGTCTGGGCGTAATTTCCTTTATATAAGGCAGAGAAACCGTTAAAACGGAAGGAATCGTTCTGGAGGATGAGAGAGGATCCAACTCAGTGGCACCTGCTGCGTCAATTGAATGTATTGAGGTTTGTGATAAAACAGAAGACGTGTTGAAGATGATCTTTCTCAGTAACTGTTTTGGATAGGAATTGTCAAGGAACAAATTAAAGAGAATATTACGATTCTTATTTCTAAATACAGGGTCAGAGAGGTTCATAACTCTAGCTGTCATTTGTTTAACCAAGTTAACCTTTATGCTAAATTTATGGTAAGAATCGTAGTTGAGATATCTTCCAGAGCTACTTTGTTTTCTATACCAATCAATTATAATCACATTATCAGGAGACCTAGTCCATAAAGTATCTAAAAAAGGGACAGCCATGTTAGAGTTTTCTGTTTCGATAGTAAACTGAATGTAAGGATCATAGCTATTAAAGGTGAAAAGGAGATCTTCGGTGGAGTCCACAGGGCAAGCTAGGATTATATCATCCACATATTTCTTGATGAAAGGTACATTGAAAGGAAGTACCGGAAGGACCACGTCCAACAGATCATCCATTACATAGCACGCTAATATCGGAGAAATACTAGCACCCATAGGAGTACCAAAAGTCTATTTGTAAAATTTATTATTAAAAGAAAAGCAGGTAGAACTGAACAGGAATTCAATCAACTCAATGAACATGTCAATATCAATATTACACACTGTACTAATGGATGGCCAGTGTTTGTGAACTGAACGTATAACTGCTTGTAAATAAACATTGCTAAAAAGTGAAACCACATCCAGACTGACCAAAACATAGTTTTGTGGAAGAGTTCTTCTGTTAAATAATTCAAAAACCTGGAAGGAGTCCTTAATGAAATACTCATTGTCATTACTGTATGCCTTGGTCAAGATATCTGTGAGGAAAGAAGCAATAAACTCAGTAGGAGAGTTAATAGAAGCGACAATAGGTCTCATTGTCAAGGTAGGTTTATGAATTTTAGGAAGAGTGTAAAATTTTGCTATGACAGAGTTATAAGAAGTTAATTTTTTCCTTGTGATCTCATTAATCTGTCTCTTATTATACAGTCTCTTAACAAGAGTGTTAGATTTGGATTGAATCGTCCTACTGGGATCTCTCGAGAGGGGAACGCTTGATAAGCACAATTGTCTCCATATTAAGAACAATAATAATAATAATGATAATATGAATAATTCTCACTAGTTTCCTACTTGTGGCATCATGGTAGGTGTTCCCCCTTTTTAGTAGGTGTTCCCCCATTATTATTAGTTTCACAATAATATTTATAATAATAATCAATAACATTAATAATCACATATTAATTCTCGTAATTAAAATAATTTTTTCATTGGAATGATAACTAAAATACATTTCCATAATTTTGGTACCACCCTTGTATTCTCTTGAAAGTTTCAATTCGATTGTTTCAGTGTCTCGCGTCATTGCAAAGATCGATTCTTTTCATTCATTTAGTAATGATGATTGGTGTACTTAACCTGACATTTTTAGTTTCCGCCATTATTCTCACAAGTCCGCGTGGGTGTGTGGATTCTCCATTTTAAATGTTTTTTAAACTTTTTACTTTTTAATAATGTCTTAAATAAAAATGTTTACCAGTAATAGGCAAATGTATTGCCGACTGGACCTATTTCTTTAATGACTTTCTGTTGTGCACTTTTCCTGTGTTCAAGATCAATGATGTAATCTCGATCAATGTGAGTTGTAGAAATGTTTTTATCAACACTTTTTATAATTTATGTTTTTCTTTCCTTATTGTAGTTCCCTGATGATGTAAATAGAGATTTACGAAAACTTGGAGAATTGAATAGAGTGTAATTTTCCTCTTATGCTGCAATCCCCAATAAGATATTTTTCAATTTGTGTTCTAATTGATCAGCAACGATCACGGCGTGTTTCGCTTTTCAGCTATATATATATATATATATATATATATATATATATATATATATATTATAATATGATTTTTAATTTATCTGTTTTTGTTTTTTTTTATATATTTTATTGATTAATTGTTTCTAATTAATTCTTTATTTTCATCATTGTCAAAATTGAATCATGTTGATTTATTTTCCTTCTTTCTTTTTTTGCTTTACTTTTAGAAGAGATTACTTTTCTATCTCTCCTCGTGTTTTTGATGAGACTCTTAAAATCACGTGAACTATGTTTCCCTTTTCTGCCATCAAGCAAACGACATCTACTGTTGGAAAAAAATAACTCATAGAAATCGAACACAACATAGAAAACTTTATTAACAATATGAAATTATAACTGAATAAACTCTGAGGAAATATAAAATATATATGAGTGTAATGAAAAGAACACTAAATTACAAAAATTATTAAGAATACCTTTTTATAACTATTTTATAATGAATAAATGCGACAATCGTTATAATAAATAAATCATTACTCAATATAGTCCCAATTATGAAGATACGCATATCAAAATTATGAGAAATCAAATACTGAGTTCGTCACATTATAGAAACGTTCAAACAAACTCTTACGGCTGAAAACCGTGATCGAACAAATCACTTCGCTTCAAAAGAACACAGCATCAAATCGGCTGATCCGTCGTAGAATCTTCCAAGCAATATTTATATTTATTTTTGAAAGGTAAAGTTATAAATGGTTTTGACGATAATAAACTAGTATGACTTATGAGTGTTCGTGAAATTTGTATTCATCAGGTAAGTAAACTTTTTCATAAATATAGTTTGTACTCACTGTGGAATCATGCCTTAGCTATCGAAACTTTTTTTAGTGGCGTCCTTTTCATATCATAACCAAATTTTTCCCATTGTTTTACACCCTTTTGTCTAATTGTCCTATACAGGTAAAACTGGCACTGTTCAAAGGTGTCACGTCTATTTATAAGTTCGGTAAATCCACAGGTAGCTAGATAAGAATTTTGACATTTCTGGAATTTTCGAAAGTTCAAATTTGAATTTTCTCTTTGCTGATGAAATATCATGAAAAACTATTGTTCCCACGAGATTCTGCATAGTTTTCCCTTTACAATGATACGCTGTATGTTATGTTTAGTAAATAGTTTTTCTTGTACTGAATATTTTTCTTCATACTAAATACGAAAACTTTCCCCGCACTTTTCACTGTTTCCCGTAATCAATTTTCGCACTACAACCATACAATTTCTTTCAATATACCTTTTTCTTCACATGGTTTGTGTTTAAATTCTCAGTATATACAATATTCGAAAAACATAACTTTCATTTCACATATTATTTACAAGCTGTTTTGCTAAATTTTTAAATATAATATTGCTTATTTCAAAATCTTTATGAAATTTCTGTTCAACTTTTATTATATTAGGAAGCTAGTATGAGTTAACCAAAATTGTTTAGAACGTTGAAATTTGTTCTCTAATAGACACATAAATAAACTTTCACAAAAAAATGTATCATAATGAATTGAAACTGTATCATAGCATACGATGTTTAACAGTCTTTTTCTTTCTTTTTAGTGAAGCTTACAAATAGACTATATACAAGAAACTACAAATTTTGCGAATAACAAAAAAAAATCTTCAAAGAAGATTTGTATTATAAAATCATAATCCATAGTACATGTACATATATGTACCGTTATTACAACATGTACAGCTATTATATATTCTGTGAGTATTTTTTCCTACAGTAGATGTAATTTATTTTTTTTAAAGTATTCCACAATCATATCGTTTTCGATTGGTGGTTTTGAGTGGATATGTAAGAATCTTTGGTCTTCTTTATGATTTTCTAACAAATAGTTTTAAAATTTTGATTCATATTCACTCCCAATTTGAATATCACTTGCAACTTACTATTTATGTGGCAAAATTAGTTCCTTTTGAAGTAGAGTTCAAAATTATAACTACTACAATAGTATGTTTTTATTCTAATCTGATATTTTGAGTGAAATTGACTGTCTCGACCCTCACTTGTATTATATTGTGGAATTAACTAGAGACCTTGAGTTTCATTTAAAAACACTGATATTTTGAGGTTGATAAAATATTCCAATATATATATATATATATATATATATATATATATATATATATATAATATATATATATATTAAGCCAGTCCTCTAGTATAGATAAATATTCATATATTAGATTGAATTAAAAAAGGAATTTTTTTTGTATATACGTATGGTGTATCATTAGACACTACCTAATTAAGAACCAAATTTAACATAAAACGAATGAATGACTTAAGCAAATGTATTATAAAATATTGAGTACATCAATTTAAGAAATGGATTAAGGATAAGGAATAGAATGGTAATGATAATATAGAAATTAATTCTTAAGAAAATGTTACCTTCACAAATAAATCCTAAGGTCAAGTCAATGTCAACAATTTTCATTAAAATCAATCTGAACGCTGCTATGTCCACACTTGAATCAGGAAAAGGATGTTAATTTGTTCAAAACCTAAAATAATAAGAATTAATAATCAAATCACTAATTTATTAACGATATGCAAATACAATAAAAAGTTGCAATTTGAAAAAAGTAATTTATAAAAATAAAACTGTATGAAATATGACATTCGGAATAAGAGCCATATTGTATGTCATAGAAATCTAGTAATCAAATCGAAATCAATGAAGGAAGTGATTGAATCTAGTTATAATATTGCCAACCTAAATTCAATGAGTTGGAAGTTAATATAAAACAGAGAATGTAAATTTGAAAATAAGTTAGAATTTATATAAAGCGAAATTAGTGCTAATTAAAGAATTAAAAAATAAACAGTTCCATATATATAAATCATAAATTTAGATTGTAGAAATTGTATATTAATTGTAAACAAATTTACTAAAAAAAAAAGGAATTACAAGAATTGAAACCATTGTAATACATGTAAAAGATTATTTATATATTCTATAAGATATTGTTAAACCATTTATACAAGTGATTTCACTCTCCAAGACTATTTTAATTGAAGAATTCAGTATTTCCATAAAAAAAACATTATCATTGACAATTGTTGAATAAAATAACAAATTAGGAGGCTGTGTTTTAGAGATTGTAAAAATGTTGTTGATTTTGAAAAGAAAAGAGAGTCGAGAGTTAGTTGGGGAATGATGAACTGGGATGTAATTCTCTGAGAAGATTTTTGTAAAAACTTTAAAGTAAAAGTAATAATTTTAAATCTAAATCAATAAAAAATTCATAATATTAATATCGATTAACCCCTGTGAAAAAGTGAAACGTGCCGAACGAGTATTTCTTGGGTAAGGAATACCTAAGAAAAGAGACGGGATGTTGCAGGTCCACCACGCCGAGAATGGAATATAAGGTCTGTGTTATTTGAGTTTTTTTAATTTGGAATTCCAAACAAACAAAGAAAAAGTGAACTTTTGAAATTAATTTGAATAATCTAAAATTGGCCAAAGAAACTTTAAAATAATTAATACCAAATTTTATCCATGGATAATTAAAGAACTCTAATTTTCTGCAACAATAATTTTAGATATTAAATATGTACTTACTTGTAAAAAAGTTTTTCGTTTGTAAAATAATCAAAGTTCACACCACTCATAAATGCTTTTCCAATCTTAATTTCCGCTTTGCATGCTGACCTATTCTTATAACTATCAAACACACACTTAATTCACAATTTGAATTATATATGTAACTGTTTAATATAAGTTTCCAACCATATTATTCTAAATGCACTAAATTGATGCACATTGAACTGTTAAACATTTGCATCCTCCATGATAACTGTGTACTATAATTTTGTGACGACGAGAAACGTTGAACCGGAAGAGTTGCTCCGTTGCGCCGAAGCAGCTACTATAAGCGTTCAGTGCGCATGACCATCAAAGAATACAGAGGAGGTTCAGGAATATTTGTGTGTGTAAAATTTTGAAGATTTCATCAACAATTTATTAAAATATTTTTATTTAAGTGTTGGTATTTTTCTTATTCCAGTCAATGTCCATAACACTTTTCACGAACATTGTTTAAATCATTCATTCGATTATCATATGGTGAGATGATTGAAATAAAGATATATAATTTATTCAGGAATAGACCTATCACGAAATCATAATAAGTAAATGTTCATATATGTAAAAATTTTTTCTAATAGGTATCCAGGACTCAAAGAGAGAAGTCTCATGCTTCCGACTGCAATATAAAATTTAAACAATACATACAATAAAAAAAAAAATTTCATATAATCATATAGGGCTAGCCGAAGGTAAAAACGGGTAAATAAAGGTAAATCATATAAGTATAAATATTAAAATATAACATATCCACTATAATATATATATATATATATATATATATATATATATATATATATATATATATATATATAGTTTTTCTTTATATTCTTGGGATTAGGTCCTTATTATAAATCTAACGAAAACTTAGTTTTACAAGAAACATGTTTATTAACGTTTCGGCTATACGGTGTAGCCTTTATCAAAATACTACAAACAGATAAAAAGCAGTGTCAATATTTATAAAACATCTTTCAAAACAAAACAGCTTACCACAAAACGATGCATATATCCTCCTCAAAAATTTGAGGAAAGTCATCCTTGTTTTAAAACATTTGTTAAAAATAACACGTCAAGAAACTACAACCAATCACAAACGTATAATCGACATTTATAACTTAAGGTGATAATGAAAGGACAAGTTTTGGTTGAATTCTTGTTTTTTGTGTTTTGTTGTTGGTTTGAACTGAATTATAGTTATAGAATATATATATAAAGTCTATACTGAAAAATGTATTAAAGTATAGTACACTGAGAAATGTTGTTAATTTATTAGGTTGTAATATATTTTGCTTAGATTATTTGTATCAGTTTTTGAGTTGATGCAATGTTTATTTTTTTGAATATATACCATTTCATAGAATTCCAGTTTTTTTTTGTTATTTTCAGTCTTGAGTATTTTTGTGTTATCAAAATTAAAACTATGGTTTTTTTCTTTTATGTGATTGCTTAAAGCAGTTTTATTTTATCTGTCATATTTGTGACCATTGATTCTATTTTTTAGATATTGAGTGGTTTGACCAATGTATATTCCATTGCAGTTGTTACAGGGTATTTCGTATACCACATGTGTTTTTTGATTTTTGGGGATGGTAGTTTTCAAACCACTCAATATCTAAAAAATAGAATCAATGGTCACAAATATGACAGAAAAAATAAAACTGCTTTAAGCAATCACATAAAAGAAAAAAACCATAGTTTTAATTTTGATAACACAAAAATACTCAAGACTGAAAATAACAAAAAAAACTGGAATTCTATGAAATGGTATATATTCAAAAAAATAAACATTGCATCAACTCAAAAACTGATACAAATAATCTAAGCAAAATATATTACAACCTAATAAATTAACAACATTTCTCAGTGTACTATACTTTATTACATTTTTCAGTATAGACTTGTATATATATATTCTATAACTATAATTTAGTTCAAACCAACAACAAAACACAAAAAACAAGAATTCAACCAAAACTTGTCCTTTCATTATCACCTTAAGTTATAAATGTCGATTATACGTTTGTGAATGTTTGTAGTTTCTTGACGTGTTATTTTTAACAAATGTTTTAAAACAAGGATGACTTTCCTCAAATTTTTGAGGAGGATATATGCATCGTTTTGTGGTAAGCTGTTTTGTTTTGAAAGATGTTTTATAAATATTGACACTGCTTTTTATCTGTTTGTAGTATTTTGATAAAGGCTACACCGTATAGCCGAAACGTTAATAAACATGTTTCTTGTAAAACTAAGTTTTCGTTAGATTTATAATAAGGACCTAATCCCAAGAATATAAAGAAAAACAATATATCAAAGAGGTCCAAAAACTTTCTTTCAACTATATACCGAAGCAAGGGTGAAAATATGCTCTCTTACAGCAACATCAGAGATAACTATGGAACAGATGTCGTAAATAAAATGAAAACACTTTCAAAATTAATGTTGAAAACTACAAAGCAAAAAAACCGCAGAATATTTTTGTTACGCTGTAAAACCGAAAATTTAACACCTTCATTCTTAAATATAAATTTAAAACATATAATTTTTGATTGTAAATATCTTCAGCAAAGATTTGAGGAGAATACTGTTGCCAAATTTAGGATAGACACACTCAATTTATTAATCACTGATACTGTGAAAAACTTGAACATTTTAAGTATTAAAAAAGAAAACATCTCTAGTTTTTTAAAAAATAATCTACCTTCTGACACTTTTAATAAGTTTTTGGAAAAGGAATGTGACAAAAATGAAAAATTATTTAACCCAATCAAACAAAAAAATATAAATAAAATTTCACGTCTACAACAGAAAATAAAAGATAATAATAGCTCTATTGAAAATAAAAATTGGGTTGAAAATCTAACCAACATTCATGTACCGAATAACGTATTAGAAATTTTAAGCTTGGGACCAAATTTTGCAATACCTATTGAAAAGGCAAAAGAAATACCAATCACTGAGTTAATATGCAATATCGAATATAATTTACCAAATGTTACACCCTCAAATAGAGACGAAATTAGGTCAAAATGCTGTAATGTAATCACAAACCACAAAAACAATTATAATAAAAAAAAACTTAATAGACAGCAACAGTCATTACTTAAAAAGGTAAAACAAACAAAAGTCTTTCTAAAAGGAAATCCTGATCTAAAGATTTTGAAACCTGATAAATCAAACAAAACTGTATTAATGTATACCGAAGATTATGACCGAAAAATCAATGATTTAATTTCAGATCAGAAAACGTACAAAGAAATAAAGAATGATCCAACAAATATTTATCAAAAGGCTAACAATGAGCTAGTAAACAGATGGGAAAAAAAATTGTATATATCACCCAAAACTGCAAGCGGATTAAAAATACTAAATGCTATACCACCCAGAATATATGGGTTGCCTAAATTACACAAACAAGAAATACCTTTAAGACCTATAATTTCATGTATTCAGTCTCCATTTGAAAACTTGTCCAAATATCTAAAAAAATATTTTGAGTAATGTAGTATATAACAACAAGTATTACATTAAAGACTCGTGGGATTTTGAAAATAAAATCAATAACGTTAAACTACCTAATAATTATATTTTAATCTCTTTAGACGTCGTGTCACTATACACAAATGTTCCATTGGAGTTAACTCTAACATTAATAAGAAGTAAATGGGACTTAATAAAAAATCACACTGAAATCGAACTTGAAGAATTTTTGGAAGCAATTAAACTTACGTTGACTTCGACTTACTTTCTATATAATAATAAATACTATAAACAATTAGAAGGATGTGCAATAGGCGCATCCATTTCAAGCGTAATTGCCCAACTAGTATTAGAAGATCTAGAAAAAACAGTAATAGATAATCTGAATATTGAGCTCCCATTCTTTTATAGGTACGTTGACGATTGTTTATTAGCGATCCCTCATAATAAAGCTGACTACTTTCTAGAGCAATTTAATAACTACAACGAGAAACTTAAATTTACGATTGAAACTGAACAAAACAACCAAATTGACTTTTTAGATCTAACATTACATCATAAAAACGACAAAATTGAAACCGAATGGCACACAAAACACACGTGGTCAGGAAGATACCTCAATTTTAATTCGCAACATCCTTTTTCACAAAAAAAAATCAGTAGTAATGAGCCTAGCAGACAGAGCTATAAATTTATCAGATCCAAAATATCGAATATCTTCAATTAAAAAAGCAAAAGAGGTTTTGGAATTGAACAACTATCCACGGAATCTAGTCGACAACATATTTAAGAAAAAAATACATAAAAAATATAACTCGCAAAACCAAACATTAAAACAGGAAAAAACAAATTCTAATTTTATAACATTACCCTATGTGCCTAGTCTGTCAGAAAAAATACAAAATATATTTAAAAATGAAAAAGTCACTGTAAGTCATAAAGGACATAATCTACTAAGAAGTAATTTCAGTAAATTGAAAACTACCATCCCCAAAAATCAAAAAACACATGTGGTATACGAAATACCCTGTAACAACTGCAATGGAATATACATTGGTCAAACCACTCAATATCTAAAAAATAGAATCAATGGTCACAAATATGACAGATAAAATAAAACTGCTTTAAGCAATCACATAAAAGAAAAAAACCATAGTTTTAATTTTGATAACACAAAAATACTCAAGACTGAAAATAACAAAAAAAAACTGGAATTCTATGAAATGGTATATATTCAAAAAAATAAACATTGCATCAACTCAAAAACTGATACAAATAATCTAAGCAAAATATATTACAACCTAATAAATTAACAACATTTCTCAGTGTACTATACTTTAATACATTTTTCAGTATAGACTTTATATATATATATATATATATATATATTCTATAACTATAATTTAGTTCAAACCAACAACAAAACACAAAAAACAAGAATTCAACCAAAACTTGTCCTTTCATTATCACCTTAAGTTATAAATGTCGATTATACGTTTGTGAATGTTTGTAGTTTCTTGACGTGTTATTTTTAACAAATGTTTTAAAACAAGGATGACTTTCCTCAAATTTTTGAGGAGGATATATGCATCGTTTTGTGGTAAGCTGTTTTGTTTTGAAAGATGTTTTATAAATATTGACACTGCTTTTTATCTGTTTGTAGTATTTTGATAAAGGCTACACCGTATAGCCGAAACGTTAATAAACATGTTTCTTGTAAAACTAAGTTTTCGTTAGATTTATAATAAGGACCTAATCCCAAGAATACAAAGAAAAACAATATATCAAAGAGGTCCAAAAACTTTCTTTCAACTATATATATATATATATATATATATATATATATATATATATATATATATATATATATATATCTAGCTAAAAACGTTGGTTTTATAGAAAAGGTGTACTGTTTTTGAGGATATTTAAGGAGGATGGAGGATTTGAGGATGTTTTTGAGGATATTTAATCACCATATTTCAATAAAAGTAATTGAATAAGCTTGATCAAACAGCATTTATTATTATATAATTTTAGAGTACTCCTCCTACTACGTTGCTTGCATCAATGTCAAAATTAACTCTCGGTTTGGTAATGGATATCCTAATATCGGCGCCGTGGTTATGTCTCTTCAATGCTTAAAAAGTCGTTAGGCAGTCGTCGTTCCAATGAAAAGCTCTTGTTTCCTCTGTGGATCGAATTAGTGGCTTGGCAATATCTCCAAAATTCCCAATAAATATTCGATAGTATGTGCAAACTTCAAGGAAACTCCTAACTTGATGTTTGTCGGTTGGTTATGGCCATTGCTAAATGGAAGTAATTCTCTCTGGATCCACCGTCACTCCTTCATTACTCACTAGTTGACCCAGATAGTTGACTCTGTTCTAGAATGGCTGACATACCCTAGCCCGCTACAATTCCAACATCTGATGCTTTTCATCTTTTTGTCCATCTTACTTTCTATCGAACTGACAATCTGTTCAAGTCTATATTCGTCATATTCACCTTGGATGGTCCTACCTTTGTTATATCCGGAAGCCTTCATGGTAAGAGCAGCAGTCAATGCGTCGATCAATGTTTTGGGATGGGCTATTCGAAGCATTCTATGCATATCGGGGTCACGTAAGCCATCAATAAAGTCCTGGATGCCCAGACATTCCATCATGTTCTCTGGTTTTGATAGATAAGCAAATCGATATAGTCGGGCAATATCCACTTCAAACTTTTGAAGGGTTTCGTGGCGTTTCTGCCTTCTGTTTTTCAGCTATGATTGGTACAAGTGCTCTAAATATTCGTCAATGTAATGTAACCATATCGAAAATTCAATCTTTTCTTCAGCTGCTCGAAGTCATCCGTTTCTTCCAGGGGTATTGTCTGAAGCACAACTAAGGCATCTCCCCGAAGCGCGATGGTTAAGTTTACTGCCTTCTCTTTATTGTACCAAATATGAACGCTAGTAGATGCTTCAAACTGTTTTACATAATTGGTCCACGACGTCCTTCAATCGAACGTTGGGGTAATGAAAGCGGCATATCTACCAATATCTTCTATCTTGGGTTGTGTTTCAGGCTTGCAGGGTTTAATATGTTAAATAATCTTTTCTTCTGCAGGCGAGACTTTTGTTCTTGAATCGGCAATACTTGTCTCTATCTCCTTGATTCTTTTGTCAATGTGATTTGCCATCATTGTCATATTATTCTCAGCATCTGATTCCATTTTCTCGTTGATAGTTGTCACATTGTTCCCGATATTCGATTTTAGAGAAGAAAATTTATTTTCGACGTCAGCAGCAATGTCATTTTTAAATGATAAGATATCGGCAGAAATATCGTTCTTCATAGTAGAAATATTGTTGTTCGTTGCAGAAAAATCGCCTTTCATGGTTGAAATCTTTTCGTTCATCCTTCTAGCAGAAATTGACATAATTAAGGTGGAAGCCTCGTTTTTGAATAGAAATGTTTCTGGATCAAATCCGTCACTTTCGAGTGCCACTTTGAGTCTTTATACTAATCCACTTTTCTTACCAGACGTTTCCAACTCGCAATTTTCCAATTCTGTTTTTAGTTTCGTCACTTTTGGATGACTTTCAGCCATTTTTACGTAACTATTTATTTATATTATCGCACTTCTAACATCAATGAAATGGTTGTCTTATTTATTTAAGAATAGCTTATTCTGGTAGGTGGGTCAAGATTTATACTAACGGTATATCAACTTGTTTCATTTATTTTTACACTTAACTATTCACTTAAACTTAATTTATGTACACACTTAATTTTTAATTTATAATGTATATATATATATATATATATATATATATATATATATATAACAACGAAGAGGTTTATGGGTAATTCACGCAAAAAGAAAAAGGGCTAGTGAAACAGAGGCTACATGCTAAACGTGGAATAATCGCAAAAATAGACGATGAGTGGTCAGTGAGGCGGACTGCGGCATTTTACAATGTAAGAAAGCACTCAGTTTCGAGTATTGTAAGGAGATGGCGATATTTGGGCAGAATTAATAGAGCTCTAAGCTCAGGAAGTCCGAGAAAGTACACTACTGAACAGGATGCTGCTTTGATTAACCATTTAAGAGCAAATCCATTTGAAACATTAGTTCAAGCTGTTCCAGCTACAAATTTTCCAGCATCCTGTCGTACGTCGCAGAGTAACACAGTCTGAATTGAAATGACACGCAGCAGCAAGGAAACTGTTATGAAACAATAGTCGCAAAGAAACAACATTGGGGTTCGCTTTAGAGCATATTGCTTATGACGAACAATTTTGGAATTGTGTTATTTTTGCGGATGGAAAGGTTTTCCAATCGTCAAATAGCGGCAATATTCGTGTCTGTCGCCCACCAAATACATGGTTTGACGAGAATTATATCAATTTCACAAATAAAAATGGCGTTTTTCTCTAAATATGTGGACGTGGATATCTGGAGTTCTATGGCATATTTGCGAAAGATTTAATAGTGAAGGATATATCAGAATTTTAAAAAATGTTATGCTTCCTTCTGTTCAGATCTTTTCCCTAACAATGATTTCATCTTCCAACAAGATAACTGTGCAGTGCATAACACTGATGTAGCCACCGAATGGTTTCGGGCACGTAATATTAATGTTCTTAACTGGTGTAGTAAAAGCCCAGACTTGAATCCAGTAGAATATGTTTGTGCAATGTTAGTGAGAGAAATTCGAAACGCAAATGTAAGACCAACAAACGTTAAAGGTTTGTTGGAAGTTACAAATAATGCTTGGAAGGAAATAACCAAAGAATATTGTTCCACATTATATAAATCGATGACCAGTAGACTAAGAGAAGTCATAGAGCATAATGGCGGGATTACTAAATATTAATTGTTGTTTTTCATTGTAAATAGAAAATTATTCAGTAGCCTTTGATATTAATTAATGAAAAACAATATTATTTACATTTTAGTGTTATTATCATTTAAATATACGACAAAACTATCCCATTTTTCCCGGAAACGGAAAAGTCACAGACATACTAAACAACAACTGTCCCATTTTTTTGCGACTGTACAACTTGTCGTACGTCAGATTGCATAATGTGTGGGCCGTTTAATTCTTGTTTACGAAATCGAATTGAAGTATGTGGATTCACCTGAAGATAAGCCAAAATATTTATTACATTTTCATCTGTCTGCGCGGACTTTTGGCGAGGACCTTAATTTTTACGGGAAAAGAGCCAGTTCTTAGCTTTCCTTCAAAAATATCTATGCTTGGAGTTATTCTATGAGCAGAACGATTTCTATGCAAACTTTTAGCATGACTATACACCAGATTATGACTAATAACTAATGGCAGTTCTTGAATCAACATCATCTAACAATAATGAATGACATCCTATGTTGTTACTACAATTTATTTTTTGTTTCATAGTCACCGACATTTTAGGGTGTAAAATATTGCTTTAAATTTAGGAGAAATAAATTGCCCCTATTATCATTTCTGCACAATACAATGATTGATAAGTATGGTATCGGTAAATTTGTTTTTTAAAGACATATGAAAAAATGTGATATAATACCGCTAGTCCCATTTAAAAAGAATTAGTTGGTGTCACGTGATCGAAAATGATTTCGACTGTTTATAGTTGCCCAATTTCATACATGTCATGTATTTTTCTGTGAAATCGATGTGTTTCGCTTTCTCTCTACGGATGATTCTCAGCAGCAAATACAGAGGCCACTTTTGAGTGAGTGCTAGTTCTTTCGAATGCTCTACAGACAAGAATCATGTTGTTAGGCGGAAGAGTGATAACACTTGACAGAGTAGAGTTGAGGAAAATGTAGTTAAATAATAGCAAGAGATAGGAGACCGAGAAAATTGAGAGTATGGCAAGAAATACAGTGAAACGAGAAGTAGAATAGAGACAGAGGAAATAAAGCACGTTTACTGATCATTTCCATTTTTTATTCTATTACAAATGTTTTCCAAACAAAAAGAAAAATCGATAATTTACTAATCCATTTAAGCAACTTTAAAAACTTTTTGCAATTATATAATAAATCGCCAAAGTATTTCTTTTAGTGTAACAAATTACAAAGACATTATCCGTATAGCATACCGTCGAAGTGAAACTTCTGAAAAATGTGCTCCCGATATTCCTTTGAGAGAAGAAAATAAAGCAGAAAAGAATACTTTTCATAGAGTAAATCGCAGTTGTATTGAGTGACCTGAAAGTTCAAAGCAATTTTCTTTCGATTACTGCCATTATGTGGCAGAAGTATATGTGATTCGAGTTGAGCAAACACTAACGAAAGAATGGCGAAGTTCTTCTTGGGGCGAACGATAGGACGGGGTGAGCTCTCCGGAAAAGTGTTAAGAAGTCAGAATTTCCCAAGTTTTATTCGCGAATTACCTGCCACTGAGGGTATTTTAGGCAATTTATCAGAAAGTGAAGCATATAGGAGAACTGTAACTGTATTCGGTCGACTAGAAAATAACTATTATTGGAAAACTTTTATACTAAAATAAAAGGAAAGTCTAAGTGATCATTTACTCGCCCTGTGAATAATACGCTCAAAATGGTGTAAGGATAAATTGAAATTATGTTATTATCATTATTAATGAAATATCCTAGCAATGTACACAAGACGATTCAATAATATTGTTCACTCTCTAAATTGTTGGCTGCAAAATATGATGATTATCTCATATATGCTCCATTCACATATTGCAGGTTTCCGAGGTATTTTCAATTTGGTTCATGATCAAATTATTTGTTCCATCAGTTTCTACTTGAAAATGGGTGTTTGTTACTCTAGTAAATCAAAAAAATAAAAATCATCAAATTAATAAAGAAAATATGGAATAATGGAATAACGTTTAATTCTATACAAATAAAGTAATCTTCATTGGTTCATGCTACTCAATCTGTTTTTGAATTATTTGATATTTCGAGTTTCAATGTATTTCGCATTTATGAATTTAGCCACGTCTTCATTTTTCGGTTGGCAAGGGAATTTGGTACACCCTATATGAGGCACGTAGAATAATAATGGTCTAACTCCAATAATTTGAAAATTGGCGCCAGTCATCTAAAAAGTATGAATCTACCTTGATCTGTCATTATATAGGTGGTCTAACTCCATACTTCAGTTTCTGGTTAATATATGGCACTATCTTACTCTTATTGTGATTGAATTTCATTACAGTCCAGTATAAAATTGGTACAACTATCACATTCAGAATAATACTGGAATATCTTAGGAGTTAGACCATTATTACTTGCAATAACCGGACGTTGTAGAACGTTTTGTGTGTTTATGGTGGAATAAAAGTTTTATAATGGACGAATTTAGTGATTTCAGTGACTCTGGATCTGAATATATACCCAGCGAAAGCGGAGAATCTTCAGGTAAGTCTAATTTTCATACTTTAAGTCAATACTGGAAACATAACCTAAAAAATTTGAAAACAATTTTTGCCAATAAATTCGTGCTTTAAGATAGGTTTAATTATTTCCAAATTTATTTTTAAATTGATGCTATACATTTTATTATTATCTGAGAAGTATAAAAACTGTCAAACCAATTTTAATGCATGTTTTTGGTATTATAGATGCAGAAGCTTCACATGACGAACAGTTAGGATTGTTGAGCAGGACCCACAATCATTCATGGGAAATGTTTTATATCTCAAATAATACACATTTTACAGGTTTTAAAATATTAACAGGCGGCCTTGCAAAAATCGTAAGCAGAAAACGATCGAGGAACGAGGAAAATTGGAAAATTAATACTAAAAAAAAAGAGAAATACTGGAAAAGAGTACATTTCTAGAAGAGGGTTAAGAATGAACCCAAAACAATTCAAAAACATTGACTGCAACTGCAGAAAGAAGTGTATTGATTTATTTCCATTTACCGAGAGACAAAACGAGTTTGAATCATTTTGGAGGCTTGGCGATTATGTGGTGCAAAATAGTTAGTCACATTTTTGGTTTAGTAAAAGCTTCACCCGTGAATAGAAAACGCCTAAAAGATGGATCTTGTTTAGGAAAGTATACCCATTTTCAATACGTGCTGAAGACTAGTAATAAAACACATAGAGTTTGCAAGAATAGTTATTTGTATACTAAGGCCGCAAAATGTTCTTTCGCGTTCCGCCGCTCCGGCCGAGGCAAGATAATCTCGAGGTCGCGAAAACATTTCGCGGCCATAGTATACACAATATTTTTCGTGCAACCGTGAAAATTACATAATTTCAATAAACATTATGTCTCTTTAAAAAAGTCAGCGTTTCAACGCGAATAGAGAAAATTACACGTCAATATCACAATGTTTCTATGGAGATGAAATATTTAGCAATACAAATCAATTTGACATTTCTCGTGAAGTCGTGAAGATGTCGGATAGCGATAGTGATATTTCAGTTACTTGCACTCCTCCTGAGCTGAGAGATCTCATAGACTCAGCACCGAAAAATCTAAACGGAAATATGAAAAATGTTACAGCAACTTCAAAGATTGGTGTGTCAACCAAAATGTCAAGACGGTGTCAGAAAACATATTATTAGGATATTTGATGCAGCGATCAAAAGTTGTGAAGAGTTCAACTTTATGGAGCATTTATTCTATGTTAAAGACTATGCTTAACGTACGAGATGGAATTGACGTAAAGAAGTTTTTAAAATTGGTACCGTTCCTCAAGAAAAAGTCAGTTGGTTATCGAGCAAAGAAATCAAAAGTTTTTACGCACGAGCAAATTGATTCATTCCTCAAACAAGCTAGTGATGCAAATCATCTACTGTGGAAGGTATATAAATATGGAAAAAAAGTGAAGTATGATGTTTTATTCATAATAATTATTATTATAGGTAGTTTTGATAATGGGAATATCAGGAGCATTGCGACGAGATGAATTAGTGAGAATGACCCTCGAAGATATTCAGGAAGACAAAACTGTATTGATAGTAACTGTTCCTGATACTAAAACTGATCAAAAGCGTGTTTTTACCATTACTAATCAAGATTATATAAGAATTTACTATAAATATGTAACTCTTCGACCAAAACATACTGCTATTCGTCGTCTATTTCTGAGATATGAAAATGGAAAGTGCTCGGCACAGGTTGTTGGAGTGCATACGATTGGAAAAATACCTAGTATGATTGCAAAATATCTCGGCTTACCAAAAACATACTTTATTTTTGATATATATCAACATTGATTGTACTGTTTATATTATTACTGATATTCATCCCTGAAGATGAAGCAACTAAATCTATTGTTTCTGAACAATCATTATTTACATTAGACAAAAACGTATTATTTTCTTTGGACATTAACATTTTGCGATTGACTACATTTGAAGTAGATGGTTCGAAATACATTGTTATTGTCATATTTCAGAAATGTTAAATGCTGTAGTGGCGTTAAGTTTGCCGGCAGTCACTATGGGAACGGCCGTAAAAATGTTTGTCGGCCGTCACTCTGGGTAACGGCCGCAAAATATCATTTTGCGGCCTCTGTTGCGTCCGGTTGCACGAAAATATTTTCTTGATACATTTAAAATAAGTAACGGCCGTCTGCACAGATGCATTTCGAAACGAGAAGCCTCAGAATGCAGACAGCTAAGAGATACTACAGGCTCTAGAAAGTTGGACGATTCTGATATTGTGAGGCATATAAAAACATTTCCGGCTTATCGAAGCCATTATTCTAGAATTAAAAATCAAAATAAAAAGTATTTAAACAGCGGTCTAACTGTAAAGAAGATGTATGTTCTTTATGTAGAGGAATGTCGAACCCAGAATATTGAACCAAAAAATTGAAATACTATTATCAGGTATTTAATACCAAATTTAATTTGCATTTTGAAATTCCCCATCAAGACACCTGCAAGTTGTGCGCTGATCTAGAGTTAAAACTAAAAGTTGCCGACAACGAAGATATCAAAAAAAATCTTCCAGCTCAAAAGGAGTTGCATTTACGGAAAGCAGAATCGGCGAGAGAGTGTTTACGAAACGATTCAAAGAACGCTGCAGAAGCATACATAGTAACATTTGATTTACAAAAGGCTTTGCCTTTTCCTAAGCTTACAACGTCTGTGGATTACTACGAAAAAAATCTATATTTGTATAATCTGGGAATACATTCCTTCAACAGCAATACTGGTTACATGTACGTATGGAATGAAACACAGGGAGGGCGCGGTTCTCAAGACATTGCAACTTGTTTAGTAAAGCATTCAAAGATTTATGCTGGAAATCATAAACATGTCATTGCTTATTCAGATTCTTGTACATGACAGAATCGGAATATAAAGATGAGTTTATCTCTACTAAAACTTGTACAAGATCCGGAAGTTGAAATCAACGTCATAGATCTTAAATTTTTGGTATCTGGACACTCTTTTCTTCCTAAGGATGGTAAATTTGGTATAATAGAGTCTGAAAACAGACGCCATGGTATGATTTATCATCCAGATGAGTGGATAGATATGATTAAAAGCTCCAAGCGAAAGGAACCTAAGTTTGTAGTATCTGAAATTCAACATGAAGAGTTTTTAAGCCCGACAAATTTAGAAAATTTGATTACCAATCGGAAAACTTCTACGGATGGATATAACTTTAGCTGGCTTAAAATAAGATGGCTTCGATTTCAGATAGATCTACCCCTTCAATTCCAATTTAAGGAAACTCTAAATCCAGAAACTGAAATTCATATTGTGGATCTTTCCAAAGAGAAAAGTGTTGGTAGGCCTAGTAGGGGTTTGACTAATGTAATGCAACAACCACTTTATCACACAAAAAGAACTGTGACAGCTGCAAAGAAGAAGGACATGATGGACTTGCTGCCCTACATACCACCCGTACACAATAATTTTTATGACAGTCACCCGAGGTTCTGCTCAACAAAACTTGGAAGATAGATCTTCTGACGATGAAATGATTCATGATTAGACCAACTTGAACAAAATCTTTCAGATTTATAGTGGTCTGAGTCCACATTTTTTTGTTTGCCTCCTAGTTTTAAGGTGTTTTTTTTGCATAAACTCTTGATGTGTTATGAAACCGACTTATGTTTTACTGTATTGGTTGAGAATATACATTCATGTTATATTCAAAAATTTTGTTAAATTTTTTATTCGAATTTTTATAATTAGCCTAATAATTAGAAATTAACTTGTTTGGAGTTAGACCATTATTAATCTATGTGCCTCATATATGAAAAATCAAATATAATTCTAATCAAAATACGATACAAAAGTCTAAAAAAAGGCGACCTATTTTTCTGTTATCGTAGGCAGTGAAAATTAAATAAGCAATTATGAGAAGTTAACAAAACAACCCCAATGTTGTCACGCATAAACGTCGAACACCAAAACACCGTTGTTTATGAATATCATAATATATAGACGAATTATGCAATGAGTATAGAGAAATCTAGAACAGCAATTGAAGATAACACAAAACAAATAGAAACAAGAACGAGTAAGTGACGTATCGAAAAACATCAACGTTTGCTGAGATGGCAGAACCAACTCGTCCCAAAAAACTCGGAATAAATAGAAAGAAAAAAGACGACGACAGGACAATTAGGAACAGCGACGGTACGGTACGGTACTTCCAGCGGTTGTCGACATACTACAGCATGCGTTCTGACAGTGCGTTTCAGTGATTTTCGCGGAGTGCCGAAATCAGAGATAGCCGATTAGAGCTCATTTCCCGTCGACAGATCGAGAATAAAATCCAGACGCCTTCTTTTTCTCGTGTGACGTTCGACCTGGATTTACCAAACTGTAAGTTTTGAATCTAAAATCCTTTTTCATTTTCTTTGGGAAAACCATATTATTTTTTTTGTCTGATTATTCGTCCCGCCATATAAGTGTTATACTGAAACTGTATATCACCTTAATTAGAAAGTATTATACTTTGTAAATTTTTTTTATTATACAATTTTATTCAGAGATATTTACGAGGGGTACATCCTCCTAAACCTGAGCTATACAGATTACTCCAATCATACGCTGAAAAATTTTCGTATCAGTCATTATAGAGCGTTATTCCAGAGATATCTATTTGTGTTACTGTTGATTTGGTATTCTGTATGTTCTTTTCAAGACTAGTGAAAAAGCATTTTACACTTGAATTAGGGAGAAGTCTCCTCAATACCAGTTTCTACCCCGGTATATAAAAGACACCAATGACCTTATATTTAAAGCTTTAATTGTATTCGCTTCGAAAACTAAGACTTCATTATTCATTCAAAATTTATCGTGCGCGGAAGGTCATCCATGTCAGCAGAAAAATCCGATTACAAAATCATTTTTTTGAAGTAAGTAATTCAATGTTATGAAAGTCAATAAAGTAACCATTAGCTAGGTCACGATCTTATGTTCATATTTTAGTAAGCAGACGCTAGATATTTTTCTTAAGCAAAACCCCGGTCACTTTTCACTGACGAGATGAACTTAGTTGTCTTTACCGGACACTAACTGAAAGAGAGGGTGAATATATTAAGGAATCCTAGCTATGTTTTCATTTGCCCAACGAATATTTTTTATTGTATTATGCTTTAATTGTATACCGTAGGCATCGAAAGTGTACCCCATGTTATTTTATTTTTGTTTGTTGTTGACTTTAGTTTGCTACTTACTTGTTCGTGATATAGGCACATGTATATGTTATCTACCTAGTCTGTTTCCTTTACTCCCGACAAATCCCCCCTAGACACAGGTGGACTGGGACCCGTGGACGTACAGGGTCCGGAAGATACGGCGAACCTCAGAACTCAGGCTTGGCACATCGTTTAAGCCCAATATGCCCCACGGCACCCTCCCGATCGAGCCAGGAAACTACCCCCCCTCAAGGTTCTTCAAATGGGGCATTCCTGCTCTCTTGTGCCTTACGGCACCGGTGACAGCAATTCTTGCGAACAAATTAAACAGAAGGAGAAAAAACAACCTCGTCGCAACTCATTACAATGTGTAAATAGAACTTCTTGTCAAAACTATCATTTTTCGTCAATAGAATATGTGATAAAATATTGTTAACGATGGAATTAAGTAATGGAGGGGTATAACGGTTTTTGTTTTGACTTATTCAAATTCTACTGCACCAGCTGTGACTTAAAGATATCTACATTTATTATCAAATCGAATAAAAGCCATCAATATCCTGCTTCAATATTTTTACATCCACAAAGGTGAGACGGCGTCTTCACATTTCAAGATTAAAAAAATGGAATTTCAATTCGTGCTTCTGACAATCCACATACAATAGTAGAGTTCAAGGTTTACATTTGGTATAGTGTGATATCTGATTTTTCAATTGGCCTGTCAATCTATTTTCTATTGGAACTCTTCATACCGATTTCCTTTAAGAATATTTGAACAAATCAATAGAGATTACTGTTGGTCTTGAGGCAAAAAATGTAAGGCACCGCCATATTATTATCTACAAGGGCGTCAATAAATGAATGCACAATTTCCTCGTTGTGGCAGTGAGTTTGTATGATTATCGAGAAGTCTTAGTTAAAATCCTTTGTATGTACGCTTACTGCGAAAGAGAGGAAATGGAAAACATAATAATCATGGAAGATTGGAATGCAAGAGTAGGGAGGGACGCTAATAGATGCCTGGGGTGCATGAGAAAATATGGTGAACAAATAATAAATACAAAGGTAGCCAAAATTATATATGTTTGCAGAAGAAACGATCTGGCAGTAGGAAATACCTTCTGGAAACAGAGTATAGAAGATAAATATATATTTGTAGCAATAGAAAGAAACGCGAGGAGCCTGATTGATTATAACGTTCATACACAAGAGTTGACGCAACAATTGAAATAAGTTATGACAGAGAAAGAACCAGATACAGGACCAAATCATAGACTAGTAACAGCAAAACTATGGGATAATACGACAAAAGCAGCTGAAGAAAACGAATATAGAAAAATTGCGATTCACAAGCTAAAAGTCAGCGAACTTATAAATTTATACCAAAAAGAAACAAATGAAGACACTAGAAGAAAGATGGGAGAAATTTGGAAAAGTACTACAGGAAAAGGCAGAGAAGATATGCAGGAAAATAAAATACATCGGTAAATTAAAGAAAACGAAATGGTGTAACGAGGATACTAAAGGATTAATAAAGAAAAAGAATCAAGCATGAAAAACATTCAACCAGATTGCAGATCAAAGGGGAAAAATGAATACATTACTGTGAGAAAGAAAATGAACCAGGTAGTGAGAAAAGCATTAAAAAGGGAGCTGGAAATAATATGAAAACGAAATAACAGGAATAAGACAGATAACAGCACATTCTGGACAAGAATTAAAAGATCAAGAGGAAATGAAAAGAAGAAAATAAGAGCTATGAGAGACAGCCAAAACCAACTGAGGCTAGGGAAAGAGGAAGTACTAGGAGTATGGAAGGAACACTACCAAGAAAAATTCAATGGAATACAAAAGAAAGCAGAGAATATCCAAAGAAGAAGCAGCAAGCGACAATCTAGATATGAGACAGGAGGAAATGGAAGAATCAATACGAAGTATTGGAATAGGAAAAGCCTGTGGAGAAGACGATTTAGCTCCAGAAATGATAAAATGGATGGGCAAGACAGGAAATAAATGGCTATGGACTATATTAAAAGAAGCCTGGAGAACAGAGAGGAACCCCAAAAGGTGGGAAAACAATTTAATAATACTAATACATAAAAAGGGATATCAAACACAATCTGCAAACTACAGAGAAATATGCTTCGCCCAAATAAGCTTTAAGCTATATACGAAAATCTTAGATATGAGAATACGGTGAGGAGATAACAGAATATACACAGGCAGCGTTTGGATCAGGATGACAAATAAATGACAATATTCTCGTGGTAAGAACAGTAATAAAAAGGAGAATAGAGGAGGGAGAAGAACTTATAGATTTGCGAGCAGCTTTTTATACGGTATCTAGAGGAAATACATGGACCAGGAAAACTAAAAGCAGTAACTAAAGCCACTTACAACACTGTAAAAGCGCTGGTACAGATAGCGGGAGAAGGATATCGGAGGAATTTGTGCTAAGGATAGGAATGAAACAGCAAGATAGTCTGAGTCCGCTCTTATTCAAAATTATAATAAACAAAATAGTGAAAAGAATAAGGGGAAGGGGAGTCAATCTAGACACAATTATAGAATATAGGAATCTACAACCAATAAAAGAATGCAATCTTCTCCACGCAGACGACGTGGTCCTTATGGCAAATTCAAAAAACAAAATGCAAAGGTTGTTTAACGTATTGACGGAGGAAATAAAAAAGTGGAAATGGAGGTAAACATAGAAAAAACCTAATTAATTATAGTGAACTAGAGACAAACCATAGACACAGACATGAATCAAATAAAATATAAGTGAAGGAATTTAGAAAATGGAACCACATTCGAATACTTGGGTACAGTCATAACAAACGACGGAAACATGGATGCGGAAATAGCGAATAGACGAAACACGAAACAAAGTAACTAAAATACACAATACCAGGACATACAGAAATAGAAGTAGAAGTTAAAAAGAAAATTCACAATACTATGACGATACCAATAATAACACAATCTGGCGAGAATTGGATACTAAACAAGAAATAGGAAGCAAGGATGAACGCAATGGAAATGAAGCATATTAGGAAAATAGCAGGCAAGACTAAATGGGACAAAATGAAAATTGAAGAAAAAAGAAAGAGCAACTAATACTAGTAAAGGTTAAAAAGATACAAATGAATTAATTGGTTTGGATAATGGAGATAAAAAAGTCGAAGAAAAGAAGCAGGGGAATTTCAAGAAGGAAGCGGCTAGACCAAGTGGAAGAATATCGATAGGAAAATTGATAGGGGAGATGAAAGAAATAGCAGGGAATAGAGTAGAGCGGAAAAAATTGGTAAATGATCAATTGGAATAACACTCCGACACCTGGAAGGATATGGGGAGCGGAAAAAATGTACAAGAAGTATATATGTTTAGAAATAAGGGAAACAACCATTCCTTACCTTATGTTTGAACGTAGTTATGTTTTTGTGGGCTTCACAGAGGAATTTGTGAAGTGACTAGATAATTGACAAAAGAAGTGTATAGTTATCCAAGTGTGGAAAGGTTTATACGATAAAATACAATTTTAAAGAAGTGCAAGCGAAAGTAAGAGAAAAGAGAATAAGCATAAGTATATATCTAGAAAGTAGAAGTACGAAAAATTTGAAACTGCTAAAGAACATGGAATACACAATACTAAATATAATTTTCAAAAAGGTGATAGTATTTTGAAAATTGTACAATAAAAACAATAGAAAATTTTAGAGCAAAAAGTACTCGGGTGAATATATTAATTGGGGGATTCTTTATCAACGAATTTCCGAATTAAAAGTAAATACTTTGGGTTGAAAGCTGAATAGCAATCTGAATTTTAAACAGAAAGATTAACTATTGATATCCATACCAATAACAATAGAAAATAACAAAATTATTCAAAACTGAACAACAGTAGTGTACAACAACACATTTGTCCATCACCCTGTATAAATTAACGCAACAAATTCACACAGCCTCTCCCTTTTTTAGGTCCCGGGTCTTTACTCGATATAAAACTATAAAATATCCGTTCTATCCTCTCAATAAAAATATTGACGGGCAAATCTGTTAGTAATCCACTAAAAAAGATAACTGTACTTGGTTATTCCAAGGATCGGGTGAGCTGCTTTTCATGCTCGTAAAAATCGAGAGAGCTCACGGTTACTTTACTTCTCACTCCTCATTCGTCGTAAGTACACCTTGACTCATTCGGCAACGTTTTCTAGATCGTCAAGTTCGACTTCGCAACACTATGCACTCCTTGATGAATTTCGTCTCATTTTATTTGTAAGCCTATTGGATATGTTTTTGCTAGGTTAATTTTATATATCATTCAAACTTGTTTCTAAACTTTCAATCTACACTACCTACGGTCCTAAAACAATTGAGTTCCAGGTCATAAGTATTATTTAAAATTCACATTTTTTAGAAGTTCATCGCATAAGCATACCTTCACATTCAACAATATACAACTTTCATCCACAGATAATCAACTTTTCACGAACAGTATATGGGAAATAGAGAGTTTGTGACACACAAGCTCATAAATAAATATAAAATTTGAACCGTAGGTGTGAACTTGTGAAAAAAACTCGAGTTTGGAAGTACACCAGAATGTTTATCGTGAGAAAATGAAAATTAACTCGGTGTACAAATAATTAGGAATTGGAATAAGAAAGGATGTGGTTTTTATGGGGCGTATATAGATGGAAACCTGAAAGAAAAAAAATAATATCAATCAAGATATAGATGTATGAGTAAGAGAAACAATAAAAAATAATTCACGATAATATAGCGAGAAGCATGAAAATGTATGGATGCGAAATATTTATTTTGAAAGAAAATATTATCAGTAGTTATACAAATGAACTAGAAGAAAAAATCATTACGAAAATTGAGGGGAAAAATTATAAGAAAAGTATGATCTCACATATGGAAGACCAATTAAACAACTGATATGGCACAAGTATGTTCAAAGAATGCCACGACAGATTTCGAAAGAAAGTGTTACAAATGAGAAAGAAACAGAATAGGAACCGCTATAGAAATAGGAATTGGAGAGAAACAGTACAGAAAGTACAGCAGGATAGAAATTGGAAAACTTCAATGCAGACATACACATACATGCGCGTAAGAAAACCCGTCCCATTAAGCATCCACTCCCGCACCATGTCCATGGGTGGTGCGAAATAGAAAATTCACCACCCCCTGTAATTCCAAAAGGTCCGCATCGTAATCGCGACTCGCGTGCTATGCATTTTCTTCTCTTATATGGAAGAATCCGGGAGATCTCAGTTTTTCGAAAGGGTAGCGCTGGCGAATGTATTCCCTTATTCTTCACGGTTTTCTATTTCGTCGTCGGGTATGTGTGCGTTCACTGCGTGAGAAAGGAATTTTCCCACATTCTTTGGTAGGACTACCCCAAAACTGAGTGGTCCATCGCATTCTTTATAGTTGTGCAGAGTTGCCGTTTCGAGGGGGTTTCCTCATCTCTTCCATTTGTTTCCTAGATCTATTCTACCTACTATTATTTCTTTTGTGTAGTTGGTCAGGTATTATCTCCAATGGAGGTTCACCGCTTATCTTATCGTGATGTTTTGTTTTGCTGTCATTTTGTCCTGTTGCTTGCATGTCCTCAAGCTATCGAGTATCGGTATTATAATTGTTCTTATAAACGCAATTCACTTTTTCTACCGATTAATCCGTGTCGTTTTGTCCACGATGATATAGTCCCTGGTCCATGATCACTCCTGTATTTGGCTTTTTCTATCCACTAGATATCATCATCGTTTACTTTTATTTTTTCTTCGGGATAGTGGCGCTTTCTTTTTTTGAAAAGTTTAGCTTGGATTTTTTAGCTATTTATTTCTATTTTCCATGTTTTGCTCCATTCATTGACTTCATTAGTTTTGTAGTATTTGTGCGATGTTCCTCACTTTCTCGCATCATGTTGCAATGACAGTGTTGTCTGTGTACAGGACCATTATGTTAGTCTCCGTTTTTGGAATATTCGTGGAGTATATGTTATATACCAGGGGTGATAGTACTGCCCCTTGCGGTACGCCCCCTTGTTGTTCTCCTACTTCCAATTTGCTGTTTGCTACCTTGATTTGTGATTTTCTCTCTTTGAGATAGCTGTTTGGAAGTCTTATGAAGGATTTGATGTATCCTGCCGCTTTCATTTTATATAGTACTCTGTCGTGACATGCTTAGAAAAACACTTCACTTATGTCTAGGGAAATCGCTCCGGTGGATTTTGTTTTGATTGAAGCCGTGAGTTATGTACTCAACAAGTCTCAAAATTTGTTGTTCGGTGCTGTGTTCCCTCTTGAATACAAAGTATTCTTCGGAAAGTATGTTCAGCTCTCTTGTATGTCCGTTGAGAAATCTCAATATTATTATTTAAGCCATTCAAGTCATAGAAGGTAGCAGACTGATTGGCCGGTAGTTTTGCTAGAAACAAAAGTCTTTTCGGGATTTTTGCAGAATTATTATATCAGCTAGTCTCCATCGTGTCGGGAAGTGTTATCCCGTTTTTAGGCGTATGTTCCTGTGTTCTGTTCGTGATTTCATCATTTCCGGGAACCTTTTTTTCCGATGTGAGTCTAACGGACATTAACTCATTTACTTCCAGCGGTGTTGCGAAATATAGGAAAATTCATCACTTTTTTCTCTGGGTATCGAGATGTTTTCTTCTACGATATCTGAGGAATCCATATCCTCGTCGGGATATTCGTTCAATGTAAATCGAAGTTTTAACTGCATCCGTTTTTTTCATTTTCTGTGTAGGCCCGTTGTTACCGTATATTGGTGCATTTGTTTTCTATCCTCCCTTTCTACGAGGTTCCATATCCCGGATTTTTCTGTTGCATCCTACGCTATTCATGTAATTTTTCCTATTTCTTCTTTTATTTCCCCAACTCTCCTTGTTTTTTTGCGTTTGTGTGTCCTTTGGCCTTGTTTTTGTTTTATCAAATGTTCCAGATCGTTGCTGATATGTTTGAATCTGCCGTATTTTTCCGCTAGAACTATTGTGTTTTTTTGAAAAAATGGACTTTCTGCTATCGTATCTTGGTTCTTGTGCCATTAGGGTCTTTATGAGCATATGTATATTTTGCAGAGTATAAATTTATGTTTCAATTTACCACCTAATGCACAGTATCTCGCCATTTTCTGGAGCGTTATAGATAATATTCAGAATTCACATACTTTAAACAAGCGCCTTATCTTAAAAAAAAATGTGGGAAAGTGTTGGTGCTGACATGACGATACGAGCAAGATAATATATATATATATATATATATATATATATATATAATGAGTTATGAGAATGTATTACTTGATCAGCACTTTAATAACAGAAATATTTGCTGAAGAATATAAAAATAACTAAACGATACACATGAAAATCGATTTTTCTTAACAAGTTTATAGAAGTTAGCCCTTGTGAAAGTAATGATGCACCGTAAGTAGACAATCCTTTTTGAATTGGCCATTTAGATTCATTTTTATTGAGCACTAAATGCAAAATTTGCATGGTATTGTAATTTTTGCTTATACGGCCAATTGCATGCGAATATTAAAGACCTCTCGTAAATGTGAAGAATTGGAGACAATTTATTTTGAATTTATAATGACGTTTCTGAATATAAAACCTGCTTGTAAATCAATACTCCGGTATATCAATCATACCACCTTAATGGACTCACGTTAATGTTCGTTCTTTTGGGGAAAAACTTTTTCGTAATTATATTCACACTTTGTGTATCAATTATTGTTTCTCATACTTCTTTGGTTTACATTTGTTGAAATAATTATCCATCATAAATTTATTTCTGCCCTTGTTGACTAAGGAAAAAAAATGTTATTAACTGTCTCGACCCTTACCTCGTGGAATCTACTCATATGAGTGTTTTAAATGAAACTCACTGTGTCTAGCTAATTCCACAATATAATGAAAATTGTTGGAACTTCTAAAAAATTGACAACAATTTTCATTATATTGTGGAATCAGCTAGAAACATTGAGTTTCATTTAAAACGCTAAAATAAATGTTGTTTTGATATTATCGAAAACAATAATCTATTTTTTCAATGTTCTCTGTAACACCAGTAGCATTGTTAAATTGATTCCAGTCCTCTTGCGACATTTAATGTCTCTTGCTAAAACGTCCTGCGTCTATGAAATACTTACAGTATTATTTGCTCGAAAAGTTTGAATGGTTAGGATATAGTATAAAAAAGTTTATGCCATCAGAAACAAAATGTTAAATTACGTCAATTTATTGATAGAGTTCGAAAATGTTCTCTGTAAAACTGGAAGAAGGATTGTCGACAACTGAAGAAGATAAAAGCTCGAGTGCCTCAGTGTAGCGTTTTGGAGCGTCGACTTTGACTGATCTACACTTATGACACTGAAAATAGTAAGGCAATCTGTGCAGGTTATACTGCTATTTGCGCAGTAAAGAAATGTTTAACAACAAAGAATTTTTTTTCAATCAAATGAATATATCCAACATTCAAACGTATTCTTGGAATTTCAGGCGAAAAGGTTTTACACAATAACTGACATTATTTCAACATAAACTCAAATTTCATGAGAAAAGTGCAAAAAACTTCCGATTTATGAAATTATCCGATAAATTTGCAAAAGTTTCCACAGAATAGTCTACGATGGATGTATACACTTCTCCCGCTTATTTTAACCGTTGAAAGAGAGAGAAAGAGACATAAGCTTAATTGTCATGTAAAATTATACAATTTTATGGACAAAGCGAAATAATTTAGAAATAGATAAATATAAAAAAATATATAAAAAATACTGACTATACTAACAATACAAAACATAATATATGAAAATACGAATTTAATTAATAATTATAATATAATGTTACCATCGTATATCATACCAAATATTGAACTACGCCATCGCAACTCAATAGTCTAGGGGGTAGATTGCAGAATTCTGCCACTGAATAATAAGCTCTCTCAAGCAGAAACGCCGTTGTCAATCTCCGGAACCTATTGAACGTATTTGCCACTTTTAATTCTAAAGGCATTGATGGTGATGGAACTTTTTACCAGATCAGAGGTGGGTATTGTTAAGCAGATATCGAAATGTCTTCTTTAAGATGACCTATGTATGTTTGGGCTTTATATTTCATTAAACCGCTTAAAATCGGCAAATCCCGAGAAAAAACTACTTTTCGGCCCACAAATTTTCAATATTCCGTATTTTGTCGATTTTTTTCCTATTTGCTCCAGAAAAATATTGGATTGTAGTATAACGCAATGATGTAATACCAAAAGTTTTCGATAATATAGTGTATCTAACCGTTATTAATAGTAATATTATAAGTATTCTGATATCGGTATGTTTGAATAAAGAGATTAAAAAGCAGAATAATTCAGGTATAACAGCTTATTTTCATTAGTTAAAAATATATAACCAATTTTATTAAATAACATTAAACTATATTGTAGAATTATTATAATTCGTTGTCTTCTAAACAGCTTCCAATATCTGAACAATCTACATTATCGCCTACTTCCAATCCTTTACTTTCATAATGATTTATTATCGGCTCTTCAACAATATCTGTATCCCTTTCACAATATTTCGATTTTTCTATTTGAGCAGTTGTCATCACGTTTAATATACATATATATTGTAATAAATGTGAATACTAAATAGGGAAAAATTAAATCAGTAACTTTCATAACACACGGTAAAATATATATATTTCAATTGAAATACAATAAAAGTAGAATTCGACATACTTTTTGTTTAACAAAAATGAGACAGGGCCATAACATTTTGCAACAATGAAACTAGGTTAAATAAAAATTATTGTTGTGTATACAAACGGTTAGTTAATGAAAATCGAGGCCACTCTAAAACACAATAGGCAACCTTTGCAATTTCGCACAAAATCCCGAACAAATTTGGAGGAATGATGAAAAGTGAGTTCAGAGCAGACAGGGCATAGAGTCGGGCGAAAAACGCGATGGGAAAAGGTATTTCCCTATCACGGTGACAGGGGTCAGTTTTATTTGGAGTGTTCGCGGGTTTATAGGGATAATTTCTCTCTCCGTTGTGTCAGGGCATCAAAGCCATACTCATATATCCTTGATAGTGAAAGCAGTCCCCCTGGGAACAAATACAAATCTCTCTTCGACCGTTATCCAACATATACCGACACCGTGTGTTAGAAATTTAGTGTCTCCGCCGTAATAGATAAATATCGAAATCAGTCAGCAAGCAGAGACGGAAGAAAGGAAGTTTCCACACCGTAAGTTTTTGAACACGTCTAAGATTAATTGGGAAGTTTTTTTTGTTGGCGCTGATCTAACCTTGATATTGATATCATAGATGTTTGCACAGATAGAACATATAACCTTTTTTTAATTTTGATATTGGACAAGTTCATAGGTTCAGTTAAATCTGTAGGTCCTGGCTCATAATTTTGTGCACCGATCGTTTTATAGATATATATTTATTGTGTGGGATATTATAGTAAGATTTTACACACAATTTGTAGGACCGATTATTTTGTTTGAACAGGATTCAGATATTTGTTTTTTGTCACACAGTTCTCGCCCACCCCGTAGATAGGTGGTAGGTAAAAAGTTTGAAGTGTGGCCAAATGGTAAATTTATAGAAGGCACCGGAAACGTGTGATTCAGTCTCCGTCATCCGGCTATCGTATAACTTTTTTACAGCAGTTAAATACATTTTTCTTGTAGACTCGGTCATATCATTTAATCCTCGAATAACAAATAGAAAGAATTTATTTTGTTTCGCGTGGAAGCAAAATTGCAACACGAAACTTATTAGTACGCACATAACTGTTTATCGCTAAGATTATTAAATCAGCAGAATTTTTTCTTCATTTCTATTAATTAGAGTACATTGACATTTGGCCATAAAAGAAATTAGCACCGTTCGACTAGTGTTTCTGTAAATAGATACGTTTTCTTGTATTATGGTAGGTCACTCAAGACCTAGACCTTATACGTTTCAGCGAAACTAGTACGAGATAGAATTACATGGTCCATTCACATATTGAAAATTACGTATATAAGTGTATAGCATTTTTTTCGGGTCATATTTATATATGGATTATATTTTTTTCATATTTTGTTGGTACCGAAATTTATTCAGTTCCCTACCTCGACTTTCCCTTTAGAGTGAGTAGTGCATTTGAATACGAAGCTGAAGAAAAAGATCAACTCTGTCCTGGCGAAGGTAACTACCCGTTTTAAGACTAGAAGATCCCCACCCAAATCGGACTTCATTTGGTTATTTCACGCTCGGTCCATATTATCTCAAATGGTGACAGCGGACCCGAGATAAAAGGGTCTAAAAGTATTACAGTGGTGACAGTGTTACTGGGTCAATTGTTACACTGGTGATAGCGAGTATTACATCTGGTAACAGCGATTATTAGAATAGAATTGCATTACATTGCATGTTTTCTTCAACATCATCGCTTACCACACATCTACAGCTAATACTTTTAAGCAACGTCTCTGGAATTAACTGTAAGTCGTCTGATATATATTTAGGCACAAGTTTACCCATTATGTTCACTCCAACCCCATTGCGTAGCGTTCTTTTTTTGTCTTAGTGGTTGTCGAAAAAACCAATCCAAGTGACATTCAGACTTACCTAAAACATTACGAAATGAATGTGTGCCTACTTTGAAATATATTTTACATTAAATCAATATTCTGCTTAAACAATCACTAGATGATGTACACAAAGTATTGTTATTGATTATCACACATGACTGCATCTTGAACAATAGTTTAGTTAACAGCTACACAAGTTCCAAAAAAATTAAAACTTTGTTCACAAATATAATTAAAAATTAATATAGTGTTCAATTACCAACAATAGATAGTAATAAAACCATTTGGATGTTTCGTTCAAGCCAATATTTGTCTTTGAATTAGGTTACTTTTTGAAGACAATTCATACACCGAGTGAACAAAGTTTTAGGATGGCTTCAGAAATAAAACAAATAAACTTGATCGTTGTTTTAAATATTTGTTTGGTAATAGTTTAATTGCAAACGCCTTATTGAATTTTGTTTTGTTTTTTGAATGTTAGCCACAATGACCGTCGCGATGGGTACTATCAAAGATAACATTTGGTATTATTTTCGGTTAGGTTGACGTCCATATTTCACCAAACAGGTTGGGTACGACAAAAATCTGAAATTCACTAAGCCATCTCGGTTGTGTTCGGGATTCGTTATTTGGATTGGAGATATTCTATTGGTCAGACGAGAATAGGAATGTATTGTATAACGCCTAACTGATTTGGTTGTTAAACGATAGAAAAAATTACAGTTCAACAAGTTTTTCTTTGATTAAAATGTGTTCTTGTTAGGGGATCTAGATTATTAGTATCCCTTTGCAAACTGTAACCTGGCAGTTCTTCATCGGGAGCTAATATGAATTCTGGGTGGAATACTGTAGTTTTAATTGAACTTAAGGCTAAAAAGGCGCCACCTTGCATTTGATTTAAGTTACAGAAATAGTCAAAAGAACTAGCATCTTTCAATAGTTTCATAAGTATCGATGTAAGGTAAAAGATTTAAATACATGCTATGATCATAAAAGAATTAAAATTGATATCAAATATAAATCGTTGGGTACCTTACCTTTAATACTAGGAAAATAAAAAAAAATATTATTGGTAGGATATTTTATTATCAATGGTTGAGTTGTTTCTTTTGTTTTTCTTTTTTTTTAGATTTACACATATGTATGATTTAATTGTCAGACGTAATTGATTAAAATATCTAGCTCGATGCAGAGGCAGACAACAGCGCATTAAAATACAACAAGAAAATTGTTAAAGGTACCCAAAAATTTAATGTTACACTTATGTAAATAGTATGTAGCTACGTACAAAATTGTATGGTTTTATAAATGAATAATTGATCATAACCAGTAGTAACGATGCCTTTATGGCAAAATAAATTTATTAATTTTGAAGACCTTATTAGAATATTTCCTAGGAAAACATTGAGTGAAACCTCACACAAAGAACTTGAAAAATGATCTTTAGTGAGTGTTAAACCATAACGAATGAAAATAATACCAGTCGATAGTTATAAGTAGCCATGAAATATAACAAATTTGACGTGTCTTTGATTATTTAAACATAAAAATTTGGAAATGCAGCTCAAAAATACAGAAAAATATTTACACCAACCTTATGTTCATTATTTTTAAATTTCACCTTGTAGTAAAGACACTGTCAATCGAAATCTGAAAACTGGGAGTTGTTTTCTATACGACGAAGGTTCGGTGAGTGCTCGACACTGCCCAGGTAAAACATTCCTCAACAAAGAGGCACCTATTAGGAGAAATGGTCGTCCTTAGGTCCGACAGGTCCGAACATAAAAGGAATTGAGTTACGTCCAATGTTATGGACAAAAAGTTATCTGTATGACAATCACAAAGCGATGACACCATCGGACAATGTGTGGTTCCTCTCCTCCAAACAATCTTCTTGTAGAAAAATTAAGTTCTTGGTTCATCTCAGATGCATGTAAGAAAACATCATACTAGTTTCCTCAAACCCCAAAAATTATAGGAAGTTATAATGTTATAAAATCCTACAAAGCATCATATATAAGCTGGCCTCGCCCAGTGGCTAACAACAAAATCCTAACTCGGACATTTATGCATTCCAAGTTAAATTTAATGAAAAATACTTACTACCATTCGTCTAGGATGCTCTCAGAAATCCTAAAATTATTTAATACATACCCTCTTTTAAAAAGTAAGCCATAACGACCTACACGAGTGAAAGTCGCTCGCAAAAGGTAGACGCTATCTTTGACATTTGTTATTGTCAAATCCGAATTTAATAAGTTGACTCTACCCTCAGATTAACAAATAAAATAGAAATGTTTGTTTTGATCTTTTGTTGCCCCAAACATTGAGTCACATTCTAAGCTCACTTGCGGACACTTCCAATGTTTTGCCATATTTACAAATCCTCTTTAGTTGCAGGAGAAAAGAAATTAGAAGTTTAATTGAAAATTTGTTAAAAAGTTATGCAAATAAAAAAAGTCATACTCATTTATGCATTTGAGTCGCTATTTTTAAAATTAATTAATAATACTTGAATTTAATTTAACAAAGGCATATTCTTATAAAAATCTTAAATAAGTATTTGTTGTATCCTTAGATACATTTATGGTTATAACTCAAAGTGGTAACATTGCTCAAAATTTCAGTACCTGCTTAATATGTCAATAGTAATCTATTTAGTAGTTCTGTCCTAGTTTAATTACCATATAAAGAGATATGCAAATATCGTTAGACTGTGATCGACAATCATTTCGAATAGGTCGTAGTATTGTAGTAAATAATGTCAAACGTGGTTTGTTTATACGACCGCCATTACGACTAAAAAGTAAACATTTAGTTCTTTAGTTTTTATGTGTTTTTCAAAACCTTTAGTGACAAAATAAACTTTAAAGTTAATTAATTTATTCCTTTCGGATTATCATGGTTCACCGGTGCCAAGTTTGTCAGAAAAACAGCCTAAATTACCAAGGTCATGTAGCTACAGCTAAAATACCATCCCCACTTTTTGTAATTCATTCATTATTTCACTACTGGCGTTTAGAATCGTTGGCCGCAAAAATGGACGTGTTTATGAATTAATGGCCCTCTCCATGTTTATTATTACTCTAAGACTCTACCGACTGAAATATCTAGTTATTCATTCTGAACTAAACCCAACATACTTTAAGGTGTATTATTGGCTGCATACTCAGTAGTACCAATTATGACCAATCAATCACCAAATAAAATACCCATTATCAATTAGTACATAATATAATTAATCATGATGCATTGTTTATACCATCGAGGTGAAATTTAGTTCATTTTTTCCAACTTTGTATCGGGAATCAGTCAATTTTACCGTTACAATTGTAGTGATTATCAGAATTCGATTGGCCGTTGAGGTTTACAAAAAACTTCCAGTTCGTTTAGTTTCGTATTAACTTGTCCAGTTTTGTAAAAATTGAAAGGGAGGAGCAGATTTATAGTTTTTCCTTTGCTGGTATTCTTGAGAAGTTGTCCTCTGCCTTTTAAGATTGGTTAAATATTTTTATTTTATTACGTAATACTACATTCTTTATTCGTAATATTACATACTACATAATACAGTGATTTATTAGTGTTTTGAATGATACTCACGGTTTCTAGTTAATTCCACAATATAATAAAAATTATTGAAAAGTCTAAAAAATTGACAATTGTTTCGATAAATTAATATCATCGTCAGAATGACAGAAGTTACATTTTATTTGATGCCTACCTGATGTTTAATAGTTATTTTTGGGTATCACCATAGGGCTAATAATATCAAAGCTTCAATATTTGTAATACCACATCTTCCTCTTTTTTCTATAAACATATATTAAGTCAATCACAAGTTAGGTCACTTCTTGGTCTAGCCAAAAATGACTACTAAACATCAGGTAGGCATCAAATAAAATGTAACTTCTATCATTCTGACGATGATATTGATTTATCGATCAATTGTGAATTTTTTAGAATTTTCAATAACTTTTATTATATTGTGGAATTGACTAGAAACCGTGAGTTTCATTTAAAACACTAATATGAGCAGATTCCACGAAGTGAGGGTCGAGACAGTTAATTTCATTTACAGTGATTTTTATTTCTAATTTGGACTTTCCATAATTCAAATACTTAAATCTCAATGATAAAATTTTGTGATCTCAAATTTTGATACCTTAATCATTAAATCTCTCAATGAAGAGCACATTTCTATTTTCGAACTTGGATATACTGTTCACCAAATGTGAAATTAAGTACAGCTGTATTTAGGAGTTTTTATTTACGGTCAATGCACGCAATAAGTATAATTTTTTTATTTTTAATCAGAAATACATGATTATATGATTAAGAACCATATAGTGAAAAATATCCGCAGGCCCAGAAATACTGAAGGAAGAAGTGGAGATAGCAATAAAACAAGTGACAAACAGAAAAGCCGTTCGACCAGATAATATAGATGAAGATGGAATAGCCTGGATTACAGACATCTTCAACAAAGTCTACAACACTGGAAATATCCCGAAAAAATGGTTTCAGTCAGAATTTATAGCACTGCCCAGTTGTGAAGAATATCGGACTATTATCCTGATGCGTCACATGAAGCTATTTATTAAAGTCATCCATCGAAGAATATATAAAAAATACGAGGAACAGATATCATATATAACCAATTGGGGTTCATGAATGTAGTCGGCACCAGTGAAGCATTTTTCGGAGTTCAATTCCTAAGTCAAAGTTGTTGAGACGATAATTGTAACATATACGCATGTCTAATTGATTACGAAAATGCTTTTGATCTAGTTCAGCATCAAAAGATTATCAACATTCCAAAAGATGGTAACTTAGACGATAAAGGCCTCAGAATAATCTCAAATCTATTCTGGACCCATACAGCATGCATGAGACTTGATGGAGAACGAAAGGAACAGGTGGGGAACTACGTAGGGTAAGACAAGGCTGTATCCTCTCGCCGTTAATATTCAACATGTAGACGGAAATAATTTTCAACGAAGCCCTAAACGGAGTAGAGGAGGGGATTTATTCTTTTGAACGGAGTCAGAGTGAACAATATCCAATACGCAAATGATTCCATAATGATAGCAGACAGTTTGGAGGGAATACAAAGGTTATTGGACCGAATCACACAATACAGTAAAGAACATGCTCTCAATATCAATGTACATAAAACAAAAACAAATAATAATTAGCAAGAAAGATGTAAGCGGAGCTCACCTATATATCAACAGAATTCGGGTAGAAGAAGTAAAACAGTATTGTTATCTGGGAACTGTAATAAATGATCTCTAGGAATAAAATGCCGCAGAGGAAAAGCGAAGACTGTTTTTAATAAAATGAGCGCCGTCTTTGAAAGTCACCACCTCGAAACAAAGATGCGACTTCTATGATGCTATGTCCGTTCCGTATTACTATATAGCGTAACAGAAGTCACGATTAAAAAACTTGGAGCGTCTGAAATGTGGCTGTACAGGAAAATGTTCAAAATACAGCGGACAGCTCACATAACGAACAAAGAAGTGCTCAGAAAAATGAATAAAGAACTAGAAATCATGTATATCTTAAAGAGCCGAGAACTCGAATATTTGGGTTACGACATGACGAATCAACTCCCTACTGGAGTCCATAATACAAGGGAAAGTCAAAGGAAAAAAGGACCCCGTAGGAGAAGAAGAAGAAAAGCTCAACAGTATTGTTTCGAGCAGCTGCAAATAAAGTAAAGATTGCCAATATGATTGCCAACATCCGAAACTGATAGGTACCCGAAGACGAAGAAGTGAGGTTTTGTTTTCTATTACTTTTCCGTCCAATCTATCTAATATGTGAAAAAAAAGGATTGGTTTACCCACAAAAAAGTTGCTATTTTGAAAAAAAATTTCTAGTTATTCTTACGTTTTTCATCAAGACCAACACGAAAAAAACGTTTTTGTAAAAAAATCCTGTGTGTATGTCATCGTCGTCGTCGGGCACTTTTCGTTACGTGTCTTGTTAGCACGATACAGTCTCCGGAGTGCAACAAGTCAGCAATTTTATGATTGAATATTGTTCAAGACATCTCACAGATGAACCCTATTGATTTTCAGCTCACAATTGGCCAGTACAACGGGTGCTATGGTACCTGAAGTACGACAATTATGTCATTTTCTGGGAAATTTCAGATTGTTACACCATACACCCTCCGGAGTGCAAAAATTCACCAATTTTATGATTGAATACTATTCAGAACATGTCACAGATGAACCCAATTGATTTTCAGATTACCACAGTCAGTACAACAGGTGCTATAGTACTTTAAGTACGACATTTTTGTCATTTTTTGAGAAGTTTCAGTTTGTTATCACGATATAGCCTCGGGAGTATATACAAGTAACCAATTTTATGATTGGATATAATTCAAAGCGTCTCAAAGATGAACCCTACCGATATTCAGCTCACTAAAGCCAGTACAACGAGTGCTATGGTACTTGAGGTACCAAATTTTTGTCATTTTTGGAGAATATTAAGTTTGTTAGCACGATACAGCCTCCAGCGTGTATACAAGTGACCCATTTTATGATTATATGTTGTTCACGGCATCTTATAGATATATCTTATTCATTTTTAGCTCACCATAGCTAGTACAACTGATGTTATGGTACTTGAAGTGTCACATTTTTTGTCTTTTTTGAGAAATTTTGGGTTATTGGTACGACACAGCCTCCGGAGTGTATACAATTGGCCAATTTTATAATTGGATATTTTTCAGGGTGTCTCACAGATGTACCCTATTGATTTTGAGCTGACTCACAGTTGCGTAAAAGTTAGTTTTAGTCTTCAAAACCGTTTATTTTATTTTTAACTATTATTCTCTTCTACAAACTAAGTTGAATTGAATCAAGATTAGTTGACGTAAACAAAAGAAAATAATTTCTTGTTTTTGAAAGGTTATCAAGGAATGAGTCTTGGTTGCTCTAGTTCTGCTATTCTTGTGATAGATAAGATCCTACAACCACTGCTCACCAGAAGAAGAGCCACCGGTGCCTTGTAACCTCCAGGGGGGTTAAACAAGTTTGTACTTGTTGGTGAACTCTATAAGAATGTTGTGCAGCTGCACTTTCGGTTGGTGGCAGTTTTTCAAGTTTAAAGCTTGTTGTGGTAATTGAAGCTTTGTACATCTCAAACCTTAATTGAGTTGACGTGGGATCTGATATCTTTCTGACAAACGTTTTTAGTTACATATAACTCAGCTATCAACTGGCAATCGTTATTTGCAATAACAGCTTGATCTGTATCTTATTCAAAGAAAATATCGGTTAAAGTTTATTAAACTCCCCACTCTTACCATTTTAAAGTGCTTCACACTCACTGCATATATATATATATATATATATATATATATATATATATATATATTCCTCACTCCAATTCTTGATATTCTCGATTTCAAGTGGTTTAATGAAAAATAAAGCCCACATTTAAACACGTAATCTTAAAGTAGACATTTCAACGGTTAAAATGAGCAGGGGCAGAGTATGAAAATCGAAAAAAGATAAATAAAGTTTTCCATGGAAAATATAGTAATTTTCTCGAACAATTGAAAAAATATCCAAAAACCAAAATTTTTTGGTTTAAAAAAATTCCTGTTTAATAAATATAAAAAAAGGAACACTTTCTGCAAATGTCAGGAAAATTGAATTTTCATTTGGGCGAGAAAAAAATAAAAACGATAAAAGCAGTTTTTGGCAATTTTCTCATGAAATGTTGAAAAAAAAGTTTTCAATTTTTTATTATCTACAACTTGTGTAGAACATTCTTCGCTAGGTCATTTTCCACTTGAAATTCCGAGAATACGTTTCCAACTCCTAAAATCCACCCCCGTTTCACCATTTCCAAGGGTTTCGAGTATAATTTATTCTAGTCGCTGCCTACCGCAAATTTTTTTCTCTACTTAATTCCGTAACTAAACTAGCATACTAGTCTCAAAGTGAAAAGCAACATCACATATCGATATTGGTAGCTAGATGTTATAATGATCTAATATTGGGTTTGTGGGATGGAGTGTTTATGGGCATGGAATTCATCCGCCAAATCGAGAATTCAAATAGGGGTTTTCCAACTTCATATTCGTAATCAGCGACTCCCAAAACTTCTGCCATATGTGGTCAGTATATTTACAATAAGGAAAATATTTTGTAAACTTGAAAATCACTCATTCTTGTCTCTTTCATCATTTTTTTTGTTTTATCAGCTAGCTATGTCCTAATCGACCAATCAATTTTAGCCATGTAGGTTAATCCGTTATAATGTTTTTATCAAAATACAGCCGGCTCTCAATGTTCCCACAACCGATTATACAATGCAATATTAAATTATTTATCAAATTAACTGTAGCCATTGTTGTTACGAGCAAAAAGACGCAACAATCGATTCTGCTGATTTAGTTAATTCGAATTACGCAATTTAGCCAATAAATGACTGCGTCGCCAACGCGTTCATATTTTTTATTGTCGATAATTAACAATATTGTAACAGAATAGACGATGCATAAATAATGTATATCCATTTATTTGCCGAATACACGTTCACTAATTTCATAGGTGGATAATTTCAGACGGCTGGATTCGCAACGTTTAGCAAAAAAAATCAATCACATGGTCCGATGGCAATCATGGCCTACTATTGGAATATTTAATAAAATATTTTGGGCGCTATTGTAAATTTTAACATGCCATGTGCACATGAAATGCTATGGCGGTTGAACAGTTGACACTGATTTATTATCAAGGTGTCAAATTAATAATATGTAAAATAGATTTCCAGAAATCAGTACATTCGCATTAATCATTGTTTTGGGTTTCTCGTTTGGACGTATGTACATTGAAAAACAGATTTCAACGTGAATAAAAAAATTAGCGAGCTTCCATCCAAACTAAATAGCTTCAAAATACAACAATATTGAATTAAATTATCAACACTAAATGTTTCATTATTTTTGTTTTCTCGTTAGCCGAAAAAACGAACATGCAATGGCCATAAAATAGAATTAACATTTACCTACACCAAGCAAATATATGATCAGTTACGTCAATCTAAGAGACCTCAAGATTTTTGATAATTTCTTATTTAGTATATGTGTTATATCTAAAAATTAGAAATTAATGATATGTTGGAACTTACGTTTCTAATTACTTGATTAACGGTCTTGTAAGTGGTGTATAGCAATCTCAGCCTAGGAAGTCTAATTCATTACCACTAAAATTGTGTGTGAAAAATAAATACTTTCAGGTGATAAACACACCACAATGTTTGCTAGGCCGATTACTTTTTATTGGTTTATTATTTTCTACATCTTTGTAAAATCGCTATTATGTTCAATTTTAAGAAAAGTGGCAGAAAATATATGACGTTGCACACATTTTATAATAATTTTAAAAACATTATCAACATCCAAGCTTCTTAGAGATTGATATTGTAATCTTAGCTATGAATAAAAAAGAGAAAGTGTACTAAATTTAGCTTAAGCATGGTGTTCTGGTATCGGCGTTAACTTCTTTGTTTTATTTACATTTTCGATAAATAATTTGTGGACTGTATTATATGACTTTATTTTACATCGGAATTTATCACTACCTATACTACAATACAGTGAATTTAGCCTATTTTTAAATTTTAATGATATTGTTAACTTAATTATGAAGTCTAGAGTAACCTCACTCTTATTCACCTTGACTGCGACTGTTTCACTTTTTCGTCCCCCTCGGGTCTCTGTCGCATGCACTCCAAATAATTACGAGGTTGCTACTTCTACTATTCACTACAGATGTTTTTAAGTCTTAACATACTCGCTGCCTTGAAAGCACCAACTTTTAACGAAATATTTAATATTCAATAAGAGAAGAACAAACACGATACGACTAGCGGCAAAGGGCAAATTTTGAGAAGTCTATTTTAATAATTCCATTGTTGGTGAGAATATCAGCAACTCTCGAGATATTATCACTTCCGCGAATTAATTTGGTTACACGTCCTAGTATCCAGTTCAAAGAGGTAGCTCCTCGTCTTTTACCAGCACTAATATGTCTTCTTCCATCATTCCATTGCACGTCTTCCATTTGGTTGGTTACTGAAGGTCAGAGACAAACTCCTCATATCATCTTCTCCAGAAGTGTTGTCGGGCATTTTTAATCTTCTGCTTTCCTTTTCTAAACTCTTATCTGGCTCCAGAATTGAAGTCAGTGGACGACCAATGATGAAGTGAGCTGGAGTTAGGGGAGAAGGATCTAAGGGGTTGATAGATAGTGGAGAAAGAGAACGGGAATTTAGTATGGCCTCTCCCTGGCAAAGTAGAGTCGAGAAGTTAGAATTACCAGACACACGTTTTAAATGATATTTCATTGCCTTAACCCCTGCCTCCCACAATCCACCAAAATGTGGAGCTTAGACAGGATTAAAATTCCAGCGTATGCCTTTATTGTTCACAAAATCACTTATTGAACTTTTTTTTAAGGAAATCATATAAGTCCTTTAAATTTCTGTTCGCCCCAATTAAATTAGTACCGTGGTCTGAATAAATTTGACATGGTTTCCCTCGCCGACTAATAAAGCATTTCAGTTCCAAAAGAAAATCTTCAGTTGAAAGACTATTTACAAACTCTAGATGAATGCCCTTTGTGACGAAACAAATGAATAGACAAGTCCCTTGTTATTGAGGACGAGGAAAGCTCCAGCATAATCTATACCTGTAATTTGGAATAGAAAACCTGATAGAAATCGATCACTTGGCAAATTACCCATCATAGGTTGAAGCGGTTTTGGTTTCAATTTATAACGTCGTAAACATTTATGAGCAACAGATCCAGCTAGATTGCGAGCTGCAATGGGCCAATATGTTTCTCTTGTATTATATAACATTTGTAGTGGTCCAGCATGCAGTAAGTTTTTATGTTCTTGTTCGAAAAGAAGTTTGGTGAAATGATGTTTTGAAGACAAGATCGTTGGATGTTTTTTATTAAATTGAAAATTTGAATTTTGCAGACGACCACCAACATCAGTGTCCATGAACGGATGTAATGATAAAAGTTTATTCTTTTTTTCAATTTCATTTCCAACGTTTAGTTCATTGTACTCCTTGGTAAACGAACATATTAGGGACTTCAATGAATAATCAAATTCGGCAGCTGTTAAAACACCAAATGTTCCATTTTCTTTAGCACTTAAACAATGTTTTATAAATCTCAAGATATGAGTTATACATCCTTTTAATCGATTTAAACTAGTGTTACGCGCTTTATTTATTATTGTCTACTCGCTAGCTCCAGAAGCGCAACCTCATGCCCAAGCTCAGTTCGGTCGGGGGTGGGTATGCGGAAATTCCTATTTTGTTTAGTTGTTAAAAATGGGCGCCACCAGTTAAATATTAATGAGCCAGCCCTAACTAGTAGACCGCCACGATGGTCAGGATGGAGCAGACAATATATAAGATGTTAGGTATTACAATGAAAATTCTATATTACTATTTACACAAAAAAAGAGACTATATACAAAAAAACTTCTTCACCAAAACGGAAGGAAATATACATAATTGAAATGCGCTACTGTGCCGCCACGGAGCCGCTTACAAAAGAAAATATAATGCTTAAACCTATTAATAACTACTTTACTACGATACTACCAAAGGGGTCTGTTCGCCTCTAACATAAGTTTTCGAAAATATGGTTTCAAAATAATGCCACTAACGTAGGCGGAGAGGCTATACTTATTCTCTTGGTGTCCCCTGACTGAGACCCTCCGTTAGAGGGTTCTTATTCTATTCTCTCTAAACTCCTTCTTTTTCCACTCTACTAATCCACATTACTCCTTCCACAATTTTCCTTCGACACCTGATTTCCCAACAAAATTAGCCAAAATTTAATTAATTCCTTCTTATTCCACTCAAATTCTATTTTGACATATACTACGTACAATCTCCCTGACAGCAAGCAGACTATATTAAAAAGTCAAACTGATGTCTATCAAATACAATTCGATTGAGACTACATTGATCTATCAATGCACTCTCAAAGTAAGCTTGTCAGCGGAGAATGTAGGTAGTGAACAGTTAATTTGAAGGGAATCTTTCGGTTTCTTAAATGTACATGATCGATGTGATTGATAATGTCAACAAAAAGGTACCTATGAATTCGAGGTATTATAAAATTTATTAACAAAAAACTGTAATTAAAGTGTTGCGGGGTGAGTTTGCAAGATCAGCCCGTAACACTAGAAAACTTCAAAGTCGTTTTTATTTCTGGAAGACGGGCAGACATCTTATTATCTTTCGATCAAATTCTGGACTCTCTCAGGATTTTCTTGGAACATAACGCCATAATATTATATCAGTTAAATCTTGTATTTCAGCAATTCGATTGCATACAAATGGTTTTAATAAACGGACTGAAGTTTTAATCCATCCAAGAACTATTGTCGAGTCAGACCAAAATGTTACAGAATTTAAATTAAGCCTCAGAGAAAAAGTGAAATATAACACATCATTGACGCCACGCATAAACAAAAAAGAGAATCCTACCTGTTAAGCTATATTGTTATACGTTATCCAGGCGCCTGGGATGGTTGGGGATATGTTCTGGCTCATTTGTTCGGTTGGTTTTTGTCTGAACGATTTTTACCGGTTTGGTATCGAAACTATTGCTTAGTACAAAATTTTATGAGCTACCTACTGATTCTCTGGGCATGTGTATTATGCGGCAAAATTTAAAAAAAAGATATTAAGATATTCCTTAACAAGCATTTTCGTTTTATGAAAAACTTCAAAATTGAAGAGTTCAAATTTCAATTTTTGGTATATATTAATGTTATTAGCTTTCTGTTATTGAATTAAGAGTAAATAGATTGAAATGTAGTTGTAAATGAAGCCGGTATACAATTTTAGCTTACAAATGATATGTTTTATTACTCACAATACTGGAAAGAATTACATATTGATTTTCAGCTACATATCAACAAATATGGATATTAGTGTTTTTAAATGAAACTCAAGGTGTCTAGTTAATTCCACAATATAATACAAGTTATTGAAAATTATAAAAAATTGACAATTGTTTCGATAAATCAATGTTTGATTTATCGAAACAATTGTCAATTTCTTAGAATTTTCAATAACTTGTATTATATTGTGGAATTAACTAGACACCTTGAGTTTCATTTAAAAACAATAATATGAGCATATTCCACGAAGTAAGGGTCGAGACAGTCAATTTCATAAATATGGATATGTTTGTAAATACGCTACCAAAAAAAAAAACAATTCGAAATACGTTAGGGGCTGCTTTGTCTAAACTTCACATTGGAAACAGTTTATCAGAACGTGATATTCTAACACATATTTTTGGAATTGAATAGGTTTACATACTTTTATTGTTTCCTGTTACTAAAGAAATTGAATAAATTACATTCTCTGGCTACACCAATGTTGAAATTGATGATGACTCTCTTGAAATAACAATAATATAATTGATAATAATCATCTCTAGAAGTGATGCATACATTTTTTCATGAATAGGAGCAATGGAATTTGAGTAATACATAAGCGGTAAGTGAGACATATTTGTGTTTTTCAAATTTTTTTGAGCTATTTTCAGAATGTCAAGGCGAAGGACGGTATAATATGACATTTTTACTAGAAAGTAGATTTTAACAACATTTAAAGCTCTCCCACAACCAAAGTAATTAAATATGAAAGAAAGCATTTACAAAAGCGACGATTTTTTCTAAACAACATTTTTAAATAAGAAGTATCACAGACGAGTTTTTGACATTGAAATTTGTGTTATATCTTACAATTTTCTATATTATTGTGAACTTGAATTTTAAATATACGTACATGTAATCATTATTTAGCACTCTATTGTTTGCTTCATTTTATTCGTTTATCTGCTGAGATTGTTTAGAAATTATGTATATACTCTCATTGCCGGCAAATTAAGTTTCAGATTAGTAGGCAATCGAGTATTGAATCAGCAAGGACACAATCAAACCATCTACCAGTTTTTTGCGTTCTTTTGTATTCATTGAGTTTCGTTAAAAAATTGTGTTGCTACTCCTGGTAGTTGATTTTGAAGAATATGGCATATTATCTGATTTCTCATAAAAACTGCAATACACAGTTCGTAAGTTATAGACCTCGCTGGATGGGACGTTTGAAAAATTTTCGCCTCAAATTGACACAACAAAATTGGTACAAATTGGTTATCATTTTGTTTACCATAAACCATTCAGTCAGTTCATCTCAAGTGTTTTTTTCAATTTCCATAGTGGATGAAACTATCAAACGAAGAATCTCTCTAGGATTTGACATTGCATTGTATTTGAAACGGTCAAATTTATTATTATAAACTTTTGAAAACTCAAATTAGTACTTCAAAGTACGTGTCATCAGTACCTAGATAGAAGATATAATAGAAGTCGATATCTGAAAATGCTTAAAAATGTTTCGATTACTGAGTTATTCGTTGATGAGGTTATATCATTTCGAATGTGGCCCACTTTGACGAAGTTTGAGTAAATTCGGGATAGTTTTTTAACATAGTAGTATATTTGAAAAATCCAGAATATGTTTTTGATTGAACTTCAAAAATAAGCTTCTAAGGTACATAACAGATACGTGGTATACATTTAAAAATTTCAAAAAAAAAACTCTAGCATTTTAAGTAATTTTTCAGGAATACCTCTACTATGACTTGTTCAGGTTTATTAGAATCTGGACTAACGCCCAGTAGGACAGCTTCATTCTCCTGTCGTCTGTGACTTTTCTTGTTATTTTTTATGGTACGAATAACTAATATTGAAAATACACGGTTTTAAAGATCGAAACTAACTTTTCGGCATGTGTGAGATGCTCTGGTTATAGAACCCGTTGTACTAGCTCCGGTCAGCTGAAAATCAGTGAAGTTGATTTATGCGATACTCTGAACAATATCAAATATAAAAATTGGTCACTTGTATACACTCCGGAAGTTGTATCGTGCCATGAAACTGAAATTTCTTCAAAAATGTCATACTTCAAGTACCATAGCACTCGTTGTACTGGGAAGCGAGAGAGAGAGTTGTCAGTGGAGTTTATCTGTGAGGTGTCCTGAATAAAAATAAATCATAAAATTGGTGACTTGTTGCACTCCGGAGGCTGTATCGTGCTATCAAACTTAAATTTCTCCAAAACTGACAAAAATGTCGTACACCTAGTACCATAGCACTCGTTGTACTGACTCTGGTGAGCTAAAAATCCATAAGGTTCAACTATAAGACGCCCCGAACAATATTCAATCATAAAATGGGTCACTTGTATACACGCTGGAGGCTGTATCGTGCTAACAAACTGAAAATTCTCCAAAAATGACTAAAATTTGGTACCTCAAGTACCATAACACTCGTTGTACTGGCTTTAGTGAGCTAAATCTCAATAGGGTTCATCTTTGAGACGCCTTGAATTCATAAAATTGGTCACTTGTATATACTCCGGAGTCAGTATTGTGCTAACAAACTGAAATTTCTCCAAAAATGACACAAATGTCGTACTTAAAGTACTATAGCACCTGTTGTACTGGCTGGTTCATCTGTGATATGTTCTGAATAATATTCTATCATAAAATTGGTGACTTTTTTGCACTCCGGAGGCTGTATCGTGCTAACAAACTGAAATTTCTCAAAAAATGACAAAAATGTTGCACTTTAAGTACCATGGCATCCGATCTACTGGCTATTGTGATCTGAAAATCAATAGGTTCATCTGTGAGATGCCCTGTATAATATTCAATCATAAAATTGGTGATTTGTTGCACTCCGGAGGTTGTATCGTGCTAACAAGACGAAAAATGGCCGACCGACGACAACGACGACTACGAAGACGACGACATACACACAGGATTTTTTTTCTAAAAACCATTTTTTCGTGTTGTTCTGGATGAGAACCGTGAAATTAACTCAAATTTTTCATTAGATAGGTTGCGCGGAAAAGTAATATTATTTTATTTGTATTATTTCCAATATATTAACAACTTGCCAATCAAACACTTCGACTTATAAGATCTTTCGGGCATACAATACCATACTTGAATTACGATATGAATTTTAAAAATTGTCTTAGGTTATTGATACATTTTTGTAAGATCGATGGTATAAATTAGTTTTTTTGTTTCAGATTGAAGATGCAATGCTAATGTTCGACAAACAAACAAATAGGCATAGAGGTGAGTCTTTTTTTCTGATTCTTTAACCTTTTTTGAAACTTTAAAATTACTGATGTTTCAAAGTACTGCTATATTGGAAATAATGTTATTTATTTAGAGGTTTTCTAAACTACAACTTACTTGTATATTATATCAAAAATATTAAATTAACTCCACCAAACAGGTAAATTGGCAAGTAAAAGATATAACGTATAAAAAATCTAAATTTGGTCTGTCTTTGAAAAAGAATATTTCTCAAGCATGATAACTTGAAAATGTATCATACTTTATCCAGAATGTACCTCACGCTAGTACTTACATTTCAATTTTGACTGAACGCTTATTGTTTCCATTTCTTGTATTATTATTAAAGGCCATTCCATGGTCATTATTTAATTAACAATACTCTTGAATGCTGGCTTACCCTCATTCCTTTTTGATAGTTTCGCTGAAGTCTTCCTTTGAAGTTAATATGTTATATTATTGGATTATTCTCTCTTTTGAATATCAAAAGATTAGAAGTAAATACGTCATTGTACTGTGCTTCTATTGTGACAGACGTATACCTCTTTCTACTGTTTCGTCTCATGTTTTTGATTTATTTCCGTTATAATCTGTCAATGATTTAATTTCGTTGAATAAAAATTCATGTTAATATCTAATTTAATTTATTGATTGTTGTAATAATATTTTTCTATTCTTTGGCCTGATGCTATTGTCTATCTTACCAACAAATTTCAACACAGTTATTGATTTATTCAACCCGTGTGAAGTTAGCCACGGATTTTTTTTAACCATCCACGAATATTTATAAAAAATACTTACATCACAATTTTTTGTCAATTGGTTTCTAATTGTGTGTTCTTTGTAGTAGTTGAATGATTTTATTTTATTTTTGGGTCTTCGATTATGAAATGTGTACAAGAACAACTATTTCAAAACATTTTATTCACTTAATCTTTAATTTTTGGTAGTAAAATTATGTAGCCTATTAAAATGTCATTATATGTCTCCTATATTAACATTTTTTGCAAAAAGTACAGTTTATTTTGTAGAAAAATATTAATGGATGGTTAAAAAATATCCATCCGTGGTTAACTTCTCAGGGGTATTCATTTATACACTCAACTAGGTGCCTATACTTAATTTATGTACACCTTTAATTCTAAATTATAATAAATACAGTGTTCACAGTTCACTTTTATTGTTAACTTGTTCTGCTCCGTTGGCTATGAAATCAAAATGTAGACTGCCTCGCTGCTTGTAGGTAGTCTCTTATATATCAAAACCACCTTCTCGAACCTTCGGATTCCTAAAAGTTCTCGATTGCGGTTTCCAACAAACAATCGACTTTCTTATAATGTCTCTATAAAAACAATCAAAAATACCTGGTCCTTCCCAGAAAACCGTGCGCTACCGTCAGAATTTCATCTTTAGATATCGAACTAGAACAGAGTCGGCTTCAGGGACTACTACAGTGTGCAGTTTCGTAACATTACCCCCTACTTTAAAGGAAGTTTCTCCCGAGACATCTGTGTAGCCGGGACTGGATATTTGAATTATTTTAATCGGCCACTGGACAGATTTCTACACTTTCCGGTCGTATAAAAATAACAGGGCACCATCGCCATCTAGTACCTATAACGAATGGTAAAGCTGCAAATTAATATGTGGACACCGGTATCTTGGAAGATCGCCTCTATCATGTTCCTGATGACTCGCCAATCCAACCGGTTACTCTCTATCGTGGGTATTGCTAGATTCTGCACGTGGGATTTCACCACATGATCTCAAAGGTTTCTCAGCGCTTCCCACATATTCCGGTAGGAATTCGTTTCTTGTTACCAGGTAGAATACGTACCGCGAATTGTGTTTGAATCTCAGTGTCTTGCCAGGGGCTGGAATCTGATCCAGTTTTTCTAATTGCCCAAACTTCTTTCGAGCCAACCATTGTGCGTGTTTGTTACTGGCGAAGATGTTGTGTGCCAATAATTAGTTTTCCGGGAGCATGAACAAATCTTATCTTTGTTTTGTAGTGACTTCGTATCTAGCTTTCCCGGTCACTCCGTATGCGCCCATAAATTCTTCGAAGGCTAGATCAGGCTCTTGTTGTATATTTTTCACTCCTTCCCTATTGTCATAGTCTCCTTCGAATGGGCTAGTCGGTTTTGGTGGACTACTCTCGGTTTTCCATTGAGGAACTTGCTTATTCGATAGATGACGTCGTTGATCCTCTTCTTAATTAAGTACGGACTTTCCTAGCATTTCTATAATTCTGGAGAAAATATTTTTCTCCATATCGGGTTGTAAAACAATACATTGTCTCTTTCTGTGGCCTGCGTATCGGACCGTTTTCTCATTCTGTCGCTGGCAATATCTTTTTGTACATTCCTGCGTAAAAGTAGTCCATGCTAGTTTGTTTTTCCCTTCATTTATCTTGCATCTGATTTTATAAACTAAGGCCTAGTTTAACCTTCCATTCAAACCGTTAGGAAATAGTGCATTTACCGATGTAAAAATAATGTTTTACTTTTCCGCCCAACCTATCTAATATGCGACAAAAGTATTGGTTTACCCCAAAAAAAGTTGGAAATTTGAAAATTTTTTTTAATGATTTTTACGTTTTCCATCAACAACAACCCAAAAAAACGGTTTTGAGAAAAAGAATCCTGTGTGTATGTCGTAGTCGTCGTTGTCGTCATCCACTTTTCGTTACATGTCTTGTTAGCACGATACAGCCTCCGGAGTGCAACAAGTCGCCAATTTTATGATTGAATATTGTTAAGGACATGTCACAGATGAACCATATTGATTTCAGCTCACCATAGGCAGCACAACGAATGCTATGGTACTATAAGTACGACAATTTAGTCATTTTTTGAGAAATTTAAGATTGTTAGCACGATACAGCCTCCGGAGTTCAACAATTCACCAATTTTTTAGTTGAACATTATTGAGGACATCTCACAGATGAACCCTATTGATTTTCAGCTCACCAGAGCCAGCACAACGGGTGGTATGGTACTAGAACTACGACAATTTAGTCATTTTTTGAGAAATTTAAGATTGTTAGCACGATACAGCCTCCGGAGTTCAACAATTCACCAATTTTTTAGTTGAACATTATTAAGGACATCTCACAGATGAACCCTATTGCTTTTTAGCTCACCAGAGCCAGTACAACAGGTGCTATAGTACTTTAAGTACGATATTCTTGTCATTTTTGGAGAATTTTCAGTTTATTAGCAAAATACAGCCTCCAGAGTGTATACAAGTGACCAATTTTGTGATTGAATATTGTTCAAGGTGTCTCACAGATGTACCCTATTGATTTTCAGCTGACTAGATCGAGTACAGTGGGTCCTATAAATCCAGATATACTACATTTTTGGTTATTTTGGGACAAAATTCGGTTGGTTAGCACGATGAATCCCCGAAGTGTATACAAGTGACAATTTTATGATAGAATATTATTCAGGGCCACAGATGCGGAAAAGTTTGTTTTAATCATTAAAACCCTTTATTTTTATTTAGAAACCTTTTATAGTCCTTTGAATTGATACCCGGATATTGGTCGGTTAAAATCATGCCAATTTTATGCTAATTTGTTAGTTTTCCAATAAGGTTTATAAAATCTTCAGAATTTTATGTCTTTGAGGTTAAGATTTGAGCATATCTTGTATAATGGCCCACTAGAAGGTGTAAATATGTTTTTGTAGACCGTCTGCCACCAAATCCACCAATTGTGTCTATTGACACTACCTCAAATGGGTAAGTTGCTGGACCTAAATGAAACATTAATCCAAATCTAAATTTTCCTCTTGTTTTACTTCTAATACAAATTTTACAATAATCACACATTTTCCTTAGATTCTTTGTTAAATTTTTTGCTACGTAAAATGGTTTTATTTTATTTTCCCTCTGCTGTATTCCTATATGACAGTAAATGTAATATATATTTCCAATAATTCTTTTGCGAAATTCCTCTAAGTACAATTTTCTCTATTTTCCCCATTTCCTTATAGTATATATTATCTTTAAAAATTAGATTATTTATATCTTTTTCAATCATCGTTTTTCTCTTGGTCATCTTCAATATCTTTTAATTTGAAATAATTCACGACTTTTAAACATTCTACATGGTCTTCGTTTAGTTCTAATACTGGATTTCGACTCAAAATATCAGCATCTATGTTAAATTTTCCAGGAGAATATTTGACTTCGAAATTAAATTGGGATAGATAATATGTGAGATCTTCTAATTCCTCATCTGTTCTAGCTTCAATATTCATTTTTCTAGTGGTTTATGGCCCGAGAAGACTATACATTTTTTCCCAAAAGCCAATGTTGCCAATATTTTACCGCTCCTTTATGGCTGAACATTCGTTTAGCTTTTTTGAAAAATATGCACGGGGCCTTTTATCTCCTTTTTTTGTGTTTGTTTTAGGACTGCACCTATACCCTGTATACTAGCGTCCGTATAAATGTGTATTGGTAAATCTGGATTGAAGATAGCTAAAATAGGGTTTTCACAAAGAAGATCTTTTATTTTTTCGGAAGATTTTTGACATTCTTGGGACCAGATTAATGCTTGTCATTTTCTTAATAAATTGTGTAGTGGATCTGATATTACTGAGATATTTGGGATATATTTCGCATAAAAATTAATTTTTCCTAAAAACTGACCATTTTTTTTGTGTCTTTGGGGCAGAAAATTCCTTCATATATATTAAATAATCTTTTATTGGAGTAATTGTACCATTCTGAATAATGTGACCTAAATACTTTACCGAATTTTGAGCAAAATTACATTTTGAGAATTTCAATTTTGAACCTTCTTTTGAAATTGCCTCTAATAACAAAGTTAAATGATCAATATGTTTCTCAAATGTTTCTTAAAATAGCAAAATATCGTCGAAATAATTGACATTAAATTCCGATAGTTTATGTTTTCTAATTATGCTGCTAAGTATTCTTTGAAATATTACAGGAGCAGTTTTAAACCATGGTTTTTAAATGGTAAACAGTTCCACTGAAAATGACCCTCCTGAGATATAAATGCAGTTTTATGTTTATCTTCAATTTTCATAGGGATGGACTTGAAGGCCGAATTCATATCTAATGTAAAAAATTTACAATTTCTTGTTTTAACCATCAAATCCTCAATCAGCGGAAATGGTTGTAACTGAGAAATTATGATTCTCTTTAAATCACGAAAGTCTGTACATAGTCGGGTTTTTTCCCATCTTCTTTTTTATACGCCAATGTTACAGGGGCCGCAAATGTATGACTCCTCTATCAATTTATTCTCTAATAATTTTGATACTTGATGTTAGATTTCTTTCATGTGATCAATAGTACATCTATATGGTCTTTTACAACAGTATTTATCTATAGACAAATCAATATGAGCTTCATAGCCCTTCACAGTTCCTATATCACATTTATATTTTGCAAACATTAATTTATATTTAAATGAAAAAGACTATCCATCTCGAATGTAGTCTGTAGGTAAATAGCAGTAAGTTAAACTCGAAAACAGTGCTACAGCATATATTAGTGAAAGGTGAAGAAGGGCAACTACTTTCGGCTCACTGAGCCATCATCAGGCCTGTAAAAGGTATCAAGATAAAAATAGGAATTCATAACATATCGAATTACCTTAATGAATTGAAAGAGAAAGCCGTCACATGTCCGTGGCATCCAGCAGACTCCGACATATGTCAGTTAAAAATATGGGGATTTACTGTAGGGGAAATCATCAATAAAAATAGTAATGAAAAAATCTTCATTACTATGTAAAACGTCGAACACAGTAAAATAAAATTAAGCAAAACAAAACAGGACAACATTAAGAAAAGTCAATTTGATATATATAGAAAACCTACCACAACTGATTCAATTATTGACTATCATTCAAACCATTGCTCATCCCATAAATATGCAGCTTTATATTCTTTTCTTACTAGAGCCTTCGAAATACCTCTTTCAGATTTTTCTTTCAATGGGGAAATTAATATTATTAAACATATAGCATTAAATAACAATTCTCCTTTACACATTTCCAATAAGATTTTTAACAAACTGTACAGTAAGTTTAGACTGAGTTTTTACACTTCTATATCACCATCTCAGGACCATTCATTTTCAGGTACCTTGAATTTCGTGGGTCCATGATCCTATAAAATTTCCAGCATTTTTAGAAAAGATTGTGCTGAAGTCGCCTTTAAAACCAATTCTAACTTGGGTCAATTTTTTATCAACACTAAGGATGAGGTACCTTTATTCCATAGGTCAGGGGTTTATCATCTACCTTGTGGTTCTTGCAATGCAATGCCGTATATGTGGGCCAGTCTGGACGTAGGTTAGAGTCTCGGTTGAAAGAACATCAGTATTATATGAAAAGATATATGAACACAGATATATATATAATACTCCTTCATCAATTTTTTATCAACACTAAGGATGAGGTACCTTTATTCCATAGGTCAGGGGTTTATCATCTACCTTGTGGTTCTTGCAATGCAATGCCGTATATGTGGGCCAGTCTGGACGTAGGTTAGAGTCTCGGTTGAAAGAACATCAGTATTATATGAAAAGATTTATGAACACAGGCATATATAATACTCCTTCATCATTTGCAAACCATATTTTATCAGAACTACATGATTTTAATTTTCAGGATGTCAGACTTTTACATCAGTGTGTGGAGGGTGTTCGACTTAACCTTTTAGAGATGTCTGAAATACGTCGCATATGAAACAATCCTTCTATCTTATGTTTGAATGAACAATTACAACCTTTAGAGGACTATTTATTCCTTAACTTTTGAAGCTCTTAGTTTGATAACACATGATGTATTTGTTTATCAGTCAACTTCATTTATTATCTTTCTGCTTTCACGATTATTGTAATTTTCTGATTCTTCTTTTGTACTGATAAATACTTACTTTAGATTTCAGACATTCACAATTATTTTACACTTTTGATGTATTTTATATTGATTTTTGATGTGCATCAATTGTTATTTACTTTCAAGGTTCTCATTTCATAAATTTTAACTTATGTGTCATGACTTATTAGAATATTTTTGGCCTTTTATGTTCATTCTTCTTTCTCTTAATTGTCGTGGCTTGATATAGTTTTTACTTTATAATATTGTTACAAGACTGTGTGCTCTTACATTTGCTGTGTTTCAGATAATTTCTTTACATGACAGTAACTATGTCTCATTCATCTCTCTTTTGAAAGATTTTTCTTTCTCTTTGTTATCGAGGGCCGTCATTGGTCCTTGTCATTTGTCAGTTCTCCGACCATCTTGTCTATTTGGAATTTACTGAGTCATTGTGCTTAGTGCTCTTACACACTACAATACTGGGCTTAGCTTCGGACATATTCTGTCATACGACGATGTCCAGTTTTGTTTTCTTTTATATTTTGACCAAAAATTTTTATGACTTCTTTTAATGTTGTTCTGTTTTGTTTTGTTTAATTTTATTTTACTGTGTTCGACGTTTTACATTTTTTCATTACTATTTTTATTGATGATTTCCCCTACAGTAAATCCTCATATTTTCCACTGACATATGTCGGAGTCTGCTGGATGCCACGGACATGTGACGGCTTTCTCTTTCAATTCATTAAGGTAATTCGATATGTTGTGAATTCCTATTTTTATCTTGATACCTTTTACAGGCCTGATGATGGCTCAGTGAGCCGAAACTAGTTGCCCTTCTTCACCTTTCACTAATGTATGCTGTAGTACTGATTTTGAGTTTTACTTACTGCTAATTTATATTTGTTAAACAATCTATCTATCAACAATTGTTTTCGCCCATCTGAATGATCTACTGTAATATTGAAGTTTTGTACTTCAATGTTTTCATTAAAGTTAATTGTATATTCACAATCATTACCGTTTATAATAACATCTCTTTCATCATCAGTATTTTTTTATGAGATTAATTTTTTTTTATTTCATTACCTAAAAAGCTAGGAATATAGTTTGTATTTATTTCTTCGATTTCTTTTCTTTCGTTGGAAATATGAGGATTTTATATTATTTGTAATTTGTCATTTTGAATCAAATGAAATTCATTAATGCAATCCAATCCTGATAACAAATTATAATCAAAATTTTCTTCATCTATAACAAAAAACTTCATGAATTTCTCCATTTCAAAAATTTGAATCTTTAAGGTGACTATTCCCACTGATTTGTTTACGCCATTCATCGTTTTTAATCTTGCAATATTCCCAGAATCAGTAACTGTAGTTTTCTTTAAGGTAAGTAATTTGGAATTAATTAAGGATACATTCGAACCTGAATCATAAATTCTTTCAGTTTTCAAAGTATCATTTATGATTACTTTAATTTTAATCAATGGCGGAATTACAAGTTTTTTGGATCAATATTATTTAATTCAGTTTCTAATTGCGAATTATTAACACTTGTAACCTGATCTCGCTTCAATTTTTCATTATCGTTATTTTTATACCAGCATAAGGATTCAGGGTGATAGCGATTTCCTTTGTTTTCTTTTTTATAAATTTTACATGGACGTTTTTGTTCATTTTCTTTTATCTTACCTTCAAATGAACTTTTTTTCTCTAAATTTTTTTTGTTCACTAAATGTTCCAGACCTCTAATATTATTGAATAAATCTTCAGTTTCTTCCTGTTTATTTTATCCATAATGAAATTTGGTAGCCCTATAGCGATGAGATTAATCAGTGTCGATTTATCCATTGATATATTTATTTATAACAGAAGTCTTTCTTTTTTTAAGGCATATTCTAATAATGAGCCTTGTCTATATTTAAACGAAAAAGCATACCTGACGGGTGACCAACCTTTATCAGCATACGTTCTAAAAAAACTGTTTTTCCAAATTGGCCATTCGGAATTTATGGTATGTTTCATGAGCATGGAGCTATACCAGTCTTGACATGAAGTATTTAGAAACATTCTAAGAGCTTCAAACTCCTCAATATCTTCATTTATATCTAGGCGAAACCACTCCGCTTCAAAAGTATTCAGCCATTGTAACGTATTTGTAGTTTTATTATTGAATTTTTCCAACACTAAATTTTCAGTAATTTTTTTCATATTTATCTGTTTTGATTCGTTCTTCTTCTCAGCAAAGTTTTCTAGAATCTTGGTTAAAGCCTCTTCTGAAATTCCTGCTGTGTGAATCTCTTTTTTTCCTAGTGAAATCTTTTCCAGTAAATACTCCTTGAACTGCATATAACCGTCTTCATCCATATATACTTTACTTACTTCCGGTGTAATTTTCACCCATACTTCTCTTTTCTCATGTCTTCGCCGTAATGTATCTTTCAATTTCTGATAAATTTGAGTTGTCTGAATCACATCATGTAGTTTAATAGGTTTATACTGTTCTGGTATCAAAAATATATGTCCATCAATATCTGTGATAGAGGTTATGAAGATTATATTACTTTTTGGCTACTCAGGATTTGCTTTTACCACAAAGTGAAATCGTAATTTCTCTATTATGCTTATTTTATTAGCTATAGTGATGTTGTTTTATATACATAACATATTTAAAATCAAAAACAATATTTCTTACCTGAAATTAATAGAAAATCAACATTTAAAGCCAATATTTCATAAAAACTAAATGACACAATCTTTCAAAATATTTTACAATGACATAATATATCTGAATGACGTTCAAGCTATCTAAAAACGAAATCAACCTAAATACAGAATAAAACTTAATAGGTTTATTTACATACAGATAAGGGAACGGAGTGATTTTGACGTTTCGAGATTCGAGTGGATCTATACGTTTCATATGTTTCTAGGTCCAAAAAACCTATTTATGAAAAATGTCGGTCGAGCAGTCGGTCGGTCGGTGGGTCGGTCAGTGGGTCGGTCGGTCGGTGGGTCGATCAAACGGTTAACGCTATAACTCAAAAATTTTGCTATCCTTACCAAAAAAAGGTAAATTTGAGCTTACAGTGAATATATGGAAAACATTTTGCAGTACCATGTATTTTAATACAAGGAATCAACTTTTTTGTTCAGTTCCATGAAATTTTTGTTATTAAAGAAATTAAAAAATATTTCATATATAAATAATTCTGCTGCATTCTACATGGTTTCTCCATTTTTATAATGTTAATAGCTACTCTAAATCAACATATATACTCAATTCTAACATAAACTTGTAACTTTCCACTATGTAATCGGAAATACTTCAAAGTTAGGAACTAATAATAACACCTCTGTATTAATACAACGTCGGATGTAATTGAAAACTGTCTGTTAAGCTCACCAAAACTATAACATTAATCTGTAACAGGGAATAAACTAACTTTAAAGTTTTGGTTGTTCGCATCTATGAAGCCAATAATTTCGTCCAAATCACGGTTTGTAGATTTCTGTAATAATTACAGATTTGTACTAAACTGTTTGTTAAAAATGACCTCAGCCAAGAGAATATTGGGAATAAATTTGATGTTGGCGTTATACTTATAATGGGAATCTGTCCACAATTGGAAAGTACTCTTGTTGATATATATTTCTACTGATTCTCTGCCTCTATTCGTTTGGAAGTGATTGTTTTTCAAAGGAAAGTTTGGACATTTTTCTAAACAAGACACAACTACTTTCCAGGCAGGGACGGTAATAAAATTTCACTCAAAAACCGTTACAAAAGTGTATGGTCGACGTAAGAGATATAGGTTTTGACTTATCGTTTGACTTAAATACCGTCATAGATCAGTCAATATTATAATTTAAAATGATTATTTGACGATATATTCATTTAACATTATAATTTCAACTAATAATAGTTAAAATTTATTTAATAATTTTATAATTATTAAATACATTCATCGACTGTCGATTATTTTTAACCAGCAATTATTTTAAGATACTTAGCGATAATGTATAGATCAAAATGCATTCCTTCAAACAATACTAGCCTATTTATATTTAAAAACATCTTAAACATAATATCAGACAATTAACACTATCTCATATCTCGTTTTATTAAGAAGAATTAGGAATATAAATTTCAAATAATTTATTATTTTTTCCATCTTTTACTGAACTATAGGTATATTCTGAGTTCGCTATTTTTTCACACAACAGGTGTTCACCACAGGTGAGCCACACTTACTATTTAGTTGGTAGGGTGACATCAAGAAAGAGTGTAGTGTTTTTCTGAGGAATTTCGCTATGATACATATGTATTATATAGCAATAATATTTTTAGTTCAAAGTTAAATATTTACAATGTGGCGTCCTTGGAAAATATCGAGTTCGGTCTAAAATATTGGTGTAACAGCAACGAGAATTAAAATAATTGTGATCAAAGTGAAAACAGGATTCGAAGTAATTTAAATTAGGAAACACAGAAGATATGTTTCAATGTGTATAAGAATCTACATGAATATGACTTAAAGGGGATATACACTATATGTTTTGCACCAACTATACAAAGTATCACTCTATACCCTGTGGCTTACAACAAAAAGGGTACATGTATAATTTATATGTAAGCATTCTTGTTTAGAGTGTCTTATCTGAACAGAAGACGACATTGTGACGGCTCTCGTTTTATTTTCTATTAATGTTGTTGATGGAGAGTCACCAACTAACTGCAACAGCGAACCAAAAGTATTCAGCTGTATATAGTTCTGTAAATTCCTATTTCGTGTATCTGTTACATATGTAAATTCAGTGGTCTGTCACGAGCAATCCTTCCACTTCCGGTTTGTTAATTCCATGTTTATCGTTTGTCTCTCAGTCTCTCCATAGCTTATAGCGTGTTAGCTATCGTATCTACAGTACCCAAGGGAATGTGCAAGTTGGTCTCGATGAGATGCAAGTATTCAAGGTATTCCAGGACTCTCTTATTTTTTAGGGCGTGATTGAGTTAATTGAAGGCAGCTCACTTAAATCGCATGCTTCTCCTCACTCACAGCGTTCAGTTTTCTTCATTCAGCCATTTGTTTTGTCGAAACAACTCTAAACAGCTTATGAAATCGGATTTCGTAGTACTGTCAGCGTGTCAGCACATATGCACGTACTTCGAAAACAGCTTTATTATAGACAAATGTTCATAAAAAATAGAGCGTATTTTATACACTTATAGTACAACTCCATTAAACGATTTGCTAAAAAAATGTTTTCAGCGCTGCCTCTTTTGGGCTACCGGAGCGTAAAGCATTCGTAGCATTACGTTTTGTTCAAACCAGTCAGAATGGTCTCTATTTCAAGTACAAAGGTGGGATAACATTTATCAAGATAAGCTTTCGTCCAACGCTGTTTTCCCATCAAAAAGCAATATTTTATCGATACACGGCATTCTTTCTCGATGTTTTGAAAATAATTTTACTGAAACCATTGCAACTTTTGAACCAAATGTAGATAGTTAATAAAAATTTCACAGTTGCATTTTGAAGGTGAGTCCACTAATGTGAGAATATCACTTGCCCGAAAAAGCAATTGTAGTTGGGCATAGGAGTATAAATAAATAAACTCAAATAGAATAACACAATCCCATAGTAAATATGATTTGTAAACTTTAGCCGTTGGTCATACACTTTTTCTAATTTTCACTGCATTTAGCTGAAATGTTCAAAACAAACTATAATTTCATCTCAAATAATAACATTCTCATGGTTAAATCCCATTCTAAAGTTGGGGATTTGGGAATGTGAGAGCGCAGAAGTAGTTTCAATTAATGGAATGCATTTATTGAAGTAGGTCACCGAGAAAAATACGACTTCATCGACCTGTAATAGATGTGATTTGAGCGATTTCATTCGAATTTACCAGTCCAATCAGGATTCATAACATCTATTACATTTCCAAGCTAGCTGCAGTTTATACGTAACTACAATCAATTATTAAAATTGTATTCTACTTGATCAATTAAACCACATTCAGGGAACAATATAATGTCTATATAATCTTTCCCTATTCAGAATATCAGAATAGTTTCAATGATAGAATTTCACTTTTATGTCTAGTATTGGATGATTGAGATTGAATCAAATATCTTGATTATAGTTTATAACCTTTAAAATCGAGGAAAATATATAAGCAAGCATCTTCCTATCACGTCCTATGATGAAGTATTATTCAATGTCAGGCGGAACAAATATCTTTTGTGAGATGTGTTCTTGAGTGTATGTAGAAGTGTCAGCGTTCTAACTGTTTATTTATCACAGATTTCTTCCAATGTGATTGTAGAGTATATCCGTATTTTAACTTCTCCCGGGAAATAAATTATTAGTCAGAGATATTTTTATTATTGGAGTTTAGTAAAGATATTATATTAACTGGTAGTGCAATGTAGGAGTGTCAGCGTTCTAACTGTTTATTTATCACAGATTTCTTCCAATGTGATTGTAGAGTATATCCGTATTTTAACTTCTCCCGGGAAATGAATTAATAGTCAGAGATATTTTTATTATTGGAGTTTAGTAAAGATATTATATTAACTGGTAGTGCAATGCTACGTGATTTAAAATTTTTTTATGACAGAATAATTTTTTCTTGGTGATATATGCAAGATAGGAATCACACACCGGTGCACTAGGGAGTACCCAAACTACATTTGTTTTTTATTTATTTCAATCAAGTCATTATATAATTGTTCAAGATTGGGAATTCTTGATTTCCATATATTACGGTATTTGTTAAAATGTGTTAAGATATTTATAGATATGAAATTCTTTTTGTATCCGTTCGCTATTGTTGTACATTCAAAGCGTAATTATATTTTATTTTCGTAGCAATGTTAAATATTTAGAAAATATCACGTTTCACACCATCTTTTTATTGGTGTTTCTAGAATTGTAGCGCCGTTTAGCGCGTGTTTTTGAAATTCTATGGTTAAACAAAACTGAATCTTTTAATAATAGATCGGTGTCGGAAGGTCTGTAATAAGCATTTTAAGAACATTTGAGTAAAAGTTTACAATAGGACGGTATCACCTTTGACGTTCAATAGTAATTGAAATATCTATTGGAGGCATCCAGTGTTGATTCTTGTCAATCGTTCCATCTGAGCAAATAATTCTGGCCAATAGGAAAGTTTTATGTCTTTTCACTCCCATCAATCTACGTGCAAACACGTCCCTTTGAAGATTTATATTTAACACATCTTACAACGTGAAGAAATCAGCTCATCCCTGAATTATCAAGTTGAAACACATCGTTTCAGAGATACTAAGTCTAACATATCGTTACTTAGTTGCTATTCGAGTCTAGAGTGTACTCAAGTTCAAGCATACCGCTTCTTAGTTAATGTTCGAGTCCAGAGTGTACTCAAGTTCAAGCATACCGCTTCTTAACCTTCGATTAGGCGTACTGCTAAGCCGAACTCGGTTAGTCGCGCTAGGTCCAGTGGACCTAAGACTAATAGGGTTGGTTACTAGGGAATTTCACAGGCCCTCGCTAAAATAATTAAAGATCTAAAAGAGGTTGTATAAATGTGTAATTAAAAAACTAAAAACAAATATAACTTTAGTAAAAGACATGATTTATTTCCTAAGTATTAAAATAAAATGTTGCCTCAAAGCCTCTTGTCATGACTTCTATTGTCTTTTTGTAGCTCAGCTATGTCCAAATTTATTTTTCACTCGACGTGTAACAATAAAAAGCTATTCTGTAATATTTTCGAAACATTCTTGGCATAGCAATTTGGTATGTAAACGCAGACACAAACATTTTTTGCACTTCTCACAGTAATATTGACGTTTACGCTGTTATTTGGTATCTACGAAACAAGGTCCGCAATATTATCTTTTACTCCGAGATATTGCAGTTGCTTCTGGTTATCCCTCAACTTCAGCTCGTACTGCTTCAGGTTTGTATTCTTCTAATAAAACTTGCAAAACTCTTGGTAAACTTGTGTATAACGATCTTCTCTGGATTTGGGGTCTCACCAATTCAAGTGCTAACCTTTTCAAGTAGTTTCGGCGAGGGACATACTCGCCCCCGTTTCCGAAATAAATGATTCTGGAGTTAATTGCCGCTAGTTGGAGTTGTAAGAAGCACACAGTTTATCCGCAACATCCACACCTGATTTTATTCCATTGTTAAATTGTATTATTTCCGGTTTTTTTCTAACTCATTTGATACTGCAGTGCTGGATGTGTGGTAACTCGACAATAATACGACTGTTTTTTCTTTTTTGGGTACATATGTCTCTAGTTTTGTGTATCCGAAGAGGCTGTCATATGGGTATCGATTTTCTGCTACGATAAAAGAGGATGGAACTTCCCGTCTATTTTTTCTAACTGTGCCAACATAAGATAATTTTTTCTTCTCTAATTCCTTCACAAACTTTAGGCTCGTAAACCAATTATCGGCAGTTATATTTCTTCCGGTGTTAAAAATTGAGTTCGCTAATCTGAGTATAACACTATCTGCAGAATTATTTTGCCTATAAAGACCTTCTAGCTGTTGACTGCAATAAATTTCCATTTTATACGTGAAAAAAAGTTTAGCATCGCAGCTAATTTATCTGTTTCTCTTCTCTGAGGCCGAGTAGTCAGATCGTCAAAGCGGATACATCTTATAAGAAATCTAAACCTCTTTTCAGACATTGTCATTCGAAACATATCTATACCAAGTCCATCGGTAGACCAAAAATCAGCAAGGCTTTGACGGCCACCCCGAAAAGCTCCATATCAATTTTATCAGTTTCTCTGCAATCTCTTGGGCGACTAAATCATTCTGTTATATTATTTATAAGCATGTTTGTTTTTTTACTAGCAAAGTCAATATTCTCTCATCAAAAAACAGTCTCCAACAATCCACCTCGCTTTTGGCTTGTTTTGCAATTTGGCCAACAACACCCGGTAATTTCAATAATATATTATATGGAGGTATTTGCGTAACTTTTAGAGGAATTCTTCGCCATTTGGTGTCATCGCGACCTATACAATATAAATGTAAGTATTGCGGCCAAGTTTTTACAAATTTATTTTTATATGTGATTGTTTTTTGCGAAACCCTAAGATTATGAAATAACGTAGGACTTACTATTACAATAAAAGTTGTCACTTTCTTCCTCCATTTCGACATCCTCTATATCTTCGGACTCAATTTCATGGTCTGTATTAGAATCAACTGACCTGGTTTCCAAATGATCCTCTGTTTCCGAGTCATCTGACTCTTCAAGATCATCTTTATCTTCACTGAGGCTACTACTTTCATCCAGGTCGTCCTCAAAGGTAAGACGATTGAGCTCATCTTGAGAGTTATTTAAGTCAAATATTGCTGTTTTGATCATTTTTGTCTAGAAAGGAGTACTTACATTATGAAACTATTATTTGTACCGATAACTAAACACAATACAACTATTAAAATGCAAATACTCACTCTTGAATAACAAAATAACTTTATCAATACATACAGGAAAAAATAAGCGTCGCAAATTCAAAACATGGACGGCACAGTTCACCCTAACACCATTTGATAGTAGAGACTAACGCAAAACGCAAGTAAGCGTGCTAGGTCCGCTAGACCAGGTTGTCTCTGGCTAGACCAATATCTGTTCCCCCTCCCTTAAGGCGGTAATAGCAACGGAATTCCAACTATTATCCAAATGCAGCATTGTGAAGGCCATTGCGAATTAGCAATTCAAAGATGACATAAAGGCTCAACCTGATATTTTAATATAATTTTGGAGTAGATGAAATATTCACATGTATAGATCCGCTGGACCTATGCGCGACTAATGGAAGGATAACTATTATTCGAGTTCAGACTGTACTCATGTTCAAGCATACCGCTTCTTAATCAGTATTCGAGTCCAGTGTGTACTCAAAGCCGAACAAATCGTTCTTAGTCAGTATTCAGTTAACTCCAAAGTAGAGATATACAGTCGGTACTATTGGTCAACTCATCAAGTCGAAACATAACGTTTTTCCGAATCATTAAGTTCTTGTTTACAGTTTACCTTTCGATCTGAAACCCATCGAAGTTCAAAGATTCATAAGTTTGTACAACTCATTATGAATATGTATATAATAAACTATCAATTTTAACATTCACGTTGTCAGATTAGGATAATTAATATAGTTGAATGTCGACGACAGTCGACGAAGTTCAATTAAATTATGATCAAAAACAATAATGGAATGTCAGTATTATTATCTGAGAAAGATACTTGTTCGGCTGAATTGTCGGATGTTTTGTTTCCCTTCGTCCCAAAACGTGCTGTGTTATATTAACGTTCGATGACCAAGTAAAACACATCTTTTGCCACAGAAATTTTAAGGTAGGTATGTTTAGGATTTTTTATTCTAATAGCTATTCTAAAGTATAATGAATAGCTGGTGCTGCGGCACAAAGTACCAAATAACAATTTTAATTTTCACTGAAATGACTGTAAGTGGTGTCTGAAGCATAGAAAGCGAAACGCAATCAATGCATGTATTTGGACCAGTTGGTATACATAGCCGAATGGTTATCATAGTTATTGCGCATGGGCTGCAAAAACTTTCTATCAAATGGTGGGATGTTAAAATTGTCTTTTGGAAGAAGTACAGTTGGTTTAAAAATATCATCAAAACTCAATTTGCGAAGAGAAATTTTCTCAAATGTGATGACTGCATTTATGTTTCCATTCATAAGAGCAGATGCTAATAATATTATTCTTATTTATTCCAGTGAATGGATGTGAACTTATTGATTTCTGTGCAACTCAATTATGAGTTCGTCCAAATATTGTTAATAACATCTTCTCAGCATTCTGTGAGAAATTATACCGCTTATAAACATTTTTCTTTCTTGAAGTAGATTTGACAAATGCTTTAGTCAACATTCCACCACTTTATGTGTGATAGAATCCAACTTAATCAATTTCTCTCGAAAACATAAGTTAGTTCCATTTCAGCCCAAATATATATTCACTCAAAAATCTACATCGTCTCATCACATTTTAATTAATCGTTGATCAAAGATTCCCAAGACTTGTCTGTTAATAATGCTGCTAATTCCAATAGGATTTAAATTTCTTGATAATCATTATCCTAGAAAGCCAAATGGTCAATATTTGATTGAGATTCTTTTGTGATTGCTTCAATCGCTGAATAAACATTTCTAACGAAAATCTGAGAGCTTCGTAAAATCCGGATGTTCAGGAGAAATTGCTTTTTCGAAACTGAAAGATGCAAATGAATACGCTGAAGGCACTTTTCAAACAACACTGCCTACTTTATTGGCAAATGCATTGAGCGTCGCTTAAATTTGCAACCGTATGTGGGAAGAAATTGTACCTTACGGTTGCCACATGCTTTTTATACAGTTCTTCATAATTTATTCGATAAATACATTTATCTAATGAAACTCTGTACAAAATTGCTTTTTACATATTTTATATTTCTGATTTTCGCGTATATCTAAGAAGCGAAATGCAACTGAGAAAATTTAGTGGCAGCGTGGCGTGGCTAAACTAATTTTACCGCTGAACTCGACTAACACAGTTGCTAGGAAAATGAGTCGTTCCAGCAAAATTTTGGGTTTTATCAAAATACACTTAGCAGCAAAAGTATGGCATAATTTCAATAAACGTCTAAAAACCAAAATAGAAATATTTTTACTTTATTTTTGAATGTATTTAAAGTAATTACGTATAGTTAAGTATATTCATCTTTAATAAATAAAAGTAGCATGAAATTTCATTTTCCAGATAAATAAATAAAAAAACATGAGTACTCGATTTATGAATAATAAAATCAACTGCACCAATTCTTGTTTTCAGTACCTCGTATTTCCACCAGATTCACGAATCATATCTTGGCATGCTAATAATATTATTTATAATAGTATATTGTGGTATTGCCCTCCATATATCAAGCAGGGTAGTTCTAACGTCATCCAGGTTATTCAAAGGGCTTTGACGGGTTGAAATTCTTCCGCCCATATAGTCTCTTGAAAGAGTATAGTGACATCATGTCCCAATTGCTCGGATCCTAGTTCTCTATCCTTCTCTGTCTTTAGCTGCAAGAGAAGCTTCCTGTAGACTGTAACCGATTATTTCTTTGCTTTGATCCACCCAGTGCGTCGGTAACCTTTCTCTTGATCGTTTGCCATTCATTTTTCCATCAACAATAAGTTTTTCCAACCCATTCGTTCTTCTTGAGATTTGCCCATAATACCGTAGATACGATTGGTTTATTTTGCTTTGATAGCCTGGGGATTTGTAGCTTCTTAAGAATTGACGCGTTAGTACGATGTTCTGTGTATGAGATTCTCAGCATTCTTCTGTAGGCCCACATTTCAGAAGCATCTATTCGTCTTCGATTGGCGATTTCTAAAGTCCAAGTCCCAGAGGCATATGTGGCAATAGAAAGTATTGAGGAGTTTAATAATTTCGGTGTTTTGCGTTGAGAATTGCATATTCGAGTTAGTTCCATTGTTGAGTTACGTGCTATGGGCAGTCTGCGTTTTATTCCTTCGTCACAACTGCCTTTGTGTGTAATAAGTGATTCTAAGTAATTACATTGGTAGGGTTGCGGTCTATTATCGTAATTTGCGTCTCCTTTCTGTTCAACGAAGACCATATTCTCTGCTGATCCTGTCGACTTTCTCATGATTTCCGTGAGCTCTTCTTCTGAACAACAACAAGTTGTCGTCTGCATATCTAAGGTAAGTCATTCTTTCCCTTCTATGGTTAGTCGCCGTCGCCAACCTTGTGGAACTTTTCTCATTATATACTCTACGTATATATTGAAGAGTATCGGTGACACAATACAGCCCTGTCTTACACCGTACTTTGTACTAACAAGCGTAAATAGCGTGTTGTTGATTTTTACATTCACGCAGCTGTTGTCGTAAAGATTCTTAAGCAAAATAATCATATATTTCAGTACTCCCATGTTTTCCAAGATGAACCTCAATTTCTTCCACGTTTCACAGTCAAATGCCCTGCCGTAGTCGACAAAGCACAAATACGTTTTTACATTAAACTCAAATTCTTTCTCTATTACTTGTCTTACATTCAGGATTTGTTCCTTTCCTGGCATGAATCCTGTCTCTTCGTCCGGAATTTGAGGAAACAAAAACGGTTGTTTATGATATGTAGGAAAATTTTGCTTGCATTCAACGTAAGCGCTATTGTTCTGTAGTTACTACAGTCTGTAGGAGAGCCTCTCTTGTGTTGAGGCATATACACCGATTCACTCTAAACTTTCTGTCATAACCCCGTTTGCCAAATCTCAACATGCCCGTGCATTGCATCAACACCAAGCTCGTCCATCGCTTTTATTTCGGCGGGTATGCCATCATCACCAGGTGATTTGTTGTTTCTTCGAAGTTTTATGAATTTTTCTACTTCGGCTTTCAAAATTGGGGTTCTTTTTCTACCTCATCATTTTTGGTAGACCCATGGTCTTCGTCTTTTCAGTAGAGAAAAATTTTCCGCAGTATTGTCTCCATACATCTGCTATATTGTTGGCAACTGTAATTGTCTCTCCGTTATCGCTTTTTATTATTTGTGTCTACGCTTAAATTCTCTAGACAGGCATTTGACTGTATCATATAATTTGTGGGACCTGTCTATATTTGCATGCTCTTCAAGTTCTTGGGATACTCTTGCGCTGTGCTGCTTTTTGTCGTTTTTGCTGGTCTTTTGAATTTCTTTGTCAAGAGCCTTCCTGTTAGCCGGGGTGATAGCTTTGGACAGGTTTAGTTTTCTCATGCCGTCTATTAAGCCGATTGTTCCTTTCGTCATCCTTATCGGCTTTGTATTCGTGGTTTTGTTCACACCAGACACGATCCATGTTTTGATCGCTTCTCAGTTTTGATTTGAGTCGAATCTCCTTCAGTAAGCGCGGGACCGGAAGCTCGCGACGTTTCTTGAAAATTGCTTTTTCCTGTATCGGTAATCTTCGACTAGGCTTTAGGCTTAAAAAGAGTCAAGGTCTTTAGTTTTCTAGTAAGAACCGCATATTGCACCTGCGCCCGTTACAATTATGAGGTCCTTTTGCGGTATGTTTAAAATGGCTCTTTCTAGTTTTCCATATTCACCTTCCACTTACTGATCTGAGTGATCAGTTGTAGGCAGATATAACTGGATAATACGGAATTTGACTGGTTTGGAGGTAAATGATATTCTAATTAATCTGTCGCTGATGGCCTCGTAGCACACACATATTTGGTGTACTTCTTGTTAATCAGAAATACGACTCCATTTCTTCCAGTATATTTTGCTCTCGATATGTAAGCAGTATGGGCAGCTGAGTTGAAATTACCTTTACCTTCTCCTTTCCATTGTGTCTCCAAGATCACGCAAACTGATAAGTTTTCTCTGCAAATTTCTCTTTCCAGAATGTGTAGTTTTCCGGTTTGTAGGAAGGAGGCATCGGACATACTATGTTCCTAGATTAATCTAATTTCGGAGATTACGGTGACTTCTTCCAGTCGTGGTTGCTGCTTGAGGTGCCTGGTTGCTCACATTCGCAGGCCCGGCCGCATATTTCACACTAACTGACCTGGAATCGATTAAGCACCGATTGCTAGCCGGATTGCAAAGCGTGCTTTCAGCCGATTGATGAATTTCTAACATGATGTGCTCAAGGAAATATAATCAGGTGGTTTCCCATTACCTGCCTGCTCCTCATGGACAATAGGATGCTCCTTATACCATTTCCTACCTTCTTCTCCGCTTTTCCCGCCGGTGTAGTATCCACACGTAGCCCTGGATAAGGGTAAAGCGTTATACCCCGGAATACTGAGTCCTCAACAGAACTTAGCCACCGACTAATAAAGCCGGACCCACCCCCGCGACGTGGACGCGACTGATGAGAGTTACCTAGGTAGATTCGGAAAATGTGACTCTGGTTTCCCTTAGGACAGGTTAATGTTCGTGTTTGAATCCACAGACTTTGAGAAACTAATTTATTACCATAAGATTTCTTCAAAACTAATTTATTATAGAAAAGCAACTAGCCTATATTTTATTATACTGAAGATATAATACCGACATCGCTAACTTTTTATTTTGTACAAAAACATTTGGTTTTCTTCATTTTATCGCTCATTTTACAGGATAATATCATAATTATTTGATTATATCTGTTTTTAGACGAGTTATAACAACTATTAGAATTATGCGATACTTTTACTGCTAAGTATATTTCCAGGATTTGGATTTAAGTAACCAGAGTAGTCGGTAGTCTACTCTCCTTTTTATAATAGCTTGCAGAGATAATTAATGAAGGCGTTTCGGCGATATATTTCAATGCTGTTTCTTAGTTTCATCTATTAATGTATTGCAATGCCTGTATATCGTTTCAAAGATGATGTGAATGACCGCGTATGGTGGCAGGGAATTTTGACCCAAAGAAACCTTTCTAAATGTTACTTAAGCCCGAACGACTTGCACCAAATTTTTAGAAACAAGTGGTCTGATTAGGTTAATTCCAGGCTAACAATATTTCTTCAGATTTACTGTTAGTTGATTATTGTTGTTGTGAGTTCATTCAGTCCTGAATTTGTTGAATATCCCTCCAGCTCAAATGTTTCCCGTTGTTTTCTGAACGAGACTTTGAAAAACATATGAATATTTGAGTATATAGTTATGATAACTTCAACCCTCAATATATCTCACCACAGTCGTACATAATAAATTTCATTTAATGAGTAAACACAAGGTTTCATAATAATCGGTATGAATCATACCGGAAGTTGTGTATAAAACAAAAGTCGTCCGAATGCTTTTTAAAAATATAGGTGAATCTTGACAATAGAAATAATTCACAACACCGTGCTTCGGATCATTTGTCGCCAAAATGATTGCATTGGCTTTGTTATTTCACTATACGGTTTTCTTTGTCGTTGAATGCAATAAAAAGGCAATTCTCTTTCTTCGTTGTATTTGGAAGACGTACAACAGCAATAAAATTAGAGATTTTTTGTAATTCCTAAATCACATTATTTCGAAACTTTGCTGTATCTTATTCCCATTGTAGTATGTTTCAATATTGTTTTTGTTACAAAAAGTAGTTCTAAATCATATTTCATTTTTCATTTTCTATAGAAAAAGTACAACTGCTATTACAGCGCTCGAATTTTCTTTGTAATATGATGATTTCTGACGCTGAACTTTCCAAATAGCCAATATTATACGAGACAAAATGTTTTCTATTGTGTAAACACATTTAAGCAATGCGTTGATGGTATCAGGAGTGCGGATGGTAGTGTTGACAGAAAAAAAATGAACGTAAATCTCTAGACATTTTATTTCTTGAAAGGGATGAAATATTATCGGAGCATATACCGCCCCAATGGGGAAGCGAGAAGAATGTTACGATCAATGTTAATTGGAAAACTAGGGTGAATGAACATGACATTAATACAAATAGTTTGTTTTGATAAGTAGAAGTGAATTATTAGTTGTAGATCAAGTGCAAATATAAGGGAAGTATCATGCACACACAATTTCTTAAATTAGAACTGCGGTCAAAATCATCTGGCATGATCTTCAGTACTGAGAAAACAAAACATATGATATTCTCGCGAAGAAAAACAAGACAAAAACCACTACTTAGACTCTATAAAAATATTTGATGTAAAATGAAGAAATAAAATTTATTGATATGATATACGACCAACACCTCAACAGGAAAAATCATATTAAAAAGTGATCCTTTCTTGTCAACCTTTACTTAACATACTGCAATACACAATAAATAAACACACTGGGAAGCCGAAGGAAAACTAATTATACTGATATACAGGGTGTTTCCTAAGTAAGCTGAAATATCGTAGTGGGCGATTCGTCACTCTATTTTAAGACGAAAAATTCTTATAAACATGTGTGATAAGTATTGTCGTTAGTGAGATACAGAGTAGAAAGAGAGGGAGTGAGAGAAGTTCGACAGAAATTTTGTTTGTGGTAGTTGGTTTTTGAGTTAGATATATGGGGATATTTGAGATAACGCCCTGATATAGGATGCGGTTCCTCTGCAGGGCGGGGTTGGAGATCTTTAGATGGGGTTTGTGTGCGCGTTCGGTGGGGGTTTGTGTGCGCGTTCGGTGGGGGTTGGCGGGTTGTGTTTGTGTTGAGAAGGTAGATGATTGGTTGAAGAATTGGAGGGGAGGCGGTAGTTAGTCGTTTGTGTTGAATTGATTTGAGTGAATGGCAGTGGTTCCCAACCTTTTCTGGACCAACGCCCCCTATAGAATAGAACAAAAATTTGACCGCCCCCCCCCAGTCGCTGGTTAGTCCAAAGTAGTTAATTTTATTTGAATATCATCTGTACCGTCCCAATTGATCTGTATTTAGCTTTAATTTCAGTTAATGTCTAAATTTTATTTTAGAGGAATGATGAAGTAGAAATTTATTAAACGACTACCAAATGTACAATAAAATTGTTTATTAAACTTTTAAATATAAACACAGAATCAATAAGATATACAATCACAATAGAAATAAGAAATGCAATACAATAAGAAATACAAGATTAATAATAAAGAAAAATCAATGGGACGGTTGAGGCTGGTGGAGTGTTACCAGTTTGTTAATATCGGGTTCCAATTTCGTTAACATCAATCGCAGATCGCCACGTTCAGTGATGTGTAGTCTGTTCCTCCTCTTCGACAGCAAATTAGTTACTGCACTGAATGCATGCTCAGCCAGATAGGACGAAGGAAATGTAATTAACAACTTCTGTACTATTGTCCACAATCCAGGATAGAGAACTGGTATTGGTTTTTGGAGCCGGAACTCTTGATATCCACGTTAGAATTTCACTTTCAGTTCTTCGTTAGTTGTGAGTTATAATAGCTCCTCTTCCAAATTTGATGAGCCTTCAGTATCTGTGTTTGCGAAAGGATCTATAACCCAACTTAGTATTTCCATGTTTGAAATATCCTGGAAACGCTCTGTAAAATCAACATGAAGAACTTCCAAGTGGTGGCAGTAAGTAAGTAAATCTTCCGGTTTTGTAGACACTGTTGATAATGTGGGAAAATGGTTGAACTCACCGCTACCAAGATTTCTTTTGAATATAAGAAGTTTTCCTGCAAAAGCAGCTATGACGTTTTTAGTTTTAATTAAATTTAAATCGGTGAAATAAAACAATATAGTTTGTTTAAATCTTCATTTATTTGAACTAATGTTCAATTTAAACTTGTTGACGCGTGTTATATTTGGTAACCCCGTATATGGTTCAACACTGTAGATGCTGACAGCGGACTTTATTATTTGTTTATTGTTGAATTATTATTGTACATATTTTTATTGCTGATATAGATAGTTTTGCTAGTTAATAAATTCATTTTACATATTCAGTCTGATGTTAACTGTTAAATAATAAAGATCGTAATAATAAAATAATATTGTTTATTTGAATTTTTGAAAGTAGTTATAATAAAGTAATAAAATTGTTTTTAAAAATAAGTTCTCGATACGGAGACTTATAAGTGGCGCAGTCAGTAGGATTTTCGTAGGAAATCCATCGTGGACAATCCGTGAGTGTCAACTCTTTGACGAAAATCGAAACCAAACCAGTTCCAGTGGAATCCATCGTGGAAGCCAGGGGCACATCTTGAAGAAACCGTTGCTAGATACAGATAACGGATGTGGTAAGAATTTAGTTCATGTCAGACTCCTCTTCACCTATAGAATCCTTAAGTGAAATCGATAGCTCTGAAGAGTTCGATAACTTCGATAATTATTTTTCAAATTCAAACTTTATAGATAATAGTATAATTAATAGTTTAAGCAATTTAACAATCGATATGCCGGTGCCAACTTTAGATATTAAAACTTTGTCTATTATTCCAAATTTTGATGGAAATGCAACTAAATTACATAGATTTATAAGTGTTACCGAATCAATTCTAACTCATTATTTTGATAGAGAAAATTTACATAATTTCCAAAATATTCTTCTACTAAATGGTATTCTTAATAAATTAGAAGGTAGAGCGGAAGGAGTGGTAGCTATAAGTGGTTCAAATAGTAATTGGACAGATATAAAAAACACATTAATTTCAAACTTTGGGGATCAAAGAGATGAAAATTGTTTAAATCAGGACTTAGTAAATATGAGACAAAAAACCAATGAAACTACTTATCAATTTCACGAGAGAATTTTGCAGTTACTTAACACTATTTGTAATTATATTGATTTACATAGTCAAGGACTTGAAAGGGACTCAAAAAGATCATTCTTCACTAAACAAAGTTTAAAAACATTTCTCGCAGGTTTAAAGGAACCGCTAGGTCCTATAATTCGAGCTATGAGACCTAATAGTCTAGAACAAGCTATACAATTTATAAGAGAGGAAGATAATATTAATTATATTCAGAAAGGCCAACATTTTTCTAATAACATAAATTCTAATAATAGTGTGAGGAAATCTAATAATAATTCAAGGTATCATAATTCAATGCCTCAAAATTATACACAAAATTATTGGCAGTATCCTAACCAACCTCCTATAAGAAACCCATCATATCAACAACCTTCAACGTCCCAACAATTTCCCATAGGACCCATTCAAATACAACAGCATACAAATCCTCCTCATTCTCCTAGATATCCAAATAATAATCAAGTTTTTAGAAACTCCCAGAACGTATGGAAACCAAACCCGCAATACAAACCAAATCTCCCTACCCCTATGAGTACTTCGACTAGACAAACTTCAAATCATTTCAGATATCAAAACCATAATCATAACCGTAACCAAAAACCAAATTATATTGCCGAAGAAATATTTAACAGTAATACTTCAGATAATTCTAGGGATGAAAGCGAAATATCTCATTCTTCTAATCAAAATTACGAATATTATAGTGACGAAGTAGATGAAAATTATTCAGAAAATGGAAATTTTCAATTGGTTCACGAAATGGACGAAATGACATAATTGAATTAAATATTTCTACAAATAAACCAGAATTACCTTTTCTTAAGATTTCAAATCCTCCTCTAAAATTATTATTAGATACTGGTGCTACAAAATCATTTTTACGACTAGAAATTGCGGAAAAATATTATAAAGAAAAAATTTTCTTGGAACCTTTTACTGTTACAGCAGTGTATCAGTCGTCAACTCATCAACACTGTGCTAAAATACCTTTATTTTCAGAGTTTAAACAAAGTGGTAATATAAAATTTCATTTATTTGATTTTCATGAATATTTTGATGGTTTAATAGGGTCAGATGATTTAAAATTACTTAACGCCAAAGTTGATTTTGAAAAATCAAGTGTAGACACTCCATTTGCTTCTATACCTATAAATTATTTTTCAAGTAACCGTAAATGTAGCTTTAAGACAAAAATAGAACCATATAGTAGAATTCTAGTTAATATTCCTGTATCGACATATAATGGTGATATTTTAATACCAAAGCAAAATATAAAAAATTGTGAAATTCCTTCTATTCTCACAACTGCAAAAAACGGATATGCAATTGTAGAAATTTTTAATAAAACGAGCGAAGACATTATTTTTAATTTAACAGAACCTATAAAATCAGCTGCTTTTGATAAAAATTGTTATGAGTTATTTCACGCAGATGTTAGAGACAGTGGTTACACTGAGAAACCTGACATTGAAGCACTTTTAAGAACCGATCATTTAAATTCGGAAGAAAGAAATCATATTTTGAAACTTTGCCGTAAATATAATGATATATTTTATAGAGAAGGAGAACCTTTAACTTTTACTAATCAAATTAAACATAGTATAAAAACTAAAGACGAACTTCCAATTTATTCAAAATCTTATAGATACCCTTTTGCACATAAACAAGAAATTCAACGTCAAATTAAATCTATGTTAGATCAAGGTATTATAAGGCCAAGTACAAGTGCCTGGTCTTCGAATATTTGGGTTGTCCCAAAAAAACCAGATGCGTCAGGGAAGAAAAAATATAGAATTGTAGTAGATTTTCGTAAGTTAAATGAAAAAACTGTAGATGATAGATACCCTATTCCTTTAATAAGTGACGTAATGGATAAACTAGGTAAATGTAATTATTTCAGTACTTTAGATTTAGCTAGCGGATTTCATCAAATAGAGATGAGTCCCGAAGATATACCAAAAACAGCTTTAAGAGTTGAAAACGGTCATTACGAATATTGTCGCATGCCAATGGGTTTAAAAAATTCACCCGCAACTTTCCAAAGGGTTATGGATAATATTCTCAGAGAATTACAGAACGAAATTTGTTTAGTGTATCTCGATGACATAATAATATTTTCGACTTCATTACAGGAGCACGTAACTAATCTTGATAAAGTTTTTAAACGATTAAGAGAAACAAATTTTAAATTACAATTAGATAAGTGTGAATTTTTGAAAAAAGAAGTTGCTTATTTAGGTCATATAGTAACACCGGAAGGAGTTAAACCCAACCCGGATAAAATTTCAGCTATAAAAAATTATCCAATTCCAAAGACTACCAGAGAAATAAAATCATTTTTAGGTTTGATTGGATATTATAGAAAATTTATTAAAGATTTCGCAAAAATTACTAAACCTCTTACTAAATGTTTAAAAAAGGATGCAAAAATTATACATGATGCTGAATTTAAATGTTGCTTTGAAACTTGTAAAAATCTTTTAGAAAACGAACCAATTTTACAGTATCCGGATTTTAATAAAGATTTCATTTTAACTACAGATGCTAGTAATATTGCTCTGGGTGCAATATTATCGCAGGGCACAGTTGGGAGAGATAGGCCCGTATCTTATGCTTCTAGGACTCTTAATGAGTCAGAACAAAATTATAGTACAATAGAAAAAGAATTGTTAGCTATTGTGTGTGCTACAAAGTATTTTAGACCCTATTTATACGGTAGAAAATTTAAAATTATTACTGATCATAAACCGTTGAAGTGGCTTATGAATTTGAAGGAGCCAAACTCTAGGTTAGTGAGGTGGCGCCTCAAGCTGGAGGAATTCGATTATGAGATTGAATATAAACGTGGAGTAGCAAACAGCAATGCTGATGCTCTTTCAAGGGTAGAAATTAATTCCAAAGAAATATTTGAATATATGGAAAATTTTAATAAAGCTCTTTCAGAAGATCCACGAGATAATGATGAAAATGAGTCTTTAATAGTAAACTCGGATGATAATAATGACGACAGGGAAGGAACAGACGATCTCACTGTTCATACCAGTAGAGAAGAGCCAATTTTAGGAATGACAATTACGGAAAAATGTGTAAATTCTTATGACCACCAAATCATAATAGATTTTGTTTTACATTCGGCAGCTAAACCTAAAATAGAACAAATTTTCAAATCGAAAAAACGATTACATGTTCAAATTGCATTAAATAATTCACAACAAGACATTATAAATTTATTTAAAAACTATGTAGATCCAAAATACACTTATGGTATATATTTCTTGAAAGAAGGACCCATATCACGTATGTTAGAGATATTAAGAGAAACGTTCAAAAATTCGGCTTATAAGTTAATACATTGTAAGTTAAAATTGACAGATATAGATGAAAAAGACGAACAGCATGAGATTATTCGACACACTCATGAAGGTGAAACTAATCACCGTGGCATAATTGAGACAGAGACAAGAATAAAAAGAACTTATTATTGGCCTAGTATGAAAAATGATGTAACAGATTTTATTAACAAATGTGAAATATGTCAAACTGATAAATATGATCGTAATCCTCCTAGACAAAAATTAATGATCACTCCGACGGCATCCAAACCGTTTGAAATTATTTATATTGATTGTTTTTCAGCACAAAATCAAAAATTTTTAACATTAATAGACAGTTTTTCTAAATATGGGCAAGCTTATCCAATTATGTCTTTAACAGGAGTAGAAATTATTAAAGCATTATTAATTTTTATGACTCATCATGGTAAACCGACATTAGTAATTATGGATAATGGTAAAGAACTCAAAAATTCATTGTTACAAGAATTTTTTGATGTGCATAAAATTAAAAGTCATTATGTTTCTTCCAATAGTTCTCAATCGAAAGGTGCTATAGAACGTTTTCATTCCACAATAATCGAACATTTAAGAGTTATTAGAGCAAAAAATAAAGACAAAATTAATATATTAATGGATATGCCTTATGCAATTTTAGGTTACAATAATTCAATTCACTCTGTAACTAAACAGAAACCTATAGATATTATAAATGGACATTTCGATTCGGAAGAAATTTTCGATATAGATATTGACAAAAAATTAATTAATAATTATATACACGAACATCGCGAGACAACCGCAGAGCTTTATAAAAAACTGAATGAACGACTTATAACAGAAAAAGAAAAAACAATAAATTACCATAATAAAGACAGGCACGAACCTTTAGAATACGAAGCGGATACAGACGTTTATCGAAAAAATACAACACTTATTAGAAATAAATTGAAACCAAAATTTAATAAAGATAAAATCAAAGAAAATAAAAACACTACGGTAACAACAACGAGAAATGCAATTTTACACAAACAAAATTTAAGACGACCAAAAACTAACACGACAAAACTTTTACAGGATGCCACTAATCCTTATGATCCTGGTCCTACAACCAGTAAAACCCCAGGAATACTTCCTTATTTATTAGGTACCGCTAAAGTTAAATCTAGTATTCATACATTTCTTCATTATTATGATCTTTTACCAATTAGAAATGAAATTCAAATTTTAAAATTAGCTTTCAAAAATGTAACAGAGGCTATTCAAATTGGCCTTAGTTATCCATATCATATAGAATTAGAAAATTTTATTAAAGGTGTTTCTTATCAATTAAATAGTGCAGAAAATAAATTAAATTCTTTAATGCCTTCTATTAGGGTCAAACGAGGTCTTTTCAACGGACTTGGCAATGTAATAAAAGTCATTTCCGGGAACTTAGACGCTGATGATGCATTACGATATGATGAAGCGATTTCAACACTACAAAATTCTCAACAGGAAATTGTAAACAATCTAAATCAGCAAATCTCACTTACAAGTGATATAATTCAAAACTTTAATGAAACAATGAACTTAATAAAACATAATCAGGATATAATTTTTTCAGGAATAGAAAAAATCAGAAATTCGCTTAATACGTTTATTTTTGAATTTGATGATTATTTACAAACGCGAAATATTTTAGATCAGTTAAATCTGAATATAAATATAATTTTACAAATATTAGGGGAAATAGAAAATGCTATAGCATTTGCACGCCTTGGTATACTTCATACAAGTATAATTAAAATTGAAGAAATGGAATCAATGGTATATACAGTTTTAAAATTTCATACAGTAGATGAAATACTTTTTCAAAATTTAGAAAATGACACTTATAAATATTATGGAGTATTAGATGTAGAATCATATTACTCAGGCACGAAGATTATTTTTGTTATTCACTTTCCTATAGTATTACCTGATATATATTCCTATTATCACCTTTATTCCATACCTACCCCAAATTCTACTACGATTATCCCTCGTAATACCTATCTGATAATGAATGACGATTTCTACCAATACATCCAACAACCCTGCATCAAGCTAGAAACCAGCCACTACTGTCCAGATGGAAGAATGTCCAGGGGAGTGGAGAGCGAAGATTGCGTATTCGAATTACTACAGTTACAGCATCCCAAACCCAAGAGTTGCCAAAGAACCCCAATCAAAATTTCACGAAATCTAGTTCAACAAATTGATGACGCTCACTACATTGCTATTTTTATTAATCGAACCAAAATAGAAACACGATGTGGAAGAAATGACTTCACATTCCTAAAAGGAAATTTTCTCATCAATGTACCTTATAAATGTGAATTTATTTTAGAAAACGAAAATTTTATAAATGAAAAATTTATAACGAAAGGTCAACCTCTATTGCTGCCTGAAGTTACCATAGATTATTCAAGAAAAGAAGAGGAACTACCCGAAATACATTTAGAAAATATACCACTAGATGACATCCATTCACTTCAAGAAAAACAAAAACAAATTAAACCAATGGTCTTGAAACATCTCAACGTAAACCCAGTTTCACCCTGGAATATAATGGCGTATATTATAATAGCCATTTTAATATGTATCTACGTCGCAACAAAAATTAGAAAACTTTATGAATTAACCACAGAAGCTTCCATAGAAGAGGTAGAAGATGAAACAGTCCATCCTGAGCCACAACCAAGGGCATTTTTCACTCCTTGAAATATGCCAAACTCTAAGGGCGGAGGTGTTATATTTGGTAACCCCGTATATGGTTCAACACTGTAGATGCTGACAGCGGACTTTATTATTTGTTTATTGTTGAATTATTATTGTACATATTTTTATTGCTGATATAGATAGTTTTGCTAGTTAATAAATTCATTTTACATATTCAGTCTGATGTTAACTGTTAAATAATAAAGATCGTAATAATAAAATAATATTGTTTATTTGAATTTTTGAAAGTAGTTGTAATAAAGTAATAAAATTGTTTTTAAAAATAAGTTCTCGATACGGAGACTTATAAGTCGCGTTTCACTAACACAGTAGCTTTGTCAAAACGAATTCGTTTTGACAAAGCTACTGTGTCAACAAGTTTAAATTGAACATTAGTTCAAATAAATGAAGATTTAAACAAACTATATTGTTTTATTTCATCGTTCAGTATGGATATTCATCAAGTAAAAGCCTCATCTATGCAATTTTTGAATTTAAATCATCACCTTGCAATTGTATATTAACTTGATTAAATAGTATAAACAAGTCCGTCAAATAAGTGATGTCATTTTTTGACGTAATCAGGTTTTCGCTCAATTGTTCGTTTTATTCAAGAAATTCCAACACTGAGACAAATAGATTGAATTAACTATTCAGACAAACACCTTTAGAGAGCCAACGTGCTTCTGTGTGCAGCAGCAAGCGATTGTAGTCTTCATCGTTTTCATTGCAAAGCTTATGAAACAAACGGTCATTCAATGAATTGCTTCTAATGATATTGATTGCTTCAATAACGTTATTGAGGGACGCATGCAGACGTTCATTTAATTTTTTTGCAACCAAATGCTGACGGTGAATAATACAATGTACAGCGAGTACATTTGGCACTGCTTTTCTCAAATGTGCTATAAAACACTTATGACGCCCGGTCATTGCTGGAGCACCATCAGTAGCAGCAGACAAAATATTGCTAATAGTAATTTCTTTCTCTTGAAAAAATTATTTCATGATATTAAATATAGAATGTCCCTTTGTATCAGATTCCAAATTCTTTGCAAATAATAACTCTTGATGAATTTTTTCTTCTTTTATTAATCGTTACTTGGTAGAGTTGATTCATCGAGTTGAATGGAAAATTTGCAAGTCTTTAGGTAATCGCATAATGATATTTCAACGTCATTTGCCATTTCATCTATTCCTCTTTGCACTGAATTATTACTGAGAGGAATTTTTTTAATAATATCAAATGGTGTCTTATGATGGAGAACAGTTTTTAATATCTCTTCGACTGTCGACAAAATTAATTCCTCGCCAATGGTGTGTGGTTTTCCTGACTTTGCGATTAACAATGAAACGTTATATGAGACTCGTAGCCCATCATCGTCTCGTTTAGAAGACGATGCAAAAAGGTTTGATATAGTTGGCTGTTTTAAATATTGTTTTCAGAGTTCTTGGAAATAGAATATCTTTGTTCTTCTTATCAGGATGCATTTTATGTAAATGCTCTTGTAGCCTAGAAGGTATCATAGCTTCATTTGAAAAAACTTTTCCGCAAATTAAACACATAGGTAATGATTTGTTTGTAGAAGATTCCGCAAATCCATATTTTACATATTCAAAACTGTATAGCCGGCATTTCTTTTTTAATTTAGAACTAGATTTAGCCATTTTCATACAAAAATTGAATTCTCAATAGATTTATAGATAGTAATGTTTATAAAATGACACACCACTCACGATTATTTACGACTATATATCGCGGCCAAGCACATACAACTAACTAACAAAAAATTCGTAGAGCTGTTGCTTTTATACGTTTCATTTCGTGCATGATTCAACTTGTCTGTGTGCGAACATGTCGAAACATTCTATTTTGTATGAACATCGCGCTTTCGCTTATCAACGTCCGAGGACAAGTCATATACTTCTATTCTGAACTAAAAGAAATTATTATAATTATTAGTATTATTATTAATGCTAATTTAAAACTGCTTATTCACCCCTATTTAATCATTTTTATTTCACCATTCCTCTTGACTGCTTATTATTTGCTTCTGAATCCGCTACCGCCCCCCTAAAAGGCTGCAGCGTCCACGGGGGGCGGTATCGCCCCCGTTGGGAACCAATGGGCTAGAATAATAATCGTAAATCTAAAAATTCGTCGATACGTCGGCCCTTATGGCTAGTGAATAAATTCACCATACAACAGTAAAAAAACGTGAAAAACCTGCAGCACCGACGGGGGGTTTGGGGCTCGCGGATTCAAGTGGAAGTACTTTCACTCCTGATGGGAGTGAAAGCGAAGTGGGCACGCCTGCCTATGTTTGTGATAGAGCAGTGGTGTCGAGATATGGACGGAATTGTGTGACGAAGAGTGTCGGCTATGATGTCCCTCGAGTTGGGAATGACGTTCATTGGGGTGACAGTTAGGATTTCTATAATGATTTTGGTGTCAGTTGAGAGTTCAAAGGGAACTGTTGGTTTTTGGAGAGTGACTGGAGCAGCTTCTTGAGGGGTATTTGGTGTGGTTAGCCTATGGGGGCAGCGAGGGTGGATAGCGGCGTGAGGTACGCCGCAATTGGTGCAAGTAGGAGTACCGTACTTGGGGCAATTTTCGATGCGGTGGCCAGTTTGGCCGCAAGCAGGCATATCGGTTGAGACCCACAAAAATTGGAAGGATGTCCGGTTTTGGTGCATCGATTGCAGTATTTTGGGACAGGGGGCAGAGGGTTGGCGTTGGTTGGTTCACACTGGTGTGGGAGGCCAAAAAATGAGATGCTGGAAGTGAGGGTTTGGTTATAGTGGATCTCGGAGTGTGTGATGATGCGAAACATCGATGTGGGTTTATTAGTGGACTTGGCGATGATACGCCAAGTTTTGACGAAAGGGAATTGTTGATCGTAGATAATGAATTACATTGAGTAATCGTTTACATACTGAAATTCTTGTTTTTCAACGCGTTGGGTCGTTCAGGAAGTTAGGTGCCTATTTCTCAAATTTACAGATAGTAAAATTGTATATGTTGCTTTATTACGGTACAATATTGGAAATGGACAATTAAATCCTCCGCGGCAACACAGCAGCATTTGTCCGTATTGAAGCAAAATCTAAACACATTAACGGTAATTAAAATGAATTTTTTTGATTTGCTTCTAAAACCTGAGTGTTTGGGGGAAACATAGATACCTAATTTAATAGGAAAATTTCAATTTATGGCATACCGTTTAATGAATAATTATAAATATAGAAGGGATGTTCTCAAAAAATATATGCAATATAAGATATTAAATTGAAAATAACTTTGAAATGTGTGATAATGACTTAGTGATTCTGTCTTTATATAACAGTTAACCTTGTGAAAATATTGGAAAAAATATGATACATCAAATGAATTCTTTCTTTCTCAAAACAACACTAATATTTAAAGCTAAATGTATTTGGATGATTTCTAACCAGTTTCCATTTAAATGCAGAGCGGCTCCGAACATTCATTTTTTTCACCATTTTTGTCTACAATTGCAACAGAATCTGTTGAAAAGTTGTCAATTCTTATTGAAACATTATTCCGTCTATCTAGTAAAGTTCCAACAAACTAGAACAATTGTAAAAAATTAAACCTCAACTAGGTATCATCAATTACTTCCGTTGTATATCTTACTCACAAACCAATTGTTATCATTGATCAAGAAGTTTGGCTGGACACGTAAAATATATCCAATTCATTCCAAGTCAAGTTGAGCTCTTTGTTCGTCTTTGAATACCTTCGTCAAGTTCTCCTCCCTTCGCTCTAGTGTTCGGTTGTTATATCGCATATCAGGTTAAAGTTTAATTTCGGGAAACCGAGCAATACAGCATCTGCCGCTACATTATGGTTTTCGGACCCATGTTACGATCGAAAAGCTACACTACGGGAATTCCCGTACATATCAATAACGGACAACCTGGAACGCTGGACAAACCAAAACATGTATTCACTCAATTAGGCCGGTCGTGAATAAATGTGTTTTGTATCATCTTTTCTATTTTTTCCTGGTGTATATTTTCACTCTTAAAAATTTACGATAATGCTACTAATTTTAAATCAAAGATGAGAGGATGGGTTGCGTTAATACTTTATAACTTCACTTATTCTTTCAACATTCAATAATTTTCGGAACTCAGCGACGGGTTGACACAACTGTCTAGTACACTAACTCGGAGTTTGAGCGTCATCTGTAATTCAGTTTGTTTCAAGTGCTTCGTTTTGTCATATTGCGTATGATTTGCAAGTTTTTCAAGGAATCAAACTTTGAATTGCAAACGGAAATTCGTGTGCAGACTATTATTGAAGTGAAACTTTTAATGCGATTTCCAACAAGGTTGCGTTAAACGTTTAACGCTACCATGGATGGGAAATCGAAAGAGACAGAGCAACAGTGAATGCGTGGCACTCGAAAGAATGCGCCTAGTATACCTGTTACAGAGAAGTTAGTTAACATAATCCCATTGTAAATGTTATAGATTTGGATATTTCTCCACTTAAAAATGGTAATCAAAAGATGCGATTAATTGTGATTTGTAAGCATTGTTGATAAAGTTTGTCTTAAAGAAACAATGTGATTTCACTAAAAATCAATTTCTCCCCTTTCCTATTTTCATTTCCACATTACGAAGTTTCAATTCTTCCGCGGGAGGGACTCCAGGCACTATTTCTTTTTATTTCAGTGTATTCAAAAGGGGACTTTAGTGTTTTAAATGAAACTCACTGTTTCAGCTAATTCCACAATATAATGAATTTTTACAATTGTTTCGATAAATCAATATCAGCGTCACAATGACAGACGTTATATTTCATTTGATGCCTACCTGATGTTTAGTAGCTATTTTTGGCTAGACCAAGAAGTGACCTAACTTGTGATTGACTTAATATATGTTAAAAGAAAAAAGAAAAATGTGTGATATTACAAATATTGAAGCTTAGATATTATTAGCCCTATGGTGATATCCTGGATACCATTTTTCCAATTAAGATCAGTATACCTGTGCAATGATATAGAAAACCAGGAAAACTATATCTGCTGATCTTTACAATTATCACTTAAGAAGACAGTTTATTAGTGGAGAACTCCCTAGATTTACCTGTTCATTGACAACTTCATATTGTGGGTTTCTTAAATGTCTTCTAATTTCCAATTCTTCAAGGAAATCCAGTTCTTGTTTCTTTTCACGAATATGCAGCACTTCTAGTTCTGTATTAGGTGTCAATGAATGATTGGTGTCAAGTAGATGTTTTGCGAAGTGGAATTAATCTGGTTGTTTTAATCTGTATACTCGTAAGTGTTCACTGTATCGGATTTCAAAATTTCTAAAGGTCTGACCCAAATAGACAGCATTACATTCTGGACATGTGAGTTTATATATACCTTATTTCTTTATTGGTGGTATTTTTGTTTTTACATTTAACAATTTTGTACTAACGTTACTTTCTGTTTTAAAAGATGTTGTTGTATTCGTTGCTAGAGATATTATCTTTGAAATATTATTAGAAATATTTCCTGCATATGTGATGGTTTTATAAATTTACATTTCATCAGTTTGTTTGGGAAATATTAGTTGTAATGCCACTTTGTCTCATTTTTTATAAATTAGCTTATTTATCATATGTAATGGATAACCGTTGGTTGTTGCTTTTTTTCTAATTGTATTAATCTCTCTATCAAAATTACATTTGTTCATAGGAACTCTATGTATCATTGAATTATATGCCGCTAGTTTATGTGACATGGGGTGATTGTAACTATATGGAATTGTCACATCAGTGTGTGTTGGTTTTCGGTAAGTTGAATAATCAAGTACATTATTAACTCTTTGAATTTTTTAATCAAGAAATTTGATTGACCTATTTTGTTCAATTTCTAATGTAAATTTAATTTTTTGGTGTAAATTCTTAATGTGGTTGGAAAATACATCTAATTGTCGTTCACTACCCATAAAACAATTTAATATGTCATCTACATATCTATACCAAAATAAAACATTTTTCGAAATATTACTTTCAAAGATCTTTCTTTCTAAACTGTCCATAAAAATGTTTGCCAAAATAGGTGATATAGGGCTTCCCATTGGTAAACCTTCATTTTGAATATATATCTTATTGTCAAAAGTGAAATAATTCTGATGAATACATACATGAAATAAATTAAGTATATCTAATATTATTCCTGGATTAATATTTTCAGACATTAGACATTATTTAGGAGGAATTTTAGTGAACATATTAGTAACATCAAACGAAATAAGTTTATAATTATCTTGCAAGTTGATTGCTTTCAATTTTTTGATTAGTTCTATTGAGTTTCTAATTGAGTACTTAGATTCATACCCGTAACTATTAAGTATATTTTTAAGCTTCTTTGTCAATATATTATTAGGAGCATTAACATAAGAAACTACAGGTATAATTGGTTTCGTTATTTTATGTAATTTAGCGGTTCCATATAATTGTAGATAATGGGGGTTCTTATGTATCACGGACCTCTTTTCGTAATCACTTAAAAGATAATTTGAATTATTAACAATATCCCTTAAATTATTTGAAAACTTCTTTGTTGGGTCTGCTCTAAGAACTTTTACATCGCTAGATTCTATAAAGTGATATATTTATGAATTATAATTTTTAGTTGTCAATATGACAGTTGTGTTCCCCTTATCAGATTTTGTAACTGATTGGTTATTATCTTGTACTTTTTTTGTATTGCATTTAAAACTGTAATGTCATTTTTGGTTTGACGTTTAACTTTTGAAGGTTCAATATTTTTGATTAAATTGGCAATTTTTACATTCTCATAAAGAAAATTATTTGAATTAGATTTTAAAGCTATTTCTGACTCTGTAGCTATAATTTGTTTAATATTATTCGTAAATTTTGGTGGTATGTTGTACTTTGAACCTTAATTTAGAAATTCTATTTCATTATCTGTAAAATTAGTGTTTGAAAGGTTTTCAAATCGTGGTGCAAAGTGTGTTGGAATGTAGGTACTTACAGTTTCATGATGTTTAGAGTATTGAATTCTATGTTGTGTTTGTTCAAGTTTATGTAGCTTCTGTTCTTGTTTCTTAAATTCCTTGTGCTTCATCGTGCTGACACTTTTTCTGATTTTGTCATATGAACAGTCAAATTCTACTGGATGTCGTTTGAACGTGAGTTCCGAATATAGAACTTTTATGTAGTTGTCTGAGGAGTCTCTTATCTTGAACCATTTTTTACACATTTTATAGCTTTTTGTGCTTGTGGTGCTTTAGTGTGACGTTTTATATTCACATAATTTGGTATTGCCGTTTTCCTAAGGCATTCTTGGTTAAACCAAATGTTTTGTGATGTTTTGTAGTAACTTCTGGTTCAGTCGGGTCAAATCTTCTCTCGAAGATTTTTTAATGAAATTAACTGGCTCGACCCTCACTTCGTGGAATCTACTCATATTAGTGTTTTAAATGAAACTCACTGTTTCTAGCTAATTCCACAATATAATGAAAATGGTTGAAAATTCTAAAAAATTTACAATTGTTCCGATAAATCAATATTATAGTCAGAATGACAAGTTACATTTCGTTTAATTCCTACCTGATGTTTAGTAGTTATTTTTGACCAAGAAGTGACCTAGCTTGTGATTGACTCAATATATGTTAATAGAAAAAAGAAGATGTGATATTACAAATATTGAAGCTCAGTTATTATTAGCCCTATGGTGATATACTTAATAGTTACGTATATGCATCTCAGTACTCAATTAGAAATTCAATATAGAACTAATCAAAAAATTTCAAGAAATCAACTTGCAAGATAACTATAAACTTATTTCGTTTGATATTTTTAATATGTTCACTAAAATTCCTCCTATAGAATGTCTAATACTGGTAAGAAAATTACTTGAAAATAAAAATATTAATCCAGGAATAATATCAGATATACTTAATTTATTTGATGTATGTATTAATCAGAATTATTTCACTTTTGACAAAAATATATATAATCAAAATGAAGGTTTACCAATGGGAAGCCCTTTGTCACCTATTTAGGCAAACATTTTCATGGACAGTTTAGAAAGAAATATCTTTGAAAGTAATATTTCGAAAAATGTTTTATTTTGGTATAGATATGAAGATGATATATTAGCTTGTTTTATGGGTAGTGAACGATAATTAGATGTATTTTTCAATCACATTAATAATTTGCACCCAAAAATTGCATTTACATTAGAAATTGAAGAAAATAGCTCACTCAATTTTCTTGATTTAAAAATTCAAAGAGTTAATAATGTACTTGATTATTCAATTTACCAAAAACCAACACACACTGATGTGACAATTCCATATAGTTACAATCACTCCATGTCACATAAACTAGCGGCATATAATTCAATGATATATAGAGCTTTTTCAGTTCCAATGAACAAATGTAAATTTGATAGAGAGATTAATACAATTAGACAAATAGCAACATCCAACGGTTATCCATTACATATGATAAATAAGCTAATTAATAATAAAGGAGAAAAAGTAGCATTACAACTAATATTTCCTAAGCAAACTGATGAAATGAAAACTTATATAACCATCACATATGCAGGAAATATTTCTAATAATATTTCGAAGAAAATATCTTTAGCAACGAATACAACAACTTCTTTTAAAACAGAAAGTAACGTTAGTACAAAATTGTTGAATGTAAAAACAAAAATACCACCATTAAAGAAATCAGGTATATATAATCTCAAATGTCCAGAACGTAATGCTGTCTATTTGAGTCAGACCCTTAGAAATTTTGAAATTCGATACAGTGAACACTTACGAGCATACAGATTGGAACAACCAGATAAATTCTACTACGCAAAATATCTACTTGACACCAATCATTCATTGACACCGAACACAGAACTAGGAGTGCTGCATATTTGTAAAAAGAAACAAGAACTGGATTTGCTTGAAAAATTGGAAACTAGAAGACATTTAAGAAACCCACAATTTAATGTTGTCAATGAATAGAAAAATCTAGGGAGTTCACCACTTATAAACTGTATTCTTAAGTGATAATTGTAAAGATCAGCAGATATAGTTTTCCTGGTTTTCTATATCATTGCACAGTTATACTGATCTTAATTGGAAAAATGATATCCAGGATATCACCCAAGGGCTAATAATATCTAAGCTTCAGTATTTGTAATATCACATCTTCTTCTTTTCCCTATTAACATATATTAAGTCAATCACAAGTTAGGTCACTTCTTGGTCTAGCCAAAAATAACTACTAAACATCAGGTAGGCATCAAACCAAATGTAACTCCTGCCATACTGACGATGAAACTGATTTATCGAAACAATTGTAAATTTTTAAGAATTTTCAACAATTCTCTATATATTGTGGAATTATCTAGAAACAGTGAGTTTCATTTAAAACACTAATATGAGTAGATTCCACGAAGCAAGGGTCGAGACAGTTAATTTCATGATTCTTTAACTATCCTCGATGTTGTATTGAGGATTCTTACCAAAATATGAGAGAGTATATGAAGAACATTATTTGGACGTTTGCGAGTGTAAATTTGTCAAAGAGAACCGGAATTTTGGAAATAAGACTCATTTTGCTTGTACCACGATATGACTGTTTCTACTATGAATACATTTTTTTGACAAAAATTTCAACAAACATCATCGGAAATCGCAGTATTTCTTTGTTATGTCAACATCGGATAACCTTTTCTATTTCCAAAATTGCCATTTTCATCCCAAGTCACTTATTTTTTGTCGATAGAGAAAAAAAAAGTCGATTTGAGGTCTACTTTGGAGATATTGCAATGAATTTGGATCAATAATACTTATTTCATGCTTCATTGATTGGAACTTTTTTCACACAGAAGTCTTTCTATAGTTCTAGTGGACTTCCAAATTTATTTTTCGTATACGCTGATTATATTTTGAATGTTATTTCGAATAGAATAAATATAAGTTATTAATAATATTCATGTTACGATGTGCTTCGTATATCCATTCAAAAGATGAAAATTCTTCATTTAAAAACTATTATTATTGTAATACAGAATTATTTGTCTATATTGTTTCCATATTTCTAAACATCGTGACATATTCAATTATTTGTCAAATTTCTCTAGTAATGATCTAAATTGATGTTTCGAATCGTCATTCTAATTTATTCCCCACCGTATATATTTTTAACTTGATTAGTTTTAATAATTTTGTCAGCTTCCCTTGTTTCAACCCTCATTGATATTGGCCTAACAGTTCTATTCTCTGGTCAGATCGAGGTATTCACTCACTAGATTCCTGGGCAAGCGTCACTTATCAAGTTAATGAGGGTCGCTAAATTGGTGAATTTCCATTACAGTTCAATTGAGATAACATAGACAATGTTATAGATGGGTTAATTTGGAAAGAACGAAACTTCGGGAGATGTGCAGAATTTAAAAGGAATTTTTGAGTGGAAATACAGAAAAACATATGAAGGGATTTTCTCTAAATTATACCGACTTAATATAAAAGAGAAATGTTTTTTGTCTAAAAATAACTCGAATTTCAATGCGCTACTGCGCGTGAAAACAGAGATAAGTCAAAAAATGTATATTAGAGTAAATTGAAATCAAAAATTGGAGGGAAAATCAGGTTATTATTAAAAGCATTTCTGAATTGATTGTGATATCACAATTTGTCGAGAAGGTATAGAAATATTTAACAAATAGTTTGGTCAGTAGAAGATTTTTTTTTTTTTTATTTAAAAAAAAACCTTAATAGGCTTTTCTTGAAATTACAATCTGATCATTAATACGATCAATAAGCAATTTTAATCTAACTTAATTTACTAATTTCTACCTTATAACTAAAGGTCTTACTCATTAGTAGTTCCTTAGGCTCTAATACAAACAAACACTATCACTAGCGTGCAATTACCGCACTATGCTCTGCTTTACACTGTCACTAGTTAACTAACTCAAAGGGCTTTGTCCTCTTGAGTCTTCTCTTCTGGTTGGTGTTGTCGAGGAGCTGGATGGCCTCTACATTCACATGGTCTAAAAGCCGTTGTTCGTGGCTTTTGGCAAACTTAGTGATTGTCTGGCTGACAGTGTCCATCTCCAGGTCCCTGTGGAGGTCACTGTTTCGGGAGTACCAAGGCGCATTGACGATGTTCCTTAATACTTTGTTCTGGAATCGTTGTATGATCTGGATGTTACTTTCTCTGGTACAGCCCCAAAGTTGGATGCCGTAGGTCCAAACTGGTTTCAGAGTTTGCTTGTATAATAGCAATTTATTGTATACAGACAGAGTGGAGTTGCGTCCCAATATCCAATGCATGTTTCTAAATTTGAGTCCTAATTCTTCTCTTTTCTTTTTGATATGTGGCTTCCAGCGTAACCCCGCATCTAATGTAATACCCAGATATTTTGCTGTATTGGCGTAAGGTATCTGAGCATTATTTAGTCTAATTGGTACATGTTGATTTCGTTTGTTGGTGAAGTTAATGTGCACTGACTTTGTTTCATTTAATCTGATCCTCCATCTTCTGGTCCATTCATAAATCTGATCTATGTTATTCTGTAGTTTATTTGCTGCTTCTTCATGGTTTTTGCCTACAGCTAAGATAGCTGAGTCGTCTGCAAATGTGGCTGTGGTATTATGTTCTAGGTTTGGAATGTCACTAGTGTACAGTAGGTAGAGGACTGGTCCTAGTACACTTCCTTGTGGTACTCCAGCATTTATTTCTCTCAGTTCAGAGTATGCTTCTTCTTGTTTTATTCTGAATACTCTTTCTGATATATATGAATCCAGAAGGTCAGAGTATTGTTTAGGTAGGTGACATCTGAGTTTGTGTTTGAGCCCCTCATGCCATACTTTATCAAAGGCCTGTGCTACATCTAGGAAGATTGCAGAACAGACTTTTCTTTCTTCCAATGCGTTTTCTATAATATTTGTTATTCTATGCACCTGGTCTATCGTTGAATGGCTCTCGCGAAATCCAAACTGGTGATCAGGTATCAATTTTCTTTCTTCTATTATTGGTTTTAGTCTCTTTATCAGAAGTTTTTCAAATAATTTAGAAACTACTGGTAGTAATGATATTGGCCGGTATGATGATACTTCTTCAGGTTTTTTGCCTGGTTTGGGTATCATAATCACCTCTGCAACTTTCCACATTCTGGGGACATATTTCAACCTGAAAGCTGCATTTATCAGGTGTGTCAGTTTTATTATAGCTTTTTTGGGCAGCTGCTTTAGGATTTCTCCTGTAATCAGGTCAAATCCTGGGGCTTTTTTCGGGTTAATGTTTTCTTTTATCTCTGCAGTTACCTCTTTTGGTGTAACAGGTCTTATCTCTAATTCTTCTTGGTCATAGTCCATTCTTGATAATTCTTCTCCTTCGTTAGGTTGAAAGGTATTTTCTAGGTGATCAGCGAATCTTTTGGCTTTTTGATTGTTATCTCTGGCCCAGCTTCCATCTTCATTTCTGATTGGAGGACTATGCAGGATTGGTCTCTTTAATCGTTTAGTAGCCTTCCACAAGGAATAATCTGTACTGCTGTCATTTGTTAGTTCACTGAGGTAAGTACTAATTGATTCATGTTTGATTTTTTGTATTTCTCTTTTTAAATTCTGTGCGGCATTGTTTAATCTAGTTTTGTCTACTGGTGCTCTAGATTGTTGCCATTTCCGTCTTAGTTTTCTTTTTTCTGTTATTAATTCTTTAATTTCTCTTGGGTAATTATTTCCCTTTGTTCTCGATGTAATGCTCGGGGTATTATTCCATGCAGTTTTCTGAATAACCTTGTTGAGTTTTTCTACTTCTTCATCTAGCTGTTCTTTGGTTTTTAGCGGGACTAAGAGGTTAATGTTGTTTTCTAATTCAATCTGGAAACTTTTCCAGTCAGTCTTGTTGTTGACTAGTCTTGGTAAGTTTTCTCTTTGTATTATAGTCTCACTAAGTGTGAGAAGGATGGGGGAATGGTCAGAACTCATATCCCATGCTTCTTCTATTTGCATGTAGTTTGTCGAGATATTCCTGGCCACAGAGAAGTCTATGAGGTCTGGAATTTTGTTAGGGTCAGCAGGCCAATAAGTTGGTTTTCCTGTCGAGATTGCTTCACATTTAATTTGGTTTATTGCTGTTAGTAGCTCCTTACCTTTAGTGTTAGTTAGTCTAGAACCCCAGTGTACATGTTTTGCATTGAAATCTCCTCCAATGATAAATCTGTACCCTAGGCTATTTAAGAATTCAATGTATTTATTCCTCTTGATTGCGTGTTTTGGCGGACAATAGACTGCCGTTACATTCAATTCGTAAGTTTTTGTTTTTATTCTGACTGTGGTTGCTTGAATTTCGGCTGTTTTATAGCTCATTTCTTGGTGATGTGCTATATTTTGTTTTATTATAACTGCACTTCCACCTTTGGCTGCATTATCTGGATGAATGGTATGGTATACCTGATATCCTTTTATTTTGATGAATGACTCCTTAGTGAAATGCGTTTCACTAATGAGACATATATCTATTTTTTCAATTTCTAGAATGGCCTGTAATTCTTGCTGATGTTGAATGAGGCCATTAGCATTCCATTCTAATATTCTAAGGCTGTCTCTCATTACCAAGTCGCTTGGGGATAGCTCCTTTGTTGCTATATTCCAATCTGGTAATTCGATCGTCCAGTTTATTTAGTTTATCCAATATTTGTTGGAGAATTTGATCGGTTGTTGGGTTGTTTTGTTTTTTATTATCTTCTGTTGTGTTTTTTACTGCCATATTGTAAGTTTTCCTGTTTTCCGCATTGTTTGTAGTAGTCCTGCTTTGTGATTTTTCTGTCGCAGGAGCTGGGTTTCTGTTGTTATCTCTCTGTGGTCGATTAGGCCTTATTACTTTTTTAGTATTTTTGTCTTTTAGTTTCTGCATTTCTTTGGCTACTACACATCCTCTGTAATTAGCTGGATGTCCTTCGCCGCAGTGAACACATTTTGGTTGTACATTTTTAGGTTGAGGGCATTCATTCGTCAGGTGTTTGCCCACACATCGTACGCATCGTGGCTCTTTTGCACAGTAAGCTTTAGTATGGCCATATGCCTGACAGCGTTTGCATTGTGGTACCAATCTTGTTTTTCTTAGCGGTAATATTTCTACCCTTATTCCTTGTATATCTGTTATACCATAAATTTTGTCCACATTTTCATCATGTTTGAATACTAGCATGAACATATTTATGGGTTTCTTAGTTCTATAACTTCGTTTTGGAATAGCATCTAGCAGTTTATATCCTCTATGCCTTAAGTCTTCTACTATTGTCTCTGGTTTAATAGTATGGTGGAGCTTGTTAACAATTACCTTTATAGGTCTGTTTTGTTTGTTCTCGTATGAATGCCATGAGTAGTTACATTCGTTGAGTTGCTTGCTAAGTGTTCTGTAATCTTCTATATTGTCTACATTGACCTTAACGTTGCTATCACTAATTATTTTAATCTGAAATCTATTTACAGTCTTCCCTATTACCTGGTGACAATCATTGAAATCCTTGATATTATCTATGATGATTGGTGGAGGGGTTTGTTCTTTTTTCGTTTTTTCGATAGGAGTTGGGACATTTTGGCTTCGTTGTGGTGGTGTCAATGAAGTATCCATTTTACGCTTCTTTCGATTTTTGGCGCGTATCCACTCTGTCTCCTTTGCTAGTTCTTCCTCATCAGTTTGGTAAGTAACTGATTCAGATATGGTTTCGTCCTCTTTAGGAAGTCTTTTCTCTAACTCTGCAAATTTTTTCTGCAGTCCTTCATTCATTATCATCACTTGATTTAACTGGACTTGGAGATTATGTACCTCGTTAATGGCATTAATTTTCTCCTGTTCCATTTTTTTCCACTCTGTCAGTAGAAGATGGGAAAAAATTGAACTGTAATTGACCCATTTACACAGTGAGTCCGTTGACTTATATCTTTTTTCACAGACTCACCCCCTTTTACATATTGAGCTGTTTGACTTATACCTTTTTGCACAGACTTTGTATTGACTTACACCTTTCTCCACTTAGAACGTGTAATAGGCCAGGCGGCAGGGCGATAAAATCGTTCAAAACCGTAAAAAAAAGTTGGCAAAGCTTTTATTGTTTTAAATGGTTTATTAGGGTGTGATTATCAAGAACCTAGGTTCTCCCCACACCCTTAAGGCTCGCGTCGATCTCCGTGAGGCTACAAAGGTACACATTTTTGGTTTTACGGTAATATCTCGTTTTGTCTTTATCGTACGGCCAAAATGGTCCTTTATGAAATTAAAACTGATAAAATTCTGTACAAAATAGTACTGTATCATTTTTTCATGGGACTTATAGTTTCGGAGTAGTAGCCGCGCGAAGTTTTGCGAGTTTTGACAAATAAAGTAAATATCGATTCTTGCTTACCAAATTCCACTCTTCTCTCGTTCTGGTGACTGTTGACAATTTGTTCTATTTCTTTCATGACTATGTATAAGTAATTCAAATTCATTATTGATAATAAGTATGTGTTGTGTAGTCTGCAATATATTATAAGCTTCTGTTTAAAAATTTATTTCGTAATTCAAATGGCTGTTTGGTTCTAAGAATACGGGAAGGGTATCCCAGGTATAAATCCGGTATCTTTTAGGGACTGTGCGTCACGAGCGCCACTACTAGCTGTGAAGTTGACAATTATTGTGTCATCTAGCCAACTGAGAAGTTGAATTTCTCTATTAGTGGTTAATAATTTTTTCCATTGTTAACCTAGGTCAATAATGGACAAATTCAAATGTTTGGAGAATTCAGGGATAATAGCTTAATAAAAACTAATGCAACATAATTTTGTATACCCAGGAGATTGTGTTTAACATATTTACTGCTTGAAATTACCTAACAAGATAAAATTATTTCGATAAAACTGTCATTAGTTTAAAATTAACGCTCAACCAAAAATTTCTGATGACATAAGGAGTGCGTTCATAATATATGGGTGAGGTGAGGAGCGAAAACAGTGTCAGTGTCAGTCCGATGACGGAGTAAACGCCTAGGGAGAAATCAGTTTGAACGATTTGTAGATCGACAGTATCAAAATTTGACATTGTGTTGTTAATTTTCCGTTAATTTTAGAAAAACGAGGATCGAGAAATGTTTTTACCTTCAACATTATCACCAGTGGAATTTGAAAATCTTCTGTTGATAGAAACTGGTAGCTAACCTTGAACTACATAGACAATTAATATATTACTTTCTCTATGGTGAAGCATATGTTAAATGTTTTATGAACGCTCACTTTGTACCCGAGTGTTGTGAACGCACTACCGCTGTAATTGTTCAAAGTTCAAAGTAAAACATAAACCACGTTTTGTGAAATTTTTGGATGTGATCGTATAATTGGTTTCGTTAATCCGTTGCACTTTATATTGGTGATTATGAACTATAGGAATAATGGTATTCTATTGCTGTATGATTAAATTATACCTACATGATTTTTATAAGACATTTTTTATTTTTGATTTTTGTCTGAAATTTGGCTAATAGTTGAAAAAAATGTATATACACCACGGTAGTGAAGACATTTATAAACCTCGCACCTTATTCCGCTCGGGGCAAAGCCCCTCGCGAAATAATTTTGGTGCTCGGTTGATAATAATAGTCTTCACCACCTTGGTGTATAATATACTATTAATTACCATGTTCTGCACTCAATACAGTGTTTACTGAGAGCTCTTCTATATTAACTTCAGATGAACTAGAATTTTGATCAGTAATAAAGTTACTTGTTGGTATTACAGTGGCAATTTCTGTAAATAAAATACTAGTTTTGTATTGTTTTGTCTTTTCAAAAATAAATTGAAGGAATGGATATTTACAAATGACATAAAGTATTTCGCTGATGTAATTTTATGTTTGTTATTTTATATATTGTATTTGTATGTATGTTTATGAGTGTATGTGTGCATATCTTTAGTTTATAAAAATGTTAACTGTCCTAAAGGTATGTCTTTCACCTTAACAAGAGTTATTAGTGGCATAATTGAAAATAAATGATAAATGTAAAAAAAATATTATTTTTGTTATTTTCATGATAATGTCAAAGCACATTTTAATATAATACTCGTTATTACTAGTTATGTTTTTACAGTTTCAGCATTTGTCAGATACATTTAAGATATATTTTCTATGAAGAATCAATACCCGAAGTAAAGTTCATAAGTTCTTTAATGAACTTAGTCGCATACCCTACTATTCTTGTTTATTTAGTGTACACCGCATCTGCTCATGAACACTATACTGATACTAGCAGATTATTTTACAGTTATTATGTTAGGTTAAATTATGATACGAAGATATGTATTTTCATGTAAATATGTGTTTTTGTATGTATTCATAAACAAACATTCATTCATATGAAATGAACGATCAATTATATTCTGAACATCTTTTCTTTGATTCCAATTCAACTCCATTTCAACACAATAAGTAAATAGGTCAATAAAATCGGGTCAGTTAAAGGTTAACTAGTTATATTACATCACTTATAGTATTGTGTCGCCGCTGTAAAGGTTGGATGATGAGACACATAAATAGAGAATTGTTTTATTATAGTAGTATCAGATCACGCTAAAGAAATTAACATTTATCGAACATTCACGAAATTTCTTTGTTAAAATGAGAAAACTCCTTTGCAAACTTAGTATAATAGCTAGTGCTACTGTTTCTCTACTATCGTGTATAGTTCCGAATCATCGATACTGAAGCAGGCAGATTTAAATAAAAACTAGAAGCGTGTGAAATGTTGTACTACCGACGGATGATAAAGAGATCATGGGATGATAAAATAACTAGGGTAACTTCGAAATGTAATGAGGGAAAAAGTACTCACTGCTGCTACTTGTTATGCAGGGAAAGATAAGAGGCAAAAGAAAAGTTGAGCTAAGGATAGCGTCCTCTCAATTGAGTGATTTCTTTGCCGCTCCAGAAAAGTATTCAGAATTGTAATAAATAAGAAACGGAAGCGAGTGAAGAAGAGTAGTATTCACATACAAGGTGTCCCCCCTAAGTAATCTAAAATATTGTATTGGTAGCTTCGTCACTCCATTTTTAGACGAAAACTTCTTATAAACATGTGTGATAAGTCTTGTCGTTAACGAAATACAGGGCGTTGAATTGTTTTATTATTCCAACTTTGATGTTTTATAAGTCTGTTTGTAATTCCGGTGGAAAGTGCTGTTTTTTTATAACTGTACTTACTCCCGTCTTTCGATTTTTAGTAAGACCAATTTGAAAAAAATTTGTAGCGGCTACGAATTAGAAAGAATGAAATCAGTAAAAATCGGAAAATGGGAGTAAGTACAACTTTAAAAAAATAAGGCACTTTTTCATCGGCATTACAAACCGAGTAATGAAACTAAATATATATATCTATATATATTTTTCGGAGGTGAAAAATGCATCATGCACGCAGCTCTTTGCTGCGACTTGGACTTCAACCAAGTAAAACAACACCTCCTCCAAGGGAGTCTGCTTTGGAACCGCTGGTTAGCATTATATCAAGGCAGCCCCGGTCTCATTTTCTTATACCTGCTCTGCAGCTCTCTTTTGTCTCCCATATTCATCCTTTTATTCTTGGCTCATAATATCTCTTATCATTTTATTTATAGATTTCCATTTTTGCCTGCTCTCTAACATCTAGCATACCAAAGTTATATTTTTTCTTATAGAACACCATATATTTTTTCATATTTTTAGATACTATAGACAAAATGAAGGTGAAATACTATTATATTTCCCATACTTAAAACTTACCGTATCTGAGAAATTTTGAAAAATTTAAAAATACAGACCATAATTTGAAAATTGTTTTCACCCTGTAACGTATAACGAGCTGCTCGTGATTAGATGTACTGCTTAGCTCAAAGGTAAAAGTTAACTACTACATGAAATTTTTAATGCAATATTATACAGAGTGGCGAAAAAAATTGCCTAAAAATTTGGACACACATTTAATCAAATAACTTATTAAAGTTGAATGGAATACCCCATATTTAGTGGCGTAATTTAACGCAGAATTAGATTCCCTTCAAAACTATATTAGGGTTTCCCATACCTATCTCTTCCGCTTTTTACAAAAAAGGCGGTTTTATATTTTGCTTTAAGTATTTTATTTATCTTAAAAATGAAACACACTGTATTGTAATGAAAAGCAAAAAAGCATTTTTGAAGTCAATAAATGCTCAAAATGGTGTCCATTATTCTCGATGCATAGGCGAACTCTTTCTTGAAATGAGTGCTGAACTCTGGATAACATATTTTGCGGTATGGAATGAAACGCATTTCTTATTCGTACTTTATCCTGTCGTTGGCGGTGTATCGTGAACAATATATTTGAGATATCCCCATCAAAAATAGTCGGGGTTTGTAAGGTCCGGAGACCTGGCTGGCCAGTTCTGTGGACCTCCTCGTCCTATCCATCTATTTGGATATTGTCGATCTAACTCCTTTCTAACACGTCTATCAAAGTGTGCAGGAGCACCATCTAGCTGCATCCACATCCGTTGACAAATATTAATAGGTATACTTCCCAACAGCCCAGGCAAATTATCCCTAATAAATCCGAGAAACATTTTGCCGTTTAAGTGATCATCAAAAAAGTAAGGACCTACTACGTTCCAATTATTCCACCCCACACATTAACAGACCATCTATGCTGGTGATCAAGGGCTCTAAAAATATTAGGGTTTTCGTCACTGTAATAGTGAAAGTTATGTCTGTTAACTAATCCGTTGTTATAAAAAGTTGACTCATCGGAAAAAAGCACATAATCAAAAAAAATTTCTTCATCACCAAAGTTTTCTAAAACCCATAAACAAAAATTCAGTCGTCGATCATGATCTTCATCAAAAAGCTGTTGATGTAGTTGAATGCGATTCGGGTGGAATTTGTACTTTTTAATTATTCTTTGAATACTCTGTCTGCTTATTCCAGTTGTTTCACATATTTTTCGCTGACTTGTGCGAGGGTGTTCAACTAGAGATAACATCAATAAATATTCATTTTCCTCATTTCCTGTAACCGGTTTTTGCCGTTCTTGCATATTATAAGATACACTGCCTGTTCTTCGACAAAGTTGCAACAACTTTTCAAATGAACGCTTGTTAGGATGACTCCTGCTAGGATACCTTTGGGCATATACTCTTGACGCTAATAAACAGTTTTCTTCACACTCACCGATCATCAAAATCATATCAATTCGATCTTCATGGGGATAAGTTCTCATTTTACATTATTTCAAAAAGACAATAATTTTAAACTAGTTAAAACAATGATAATGGTTTGATTAAAAATTTGTGTCGCTGTCAAATACTTTTTGTTTCATAATAATAATTGACGTCATCTAGGCCAGAGCCTACTATTATTGAAAAAATATTAATGATAAGTTTCATAGGAAATCGTAAATGTATGTTTTTATTGACCCCATATTGTAATTTTGGTATTTATTTCTATATGAAGCGAATTTAACATATTTCGCCTCAATAATTAAGACACGTACATCTTCTTATTTTGAAGAATGGCAATAAATTTGAGTTTTTACATTGTCCTGCATTTTACTTTAGATACATCGTATTCCAAAAATTTAAACTTTAACTTCTAGCGAATCTACGTATTCCTTAATAAAAAGGTTTTTGAAACGCTTTTTAAGCTTTTCATTACAATGCAGTGTGTTTCATTTTTAAGATAAATAAAATACCTGAAGCAAAATATAAAAACGCCTTTTTTGTAAAAAGCGGAAGAGATAGGTATGGGAAACCCTAATATAGTTTTGAAGGGAATCTAATTCTGCGTTAAATTACGCCACTAAATATGGGGTATTCTATTCAACTTTAAGAAGTTATTTGATTAAATGTGTGTCCAAATTTTTAGGCAATTTTTTTCGCCACTCTGTATAATATTGCATTGAAAATTTCAAGTAGTAGTTAACTTTTACCTTTGAGCTAAGCAGTACATTTAATCACGAGCAGCTCGTTATACGTTACAGGGTGAAAACAATTTTCGAATTGTGGTCTGTATTTTTAAATTTCTCAGAAACGATCAGTTTTAAGTATGGGAAATATAATAGTATTTCAACTTCATTTTGTCTATAGTATCTAAAAATACAAAAAAATAGGGTGTTTCATAAGAAAAAATATAACTTTGGTATGTTATTTTTTTGGGGATCACCCTATATATTTCGAAATAATTTTGAAATATGCTCCTCATGGACCCACATATGACTGGTAAATTTTTTCCCCTAACTCTCTTCATTTCTCGTAGAAATACCGAGGCGAATGTGGTGGGCCACCCGGTATATATATTTATTTACGAAATGATCATTTTATTATAATGTTTGTCTTTATTTGTGAATTAGTTTTATAATCTGAAAAAAGTTATTAGATTTATCTAAATTTTACTGAAATTTTTGTTGAGTTCAGCTCCATGGAGTCCTCCGTTCTCCTATATCCCGACGAATCTCTCTTGTTTTCTTCCAAACAAACTTCTCTCACCGGTGTTCATATGTTACTTGATATTTTCGTTTAATAATGATCGATTGTCATATCATTTAATGTTCTAAATCACATCATTATTCATATAAATGTTTTATGGTTTCCTTTATATACACTTTATAATGTTTACTATGTCATAAAAATTTCAAATTAGTCCTTTTAAATGTCTTAGTGACTTTTTTATCATTTTAAAGTCCTTTCATTGGTGGGATTTCAAACTCTATTTACATAAATTTGACAATATTCAAAAATACATAACATATATATAATTATTCTATTTTCATTTTACTTCGTATTCGTCCAGCTGTTAAATATAAACTATTAATAATTTTAAAATTTTACTTATTTACACCCTCATCAAATTCAACTCACAGCTGTTTGTTTGTCTATGAGCTGTTTCTGTGGACTAATAAACTATCTATATTCAATATGCATATGTCAATAGAATGTGACGTTTCCGGTTTCATTATTTCCTTATTTGGATATAAGCTATTAATTAACTTGTAGTATACAAAATACATACTGTTGAATTTTCAATTATAATACCAATATTTGTTTCTTTTCATGATTCAATTGATATTCCATAAGATATAATAGATATATCATTAATTTCTCATATATCATTAGTTTTTTAAATTCCTCTGTTAATATTTGATTCTGTTAAGGTTCCTTGCTGCGTCATTTTAATTTATTTTTACAACTTATATTCAAATGTCATATTTTTCTTCATTATAACACGTTCCATCAAACTTATTATTGCAAAACTTATTAACAATAATTTCGTATTCTTCCGTTATATTGAATTACTGAAATTAAACATCAATCGACAGATGTTGTTACGTAAATATCGTTTATCGTTACAATTAATATCGGGTGCAAATTCAAAACTGTACGCACATTGTGGTAGAAGAGTGAAGAGAAGTGCCTATCGACGCGTATTTTTGTAATAATAAATTTGAATAATTTCCATCAGGAAAGGCGAGTGTGCAACCGCCAGGAAAAGTGAATTAAAACTAATGAAATTTCCGATGTACGCAATTTGGCATTGCCGCTTTGTCTGAAAAAAGCGGTTTGACTGCGACCGTTTATTTGCAGTTTTTATGAAGCATTCCATTAAATTACAATGAGATAGAATTGTGTCAGAAATATAATTTTAGGTAAGACAATATCAAAAATTAATTCTTCTTCTAGTCAGACACGTATTATTTTCCGCCAATCCTATCTACGATGCGAGAAAAGTATTGGTTTACTCCAAAAAAAAAGTTGGAATTTTCGATTTTTTTTTGAATTATTTTTGTATTTTTCAGTGAGAAAACACGAATAAAATTCGGGTTGTTAGCACGATACAGTCTCCGAGGTGAATACAAGTGACCAATTTTATGGTTGGATATTATTCAGGGCGTCTCACATATGAACCCTATTGATCATTGGGATTTGAATTTTTGTCAATCCTGAACATTCTTGTTCAAAACTTTAACAAGTTTTTTTGTTATGGATAGAGTAAAACAAATACATAGGCTATACAATTATACAAACAAATGGAAATACAAAATATAACTAATACAACACTGTTCTTATGTACAATTTGGTGGGTTCATTATAGTTTATGATATAGTTTTGTGTCTTGAAGGAGGTCAATAACTCTTAAATGCTGTATGGGGAGATTCAGCATTTCCTGGAAGTTATCACTAAGTTGGTGTTTCCATCGCTTATTCTGGTGTTGATAACATTCTATCAGAATGTGTTTAACGGTGAGAGGACTGGAGCCAAGCTGACACAGCGGTGGATCTTCAGAAGCCATAAGGTACCCATGTGTGAGGCGCGTGTGTCCGATGCGAAGCCTTCTTATGAGAACTTTATCTTTTCTTTTTAGGTTTGTGATTGATATGGGACGATTTGTTGGTTGGATATCACTAAGTTTCTATCGGGATTTTCTCCGATGCCAAGATCTTCGCATTCTACTCTTAAATAGAGCCTTCAAGTCTGTGTGTAACTGGATTTTGTCATGCCTTAAGTTGGGCGATGCTGCAGCTTGTTTTGCCGCTTGATCGGCTATTTCATTGCCTGTAATGCCAATATGGGGAGGAATCCAGATTAGCGTGGTTGTAACTCCTTGGTGTAAGAGATTATTGAGAATTGTGTGTATAGATTGAACAATAGGATGCGTGGAGTATATGCATTCAATGGAATGAATAGATGTTAGTGATTCCGCAGGGTGTTTGGAGTCACTTGTTAAAGAGGATAGAGCTTGCAATATAGCAAAGAGTTTTCATGTATGAACACTGGAATATGAAGGTGAAGGCTTCATCGTAACTGTTGCAAAGGAAGAGGCAACCGAGCAGCCAACTCCTTCATTACCTTTTGAGGGGTCGGTGTATAACATCTTGTCGTATTTAAGACTAATACCATCCAGAAAAGATTTTCTCAGAAATTCGTGAGATGTTTTGGACTTTGGATACTGAATTAACGATATATTGAAGTTGGACAATTTGGTATTCCATGGTGCCGTGGGGTATGCTAGACTATGAGTTGTATGAGATAGTTTAATATCGCCAAGTAAGGAGGTCAGAATCTCTACCAGGGACTTACGTTCTGGAGATACATTATGACTTATACGTTTAGATGTTAACAACGGGTAGCCTGGATTGTTGGGGTTGGTAGGTACTCTAGACGAGTATGTTAATAGGAGAAGTTGGTTTCACAGCTATTGCTTTCAGCTGGGCTAGATCTAAAACCACGTAAGGAAATTCGAAGGCTAGTATTTTGTTCAGAATTCAGGGTACTCAATACTGATTTTGAAGCGGACATGTAAATATAACAACAGTAGTCTAATATGGAATGAAGTAAACACCGATAGACACTAAGAAATATTACCTCTTCAGCTCCCCATTGGTGGTGTGATAGGCATATTAAAATATTCAGTCTGCTCAAGCAATTCCCTCTAATATCCCGAATATGTTGTTTCCAGTTAAGCTTGTTGTCAAAAGTCAGGCCAAGGATTTTCAGTTGATCGACTACTGGAATGTCGTCTCCATTCAATCTTATCAGCGGATTTGAAAAGATGGTGGTTCTTCTACTGAATTTAATAACTCTGGACTTCGTTGCCGAAAATTGGAGACATGTTTTATCGGACCATTTTTGCAGTTGACCGACTGCTTCTTGAAGTAATCTCGACGTAGGGGTAGTTCTCTTGCCATGACAAAATGGGAAATGTCGTTAATGGCAATGCTGAATAGAGTGGGGCTCAGTACCGATCCTTGGGGAACACCATTGTATTGGAAGAAGCTGTTGGAAGTTGATCCGTTTGCAGACACTTTAAACGTACGATCACTCAAAAAGTTTTCAATAATGGAATATATGTTATCTGGTATGTAACATTAACTAAGTTTTTTGAGAATAACAGTTCGTGGTTGATAGTGAAAGGCATTTTGGATATCGAACACAGCAGCTACGACTTCTTGATTCTTGTTAAGTGCATTCGTTGTGCAAATCTGAATAACAGCTAGATTGTTATTTGCATTGCGTTGAGGTTTATGCTTCTCAAGATACCAAATTAATCATTTATTTATCATTTTTTCTAGTAGCTCACATACAGTACTAATAAGTGAAATAGAGCGATAAAAATCTACATCCGTCGGAGATTTGTCTTGCTTTTTACTTGGTAACATGATTGATTCTCTTCGTTTTGAGGAAACTCTCTGTTAATCCAGATTTTGTTGTACAAACTCTACAATTTCACCAGAGCATTTGTTGCCAAGTTTTTTAAGAATTGAAGAGGAATATTGTCTGGACCTGGAGCTGAATTCTTACAGGACGAGAGGGAATACAGGAGTTCTTGGAGAGAGAAAGGAAGATCTAAAGAAAATCTGTCTTGTATAACATGAGGGATTTGGATACTGGTATTTGTGGCGTATTCCCTAGAGTTTTTACTTTTCTCCTGAAGTGCATTGCCGATGATATTAACAATTTTTTCGCTATCAGTAGTCAGTTCACCTTGATCTCTTAGTGCTAAAGTTTTTGTGAATGTTCTATTGCCGTTCATCTGTCTTATTTTTGTCCAGACTTGGCTAGGTGCAGTTTCACATGTGATAGAAGAATCGTAATTTTCCCAAGAATCCTTCTTCGCTTGCTTTAGCGTTCTTCTTGCTTTAGCTTTTAGTTTTTTTATAATTTGTGAGGTTAGATGCAGTGCGCGTTCGACATTTATTCAGCGCTGTTTTGCATTCAGGAACTGCGATGGAACAATTTTCGTTCCACCATGGATTTATTTTGTGAGAAGGAGATAAAACAACTTTTCCGACATAGATATCTGCAGCTTCGGTAATTAGATTATTAAAAGTGGCAAATGCTTCGTCGATGTTTTCGGGCAACTGAAGTTCGTCCGCTATAATGTTTGTATATGAATTAAAACCTGCTAAATCTGCATTGGCAGTTTTCCATTTAATTATTGTTTTCGATGGCTTGATACAGTTATCAGTATAGGGAAGTGATTGCTATCGTACAGACACTCTAGATCATTCCATGTAAGAGATGGAGCAGTATTGCGTCACTAATACTGAGGTCCATTGCAGAGTAGGTTCCAGATGCAATATTAAAATAGGTACTACTTCCTGTGTTGAGTAGGCAAGTGTCGGTGTTTACTATAACATTTTCAACAATTTTACCTCTCGCAAATATTTTTCCGAATCCCACATAGTGTTGTGAGCGTTGAAGTCGCCCACCACCAAGTATGGTACTGGTAGCTGTTGTATTAAATCTACTAGTTCAGCTTGAGTAAGATTATAGCTTGGTGGTATATAGATAGTGCAGATAGTGATTTCTTGAGGATACCAGACTGTAGCAACAAATGGCTTCCAGCCTTGTATTGAGGGTTAAGTTTACAGGGTAAAGATTTTCGGAAACAAATATAGAAGATCCTACTCTAGCTGCCTGTTCTTTTTTTGGAAAAATAGGTTTTGGTGAAGATTTTGCAGCAGCTACATAAGATGTGGAAGTTGAAGGAAGACCACCAGTATTCGTTATTGTTGTTGATTGATTTACTATAGGAGAACTGTTAATATTGTTGTTACTACCCTTGTAGTCAAAGGTAGTTGTTAAAATCCATTTAACATAATGTGTTAATCATCAAACAAAATTCAAACTAAATATATTTCGCCCGCTCTCCTTGCAAACTTCCCGCTAATTCTCTTCTTCGAAATTTTCCCCACCTTATATTTGTTGTTTCCTCGCCCTGCTTCTCTTCATTTGTGAAAAAGTCATTGTGTGAGTAGGTGGGTTGGTTTACCCGTTTAAAAAGGCGGCAATACTCAAACGTCCAAAAGTTTAATGATAGTTAGTTATCGCAGTTGTGATAAATGCATCTTGAAAAAGGTAAGATGTGTTTGAACTTACTAATCAAAAAATTAATATAAATTCAAAATTTCAACAGACAGAAGTTCCATCTTTGCTCTTTGTTTCAAGTCAATGTTGCCAAATCTCGCCATAAGACAATTTCGAATTAAAATGTGAATACCTTTCAATAAATAGCCAAAATTAATTGTGTAATGACTAAAAGTAGTGCCTTATCCTTTCCTATTATACCTACCTGCATTATTGTAACTCTTTTCTATCCTTGCTGGTGATTATTTTTAACTATTTGTTAAATAATTCATTCAGTAGTAGCTTCTGTCATATTAATGATGGGAAGCTGGTTCAGTACAGAAAGTCAGCAACCAGTATATTAACATGTTGTAATACTGGTTGCCTATTTCCGATTTGAATCGCCGTAAGTGGATAGTTGATGGTAGCTTTCTTATCACTAATTACCATATAGCAAAAAAGGAATGTTCATAAATATAGAAATGTTCTAATTCCAAATTAACTCGTTATCTCCAATCTGGGATAACAAAGTATTCAGTTCTTCAACACTCTAGTGATTAGAGTTGATCAAAAAGTTCATTAATTATTGTATAATTTGTGAAGATAAACAAGAAAAATCTCCCACTGAACCCGAAACGAACTTAACTCGCTTCACGAACCGGTCGGAAACCCAACACTAATTGTTGTTTTTAGTTCTTCAAATAACAAAAATTTTTGGTGGAAGTTGATAAAAGGTAAAATTCACGTATTTACTCACAGTTTTAATCAATAACTCGGGTATTAGTAAAATCCTCATGGTGTATATGAACTAGATTAGTGGAGTGGACGATATACATAATGATTTTGTTGTTGTTTTTCTTCGATTAAGCTTTTGAAAGGAAGGAACAGTCATAATTTTAACTAACGTTTAATTAAAACACTTAAGTACGATAATATTAACAAACGTACAAATCTAGCAACAAACAGGTATCAAGGTAGATACAACAAATGATGCGGCGAGTTGATAGTTGGATATTTAATTACAGTTTTTCATAGATATTAGATGGTCGCATGAAAAATATGTATTTTTCTCCGATTTTTATTGAACTAAAACACTTGTAGTTAGCACTCTTGTATTTCGCATCGTATCACGATAGATAGGTTAACCTATAGGGTTAAAAAAGAACAGAGAATACTATAAAGATTGAACCCCTCATAGGTTAAGATTGATCTGTTTGTCCATTTTCCCCAAATCTGAACATATTTTGAGATATTTGGGGAGGAGGGGTCGTGAAAAACTTACTTGGAACATCCTGTATCATCTGAATTGTGGACCATCTTCCGTAGTTTGGATATTTGGTTTCATCTAAGCCAAACAAAATTATATTAGAAAAATCTTTGAACACATTGCAATGACCGTTCCGTTTCGCGCAAAGTACTAGAAACGAGAAAGCGGTTATCTCTTTCGCAATACTTGTTGCAAACTCGGGAGACTGCCACCAACTTCACGTGCAGTTCGCGCTGACCTCGGCCAAGGTCTATATCCGCTCATTTTAATACACTAATAATGGCAACACTACCTAAGCAATTCGCAATAAACAAATATGTAATAAACAAAACTATGCCAATTATTGTTCTAAGGAATTTCGGCAAAGGGTCTTTCTTGTGTTAGAAACTCATCCAACAACTCTTTTTTGTTAAACAATCAAACTTAAAATTACGGGATGACGCTAAATTTGTACTGGGTAGTGTACATTGAAATAAAATAATTAATTGTCACTAATAGTCTGTACGGTCATCACGAAATAGGGATTACATTTATATTAATTTGTCGTATGTCATGAGAAAACCTGATTGAAATCTGTTTATAACATTTCATCTTATATATCACATAGATTCTTGAAATAATTATACTGGAAATATAAGTTGATTTTTCAAAGGAACTGAAAAGAAAATATCGTTTTAAATGGATGCTAGTGCAGACACATCTGTAGAGTTTTTTAATGATATGTCGAACATAATTATCGTTTTCAGAAGATATAAAAAACAAGTTTCTTTCATATATTAATTCAATGACTATATTTACGAATTTATTTTTATTTCTACCATATCTTTTAGTTATTACCTCTGATAAATTAAGAGGTATTTTAAATTCGTTTTGAACTTGATTCTCATGTTCTCCCATCCTTAAAAATGTTGTTCAGCGTTTTTCATACTGACATATTCCCAGAATTTTCTCCATTGCCCCTGGTCACTTTGAGTAATTCCTTTCCTTTGATTTCCTCTGATTGAGAGGGAGAGTGTGGATTGGTATCTGATCAGTAGTGACTGTCGTATACATTTTGTCCATCTATTCTTTCCTTTGTCTATCTTTGCTCCTCTTTTGGATTTAAATAATCTTTTTGTCTATCCATACTTTTCACATGTCTGAACCATCTCAATTGCCGATTTTCCATTCTCTGATATTGAGCCTAGGTAATATTATATTTAACACATTGGCTGCCGTGAGACACAAATATTGTGTCTCAGGATACTTTCGATAACAGCCGCGTGATACACCATTGGTGTCTCGGCGGTAATTCTACACTAAAGCCTCAGCCGTGTTCCGTATCTCAGTCTCATACAAACTATATGGGACTAAAAGAGCATGGCTGTAAGTATCAGAAACTGATTTTGGCTTTTGAATCTGGGACTCATGGACGGTTGCTCATGGCCTGGATTGTACGTGATTCATAAAATAAAAAGTATCGAAAATAAACTGTTTTTATTAAATGAAAAACATCAGCTTAATTGCAAATTTTTCTCAAAAATATAAACAAAATATTAAAATTGGCAACAAATACTTTAAAAGATTATTTAGTACAATTATGCACCTGAAAAAAATAATTAAGGCAAAAATATTTTCACAGGCCGTGCACTTTAGTTTGGTTAGTGGAACTTTTTTTTGGGCTTGGGCTCGTCCAGATTCTTTTTGAAGTTGTTCATAACAACCAACGCATCGACGTCTGTTGTTGGTACCAACATCTTCCAAAGAATGCTGTGGTTCTTCAGCTGCAACATTATTTCTATGTTGCTGAAGTTCAAAATATAAGAGACAGGTTATGATTTCCTGCTTAAACTGCGTTATGGACATTGGCTACCTCTTGATGTGGAATATGTGCATTTACCAATGCACCACCAATAAGGAGCTCAATTGCTAGCTTGCAGTACCATTTCACACTTCTGCGTAAGGACGTGGTGTAGGCCTTTATTGAATCTGAGAGGTCGATGAAGGCTTTATGTTTATTGTAGTCAACAACAGCAGCAGGTTTTCCCATTTCTTTGTTAGTACCAGACCTAACGGTCACTAACTCATCGGTATGTTTTGTGACAAGGTGAGTGCATCCCTTTTATGCTACAAGTTTTCGACAATTACACCTGAGTTACTTTCGGCTTTTCATTCACAACTTCTTTAGGATTCATTTTTCGCGTTGATCGGAGAGTTCCAACTAAGTGAGTGTTATTGGCAAGTGAAGCGTGTGTCAAAGCCACACTAGTGTAATAGTTGTCGGTGAAAATTATGCGCCCCTTCACAAGCAAGTATTTAGCAAGATTGAGTACCACTCTTTGGAATGAAGATACGCCCGGTGTCTTGTCTTGTCCAAAATAAATCAACATATTGTAACTATATCCCTTTTCGATGCATATTTTGTACAGTTTAATCCCAAATTTGTGCCTCTTATTCCTTATATACTGGCGGAAAGATAACCGACCTGGAAAGGGAACAAGATTTTCGTGAATACCTGATGTAAAATAGCTTTGGAAATTTTGGTTGAGTTTCTTTAAGAGACACGATTTTTTTGCAGTCTGTCATTAGACTTAATTTAATTATTGGAGAAATGCCACATTTTCAGAAATATCTGAAAGCTATTTCTGGACATTATAGATTTTATTGAATTATGGTATGTGCTAATTCTGGACCAATATGATTCAATAATTAGGTATTGAACAAGTTCCATCCAAATTAGTACACCGATGAATCTTTTTATTTCGTTCACATCGTCTAGCTCTTCGTGTACTTTCTTTAGCCAAACATTGAGATGCGTATCTGTTTGTTTCCGTGACCATCATTTCAAGCATGTCTTCGTCTAAGAACAAATAATAAAAATCCAACGGCGATTTATCATAATAGTCTTGAAAAAGTTGCATATTTACGCCAGGATTACGTTCCGTAAACAAAAAATGCTTAAAATTTTTTCCAGTTACAGGAGCCCAAATAAGCTGCTCATCAGCATCCTTGATATCGCCTTCGTCACTACTACTTGAAGCCACATTGTCCTGAATAACATTTTCAATCATGTTCATAATAAAATCTTGGGTATCTGGCATATTTGAGCAGCTTGGCTGTGGCGAATTTGTATTTAAAATGAAAGGATGTGGCGAAGTTGAATTTGAACAGCTGTACTGCGACAAATTAGCACGTACCTTGGCTCTATTTTCGGTAACAGGGGTTGTTCTATAGAATCGTCAGATTCTACCTCACTATTTGGCAAGTATTTGTCGGACGTTTCACCAAAGAAACTTTCGTCATCTTCGTCAGATAACGTTTCCTGAAATGAAAAATACCAACTAAAACCTAAACCAATGTTACTGCATCAAACTTCATAAAATCGGTTACGCGCAAAGATTTATAATTTTTTGGTGAATCAAACCGAATTTTCGAGTTCTGTAGGATTTTGACTATTATAACATTTGTACTCGAAATTGAGAATATTTACAGCGCACAAAGTATATAAATAATAAAATAATCAATTATAGTAATAAATAAATAACATTACCTGCCACAATAGATACAGCTTCTTTTCGAAACACATTTTGCCACTGAGATTGATCAAGAGTAAACTTTGGTTCCTTGAATTCTTACGCCGAACTTTTCAACAACACTAAACAATCAGAGAAACAATGAGCCGAGACGATATGTACTTTCCGAGTTCACAAACTATACTAAAATACTGTCAGTCTCATCCAACATTATTCAACAGGCGCAGTCATGTCGAAGTGAGACACCTTATTTGGTACACGCGGCTATTGGGTCTAATTTCATATGTTGAGGCCTAGTGACCTTAAGACGGGTCGCATAAAAGATTTCAAAAAAAGTATTATAAACATTTTTTTTCGGAAAATAAATCACGCAAAATGGTTCTAGACAACTTAAGTTAACCTTAAAAAGAAAAAAAAAGTTGGCTTCAGGGGCCGATTTTGTTTAGCATTACGACAGCCAACCTGTTAACCTATTTTCTATCTCAATTTTGTGGGTTTTTCCTTCTGTGCTACTGTTATTTTGGTCTTTGCTTTGGTGATCTCTACATTATATTTTGGTGAGTATTTGATTGATGCAACAAAATTTTATTTTGAATGTTTCATATTTTACAATTAAAGCTATGTCGTCAGCATTTAGGTTTTTCCACTATCCCCATCCTCCAGTAGTCCTCTTCGCCACCTTTCTCTCAAATTTTTGTTTCTCATTACCTTATCAAATATTATTGAGGATAGCCACGGACCCCTCTAAATCCACTAATCGTTTGAAACATTTCAGATGCTCCTTTGAACATGAAGGCTTATACAAATAAGTTTCTATTTAGTCCACCTTTTTCACATATATATTTTCTGTCTACTTGTCAAAGAGCTCACCGTTAGTTGTTTCACAACAAATAATACGTATTTTCATGATTTCTTTCATTAGTTCATATGGGTACACTAGAACCTCGTCGAAGAATTGTTTTAGCATTTCATTTGTCAGCTCATCGTACCTCGAAGTTCTTTTGCTTCACTTATTATTTCTCTTATTTCGCCTAATGCGATTTTTTTTCTTTAATTCACTTCGGTTTCGAAGCTTCCTTCTTTCTTTTGATTCAACTCTCCAATACATTAGTTCCTAAATGTAATAAATTCTCTCTGATTTTCCTAAATTTTCATCCATTAATTAATTATAAAACAATTATTTCGATCAAAATCTACATAATTTGATACAACTAAATGAGACAGTTCAATTTAAACTGATATAATCTCCAAATCAAATTATCCCTGAGCCTCATCATAAAATTGTGAACTGTATGGTGAATAAAATATTAACGACATGGTCATTTTCAGTAATATAGCAAAATCATCACTTCTCCATATTCATTTTGAACGATTTTGTAGTTATTCAATAATAACCATTCTATCTTATCAGCTTTCACCCACAACATAAAACCGGGCAGCAGAAACTTTGTGATCGCAAGCATACGTTACTATGTGTAATATTTTCCTTAGTCGAAGCCGCCTATCTGCTCGAATGCAATCCACACGAAACTAACTGTCCAAATTTAAACATTAGCCTGCGCAATATCTGTGAAATAGTGTTTCTGGTGTGCCCAGCCCGCCGTTTCGGAAACGACTATACAGATATATCCACATCCATTACACAGCAGATAACAATGGCGAACTTAATTCACTTCTGTCGCTTACTAAACAGTTTCCTTTGTTCTCTATTATATTTACGTGGAGAAGTGGATTTATGATTGTTGTAGACTGGAGTATGGAGTTTCCTTATGCGAAAGTCAGCAAGTTGGAGAGTAAATTGAATAAAAAGCCTCTTTTGTGATCAAAAATTATTATATTTCATTAAAAATAAATTCTATATTGGATGGTAATATATGATTGGAACCGATAAAAATAGAAGTACAAAGGGAACTAAGAAATTTGGATATTAGTTATAAATGAGCAATTTAATAATAATCATTGATCAGTTTTATACAGGGTGATTAATTAATAATTGGAAATAATTTAATATTAGTGTTTTTAAATGAAACTCTTGGTCTCTAGTTAGTTCCACAATATAATTTAATAGTAGAATCCTGACTTCTAATTATGAAGATATAAACGAAAAGACCTAAATCACATTTAGCTGCTTACTGAGCTGCTTACTCGTTTAAAAATTTGAAAATTATTTGTGCTCAGTACTCTAAAACTGTTTTACCTATTCATTTAATATTTGGCAGAAAGTGTAGGCACTGTACACCCTACCAAACTAAAATAAACAAACAAATTCTACGCCACTGGCGGAATATGAATTTTAGCAAAATTTTTTGATTCTCCAATACTTTTTACGCAAATAAGGTACTCTTTTTTTATAACGATAAAGTCAATATTTCTCGAGATATTTCAGGTCAAACACGAAGCTGCCCAATTTTGATGTGTAATAACTATGTCGGTATTGCGGGCCAGTGAATTGCATTGAATACGCAAATGAAACTTTAATCCGTCTCAACAATAAAGAGCACAACTATTAAATGAACGGATGAATTGAAAACAAATTGTGGTTCTGAAAATTATAATCTAAATAAAAGTAGGTTCCTACAATTTTAATAACATATCGGAAATATCAGAAACAAAAAGTACCTAAAAACCTTTTAAAACAAATGTTTTATGTAACCCCCGTTTACTTCAATAAGCTTGTTCATTATCTGGCTAAATGATCTCCTTACCTTGAAAAATATGTTTGATTGGCAATAAAATTAGCCGAATTTACAATTTGCTGCCATAGTTCCTGACGAGTGTTTATTTCTTGTGAATATACTAATGATTTCATATGGCCCCAAAAATAAAAATCTAGGAGATTACCTTCGGGAGTTCTAGGCGGCCACGGAAATTCGCTACCTCTGCCAATCCAACGATGAGGAAATTGGTTATCGAGATAATTCCTCACTATCATCTGATAATGAGGTGGTGCTCCATCCTGCATGAACCACATGTATCTTCTTCGACTAAGTGGCAATTCCTCGAGATGATCGATTAGAGTTGTTCCCAAAAATTGTAAATATGAGTTACCATTCAAATTTAATGGTAACTCATATGGACCCAACAAACTATCTCCAAAGATACCGCACCATACATTTATCTTGAATTCGTGCTGAAAATGTGATTCTCGGAATACATGGGGATTTGCAATATCCCAATTGTGGCTGTTCCTCCAGTGCAAAACTCCTCTGCGAGTGAATGTGGCCTCCTCAGTAAAAAGAATTTTGTGAACAAAAATTTCGATCTTCATTTTTTTGATTTATCATCCACTGAGCAAAGTTCATCCTTAAAGGATAATCACTAGGCAATAAGTTTTGTAACGGTGTAAAAATATGAGGTCGTAAATTGTCCTTTTCCAAAATTCGCAAAACTGAAGATTGACTTACTCCAGTCATTGCTGCTGAACGCCGAGTACTTAGTTCCGGATTATTAGCAACTCGTACTAAAATATCGTCCTCTTGATCCACAGTTATTATTTTCGGTCGTTTCATACCACTATTACGCTTAAATTGTCCAGTTTCTCCTAATCGACGAAAAATATTGCTGAAAGTTTGCCGATTGGGTTGAACTCTGTTTGGATACATTTGTTGATATCTGCGAGCAGCAGCAACACAGGAATAATTTTCTTGTACATAAACACAAAGCATGTCTAGCATTTCAAGATTAGTAAAATTGTTGTGTCGAGGCATTTTCACTTAACCGACTTTAAATTTCACAACAATCACAATTTCAAGTGATGTAAGCAACAACTAATAGCTATGACAGCACCCCACTAGATCGGAGCAAATAATTCAGACCAGAGCCAACTGATATTGAAAAATTATCCATCAAATGCGATTTATCTGATTGTAATTAAAAATAGGGATCAGTTCATTTGTTTGAAAATATTTTTAAATCATTTTAATATTATTCTTTGTCAATAATTTTAATATCTTTATTTACGGATTAAAGTTTCATTTGCGTATTTAATGCAATTCACTGGTCCAAAACATCGACATAGTTATTACACATCAAAATTGGGCAGCTTCGTGTTTAATTTGAAATATCTGGAGAAATATTGACTTAGCGTTATGAAAGAAGAGTACTTTATTTACGTAAAAAGTATTGGAGAATCAAAAAATTGTGCTAAAATTCCTAGTCCGCCAGTGGCGTATAATTTGGGAACGATTAACCTGTCACTTGCCCCTGTCATACGCCTCTGGTAGTGACCAGAAACGTTTGTTTATTTTAATTTGGTAGGGTCTACAGTGTCTACACTTTCTGCCAAATATGAAATGAATAGGTAAAACAGTTTTAAAGTACTGAGCACAAATAGTTTTTAAATTTTTAAACAAAATACCCTGTAACTCAGTAAGCAGCTACATTTTATCTAGGTGTTTTGGGTTAAATCTTTATAATTTGAAGTCAGGATTCTACTATTAAATTTTTTCCAATTAACAATTAATCACCCTGTATATATTTGATATCTTGAAGTACTACTGTTGCAGAAGCTTGGTTTGTTACAGACTCCTTGGTTTCAAGTATTCATAGATAAGCAGATATTGTTTTGTATCTCATGTCTACCAAAAATAAATACAATATTCTGATATAGGGGAAATTTAACTTTAGTTCACATGTATACTTCGTAATGATCAACGCCATTATTAATGGAAGTCGAAAATACCACATTGTGAAAACGATAACAGAGTTATATTGCAATGTAAAATAGGTTAAATAGACTTTTCCCATAAGCGGTGCACATAATTCATATTGGTTCAGAACAAACCTACACAAACACTACAATAGGAGTACTTAATATCCCCAAAAGTTGAGGGTTTGGGCTAGAATATTTGATTGGACCGTTCTCTATTGACAGCAATTTAACCTAACATAAATATTTCAATATGCTGCAAAACCAAATTACTCCTGTCCCTGGTACCAACATGACGGTTGTACATCGCATAAATTTTTTAAATACACAATTTCCCAATCGGATAACCTCCACGGATGGTAACATCAGATGGGCTGCGAGTTCTCCAGATTTGGCACCCAACGATTTCTTTTTTCTGATATTATGTAAAATCGAGAATTTATTATTTCCAGGAAAGCAGGGCCAGTTCTCTGGGAAGTTAGGGAATACATTCTGCAAGCCTGAATGGAGATAACACCTCAAATACTCGCCCAAGATCGCCAAGAATTTTATAACCGGCTCGGTTACTGTTTAGCTCTAAACGGAGGTGTATTCGAACATTTCATTTAATTTCATAGAAGAATTAAAAAGTTTAAATTTTTTAATTTAATACTTAACAAAATATTACGTTTATTTAAAAATACTAAGTATTTTCATAAGAATTCGATTTAATGTTTATTATTGAAAATGTTTTTTAAGTTGTACTGTATGTATTTACACAAAGAGTTCGTTTCTCATTTGAAAAAAACGTAAAAACAGTGAAACCGTTTTAATTGATACAGAAAAGCGATCAAAGTGTTCGGTCGACATATTTTCACGTTGCGAAATCTCAAAAAGTAAAGGTTTTAACCACTTCCAAACTGAAAACTAGAACAATTTCCAGCACTACAATCAAATGTTCAACAAATAAATCGGGTTAATTATCTTATTTCATATTATATTTGTATTATACTTGATTTGTAACACATTGTCGTCGCTTACGAAATCTACTTTGGCACTTTTTCACGTTATGATATCCTGTTAGAGACAAAGAGCAATACACTGAATTCATATTTGTTTCTTTCTGACACATTGTCGCTTATGGACAGTGTTAAATAGCATATGTGACCAAATAATATTCCTAGTGATGTATATGCTAACCTGACCAAATATTATAATTCTGCTATTGGTCAGCTCCAAAGTTCTTTCTGCCACTCATTCGAAAATATAGAAGGAAAATGATTTTATCAAATATAAACGATATATGAACATGGTTTAAGTGGAAATTTCATTTTAATATATCTGTTCCAGCAACTGATATGCAGAGTTTATTCTCTCTTCCGACAACCCTGTAAAATGAACTCATATATTAGACTATTAGATTATTTTGGAAAATAAATTATTCATTTTAATTAAATATAAATAGACAGGAAGTGGCAAATAATAACAGAACTTCTGCTTAATCATGCTAAATGAATATAAATAATAAATATTTGATATTATCATATAAGTAATCAATGATGATAAATGCATATGCAGTATGGCATTCGAATAATGCATACATATAATTACATTTCCAATATTGTGGATATTTCAGTCAAATATTCGGTGAGTGTGACTTTTTCAAAGTAAGAGAATTCATTCAAACATGTTCGACACATTTTTGATTGTCGCAAGTATGCAAAAATGTAGATGATACGAATCGAATTCATATTGTGGCTGCGGTCTTATTCAAAAAGTTATTTGCCTCTACTTTCCTGTATCTAAAACTGTCTCAAAATCTGTGGTACTTAATTAAATATGGCAAATTGGCCAACGCCAACGCATTTAACAAATACCTCACTAATGTTGGCAGAGTTCAATATAGCAAATTAACACCACCTTCTGAAATCGTTGATGAAGGGCCACTTATTCCTCTCTCATTCTCATCATATCCTACAAGTGAAATCGAGGTTATGGATATAATACAAACATTCAAAAACAAAAAAGCAACAGGGAAAGATGGTATATCAGCAGAAATCCTAAAGTCTGTTACTTAAGAAATATCAGCTCCAATTAGTAACCTTATTAGTAATATTTTAGAGCAATGAATTTATCCAATGGTTTTTAAAATAAATAATAAATCCTGTATATAAGAATGGAGATCATAAGATCTCTTCCAATTACAGATCTATCTCTATAATCACAAATCTGGGCAAAATATTGGAGAAATTCTTAAGTCACCGCATAAGGAATTATACTAACAAATTTAAACTGTTAAACGACAATCAATGGTTTCAGAGAAAGAAAATATACATACTAATGTCAGGAACATATCGCTGCCTCGATGGAAGAAATAATTATTGTATTGCTGTTTTCTTAGACTTGGCCAAAGCGTTTGACACTGTTAATCATCAACAGTTACTAAAAGTCATGAATAATTTGGGTTTTAGAGGTACTCCTCTAACACTTATCCAGTCATATTTGAGTAAGAGACCATAATATGTAAAAATTGGGAACTATATTAGTGAATCACAATATGTTGAATGTGGAGTTCCTCAAGAAACAGTCCTGGGACCTATATTTTTCACTATGTACATAAATGAAAATGGCTTATTTCCTATCAGATCTGCTAGAAAAATAATTAGTTATGCGGATGATACAGTCATTTTTTGTAAGGACACTTCGTGGCAAAAATTAAAAGAAACGGCAGAAAGAAGGGTTATCAAAAAATTGCAATAAAACTGACTTTTGCTCCGAATTGTCTGGGACTCCCAGCATTTGACAAATTAAACGTAACTTCCTATGGCCAAACTGTCACCATATCCCCTAGGGATAAAATAAAATATCTTGGGATTATTATTGATCAGAACTTAAGATGGGAACACCACAGTAATGTGGTCACAAATATATTAGGGATTCTCATATACAAATTCAAATACTTAAAAAGATACATCCATCTAAAACAATTGAAAATGCTTTATAATGCGTTGGTTGAATCAAGAATTTCATACGGTCTCCTTGGATGGGATGGAGTTCTTAACTGTCATTTAAGTAAGCTGGAAATATTACAAAAGTATATTATTAAAATTATTTATGAAAAGTCTAAGTTATATTCTAGTGAACTATTGTTTGACGAATGTAGGATTATGGATACTAGAAAATTATACTTTTATAAACTATCATCATATTTTCACAAAAATAGAAATATAATGAGTATAATTGAACATAAATATTCAACACGGGCTTAGAACGGTTGTAGAGTACAAATACCCAATTCTCGCTCAAATATTGGTCAACGTAGCACAGATCATATTGGTCCTAGAGTATAAAAGTCTCTACCTTTCTTAATAAGAAATATATTGAACTAAAATTTGAATTCTCAAATTAATCTAATTCTATACTTATTATTAATCCAATAATTTGTTATAACGATTTTAATTTTAATCTATTGTAAAACTATTAGATAAGAAACATCGAAGTGTGCAAGTGAAGTGTGCTAGGTCATTTAGTCAAAAGAAAAAAATTAAAAGTTTCATCTAGTATGAATGTAAATAAAATGTTGATGGTTGCTAAGGGGAATCGAGGGAGTTTGTTGATTGATTTTTGATTGAAAAGAAGGGAAGAAAATTGAGAGAGATTTCTAAAGAGATTATTAAAATAGAGATATTTAGAAGAATCAAATAAGATTATAATAAGAAAACTAAAGAAAGAAGATACATGTTGAAATATAAGAATAGCTGTAGAAGAAATTATTCTCAAATATAAGTATAATAAATCAAGTATTACTTCAGAGTACAATAACACTAGTGGAGAATATTGTAGATTAAATAAAGAGGAGAAAAAGTATTTGATCACAACACAAGTAAATATAATAAAGCATTACTTTTTGAAACTACGTAGAAGCAGTCTTCGGTATCCAGCGAGGACATAGACCTCAATTTTGGTTCAGTTCATTACTACACCTAATTAAATTAAGAAACATCGAAGAAGAATCCAGTGCATAATTACAAACTGTAAGGTAAATTTACGAAAACTAAATTCATATCATTTCTATTTTTCACAAAGGAACTGTCAAAACTTAGTACATAACCTTTTCATCTGATCGGACTTCTGTCAATTCAAATGATAATTTTTTTGATATATTTCACATAAAATTCAACGACCAGATAAAAAGTTACTCAACAAATTTTAGATAAAAATATTATAACAAATTTTACTGAATAGATTTATAACTAATATATAAAAAAAAGAAGGAACTTTCCGATAATTTCAATATAATTTCTCATAACCTTTAAATATTATTCAGTAAGATAGTTAAAACCATTGGCCAAGGTATTTATTTGTAGTACAGAAACGTATTGAGTACTATTTAGATCTATTTAAGAATTATTGGAAAATAATAAGTAACAGTTAGTGTAAATATTTCTTTTCCTTATAAATTATATAACATCTTAAATATTATGAAGTTTAAATTTAAATACAAACGTATCCTTACTCACGATAATTCTCTACAAATAATTAAGAGTTTCATCTTGAGGACTGAAGTTAGCTGGCTTTTTACTTTTTAAACTAAACAGACATTCATTTATCATTTCATTAATTTCATCTGGCGCTCAACAACTAAAATTATAATAAATAATATAAACCTAATATAAATAATATGAAAAATATAAACAATTAAATAAATAAAAGATACTATTATCACAATATATTCAAATTTAAACTTATTATTATTATTAATATAAATTGAAAATTACATTAATTCACACTGTTTCGTCAATAATAGATATTAAAAACAATTAATACCTAATTGCTTGAAAATTGGTTCATAATTCGATGTATATATGTATCTTTTGCTTTGTTTTAATGTAGCACGACCGGGTATATAAAGGGACAAAAGTGTGATATGCCACGGACAGGCTTGCTTTTGTAGACATTCTTCTGTTTGTTTATTCACCATGTTTGTGTTACTTTTATTTATTTCTATTTCAAAATCTGAAATAAATTTGTAATACTTGTATACTTTAAGTGAATAAACATTAATATAATTCAAAATAAATACGGTTATACACCTCAAACTTCCAGCATAATTACAAATCGTGTCAGTTTGACATGATAATCCTCCCGCTTCGGGGTCGGATTATTTACACTGTCAAACTGACACTCTTTGTAATTATGCAGCAAGTTATCGATGCATAACCTGATTATTTTGAAGTACTTGAAGTATCACTACTGAATATATAAATGGATAATCAGTAGACTGAAAACTTGTTCGCATTATTTTAAACCTTCTATTTAATCAACAGAAAAGAAATAGTATTTGAACAGTTTCAGAGAAGTGTTGCTTCAGTCACATCATAATAAACAATACGTTATTTTATATGACCTGGAGAATACATATAATTGAAACTACAATGACTATTATTGTCAATTGTACTTTTAGAAAATGACTGTAAGTAAAAGGAACTAACGTCTGATGGTGAAGGCTTATCGAATCTGAATAGTAACATATTGTTGATCGTCATATACAATACGTTATTTTAGATGAACTGGAGAAGACATATAATTGAAATTACATCGACTGTAATTGTTAATTATAATTTTAGAAAATGACTGTAAGTGAAAAAGGAACTACCGTCTGATGGTGGAAGCTTGTACAATCTGCGTAGTAACAACATTGTTGATTCTTCACAACTACAGGCAACTGCAAAAGTCTTCTATCTGAGGATGATCGTCTGGGCCGGATCATGCAGGGACTAATCACGCTACCCCCATGCATACACAGAATTTCTGGAAAACCTAACTACATTTACATTTATTATGTTGTAACTCTAAAACGACTTCATCATCATTTTTCAAAACACCCTATTTCAGCGATAGTCCGACCTCGGTTGTCATTCTAAAACTTCCGTCATCCACCGGTCATAATTGATTGTTAATTCTACTAGAACTACTACTTTCGTTCATTGTGCGTACACTCATAAGTCCGTTATGTCTTATTTCTCTATGCAGAACTTTGTCTGTCGAGAAACCACTTCATTATACGTTGTTACTTGTTGCTTTTAACGTTTCACCTTCTCAATCTATGACTTTCCGAAATATGAAATATTTAATTTGAAGCACTAAATTGTCAAAAGTTAACATTAAAACTATTTGTATTGTAACGTTTTTAATATTTATTTCAATAGTTTTCAACACAATGGGAGGGATAAATTTATATACACGGTATATCAAATTACTTGATTTATTTTTACACTATTCACTTATGCCTAATTTATGTCCACACTTAATTCTAATTTATATTAAGTTCACTGTTCACAGTATTTTCACTGTTTATATATTCACGTCTGTATAATATTAAATTGTAGACTAACTCGCCGCCCGTGGGTAGTCTCTTATATATTAAAACCACCTTCTCGAACCTTGGGATTCCAGAAACTTCTACTATGCGGCTCCCAACAAACAATCGACCTTCTTGGAAATCTCCATAAAAACATTGACATATAATAAATAATCCTTCACAGAAATAGGTGCGTTGCTACCAAAATTTTAACTATTATATATGGTATTAGACAGTGTCGGATTCAGGGACTGTACCAGTGTACGATTTTATAATATTATCCCCTCCGTAAAAGGAAGTTCCTCCTGGTACTTCTGCATAACCGGCTGATGTTTAAATCTACAATTGGACCCATTTCTACACTTTCTGGTGGTATGGAAATAATAGGGTACCGTATTTATCGGGTATCGATAACGATGGGTATAGCTGCAAATTAGTATGTGGATACCGGTATCTTGGAAGATCACCTCTATCATGTTCCTGCTGACGCGCCAATCCAATTGGTTGCTCTCTCTCTTTCCTGCGAATTGCTAGTTTCTCCACGTACGATTTCAGCACATGATCTAGAAGACTTCGTAGAGATTTCCACACATCGCGGTAGGTGGATCGATCTTGAAATTAGTTTTTGGTTACCCAGTAGAAAACGTACCACGAATTGTGTTTGAGTTTCAGTGCCTTGCCAAGGGCTGGAATCTGATCTTCGAGTTTTTATAATTGCGTAAACTTCTTTCGAAAGACGGCTGCCAACCCTCGTGCGTGTTGGTTACTAGCGGAGATGTTGTGTGCCAGTGACTAATCTTCGGGGAGAGTGAACAAATCTTGTCTTTGCTCTCCGTATCTAGCTTTCTCGGAACCTCCGTATCTGTCCATTAATTCTTCGAAAGCAGGGTCAGACCCTTGTTGTATATGGTTCACTCCTTCCTCTTTCTCATGGTCTCCTTCGAATGGCGCTAGTCGGTTTTGGTAGACTACTCTCGGTTTTCTATTGGTTATTTTGCTTATACGATAGATGACGTCGTGATCCTCTTCCTGATAAAGTAAGGACCTTCCCATGATTTCTGTAATTTTTGAGAAAATCATTTTCTCCTTGTCGGGCTATGTAACTACACTTTTTCTCCTTCTTTGAAACCGCGTTCTGCGGCCTGCGTATCGTACTGTTGTCTCATTCTGTCGCTGGCAACTTGAACATGCGTTCGTGCACATTGTCCATCCTTATTTTCAATTGGATCACGTAATATTCTCCTGCTAGATATTCGCCAGGTGCACAGCCAAAGTCACAAAGAAGCCTCATTTCACGCCCAAACAGGATTTTCGCAGGTGTTTCACACGTGGACTCATTTATGGCAGATAAATAAGCCTACGCAAATAGGGAAATATACTGGTCCCAATCTCTATCGTGGCTGGAAACTACTATGGACAGGTATTTTCCAATGGTCCTGTTCATTATCTCGAACGTTCCATTAGACTACGGATGCAACGCTGTTGTCCTGGTCTTCTGAATTCCCAGCTTGTCACAAATTTCCTGGAATACCTGGCTCTCAAAATTTCTCACTTGATCGCTGTGGACTTCCAAGGGCACTCCATATCGGCTAATAAATTCTTTAAACAAGACATCCGCGACAGTTGTGGCCTCTTGATTAGGGATTGCGTAAATGTCCACCCACTTTGTGAAGTAATCCAATACAACCAGGATGTATTTAACACCATTCTCTGTCGTTGGAAATCGTCCAACGATGTCTCAAGCAATCCTTCCGAAAGAGCTTCCAACATTATATTGTTTCATCGGTGCATTTCTCTTGCGATGTGGTCCATTACTCGTAACACGAGTAGTACATTTCTTACACCAGTCCTTTACATCGTCAGAGCAGTCCATCAAATAAAACCTTTCGCGGGACCGCTGAAGTGTTTCCTTCACTCCCAGATGACCTCCCGATGGACTGTCGTGTAACTTCCTTACTTCAGCTACTCTCGTTCTCGAGGTAACTATCTGCCTTCTCATCTCAGGACCATCATCGTTTTCAAGAACTCTTTTCAACAGACCTTCTTCCAGGACAAGTGAGTCCCACTCAGCCCAATATATTTCAGGTGTCCGTGGAAATCTTGACATTTCTTGCCAGCTAGATTGCCGATTTTCATCCTTTCATTGACGAATCATCTTTCAGTGTAGTTATTCTCCTGATCTGTTGTGATCCTGGTGGGTGACCATTCTTCGTTGATTACCGTAATTCTTCAAACTGTAACTTCCTTAAATTCCGCCTTGATTTAGTGAGAATATTATACCCAGCATGACCGTCTAGGCAGAGAGTCGACGTTTCGGTGATTCACACCAGCTAGATGTTCGCACCTGTCTAGTTTTCCTTTTGACTAGTTCTTGATTTGCAGGGGTCCTGGGGCACTTAGACGAAATGCGCACATGCCTTAGCTCGCCACACTTCCGGCATTTGATCTTTTTTGGCTTCTTGTATAGCATACTTTTTATCAAGTTAACGATCTGGTTCAGTCTGTCTTCGTCACCATCTTCTTGCATAGTCCTAACTTTGTTGTACCCCGAAGCCTTCATGGCTGCTTCATATTCAAGATGTTTTTGGTTTGTAGGAGTCATAGGGCGCTTACGCAAACTATATATATGCTCTAGCTCGCCACAATTACAGTATATGTTCTTCGTGTTACCATTCTTTTTATCAAGTTGACGATCCGGTCAAGTCTGCCATCGTCACATTCTTTTTGCATGGTCCTACCTTTGTTGTAAACCGAAGCCTTCGCGACTGCGTCATATTCAAGAGCAGCGGTCATTACATCTACCATAGTTTTGGGATAAGCTAATGGAAGAGTCCTCTCCATATCTTTGTCACCTATGCGGTCAGTAGAGGTCGGGACGCCTAAACATTCCAACATATTCTCTGGTGCTGATGGATAAGCAAATCGAACTAGTCGGTCAATATAAAGTTCATATTCTTGAATGGTTTCGCTACTTTTCCGCCTTCGATACCTCAGCTGGAATCGGTACAAATGTTCTAGATATTCATGAACATATCGCATGTCCAACCTCTTCTTGAGCTGACCGAATTCATCAGTTTCTTCAGCGGGTATGGTCGGAGATACATCTATGGCGTATCCCCTAAGCGCAATGTTTAACTTCACTGCCTTCTCCTTATATGACCAATTATTGACTCTAGGGGCTGCTTAAAACTGTTTTACGTCGAAGAGGAAAAACTGCCAATATCTTCTATTTTTTGTTGTGTTTCTGGCTTATAGGGTTTTATTTGTCGATCTTCTTTTCTTCAACTGACGTGTCTTGTGTTGTTAAATCTGTCATATTTCTCTAACTCTTTGATTTTCTCGTCCATCGTTGCTACCTTATCCCCAATATCCGATCTTAGAGACAAAATTTTATATTCGACGACAGCAGCAATTTCATAGCAGAAATATCGTTCTTGATATGAGGAAAATCATATTTCGTGTTTGAAATCTTCTCGTCCATATTAGCAGAAATTTTTTCCATCCTAGTAGATATTTCGCGTCTCATAGTGGTAATTTTCTCGTTCATATTAGCAGAAATTGACAAGATTAAGGTGGAAGCCTGGTCTTTAAATAAAAACATTTCTGGATCCAAGCCGTCACTTACCAGTGCTATTTGGATTCTTTCTACTAATTCACTTTCTTCCCTGACGTTTCCAACTCTCGATTTTCGAATTCTGCTTTTAGTTCCGTCACTTTCAGTTCACTTAGTCTGCTAGCCATTTTACATAACTTTTGATTAATATTACCCCACACCTGACACCAATGTAACGTTTTTCTCATATATTTAAATATTTTTTAACTCAATGAGTGGGATAAATTTGAACACACGGTATATCTACTTACTTGATTTATTTATATACTTATACACTATTGACTTATGCTTAATTTATGTACACACTTAATTTTAATTTATATTAAGTACACTGTACACAGTTTATTTACTATTTATTTATTCACGTCTGTTCATTTTCACAATAAATTGTAGACTCACTCGCCGCTCGTGGGTATTCTCTTATATATTAAAACTACCTTATCGAACCTTCGGATTCCGGAAACTTCTAGTATGCGGCTCCCAACAAACAATCGGCCTTCTTGGAAAACTCTATAAAAGCAATCATAAGAAATAAATAGTCCTTCCCAGAAATCGGTGAGCTCCTGCCAAAATTTTAACTTATATATATAGTTTTAAATAGAGTCGAATTCAATGACTACACCAGTGTACGATTTCGTAACAGTATACTCGTATATTATATAACCAGTTGGCGCTGTTTATCCTGCTCTACACGTTTGCTGGGAATTGAAATGATAAACATTTTTTATTACATTATTTCATTATTTGATCTTCCTCTTTTGTATCCTGCATCGGTTCTTTTCTTGTGATTACATATTAGGACTATGTAATTTCCAAATATGAAATAATGTAGTCTTTTCTTCACAATGAAAACATCTTCACAATTAACATACAGCGTAACTCTGTCTAGTTTCTTTTCTTATATTAACTCAATTGTTTGAGTTATTTGTTGAAATTAATCATATAAACTGTTTATAGATCATTGCTCATTACTTTTTTGTTTCAAATCTAATTTGGGCGATCCGTTCGATTCTGGTAATCCCTGTTTGAAAAATGATGATTGCACTTCCATTGAGATGATTCACTATTCTACGATATTTGAGCTGTATTTGATGACAACTTCAATTGATAATTTCGTACATGCAGTAGAGTTCAGTTCTAATCGATTTTACTGATGTGAACATTTATTTTTTTCGCACCTGTATAAGTTTATTTAGAAATATTTTTTGGGTTTAATATCCAACAAACTATTTTTAATTTCTGTTTAATCAATCACAGTCTGGCTGAAAAATATGATCATTTATCAAGTTCTTTATAAAAGCTATTTTTTATGAACACCCCTCACATTGCCCGGCCTAGAATTCATCGGCGTTGATGTCAATCCCTTGATTAAATTCAGATAAAAAATCCGTTGCATGCCGAACTAATCAGATATGTAGGGGGTAGGTGATAAAAGTTTTTAATTGAAAATTGTCGAATCAGAGTTACAACAATGAATATATTTATTTAAGCAATTTTGCATTGATATTTTTATTCAGCGGTTTTTCCTAGTTTGATATATTCATATTATGAAACAATAAAATTATATGGGTCATTGTTGTTGAAAACAATTATTGATAGTTATGGAAGCAGTTTTTCCGACAAGCCACAGATTATCTACCCATCAAAATTCAACCTTAATCCAAAGAGAAAACGGTTGGCTGTGTCAAAAACACTAATCAAATAATAATTGGATGTTGAGTGGCAAAAAATATCTTGCTTATCAAAATTCGCCGAGAAAATGATTAATAGAAGAGCCATTTGGAAATTTTTGTGTGTGGAACCAGCTTAATTTGATTTGGATTTGAATTAATTGATTGCAGATTACGGGCGCATTTTTAGGTAAACAGTGAGGAGCTGAATAGAAAAATAAACTGAATTTTAATGAGATGAATACCTCTATTAAATACTGATAAATGATAAATAATGTGGGTATACTATGTTTTGATGAATTAATTCATCGGAAAAATGTATCTTTGGTAATGGATTATTTTTGTAACGACCGTAAACACTTCAAACGAAATTTTTTAGGTATTAGGTTTCCTGTAATTGATTCGATTTCATTCACTATACTATATCAAGGGGTTAATCGGTTAACTTTAGCCAATATTTTGAAAAGAAAAGAGTATACAGTAGCTTCAGTTCATTGAATCATTGAATTTTACATTCCTACATCCCTAATCGGAGTTAGCTGATATATTTGCATTTGGGTATTGTTCATATTTTTCTTGCGTTTCTCTTGATAACCCTTGAAGTCTTCCCGTATTACTGGCTTCAATTATGAATATCGCATCAACTGCATAAAAAGAAGTATCCGCCATGTCAACGTATGATGGCAAATCAATTAAGTATAAAATGAACAAAAGAGGACCCAACACCGATCCTTGGGGTACTCAGATGTAATGTTTTTGTGAACAATATATTGCTTTGTACCAATTAAGAATGACTATCCAAAGATTTCGACAGGTCGCACAACATAGCTCTAATTAATATACCAATGTCTTTATTTTTTGCTACTGTATGAAAAATGTCTGTAACAGCTTGAGCGGCTGAATGTAACTTTCTAAAACCTTACTGCCTTTCACTTATATATCCTCCTTCTTCTAGATAACTTATAAGCCTCTCTGTTAACATTATTTCAATGATTTTGGACAATATCTGGGTGATAGCAATAAACCTGTAATTATTACAGTCATCTATATCACTCTGTTTGTGGATGAGGGTGGCTCTGCATAGCTCTAGAAAATCTGAAAATTCTCCTTTGAAGCAGCATACATTTATTAAATGAATTCTTGGTTCAGTTCTCACATCGCCTATTATTGTAATAATTTCCATACTAACATTGTAAGGGTCCATGCTTTTTGAGTTTTTATGTGGAGAAATCACCCTGGAGACTTATGCTCCTTTTGTTGGTTTTAAGAAATCTGAATCATTAATAGATATATTCAAAAGATATGACCAATTTTATTACGATGTGGGAATGTTTGCAATTCATTTATCAATTATATCTACAGAGAAGTTATTCAATTCATTTGCTGTTGATTTACTAATCTTTAAAACTTTATCATATTTTTTGTTAAAATTTTTTATGATAGACCATGTTGTTTTACTTATATTGTCACTGGTTAAAGTTGAATTGTTATATGAGTTCGACTTTGCTACCTTACTTGCTGTTTGAATTTATTATATTCCTCTTTCAGACGTAGATTACCAGTACTCAACCACAAGTTTTTGGTATTACTTAAATCCTTTCTCATTACTTCCAACTTGCTGTCAAACCAGTTTACTTTAATGTTTTTATCTCTTATTTTTTTCTGTGAAAATGCCACATTCACCCATATTTTAATTCTCCTTACAAAAACTCTGCCAAAAAATATCGATTATTTGACTTTTCATACCAATTTATATTGTTGATATTTCTAAATTCTGCCTTGCCAAACTCTGATATTGGTCGACAAATTGACTCTGGTCTTACAGATTCTAGATTCACAACTTCTAAATGTATGTCTACCCCATAACGATCAGATATGTTCTCTTTAATGACGTTTGCTCGTTTTTATTGGTTGAAATGAATTAACACATTATCGAGACATGTAACTGATCTCTGTTATCCGCGTTGACTCCAGTATTAAATATTACAAGTTATATGAGTTAAAACATCTTTTTATTACCTTTGATCGCGTTTTTCCCTCAAAAAATATATATTGAAATTTCCAAGAATTAAAACATTTTATAATTTGAGACTCACATTTGTTAGAAATTGTTCGAGTGCTTCTATAAAATTCATGAATAGACAATTTCCCTCAATACAAGGAGAAAGCTGATGTAAGTGACAACTATGAACAGCAATGTTCAGCACACGCAAACAATTTAGTGTTATTAACACGATCGCAATGGACGTAGAAAACGATTATTAGTTCTAAATAGGCAGCCAGGAGACATAAACTCAGGTTCATGGGAAAAGAATGATGAAAGGTAGCAAATTATATCTCCAGGCTACAAAAGTGAGAATATATCAAGTTGATATTGGACCAACAGTTGAGTATTGGTATGAAATAGGGAGCGAACAACAAATAGGGGATTAAGGAAATGATATACGAAACATAACTACCACAATCAGCTAGAGTACAAAAACTGAGTTCTTAATCTTGAAAAGGAACAAAAGGAAGAGGTAATCATAAGCAAAATGATGTAGGGGCATCAACTCAACTCAACTAAATGTCAAAGACTTGTAACTGAGAGCGTAAGAGAGTGATAAATGTAAGTGACTAAACAATTATGGCCATTATGTATTGCCGAGAAGGATAAGTTTCTTGCAGAAGTCTCTAAATGGACGGAAATTACCTACTCATACCACTGTCTGGAAATAAAGAGAATCTAAAACAGAACGAATGATATATAATAATTTTGTAACGGAGACTGTATGTTATGGAAAAAATCGTAATTTTATCTGGTATTCGTCCAAACAAGCCATCAATACTTAGATTTCAACCCTATCGGTTTCATAAAGTCCTTTGTCACACATCCTCACGCTTTGACTAAGTATAATCATATGAAATAATCATGCTCTGTTCAAATTAACTTTACTCCTTTTTCATTAATACAGTGAATACCACACGCAATATTTTTCAATAGTTATTCGTATTATTCAATTTAAATGCCTTTGCAATGGTAATAACCACAATTCAATAATCTAGCAAACGTTTCTAAATCTAAAGTTAATCAAAAGTGTCGTTCGTGGACCAATTGAACCATCGCAACTATAAGACTTACTTTTGGTATTAGATCTCTACCATATAACTGTTTTTATATTGTCCTTTTTCATAAATTCTTACGTTTTTGGCTATGTAAGTTCTTCATATAAATTATTCATGTTCGGTACGAATGAACTCCATTTTAGTTTTATTAATATGGTCGAAACTACACGCAATATTTTTCATTAGTTATTCGTGATTATTCAGTTTAAATGTCCTTACGACATTTATACCCCTATTCTGTAATCGAGCTACACGTTCCTAATCCTACAGTTAATTAAAAGCGTTGTGTAATAGTTTTTTCTTCTTTGTGCCTCAACACAATTACATCTCAATTTATACATAAATCGTCCCTGGAGACAACACAGTGGAAAACATGTAATCACATAATAAATTCCAAATTATAACTTACCTAATAGTATTCACGCACTTTGGTGCGTGTTGAAATTATTAACAGCTTATTCACTGCAGTGTAGATAAGCCAAATTGAATAAAATAATCATTTCGGTTACTTTTCATAATTATAAAAAATCCCGGAACACGTCAAATTTAAATTATAAATTGATATTATTCAACGTGAAATTGTGATTCCTACCTTCAACACCCTTAGAAGGACAGGTACAGCCTCCAATTCTTTTAAGCGGGAAGTTTGGGTTTGGGATTCATTTGATTCATTCAAAAATGGTATCATGCCAATAAACAATAGAAGATCAATAAGGGACGGCAAATTTTCATTGATCATAAGAAGTATATCCGATAAACGAAGAGCACGAGCAAAGTGACAACGAACTAGAAATGCACTGGATAAAAGCAAACTAATCATCAACTCCAAACAGGCACACAATGACAGTTTTGAACACTATATCAAAACTATATATCCACATAACAACTAATTATGGATAGTAACTAGAAAATTTAAGGTACAAACTATCCCGATACCACCTATAAGAAAACAAGACATGAAGTGGGCACAGCCTGATATAGAAAAGTTGAATAAAACTTTCGTTGTATTTCGTGTACACTTTAATAAAATTTTTAAAACCGTAGGAAAGCGGTTTCGACTGTCAAGTTATCATCAGTGCTTATCTACAAGCAAGTAAAACAATGAATTTAATGAAAGATAATCTTAATCGTCAGGTAGTACTAGGATGAATCCACAACATTGTCCATACCACGAAAACCGGTTGAACATATTAGAATGCAACTAATTAATTAAAAATGATTATCGAGAATCCGTCTCCATAAGGGATTAATAGAGATTAAAAATTACAAATCCAACATGATGTCGTGAAGTCGGCAGGCTGACAAACCAACTTGTGCGCACAGAATGCTAAGGAGCGAAGTCCCGTTGACATGGAACTATTGATTCTATGGAATACGAGAAGAAGCAGAATTCCTGATTGGGGACAGTCTAATGAGAACCCACTCTTAACTTGAGTCAAGTAACCATTGTATTATTTATTATGAGGCACATATAAGACAAAAAGAGAATCCCAACTCAATTTCATTCTTAACACCGGTCTAAAGAGAACCAATAACAGTGAAGAGCTGAGATATTTATCGAATTACTGAATCCCAGCTCAATTCCATTATTAACACAGGTCTAATGAGAACTAATATCAGTAAAAAGGTGAGAGATTTATCGAATTAGTGAATTAAGCAGATTTTATGCTAATATACAAATAAACTTCAAAAGATCTGTCAACAGAAGCGAGTTGCAACAATACCACCGATCGCAAAAGATATCTGTTAATTCAATTTGCTGATGGAAATTGAACGATCAAAATAATTTGTCTATCAATTCAAACATGAAAAAGTATAGAGACAGGAAAGACTCACAAACCACGCAACAAGAATCAACTCGAGAGGACAGCTTAATGAGAACTAACTCCGAACCCGTGTGAAGCAACCGTGATATAGAGTAACTACGTCCCTCTTTCTTATTTATCATGAGGCACATATAAAAATAAAGAACGAGGACTCCAATACAATTCCATCATTAAAGCAGTTCAATGCAAACCAATAATATAATAGAGCTGACAGATTTACTGAATTAGTGAATTAAACAGACTTTATGCCAATAAACAGATAAACCTCAAAAGATTTGCCAACTAAAGCGGAACGCTTCGAAACAATCGATCGCAAAAAAGTTCTAGTAAATTCAATTTGTTGATGAAAATTGAACGATCAAAACTATTTGTCTATGAATCAAAACAAGAAAAAGTTATTCAATGAAAACAGGAAAACAGGAAACCACAAACCATGTAAGAAGAATCCAGTCGAGAGGACAGTCTAATGAGAACCAACTCTTGAGAACTCAATTCAAGGAGCCATGAACTTATCAAGACGGACACACTATGAGGAGAAATGGCACATCGGCACTCATTGTATTTCTCTTAATATTGTAATTGGGATACGAAACATTGAATAAATAGTATTTTTAATAAATAATAAACTCAATTCAAGGAAATCTGATAAAGAAGCCTAGCAAGACCCCTGAAGTATTGACTAAAGAGGAAACCCAACTTGTTCATCATTAAGAACGGTCTAATGAGAACCGAACTCAATAAAAGAATGACATAATCAACAAATTAGTAACTTTAACCTTAACAGCTCAAACCCACAGAAATGGAGAGTAATTAACCAGAACAAACAATCGAATGGAAGTCCGTAAACTCAATTGGTCAATGAGACTAAAGGATTCAGTATTTTGTCTATGAAAAATAACGTCAAGAGGATATTAAGTTGTGTGATGAAATACTGACATAACCGAATCCAATGAAAGAGAAGATTGATGGTGAAGTTATATCAATCTATAAGGGCCAATCAATACCAAACTCAAAGAACACAACAGAAAGAAATTATAGAACCTAACAACTTGTCTACCTTAACATAAGACCCAAATCAAAGTGATGATCTAATGAGAACCCACCCTTCAACTGCATTTAATTAATATGAGTAAGGGGGAGGAGTAAATGGGGACGTTTAAAATTCCTGAAATCGGATTGATAATCAAAATTAAATCCTTCTGTGGAGAGGGATATAAGATCTATTCAAATTAACTTGAGTGTTCAGGCAGAGGCTATTAACTGACAACTCAGTATGTATGTGTATGTCCCCAAGAAAACCCAATCTGTTATAATTTCTAAGGGTGACCCCATGTAAAATTGTCGAATTCCTACCAGGGCTAAAGTTGTGGTTGTTGAATCTTAAATAATGTCCAAAAGCAGAATACTTACTCGGATTCAAATGTTTCGATATCCGAGTTTTCAAAGGTCTGCAAGTTCTACCAATATAGGTTGCCTCACAATCACCACACTCAAGCTTATAAATTCCACTTTTTGATAGCTCATCGATTCTGTCATTGGAATTCATCAAATGTCTACCCACGACGTTAGACGTTTTGTAAGAGATTTTTACATCTTCTATATAATTGTTAATACGCCTGGCTATTTTGTTTGAAATGTTGTTATTCAAAAAAGGAATGGAAATGAACCTATCAACCGAATCCACCTCAAGAGAAGCCAAATTCTGCTCTCTTCTATTAATAACCTTGCGAATTAGACGGTCAATGATCTGTGGATTGTACTGGTTATTTTTCTTAGACAAAATACTGAATCCTTTAGTCTCATTGACAAATTGAGTTTACGGACTTCCATTCGATTGTTTGTTCTGGTTAATTACTCTCCATTTATGTCGGTTTGAGCTGTTAAGGTTAAACTTACTCATTTATTGATTATCTGATTCTTTTATTCAGTTCGGTTCTCATTACACCGGTCTTAATAAATAACGAGTTGGGGTTTTCTCTTTAGTCAACACTTCAGGAGTCTTGCTAGGTTTCTTTATCAGATTTGCTTGAATTGGGTTCTTAAGAGTTGGTTCTCATTAGACTGTCCTCTCGACTTGATTCTTCTTACGTGGTTTGTGGTTGGTAAGTCTTTCATGTCTTCATTGAATAACTTCTTCTTGTTTGAATTCATAGACAAATAGTTTTGATCGTTCAATTTTCATCAACAATTTGAATTTCATAGATTTTTTTTTGCGATCGATTGTAACGAAGCGTTCCGCTTTTGTTGGCAAATCTTCTGATGTTTATCCGTTTATTGGCATAATGTCTGTTTAATTCACTAATTCAATGAATCTCTAAGCTTTTTAGTATTATTGGTTCGCATTCAACTGCCTTGATGATGGAATTGAGTTGGGGTTCTCTTTGTTTTTTATATGTGCCTCATGATAAATAAGAAAGAGAGATGTGCTTACTCTTTATCACGGTTGCTTGACTCGGGTTCGGAGTTAATTCTCATTAGACTGTCCTCTCGACTTGATTCTTGTTGCGTAGTTTGTGAGTATTTCCTGTCGTTATACTCTTTCATATTTCAATTCATAGACAAATAATTTTGATCGTTCAATGTTCATCAACAAATTGAATGAAAAGATATCTTTGGTGTTGTTGGAACTAGCTTCTGTTGACAGATTTTTTGAGGTTTATTTGTATATTAGCATAAAATCTGCTTAATTCACTAATTCGATAAATCTCTCAGCTCTTCACTGTTATTGTTTCACACTGATGACTTGACAGTCGAAAGCGCTTTGCTACCATTCTAAGATTTTATTAAAATTTACACGAAATACAACAAAAGTTTTATTCTACTTATATTGAGACGTCTACACCGCTTAAAGGTTATTAATTGATATTGAAAAGACTAACGTACTATCAGATCACCTCGCAAAAGTATTCACACCACTCTCCGACTACACTTTTCACGTCGACAATGTAAACTATTTCTTAAATACAGCTTGCCAACTTCCAATTCATCTTAAGTACATTACACCAACAGAAACCCGAGAGGAAATAAATAAAACAAACCCACACAAAGCCCCAAGTCTATGACTCATATACTGTTGACATCTTAAAACACACAGAAAATCTCTGCCTACTATCTGCAATATGATGTTGAGTTTAAGTTATTTTTCAATCCAGTAGAAATACGCCCAAATCATAAAGTAACAAAGCCTGGCAAACCTCCTACGGAACCTGCATCGTATCGACCCATAAGTTTACTCCCCCTCATGTGTGAAATATTTGAAAGGCATCAAATGAAATGTAACTTCTGTCATTCTGACGATGATATTGATTTATCGAAACAATTGTCAATTTTTTATAATTTTCAATAACTTTTATTATATTGTGGAATTAACTAGAAACCGTGAGTTTCATTTAAAACACTAATATGAGCAGATTCCACGAAGTAAGGGTCGAGACAGTTAATTTCATGAAAGATATCTGTTCCACAGAATAATTACATTAATCCCAAATCGATGACACAATTTCTGACCATCAGTTTGGATTTCGACAAGTATATTACAGTGTTTGATTTAATGACATTTTATAATAAGTGAGTATGCTTAATTAACCTACTACATAACATATCGTGGGTATACTGCAAATCAAAAATAAAGGTTTTCTGCAAATGATCGTTAAAGTTAATTATTTTTGTGATAAATCATAAAAAGATGTATTGCAATACGTTTTTGTTGCTTACTATGTATTATGAGATATGCAACTAAAACCCTGAAACTAATAGATTTATATTGAACAGTTTTTTTATATAAGGAAAAGTACACTAGACTTGGTCACACATGATGTAAAAAGTGACTATACTGACTTGGTGAAAATACCGTTTATTAAAGCTGGCTCTTTTTTATTGACTCTGGGTTTGTTAGTTATTATAGTTTTTGCAAGGGCTTTTAGATCTTAAAAATCCCTGTAAGTCAATTCCTTAAAATTGTAAGCGCGACTACGTTTGTTTTTCTGTCTAGTTGATCGTGCCAATATAAAAACGTTTAGTAAATCGTTCATGGTATAAATTGAAACATATTCTTTGCCCTCTCAATTGCACAATGCAGTTGACTATTTTGAACAACATACAAAAAAGTGCAGCAATAAATTGGTTCCGGCTCTGGCCGCCACATATATCAGAAAACAAACTAATTTCTTTAAGATTATTTGGAATTTCCTTAATCCAATTAAGTAAAGCTGTGCCTATTTCGCAGCTGCCCCTTTGGCCATTAATTTCACTCCTCATAGCAATATGCCTCATTTGGACTTGCAGTTTCATAAATGGCTAGATTATAAGCACAAAGTTTCATTGCATAGTATATTTGAGATATTTCTGAAGAAGGAATGCGTAAAACACTCTATAGATCGAATGTTGCACTCACAAATATTGTATCAGTAGCTGTACGAACCTTATCATTACTTTCTGCAGCGTCGGCATCATCACGGCGCCTAAGATGTTCACAATATTCTTCCTTTGATATGAATTTTTCTTATATTTTCTCGCAAACTGCGCACTGGTCCTTTTTCGGTAAGGTTGTTGTTTGTGCCGAATATTTTTCGGTATGTTATTTCTGACACGTTCTGTTCATTGCACCCAGAGCATTCAACATAAAGTTCTTACATCTTTGATATTATGAGAGAGGGGTCAGAATATTGACGCTGGATTGATTTATGACAGTAATGCAACTACATTGCTAGAAATGCTTCAATATTATTTTTAACTCTCAGAATGATTCCGTCAGGAGTTTTATTTGGTGGAACATTAAACCCTCGTTTATCGGGGCCATCGAAAACCCAGATGTCATTGCTACCTTTTGAAGCTTTATCCACCGGACCATGACAAATACGGAAGGTCTTTGACATTTAGGCGGAGCAGCTTTAACACAACTGAGTATAAATTTTTTTGTCGCATATAAATCATATTACAGCAATTGGAACAGATTGATTCTCCATCCTCTTCAGAGAAAGCAAAGAAGTATTTGAAAAGGCAATTTTGACAGTTGAATTCCCTTGGCACTTTGGGTGATCTTTGAATATTTTTACTCACCTATGATTAGACGGCAAACCTTCGCGCTTCAGTTTTATTCTTTTTCTAGTTTGTATAATCTCTTTTTCCTCAATGTCAAGTATTCATCACTACTGCCACATTCAATGCTACTAGATGAAGGTCTGCTTGCCTTCGCAAGTAGATCCACTGTTTCGTTTGTCATATCGTCGAATTTTCTTGGCCAGAGGTTCACTATTGTCACTATCGGTGATTTTTAGAACAAAACACAGAAATTAAACACAGACAAACGTAGAAAATTCATCGACAGGTCTATCATTAGAGACGTTCCAATGTTTTACAAAACAGGTAAAAAATTTCCTGGCCTTCTGTATTATCATCTTTAACTGGTAGGTTGGGTTAGACCAAACTGAATTGTAAGGGGTGGTCTGGTGAGTTTCAAGGAGAATGAAAATATGAAACATTAGATTTTGCATAATTGATTCTTCAATTCCTAAAAACACAAAAGTTTACAAAATTGTATGTTTATAAAACTAAAAATGAACTTAGAACAAGTTTCGTTTTCAAAAAGTCACACAAAAATCCCCATGCTAGTTCAAATTAGTAGTAAAATAACTAATTATTATAACATTTAAAAATGTAGGTAAATTATAACGCGTTTGTCTGTTATTTTTAATTTTTTATAAATAAAAAACTTTTACATCATGCCAACTTTTTGGGCCACTCTGTATAGTTTAGTATTATCAAATGTGCGTTTTTGACTCAGTTAGTCATATACCTAACTAATTGATCTTGTATTCCTTTTTTTAATAAAAAAAACGGTACCAATATACTGCAGTGGAGGCTTTTTTTAACATTTTAATTGTCAAGGTCAATATTGCTGAATATTCTATATTTAAAAATCAAACTGGACAGTAACATAACGGTTATGATAGTACTATTATTCATATAGGGCGTGTTTATGCAACAAATAAAGTAAAATCTACGAAAAATAATAAATAATTTAGGTGTTAACATGAAAACTAACCTCAAAAAAGTATTTTCAATGTATTTACACATACCTTCCGCATCAACATGTAGTATCATATTGTTCTTGCATTACAACAGACACAACTTTCCTCCAGAATCAATCCTAACTATAATTTGGATCAACTTATTTTAATATGCAATATAAACAATAATTATTTAGAGAGCAAACAAAACAAAAGCCGCGATGTCAACAAACAAGACTAATCATGACCACAGAAAGTGACCACTTTTACGTGATATCTTTTATTTATAAAGTATGAATGATTAAGTCAAGTTGGTCATTTTTTCCTGTAATGTTGTATATTTGTGATCAATTGGCCTCAAAAACAGAAATTTGCCGATTCTTCACTTTGTCACTTTTTGCAGTATAACCACGATATTAATACATCGTTTGAAATCAAATGTATGACTATATGTTATAAAAAGAATATAAAAGTTCAGGTCAGCAATTTCAATTAACTTGATTGTAGTCTAATCAATATCCAATTTCTACTGATGACATACCAAAAGGAATAAATCCAATTTAACGTGAAGTTTTAATGCATTCAACTAACATTCCAGTTTCATCGTGAAAGTATCTACTTTTATGAGCATTGATTATTTTGTTCTGTTCTTCACTAATAATAGAAAGAGATGACACTTATTAATTATATCGGTTATATTATCAGATATTAATGACGTCAAGGTAAAGGTAAATAATTTTAAGTGTAGATGTTCGACGAATAGAATAGTCAAAACTAGTCACACAAGTCTTTTTATAGCGGCATTTACACGTCCGATGGACGACCTCAGCCGGACTAACATCCATACTCGAGGGTGGTCTATTGGCATCAACATAAATTATAAATCTGACATGAATCAATTGAGTAATATCTATTTTAATATTCTAAATCAAATTGAAGTATCACCCCATACAATTAAAAGTAATTTCAGTTTCGTCTCCCTATAATTAATTCGAGTCTACACTTTTTATAACAAAAAACTACTTTTAACTTTATCAACATACTTAATTTGTGAAGTACCTACTGTTTAAAAATTTTGGAACATGTAATGTTGTTTTTATTTATATTTCAATTAATTGACTCCAATTCTGTAAGTAGTGATTTTAAAATATTTTATTACTGTATTGTTTTCATTTAAATAATCTTGTTTTTCATCCTGTAGTTCGCTCCTTATGAAGCCCTTAAACAATGGAGTAACATTGAGTGAATTTTAATAATGTAACAAATGTTGGTTCTACCTGTATAATAATTTGTTAACGATTGCCAAATTAGATTAGATTTCAAAATTAGTTATCTATACGAATACGCGATTTCACTCTCATATTCAGAAACCAAATAAACTATGCTGGTCTCTCATGTCCACAAATAATTAAAAATTCCGCATTTCGTTCGCTCCATTTAAATAATTTCACGTGGCTTGCATCAGGCAAAGGTCATTTTAAAACCCCTTTTTTTCACATATATATTCAGGAAAAATTTCGAAATGAAATATGGTTGACACAAAAACGTGCAGAGACCGACTTCAAACAACCCAATGAATGAAGATTAAAAATTTAAAGAGTCATTTGCAGGGGCGCAGGACGCCATCTGGTGTCTATTGAATCGGAAATTGCTTATTCGGATGAATGGGTCGTAGAAAGTTATGAGAGCAAAAATGAATAGTGATTAAATAATGATAGGCGCTGCTAGCGGTCGTCATAATATTGCAATACGCGTTAGGATAATTGGAATCATACAGATATTGCAACCTTAAGCTAAAATCACCATTGGGTAAAGATAAAATTGTCTCGTCTCGCCTTTTCCAAAGAATACGACCAGCTCAAGAGTATTTACATTTTTTTCCATATGATTCATACAGTGTTATGAACTCAATGGAATTGAAAAATTCATAGTTGTAATTTAATGAAGCTTAAAATTTGCCTTTCATTCTCAGTACAGAACGTAGAACTGATGCGTGACGTTTTGAAATATATTTCATCTATATATTCTTTTTGATAACATTTTAACAAAAAATTGATGAGCAACATCGACATACTTTTTGATGTATTCAATTCTCAGCTTTTCTTCATATACCAGTTAATAAACGATTTATTTGTTTCTCCTGACACATAAATAAACTTTTCATTCTCCAAGGTATGTTTAAAATATTTTCAGGTTCACGTTCAATAGGAGAATACATATAATTATATCATTGAAATGGCAGATATACTGATGAGATATTTCAATTCTACTTACTTCATATAGACATACAGACATTGCAAACGAAAAAATATTACTATTTTTGAAAAAATTCAAACAAGTAGTGACTCAAATTTGAATCATGGTCCGGTTTTCATAGCAAGCCTACAAATCCCATAAAATGAGCTTGGTATTCCCAATTGAACATAAGTTACATACGTCCTAGTAACAGCATCACATACATTTACTTTGTTCCAATAAACACTGATTCTAGATAACAAATCCAAACACAAATAACTGATGTTCACTCTCCATAATTGCAAATGGCCTACACATACTTTTTTACCAAGTGTTGTGCATATCTTAATAATCTCGTCCATGTATATGATAAACAACAATAACGGGCTTAGGCTCCCCCCTTATCTTAGTCCTATATTTATATTAAATTTTTCGGATATTTGGTTATTTTTTATGACTGCGTTCTCGTTGTTGTTATACATCGTTTGTATCATTCGTATCAGTTTCCCATTTAATCCTGTTTCTGCTTGTATTCTCCACAATCTTTCTCTAGGTACTCTATCAAAGGCTTTTTCCAGACCCAAAAAAGCTACGAACAGTTGGTTTTTTTATTGCCTTTTCTATCATCTGTTTTATAGTGAATATGTGGTCTTGGGTACTTCTTCCACTTCTAAATCCACTTTGTGATTTTTCTAATGTATCTTCTATTGTCGATTTAATTCTTTTTTCTAGCACTTTTCCCATTATTTTCATCACGGTGTAAGTTAATGTTATCCCTCGATAGTTATTGCAGTCTTTCATATCTCCTTTTTTAAAAATTGGTACAATGAGCGCCTTCTGCCAGTCAGTTGGGAGCACTTCTCCTTCTATAACTAACTTTGTTGAGTATGTGTCGCAGTATATCTCTTCCTTTTTGTCCAATATTTTTTATCATCTCTGTTGTAATTTTGTCATAGCCAGTTGCTTTTCCATTTTTAATTTTTATTATTACTTGTTTTGTTTCCGCCTTACTTATTATCATTTCTACATCCAGGGGCATATTAATTCGGATTTTTTTCTTTTTACCTTCTGTATCATCAAGTAGTTCTTGGTAATACTATGAATTGTTCCTCTTCTGTTAATAGTTCACCATGCTTATTTTTTATAAAATATGTTTCCTACTTCTTTTCTGATCTCATATTCTTTAATGCGGTATAGAAAAGTTTCTGGTTTACTTTAGCGTCAACTTCTATTTTTTCTCCAAATTTCTTCCATTGTTCGTTCTTGGATGCTTTAATCAGTTCTTTAGCTTTCTTTATATGTCCATTTTTAATTGATGTTCCTCCTTTATTTTCTTCATTTGCTCTTATTCTAATTATCTTTTGTATCTCTCTGTCCTTTGGTGACATGTCTTCTTGAATGAATATTTTGTGTTCTTCTTTGTTCCTTAATCTATTTTTGTTTTTCATAACCATCTGTTTATCATTTCCATTGCTTCATTTAATTAGACACGTTTTCTCTCCCAATTTAATAGCCTCGTACACTTTCGCTTTCCAAAAAATTTGCTAATCTCTTCTACTAAATCTTCTTTTTTGGAGTATTTATCTCTATTCCTTGTACTACAATAGTATTACGTCGTTTCTCATTTTCTATGCGATCCAATCGGTTTTCTGGCTGTTTGCAAAAATTTTCCATTTTTTCATTATTTTTATTCATGAAATTGACTGATTCATAGAGCTTTTTCAGTTCCTATGAACAAATGTAATTTTGATAGAGAGATTAATATAATTAGACAAATAGCAACATCTAACGGTTATCCATTAGATATGATAAATAAGCTAATTAGTGAAAAAGAGAAAAAAGTGGCATTACAACTAATATATCCTAAACAAGCTGATGAATTTAAAACTTATAAAACCATCACATATGCAGGAAATATTTCTAATAATATTTCAAAGATAATATCTTCAGCAACGGATACAACAATTTCTTTTAAAACAGAAAGTAACGTTAGTACAAAATTGTTAAATGTAAAAACAAAAATACCACTATTAAAGAAGTCAGGTATATATAAACTCAGATGTCCAGAATGTGATGCTGTCTATTTGGGTCAGCCCCTTAGGAATTTTTAAATACGATACAGTGAGCACTTACGAGCATACAGATTAAAACCACCAGATAAATCCCACTACGCAAAACATCTACTTGACACCAGCAGATCAGCAGATATAGTTTTCCTGGTTTTCTATATCATTGCACAGTTATACTGATCTTAATTGGAAAAATGATATCCAGGATATCACCATAGGGCTAATAATATCTAAGCTTCAATATTTGTAATATCACATCTTCTTCTTTTCTCTATAAACATATATTAGGCCAATCACAAGTAAGGTTACTTCTTGGTCTAGCCAAAAATAACTACTAAACATCAGGTAGGCATAAAATGAAATGTAACTTCTGTCATTCTGACGATGATATTGATTTATCGAAACAATTGTCAATTTTTTAGAATTTTCAATAACTTTTATTATGTTGTGGAATTAACTAGAGACCGTGAGTTTCATTTAAAAACACTATTTTTATTCAGTTTTTCATTTTCAATTTTGAGTTCTAACATTTCTTCCTTATACTCTTTCTGATCATTCCTCATTTGCTTGTTCTCACTCGATAGTTCAGTTATAGATTCTCCCATTTTCATCGTCATTCCCTTCAATAAAACTATGTCTTCTTCTATTTTTTTGTTGCTGTTTTTGGTGATTTCTTAATGGTTTTAATTTTCTTATTTTCCTCCTCATCCCGTTCTTCATCTTCATCTTCCCAATCGCTTCTCCTTTTCATGTATGTATCGTCTTCACTTTCCATTTTTATCTAGATCCGCTCGTGTCTTTTCTATAGTCTCGACATACTTGTTGTTTGTTCACTAAACGTTTTTTAATTTCCTTATCAGTTCTGATATTGAATTATTTACTGGTAGTTTTTTTACTTTTCCGCCCAACCTTTCTATATGCGAGAAAAGTATTGGTTTACATAAAAAAAAGTAAGAATTTTGAAATTTTTCTTTGAGTTATTTTCACGTTTTCTATCAACAACACGAAAAAACGGTTTTTAGAAAAAAATCCTTTGTGTATGTCGTCTTCGTCGTCTTGCATGTCTTGTTAGCACGATACAGAGTCCGGAGTGCAACAAGTCATACATTTTATGATTGAGTATTGTTAAGGACTTGTCACAGATGAGCCCTATTGATTTTCAGTTCACCAGAGCCAGTACAACGGGTGCTATGGTAATTGAAGTACGACATTCTGTCATTTTTTGAGACATTTCAGTTTGTTAACACGATACAGCCTCCGGAGTTCAACAAGTCACCAATTTTATGATTGAATATTATTCAGGACATCTCACTGATGAAACCTATTTATTTTCAGCTCACCAGAGCCAATACACTAGGTGCTTCAGTACTTTAAGTACGATATTTTTGTCATTTTTGGAGAAGTTTCAGTTTGTTAGCACGATTCAGCCTCCGGAGTATCTACAAGTGACCAATTTTATGATTGGATATTATTCAGATCATACCAAAGATGAACCCTATTGATATTGAACTCACTAAAGCCAGTACAACGGGTGCTATGGTACTTGAAGTACCAAATTTTTGTCATTTTTGGAGAATTTTCAGTTTGTTAGCACGATACAGCCTCCAGAGAGCATACCATTGATCAATTTTATGATTGAATATTGTTCAAGGTGTCTCACAGACGTACCCTATTGATTTTCAGTTGACCAGAGATAGTACAGCGGGTCCTATAAATCCAGATATACTAAATTCTGGGTTATTTTTGGAGAAATTTCGGTTTGTTAGCACGATATTTCCCCCGAAGTGTATACAATTAACAATTTTATGATAGAATATTGTTCAGGGCCGCAGATGCGGAAAAGTTAGTTTTAATCTTTACAACCGTTTATTTTGCTGTATGTTCATACATTTTATGCTGTTACTGGTAATTTGGATTAATAATTAGATTGTATTACTTGTTTTAACTGTTGATTGTTATTCTATTATCCAAAATAGTTTGCGGCGCCTTACACACCGTTGTAGAAACTTTTATATTTTGATAACTCGTATTATTTCAGAAATTTGAGTTTCAATACAGAGTGATACTTTAACGCTGCTTGCTCGTCACGAACCTAGGACTGTACTCCTAATTATCCTTTTATATGAGCAAATAATCCGACCAATACTCTTTAATATAATACCCCAAAATATTATTATTCATCCTAATCACACTTAAAGCCATTGCAGTACAAGTCAAGTATATACGTATGTATCTCTGTACTTTCTGATTTCGATGATATTCTCGAACCACATACCTCGATATTATTCATATTCACTGAAATTGTCTACCAAAACCGCTAAACCAAAAGCTCAGAGCCGCAAATCGCGCAGTAGATACCCTGATACTGTGTAATATTCTGCATTGTAAACTAAAGATATAACCTTTTTGTCATCCCACAAATTTACAGGCAATTAAAACTTTCTAGTGTGGTGGGAACGCTACATATCCTACAACCTACCCCTAAAAATTCTGCTAAGTTGCCTATCCCACTCCTCTCTCCTCATTCACTCTATTTTCGAATCTTTGTTTCTCAGCTGCTGTTTGTCAGGAAGTTATTATTATGAATAATGTACATAGGATGGATAAAATTTTTATCAAGCAAATAACCACTATCTGGACACTATAGTTTCTTGTCTTTGTTAGATCGAATATTCGAAATGTGTTTTGGGTCTGTGTCATCAATTGATCAGATCAATGTTCGATATGGAATCCTAGAAGACCGAACATTTGTTTAATCCGTAATGAATCATTAAAAGGTAATTGTGTACTTTACATATTCTATACTGAAATGTATGAGTTTATCTAACTCCTACAAAACCAGAACAAGAAATCGGGACCTAGAATAAACGGAAAGTATTAAAAAAAAATAATTAATTACTCCCGATTGTTCTGAAATATATATGCTTTGAATGTATGAATACTTATTAAGTGAAAATAAAGCAATCAGATAGGAAACAATTTAAACGCAATCTAAATATTTTGATAATAATTTCAGGCTGTGACCTGAAAACAAGAACGCAATTTGTCACACACATAATGAGTGGTAATTTTGGTAAACCGCCCTTCTGCATAAGTCCGTTCTCCATTATGACACAAAATGTACTGTTTGCACGCGTTTGATAATCGAATTAAAACAAAAATTGCAATACTACTTCAACGTAATTTGTTCATACGATAGACCCGTTTCCTTATATCGAATATAATTTTATAATAGTTTTAGATCCAACTATTTATAGTATAGTATATTCAAGTAAATTGATTAATATAGCTGCGAAGAAGAGTTAATGACTACCGTATCAAATATCAAAATAATTGATAATGAATTATTTTACTGAACACATTATTTAAAATTGCATTTTTTTATTAAAAATTAGTGGCATCCACAAAAATGTTTTACCGACGGAACAATGTTGGTCCTATATAGTAATTACAATCTTTTTTTATTGACGTGATTTACGTGTCTGGACATCTAAAGGTCTTTGACACGGGAACAATATAAGGTACAGTACAGATTAAATAACAATTTAAATCACAACAGTGTTACAATATTAAAAAAATTGATCAATATTGAGTTGAGAAGGCGGCAGTCATTACGGAAATGAATCACGCCAATAAATCTGTTGGTTCAATCAATTATATTTCCAATTGTTCCATTAATATTAAAACGTCTTCGAGCTGTCTGTTATTCGTGGCACTTCAATAGTAAGTCGAGTATCTGTACAGAATTCGCATTTAGGAGGATCTTCTGAGGCCATAAGATATCCGTGGGTGAGGCGAGAATGCCATATTTGCAGTCTGTTTAATTTTGTTTTTCCTAGTCATTGGGGGGAATTTAGGTGTGAGAATGGTGGGTTGTATTGAATGGAGTTTAGTATCTAGATGGTTCCAGTGATTTTTCCATTTTTGGAGTGTGAGTTGCTTGACGATGGGTTTCATGTCTTGGGTGAGGTAAACATTTTCTATTTTTAAGTCGGAGGAACATGTTTGTTTTGCTGCTTGGTCTGCGATTTCATTCCCGGTTATTCCCACGTGTGATGGTATCCAGATGATGTAAACCAAAATACCATTGGAATAGAGATGGTGGCAGGTATTGTGAATTTATTGGACTATTGGATGCAGTGAATAAATGTTTATCAATAAGTGTCTCGATGAGAGAGAATCTGTATATACTGCTATAGTGCTGTTGTTATCTGTTGGAGCGTTCAAAGCTTCCAGTATTCCAAATGACTCTGCTGTATAGACGCTACTAGTATCGGGAAGTCGGTATCTTGCAACTATAGAATTTTCGTCAGTTACAACACAACCGACACCCTCTGCGTTTTTTGATGCATCGGTATACAAAACTTTATCAAACTGATGAGAAAGTAAAATTCTCCTGGATTCCCGCACAAGTACTGCGTTGAGTGTGTCCAATTTGTGGTAGCGACTTACATGATTGCAAGATTAATTGTTCCCAACAGCGATTGTAGTAATGACACAGCTATTGAAATTGTTTCGGGATGTCCTTCAGGGGTGCGTGCAGAGTTGATAAGGTTAATGACAGGGTTGTCAGGACAGGCTGCGATTTTACAAAAGTATGATAGTAGTAGATGCTGTCTACGTATGAAGAGAGGGGGTTCGAATGACTCAACGAAAATGCTTTCGGAAGAACTAGACCTGAAGGCACCAATACAAATACGTAGAGCTGTGTTCTGAATTGTGTTAGGAGATTTAAATGCTTCCATAATCCAATTTAGAGCGAATGAGGGCTCTATAGATCCGTAAGAGTGGTTATTCTTCAACTCCCCATTGATGATTAGCCATTGATTTTAAGATATTCATTCTAATAAGGCAAGCTCCTTTTAAGTCCATAATCTGCTATTTCCATGACAATCTTTTGTCAAATGTTACGCCTAAGAAATTTTGGTGCTTAACAAGTTCAAGCGGACCGTCATTTAAGTATAAAAGTGGAAAGATCGTGCTATCTCTCCTGCTGAAATAGTTAACTTTTGATTTAGATGCCGAGAACTGAAGGCCGAGATTTATAGACCAATCATGGATGGAATTTAGAGCGTTTTGAAGTAGACAGCATGTGCTTCTTGTTACTTTACCCTGACAAAAAATTATGAGGTCATCCGCGTAGAGCGTGTACTTAACTGGGGCAATTATGGAATTGCATATATCGTTAATGCTAAGAATAAATAGGGTAGGGCTGAGTATCGCGCCTTGTGGGACATTATGTGGAAAATAAGAAGAAGATATTTGCCCATTTGCTGTTACCTTGAAGGATCTGTTTGATAAGAAATTTTGTATAAAGGAGAAAATATAACCATGAAACTTTAGGTCTATTAGTTTTTGAAGGATTGAGGTTTGCCAAACAGTGTCGAATGCACTGTCAATGTCCAGTGCAACTGCTACAACGTCACTTCTATCACTAAAAGATTGATAAATTTATGTTTGAAGCATAATTAAATTATTCATGGTTGATCTATTTGTTCTAAAGCCTGACTGCACAGGGTTAAGTATATTATTTTTTTCGAGAAACTGAAGTAGACGTTTGTTGACAATTTTTTCTAGTACCTTGCATAGTGTGCATGTTAACGATATTGGTCTAAAAAAATTGCCGTGTTTGACTTATTCTTTTTGATCGGCATTATGATCGTTCCCTGCCATGCATTAGGAAACTGCTGACTACACTATATTCGATTATAAAGTTCGACTAGTTTGATCTTTGACGTAGGATGTAAATGTTTGAGGAAAATAGATGGTATGTTGTCAGGCCCTGCAGCAGTATTTTTTAAAGAGGAGAGAATGATATTTAGTTCAACTAAGGTAAACTGACTGTTGATTGGATGAAGGTTAGGGGTGGTATCATCGGAATTTTCAGCTATATTTATTTGGTTAGAGGGGGGTTTGATAATTTTAGTTTCGTTTTCGAAATGTTGGGCAAGAATATCCGCTATTTGCTGGTCGTTTGTGACAACATTTCCTTGGTGTAGTAGATCAGGTACTTTATTAGTACTACTGTTTTGGCCTTTCAATCGTCGTATCTTAGACCAAACTTGAGCTGGGGATATGTCTGTGGTTATTGTACTGGTAAATTTGTTCCACGAGTCTTTTTTAGTTGACTTAAGTATTCTCCTAGCTTGAGCTTTGGCTTTTTTTAAGTTAATTCGATCCAGTTCGTTCCTAGTTCTGCGGTACTTGTTAAGACATCTGTTGCAATTTTCCACATCTTGGTAACAGGTGTCGTTCCACCAAAGAACTGTTTTCTTCGAGGGGTTGATTGAGAAGTTACCTATACATCTTTCAGCGGAGGAAAGCATTGCATAAGTGAACTGCTTGACAGCTTCATCTAGGTTATCATGGTGGGTAAGATCATTTCCTTGACAGTTTCCTCGAAGGGATCCCAATTTGCATTCTTTATTTTCCATTTGCTGTTTAGAGGTTGTGGTTTTTGGTTCGTTGTTGAAAATTAAGGTGGGAAAGTGGTTGCTGTCATATAAACTGTCAATTTTGTTCCATGTTAGCGAAGAAGCTAGCCTGGGGTCGCAAATACTCAAATCAATAGAAGAAAAGGAGCCAGATTGGACATGAAAATATGTGTTACTGCCTGTATTGAGAATGTTAGCAATTGTAATGTTTAGAACATTTTCAACAGATTTACCTCCTGCAAAGTTTCTTTCTGAGCCCTACATCTGGTTATGAGCATGGAAGTCACCGACTAATATAAAAAGAAAAGGAAGTTGATTAATTAGATTGCTGAGCTTAGATTCTTTCAAAGCGTAATTGGGAGGAATGTATAAGCTACATATGACAATTCTGAAGGGGCAACAAACAGTTACAGCAATAGCTTCTAGTTCAGTGATCAGGTGATATTCTTGGTGAAATATATCGTTAGAAATGAAAACTGAGGTTCCACCACTGGCGCGTGAGAGGTTAGGTCTGATAAAATAATGACCAGTGTAACTTCTGAGATACGGATTATGAGAATTTCGGAAATTCGTTTCTTGTAAACAGATAAGGTCAGGAGAGTAATCACTAATGAGTTGTTGTAGAGATTCTAAGCGGGGGTAAAATCCGTAACAATTCCATTGAATTAGAGTGAAACTGAAATATTAGGAGTTATGTGATTAATAAGAGGATTTTTGTGATGTTTGGGATACCTGAGATACTGTGAAATTTTGCGAGTCTGCGAAGTGTTGTGATTATTGTGAACCGTCCGAACTGTAATCCTCTTCGTGTGAATCACTTTAATGTTCCTTGAAATCCATTCGAAGCTGATCTTTTGGTTTTCTTGTTATTCGGGTTATTCTGTTTTTAACCGATCTCTCTGTAAGAGTTGGATAAAGTAGATTTAGGTTAGAGATAAGAGACTTAATGTCATTAGTATACTTTAAGGCTTCCTGGTAAGGATTGCGTCTACCAAAGCTGTTTTCCAAGTATGCTTCAAGATTATCTATTGGAAGGATATATGTCTCAGGATTAACTTGGTATGCTTTTTGTATACATTGTTCTGTTATCTCTGTTAAATTAGCTTCTTCAGAGGAGCTCGACCTTGCTTTCTAATTTTTTTTCTTTTGAATATCGGTGATAGGTTTAGGGGGGGGGGCGATTGGATTAATCGTCAGCATCAGGAGAACTGGCTATGTCACTTGAGATTTCGGAACGGCAACGTTTTTAGCCCAAGAGTTTTTATCACATTTTCGACCTGTTCATGAGGAATGGAGGGGGAAATATTAGATATGAGAATCCTTTTAGTAGGAGAGACGAGTCTACGAATCTTTATGGTAGTGTTATTTATTGTTATTATAGGGTGTGATTTGAGGAGGTTATCTACAAGTTCGGAGTTAGCAAGATATATAGAAATTCGATTATTTGAAATTCTGGAGGCAAACGAAATATTTTTTGGACCAATAACTTTACCTATTCCTTGCACGTAGTCGAGGAACTTTAAATTGTCTTCTGCATGCATCACAATAGCTTGATCTTTTTTTGGAAAGCATTGTTTAGGTGCTGTCTTAACTGCTGATACGTAAGATGTTTAAACTGAATTGTTGAGTGAAATTTTGGGAAAATGCCCTGCCCTTATACTTAAAAGCAGTATATAATGTTTATTGTAGGTTTATGTAAACTCATTGGATAATATATAATCCATAACGAAAAATCTGCTCATCTACGCCTCTGTTTCATGAGAAGGCTTGAACCAGGTAATTAACAATGTAAATAAATTGTTCAGTAAAAAATAGCTTGATAAGAAACTGGATCAAAAAGTCTACTATTGATAGTACATATACATGTAATTATCAGCACCAAAGCACAAAATAAATTGACTTATTTATCACGAGAATAGAAGAGCAAAATACAGACGATGTTACTCGTTCAAGTACAAATGTTGAACTAACTACGAACAATATTGAACTAACTACTATTTACAACATCAATATCGTTAAGGAAGTTTATTAATTTGTCTATTGGACAAGTTCACCAAGTAAATCTTTCAGATTAATAGGGATATCATGTGTTTTTCTTTGGAAATGATATTTGCTGAAATCAATACGTGTTTCAATGATAATATTTCATCACTTGTATTGCATTTGGGAAGCTCTGTTTTAGTCATTAAGAATGGATGCGTTAGCCTAGTGTACCCTAAACGTAATCGTTATTATGTCTGCCTTTCCAAGGTGTAACCATCGATTTTACATGTATCAACATTGAGTTACTGCGATGCCACTCTTTTTGCCACATACCGGACAATTTGTTTTTATAAAAACCTTTCAAATCACTGCTGGCACATTTTAGAACTGTACCCGAGTTATTACTGCAAGACGCGCACATTTATCAGCTTTCTCGTTACCTCTAATGCCAATGTGGGATGATATCCAGATGAGCTGAACGTTTATTGGGTCTTCTTGAATTCATTTAAATTAGCATTTCATTAACTTTCCAAAGAGATGATTTTGATATAAATGCTGGATTGACGAAACAAAACTTAAAGAATTTGTGAGTATCAAAAAATTAAGTTTTGAGCGTTTATATGCTTAAGGGTTTCATATGGTGCATACAGTTTTGCCGAAAATATACTGCAGAACATTGGGAGTTTAAACAGAAACTGATTTCTGGGAGTAACAAAAGCACATCCTACTCCTTCGTTGGACAGCGATCAGTCATTTCCAGAAATTTATATTTGAATATAGACAACTATCCTGCACCATCCTGTATCATCCAAATTTGACTCAACATAACTATAACTTTTAGATATAAATGTGAATGGCTGGTTTGTATCTGTAATTAAATATATTTTATATTAATACAAAAAACTTAGTTTCGTCTTATTGTTATCCCCAAATAATTATTTGTTATTACCTCCAATATCAACTTTCTAAACTTTTTCCTTGGAAATTCCTGTAAGTCGGTATTAGTGTTACTAACTGAAAGAAAAACAGTTCAATAAATAGGTATGCGTTTTGTGGAGGTACAATTAAAATAAAGATACAAGGATAATTTAAGGGTCACAACATATTCATTTTACAGTATGTACATACTGACTTCAAGTCTTTATTAACCTACTTACCCTGCACAAATGAAGATGGAATGGCTGTTCGCTTGACTAACTTGGATTATATCGTCTTGTCTAAAGTGTATCGTTCGCGATACCGATATTCATACTTTTTTTATGACTTTCAACAATTCATGAAACATATCCAATTAAGTTTTTTGCTATGAAAAGCGGTGCTGGCTACTGATCATACCTATACATCCTGGGACACAACATATATTCTTGTTTAGAGTTAACGTCATGTTATGATACACCTTTAACAATAACAAGTTCTTAAAAAATACAGTAGAATTATGAAAGCAAAGCTAATGCCAAGTTACCTTTGACTGTAATTATTTGTCACTTGTTAGCAGATTCTACAGGTTGCTGTAATCTGTATAGCGATAGTAGCGCCATCCATTGATCGGCCGCGGTTTATTTATTCCTATTTGGTATATTCAAGTTTCTTTACTAAGTGGGAGTATACTGTGGACTAAACCTGACATTTCTCTCATTTTAACTTCAAATATTTTGCATAAAATCAATAAAAGTTCCATGAATTGTCTGAAATATTCTGAAAAACATTGCCTAGAAACAAATTGAACTATCAAATACAATAATTCCGCTTTAAATTGTGTTTTATTGCCCTTCTAATCTGTTTAATGTTATCCCTATGAACATGTCTTCATTCTGACCCCATATCTTGGTCTGGCACTTCTATCACTCCAATCTTACGACACATAGCTTACTACACTCCCTAATATCTATTAAAGATAAGGGTACTGAGACAATTTACAAAAATTTATAAATTCAAAATGAAATGATTCACTTCGCACAATTATTATAGGGTACTATGAGTTGTCTCATGTCCCTAGTAAATGTTTCCATACCCAAAAGTTATCTAGAATAGTTGGTTTTTGTAAATGTATGCAAAACTTACTATTTATGTCATATGTTATGACCTTGTTACATGAACAATGTTAAGAGTGTAGTTTAAAGTAGTCCTAGATATTCTATAAGTTGCTAAACTTGTAATTGGGTATTGAACTCAAGTTCTGATGCCTTGTTTTCACTATATTTAATGTTAACATCTCAAATTTTCATTAATTTGAATGTTTGTAGTTAAAATGAACATTATCCTTTCTCATAATGAACTCATATATAGTAATTATACACATAATTGATACCTTCCATAAAGGATTTGACTTCTAGGTTTTTCATAACTCATTAAGACCTAATATTGCTGATTAGTATTTTATTAAAACATGTTATAGGATAATATTTCATTAAACTTTATCCATATTTATATATTCAATTTAAAAAAATCTGTAAGCATATGATTTATTAAAACAAGACTTCCCTACTCTTCAACTTTTAATATAATCTATTTGTAGAATATTAGAAAGCTATTTCAAGTTTACATGTCTGTCCATCATTATCAAAATCCAAAGTTAATATTTTTGCTTAACATTATAATAGTAGTAATATCAACCCTTATTATTCACAATTTATTTCTGCCGGCCTAAAATGTATAACGGGCGTGAGAATGGTCAATTAAATTTACATTGCGTGTGCAAAAGGCAATTTATTTGTACAAATACACAATGTACCACAAAATCAGACAACAGGATGCTGCCGAGTTGCTACATAATTACAGTTTCCAGAATGGAATAATGAGGGATTTTACGATTTGGCGTATATCTACGTAATGAAATGTCCAATGATAAACGTTACATTTCATTTTGAAAGAAGCTATACATTGAGAAATAAATATTAATTATCACATAAAGCCATTGAAATTTGTTACCAAAAATATGTCTGTGGATGAAAAATATTCAGCAACTCAATTTCAGATAAATTTTTCTAATGGCAGATAAAATAAACGGTTTTGAAGATTGAAACTAACTTTTCCGCATCTGTGGCCCTGAACAATATTCTATCATTAAATTGTTACTTGTATACACTTCGGGGGATGTATCGTGCTAACAAACCGAAATTTCTCCAAAAATAATCAAAAATGTAGTATATCTGGATTTATAGAACCCGCTGTACTCACTCTAGTCAACTGAAAATCAATAGAGTACATATGTGAGATAGCTTGAACAATATTCAATCATAAAATTGATCAATCGTATACTCTCTGGAGGCTGTATCGTGCTAACAAACTGAAAATTCTCCTAAAATGACAAAAATTTGGTACTTCAGGTACCATAGCACCCACTGTGCTGGCTTTAGTGAGCTGAATATCAATAGGGTTCATCTTTGAGACGCTCTGAGTAATATCCAATCATGAAATTGGTCACTTGTATATACTGCGGAGGCAGTATCTTGCTAACAAACTGAAACTACTCCAAAAATGACAATAATATCGTACTTAAAGTACTGTAGCACCTGTATTGGCTCTGGTGAGCTGAAAATCAATAAGGTTTATCTATCAGATACCCTGTATAATGTTCAATCATAAAATTGGTGACTTGTTGAACTCCGGAGTCTGTATCGTGCTAACAAACTGAAATTTCTCAAAAAATTACAAAAATGTTGTACGTCAAGTACCATAGCACTCGCTGTACTGGCTCTGGTGAGCTGAAAATCAATAGGGTTCTTCTGTGATATGTCCTTAACAATATTCAATCATAAAATTGGTGACTTATTGCACTCCGGAGGCTGTATCGTGCTAACAAGACATGTAAGAAAAAGTGGCTGACGACAACGACGACGACGACATGCACACAGGATTTTTTTCTAAAAACCGTTTTTTCGTGTTGTTGTTGATGGAAAACGTGAAGATTACTCAAAAAAAGTTTCAAAATACCAACTTTTTTAGGGGTAAACCAATACGTTTCTCTCATATTAGATAGGTTGGGCGGAAAAGTAATATATGTTATTGGGAATTATCTATTGATGTGAGGGCAAAGTTTCAACCACCGAAGTGATTCGTATCTATTATCATTTCACTACGAGTTATTAATGTAATTATTGTTTGATCCATCTTATTGCGAATGCTTTCTGCTGTATCTGCTGGCTGAGTTCATGAACCCTTTACATTAAGCAATCAGTATTGGCCTCATTGGTAGGCTACTTCCTCCGCAGATGAGATGGTAGATTCTGCCCATTACAATTTTGGCTCTAATCGTAAAGGGTAAATTTATATTTGTACGTGACTGTGTACTCTAGTTATTTGATAGGATTGGGTGTCGATTATTGTCCGTTCATGTTGAGCTGGTATTACAAAGAACAATGTCAACGAAATTAGGATGCTGATATTGATGTGGTTTTCCTAAATTAATCGTGTGTTGGGTGAAATTACAGTTATCATATAACAAGCGTGGTCTGCGAACATAACTGTTAAGGTCCTTGAAATAGTAGGAAATCTATGTATGAAAATGTGGTAAACGATGGGCGATAAGACTGATCTATGTAACACTCTTGCGATAATATGATTTGAAGCTATGAAATTGATATGAAATTTACAATTGCAAGTAAAAACATAAAAGTTCGATGATATACTATGAACATTTTCGAATAAATAATTTAGTGTTGAATTCTGGAGCTTTAGGAAGTTAAATGCTTTTTGTCAATCAAGTGTCACAGTGAGAGAGGGTTTTTTATGCGAAATTCATCTATGACATGGTCGAACACTCGAATAATGTGTGAAATCATACTGCGACCACCTCTAAATCCATACTGCGCAGAGGAGATGATTTTGAATTTCAATTCTGTGTCTTCCAGTCAGCGAAGTCTGCGAAGAATGATTTAATCCATCATCCTTGCTATATGGTTGAGGAGCGAAACGACCTATAACTATCGTCATAGCATGGCTGTTGATTAGCTTTTGGTTTGAATATGATATTGAGAGCACATCTGAATATTTTCCGGATTTTGATATGAAGTTTTGTATACAAATGATTCATATCAAGAATCGGCGTGGCAGTTTTTAAGTCAAATATTGTCGATATCGTCACTCGCAAAGATTGGTTCCTTCCTCGATAATGCCATATAATTCGTGAATGGACAATACATATTCTGTCATGAAATAAACTTCACGATAAAGGCGAAACATATTCAATGGGGTTTCACAACTATAAACAAATCAGTTCCTCATAAAATAAATTGTTCCATTACTATATGTCCTATATTATTTGTTTTGTGGATAAATAACCAAGATGTACATAGGAAAAATTATACCTTGGTCAAATGTTCTTATATTCGGCACCCATTTGCAAATAGATACTTGTACTTTTGACCGACTGGCTATAAAGGAAAATAGTACCCAAAGGCAAATATTTGTAGTCCAATACTGCCGAAGAATTTCAAACTTTCTTCCGTTGTAGTGTTCTGTTGCTTTTGATTTGCAGTTTGAAACATATGAGATTCACTAATAAATGCCAATATTGAACATATACACATTCCATTTATTCAAATTAAATATTTTCTCTATAGCTTATCTCCTCAATAAAAACGATATGCAGCTTACTTCAGAGTATCATTCTAGTTGATTAATTCTTATGAGAACCTCTCGAGAATTGAAAAAAATAAACCCAAACAAATATCTTATTAAAAAGGTAGTGGATCATCATTTTTCTCCATCATCCTGCTTACAAAGTGAGCAAATTCTTTTCGATTGGTTGGAAATAAGTGGCAGAAAATTGTAAAAAGCGGCTGATACCGAGCGTATCACAAGAATAATGTGTAGGAAAAAAGTCGGATAATTTAACAGGGTACATCTAGGAATTTAACACGGATGAATAAAGGGGATAAGTAGAAGAGAATCAAGTTTGAATTGGTCAGGTCACAGTAACTGACGCTTCTTTATATTTCTCCGGGTTCTTATTATCAAGTCGCCATTATGGCTGCCATAAAATCACTCTTTTATCAAAGAAAGGAAAACAACTAATTGAATTTATATGTTCTGTTTATTCCAAGAGTAATAATTTAGAAGTTCAGACTACAATTTTTCTGAAACAATATTTAATTTTGGATTCCTAGAGTTTCTTTTCACAAAATGTAAAATTGTATCAACTTTACTAGAAGTTTTGTACCTAATATAGAAATTCCTTTCTAAGAAAATAATTATCAAAATAATACCTGTTACTTTAAACATTGTTGTTCACCAATGTTCTACCGCTTCTCAATTTCATATATTCTGATATATGAAGAGAAAACATGTATTTCTTCAGCTAATCTACGGGTTGTTTCAGTCCAAATCCCAAAATATGCCAACATATATTTTAGAAAGGATGAGTGAAGACAAACAGCTGATCTAACGCAAGAAAAACTGTTAAATAATGAAAAAACACAAAAACCACCAAACTCGTATATTATCATATTCCTGAATAAACAAAAGCAACATTTGAGAAATAGAGTAATATATTTGGGCAATCTGTATAGTTGTAGAATTTATCAATCATCGAATGGTAATTTTCAAAATAAAATATCGAAAAAAGAAAATTTGCTCATAGTTGGATGAGTCCGCTCTATCATATAACTTGTTTTAGTGTTTTAAATTGAACTCAACGTTTCTAGCTAACTCCACAATAAAATGAAAAATGTTGAAAATTATGAAAAATTGACAATTGTTTCGATAACTGAATATCATCGTCAGAGTAACAGAAGTAACATTTCATTTGATGCCTACCTGATGTTTAGTAGTTATTTTTGGCTAGACCAAGAAGTGACCTACCTTGTGATTTACTTAACATATGTTGATAGAAAAAAGAAGAAGATGTGATATTACGAATATTGAAACTTAGATATTATTAGCCCTATGGTGATATCCTGGATATCATTTTTCCAATTAAGATCAGTATAACTGTGCAATGATATAGATAAACCAGGAAAACTATATATGCTGGTCTTTACAATTATCACTTAAGAAGACAGTTTAATAGTGGAGAACTCCTTAGATTTATCTGTTCATTGGCGACTTCATATTGTGGGTTTCTTAAGTGTCTTCTAATTTTCAACTCTTCAAGAGAAGATTTGACCCGAATGTACCAGAAGTCACTACAAAAACGTTACAAAGCAACACGAAACATTTGGTTTAACCAAGAATGCCTTATAAAATAGGTAATACCAAATTATGTGAATATAAAATACCAAACTGAAACACCACAAGCACAAAAAGCAATAAAATCTGCTCAACGAGTATGGATAAGATAAAGAGTGTAAAAAATGGTTTAAGATAAGAGACTCCTTAGACAACTACATAAAAGTTCTACATTCGGAACTCACGTTCAAACTACATCCAGTAGAATTTGACTGTTTAGATGACAAAATTAGAGAAAGTGTCAGCACGATGAAGCACAAGGAATTTAAGAAACAAAAGCTACATAAACTTGTACACACACAGCATAGAATGCAATACTCTAAACATCATGGAACTGTAAGTACATACATTCCAGCACACTTTGCACCACGATTTGAAAACCTTGCAAACACTTATTTCACAGATAATGAAATAAAATATCTAAATAAAGGTTTAAAGTACAACATACCACCAAAATTTACGAATAATAATAAACAAATTATAGCTACAGAGTCAGAAATAGCTAAAAAATCTAATTCAAATAAGTTTCTTCATGAGAATGTAAAAATTGCCTATTTAATCAAAAATATTAAACATTCAAAAGGTAAACGTCAAACAAAAAATGACATCACAGTTTTGAATGCAATAAAAAAGAAAGTACAAGATAATAACGTAACAGTTACAACATCTGGTGAGGGGAACACAACTGTCATATTGACAACTAAAAATTATAATTCAAAAACATATAACTTTAAAGAATCTAGCGATGTAAAAGTTCTTAGAGCGGACCCAACAAAGAAGTTTTCTAATAATGTAAGGGATATTGTTATTAATTCAAATTATCTTTTAAGTGATTACTAAAAGAGGTCCATGATACATAAGAATCCTCATTGTCTACAATTATATGGAACCGCTAAATTACATAAAATAACGCAACCAATTAGACCTGTAGTTTCTCATGTTAATACTCCTAATAATATATTGACAAAGAAGCTTAACAATATACTTAATAGTTACGGGTATGAATCTAAGTACTCAATTAGAAATTCAATAGAACTAATCAAAAAATTGAAAGCATTCAAATTACAAGATAACGCTAAGCTCATTTCATTTGACGTTACTAATATGTTCACTGAAATTCCTCCTAAAGAATGTCTAATTCTTGTAAGAAAATTACTAGAAGATAAAAATATGAATGCAGGAATAATATCAGATATACTTAATTTGTTTGATGTATGTATTAATCAGAATTAGCTCACTTTTGACAATAACATGTATATTCAAAATGAAGGTTTACCAATGGGAAGCCCTATATCACCTATTTTCGCAAACATTTTTATGGACAGTTTAGAAAGAAAACTCTTTGAAAGTAATATTTCAAAAAAAATTTTATTTTGGTATAGATATGTAAATGACATATTAGCTTGTTTTATCGGTAGTGAACGACAATTGGATATATTTTTCAACCACATTAATAATTTATACCCAAAACTTAAATTTACATTAGAAGTTGAAGAAAATTCAAAGACTTAATAATGTACTTGATTATGCAATTTACCGAAAACCAACACCCACTGATGTGACAATTCCTTATAGTTCCAATCATCCCATGTGACATAAACTGGCGGCATACAATTCAATGATACATAGAGCATTTTCAGTTCCTATGAACAAATGTAATTTTGATAGAGAGATTAGTACAATTAGACAAATAGCAACATCCAACGGTGATCCATTACATATGATAAATGAGCTTATCAATAAAAAAGAGGGAAAAGTGGCTACAACTAACATTTCTTAAACAAACTGAAGAAATAAAAACTTGTAAAACCATCACATATGCAGAAAATATTTCTAATAATATCTCAAAGATAATATCTTTAGCAACGAATACAACATATGCTTTCAAAACAGAAAGTAACGTACGTACAAAATTGTTGAATGTTAAAACAAAAATACCAACATTAAAGATATCAGGTATATATAAACTCAAATGTCCCGAGTGTAATGCTGTCTATTTGGGTCAGACCCTTAGAAATTTTGAAATCCGATTCAGTGAACACCTACGAGCATACAGATTGAAACAACCAAATAAATCCCTTTACGCAAAATATCTTCTTGACACCAACCATTCATTGACACCTAACACAGAACAAGAAGCACTACATATTTGTGATAAGAAACAAGAACTGGATTTCCTTGAAGAGTTGGAAATTATAAGACACTTAAGAAACCCACAATATGAAGTCGTCAATGAACAGATAAATCTAGGGAGTTCTCCATTATTAAACTGTCTTCTTAAGTGATAATTGTAAAGATCAGCAGATATAGTTTTCCTGGTTTTTTATAACGTTGCACAGCCATACTGATCTTAATTGGAAAAACGATATCCAGGATATTACCATAGGGCTAATAATATCTAAGCTTCAATATTTGTAATATCACATCTTCTTCTTTTTTCTATTAACATATATTAAGTCAATCATAAGATAGGTCACTTCTTGGTCTAGCCAAAAATAACTACTAAACATCAGGTAGGCATCAAATGAAATGTAACTTCTGTCATTCTGACGATGATATTCAGTTATCGAAACAATTGTCAATTTTTTAGAATTTCCAACATTTTTAATTATATTGTGGAATTAGCTAGAAACACTAATATGAGTAGATTCCAAGAAGTAAGGGTCGAGACAGTTAATTTCATATAACTTGTTACTTATAAAAAAAAAAGATAAATTAAACAGGATAGATTGTATGCGCATTTATTTTTCTTTTTCTCAGGGGAAGGTTACAGCACGGTTATTTAGGGCTACAAATAATAGGCTAGGTTCAGTTGTTCAACTATATATTTAGTTCGAACTTAAAAACATTGAGTGTTGCGGAACTTGTAGCACGATACAAGAATGGAGAACTTATGGCCACTAGTGGCTGAATTGTGTAGCGTGGAGAAGTCTGTATACTTAAAATAATTGACAAGAAGAGGAAGATGTGTCTGTCAACATTTCATGAAATTATTGTGTCTAAGTCATTCCAATACAAAAATTATTGTATTGTGAACTTCCTTTTACAATTAAATAGATGAACTCTTACGTTAATTATTAGTTTTCTCAATAACTTATGTTACATAAACATAACGAAATTTGGTCTTAATACTTTACATTTTCGTGTAATTTATTTCTAATAGCAACATCAAATACAATTTACTTCAAAACAAAATGAATTTGTTCAATGTTATGAAGTATTCCATACAATATTTTTACATTCAGTCGTCATAGGAGAGCCAATTAATCATTAATATTAATTTTCTGAAAAGGGTTTTCATAAATTTCATCAATTAGTGAATCAGTAAAATTCAAATATCTCTAAAACGGTTAATATTTTGAAAATCAAAGAAGTATACATTATTTCAACAGAATTTATGACACTATTTAAATTAAATAAGTGAGTTAAAAATTAATGAGTGATTTCATCTAATTAATGGCGCTTAGATTATATATCGCTGGATAACATGGGCAAATTGTTTGTAACCAACATATCTCTTCCACACTCTCTTGGGGGCAGGTAAATATTTAGTTAAATCAAATACGCGTGCGTCCGATTTTACCTAACATATCGGATAAAAACCCGAACAATATCATTTCCAATAAGACGCCAATATTATTTCATATATTCATCTCATTTTCTATTTATCGAAATTTAACAGTTTAAAGGAATATCGAAACTTCGTGAATTAAAAAGTCACGCAGTCACTGGTAATTATTTTGGTTTTTCAGAACACACACCTCCCACTACCGTTTTGTCCATGTAGATGTTGAGCGCACTTCCCCCGATGGTTTTAATATAGGCGTTATTAATTTTTTCAGTGACATATAATCTAATATTTTGCGCATGCAGCGACATCTATGAGTTAACTCAAATCCTCCCACATATTCTTGTTTACCTTACTGAAACTAGTTCATACACAATTTTCAAGTCATTATCTCGAAAAATAGCTGTTCTATTAACAAAAATCTATTGAATTCAGCATCCTGTATCTCACTAAGGAGCAGGCTTGGACCCATTGTTGTTAATGAAAATATTCTTATTTTTGCCTTCTGAACCTAATTATAACTACAGGTTCAGGAGGCAAAAATAAGAATATTTAAACAACAATGGGTCTAAGCCTTTAGTTATAATTGGACCCGTTATTTATGAATTGCCCTGTATATAGAATGTACCAGAAACCTTCATTTTGAGAGAGCTATTCATTAAAATAAAAATTTCTCTCTGTATGAATGCTACACATTTGGAAGAACAATACGTAGCCTTAACCTCACTCTCAACATAAACCGTAGGCTGCTATTTCAATCCACGCTCTGAACCAAAAGATATATTGCTGGATTATGGGCGTCGGGGCAATAGTGATTTTTTATTTTGAGCCTGTTCAGCCTCTACGGTAAACCGGACGCCGGTCTCTCAATGTAATTTTCATTATAATCGTTCTATTTTTTCTCTCCCTGAATTCTCCTTGTATCTTTCTCTTTCACTATAATGTTTATAGGAAATAAATTGGACAGAAAAGCATTCCCAGCTTTATTGTGTCATTACCCAGTAAGTAAGGAGTGTTCAGAACTAATGTGAGGCCGCTATTTATTATTCATTGAAGAAGAGAATGATGTGAACTGCATGTACATTTTATAGAAATAGGAAGTTTGAAGCTATTCTCCTTTTGGAAAAAATTATGAGAGGGAATTTTTACGATACTCGCACGTACCAACATGTGAAAAAGTGACACCAGATAAGTAGGTTCTTCGTAAATGTCAGAGTCAGTGTCAATTTTGTATGTAACTAATAATTGTATCCAATCTAGTACCGATTCAAATAAAACTGTGAATTACAAAAATAAACTATCATTGGAATTTATGGATCTGTATCCTTTTACTTATCCATATCTAAGTATTTATGAATTTATAGCACTTGTTTTTTATTAGTGGAGATAAAAAATAAATTCATACAGAAATGTGCATGTATGTATGATTTTACATTATATAAGGAGAAGAATGATAATTTATTGTGATAAAATTGGTTTTTCAGTTATAAACTTTTTTTTCATACTGTACTGTAAAGTCGACTTTACATCAATAACTAAACTTTTATTCTAATTTTTGAATTTTAACAGTAATGGTGCAACTACTGTTACCAGAAATATTTTTTGTAGGAATTACTGGATGTACTTCTTTATTTTCAATAATGCTGGAAGATGTGTGGTTTTGGTTTGACACTTGTACAAAAGTTTCACCCCCTTGTATTATTCTTGGTATTTTCTTTTTGCTTTCGACGGATTCTTCCACATATTTTTCAGCCACTGATGAACTCTTCCATCCACCATGCTGTTTTTAAACATTGACATCAGCCCCAGCGTTGGCCTACAGACGAAGTCCTTCTGAAGCAATGTCCGGTGTACTTTTCTGGATGCTCAAGATTGAGGAATTCAGCATTTTTTTTAGGTTACCCGCCAACAGTGTGTATTCCAGGTCTTTGACCTACGCATTTTTCTTATCGGTAGCCTACCGAAAGTGCTTTTAGTGAAAGGAGTTTTCGCAAATTTTTATATTTTCTGAACACATTCAAATATTGCATCGCATTGCTGTTGATCACAGTAAAAACCCGTCGAACATTTGTTTTTGTGTGATTAATACGAACCACTAACTGAGAACCAGTATCCTCTACATCGACTACTAAATTATGAATTTCTTCCTCCGACAACCTCCGGCAAAGCCAATTAATACCATAACTTTCACCAATAAATAGTCTTTGTCTGGGGCGTCCCTCATAAATGTTTAAACTTCTTCCTTTCTTACTTAGCACCTGCAACTGGTTTGGATGGTAGTCAACACTTCGTTTTTTAAAAAAAGGTTTTAACTTAGAATAACAGGAAATGTTGACATTGTCATTAATCATTAACCATAATCATTGATTTGACCATCGAGTATTTAGACCATAATGAAGAGCTATTTGATGTTCCTGACTGAACATTTAAGGTTTGAAAAGAATGCTTCCAAAAAACAACTGTTCTTAACACATCCAAAAAAATAAGCCAACATTACATTTTCATCAGCACTTTTCACCTCGTATTTCTTACGCCAGTCGTAAAATATCGTATATTCTTTTTCGTATCTTTTCGAAGACTAAATTGGAATAATTTGACCTACTGCTTCCGCATATTCCTCAGCAATTTTATTTGAGTTATCAGCCAAACTTTCGGAATTATTTTTTGTATTTTCAAAAATTCAATATGTCTGCCTTTGTGCAATTCTGTTAATTTTTATTTTTTTAAATGATAATATAATAATTATCCCTCGCCTTATGAGCATTTTGCTCATCATTTATGAAAAACAACGATCATTTGACATTGTCGCGGGAGACGCGCCTATCCCCACTTCTAGCTTACTTACTGTACTATTGAAAGTGTGGTGACGCGGAACTCAATCAGTCCGCCGTGTCAAGTGCTACAGGGCATTTGCTGTCTGAATGCATGCGACGTGAGAATTGTGCTCATTATGCGAATGTTTTTGCCCCATTTGTTGATCTGAAGTGAACATTTTGATCATAGCGCGAGCTTCACTTTGCGCTGTTTTTTGTATTGTTCCTGGCAGTTTGTTGAGCCGATAATTTTTATAAGATACGGTAGGATAAAATTCTTGATATTTTGTTGTTTCAGAGTAATATAAAAATGTACCGCAGTAGCAAAAAAAAATGCCGATCTATGCCGAGAAGTCTACAAGAGAGCGAGCAGTCCGAAGAAGAAACGGTTAGCGATGATGAATACAAATAAATCAATTTAACTGGGCAACATTCTTTCGTGGGCTAAGATAAAGTCACCCAATGGCTGGCACATGCATCCTTACTACCACAAATAAGAACTTTACGTAAAAACATTGTTATTCATCCACCAGGTGTAAAGAGAGTGGCACAAAATGCAAATACTGAAAGGGATTGTTGGGAGTTGTTTATAACACCAGCTATAATAGAATATATTGTTGGGCATACAAACATCTACCTGGACAATCTGCGCAAAAACTATGACCGAGAACGAGATTGTCAACCAACAGATGCCACATAACTCTATGCCTTTTTTGGATGGCCGGAGTGAAGAAGAACCAATATTTATCCACAAAAGAGTTATGGGATACCGATGGATCAGATACTGATTGTTTCCGCCTCACAATGTCAAGAGAAAGATTCCACCTCCTTGTGAGAGCCATCAGATTTGATAACATAAACAACCGAGACGAAAGAAAATTCGTCGAAAACATCACTCACATTGGGCAGCTTTTTGACAACTCTGTTGGAAAATGCCAAGAAAATTACCAAATTGGCGAATATTGCACTGTCGACGAGATGCTGGAAAATTTCAGAGGATGATGTGAATTCAAACAGTTTATTCCCAGCAAGCCACCGAAATACGGAGTGAAAATATATGCCCTGGTTGATGCGACGATGTTTCATCTCTCAGGAAAACCAAATAGACAATATGCGCTAGATAATTCAGAATTTGCTGTGGTTAAGCGCATTACGTCTCCAATTCTGAACACTGGTAGGAATATCACAATAGATCATTTTTTTACATCAATACATTTGGCTGAACATATGCTTGATAAAAGAACTACTATAGTGGTAGCACTTAGAAATAACAAGAGGGAGATTCCACCAGTATTCTTAGGAACGAAGGCGAGACCAGCTCCTAGTGCCATGTTTGAATACCGCAAAGATATTGTCTTGGTTTCCTACAAAGCAAAACCCAACAAAAATGCTCTTTTGTTGTCTACGTTGCATTCAGATCGGCATATTGATCCTGAATCTCGATTTTGCAGAAGCCAGAGATAGTGAACTTCTATACCTGTACGAAGGGGGAGTCGACGTAGTTGATCAGCTGAAGTCCAATTACTCAGTCTCCAGGTTCTGTTGCCGATGGTCATTACGGGCATTTTTCACAATATTGGATGTAGCAGGTATCAATTCCTATATTATCTTCAAAAGTAATACATCCAACATTCTGGAGCGCAGAATTTATTTGAAGAACTCAGCCCAACAGCTGATCAAACCACAGATGATTACTCGTTCATCGATTCGAACTCTGCCACTGGATATTCGAAAACGAACTAGATCAAATTTAGGTATACCCGAAACAGATACCAATGCAAGCGTATCAGCACCAGTGTTTTCTGGAATCTACCCAAGAAAAAAGAATAGGAGGACAAAAAAGAAATGCAGCAAGTGTTATATCCCCATATGCAACGAGCATGTCACATATATTTGTTCTACATGCTCTAGCTCGAAAAACAACGATAGTGCAAGTGAATAATTCCTTTATTTTACTGAGTATGCCGTTTCTGTTTCAGTTCTAATTATATTATAATATATAATCTTATTATATATAAATTATAAATTTTGATTTGTCATTAAATAATTCAAACAGTATTATGAAGAGAATTTATAAGTAAAAATACCTTTCTTATAACACCAAACTATACACCGTAGATGAGCAAAATGCTCAGACGCGAGTGATGATGTAACTCTTTCGTGCGCGAGTGATGCAGGGTTAAAGGAGCTATTTTTCAGTATACGTTAAATCGCTGGTTAGGTTTTATTAATTACTCTGTTAAGTTGTGAGGAGAAAATTGAAATAGTTTTGATTGTAGGAAAACGTTATAAAACTCATCGAGAATAAGCAGCTATTTTTAACAACAGACATCCGAATGGAAATATTCAGCAAGTTACAAGAATTATAAATAAATTTAAAGCTTCTGGTAGTGTTAATAATTGTTTTATCAAAAACGCCAAATGCGCGTTGCCAATGATGACACGGAATTACTAGTGATGATATCTGTAGTACAACATCCTAAAATGTCATGGCGAAACAGAGTGTCTGATTCAAAATAACGTAAGTAGAGGTACAATGGCAAATATTTTGAAAAGTAACAAATATCATCATCATCATCAAACCAAAGTTTTGTCCATACTTTGAAAGAAAGAGATTATGACAGACAGTTTGAATGTTGCTCTTTAATACGAGGAAAGCTAGATGAGTAATCATTTTTATTAAGAAATATAATATTTTCCGATGAGGCAACATTCACATCAAATGGAACTGTCAATTCACAAAATTGTCGTTGGTGGTGTGACAGTAATCCTAACTGTACTATCAAAACTCGTGACCAATATTCATTCAAGATCAACGTATGGTGTCGTACTTAGAAGAATAAAATAATAGGACCATCTTTTTTTCGACAGTCCATGAATGTCGAACGCTACCGAAATATTTTACAAAATGAATTCTACAATTTTATAAGCCAATTACCTTCAATTGACCGTCAACGTAAATGGTATCAACAAGACGGTGCTACATGCCATACTACAGTCGCTGTTAGGGAATACCTTGAAACTATTTTCAATGACAAAGTAATACATAGATATTCGGAGATTTTTTGAGTCTTCTTAAAATATAGGATTTATCAGCAAGTGCCTTTTCAAGATATTGATCACTTGGAAAGCATAATTACAGAAGCATGTCAGGAAATTACTGAAGATATCATCAAGAATATATTAAGTGAATTTGATAAACGAACCAATTAATGTCTAGGAAGAGATGGTGGATATTGAGGCTTTAGTGAATTGAAACAATATACAAATTATTTTGAAATTGACTGTCTCGACCCTTACTTCGTGGAATATGCTCATATTAGTGTTTTTAAATGAAACTCAAGGTCTCTAGTTAATTCCACAATATAATACAAGTTATTGAAAATTCTAAAAAATTGACAATTGTTTCGATGATATTGATTTATCGAAACAATTGTCAATTTTTTAGAATTTTCAATAACTTGTATTATATTGTGGAATTAACTAGAGACCTTGAGTTTCATTTAAAAACACAAATTATTTTATTTCCAATTACTTGTTACGTATTAGTTAACTTGTTTATCTTTTTATTTGCAAAATAAAATATCATGATATGTATGCATTAACTACTCATATGCAATAGAAAATTGTTACAGAACTTATTAATAAACCGGAAGGTCATCATGTCATGTTTTTGAATAAAATGGTTGATGTGTAGTTTATAAAATTTGTATAGTTTATTTATACCGAAAATTATTAAAGATCATTTTTCACGGAAGATGGATAATAGTATTTAGGTGTGATTAACTTTTGTTAATAACAATTGTCGCTATTTCCAAAAATAAAGGTACTTCACTCTTGAGTAAAATTCATATTTTTTGACAAACCTCGTAGTCCGCTTGAAAAAATTGATATCTTATGGTAGTATTTTAAGTTTTGGACTATGCACAACATTTTATAAAGGATAAAAAATTGTCCTATATGATGCCGACTTAATTGGACACATATACAGTGTTGGGAACATTACGAGGGAACATAGGGTTTACCTTCTTCCTCGCTAACAGGATATCATAAAGTGGAAAACGTCCAATACAAGAAGTTAAAAATACATATGTGTAATGTGAACAGTTTAGTTTATTATTTGAGAAATAATAAGATTGTATGTACTATACTGATAGCTTAATGCAATGAACAATAGAAAAAACAACACTACTTTCGTTTATCCCTTCATGATTAATTTACAAAGAAATAATTCAGTAGTAATAAAATTCACTATATTAGTTCGGTTAGTATTGGAATAAATAACCTAAGTAACCGTAACATGCGAAATAAAATTTGTATTAATAATGATATGTGTTTCTAAATATCTCAATTCTCATTTTTCGTTAACAGGATCTCATAAAGTGAAAAATACATGCCCAGAACGCCAGCGTTTTACATATTCTTTTAGCTACTAACAGTTTTGCCAATTTTCATTGTATATTTATATTAATTGTAAAATGCATTGTTCTAACACGAGAACAAGTTATAAGAAGATTTTAATTATGATAATTCAAGAGGTTGTAACAGATCAAGATATAATTAATTCCATCTATTCGTCACATATTTTATTGTAATGCTGGAAATTGTTCTAATTCTCGAAAAAGTATAAAATTAATAAATTAGATAATAGAGTATAGTTAGAAAAGTTTTAAAATGGCCAATAACTAATTATTTTCTGTCACCTTAAAATAATCTTCCATCAGATAATGATTTCGATTTGGTAATGCTGCTTCAATCGTTGACAATGTTATTCTTGTTAATTTCCATTGGTTAGGATCATCCGTGACCCTACAACTCACTAGGCGGTAGTCTTTCCGAAGGCGGTGCCTGGCATACAATTGATTTATCGAAACAATTGTCAATTTTTTAGAATTTTCAATAACTTTTATTATATTGTGGAATTAACTAGAGACCGTGAGTTTCATTTAAAAACCTTCATGATGAATTTACAAAGAAATAATTCAGTAGTAAGAAACTAATTCACTATATCAGTTCGGGTAGACACGCTAATATGATTTGAACAATAAATTAAAATCTACCTAATAGGTATTTGAAATAAGTACCACTAAAAAATCATTGGAAAATAGCTAAAAAAATTACATTCGTCGATATTGAGGGTACAATTAATGAATGTAAGCATAATAATTTTCATTAACATAAGGAATAGTTTTAAAGATCTCAATGTGAACCGCCTCTGTTTCCTACGCTCCTGATAATACGATTTCGCTTATAGCTCAAATTCTACTTTTATCTGTACCCTCTCTTCATTTTCAATCCACGCGTTAGATTGTAGAGTGCCCTTCAAAAATTCCTTTTTATTTGTGAGAGAAATCAGTCACATTTAATTTCGACGTAAAACGATATCCTCTCACGTCCAAAAAGAAATTATCATGGTCACATGGTGTTACCAGTGTGTTGGAGAAGGACAATCATGAGACAGAGTATTAAAAGCCAGCGTAGATTATTACACCAGACGAATACGAATCGCGCGTGCGCCTCTTGTAGATGTTCAACTGTACAATCTGGGTACTTCACTAAACGTTTGTTTGCGAATGAGTAACGATCTTTTGCAAATCTTATTAAAATGAGTATGCAAGTACACCATAAAGTGCAAATTGTAAAATGGTACTACCAGGGTCATTCATATCGAGAAATAGCAGAAAATTTGTTTATTGTGGCATTCGAAAATGCCCTACCAATTAGCAAAAAACAAGTGAGAACGGTTATAAAAAATTTTGAAGAGCATGGATGTGTCAATCGTACTAAACATGGATCCCGTACACAAAAACGTCAAACAAAACCAAAAGAAGAAAGAGATATTTTAATTTGTGCTAGTGTGGAAAATAATCCCCTACAATCGTCCACTCATATAGCAAAGGATTTTCATGTTGATCCAACAACGATTCGGACTGTATTAAAAAAAGGGTTATCGTAGTTTCAAACAGAAAAAGAGCCATGAAATTTTTCCAGACGATCAATTTCGTAGAATGGAATTTTGTGAAATAATTATGGAAATAATACAATTGGACGCAAACTTTTCGAAAAATATTTTGTTCACAGATGAATCGACTTTTCCCATACACGGTGCACATAATTCATTCGTTATTCGATATTGGTCAAGGACAAATTTACACAAACATTATAATAATAGGACTCAATATCCCCAAAAGTTAAATGTTTGGGCTGGAATATTAGGTGACCATTTAATTGGACCATTTTTTATTGACGGCAATTCAACAAGACAGAAATATTTGGACATGCTGGAAAATCAAATTACTCCTGCCCTTATACAATTAGGTGTCAACTTCAATGATATCTGGTACCAACATGACGGTTGTGCATCACATAATTATCGACTAGCAATAAACTTTCTAAATACACAATTTCCCAATCGGATAATCTCCACGAATGGTAACATAGGATGGCCTGCGAGATCTCCAGATCTGGCTCCCAACGATTTTTTTTTCTGGGGTTATATAAAATCGAGAATTTATGGGTTTCAAGAAAACAGAGCCTCTTCTCTAGATTAACTAAGGGAACAAATTTTACAAATTTGCATGCAAATAACACCTGAAATGCTCATACGTGTTCGTCAAGAATTTTATAATCGTCTCGGCTACTGCATAGCGCAAAATGGGGATTTATTCGAACATTTGATTTAAGCTCATTGAAGAATTAAGTTTTATTTTTTAATTTATTACATATCATAATATTACTTTTATTTAAAAATTGTAGGCATCAGAATTCGATTTCAGTTTTATTTTCGTTTTTTTTTTAATTTGCACTGTGTGTGTGTTTACACAGAGAATTCGTTCTCATTTGCATACAAACGATAACAAACTATAAAGATACCAATTTTTTTTCTAACATTCGAAACACAGCAGATGTTTGGAAACCAATTTCACGTTGCCATATCTGAAAAAAAGTAAAGCTTTTAACCGCTTTCAAACTGAAAACTAGAACAATTTCCAGCATTACAATAAAATATTTAACGAATAGATGGAATTAATTATATCTTGATCTGTTACAACCTATTGAATTATCATAATTAAAATCTTCTTATAACTTGTTCTCGTGTTAGAACAATGCATTTTACAATTAATATAAATATACAATGAAAATTGGCAATACTGTTAGTAGCTAAAAGAATATGTGAAACGCTGGCGTTCTGGGCATGTATTTTTCACTTTATGAGATCCTGTCAACGAAAAATGAGAATTGAGATATTTAGAAACACATATTATTATTAATACAAATTTTATTTCGCATGTTATGGTTATTTAGGTTATTTATTCCAATACTAAGCGAACTAATATAGTGAATTTTATTACTACTGAATTATTTCTTTGTAAATTAATCATGAAGGGATAAACGAAAGTAGTGTTGATTTTTTTATTGTTCATTGCATTAAGCTATCAGTATAGTACATACAATCTTATTATTTCTCAAATAATAAACTAAACTAGTGTTTTTAAATGAAACTCAAGGTCTCTAGTTAATTCCACAATATAATACAAGTTATTGAAAATTCTAAAAAATTGACAATTGTTTCGATAAATCAATATCATCGTCATTCTGACGATGATATTGATTTATCGAAACGATTGTCAATTTTTTAGAATTTTCAATAACTTGTATTATATTGTGGAATTAACTAGAGACCTTGAGTTTCATTTAAAAACACTAATATGAGCATATTCCACGAAGTAAGGGTCGAGACAGTCAATTTCATAAACTAAACTGTTCACATTACACATCTGTATTTTTAACTTCTTGTATTGGACGTTTTCCACTTTATGATATCCTGTTAGCGAAAAAGAATGATGCACTGAATTTATATGTATTTTGTCTCTTTCTAACACATTGAAGGTAAACCCTATGTTCCCCCGTAATGTTCCCAACACTGTACATATATATCTAAATTCCTTGTAATTACTTCTATTTTCTTTAACCTTGAATGCATTTTTCAAATGTGACAGGTAAATGTCATCAGAAATTAAATGATCTACCAAATCTTACAAATAGAGGGTTTTTCAACCATAAACCATACTGATTTTATAGACAATATAGGGTTTTCCGGAAGTATTGCATAAATGAAATTCTTTAAAATTTGGAATAATAGAACCGTATTAATATATATATATATATATATATATATATATATATATATATATATATATATATATATGTATGTATATATATATTCATTACAAAATGCAGCTAATTCAATTCATTTCGGCATTCAAACAATTAGCTTAAATTTATTGTTATTGTATGAAAATTCACCAAAACAATTATTTATTATGCTTATCGTTTTATTATATTGGTATTTAACTGACAGTTTTTGCTAGGCCATAATAAAATAATGCACTATTTGTGAGAGGACCTGCAGAGGACAGTTGAATAAACAAAATTTTCCAATAAATTTCCAAAATAATAATTGGTTTGATTGTAACTGCTAGTTATGTAACCCTCATTGATACGATTGGCGTTACATTTATATTTATAGTTTCAAGTATCTTCAGGCTAAATTTATTGAAAGTTGGATATGAATATGAACATTGCAAATTGCTACTATAAATGAAATGAAACCAAAAACTTTGGCAAAAGGAAATTTAGGTACAACGCGGTTCTAAAATAACAAATAAATTATGGATACGAAAGAGAAATGCAGAAAATGATTAATTTCTGTATGTGATACCACACTTTATAAATAAATTTGTATACATGTCCTTTCAAGACTACACGTTGAAAATTTAAAATATATTTTAGAGGTTTACCAGTTCTCCATTCAACCATACAAGATTTTTGGATATTGATACTTTTGAAAAAAGTAGTTTACTTTTACACAAACAAGTAGCGGCAGACCAAATATCTGTTACGATTGACCAGTCTGTTGTTACGAACTCGCACACTGGTGTACTCCTTGAATCAGACTCTAAACGCGATGTATGAAAGTGAAAATTCTGGTGAAATAGCAGGGATTTCTTCGAATTATTTATCATTATTTTTGGTGACTATTATTTTATCTAGAGATTTCCAGGAAGGTCGATTGTTCTGGGAGCTGCAATCGACAAGGTTCCGGAATAGAAGGCACCTAATATATAAAGAGACTACCTACGAACGGAGGGACGATGACAGGCTTGACCAGATTGTCAACTTGCTGATAGGTATGATAGATATGAAGCCGAAGAAGATCAGTTGCTATAATTGTGGCGAGCAAGACTACGTACGCAGCCCGTCTAAGCATCCCAGGACACCTGCAGCCCAAGAACTCCAGTCTCGGGGAAACTAGACAGGGGCGAACAACGAGCTGATATGAATCACCGAAACTCCGACTTTCTGCCTGGGCGGTCATGCCCTGTAGATTATGTTCACTGCAACAAGTCGGAATCTAAAGAAGTTGCAGGCAGGAGAATGATCCTCACCTAAAGAAGATTTGGCAATGGAAGGAAGAAAATCGGCGACCTACCTGGCAAGAGGTGTCAAGATTTTCCAGTCAAGGCTTATTGGGCTCCGTGGGACTTCCTTGTCCTGGCAGCAGGCCTGTTGGAAAGAATCCTTGAGAACGATGATGGTTCCGAGACAAGAGGACAGATAGCTATCCCGAGAACGAGAGTAGCAATGGTACTGAGAAAGTTACACGATATTCCATAGGGAGGCCATCTGGGAGTGAAGAAATCTCTTCAGTGAGTTCGTAAATGGTTTTATTGGATGAACAGGTCCGACTATGTGAGGGACTGGTGTAAGAAATATACGACTTGTGCTACGAGTAATGGACCACATGGCAAGAGGAAGGGACTCTTTAAACAATATAATGATGGAAGCCATTTCGAAAGGATTGCTTTAGTCATCGCTGGACCATTTTCGACGACAGAAAATGATGGTAAATCCATCCTGGTTTTAATGGATTATTTCAGTGGGTGGAAATTACCGCGATTCCGAATCAAGAGGCCACAATGTAATGAACAAATGGTAAAAATCCTAAGAAATTGACAATTGTTTCGATATCAACTATCATCTTCAGAATGACAGAAGCTACATTTGATGTAATGCCTACTCGATGCTCAATTATTTATATATTTAATTATTTTAGGCTAGACCAAGAAGACTACCTACCTTGTGATTGACTTGATATATATGAATAGAAAAAAGGAGAAGATATTATATTGCAAATAAGGAAGCTTAGATATTATTAGCCCTATGGAGATATCCTGGATATCTTCTTTCCCATTTAAGATCAGTATAACTGTGCAATGATGTAGGAAACCAGGAAAACTAAATCTGCTGATCATCACATCCTCATATCTTCTTCTTTTTTCTATTCATATATAAAAAGTCAATCACAAAATAGGTCACTTCTTGGTCTTACCAAAAATAATGATTAATCATCAGGTAGGTATCACATGAGATGTAACTTCCGCCACTCTGACGATGATGGTTTATATCGAAACAATTGTCATTTCCTCAGAATTTTTACCATTTGTTCATTATATTGTGGAATTATTTAGAAACAGTTAGTTCCATTTAAAAAGTAATATGAGTGGATTCCATAGAGGCGAGGTCTAAACAGTAAGCGATGATCCTGATCACCACTTTGATTAGAAATTTGTAAAATGGTCTAATAGATGGTAACAGGATCCGATGTATCCCAAAAATATTCTTTCTTATGATCAGATAACGTTCACCCTACGTGAAACAGTCAAAAGAGCAGAATTATCGGTATTGTAGATTAAATCCGGTTTGGATTAGGAAGTATTTTATCTATTTGAGTTAATGTTTGGGCTTGGCGTGATAAATAAGAGCTTTGATAACTTGCTCAGTGTTTTTTTGTAATCTCCAATTGTTTCGAATGAAAGCTCCACGATAGGTCGTAGTGTTCACGACGATAGCGCTTTAATTTTTGATTTTATTTTGAATGGACTGTATGATAAATTAATTCTAATTACAAACGACACTTACCTTGGTTTCTGGGTTCCTAGGGATAATCTGATGGCCGGCCGGCTTTGAGGCGATGTAACACAGGATGACACCGATATGTGGACACTGTTCCCCTGTATACAGAGGTAAATCGGACACTGAACGTTTAGGTCTGAACTCGACCGATTGACCCAATACAAGGCGAGGTGAAATGTCATCGTAGCGCGGTTACATGTAAAATAATAAATGAATCGATTGTAACGTCACAAACACGTAATAAAATAAAGTACGGAAATAACGTAGAGTTACTCATACTTTTCTTATCGTTTGAAGAGGTTCAGACTCGCATCTTTATCACCAACTCATAAGCGTACGATGACATTTAATATTTACAGACACAAGTATTCAATTATTGAACAAAATTATCTTTTAGCAACGTAGATATAAATGGTTTTGTTCATTAAAAAAATGATTTCATTTTAAAAATGTTCCTACCAAAAGACTGGTTGAGGGCAACCATAGTAATTATAGCCAATAATAAATCTTGACTACTAAAAAAAATTAAAGCTTTATATTACAAACTGTTTCACCTTATAATATGGAATCAATTCTATAACAGATTATTTTAAGAGAAAAAAAATATCTATTAGGTAATTTTTAGAGCAAAAAATTGCAAAAATAGTGCCAATAGTATGAAAATATTAAACAAAAAGTACTTGAACAGCTCAAAATTTGCGGAAAATCAATAAATAAAATAAGTAATAAAAGCAAATTAAAACTCAAAGTAAGTTACGAAAAATATTATGGTGCGACCATCACCTACTTTTAAAAAACAAGTCCTCCTTTGAAAAACTAAGAAATAAGCATAACGTTTAAATTCCATTCGCTAATTATTATAATTCTTCTAAAATATCTTCATATCCATCCCCCGTAGTAGTATCTTTGTTAAGATTCACAACCACTGGTTCTATAGTAATTTCAATGTGGTTATCAAGATCCCACATCTTCTTCTCTTCTTTTATGGCATGCTTTATACAATTTGTCTATAATTTTGATGTCACATTACTTTCAGCATAATTAAGAAGTTCTTTAACGTCGTTTAGTTTGAAAGTGACACTTTTATTTGCTACTCCATTTTTTATTTGAGCCCAAACAAGCTCTTGGGTTCAGCTCGCAATGATAGGGCGGCAATCTGAGACGAATTACGCCTCGCCTTTGTGCCAATTCATCTACTGTGTATCGAATATATTTGTGTTTGTGCAGCCGCGCCAAGTTTAATATTTCTACTTTCAACAAATTGTTATCAAATGGCATATTTTTTTCATTAAGACACTCTGCAATGCGGGCTTTTCTCCATTTGGTTGTTGGTAACTGCTCGATACGTCGGCTGTGATACGGTGCGTTGTCTATAACGACAATGAAACCTGGTTCAATTCTTAAGAGAATCGCAGAAAACCATTTTTCATGATGTTCTGCATACATTTCTTCATGGTAATCTCCAGATTTACTAGAAACGCATGCGTTTAAACCTCCTTCGACAACTCCTAAATCATTGCCGATATGTGTTATAATGAGGCGTTTACCTTTCCCAGATGGAGCTTTTAATCTAGTCGATAGTCGTTCTACGCATGATTGTCTTTTGTTTTTTATATTCAAATCTTGCCAAACTTTTGTAACTGTGTGGCCTTCATTTAACCACGTTTCATCGGTGTAATATATTTTTCTGTTATCTCTTCGATACTCTTCTATGGCCTCACCATTAAATTATCTCCTGTTTTCCAATTAAGGCACTATTCCGGCTTCGCTTCAAATATCTAAAGTTCTAGTTACGTAATGTGCGTAACAAAAGATTTCTTGATATTGGCGGCAAAGCTTCATTAGAATGAAGAGACGGTGCAATTTCCTTTAAAGTTGGTACCTCATTATCAAAATAAAATCCATGTACTGCGCAACGTATCATCTGCTTTTATTGATCGTCTAGCTCAATTTTTTTTCTTCCTCTAGTTTCAGGCGTAGGCGTCGACGTATTTGACTCAATAGTTGATTTAATTACTTTGTATACAGTGCTTTCATCCTTTTTTGTCAGAATACTACATAATGTAACTACTTCACTTACTGTCATATTTTTTTCTCTCGCGCGAAGTCCTTCAAACACATTTTTCATCATCGTTTTTTCTTCGGGCGTTAATTGATGACAATATGTTGCTAATACCAAACTCAAAACTCAAAATTCAAAACCCCAAACCCAAAACCCAAAACTCTACGTTATTTCGGTACTTTATTATAGTGATTCATATTCGTGAGTATGAAATCGTTAATACTCCCTCGTTCTCATACACAGACGGGATTTGCTATGATAATCGTTTGTTAACCTTTACCTATAATTCACCTTTTTTGTCATACATGAGCCTCGGTATTCAACGCTCTCCTTCTGTTGTACATCCTTGTTTTCTAATGTTATAGTCATTATTTCGTGGTTCATTATTGTTGTTAAGACTTCGGTTTTATGGAGTTTTGAATTGAGATTTCTATTTCCTATTGTATCTCGTTTTGTTATTTCTATCAGTTCCATCCCATCGATAATGTTTCCATTTCATTCCGACTTTGATATATTTTCTATTAAAGCTCGTTTGATATTGTTTGCAATCATTCATATTTTTCACTTTAAGCTCTCATTATACTCATAACTCTACTTTTAACAGTTAACTTCCCAAACTTTCTGGTATTTTCAGCCGTCTCTAACTTGACTATCTTCACGTTTTTCTCTTTAATGGTCGACTTTTTGTGTTATTGATTTATTTATTCTCCCTACTTTGTATCTATTCGGTTTTTTTTTCTTAATAATTTTCTTAAATTGATCCAGTCGCATTTAAACTGATATACAGTATTTTATTCGCAAAATAATTTGAAAATCGGTAGGTAATACGATTTTTTCAAATTCTTCACAAATATAAACTGTCGAGCAGTAGTGCAAGGTAACAACTACCTCCCAACTTGTATATGAATTAACAAAACAAAAGCGATTAATTGTAGAACAAAAAGCTAGAAGTTTGTTCTGAATTTCCATAGAAAGCCGAACAGTGTAGGACCAAAAGTGGGAAATTATTCATTCTTGACTGTTACCGCTGGCGCGTGTGCCAGCCCGCAGGGCAAAACAAAAGTAAAGCGGAACTTCGTTTATATTAAAATGCCATATATGGTAGATTTACGGGCATGGGGAACGGCCTACTGAATTTTTTCTCATCGATAATGGCGGATTTTTTAGAATCATTCTGGTCGATTTAACGTAATGGATGCTAAGCACCTAACAAGACGACATTTTATCTATTTTCGTTTTTTTAACTATTGTTTTCTAAACAAATAATCACGTAATCATTGTTTTTACCTCGAATCTGTGATAGAGTGTTCACTTGAAATTAATATGCTGTCGATTGTTCTACTATTTACGGTGGAAAGCCAAAATTGAGCAAATATAACTAAATTTATTTGGTATTTAGTTATATTACTGTTTATGTATCTAATTGTAGTCTTATAAAAATAGGGTAACAGTATTTATTGTATGTATTTATTGACAGTAGAACAGTTATGTTAATTTGGTTCACTACTAGTATGCAACTGATTATATTAACTGTATAGCTGGTTGTCTAAATGTTAACTTTATTTCTTGATAAATTTTTGGAATAATGGGATTTCAATAATAAAAATTATTCTCGGAGAATATTTTTATTAATCTGTTACGTTTACGAATCAACATTTTATGTTGGGAATTTTGTTCGGCTGTTATTGGTGGCACTTGATGTCAAATCAGCTGTCGATACTTTTAATTTCCGACCGTTTCAACTTCACTTGGATGGGAAATGTAGACGTAACAGCACGTTTTCCAGTCGAAGGCCTGGTAGCAATGGATTTGTAGGATAATTGCATTTTATTTCCCCTTGGGATATATTAATTATGGTGTGAACACTCTTGCTAGTGGCATGGTAAGAAATATTATTTTGTATATAGTCTCCATGTTCTAGTTTTCATTGTTTTTTGGAGTTTTTTTACGGATGGGTTTTTACTAATGATAAGATATGAGTTCTTACTGGAATTTTTTATGAAACTTTAAGTTTTCGAATGTTAAGTCGGTATCGTTGGAATTTTTATCAAGATGGATCAATGATCGATAAAATCATATGTTCTCCACAGATATGGTAGCGAAGACGTTCGTTCTCGGTTGACGTCAATCTAAAGGAAAAAGATTTTCTGAAGGCGTTTTTGTAACGTGATGTGTATAAGGACAATAAATATGGTTTCTTTCAATCTTTAATCGTTTTTGATCTTATTCTGTTATGGCATGGATTTTTTATTATGGATGGTCATGAAGTACGAGATATAATAATTGCTGTTAGCACGATGGATGATTTTTAGTTTCCAGAAGTAGGAACAAATGTGTCATATGAAATGGTCGACATGTCATGGTTTGGACAATAACCGCAAGTAATACTTAGGCTTTTATTTTGTTTTCGTCCGTATTAATCATTACATTTTATAAAGATATTGCAACTTTTGTCTTGAGAAATTCTGAATATCTTCAATGACATTTAATGATCACATTTTCATCAAGATATTATTTTAACTTTTAATTTGAGAAATTCTCGATATTTTTAATGACATATTTATCATCATATTTTGATATTTCAGTCTGACTATATTTAATTGGAGAATCTATTGATATAGTTACTGACATTTTATTAATTATTTCATTGTTACAGTTTTGAAAAACTGTAATTGGTATACCAACTACAAGTTACTATTATTTTCGGTGATTATTATATATGCAATTCACAGATAACATATAATATTGTAGCGGTTACTGTTATATTTAATCAATTTTCACATATCAACATTTTATACGTTTGAAGTCATTATTTTTCATAAATTACATCATCCATTCAAACCTATCCGTCTATTCGAATGATTGAACTCATTTATTGGGTTTGAGTGTTTTATTTAATTCATAAATATAAAACAAAGTATCTAATAACTGGTCATTTGAGAAGTCTTTACTAGTTTAATTTAATCCTGATTGATCTTCTTGAATAATCAGTAAATGTTTCTTGAAAGTCCTTATAATCAAGTGGCGCCTATAAAAATTAACCCAGGACCGCTTTTCAAATAAATTATACTAAACTCACAACCTAAGTGCTATCTGACGAAAAGCTGCCTCCGGCTTTGTAGCCTCACAAATTTTTATTAACAACCAAAAAAAAAGAGGCTACACAGCAAACCAATTTTACTAATATTAATATTGGTTAGGTACTAATTCTTCATGAACATAACTCATACTTTGAACCAGTTAATATTTATTTAAAAAAATATTTGCGGAAATTGTGCAGTAGCTGACAACGTCGAAGATGTGGTAACTTGAGAGGTAGCTTGGTTAATCGAATTGAACAAGACGAAGTATTTAAGACAAATTCATTAGAAACGCACACGTAAAGAAAGTATTCAATATTTGACGTAACATTGAATTGTTATGGCGTATAAAAATGTTTACCTACGACCACCCCTGTGAGTAGTCAAAAACACACAGTCGGCAATTAATGTGAGACGTCTATTACGCACGGTAAAACAAAACGCACGGCTGTAAAATAAATCGCAGGGCTTCCATAAAAACCACTTAGCAACTGTCAATAGATGTAGCCATCTAATTAAAAATGTATCACTTAGATATTTGACGTTGAATTTTATTCTATACATAAATGATAGATAACATTTATTAGATATGACATTGCAGTTAATACTAAGAGTTATTTGGAATTATATGATAATTGGCTCCGTTTCATTCAATCCGAATCTTTTAACTGTCCGAATGAATCTCATATTAATAAACAATAGTATATTATACACCAAGCGACTAAAGCGGCCCATTTAATCCCGCGGATGGTGTTTGATTCCTGAGGGAAGTAATCCACCTAAGGGATTAGTGTCACTTCAGTCGAGGGGTGTATACGCTATTTTATGCAATTCCGGTAATTCTACATATATTCTTAATAAAAATAAATACTACTTAGGATGGACTTTTACGAAACTTGGCGGGGCATCGAGGGTGAACTTCTAAGATGCTTGGCTGAGCATCGAGGAGCGACTTTTATAAAATTTGGCTGGGCATCGAGGATGTTTATTTGTACTTTGAATCCCTTAATAAGATTATAAATACAAGTACAAGTAGGTCGTAGGTAAAGTATAGTACGTAACTCGTGTTGTAACGCATTTTACGCACCCACGGAATTACGCTACGCGTAACTTTTTCCGTTCGTGCGTGAAATGCTTCTTACAACACACGTTACGTAATATACTATTACTATGTCTGTTTTTTCATGAAATTTTCAATTGTTAATACATGTTTTCGCGTTTTGAAGTTAGGTTACTGTCTTTATTTCCGTTGATGATAAAGGCCGATTACCGCTTTAGTCAAACGAAATGAAATTTGAAAATGATGGAGAAACTATTTAACATATTGTAATGTTTTTCTTATTTATTTAAATAGTTTGAATGACAACGGGTGGGATAAATTTATATACACGATACATCTAGTTACTTAATTTATTCATACACTTATTTATTCACTTATACTTACAAAAAGCTACTAAATAAATTAATTGTCACTGCTAAAAATAATTATTATAATAAACTTATAGAAGACGAACAAAATTCGTCAAAAAAGATATGGAATGTAGTAAACTCAATATCTAAAAAAACAGAAAACACGGAAATTACAAATATTAAGGACAACAATGGAACAACAGTAAATAAAGCTGAGATAATTTCTGAAATGTTTAATACTTTCTTTGTAAATATAGGACGAAACCTAGCAAAAACCATACAAAAACCAATAAATTATAAAGAAAAGAAAATTATAAATTGTCATTCCATGTTTTTGGCACCCACCAGTATTACAGAAATAAAAAATATGATTAGTGAACTAAAGAATAAAAAAGCACCAGGTTGGGATGAAATAAGGGCTGAAACTCTCAAACATATTTCAGATTTTATTGCATATCCGCTAATGATTATAATAAATAAGTCATTACAAATGGGACAATTTCCTTCAGCTTTTAAGACATCGATTGTCAAACCTATTTATAAAAGTGGGGAAAATGATGAAATGACAAACTACAGACCAATATCATTAATAACTTGTTTATCAAAAATACTAGAAAAAGTAGTTAATGCACGGCTTAATACATTTCTAGATAAATATCAGCTAATGTCAGGGTCTCAATATGGTTTCCAGAAGCGCAAGTCCACTAACGATGCTCTTTTGGAAGTAACAAATATTTTATATAAAAATATTGATGAGGGTTTACCTACAATTGCGGTCTTCCTGGACTTAGTAAAGGCCTTCGACACCGTGGACCACTGCCTTCTTTTGGAAACACTAGAGGACATTGGAGTTAGAGGTACAGCACATGCTTTTTTCAAAAGTTATGTGACAAACCGATCTCAGAAAGTAAGAGTGGGCAATGAATGCAGTAAAGAACAGACAGTTCAGTGTGGTGTTCCACAAGGTACGGTTCTGGGCCCAGTCTTGTTTAATATATATTTGAATAACTTATTTATGATTGAAAGCAACAGTAAAATTATAAGTTTTGCAGACGATACAGTTCTGGTATACAGTGATCAAAATTGGTACGATTTAAAGTTGAAAATTGAAAATGATCTATATTGTATAAAACAGTGGTTTGACTATAGGCTTCTTTCAATCAATTATAAAAAAACTGTTTACCTGCCTTTTGCATCCTTAGAACCGGATCTTCCGAACTACGCCATCAATGTACAAAAAAATATCAATATTCAACCTGCAAAACAAATAAAATATTTAGGAATTATGATAGACCCACATCTTAGATGGGATAACCATATTAATTATCTAGTTCAAAAATTGAGGTGTGTATTATATAAATTCAAACATATCTCATATCACCTACAATATAAACAAAAACTAATAGTTTATAAAAGTTTGATTGAATCTCACCTAATTTACGGTCTGGTCAGCTGGGGTGGAGTGGCGAAGACTTACTATAATATTCTCGAGGTTTCGCAAAAAAGATTCCTCAAAATCCTTTTTGGAAAAACAAGAAGATATAGCAGTGAACTTCTATATACTGAAACGAAAATATTAGACGTTAGACAATTATACTTAAAAAAAGCGGTATTAAGACAACATAAACTTAAATCAAATCTACAAATTCAAACTCACAATTATATGACAAGAAATAAACATACTTACCTGAATACAACAATGAAAAAAACAGCTGGACAAAGAAGCTTTATGTTTCTAGGACCTAAGCTATATAATGCTATACCCCAACAAATTAAATCTGAATCTTCTGTAAAGGTGCTAACTTTAAAACTTCATGAGTATATCACCAATACAAGTAGGCGCGCTATTCATAACCTTATCGAAATTAATTACTGATAATGTTTCTATCAATTTCTATTTCTACTTTATTGATCCTTAATTATAGTATACATTTTTTATTAATTACCTATACTTATTATTATTTGTTACCTAGTATAAGTTTTATATTATTATTATTTTATCCTTGCAAACAAGCCTTATGGGCTTCGCAAGTGTATATATATTTATTTCGCATAATGTCGTTTGTTTTGTTTGTTTGTATTTCTGAGTTATGTGTAAAATAAATATTATTATATTATACTTAATTTATATACACACTCCACTTCTAATTTATATTAAATACACTGTTCACTTTTTTATAATAAACACATTTCACTGTTATGTTCACTTGTCCTGCTAACGATTTGATTGAAATGTAGACTGAACTCACGGTTCTCTGATAGTCGCTTGTATATTAAAACCGTTTCTGAAACATTCGGATTCCTGAAATTTCTAGATTGTGGCTCCCAACAAACAATCGACCTTCATAAAAATACCTCAGTAAAGAAAATCACAAAAAAATAGTCCTTTCAAGAAATTCGTTCGCTCCCACCAAAATTTGGATACTGTATTAGACAGGGTCGGCTTCGATATCTACACTAGCGTGCAATTTCGTAACATTACCTCCTCCTTAAAAGTAAGTTACTCCTGGGACTTCTATGTAACCGGAATTGGACGTTTAAATAGGCAACTGAACCCATTTCTACATTTTCCGGTCGTATGGAAATAACAGGTCACCCTCTTCATCGGGTACCGATAACGGGGGGCATAGCTGCAAATTATTATGTGGACAGCTAAATCTTGGAAAATCACCTCTACCATGTTCCGAATGACTCGCCAATCCAACTGGTTACTCGCTATCTTAAGCATAGCCAGTTTCGTCACGTTGGATTCCAACACATAGACTTGAAGGCTTCGAAGCGTTTCCCACACATCACGGTAGGTGGATGGATATTGAAATTCGTTTTTGGTTACCAAGTAGAAGACGTACCGTGAATTGTGTTTTAGTCTCAGTGTCTTGCCAGGGGCTGGAATCTGATCTCCAAGTTCTTCTAACTACTAACTGTTTTGGTGAACTACTTTCGGTTTTCTATTGGGGAGCTTGCTAATGCGATAGATGACATCATTTGAAGATTCGTTCTAACGAATTCGCGCACATCTTCCTTTTCAATTTAATCACGTAATCTTCACCCGTTGACTCAGCTTTGGCTGATCGATAAGCCAATGCAAATAGGGTGAGATACTGGTCATTTTCCTTTTGGTGGCTGGAAACTACTTTGGACAGGTTTTTCCAATGGTCCTGCTCATTCTCTCCGCCATCCCAACTTACTATGGATCCAACAATGTTGTCCTTGTCTTCTTCATTCCCAGCTTTGCACAAATTTCCTGGAATACATGGCTCTTGAAATTTCTTCCCTGATCACTGTGGATTTCCAAGGGCACTCCATATAAGTTGTGGCCTGTTAATTCGAGATCGCGTAAATTTTCACCCGTTCCATAACAATCAGAATGTATTTACGATCATTTTCTGTCGTCGTGATTAATCCAGCGATTTCTTGGTCGAAGAGGAAACATTCATTATCTAGACGAAAGGTTCGTTTAGCTACATGATAATTCTCAACCGACGAAAACGGTAAATTTCAATAATATACAGTGCGGTTCAAAAGTAACTTTCGTCGTACCTTTTGAACGAAAGTGAAATTAGGAATCTGAACATAAGCGATTGTAATATTGCGTACTATTGACGAAAAGTGACCTAATCGTCATAGATAACGTCATCATAACCAATAATTTTAATCGGATTCTACGTCAAATGACAACTCTTTTAGGTCAGTTACACCAGTTATAGTTTGTGCTCATAGCAGTCCTAATGGATTAAATCGGTTAACAGTAAAATTAGCTCAGCGTTCCTCGGTATGGGATATTGGATATTAAGTAATAATGATGTAAGCAACGTAGGTTTAAATAATTTGTAAAAATGTATTGAAATGATCTCTGTTCACTCCATGACAATGGAACATCTTATCGAGAAAGTATTGTGCTTTTTGAAGTATGACTGCTGAAATAACCATAACCATAACAATATGCCGTTTAAAAAATGAATATTGTCCGAAACCGGGATATAAACCTTCGTTTCACGATATCCACACGCTTCCTCGTCAAAATTACGAGCGGATACCATTCGTGACAGGTATACCAAATGATATTCTTAGCGGAAAGACAATTTTTCGCGTTACGTTTCCAGTAGAGATGATGATAATAATGTTGGTCAGTCTTAACCCTCCTCGACCTTATGGGGTTGGAACATGCCAATAGGCTCTTACAATTTCTATTGGACTATTGTATTTTAATTTTGTCGGACTAATGGTTCGAGATTAAATAACTAATTCCACTTTTTCATTTTGTTTATTTGAACGACATCGTATATAGGAAAATCTTTTTCTACTCAATTAATAATTGAAAATCTATTGTGGAGGTTTCACATAATCACTGCTATGCAACCCTACATAATCCTAGAGAACAGTACTAGTATATCGAGCCCTAGAACAATAGGGACCCGGCCAATAGAGAATAAGAACCACATCTCCATCTTCTAGGACTTAGCCGAGAGCTGCTCATTCCAGAACCACCCCAAGTTAAGTCTTATTTTCAATTCATGGAAATCTAGAATTGGAGAACTTTATTCTATAACTGCGTTCGTATTCGTCTGTATTTTGGATATGCAGTCAATGTGGATTATCTTATTGATATAGGAATAAATATAATTTGCTGAAACCTTTAGTATTTGATTTTCAGCAATTTATATTAACTTGGACCATCGCGTTAGGATGTTTTCAGTATTTTGTTTTATTTAGTTGAAATAAATATATTGAGTATAAGGTGTTCCAGTTTTTGAACTTTTTCGGTTCTTGTTTAGATAAAGTTATTATCGCTAAAAAAGCTGGTGGCGTCCAATTTAATATCGATTGTTCGCACCATCCCAGTGTAAGCTATAAGAATACTTTAACTGATGCCGAATACCACTAGCAGAGGAAGAATTTCCAGTCGAGGTAGGTAAGGTACCTGATACCCTTTCCGAGTTATAAGAAACATCAAGTTCATCACCGAAGAACTCCAGAAAATTACCTCTGATGTCATACAGAATGTATTATGACAGTTTCCTATAATAAGAGCCAATAAATGTTTTGAAAGAAGACGAAAAACCAAAACTTGTTCTCTTTTTAAATGTACAGTTGAAAGTCATATTTATTAACATTTAAATGGGAAATTTGTTATACTTCCAATAAATTAATCAGACAATTTAATTCATTTATAAAATATCCCATAAACCGCGTGATTTTGTCATTATGACACCGAAAGAAGTTTGCCCCAACTTTTCCAGCGACAATAACGTTACCTAACTTTTGAAAGCATGACAACCAGCATTGCAAACAAATTTTTGATGACGTTATGTCAATTTTTCTCAAACTAGCGTTGTCAGTGTCAGTAGAGTGGATAAATTAAAAAAGGCATCAATGATAATGTGCCTCGCAATACTGTGAATTCAACTACATCAATTTGGCGACAACTTGCGATGTTTTGTTTGGAAAAAAATATGAACTCGTTGCAGAAACTTCCGCTGAAGAGTTAGTTTCTATTTCATTTGACTGGGTATTCATCATGAAGAAGAACTATGGAGAAGATTATAAAGAGAGTACAGTCAAAACGATTAGGAACACTTCAGCAAAAATGTTACAAAAGAAATACTTTACCGATTATAAAAGACTTTTTAATCCGTTCACGGACAGAAAGCGAGAAATGCACGCGACAAAAAAATGCAAAATTTTACAAGCAATCCCTGAAAAACTAAAGGTGAGTTCCAATTCTCACACAAAAGGAGAAATTTTTAAAATGGCACTGTCCTGGAGTGGAGAAGAACTGGTAGACCTCCAAAGAAAATCACATTGCTGCGTATGAATTGGCTTGGAGAGGTTGAGAAGCAGCAAATTGTAAGGTATTCTATTTTAAAATCGAGACAGACAACCGTCGAAGAGAGATCGGAAGAGTTGAATATAACCCAGTGTGTACGAAGACAGCACAAGGGGGAAATTAGAAGTTGGTCGACAGTAAATGGTGAGTAGCAAACACTGCAGAAGATTGTGTATGTCCAGTAAGATTGTGTAAACAAATTATGGGAAGACGGGGAAACCATATCACATGTGACAATTTTTTTTTAACTCCAAATCCTATCTGGCAAAAAATAAATTCGAAAGGATGGTTTAACAATTCTTCTATCGGGATCAATGAAATATCTAAATGGGCCAAATGTTCGGCGAAAAGTATTGGACTTGATATCAAGCAGGTGAAAATTACGAACCATTCTAATCGAGCTGCCGCCGTAACTAAATTGTCCAGGAGTGGTATAGGTGAACAAAAACTCAAAAACCGTACCTTCATTTAGATGAAGAACATCATACAGAAATCATTGGTTCCATTTGTACTACCATCCTACCACCGTTTAAAATACTAGCATGCAGCAAAATATTAACAAAAGACACGAAAGTTCTGAAAATCAAGTTATTTTTAATAATTGTGTTTTTAACAATGGGGTATTAAACTTAACAAAAATATGATGTTTTCTCAATGTTAATAGTGATGGACAAAATCATAATGGAGAATCAATTATTTTTAATGTTTTTATTCTCACAAGGTTTCTATGTCGATTTGAAAATTCAACTTTAGGATGATTTAAATAGTTCGCCATTTATGCTGTGACGTACATAACCCAAAAGAAAAGTTAGCTACATAAGGGTTGACATAGGACCGTAATTCTGTCGTATTTTACTTTAAAATGGTGATATAGGTTATGTTTGTGTTGTATGGTATTTATATTGAGTGACAGGAGTTGTTCAAATTTACGTCCGATTTATATTGGCTTTGTGACTATTATGTTATTTCAGGAATCTTACTGTTACCTATTATTAGTTTTCTTCAACGCATTTACAATTAGTTCTAATTTTCAAAATAATTTTCCTTCCCATCATCGAGTGTTGAACATAATTTTCTATGCTACGTTCAAACTACAAATCAAACATGTTTAAATATAATGATACTTTCTACACATACATATGTGATTACTTACATCAAAATGATCTTCACAGCAATAGTAACTATAGTAAAAACCAAATAAAGTTGCGTTTACGTCACCAAGAGCGTATTTCTATCGCTTGTGTGGCTACATTTCTATCGAAAAGTGCATATACTTAAATTTGTTAATTAATCGGTTCTAAAGATAACTCAATCAATAAAAAAACTTTTGTACCAAAATAATGTATAAGCAATATAGCTTTATTGGGTTTAGACGTCCCTCGATGTAAACATTTGTGTTAAAATTTTCATAAAGAAGCCTCCAATTATTGACGGTATAATAGTCACTGCTAGAAATAACTTTTCTACTCGTGTATTGTCATCGATTTTTGAGGTTATAGTTACGTGCTTTAGAAAATTTTCTTGTGAGAAATATTTATAATCTAAACTGTTTTTGTTTTCAAAACAACAAAGCATTTTCTTGTGTGATTGTTAAAATGCCCAAACAGCTGAATAGCCGATGCAAAGAACTTGTGGCTTCATTAGTAAATTATTTTGAACAAAAAAGGAATAATAATGGTCCTTGTTGCCCTTAAATGCTGTACAAGAGGTAGGTAATACGTGAATAAAATATCCTTACTTTACTTTACGAAACTTTCTATTTCTATTTTTCATTTATAATATTGTGAAATTTTCTACATTTACGTTTTTTGTTGACTTCAGTTATTCTCTGTTAATTTCCATATTTCGTGAACACTCTGATAACGCTACAAATGTGCATTAACGCAACTTTATTTGGTTTTTACTATAGTTGTAGTCTGTTTATATTTCCTTCTAGTAGTCTCAAACCACAAATTTCGTTTAACTTCTACTGCAGGCACGGTTACAAACTTTTTACGAGGCGTTCTAACTGTTGTGTTCGTGCAGTATGATACAAAACAACATTTATATGATATTGACATTATTCCAACTTAAATAATTGTGGAGAAAAGCTAACTAAACTTAGCTACAAAAATATTAACACAATGCTTCTATTTTTTCACAATATTAAAACGTCAAGCTCGTGTGAACAAAACATAGACAAAAAAAAGTAATATTTCTCTATGCTGTAAACAAAAAACTAATACAAACTAGGACTTTGACAGTTCTTCAAACTTCAAATTCGGATGGCCTTTTTCTAGCTGGCTATCAGTTCATGAAACATAATCAGAAAGTGGCTAACCCATATTTAGGTTTGTGACGTATCTGTAGTGAAGGTTGCAAACATTTAGGAATTCCTAATTACCAGTTGTTTCTTAAAATATTCGCTTCAAAAAAATTTTAATTCAATTTTTGCAAAGTAGTACTGATATTTTTTAATAAAACACCGAAAACCGGATATCGGTTTAACACCCCATTGTACTTTTCCTTTGAATTGAATAAACTAATTTACATCTCATTTTTTAATTTTTTCATTTATTCATATTCATTAAATTGTCTTACTGAACTACACTCCAGCTTTTTGTGAGTCGAAGTAAACGTGACATTTACAATTCGAATTTTGTTGCTATTAGGTAATTCAACTCAAAAAACTGCCAGAAAAAATTACTCGTCCTACGGACTCAGAGGCAGTTTTTTTCGTTAAATTGCCAGGCAACAAAATTCTTATTGATACATGTCAAGTTTACTTCGACAGAAAAAAACGCTCTCGTGTAATTATACGTGATAAATATTTAGTATTAAGGTATGTGCATGTTGGCAATATTCTATATCAAACACACTTTATAATGTCGAAATACTAATACTAACAATTATTCAACATCTAACGTGTGTCATGTTCCAGTATTCATAAATCGAATGTAAACTGATCGTAGAAATTCTATATTTACTTAATGAACTATGATTTCGACTGTGAGTATCTCTATTCATTTTTTTACGTCAAACTATTTCTTTTCTTGCATCCATCAGTCTATTGTCTTGAGTTGTCTCTTGAAGCAGGGACAAGTTTAACTTCCAACTTACGAATATTCAAGTGAACAGTTTAGATAACGTTTTAATGTGAATTTGTGCAACTAGAATAGTTGCTTAGATACCTACAGCGAACCCATTATTTAGTCCGTGGAAAATAAATTGAATTAAAAGTATTAGATAAGTGGAAACATTACATAGGACATGCAATAGAGCTGACACACTCGAAGTGTTAGACGCAATTTAAAAATTCGAGTACATACCTGTATTTAATACGTATATATACCTTCCAACTACAAGTTTGGTTTCATTATTTTTGAAATTTTGTAACACAAAACAACATTTTTTTGGTTAGTCACATTATTTAGTAATGCTTAGATACATACTGTAATTGCATCAAAACTTTAGTTGGTCCCAAATATAACTTATTTCTTTGCCCGTAAGACTATGTGTTATATTTTATACCCGAAACTAAATAAAAGAATTATCTTTATTTTACCAAAAAATATGGCTAATGATAGTTTGAGTTGGATTATTTGTCCCCATTTCCGGTTAGAAACGTTCCAAACTTTCAAAGTTTGAACTCGTGATGATAGTCATCAATTTAGCATTGAAACTAATTTTAACGAGCTCGAATTAAAATATCGCGACTTAAATCCTATTTGAGTCGGCTTATAAGTTATTTGGTAGAGATTCGGTGATCCTGATTATCCTCTCCAATGGGAAAAACAAGTATCTCTAAACTGAAAGTTTCCCGCAGCGCAACATAGTTTTTCCGGGACGCAGACCACTATAAGGCTTTTCCGAATATATTTTCGTGTACTATCAAAAGATCAACGAATGGACATAGACAGATAAGAGTTTGTGTACTGGAGAGATACACATACAAAGACCCTTTCGGTCAACTTTGCACTCCGCGTTTGTGAGGCTTTAGTAGATTTTGTAGGGTCAGATAGAATTCGGGACATAAGCGTACATAAAAACTTCCGTGGAGGGACTTATTTCAATTAAAAAATTATTTGTTTTTTCTATTTATATACAGGGTGTCCCGGGACTAATGGGAAAAAAGTCAGGAGCGTATAATCTGAGCCAAAATAATGTTAGTACTTCATATAAACTTTTTCTATGCAGGCCCTCGTTTTCGAGTTATAGGCCTCCAAAGTTTTAATTTTGAATTTGGTTTTTATTTTTATTTTTTTTACTAGTTATTTGATCTTTATAAAATTTACGGCAAAGCGTTAATATACGTGTATGTTTATTTTGGAAAGGTCAACAGTTTTACAGTAGTGCCTTGAAGCCAGGGACGGACTACTCGCAATGGTTAGTGATCCAAAAAGTTTGCAGGGATGGCACACCCTGTATGAAATTATCGAAATTCACTTCCCCACACATTAAGCTAACGAAAAGGTTCTCCTATTGGAATTCGATAAAATAAGCCGTTTGGCTAATATTTACAGTTTTATTAATGCACTACGTACCAATTTACCTAACTAACTTATTAATACGATGTCCAAGATTTACCTACAGTATTACAAAAAAATAAACGGTTTTGAAGATTAAAACTAACTTTTCCGCATCTGTGGCCCTAAACAATATTCTATTATAAAATTGTTACTTGTATACACTTCGGAGGATGTATCGTGCTAACAAACCGAAATTTTTTCAAAAACTGAAAATCAATAGGGCACATCTGTGAGACACCTTGAACAATATTCAATCATGAAATTGATCAACCGTATATTCTCTGGAGGCTATAACGTGCTAACAAACTGAAAATTCTCCAAAAATGACAAAAATTTGGTACTTCAAGTACCAAAGCACCCGTTGTACTGGCTTTAGTGAGCTGAATATCGATACGGTTCATCTCTGAGACGCTCTGAATAATATCCAATCATAAAATGGGTCACTTGGATATACTCCTGAGGCTGTATCATGCTAATAAACTGAAACTTCTCCAAAAATGACAAAAATATCGTACTTAAAATACTGTAGCACCTGTTGTATTGGCTCTGGGGATCTCAAAATCAATAGGGTTCATCAGTGAGATGTCATGAATGATATTCAATCATAAAATTGGTGACTTGTTAAACTCCGGAGGCTGTATTGTGCTAACAAACTGAAATTTCTCAAAAAATGTCAAAAGGCCGTACTTCAAGTACCATAGCACCCGCTGTACTGGCTCTGATGAGCTGGAAATCAATAGTGTTTATTTGTGACATATCCTTAATAATATTCCATCATTGCACTCCGGAGGCTGTATCGTGGCCGACGACAACGACGACGACATACACACAGGATTTTTTTTCTAAAAACCGTTTTTTCGTGTTGTTGTTGATGGAAAGCGTAAAAATAACTCAAAAATTTTTGTCAAAATTCCAACTTTTTTGGGGTAAACCAATACTTTTCTCGCATATTAGATAGGTTGGGCGGAAAAGTAATGATTTGATGATAGTAGATGATAAAAACATTAAGAACTCATTTAATAGGAATTGAATAGGTACGCAAACAACGTAATCAGTTGCTTTTAGTCAAAATTACGAACACAAAATTATTAAACTATTAAGAGAACCTCAAAAAACACAATTTATAAAACATTGGACTAAAACTAATTCCTAAACAACAATAAAAACTAACGTTATTCTAATAAATGTTCAATATGATCTCCTCCCACTTCCACGCACATTCTAAGTCTACGAAGGTTGTTTCTTTGCACTTGAAAGAGCAGTCCCATATTATTTCTAATAACATTGCAGTGTAACACAATTCTGTCAATTAAATCTTGCCTTGTTTGCACGAGTGTTGCGTATACCTTACTTTTGAGATAACCCCAGAGAAAGAAATCCATGGGATTAACGTCTCCTGATCGCGGTGGCCATTGAAAAGGGCCTCCACGACCAATCCATCTATTAAGAAACCTTGTGTGTAAATGCTGTCGAACATCTAAACTGAAATGAGGAGGAGCCCCATCATGCATGAACCATAAATTCCTACGAGTTTGTAGTGGCACATCATCAAACAGGTTCCATAACTCATTTTGCAAAAACTCCAAATATCTCTGACCGGTCAAAGTACCGTCAATAAAATATGGCCCTATCAAATGATTGCCAACTATTCCTGTCCAAACATTAACCATAAATCTATGCTGGTTCTTAGTTTGGATAATGCCATGTGGATTCACATCATCCCATAAATGCATATTATAAGAATTTATGACTCCATCTCTGGTGAAACCGGATTCGTCCGTAAAGAGAACGTTACTAATGAATTTATTGTCTGCTTGTTGTTGTCGCAGAAACCACTGGCTATACTCAAGTCGTGCAGGATAATCAGCCACTGTCATACTGTGTACTTTTTTCATATGAAAAGGATATAACAGCTGTTCTTTTAGGACGCGATGAACGACTGATTTCGAGACGTTATGTTCTCTTGATAATTTTCGTAAACTCGTTGATGGTTCATTATCAACTGCATTTAACAAATCGTGTTCAACTGCCACAGTACGTACGCTTCGTACTGGACATTCTCCACCTTTTTTTGGCAAAAAACTTCCCAAAATTTAAAATTTTGTTTTCTATACATGGAAAATTACATTTACTTATTCATACCTGTTTCTCGTAACCTGAGATCAATACGCTCAAACATTCGTCTGTCTGGCAATGCTCTGTTTGGAAAATGTTCTGCATAAAGCCTTCTGGCCTCTAAACAGTTTCGAGAAGCCAGTCCATACATTAAATGCATATCTGCATACTCAATAAAAGTGAATTCTGCCATTGTAACAGTTAAATTAAGGACTTATGAATTATTGACAGGTAATGACAACGAATTATTCTACACAACGTTTGACAACTAATCCTATGGTTACTTGATAAACGGTAAAAACACTTTTAAAAAGTTTTTACCAACTTACGAATTGATACGTCGTTAATGTTTTTTATCTTCTTGCTATCATTAAATTATTTTTTTGTAGTACTGTAGGTAAATCTTGGACATAGTATTAATAAGTTAGTTTTACCTCGTTGTGTACTTATAAAAATGGTGAATGCGTAAATTGGTACGTAGTGCATTAATAAAACTGTAAATATTAGCCAAACGGCTTATTTTATCGAATTCCAACGAGAGTACCTTTTCGTTAGCTTAATGTGTGTGGAAGTGAATTTCGATAATTTCATACAGGGTGTGCCATCCCTGCAAAATTTTTGGATCACTAACCATTGCGAGTAGTCCGTCCCTGGCTTCAAGGCACTACTGTAAAACTGTTTACCTTTCCAAAATAAACATACACGTATATTATAGCTTTGCCGTAAATTTTATAAAGATCAAATAACTAGTAAAAAAAATAAAAATAAAAACCAAATTCAAAATTAAAACTTTGGAGGCCTATAATTCGAAAACGAGGGCCTGCATAGAAAAAGTTGATATGAAGTACTAACATTATTTTGGCTCAGATTATACGCTCCTGACTTTTTTCCCATTAGTCCCGGGACACCCTGTATAGGATTGACAGAACCACTTTTTTCGCTGTTTCAATACTTTATATTTCTTGAATTTTGTATTAAACGAAGGAAAAGGAATGTAAAACATTCCAAAACATATAAATAAAATTATTGCTAGATATGCTAAAAAATAATGGCTCTCTTTCCGTTAGCCAAAAATAACGAAATTAAAAAAAATTGCATAGCTCCTTACTGTCAAATTTTGAATCAGTTTAACGGTGCAACTATATTTTTTTTTAAGTATTTGTTGTAGGATATTTGGCAAGCTGTATAGTATGAGATCAAATGTGTCGTCGGCCTCAAATTAAACTATTTTTCATCAATAACCTCTGTTCTAACATTTTTCGACTTTTTTACATTCTTTACTGCTAGTATTCTGAAGAAAATTATTTTTTTGTCAGGAATCCATTGAGAACTCACTATCGACTCAGAGAAAAAAATCTAGGGAGTCCTGAGAAGCAATGCAATATTTCTACTCCTTGAACGAGAAACTTTTCACCAATTTTGGAATTTTATTCAAGGCCTAGAATGGTAGTTAGCTAGTAAGCAATGTTAATAAAATAAAAAACCTTTTTCAGCTATTTTTTTTTGAAAGATTTGTTAGGGGCGGAATTTAGGGTATGAGAGCAGTGATTGAGCACTAGTGTTCCTCGCCTCTAACTGTCACATTAGCTCAGTCATGCGTAGGTTCGACCATAAAAATTGATTTTGATTTTACTGAAATGTATAGGGTTAAATTTTCTAGAGCGCCACGGATTTCTAGCCAGTCAAAATCCGAAGCATGCAGATGGGATAGGACAACCCACTGTACTAATATCACTTAATGGTGAAGATTGGCTATATGGTTCCGTAAATCTCATTAAAAAAATAAGAAAAGGTTCTTGCTCACCTCTGATTACCAGGGTACCTGGTATTATCAATTTGGATCAGAACAAAGAAATATTCATTAACCTTACTACACAAAATATATTGAAACGGTTGTAATGTACCAGCACAAATGGGGCACACAACAATATTCTGTGGTTGTAAATAAGTACACCACCAAATGAGTGGGTAAACTATGATTGAGAAGGATGTATCAACTCAATAAACAAATATCACACCTGAATTGAGACTATTAGTGACGTCACTATGATGACTAATAGCTATGTACTAAAAAAATGCCTTAAAGGCGGTATCAAATTAAGATCTAAGACTTAGCTGTGGTTATTGTATGGTAGTGGTAGTGGTCTCTCAGCTTCTCAATATGTTTACCCAAGAATCCAGCGCCTTGGTGAGTGTGTGGACTCTAGGGGGTTTACAACCCGTAACAGATTCAAATCATGTTTCTCCATTATTTTTTCTGTCGTGCTTTATCTCACCAGTCTCCAATGCCATATGAGACATATACTGCTCGTGGAACAGTTAATCAACTTCAAGAGAAATTTTCTGAACTCACAGCGTCTATTGGTTATATAAGTTCCATATTATATTGCTACAAATCCATATTTTTTATATAAGAATAGTTTACTAGAACTACTTAGATAGTTATAGCTGAATATTTGTTTCGAGTGTATTACAAGATTAATAAATGTGTACGTAGCAGTAATAAAATCAGGACAATTTATTTTCATTACACTAAGAAATTTCCCAGCAGACCCTGTAAAATTTCAAATATTCTTTATATTCGCTTTTTCGTCAAAATAATTTTAACCTGATATAATTGAAAGGAGCTGGAATTCATTCATCCATTCCGGGGCTTTCAGTATACTTTTACATTTTCCTTTTCATACATTTTATTTTTTCGCATTCATTTCTTCTGAATAATAGACTGAGATTATTTTTTCTCTCGTTTTCGCCTTAGCGCATTGCGGAGTGAGAAAATTTCAATCTTTTGTAATTGACTGTATATGTTACCATCTGGAATTCACGAAGACTCTTCACCAGGTACTTTACGAGGGTTAAACATAACTTGTATTTCAAAAGCAGCACGTGGCTCCATTACTTTTATCAAGAAACCGTGAAAATGTTATTATAAGAAATTTCATCTTTTTCATTCGCCCTGATAGTTTCTGAAGCACCACAACTCTCAAGACGTGAGTCTCCCATCATTTATTTCAGGCAACGTCTCAAAAATGATTGTATTTTAGAAGTATCTAGCAATACTTCTAGAACTTGGAAAAAATTATCCTTCAATATATCATATACCCTGATTACCAGAAAAATGTATTTCTCACTTCGACAGATGAATATTTGATGGCATTGGATTTCTAAATTATGAGCAACATTTTATTTCATCACCTTTGTTTATCCCGTTAAAAGTTCATCATCTCATCAGTAATCAATGTTTGTTGATGTTATACTACTCACGTGATAATTTTCTGCAGGCTAAGAATATTTTACAGAAATTACTTTTTGAATTCCTAGTAATACAAAATAAAACGTTATTCTACCTTATGTTCATATCTACCGCCCATATTTCATATATTAGGGTAAATGTGGTATTTATGCCTCAGAAGGATAGAGGCCCCGCCACATTATTTTTTAAGTTTTGGTACATACGGCCTCAGATTAACAAATAAAATAGATATGTATGTTTTGATTTTTTCTGGCCCCAAACATCGAGTCACATTCTGAGATCACTTGCGAACACTTCTACAGATTTGCCATATTTATAAAGTCTCTCTAGTTGCAGGAAAAATTTAATTAGAAGTTTTATTGAAAATTTGTTAAAAAGTTATGCAAATAAAAAAAAGTCATACTAATTATGTATTTGAGTCGCTGCTTTTAAAAGTAATTAATAATACTTGAATTTTATTTAATAAAGGCATATTCTTACATAAATTTTAAACAAGTATTAGTTGTAACCTTAGATACATTTATGGTTATAACTAGAAGTGGCAACATTGCTCGAAATTTCAGTAGTTATGTGTCAAAGGTAACCTATCTAGTAGTTTTGTCCTTGTTCAATTACCATATAAAGAGAGATGCAAATATCGTCAAAGTGTGCTCGACGATAATTTCGAAAGCGATGTAGTATTGTAGTAAATAATGTCAAACTTGGTTTGTTTATACGATCACCATTGCGACTAGAGAGTGAACATTTAGTTCTTTCGTTTTGATGTGTTTTTCAAAAAGTTTAGTGACAAAATAAACTTTTGATTTAATTAATTTGATGTTTTTGCATTATCATGATCTTTCGGTGCCAAGTTTGTCAGAAAAACAGCCGAAATGACCAAGACCTTGTGTCTACAATACCATTCCCACTTTTTGTAAATCATTCATTATTTTATTACTGGCGTTTAGGATTGTTAGCCGCAAAAATCAACGTGTTTATGAACGAATAGCCCTATCTATTGTATATTATTACTCTAAACATACGGCAACAACGCACATTTTCATGAATCGTTTTATGTAGGTATTGATAACTGGTGGTCGTTTTACATGATTCATTTGCATTTTAAAGCTTAGAAGCATGAAAAAATGTCTAGATAAGTAATTACTTAATTTAGGCAAGGTCAGTATATTCGAAGTTTATAGCTTTTATAAGTCAAACTTTCGCTAATCCGGTTTGTTGCTTCAAATTTTATGTACTCAAAATAATGAAAACTGGATAAATTGGAGTGGGCGCCCAGACAGCACACACTATCCATTAGACATCCACAAGATATCCTTTATGGATATCCAGTATATCCACCAGATATAGGTGGTTAGCCTATAGACATACAATGGATATCCATATGTCCGCCTATATCTAGGATATATGTAATATCTTATAGATGTCTTTGGAGATATCTACTGGATATCTTGTTAATGTCCCATGGATATCCTATGTTCACATTTGGTATATCCAATTAACGTCCCATGGATATTAATAGGATATTTTATATTTACATTTGGAATATCCTTCCCCCTCAAACAATACAAGGTAGTTCAACAAAAAAATGCAAATTAAAAGTTTTTTATGTCTACAGATCTGGAATAAAATTAAGAGAAAATAGTTTATCCAGTCAACCAGTACAAAATATAATAGATACATAGGGTGGAGAGTCTAGTATTTAAGTGGACGACTGTAGAATATTGTGGTCCAGTGAAAAAGATTCAAATACTCATTGCGTATGTCTGTTATATTTTGTACTGATTGACCAGATTTCCATTTAATTTTACTCCAGATCTGTGGATATATACAACTTTTGGTAAGCATTGTTTTTGTTGGCCATCTTGTATTTCCACCATCTGTGAGTAAGAAGGTACAAATGGAATTAAATTCTTCATAATAGTAGTATTACTTATAATATAATGAAATGATATACTATGGAATAGAATAATAGAAAATACTTTATTTTATATAATATATATATTTGCATATACATCAATATTTCTTCTTCTTCATCACCCAGCTCATCTAGTCTGCACGGTTATTTCTGTAAGAACGAGATTCAAGGTCAACTATATACCGTATACGCCCGAATATAAGATACACCTTTTTTTGTAAAATAACATTTTGAAAATTGGCCCGCGTCTTGTATTTGAGCACATACCCGTAATAAGAACATTTCTTACCACCTGAACACCACCATTATTATTGAGCTCAAAAGAATTTTTACTCAAATCAGTCGAGCCACCAGCTCAGTTTATCATGAAACAAAGTAAGAGCCGAGGTAAAACTTATTTTACATTTCTACACCATGCTATTTTACATTGTATAAAAATACAAAAAGCTTTTAATGTAAGTAATCAATCATAAATATCAATCAAATATAGGAGACGTAACAATATTCAGAATTAAGCTAAGAAACAGATACATACCTCATTCGTTTCCAATCAAACTACCGATAAAAAATAACCAACCACTTTCGCACGTTTCTAAAACTATGATAACCTAACAACCAAAATGACGAGGGGACGAGGCTACATCAAACGGTCGAACGCGGCATCTACCAATGAGAGAACAGTGTATAGTTGGTAGTATAGTTTTGTGGGTATGTAATATGGAAATCCACTGATGTATGCATTATTTTCCATTATAGCATTAAACGTTAAGTCATGCCATATTTTTGTTGTGTGTTAAGAACATCACGTATTATGCCGCATTCGTATTGTTGATTAAACTGATTATAGTCTGATAGAATTTAGGTATATCTATCTTTTTTCAATTCCACTTCAATAAAACTAAAAATACATTGAACACAGACAAAAAATGCGACAGAAAATATTAATAGATATCCATGGTTATTCAATAGATATAATATCAGGAGATTAAGACATTTATGCATTGAAAGTATTATGTATTAGAACTTCATTCTCAATCATTTTTTATGTGATTATTCAATATATTATCAGTAAAATAGAAAATATTTTCCTCCATATCAATGAAATACATTCAGTGGATATCCATTAGATATCTTACATGGACTGGATATTCAGTGGATATTGGACTATCCACTGGATATCTAGTGGATATTGTGTGCTGTCTGAGGGGTTTTTATCGCTAATAAATTATCACTGGCGGAATATTTGCTCCACTAGAATCGGGGATATATGCCTCGATTTAATCGGAGATGTAAGTAGGTAGGTTATAGTACGCGCAAAACATATAGTGCTGAAATGTAATGGCATATCCCCTTCGAGTAATGTTGTGGAGCTAGACTCTGCAAGGTATTATTATTTTGTTTATTTTTACCAATACCACTCTCACACTACACTCTATATTGATGCTGGCGCACCAACTAACTAGTATGAGGTCCTTATCGCTTGTGAACACGTGCGTGATTGAAAAAACATCTATCTTAACATATGCTTATAGTTCAGTGAAATATCGGGAAAATAATATGTTATTTGAAAATTATATTACTAATTCGTGTCAATATAACGAGATATAAGGTTTTGTTAATTGTCTGGTGTTATGTTGAAGATGTATTTAATAATTATAAAATTATTAAATACATTTTAACGATTGTTAGTTGAAGTTATAATATTGAATGAATATATAGTCTAATAAGCATTTTAAATTATAACATTGACTGGACTATGACAGTATGCACATCAAAGGATAAGCCGAAACTGTAAATTTCGCACTATATCTCTTACGTGAACGATACTTGATGTGTTTACACCTAATAAGAATGTAGCAACATACTGTTTAGGAAAGTGACATTTGTTTAATTACTGCAACGTTGTTATTGTTTCCGGATACCCTGTAGTTTAAATTTAATTTCTTTTAATCTTTTGTGTCTAGTTATGGAATTTAATCACGAATATTGCTGTTTTAAATGGAACTTACTGTTTCTAGATAATTCCACAATATATTGAAAAAAAATGTTAAAAATTCTAAGAAATTTGACAATTGTTTCGATATTAAATATCATCGTCAGAATGACAAGTTACATTTCATTTGATGCCTACCTGATGTTTAATAATTATTTTTGGTTAGACCAAGAAGTGATCTATCTTGTGATTGACTTAATATATGTAAATAGAACAAAGAAGAATATATGATATTACAAATATTAGAGCTTAGATATAATTAACCCTATGGGGATATCCTGAATATCTTTTTCCAGTTAATATCAGTTTAACTGTGCAATGATATAGAAATCCAGGAAAACTATATCTGCTGATCTTCACAATTATCACTTAAGAACACAGATTTAAAGTGGAGAATTTCCCAGATTTATCTGTTCATTGACGAATTCATATTGTGGGTTTCGTGAGTGTCTTCTAATTTCCAATTCTTCAAGGAAATCTAGTTCTTGTTTCTTTTCACAAATATGCAGCACTTCTAGTTCTGTGTTAGGTGTCAATGAATGATTGGTGTCAAGTAGATGTTTTGCGTAGTGGGATTTATCTGGTTGTTTTAATCTGTATGCTCGTAAGTGTTTACTGTATCGGATTTCAAAATTTGTAAGGGTCTGACCCAAATAGACAGCATTACATTCTGGACATTTTGGTTTATATATACCTGATTTCTACCAATGATGATATTTTTGATTCTACCTTCAACAATTTTGTACTCACGTTACTTTCTGTCTCAAAAGAAATTATTGTATTTATTGCTAAAGATATTATCTTTGAAATATTATTAGAAATATTACCTGCATATGTGATTGTATTAAAACTTTTTACTTCTTTAGTTTGCTTAGGAAATATTAGTTGTAACGGCCCTTTTCCCTCTTTTTCATTAATTTGTCTATTTATCATATGTTATGGATAACCGTTGGATATTGCTATTTGTTTAATTGTATTAATTTCTCTATGAAAATTACATTGGTACTTAGGAACTGAAAATGCTCTATGTATCATTGAATTATATGCTGGTAATTTATGTGACATGGAATGATTGGGACTATATGGAATATTCACATCAGTGTGTGTTGGTTTTCTGTTAATTGAATAGTACATTATTAACTCTTTGAATTTTAGAATTCAAGAGAATGTATTCTTATTTTCTTCAACTTCTAATATAAATTAAGTTTTTGGGTGTAAATTATTAAGATGGTTGAAAAATATATCTCTTTTGTCGTTCACTACCTATAAAACAAGCTAACATGTCATCTTCATGTCTATACCAAAATAAAACATTTTTGGAAATATTACTTTCAAAGATTTTTGTTTCTAAACTGTCCATAAACATGTTTGCCAATATTGGTGATATAGGTAAACCTTCATTTGAAAATATATCTTATTGACAAAAGTGAAATAATTCTGATTAATACATACATCAAATAAATTAAATATATCTAATATAATTCCGGGATTAATATTTTTATCTTCTAGTAATTTTCTTCAGGAGAAATTTTAGTGAACATATTGGTAACATCAAATGAAATGAGTTTAGAGTTACCTTGTTACTTGGATGCTTTTACTTTTTTGATTAGTTCTATTGAATTTTTAATTGAGTATTTAGACGTATATCCGTAACTAATAAGTATAAGGTTAAGTTTTTTTGCTAATATATTATTAGAAGTATTAACATAAGAAACTACAGGTCTAATTGCTTTCGTTATTTTATGTAATTTAACGGTTCCATATAATTGTGGAGAATGAGGATTTTTATTAACGATGGACTTCTTTTCGTAATCACTTAAAAGATAATTTGAATTATTAACAATATATCATACATTATTAGAAAACTTTTTAGGTGGATCTAATCTAAGAACTAGTTCATCGCTAGATTCTATAAAGTTATATATTTTTGAATTATTATCTTTAGTTTCCGATATGACAGTGGCGTTCTTCTTGTCAGATTTTGTAACTGTTAGGTTATTATTTTCTACTTTCTTTTTGATTGAATTTAAAACTGTAATGTCATTTTTTTTTGTCGTTTAACTTTTGACGGTTCAATATTTTTGATTAAATTGCCAATTTTCAATTTCTCATAAAGAAAATGATTTGAATTAGATTTTAAAGGTTTTTCAGATTCTGTAGCTATTATTTGTTTGCTATTATTCGTAAATTTTGGTGGTGTGCTGTATTTTAAACCTTTATTTAAAAACTCTATTTTACTATCTGTAAAATTAATGTCTGAAAGGTTTTCAAATCGTGGTGCGAAGTGTGTTGGTATGTAAGTACTTACAGTTTAATGATGTTTAGAGTATTGAATTCTATGTTTCTGCAGTTTTTGTTCTTGTTTATCAAATTTCTTGTGCTTCATCATGTTGACACTTTCTTTGATTTTGTCACTAAACAGTCAAATTCTACTGGATGTAGTTGTCTAAGGAGTCTCTTACTTTAAACCATTTCTTACATTCTTCTTTAAGCCATACTCATTGAGCACATTTTATAGCTTCTTGTGCTTGTGGTGTTTTAGTATGGCATTTTATATATATATATATATATATATATATATATATATATATATATATATATATATAATTGTAAAGAACAGCAGATATAGTTTTCCTGGTTTTTGTATATCATAGTACAGTAATACTGATCGTAATTGGAAAAAGATATCCATGATGTCTCCATAGGGCTAATAATATCTAAGCTTTATTATTTGTAATATCATTCTTCTTCTTTTTTCTATTAACATATAATAAGTCAGTCACTATATAGATCACGTCTTGGCCTAGCCAAAATAATTATTAAACATCAGATAGGCATTAAATCAAATGTAACTTCTATCATTCTGACGATGATGTTTAATATCGAAACAATTGTCAATTTTCTTCGAGTTTTCAAAATGTTTTCAATAAATTGTGGAATTATCTAGAAACAGTTGGCTTCATTTAAAACTGTGAAATATATTCAATTTAATTCACTATAGCCATTATTCCTAATAGACAGGTAATTACTAAAATGGAAATATTGGAATTGTGATATTATTAGGCCATTTATTCCATCGTAGGACAAATACCCTCTTCTAGTGGGACATAAAACCCATCACTGCGGCAACTATACTACATCTTCCGAGTAACACAAAAGTTTGATAATGATAATAAAAAATACAGTTTTCACCATAAAACATCTCGAACTTCATAAGAAACTCTCAATTTCATGTGATTTTTAACTAAGGTTTACACATTACACATTTACCTACTACCGGTATTTCCTCTCACATCAACAATGTATTAGGAGAAAACATTAATGTCTAAATAGGTTTCGATAGTTATCACTCACCAAATATCAATATGTGCCAATTAAACACATAGTGTTCCGCTAATTGCAGTATTATGTCGGAAAACCGCTTGGGTAATTTCAACAATTATTATTAATACGTGTTTACCGGTATTTCTGTCAATAATCATTTTAGAGCCATTATCGTCTTCTATGGGAAGTATCAAGATGAACTATTTGCGTGTTCCAATCCTTTACACAAGTTCACAATTACCTGATTTTGATGAACGTCTAAAACGTACATCCATTGTATTTTGTGAACAATCAATACATACCCTCATGTCGTGCTATATGTACCTACATGTATCGTTTCGTTCTTAATTATACATTGTTGGAAATGACTGTATCTTGCTTTTATACATCACCAATAAAAGTAAAAAACATCACTGTTTAACAAGATAAAAGCTTTTCTATCAAAGTATTTAGTAGCATTAATGACTTGTTACAATAGCTGCAGTTTTCATTAAAAATTGCCATAACGAACTCGACATATCTGTCTTACTAACAATACGAATTTACTGTATGAACCCTTACATTGTGGAATCTACGCATGTTACTGTTACAAATAAAGTCTATGAACTGTTTGTAAATAATTCCACTATATAATGAGAAAATATTTAATTTGTTATTTGTTGTGGATATCTCTAGAGAAATTTTTATACGACATTACATTAGCAAAAAATAGCGAAATTAGTCTCAAATTGAAAACTGCTCAGATTTATACTTTCTTAACATATTTCCAAAATTGCCACAAATATCAGTCCAAATTTACCATCGAGAAGAACTATGTATGACAAATTCATGACTTTGTGGTTGAGAAATATACAACTGATTTAATGGAAAATAGTTGTAATTTCAATTTAAAACAAGCTATTTTTGTATTAAATGGCTTTCGATAGCCCGATCCATTCAACCACGAATTTATTGTACAGCTTGTTTGAATAGTTAGCATAGGAGGATAGGTATAGTGAATAGGTATATTGTTAAAGTATATTGTAAACACTGCATTGACAAAGCAAGTAGTCTCCATTCACGGCCCTAATCAACTTAACGATGGGTCTTAGGACTTTTCACGCTAAAGTGCCTTCAATAGCGACTTTAAAGCAGACAAAACGGGTAATAGGTAAATGGTGAAATGTATAACCCGAGGAACAAGACTGAACAGATCTACACTGAAACAGACATTCAATACTGAATTCTTCTCTTAGACCTTTTTAAAAACTCCCATATGATTTGGTTTAGCCTAGGATTTCACCGAGAGAGAAAAAAGCTGTAGCTTGATTCTAAGGGAGCGGAATCCGTTCTTTTACAAGGGATTATATAAAATACTGACGATGATATTGATTTATCGAAACAATTGTCAATTTTTTAGAATTTTCATTAACTTGTATTATATTGTGGAATTAACTAGAGACCGTGAGTTTCATTTAAAAACACTAGCCAATAATCCAGTGATTGATGTCATCAACATTGCCGTAGCAATTACAAAATTCCGATTCACTTAGTTTGAATCTGTGAAGGTACGCTTTTACAATGGCATGATTAAAAGTAATATGCTTTAATGTTACCGAAAATACCAATGTGTCGCTTTACCCAAATGAAACTATTTATTCCGCGTAATTTCAGTTGATTTTCTAAAATTCTTACAACGAGCCCATTCTTGTGAAGCTGATTATGTGAGTTTTCTATAGCAGATAACGCAGATTTTGAATCAAACATGACTAGAACTTGCTGATCAGAGATATGTTTTTCACCGGCCCATTCTAGAGCTTGGTATATTGCAAATAGTTCTGCGGAATATATCGAACAATGCTGTTTCAACTTAAACATTAGAGATTCTTCATAGTTTTGGATGTATACAGCACAACCTACTCCAAATTTTGTCTTCGAACCATCTGTTAAAATCTTGCATCGGTTTTCAAACTCTCCAAGCAGTTCGTGAAGAGCTATGGGGTTATTACCATCAAAATAAGGGAAGCAAACGTTGGCCCGGGAATATGTGATATCAAAAGAGGCTTGATAGAATGTATTTTCCGCTGAAGTCTCTAAATAGGAGGAGACAGTGGGATATGCTATGACTAATGTTGGATAATTTTTATTGTGCCACCACTTATCAACTAAATTAGACTTAGATATGTCAGATATTTTCGCAATAGTTTAATCTGATTGTTAGCTTGACATTTAAGGATAAACTTTTTAGCTAAAAATATTCGTCTTAAATGCAGAGGAGGTTCCGCACATTCAGCTAAGAGATTTTATGTGGGTCTAGATTTGATTGTACCCAATACCAAACTCAGGGCTTTATACTGAATTCGATCCAGTTTTTTAAGTAGAGTGTTCGTGGCAGACCCATATAGGAAGCAACCGTAATCAAGAATGGATCTAGTATATGCACGATAGATCATTAAATTGACTTTAGGGTCAGCACCTCAATGATATCGATTAATTGCTTCGAGAACATTTAAGCTCTTTTCGCATTTTATTAAACATTTATTGGTGTGTTAATTCCATGTAAGTTTAGTATCCAGTGTATTACCAATATAGGTGAAATGATTGTGCATGGGTTTACTTAGGTCACTGGATAGGATCGGTAAACGATGTCGAGTGAAGAATACCGTAGCGGATTTATTCGGGGTAAGATCAAGTCCTCGAATAAAAAAATATTCTCTAGTACTATATATAATTTGCTTTATAGAATCAATACATTGATCATAAGAGTTTTTATGGTATAAAAACAGAAACCGTCTGCATATTGTAAGATGTCGCAATCAATATCCATTCCATGAAGGTCCATAGTGTATAAATCGAACAAGAGGGCTAAGAAGAGAGCCTTGAGGTAAGCCTTGATGAACTACTTTTGTTCCGATCAGTCTATCGTTGCACCGGACGAATACTTGCCTATTAACAAATAAGTTTACCAAAACATATGCACACATAGTTGGAATGCCTAAGTGCGCTAGTTTTTTGAAAAGTATATTTAGGATGACATTGTCATAAGCGCCCCAAATGTCATGAAATAGGGCAGATAGATAACTATTGCTTGAGTAAGTTAACTGATATCAGTTGTTTACTGCGAAAGACAGTCGATAGTTTATTTTTTCCTCCGGAAACCAAACTGGGATATCGGAAACAAATTTATGTTTTCACACCACCATTCTAGTCTAGTTTTCATGATACGTTCAAATGTTTTTAATCGACAAGACTTGAGAGAGATAGGTCTGAAGGTAGTGGGGTCATTTACTTTGGGTATAGGAATAACCAGGCACTGTTTAAGAGAATCGCTTTAAGTAAAATGTTGTTATATATCTTGCAAAGGTAGTGTTTGGCAATTACGGGGAGATTTGCTAACATGAGATTGTTTAGCCCGTCAAAACCAGGAGATGTATTTTTAGAGGTTTTGATATTTGTTTCAATCTCGTCAGGTACGATAGCAGTTAGCAAAAAATGAGAATCAATGTGGATGTTCGGCATTTTGATAGGTAGTTGTGCATAATCAGGAGAAATTTTTGTTAAAAGTCGTTTCACCGTAGATTCATCAATAGCGGTATACTTTTTGCGACTCGGAATCTTATTTATTCGTCTCCAAATGTTTGTTAAGAGTGGAGCAGTATCTTGCCCAGCAAGATTTGGCTTTTGATCGGAAAGTGTGTGTACAGATATATTGATGTCTCTTATACTCGTTCAAATTTGAAAGAGTTAGATTGGATATGTATGCTTTGAAGGCATTTTTTCCTTAAAGTCGAAGCAGCAAGGCACTCGTCATCTCACCACGGTGGAGTTATGACATGCTTAGTTGAGGGTCGGATTAACGTACAGGATTTGTTGGTGGCATTTGTTATCGATTCTAATAAGAATAAAATCATTCCATTAGTACTATGTAGAGTTGGTTCCGGTGTGAGAGCTTGTTCTATGGTGAATCTGAATTGATCCCAATTAACATCATACATCGACCACTTAGCTGATGATAACAACATCATATTTTGTATCTTGATATCATTAAAAGAAATTTGGATGGGAGAGTGATCAGATCCATATGTATTTGGCAGGACGGTCCGGTCAAAAAAAGAACATAAGCTGGAAGATAGAATACTAAGATCCACAACCGATTTGGCCCGACCGGGGAGAGTACCTCTCGTAGAAGATCCGTTATTGGCGATAACTAAATGAGGAAAATAATCTAGATCTTCTACTAATGTATTTCCTTCCGGGGAACTCGATACTGACCCCCACAAGCCATGACGGGCATTAAAATCACCAGTAACAATACAGTCATAGTTAATTTGCGAAAAAGACTAACGTAATCTTGCGCTGTTATTTTAACTGCTGGTCGGTACACACTCAATATCGAATACTTTCTCTGATCAATGCTAATATTTACACCGCAAACTTCCAAGTTTGGAATAAAATTATGAACAAATGAAATAGGTTCATAATGAATATTATTTGATAAGAGGATGGCAACACCAATATCCCCTACATCTGCTTCTGCTCACTACACTGAAGTTATTGAAACAAACAGTATCTGAAAGTTTGCACCAAGTTTCCGATGTAACTGCTAAATCAAAATCTTCTTCCAATAACAATTGATGTAAAGAATATTTGTTAGCGTTTAGCGATCGAATATTCCACTGAATATTTATAATTCTTTTAGAGGCCATTTTAATTATGCAAAAATGTTATTAATAATTTCTTTAAACTTAGTTTCAATTTCAATTTTATTTACTTTAATATTAGTAGCTATATTTGGGGAAGACTTAGCAAAATTTTGAAAGCTTTCTTTTATTAAGTTTTTTAATCTAGCAGTGATGAATTTATTGAACTCATTTGCAGGTTCACATTGTCGAAACTGGAATACTGGACCCGTACAAAAATTGATCTGTAACTCTTTACGAATAGTAGGAAAATTAGACCTAGTCTCATCGTTTCTCCTCCTCTTCGGTGGACTGACAATCGGGGCTGGATAGTGCTTTTCAGTAACGCTACTTTTATGAGCCGTACGGGAACTAGATTGATAGGGGGAGGCAACTTTCAATGAAGGGAATTCTGTGTCGGAGTTTATTAACGGTGCAAATTTTTCTTAGCTAGACTGTAGTAACATGGATTTTCGAGTACTTTCTCAGCTTCCTTAAAAAAATATTTAAGTTTGCCATAGCTCCTTGCTTTTTTTGTTTTATATATTCAGGACATTGCTTAAAAACTGACTCATGGTTGTTATTTTTACAATAAATGCAAACTTTCGTACAGCTATCCAGACAATCATTTTTTCCTCATTTCCGCATTGATTTGCATTGGGTAGCTGAATGACCATAACGTAGGCATTGAAAAATTGCATAACTGGATTCACAAAAACCTCAACAGGGCACCTTGCTTTATTGATATAGATAAATTGAGGTGTTAATTTTCCCGCTAAAGTGATAATAACCATTTGTCGTGGAACTCTCTCCGATATATCAAGTTATTCTTTTGTCTCTTTTAGAAGTAATATAAGATTTTATAACGTTTAATAGGGTATTTTCACTTAATGTAGTATCTACGCCGCGAACATGCCCCCGTTTTTCTGTCAAATAATTTGGTATATAGGCAATTAGTTAGTTCTCTTCAAAGAAAGGTTGATTCACTTATTTATTTGCTACAATACCCGCATCAACTTCGATCTTATGCGGTTCCTACCAACACTAACAGTTTCAATAATATTTCCATCATAGTTCGAAAGGGCAAGTAATTTTTCTCCAAGTTTCATAGGATGTAAACAGCCTATATTTAACTCAATATGTTGAACAAAAATAAAATAAGGTCCTCTATCATTAGAATTAAATCTATCAGAATTATTAAATGTAATACTCGTTTGACTACTAAATTGGAAGGAATACGAGTGCGCGTTTTTATTAACCTCGTTAATGACATTATCGGAATTTTAGCAACATAATTATCGCATTTGAAGACGTCATGAGATTCTTCCATACTAATCTCTTCTGAAAATACGACATCTTCAACGTAAATATTATTAGAAATTTCATTACCCGTTGATACATCTAGGTCTATACTGTCCGGTCTTCCGCAGGCCAGTGCCGCGGCAATTGTTTTACCAAAAAAGTAAAGTAAAAATTTATACTTACAGTATGATTGAATTAATATTAACCTACAAACCACAAATGCGCGTATTAAATATAAAAGGCAAAGACAGTTTGTTTTGCTAAACACAATAACACACGTCCGTAGTCTACAATAGTTCGAACTGGAACGCAAACAAACTTTTTTTGTTAAATTTTTTTCTTTTTTCGGCAGTCGTTCAAGTAATTATCAGCCGAGAATTTTAGTTGATTACAGTAAGTGAAACAAACACGTGCATTAATTTACAACCTTAGGATATTCGAGGCGAGATCGTTATCCATTCGTTTATACACAAGTAGAGGTGTCACAATAATATGTATTGTATTACTTCCATGGGTACGATTCTGCAAATATTTTAACTCGGTTAGCCTCATAGACCAGACTGAATACAGAAGTTAATTCGCGTTTTTATTCCAAGTATTATTTGCAAAAAAAAATAAATGAGTTCCTTTGACTTGAAAATATGTATGGTTCAACCTGCTAGATTTAGAGAATAAAAAATAATGTCTTTCAATATATCCACTTCCAGTAGACGGCAAGCTTCCACTTAGATATCTTCTAAATAATAGTTTCTAGTAAAATTAGGAATAACACAAAAATCAAAAATGCCCACAATAATTGTAGATTGATATGTTGAAAATTAGAAGTGTACGTAGGCTTAACATCTAACGCCAATCACAGGAGACTATAAAGTTCTGGCTAATACTATTTTAGAAATGCCTGTGGATATGGTGTACACACTATATGCAAATTGAGTGAATGAAAACGACGAATACTCAGTGTGTATTAATTTATTACTTTTAGGCTAAGCGCTTTCGGCTGTTAAGCCATTATCAAAGCCGTCGTCATTTAAAAAGTAATTGTCAAAGACATCAAGCCGATCAAATACAAGAATCAATACTCAAGATCTATCCAACCATCGTTATGATTGAGTCATTCTAATAAAAACTTTAAATACCCTATTATAAGGGTGTAAAATTATATTCATAAGATGTAAATACACTCAAAATTAAAAAACACTTACTTACAATTACTTTTTAAATGACGACGGCTTTGATAATGGCTTAACAGCCGAAAGCGCTTAGCCTAAAAGTAATAAATTAATACACACTGAGTATTCGTCGTTTTCATTCACTCAATTTTAATACTATTTTGACTATATATCAGGTTATTCCATGCTGAACAGAGCGATCACAACCAATGTTTGATTCAATTTACTGTTTCGAATAAATGGACGTTGCAAGTTCCAAAAATATAGGTTGAAGATGGAACAATAGTAAATTTATTACCGAGGTTGAACAAAATGAAAGGCCAGTATATATGCAAATTAGTTCTGTAATATGAACATTTTGATCGTATCCTTATCTAAAGGCGAAAATAAAAGCATAAACTTGAAACTATCCTCCCTTTATTCGGTGGATAAATAATTGCTTTTGAAGCGGCTGAATATCCCTGAAAACTATCCAACAAATTCTACGACGCCGCAGAGTGCACATCCGTTAATTGTGGGGCGCGTTAAATCACGTCCCTTTGAGATTTAACACAGCGTCTCAAGTTTGTGTAACGTTTAACTATAAGATCCTACGCGGTAATGCGATTTTCCTCAGTTAATATCAGATTTTTCATTCATTCAAAAAGCTTATAATGACCCCTTCGAGAATTCAAATCTTTCGATATCAATAAATTATAATTACAGCTATTAAGAAAATTGGCAGTGAATTTTTGTAGCTCGATTCGTGGCCAAGGAATGTCGGCGAAATAATATTAATTGAATTATACTTTGGTCTGTTGGCTCTGCTTCTTCTTCTTATACATTGTCATGTGAGGGACCTCCCATTTCTACCTGTATTGTACTGTCCAGTTACCACATACAGAAAGGGCCTACATGTTAACGAAGGACCCGAACATCTATGTTGAGTGGTGGTATTAGGCAGAATACTGTCGGTGGTTTGTCTTCCGACAGGTGGTGCAGACAATGAACCATTCCGCTTTATTAGTCATTCAAATCTCGATATCAGTATCTTATAATAAAAACGAAATAAACACCGAAGAACTGTGATTTATAAATTCTCACTATTGTTGACAAAAGAGATAACTAGAACATATCGATTGCAGTAGCCTGTCACCATTGAAAATACCATTTAATTTCTTTTTCATTAATGAAAGATAAATATCATGTGAATAGTTAATAAATCAAGTAACAAAAAATATAAGATTCGCACAAATGTGGAAACATGTTTATTTTAAAAAACGTAAGTTATGGAAAGTCAGTGTTTCAGTAATACAAAATGCAAAAGTCGAATCATAGTCAACCATGGAAACTAGTTTACCGATAATTTGAACTGTGAGTTCTGAGGTTGAGTGTTTACCCGATGAAATAAGAAATACACACGATTCCACCGGCATTGACATCAACTATTTTCTGTGATATCATGCTTACAGAAATCAATACGAGAATTATCAAATATCCAGAACAGAGGTTAGGAAGATATTTGATATGATGCTTAAATGTAGATAAAAATTTCTTTTCTATGTATGTGTAGCTTACATATCACATAATATAAGAGGTCAATAAGTATTCAAATTATTGTTTGAACGCAGAATCAAATAAATTAGTCTTCAACGAAGAATTTAGACTGTTTGTAACTAAACAATCATTAGCCCAATATTTTTTTTCTCATTCGCATGATTATAATAGCAATCAAGGAAGTTGGATGAAACTTTAGAAGATGTAGATGATGACTCATGAATCAGATGAGAAGCGTTTTGCTGCCGCAAGCCATATCTGTCACGACTGTGAATATGAGCTTGTGAGGTGTCAAATTCCCCATTACGGGCTTATGACTAGCCATAGTACTCAGATAGACAAGATTGAGACATAAGGTATCGGCGCCAAATAAGACCCACTTAATTTTGCAGCCCGAAATGTCCCACTGTTTCCAATTTTTTCCTTAAAATTACAGATAGAGTACACATAGTAGTATCCTTGAATACTGAACCACTGTGATTAGATCTATTGACAGATTCTGAATTATAAAAAAAATAAGGTTTAAAAACCTTCCACTGGCCTTTATTATTTATTAAGACCCTATGTCCCAAGTAAAGCCCACCCCATATAAGGCCCATAACCAAAAACAAGTGAAGATCAAAAATATAATATTGTTACGAAACAGCACACTGGTGTAGTCCCTGAATCCGACTCTGTCTAAGCCACTTATGAAAGTTAAGATAATGGCGGATGCGCAGGGACTTCTTGGAACTGTTTACAATTTTTTGTGACTATCATATCTAGAACTTTTAAAAAGTCGTATCTCTAAAAATATTAACTTTATCTTGAAAAGTCATAGGACATTTTTTATTTGTATTCCAATAGAAAAAAAAATTTGTCTCGTTGAAAAACAGCAAATCCTTCCAATTGTCTAAACACTTTTTGTTTAAACATAATGGCAACATGCATTTATATCATCAGTAGCGCAATTTAGGAGGCTCGCATGAAAAAATTGAGGTGGAATAGTGCACCGGGTGGTGAATTTACGTTTCCGTGTTCATTTCAAACCAGCGACTTCTTCAAATCACAACGGGAAGGTAATGCAATATTCATACCTATTCAGATCTCACTAAACAAATTCAGCTCTTTAGTGAAGCCGATTAATTTGTTCGGTGAATGTTATTGCAGGTCTGAGGGCGAGAAACAGACCCTGCCAAACTTCAGATACCTGATTTGAGCCGCGGCGGGACAGACACAAATTATATGCTCTGCTGTTTCATCATCTTACAAACAAAGACGTCAAATCGGATCCTCCGACAATCTAAGTTTCAGCATATGATAATTCAAATGACAGTGCCCTGTTAAAAGGCCTGTTAGACACCGTAGGTCATGTCTATTATAGCCTAAGATTTGTTTGGATACATTTTTCGAAGGATGTATGAAAGCCTTTGAATGAACCAATCCTGGTATATTATGCCAGAAGTCTTGTTGTCCAGGTATTTGAAGTTTGTTTGGCAATACTTATTGTGATGCCAATTGTAGGTTCTGGTCCAATGAAGACACGAGCGGCACCCTCCCTTGCAAGAGAATCCGCCTTCTCATTTCCATCTATACCAGGGATCCAGACCAGCGATACCCTGTTGCGGTCTCCTATTGAGGCGAGTCTTTTTTGGCAGTCTAAAACCAATTTCGACGTTACACGGTAGGAGCTAACTGCTTTGAAAGTCGCTTGGCTGTCCATGAAATTTTTTATTGATCTATGTGTGTGGTTGGATTGCCCCAAACTCTCCACGCACGAAGCAATGGCTTAAATTTCCGCCTGAATCTTGCATAGGATCCTAGAAAGGTTGGAATTTCTGTCCTAGGTCTGCGCCCGTATACACCCGCACCAGAACATGAAGATATCTTTGAACCATCGGTGCACCAAAAGATGTCTGCTCTTAAAAGTTCATACTTATGGAGGACACATTCATCTCTATTCGGAAATAGGTCGGTATAAGGAAGATTGTAGTTTACTGTTGGAGACATTATACCAGAGGTCATTACCAGAGCACTATGATTTTCAGTGTCAGCTTCATCTTCACCGAGCGATTTGAAGGGCTTAAATGATGTGATTGCCCATTAAATAGCCGGTGCTGTGATAACTTCCTTGGCGACCTCCCATCCGTTTTTTAGACCGCCTTGCAACCTCAAAGTGGGAAAGTCGATTGGTATCCAGAGTTAAACTTTCGGGAAAGTGATTTTCAATCAAAAGCTCTAACGTTTCTTTTTTAGAGGTCGTGAAAGTGCCATCTGGTCGCTTCATCGTCCCTATCTCGGCAATCGACTCTTTAGAGAGAATCTTGTGTATTCTGGTACTGCGAGGTATATCAGATATACTCTCACAGAACTTTTTCCAAGACTCCCGCTTTGCCTTTGTAATTTCTTTGTTGTTGATTATTAGAGCAGTTCTATAAGGCTGACTCTTCTTTGGCTCGATTAAATTGTCGTCGAACTTCTTTTATGCATTTTCTAGGCTTTTGTTCCACTAAGTAGAGTTGCAATTATCTCTTTTTGTCTCGAGTGGACATTTTTTATGATAGGAGGAGATCACTGCTTTTCTTAGCTCTTCCGCCGTAGTATCTATCTCATCACAACTGTTAATGGTAGTGAAGCCGTCCACAATATATCGTTGGAGGAAATTTTTGTATCCACTCCAGTCAGTAGCGTTTGAGTCGCTATATTCCACCACTGGCCTTGGAGCTATTTCAATGTTGAATTGAATATGTCTATGATCTGAACACGAAGGCTCAGTAGATACTGCCAAGTGCCATATCTTATAGTTAAATCCAACATCTCTGATCTGTTTCTAGTTACAAAGGTTGGTCCAGAGCCCTTATTAATAAGAAAAAGCCCTTCCACTAGTATATAATCAAAAAGTAACTCACTTCTGTGATTTATATTTGTGCTGTCCCACGATGTATGGTGTGAATTGGCGTCTCAGTCCATGACTAGCTGGAGTCTGTTCTTCTTGCTATAGTCGATTAGCCGCGGGAAGGTACAGTATCCATGTCCCCAGGAAAGTATGCAGATCAGGCGACTATGTTAGTCATACCATTTTTCTACGGTGGGGACATATGGATGGCTACTACGTCAAGAGTGCAAAAGCCTGTAAGCAAGAAGTAATTAATATTTTTACTAATGAGGAGACATGCTCTGGGTTTCACTCCAAGACTGACTACTACCTCACCAGGAATGTTGGTGAGACCAGTTACTCTGTCTGTGTTTCCTGTACACAGTTCTTGCAGGAAAGCAAGGTCGATTAATTCGTCCTTGAACCCTTTACCAAGAATATAAGAAGCGGCCTTGCCATGCTGTGAGTTTGCCTGTAAATAGTTGAAATTGGCGAATATAGAGAGTCGCAGGCAAACTTGTGTCTCCTCATATCCTCAGGAGAGATCAGACGGTGGGTCAATTGAGACGCCGCCTAGGGATGAAGCTGTGCTTTGTTTCATTGACGAGGTTTGATCACCTTTCGTCACGGCTGACTCAGCTGGTTGTTTTGATTCCTGGGTCGAGGCCATACTGGTCTTCGATTTCAGGACAGCAGGTCGAGTCCCTTAATTAGGTTCCCTTGAAGAGACGTTACCCGTATTCTTTTTGGGAAAACCAGCTTTCTCTTTTGGATAGCTGGTACCCTAGCTACGTACCGGTAGTACACTCCCCTGTTCTTGTGCGGAGAGTCGGTTCTCCTCACTGTCGCAGGAAGTTTTCCGCTCGGCCCCGGTTTTGATGCCAGTTGGGAGGATTGGGTTTTGGGGCGGAAAAGAACCTGTCCAAAACCCAAGTATGATTTAAAGCCGATCCTTTCCAACGCGGTCATAGATCGATCGTCAATGACGAAGGTCCATGTTTGACCAGGGCCTGTAATTACCTGGTGTAGAACAGTCCACTCCAAGGTTAACAAACCGTAGTTCATTTTCCTCAGTCTAGAGAGGATCTGTTCGGAAGCTACGACTGCCTTCTTCAGGTATATAAGCCACACGGATGTGTGGTTTTGGGAGTTGGTCGCCTGAGACGTATTTCAGCAAGGCACCATCCTATGGTTGAAGTGTATTGACTACACCAGACAACCACGAAACACTCTCCTGATCTACAGAGGTAACCTGTAACCATCCAGGCCGAAAAGTACAGCTCTGGAACTGCACTTGTAGAGCACCTTCGGTAATACCCTCTACAGCGGCTATTTGTTTGGTCGTTATAGAGGTTGTCGGATGTTCAAGGTGTAAAATTTTCACCTTGATGTCGGATAAAGCCTGCCCATAAGAGAGCTTTTGTAAGTCAATTTCACCTGACGTTACTACTGATTCAGCCGAGCAGGACTTTTTTGCCTCCCGTTCGGGCGAGTCATCGTTAAAGCATAAACGCTTACTGGCGCCAGCCATAAAGGGAGAATGTTTCCTCTCTTGCGATTGATCCCGCTTCTAGAATTTGGTGCAAGGCGGATTGGTAAGGTACACCACTCCTGAGGAGACGACTGAGTCGCTTCCTGGCTGCACCATCTAGTTTCCTAGGCTTACACTCAGGAATTCTCGTTCCTGGTCGGAGGTTACAGGTATATCAGTTGGAGCCGATAGGTCGACTTCCGTCTCCTCTATAGTTTTTGAATTTTTTTCTTTTGTTACTTCTTCCATAAGAGTCCCATGAACTGGGGAAAAGATGTTCATCACGGCAGAGCCCTGCGTTATGTGACAAGGCTTACTTACGACGAGAGGACGCCTAGTATTTCGAAAGTTCCGTTGGTGACAGATGATGGGCTCACTGTCGTGCATCCCTTCGTCATGGATACGCACACCTTAGAATTAACCCGAAAAACCGTTGGGATGTCATCTAGTCAAAGAACAAAAGCACCAAAAATGATCTTATTATTCTCACTACCAGCGGTGCGAACGTGGAAGCAGACACCCGATAGCTGAAATTGCCCACCATCCCATAACCTAAGCTAACATACATGCCAAAGCAGCAAGCAGTAGTTCAAGCAGTGTAACAAATAGCAAAAGACAGCCAACCCCGCCAGGTTTAACTGTAACTGACCAACAACCGGGCGCGCTATTCTAACAATCGCTGTTGCCTGATTGTGTACTAATAGAAAACCAATGTACTATACGGAAACAGTTGCGCCATGTAACCACTGTTTTAAAAAAATAAAGGTGGGTCTTATTAAACCGGTACCTTATGAGCGATCATTGCACATTGTAAAGTTGGAAAAATTGAAGTAAACTTGTTCAACAAATGTCAATCAATGCAGAATGTCACCAGAAGAAATTTATTCGGTTCACAGAGTAGGTTACACTTACATTTTTTAGACTGGAGCACCTTTGGCACACTTTTAAATATTAATAGATGGTATATATCAACTCCTAATAACTTTCAGCCATTTGGCATCGTTGAGACTAGGACAATATTCTTTGAAGGTCATCCAACGGCTGAAAGAAATCATAATACAGCAGTTATCATTGCCAAGGTAGCTGTTACGCATTTTTAATTATTTCATCGTTTCTGTACGATTTTTCACCACATAATCTTGTTTAATTATGTCTTTTGTATATCGTTTATAAAGAAGTGTTCAAGATAAATTAGAATTAGACCGATCCGTAAACTTGAAGCGTATATAATGTCTTTATCTTCTCCCTTTCCTCATCTGGTTGCCATTGGCCTTTCATACGAATTATTCGGATTACCGAAATCTAAAATAACCGCATTTATGTGAGTAGATCAGAGCCTAAGTCTGGTATCGATCAAATTAGTGTAGTTTGCTGGTTCCCCAAACTCCCTTCACGGCTTACGAAAAGCTCTATGTGAATGTTAAGGTATCGGTATATATTCGATTGCTCGTGTCGCTAATTTAATACTGAATTGAGGTAACGTTGGGCCCGGAATCGGCCCAACGCTGTACTATGGCGGTCAGAGTGACATAACATGCTATACCGTAGACCACTAGATTCAATTTGTTCGTCGTATCGTTATTGACGGTGAGCATCGAAGTCGCAAGGGAGTCGGACAGTAACTCGGGACACAGAGCCCGTGAAATAGGACTGAACGTATCCAAAATATGTTTCTGTTTGAATACGTTAATCTACAAAGGGATAAATGTTAATACTAAATCGATATTAGAGGTAGAAGCAGGTGAACTTTATTATACAACCTATCCCATATATACATGGAAGTTTAGTCAGTATACTGAAAAAGTATAATGGCCCAATTGTAGAATCAGTTTTTGAGGATTGCTGTTTCTTATTCATGTTTATTCGTAGAGTGGGTTAGTTTTGGAACCAATTCGCTTCAAGCTTAATTTAACTAATGAGAAGAAAGCCAGATTTCTATATTAGAATAAATTTTGATAACGTACAAACTTCATAATATGCGAGAAAAGTATAGGTTTACCACAAAAACGTTGGAATTTTCAGAAAAAATTCATTTTTCAGCAAGAAAAACGGTATGTGTATGTCGTCGTCGTCTTTATCGTCGCCCCCTTTTCGTAACATGTCTTGATGGCACGACACAGTAACAAGTCACAAATTTTATGATTGATTTTTGTTCAGGATATCTCACAGGTAAATCCTCTTGATTTTCAGCTCACCAGAGCCACTACAAGTGCTATGATCGTTAAAGTACAACATTTTTGTAATTTTTGAAAAAATTACGGTTTGTTAGCACGATACAGCCTCCGGAGTGTATACTAGTGACCAATTTTATGATTGGATATTGTTCAGGGTGTCTAATACATGAACCCTATTGATTTTCAGCTAGCTTGAGCCAGTGCAAAGGGTGCTATGGTACTCGAAGTACTACATTTTTGGAGAAATTTCGGATTGTTAGCACGATACTACCTCTGGTGTGTATACAAGTGACCAATTTTGTGATTGGATATTATTTAGATTGTACCACAGATGGAATCTATTGATTTCCAGCTCACCAGAGTCAGTACAACGTATCCTATAAATCCAGATATACTATATTTTTCGTAATTTTTGGAGAAATTTCGATTCAGCCTCTGAATTGTATACAAGTGACCAATTTTATGGTAGGATATTTTTCAGGGCGTGTTACATATGCGGAAAAATTAGCTTTAATCTTTAAAGCCGTTTATTTTTTGAATGATAATGCACCTATAATTCTGAAATTCTATGTCAATAACCTGTGGGAATATAGGTCAACTTGGTTGACTGATTTTCATCACGTTTTCCTTCGGAATGTAATACTCGTACAATGGTTCATGCAGCACATTGTAATGGGTATAGTTTTTGTCAATAGAAAAGATCAAAAGTTCGTTGGAAAGGTCATTTCCAATAATTTAACAAGTCATACTGGTAGGAAAATATAAAGTGAATACTATATTTACAGCTAGAGATACTTTTGCATCGCAGTAATTTATACTTAGCTATAAATATCTGGGTTGATTCGAGGAATGCGACTGACGAAACACATTTAGTTATTTCAGTTCAGTTCAGCTTGTCTTGATAAAGTTAATCAAATACGGTGAACTATTAAAAATGGGACATAGAACAACTGCGAATTCCAAATCAGACCATCAAACGAAACATGCTCTGATAAATGTGACTCATTTTCGAAATACAGAGTGTTGAAATTGAAAAATTTCAAGGGTCATCATTTTTACTTACTATGCATGTTTTACTAATTTCAGTGAACATTTTGAATGAAATGAAATACACATTTATTTTAATCGATGTCATAACACTGTATAACATGGGGGTGCAGCACATTTCAAGTTGAATGTTCTGAATGATCTAAATTTACATTTAATTATCTAGATTATTGATGGAATGGATGGAGGAACAAATTTGTATTTCCATATTCCACTCTTGAATTTGGATTATTTGATGTGAGTCAATTTTCAGGCATGCGTAAAAGAAATTGTATCCAAGTTAATGGTAAAGTGAATATTTCTGCAGTTTCAAAACAATATGATTTAAAAAAAATAAGAGAGGGAAAATATAGAGGGATGAATGGAGATTTTACAGGACTGGGGTTCGTTGACTGCTATACTAACAGAGTGAACAAACCTTTGGGTGCGAATATCTTGCAAACCAATAATTCTCTAACTATTCATCACGTACATATTATCTTCTGAGAAAATTAAGACCAATAACAGTTTCTTCGTAGCACCTACTTCGAAAAAAAAGTAACGTTTAAACTAACCATATTTCATTCAATTGCCTTATTCCACATGAAGACTTTGCAGTTGATCTACATTCCATTTTCAATGGAATATCCAATATATCCTGCAATGTAAGTGGCCTCTCATCCTCCGTTGTCCTCAAACATTATGTTAGTGGTTGGTATGGGCCGTGATATACAGACTATTAAAAATTTGATACATTTGTGGTCATCCTTTTGACCATAGATTGGCGTTGCAGTTGATTATTTAATAATATCCATCTGAATCACAGAATGAATGAGCGGCTACCACCGATATTGCCTTGAAGAACTTTTGCGTTCATACAATTTATCTGAATACCAACGTTGATAAAAAATGTTAAATTTTCATGATTGATTAATATTTTGCTATAATATTATTTTAGACTTGCATATCGACAAAACCCCAGATTTAATAACAGATGCTTTGAAGGTATTAAATATTTATGTTTTAATGCATTATGCAATTAATCTGTATAAATAAATAATTTACAATTGTAATATGTATTTTATTATTTTAACTGAATTCAGTTTTGATCAAATTCTAGAGGTCACTGTTAAAACAAATGAATAATACAATTGTTCATTGTAAATAATCATAAATAATATTTTACCATAATAGAGTACAGTGAAAATATAGACCACTCTAATAAACCAACTCTGGGACAATATCGTTATGCAAACTGCTTCGGAGAATCGTCAATAGTTATAGGTTCATATAGAGACTACAAATCTTCTGATTAAAGAACTAACTGGGATTAGATCAAACCGCTAAACACTAGACAACATCGTTAACTTGGAAAGTGAGATTAATAAAGCTTTTGTCGAAATTCCTGATACACTCATACGAATGTAATATCAGAGGAAATTGATAAGCGTACATTTTCAAATTCCTGGTAAACAAACCCATCAAGCTTAGTGTTGATAAATTGAAGAAGTCGCTGAAACTAAGACTTCTATAGGTTACTTGAGGTTTACGTGAAAGGAAAAAGTTTGGATACAATATTACTTATTTAATAATACTTAATATCGGACTTGATTATTTCAAACGAGATTCGTTTTGCTTATTACCAGAAGTGGAACAAGAGGAATATTAACAAACAAGTTGGGAAGCGCCACAGTGTGGCGTATACGAAGATTTCTAAGAAGTAATTTCGGTTTAATAAACATTCAAATTACCGAATTTGTCTAATAATTACTACAATCACAAAACAACGAACCTTAAACACCCTATCCAACAAAAAATTTGCCTGAAAAATGCCGGTGACAAGATTTTTAAAAATGACAGCTGTCAGAAGGGGTCAAAATAATAATATTTAAGTCGGTTATTGATTATTACTTCTTCAACTATATATTACATCTCGCGATTGCTGTTCATACTGTAAGATATATATTATTTTGAAACAGATAAGCTTCGGTCGAGGGCGGTGTCCGGAGACATGAGGTAAAATATACATCTTCAAATATCTCTCAGTCGGTTGAAAAAATATTTGTAGTTTGGGATGTAATATATATTATCGCACAATGTAAACGGTATCGTAAAAAATGTATGACGAGCGAAAAAATATTATATCTAAAGATATAATATATACAGGGTAAGTCATGAGGAACTTTACATACTTCTACCATATGTAGAGTGTTGCTATTAAAAAGTGTCAATGCCTCTTCTTTATTAATTCACTGGGTGATTTGTGAAATTGACCATACATTTTAATTAGCTTTAGTGTTTACACGACTCATTTAATTTTCTCATGATACAGTACACTACTATCAAGCATTCGACTGGAACAAGCTTAACTTAGAAATTCCAGGACAGGCTTTGGAAAAAAAATTAATTTAGTGATTCGTAATAAATAATGCATCCTTCATATATCAATATGGAAAAATAATGCTACACATTGTATATATCTAACACGAGTCAATTACAACTTAAAATATTAATGACTAAGATTATTGGAAGGAAAACTATTCGAGAGTCAAAATTAAACTAAATCGAACTAAAGAAATTCATTCAAACTTTATAATGTACCTTGTACATATATACATGACACCGATATAATAAGTATTCAAACTATTTAAGAGGAAAGTTTGAAAAAACATCACCTGTTAATAAAATGAATGAATCCACTCTTCAAATGAAATCGTTAGATGTTTATGCATTATCTTAAATTCCTATTAGATACCATCAAACTATTTAGAAGCCCTAGAAATGTTTCTTGTAATATATCCAAAGGTGAAATTCCAAATAAAAACATTAGGGTTATACATTTTTTTACATCTGTTGAAGTACTTGTCATCTGGCATATAGCAAGTTTAAGAAAGGTCGATGCCAGCTGAAAAATTTTAAGAATTAATAAAATGCGAGAGACATATATATGAATTGTTTATTTAGAATTGTAAAAGATTATGTTTTATAATTAAAAAGTAAATAATTTGAAGAATATAATGAAGTCTATCAAATGAACAACTATGAGTTACTTTGATTGGTTACTAATATCTATATGATTTCAATAAGTAGAGGGCTAATAAAAAAATGAATTTTTTATTTAGAAAAAAATTGTTGATTAGAAAAAAAAAGGAAGTGTGAACTAGTAGTATTGAAAAATCAAATAGAAGTACATTGTTCTTTGGAAAAAATTAATAAGAATTGTTTAAATTAAAAAGTAAAATAAGATGTGAACAGTGATACTAACCTCCAAGAAGCATTCCTAAAGAGAGGGAATATCCTATGGTGAGAATATCGGTTTTCACTATCCTGAAAAGTCTATATATCCCGTATCGTGGGAATAATAATTTTCACGATCTTTGGAGAGAATCTATGCCTGGAAAGCCTTCGAAATTAAATTGATTCGAATGGATTGTTGAATCAATCCCGACCATTTTCGAAGTAGCCTACAAAGAAGAGAGAGTAGAATAAATTGACAAATCTATTGATAATCAGCGGATGATAAAAGGTATTTAAAAACTGTTTCATTTTAAATAAAACTTACCGTGCGTGTATTAAACATTAGATATTGAAACCCTACTGACAGCGCGTGCTTCTGACATTCATCCATTTTCTAACGAGAATATTTTGTGAATATCGAGTTATTTCATTGTATATAATGTATAACAAGTTGCATACTTGCATGCATTTAATATAATTTCATTTGTGTGAATGTGAGTTGTGTGAAATGTCATTCTTTTCAATTTATGATAAAAAATAATAATGTATTTTCTTATATAAATTAACAAGTCTTTCCCTTTGGAAGAATAAATTATATTGTCTGTAGACTGCATTTCTAAGTTTTTAATTTTTATCAATTGGTAGTGTTGTTTGAAGTTACGAGCCATGAGCGTTTTCCGAATAAGATACACAGGACCGTTTTGTAAAAATTTATTCAATACGAATATTTCAGTTCACAAATTTTTTTTCATCAAAATTAAATATTAGGATTTGTCGCTGATTATAAAAAAATCATATGAATATTTAACCTTATGAACCCAAGATCCTGAGAAGCTGAGTGCTCATTAAAAAAAATTAATAATTAAAGGAGATATAAAGGTAAGTGCACTGTGTGGCATTATTTAACTTAAATAATTTATTAAATATACCGGGCGAATTGAATTAAAATATTATTAAATTTAAAACACAATATAAAACCACAATTATATATATATATATATATATATATATATATATATACAATATTTATTCGTAACATTTCATAATATAATTTACAAACATTTTTTTTTATTTCACAAAGATTGTAAAAATAAGGGTAGAGTAAGGTAGGTAGTGTGAACCAACATATCAAACAGTGACTGTATTCCAGCTCGTTGAAACCGATATGGTCGTGCACGAGCAATTAAATAAGTGATTATGATTTTTTTCAAGTTTTATTCAAATATGAAAATGAACCTATACAATCCTACAAAAATACAATCAAAGATAAAGGGAAAGAAAGTAAAATGATAATTAAATATTTATAAAAATGGTGGAACATGTGAGTGGTGGGGAGGTAAGTTTGATTTTATACTAATTTTATGTTTTCTTTTATTTTCAATGATTATTTCATTAATAATTTTTTTGGTCTTTAATAGCAGGAAGCTCTTGTCTGTTTGAATTCAGGACAAATTTTTTATAAAAGCTTTTAATCATGTTCAATGAATTACTAGTTGTTATATAAATTTTATACATGTTGGACAAGTAATTGAAGATCTTAGCAGGTAGGTATAGAATATTTCTTTATCCAATTGTTTTTCTACTCATATTGGTAGCTACATAATTTTTATTTTCTAAACTAGTAGAGTAGTTGTGTTCTATGTTCCGTAAAATGTTTTTATTTTTATGGTTGTACAATATAATAGAGTAAACATATAATTATCTGATATCCATGACTCTACTTTCCAAAAATAGTATGAGGGGCATAGTACATTTTTTATTATATATGATTTTTAAAATTTTCTTTTGAAGTACTTCTATAGTTTTTAAATGTGTTTGTAAAATAACACCCCATCCAAGAATCCCGTACCTCAATCTTTACTCTACGAGTGAGTAACAAATTATTTCTAGTTGGTTAATATCTATTATCGATTTGAGATATTTAAACTTCGAAAGTAGTAAACGTAAACACCTTGTAACGTCTCCAACATTTGCATTCCAATATAAGTGAGAAGCAATTTTTATACCCAGGTATTTTATTTCATGGATGAATTTTATATTAATATTTTGTGAACTTTCAATTTCAGTGTACGGTGGCAAATTATTTTTATAACAACCGAAGGGCATAACATAAGTTTTGTCAACATTAATCGTTATCTTTTTATGTCTAAACCAATCGATAATTTTTGAAAAGTCTTACTTTATTTTACCATGATGGACATCGTGAGTTGTAGTGTGAAAACTGCTGACAACATCATTAACTTTTACTTGTTGCTGCCTGTTCTTCATATAAACTTTGAGAAGATCAGGTGTTGGGCCACGCATACCTGCGTCCCACAATGCATCCATCAACTGTTCATGTGAAACGGTATCAAACGCCTTGGCTAGATTCAGAAATACGCAGATACTTGATTAACAGACGTCAACTAATCGATATATTGTATTTGTTAATTCCACTATTACGTCGCTAGTAAATAAACCTTCCTGGAACCCATATTGACTTTTTGAAATATAGTAATTTATTTAAAAACATGTAACCGATCTTTGCTTTACAGTTTTTTGGTCTGTAGTTTGAAATATTGCTTTTATCGCCTTTTTTATGTAATGGCAAGATAATGGTCTTTTTGAACTGATTGGGACATTCGTCTACACGAAACGTAAAGTTTATGAGATGTACTATTTGTGATATTATCTCATATTTAATATTTTAAATCGTCAAAAAAGCTTGTCATGACAGAACTCAGGTTGTTCATGAAAGTGTCACTTTAAAGACTAGTCACTTTCATGATTTCTACAAGACTCCTGTCACTTTACAAGACTCATTTGTCATTTTCAGACTGCAATTGGATTAGAAATCGTCACTTATCTTATGAAACGTTTACTTAATAGAATCGAAAACACTAACAATCAAATACAACAAATATTATTAATTGGTATTAGAACTATGAAAATGAAAATTAATGTTAATGCTGCCGACACCTTTATGCACATTAGAAAAGTTTATTTCAGGTATATAATTCAAAGCATTATTATTTCTGTTTCCTCTTGCGTTAGCTATGTTTGACAACACTACTTTTTCGTTGACACATATGTTAGGAATATTAACATTGTCAGCTACAGCAGTCTGATCAAATGCACTTGTTGAAGGAATTTCACTCGCGCTATTTTCCGCTAATGCATCTTGACCTTGCTGTATCTTTTTGGAAATTTCTCTTTTATTTTCTAATGATTCGGCTATATAGCCCTCCGCTACTCCTGTAGAAAACCATCCGCCGTGTCTTTTAAGGTCTTCTATGCAACTTCCAGCATCAATCAACAAAGTTGCTGATGTTTTCCTCAAGGCATGGCCCGTATATTACGCTGCAGTTTGTAAATGAAGAAAACCAGCTATTTTAGCAGGTATCTTTCCTACAGCCTGAATACTGCATTTACCTTGTCAATATGAAACAAATAAACGCCGGTGTGGTGTATGAGCAGGGCGAAGTGCTGGGTATTTTCTATAGAAGGCAATATTTCCGGGCTCGCCCTCATCGTCCAAAATTAAAAATCGTCTTTGTTTGTTAGTTTTCGAATCTGGAATGTTCACAATGAGAGTATCATTCTTGTCTTCGTTAACTTCGTCAACTCATCGAGCGGCATGCACCGGCTAGTCCAAAAATTAATATAACCTGAAAATATAAGCCGCCAGTTTAGATTATTTCATAATTTATTTATTAAAACTACTTACTTTTAACAATAGAAAGTCGTGATCGGGAGCTTTTAGAAGAAACTCGTTTATCTCATTTCTTGAAAATACTCGGGACTTTTTTGCTTCATATCCTACCGATTTTCTTTTCAGATATGATTTTAACTTTAAATAATTTGCGATATTGATGTTTTCTTTCATTAACAGCACGGCTCTAAGCATTGAATAAGTACCCCAGAGGCTTAAAGACTTGTAAATTTAACTTTCTTCAGCAAAAAAAGTCAGCATCACTTCTTCCATAACTTGATTAACTTTTTTGTTATTACACCAGCTTCTGAACTTCGCATATTGTTTCTCATATCTTTCTTTGGACTTATCCGGAAGCAATTCTTCAACTGTAGCAACAGCAGCTTCTTCAATTATTCCAGCACTTTACAACACAAATTGTGACACTTTTTGATTTGTTGTTGATTCATTGTCATGGATATTAACTTCTCATACGACTCTAATGTTGATAGATTTTTTCAGTTTAAATCTATTTTTAGTTTTGAAAAACGATATCAGAAAAAATATAATACATCACTGGTCATGAAAGTGTCCGCTTGACTCGGAGGCTTTAAAGAGATACTCGGATGCTACGCATCCTCGTACTCTTCAATAAGCCTCCTCTTCTGGAAAGTTTCACTTTCATGACTTGTAATGTAATATACTATTACAAATCTCAGTCTTTATGCCATCTACGTCTGGTGCTTCATTAGTTTTAAGTGAATCTATTAAGTTTTCGATTTCGTTTTCAATGGTGTCAGATAGGAATACAGAGTTTCCATTGTTTTTGTTTCTTGGAGGCGTTGTTTGTGGTTTCAATATTTTATCAGTATAATTTCTACCAATGTTACTAAGGTTTGCAATAAACAGTTCAGCTATGTTATATTTGTCTACTTAGTAGCATCTACCATCATGAGTTTGCAATTCTGTTACCTTTTTTTGAGAGTTATTTTCAATTGAATTATTATTTACTATGTTTCATAAATTTGTAGTGTGGTTTTTATTTTTAATAATCTCATTTCCATAATATTTATTTCTTGTTACTTTTATTAGTGTTTCTAATTTTTCTCTATAATTGCAATAATCGGTTTTCTTTAATGTATCATTGAGATTTTTTTATATATTCTCTATAATAATTTGATGAATTTAACATGCCCTCTGTCATCCATTTATTTCTTGTTTGTTCTGATTTTTTATTTTTATTAACTGGGTATTCTGTTCTACCAATTTTTCAAGAGAATTAGTAAATTTTCATTTATATTATCAGAGTTGTAGTAACTATTCCAATTGTTGTTTTAAATATCATTTTTTAGTTTACTGTGATTTTCTAAAATATTTATGCTTGTGGCAAAAGTATAATCTATGTTATTGAAAAAACTAAAACTTTTGATAGCTTTATCATTTACTTTATTGTTTACTGAAAATATAAGAAACTGAATTTTGGTTTTAATATTGGACTTACCGTTGAACAATAAGTTGGAATAATAATACGAAATCATCTTCAATCGACTTCTATTAGAGGTTATTTGCAAGAATTGCAAGTACCATATGTTTTCCTGTGCTTTTTACATACACATTTTCGACACAAATTACAATATATAGTGGTTTGACTACTTTTATGTGATCCACAAAGATGACATTGTCCAAATTGCTTCTGGTGAGAGCTTCAGTCTCCTCTATATATTTTAAGAGGAACAATTAGAAGCTTTGGGAAATGGACTCGTTCTTTCATATGATCCTATATAAATGCATATCTTAAATTATAGAGAAATAGTCTTCTTTCCTAACCAGCAAATGAATGATTTGCTCTAAAGACAACTTCCTAATATAACCAAGTTTATGAAAAATAACGCGTGTGGCCATCTTCTTAGTATTCACTGTGTCGAATATGTAGCGCATTTATGATCTACACCTTTAAGATTAACTGCTAGTTCTCTCCTAATAAATCATGGACAATTGCATAACTATATCGTGCTATGTTGCCAAATATATCCATAATACAAAACCTGAAAGTTTGGCGTCCGGCACATTAGATCACGGCTTTAATACCGTCTCGCATATTTTGCAAGATGTCTAGGAATGACATTTAACAATTGCTAAGAACGATAACATACAAAATCTGGTCGAAGTATTGTCAAATCTTCCCAATTTAATAGAAAGTATTCCCTGGGTATGCGACCAAACAACTCTAATCCTTATAAGTGGTATTCTCATGAGAAAACAAAAATATTATGCGTTTGGTGGTCAAACAATATAAAAATTACACAGGTCTGCGAAAAAATTTTTTTTGTCAGCTGCATGAGATATTTTTACTGAATTATATGTTTTAACGTGCGCTGATTTCAAAAGTGATGGCCATTTTTTTCTATCACATAAGGATTTTTTGTAAATTCAAACACAAAAAATTGGTTAAAGCACTCCCTTATTCAAAATTTTTAAACAATAAATATTTTTTTTAAAGCAAACGAAACATTATTTTGATAAATATACTTATTCACGTTCTTTATGAAACCTCTTCTTCTTTTCCTTGATACTTTGACAAGTCCTTTTCCGATTCCCATCTTCAGTTTCTCCCTTAAGCAGCCAACAGTAGTCAGCGAGCATAGTGACATCCCATCGCCCTTGGTACAGTCTCTCGATATCACGGACATCCTGGTGAAATCGCTCTCCCTGCTCTTCACGGTAAGCTCCCAGGTTTTCAGGAAAATAGTCTATGTGAGAGTATAAAAAATGGACCTTCAAGCTCATCTTGTAGCCTTGAGCTTCGTATGCTGCTAGCATCCGTTGCACAATGGTTTTATAGTTAGGATCCTTAGTATTTTCTAAAAACTTTCGCACTACGTCCTTGAACGAAACCCAAGCTTCTTTTTTCTCCTCATTCATAGTTTCCACAAATGAAGGGTCCGTTAAAAGTTTTCTTATGTCGGGGCCAGTGAAAACTCCCTCTTTCAACTTTGCTTCTGACAGCTTCAGGAATTTTGTACATAAATATTTGATACAGTCTCCATCCTTTTGCAGCGATTTTACAAATTGTTTCATCAATCCCAATTTGATATGGAGAGGGGGCAACAAAACCTTTTCTGGTGGTACCAAGGTAGTGTTTATAACATTTTTCTTTCCATGTTTTAAAGTTTCGCGGGATGGCCAATCACTTTTTTCCAGTGCTGTTCTCTGGCTCTACTATCCCAAAAGCATTGTCAGTATTTTGAAGTCCCCACAAATCATCCATTGATGGTCTTCATACTTGATTTTTTTCAGGATAATGGCCAAATATTCATAATCTTATTTCATATGCACATAATGTCCAATCGGAATCGAGGCAAATTTATTTCCATTGTGCAATAATACTGCTTTAAGGCTAGTCTTAGATGAGTCAATGAATAGGCGCCATTCAGATGAGTCATACTTTATATCGAAGCGATGTATGACTTCTTCCACATTATTGCAGAAAACTGAATTTCCTTCTTTTGAGAAAAACTGGGTAAATTCTTTTTCTCGGTGTCTGTACCAGCAGAAAGAAGTGCCAGGTGATAAAAGGTTTTTATTTTTTAATCTAGAACCTAACAGTTCGGCTGCATCTTTTGAAAGACCTAAATCTCTTACTAAATCATTGAGCTCACCTTGAGAAAATAGTTGAGGCCCTCCATCTTCGTCAAAAAATAAATCTGAGTTTGATTCACCCGGAGGAGGTAATGTACCTTCGTTCTCCAACTCACTAGGGTATTCATCTAAACTGGAAGGTGGCTGCGGGATAGATATCTCGGAGCAATGGAGCACTGGACGTATAGCTGAGTCAAGATTAGGATAACTTATGTTTCTCTTGTTTTTTGAATTGAATCCCTTTACGTCAACTGAGCAGAAATAGCAGTCAGTGGTGTGATTTTTCTGCTCACGCCATATCATAGGAATTCCAAATCGAAATGCATTTTTCTTTCCCTTAAACCACAAACGAAGATCTTCTTCACATCTTCTACACACCAAGTTTTAATTTGAAGTAGGCAAAATAAACTTTCCTTACAAAATCACTTATGTTTCTCTGTTGACTTTTGATAGTGAATTCATCACAGATATAACAAAAACTGTTTGGAGAAATAACACAACCTCTTGTAGCCATGATTAACAGATAACAGCACTGTTCACTTGAATATCAGTATGCCTACTGAGAGCTTTTCTTTGTTTCGAGCGATATATGTCATTTGACTTGTCTCAACATGTTAAAATATTCCCAGTCTTACCAACAGCTCGGGTTGATTTCTCCATTAACAAATAAAAATCATATAGGTTTATTACCAATGGGCATAGATACTGCAATATACATAAAAACTTATGTGATATAATAATTTGAATTTTGGGAGGTCAAAATCTGTAAGAAAATGTAAAAAAATCCTATGCAGTTTTTTGGTCATAGACCTGTGTTATTCTAATGAAAAGGGTTTCTAGAAACCGATATTCAGGATTAAGTGTCAGGTTAACCCTAAAATCTATTACAGATATAACAAACAGATTTGCTCGTAACTGTTGGACATGTGCATATTGTGCATAATACTAACATTTCGTTGAAGATATTAAACCATAACTTCTACCTTTAGCAATATCGAGAATGCAGTTACTAAAAAACAGCACTTGGAATATATTAGATACATAACGATTCAAAATGGCCGATATAATGTCTAAAATTGATGACCCTGATATTAATGCATGAGGTTCAGCGTTCAATTTCAAAATTGGCTGATAGTTCGAAATATTGTTTCGCTCAGTTAGCGGAGTATTTCGACATTTTATTAAATTATATCTGTATGTGTGATATAGAGGGACTGTGGCCCGTTTCAATTTCTAGTGACAGAAAAATCGTTGAATAAATGTGTTCAAATATTCAAACATAACGTCGTTGTTTTGATAAATGGGTAGACCGTCGATGCATGTCTATACATGGACGTCATTTACAAAATGCCCCGATACGAATTTCAATTTACTGATAGAAAAAATTTAATTGCCGATTTCGGTGTTGAGTTTTTTGGAAACAGATTTTTTCACAGCAATCAACTGTCAAACATTCTGATGGATCTTGTAGGTCATGTTTATTTATTCAGATAGATAACCACATCCATTTACTCCGACTGATTTCTACACTAATAAAAAGTGTTTTTTAATTGAGACATGGAAAATATAAACGGTCTATAAAATCTTATGAATAGAATTTGGATTTCACATAATACTGGAAAAAAAGCATTAAGAATACAAGAAAAGGCATTGAAAAATACTTTAAAAATTAAGATACATATAAAAATCAGTATTTTAATAATTTTTTGAACATAAATTTGCACAATTATTAACGAGTAAGTGAGTGATTGAATGATGCATTGACTTTTGAAACGAACAATTAACTTTCAATTTTTACCATTGGCGAAAATATTCATAATTATAATTCAACTATACATTATTTTTGGTAGCCTGGATGGGAATCGCCGCTGGATTATTGGCTCTCGTACTTTTACTTCTCTCATTCACATATATTGCCTTATTTCGATGATTATCGATTATTCCAGATATCGAACATTCGTCAGTTTTACGTCAAAGATTCCTCTTAAAACATTAATAAAGGAAAGAGAATATGGGTTACTTTTTTTAAACTTCCTATAGGCTATTGTGTTGGCTTAGAACTATTTGATAGTTCGTTTTCTGTCTTGATAAGGTTTCCCCACTGGGAATATATCACATACCTCACTTGAGGTCTTTTGGCCATTTTCTCTTTAGTCTTCTACGGAGTCTTCTCCTGTACCAGTGGTTGGAGGAGATAGTTGTTATGATATTCTAACTTTTGGTATCAGGATTATGAGTTTTTTCTTCAATTGTTTTGTGAATGGCTGACGTACCACCGAGCAGCAGTCATTGCTCTGAGAATTTTTGACTGGGCTCTTTGTATGATGGCAATGCTGGAGTTACTAATACATAGGTCCATATGGGCACAATCACAGCTTTATATAACAGGATTTAATTTTCTAACGACATCTTTTATTTTGGTCCCAGTAATCAACATAGTTATTTCACTTGTAGATCAATCTCCTTCCGTTCTTTGATTATATGTTCCCTCCAAATTAATTTACAATCCAGGTACATTCCTAAGTACTTGCAACTTTTTAATCTAAGAACTTCTATATAGTTGATATAATTCGGTGGACACAGTTCTTGTTTTTAAGGTAAGTTGTGTTTATTTTAATCTTCCATTTTTGAAGCAAGATTTCGAGTTGGAAAAGATGTTATTGTAGGTCCAAGCATGGTATTACGGGGTTTCCATGGATAGCCATGAGAACTTTAAGGTGTCGTTGATAGTACGTAAGTTATGATAAGACAAAACAATGAAAATGGGGATGATGAGAGGAGATGTCAAAATTGAATGGAAATTCCGCAATAAGTGACACCTCAGACAGCGCAGTGAAATATAAGAAAGGATAAATAAGACAATCATTCTTCTTAATTTAATAGACTAATTACTTCTGCTTTGATTTCTTGCATCATATTTCACAATATTCCCCCTAAGTTAGAATCATATGGAAAACTTTTTTATTAATAATGTTAGGGAAAAAAGTTATTTTTCATAAAAAGTTCTGCATTATCTAAATCCTAAAATACAGTCATCAAATATCAATATCAATTTTTTTAGTCGTATACGCGGTTTGTCAATAAATATGAGTTTTACTCAAGAGTAAAGTACATTTTAATTTGACAAGAACGAAAAATGGTAAAAAAAAATTGATCAAAATTAAAAATTACGTTTAAACATGTAATTACATTCATTTACGTTAATAAAATTATTTGCTGTCACAATTACCAAGGAATTGTGACAGCCATTGATGTCACTTTTACGCAAGATGATTCCAAAGTATCATTGGAGTTTGTTAAGAACAAACTACTCATGGAAGAAGCTCGTCAAACAAATACCCATGATGGGTAGCAAATAAACGGTCGGGTAAGGAAGATAGAACTTGAAAAATTATTTCTTCTTATTCCATGGCTCCACCGGTAGCTTTAAGTTCATATATTGTGTGCTCAAATTCTCCAATAAATACATTAAGGGATGTTCCTTCAATATACTTTAATGATCGAAGTTTTCTTTGCAGCTGTACTTGTGTAGCTATTCCACTTCTTAGACAGGTTGCTCGGAGAGTCTCAATAACGGCTTTTGCTGTTATCTTGTCTTTGATAATTTCCAACACTATCTGAGAGGCACTGAACTAATAAATTTCTAGCTTTTATATGGCTTTTTGTAAATTAACTTAGTTCTGCAGCATTAGTGGCAGGTGGCGGATCCTGCAATGAGACATCAAGAACTCCGGCCTGCTCAAGCAAAATATTCACACGAAATTCCCAGTTTGAGAAAGAGGTTTCATCAAAAGGCTTGAAGTTATAGGTTTGTGATATGTTTGACAACGACATTTCATTTCCAGGCAGGTTTTCTACGAAATTCCACGTTCCACGTGCCACTTCTTTTACTTTCTGACTACTTCCACGTTTATTTTTTAATTTTTACCTATTTTGCCTAGGCCCATAACCTATAGTATACTTTAAATAATCATTGGAATTAAACACTGACAGGCACACGCACTTCTTTATTAAAACATAATATCGTTACAACAAAACAATTGTTCTTTTTAAAAATGACAACTACGTTCTATTCTAGAAATATAAAGACGACTGCTTGCTAACTGTCTGTCATGCCAGAAGAGATTTTCTCTCCGCTCTGCACCGTGTTGAACGTCTGCTTGGCATACTCTTACTTCCCTCATTGTTGCAAATCAGCCAACGTAGTTGTCATCCCCAAACTCGGCAAAGACCCTACAAAGCCTGAATCCTACCGCCCAATTTCATTAATCAGCGTCATAGGTAGTCTTTGAACATTTGTAAAAAGAGAGAATCTGGGACTTCTGTACCGAAAATAATATAATTTCGGCATTTTATTTCGGATTCAGGCCAGGCCACTCTTGTCAGAATGCCACCACCAACTTTCAAACTATAGTCACCCGACCTTTAAACCAACAACGCTATTCAGCCGCCATTTTCATAGACGTGCAAAAAGATTTCGATCTAGTCTGGCATGCCGGACTAGTGAGAAAGCTACTGAAGATCCGATTGCAAAACCAAATTCTAAAATTGTTATATTCCTACCTCACAGACCGATCGATCAGCGTCATAGTTGGTTACAGCCTACCCGATTCATGTACACCCCAGACTGGCACTTCGCAAGGCTCGATACTCGCTCCACTGTTATACATAATTCATACGTATGATACACCAATACCACGACACCCCCAGGACAATATCCAACTATATACGGACGACACCGCACTAATCATTTCCGCCTCTGACATTCGCTCTCTCAACAATCGATCCCAAAATCTACTCATTCAATTTTCAAATTAGTGCAGGAGATGGCGGGTGACTCTCAACATCTAAAAAACCCAAGCCATCGTGTTTAAACACCCTTCCACCATGAGCGAACGAATTCTACCCACGAACTTTCACCGCGTGCTCTGGGGAGAACAGCTCGAAATCCGTAGGAAAGCCGTTTATTTGGGAGTGAGATTAACTGACACTCTCAACTTGATGGTCGACCTAACAGACACACTAAATAAAGTCCAACGTCGAGTCAATCTTCTCAATGCGCTCAGCGGAAGTTTCGGACGAACTCACCCAACCACCTTACTTTATACTTATAAGACATATATCCGTCCTATAATCCACTTGAGAGCAGACGTCTAATGCATTCTCCTCGACCATCTAGTAAAAAAGCTTCGATCTTGTGAGCAGTCAATTCTCAGGTACTGCCAATACAAGGCACCCTACTAACCCAGCAACATTGTATATGCCAATAGCGACATCGAGCCCATTCCGTCCCGTCTGAACAACTTAGAAGCCCGATACGTTAATCGTACTATCGAATCGGGCAACCAAATCTCGAAAAACGCCCTCCTCACACCATGGACCGCTAGTAGACGGCCTCTTGGCAGAAAACCCAGGAGAAAGCACACATTCCCTCTAGTACAGCTACTAGCCACGGCTTACGACGACCTCCCCGACATATACGTCGACTACCTAGATCAATCCCTAATTTCTATCCGATAATCAAACATTGCAATTGCTCACATATTTAATATTCTATATCTTTCTCACACATATTTTCTATCTAGAGTATCCACACAATTCCCTATCTTCAACATAATCAATAACTCTCACACCTGACAAATTTCAATTAGTCAACACTTCTGACAAACCCATATTCAAACCGCCCCCACTCACCCGTCGGCGTTACAAGTTTTCTGCGGTTTCCCTGTAGCATGGTGAATTTATTCATTAGCCAAATAGACCGACGAATCAATCGACGTAGGGAACAAATGATGATGATTGTTTTCCCAAAAAAAAATCATCACAAAAAAAATATATCCAAGAAAACCGAGAATGCTTCTGCTCCGGAACACTTTCTTGCGAAAAGCTCGCTCCAAAACCTCAATTCCACACCTTTTAATTTTCTTTTTAGTCACTTTTTCAAATTTTCCAGACACCTTCAACTAGCCCAATTTTCAGCTAACCACCCAATACACCAGACTCAACATAGGAACGCGCACTACAACCCCCAAAATACCCCCAACCCAGCCCTACAGAGGACACTAATCCTATATTAGGGCAACCAACCAAAACAACCATCCCAACTCCTAATGAAACCCATTCAACCCATACTTTCTTCTAATTTCTCTCTCTCTCTCTCTCTCTCTTTCTCTCTCTCTCTCAACTGTCTGTCAAAAGATGAACTGATATTGAATTATAATTTGACTGACAGTGTCATCTATTGGAGAAGGTCCAGTTCTACAACACAAGCTTCCCTATACGTTCTTACGTCTCTGATCGCTGATTGATTTCTTCTTGGAACTAAAACATGATCAATTTTTGTACTGCTTATCACCATGCAGGCATACGTTGCGAAATTACCTTTATTATTGGGTTTTTCGTGAATGGTATGTTTGCCAGCTACATTACTTATATAATCTGTGCCAATCAGTGCATTAAAATCTCCCCAAAACACTGCCTTAACCTCTTTATGTACTTTCATATTATTTTCCTCTAGTTGTTTATAAAATATTTCTTTCCCTTAATCTTTTGCAGTTTCTGTTGGGGCGTATACGTTTAGGACTGATAAATTGTGGCTTTGCTTCAATTATCAATAATCATATCCTCTCATTTACTGCTCTAAATTGCAAGACATTTCCTTTCAGTTTTTCCCACAATAATTGCTTCTCCCGTTCTCTTTTACTACTAAAAATATAATAATACAGCAATGTTTGGTTAGATAAAAAATTGTCTATTCACGAAAAGCATAAGCCATTACTTGTGAATACTTCAAGAAATGGTGACTGTAGAAATTTTTGTTTACTGAACCATAAACTTATCCATGAATGATTTTGTTGAATTTAATGACAATTTTCCTATATTTTATTTATATATATATATATATATATATATATATATATATATATATATATATATATATATATGAATGTATATTCGTCTGTAGAAGTAAAAGTCCGTTTGAACAGCCTCTTGACCTGAGTTAGTTTCAAATTCCAAGATATATAATCAGAAATGTAACGTTAAGAAATATCAAATTTTCCTTGCAAATACGTTAAATAATCTATGGATTCGCTATTCAAGCAAAACTAGAAATTGGAACTTATCCCTATTCACATAGCTCATTAAAAATTACTTCCTATAAAATTGGAGTTTAAATCTTTTACGCGGTATTACTTCTGCTTCCGATAATAATTTGAGTTTGAAACTACTTTTAGGAGATCAGGTGTGATTAAAATTTTTAAAAACGATTTCACGCCCTTGCAAAATTCTCGCTAAAATCGACATCTTTAGTATATATACAGCGGAGTAGTCTGTTACATTTTGAAATTTTACAGATGTTGTGATACGATCGTGTACAATATTGAATTATCTCTTCAACCAAATAGTATGCAGCAAAATGGCAAAATTTCACAGATTATTGGAGGTGATTATAATAAAAGCGAGCATTGCATAATTACAGAACATGTTTTCAACTTTTTAAGTTGAGTTCATCACAAAATGAAAAGAGTTCTCAATACTTCGCTGGATTTTTTCATTTTTTCGTGGATATCACGAAAATATGTGTGAATCAATTTCAATTGCGTTATCTTCAGATATTCAACATTTACCCTCCAATCGCGAGTGAGTCTAACATTTGAAAAGATGAGGCTTTCACTTGATGAAGCTCCATACTGAACGATGAAAATAAAACAATTTAATTTGTTTGAAACTTCATTTATTTGAACGAATGTTCAATTTAAACTGGTTGACGCGTTTCACTAACACAGTACCTTCTCAAAACGAATGAAGGTGTAATTTGAAAATATTTTAATAATATAGTGCATAAATACAGAATTCTATTATACTAATGTTAAAAAACGTATTGAAAGAAATTACTTGGAAATTCATTCACTACAAACATTCTTAAGCTAGGTAAAAAGGTTTAATAAAAACTAAATCTTCAAAATTAAACAAATCAGCAGTTTATATATTAAAATGTGGTAATGACAACTGTGATAAAATTTATATAGGTAGAACTTTTAAAAATTTTAAAACTAGAATTTCGGAACACAACCGTAGCTGTGACAATGAAAAATTAGATTATAACTATTCAAATAATTTATTAGAAAACCAACTCATTTTCGACCCAAATCCAGGAATTTTACTTGTAGTCGGTAAATCTTTTAGTTTAAATTTATTACAGGCTCTTGACATTAACAAAAATAAATATTCAGGGAACCTTCTCAATGACCAAATAGATATCAATCACTCTTCTGTATTAAACCTTTTTACCTAGAAGATAGCTTAGGAATGTTTGTAGTGAATGAATTTCCAGGTAATTTCTTTCAATACCTGTTTTAACATTATTATAATATAATTCTGCATTAATATACGGTATATATTGAAACATTTTTAAATTATACCTTCATACGTTTTGAGAAAGCTACTGTGTTAGTGAAATGCATAAACCAGTTTAAATTGAACATTAGTTCAAATAAAAAAGTTTCAAACAAAAATCAATTCTTTTATTTTCATCGTTCAGTCTAACATTTCACAAATGGTTTGAATCTGTTGAACAATATAATTAATGTTTTTTTTTTGTTCCAGGTATGTTTGAATGATATAATCAACAGATTTGTAAGTACCATTATTCAAATTACTTTTATTATTTTAAATGGAAAATGTTTTCGGAATTTGAATGACAGTTCATGAAAAACAATGTTTGGTTTTAACTTTTTGAGATCAATTCAGGGTTTTTTGAGAAATGAGTAACGTACTGTGCTCAACATTTTAATTTATTGCCTATGAAGAATAAATATAATAAAGTTTGGTTGAAACGATTCATCTGAAACAAAATTGATCATTTACCTTATAACTTTTTTCATTAGTATCCAAATATCATAAAAGCAATCAAGGTTAGTACATTTCCACAGTCCTCTGCCAAATTTAAGAAGGATTGTCCAGCAACTATCACTTTACGAATCTTCCTAATATCATAACCTTTCTATATTTTTATCTGTATGGTTTGTTACAATCGAGTTGTTGCGCGGGCTCTTTTCTCCACTACTTCTTGTCAACTTAACCTTCACTTTTTTGCTGTCATCTATCGTCCTTATGTGCAGCTCGTTACCGGTTTTATTATTATTATGTTTTCGAAGATTTTTGCTTCACATAATCTTCCAGATCGATGTATCTTTCTTGATTAACACAGACGCAGAATGTAGTAAAACCACTTTAGTTGTTCCTTCTCGATTTTATTGTATCTGTTTTGTGATATATTATTCTCTAATGGTAGTGTCCCTTATTTTATTTCATATTCTTTCATCTTATATTTTTCTCAAAAACCGTGTTTCTGAGCTTTGTATTATGTTTTTTAGTCTCTGCTCCATATGTTGATGAAGATGACTAATTATTTGTATATTTTCAGTTTAATTTGCTGAAAAATTCCTGCTTTGTTCTGGAACTAACTCCTTCTTATGTTGAATAGTCTCCGGATTTTCTCTGCCATCTCATTCTAAGTTAGCATAGTATAGATATCTGAAATAGTAGATATGTCTCTACCAATTTCATCCCGCATGCTTTCTTTTTCTGGCTTATTGTCGTCCTCTCTTTTCTGTTCGTATTCATTACTTGTAAACTAACATTGTATAAAATATATATTTTCAGCAGTAGGACTTCAAAGGTTTATCATCCTTTGTAATCACAACCATGCTGTCTGCATCTATTTCAGACATTTCCATTGTCTTGTTTTTTACTCTTCTACTTATAGGTTTGTGCTACTGAGGCAAACAGTAATTGGCTGAGTACATTTTCGCACGTTACCCGTTCTGTAGTTTAGGATATTTTTATTGCTTCATTTTTTATCTGTTTGCACAAAGTTTGCACTCTATCCCTCAATTATTTCTCTATTTTGCAATGTATATAATACCCGGGTCATATAGTGCATGGTTGTTACGCTCAGACAATAATTTGGAATGGTACGGATTGATTCGTAGTATTTTCAATTTCGACAATCCCTTCAAGTGATTAATTTTCGGTATTTTACTGGTTGTATGTAACTTCTCTTTGTTTAAAAAATAGCAGCTGGTGAGAACACTTTCGGTAATAAAAGGTAGATGTCTAGTTATTCAATGTTCCATGATTATAATTTAAATGCGTTATTGTGTCACTTTCATATTTGGAAATCCAATTAGTCCAACAACCTTGTTTCGTTTAAATTCGCAAATAGCTCCAATTGTACACGCGCATACGTTAATATTCAAGTATAGATAAATAATAATGATGGCCAACACCGGGAGGGAGCCACGAGTGAAGAAAAAATGTGAAAATTTGGAGGTCGCTAGAGGGCAATAAAAAACATTTTTAGATGGTTTGAAATTTTCATACACTGGGAAACTTTTTTAGGGGCTCATAATCCTAAAGTTTTGAAATTGCAACTCTTGTCGATTTTCATCTTATTTTACGTAACGAAAAAAATTGCACTTCTCCAGAACCAAAACCCGATATCTTAGTCATTTTAAGTGTTCTACTACCAAAAGTAGAAATTACATGTTTATTACGATAAATTGTTGAACTTACTCGAATCTGCAATGATCCAGACCCTCATAAATTGAATTTTTATCCCTTTGGAGCAAATCCCTAATGATAGTGGTGGTTTTTTCAAGTATGCGATGTTCCTTCTTCTTCTTCTTCGTTATTTTCCCATTATGAGTTCGCAGCTTTTTCACTACACAATTCCCTTAAGATCCAATCCTCTTCTCTCAGATCTCTATACACCATCGCTTGTCCGATGTAGGTTTCCTATCTTAGAGCTGGTCTTCCTCTTCGTCTCTTTCCCGGGGTCCCCATTTTAGTGAATATATGACACTACATGATGTTAGTGTCACAGCCTCTCCTATTCGATTCCGTCTTTGGTAATCTGGTAATCTGAGCAGCCTTGTGAAAGATCGAGGTATCTAATCCCGGTGAGGAACAGGGCCAGGGAAAAGAAAGCGGAACAGTGCGTCATCCGAAGAATAGAGGGTTGAGGTGTCGGGCCTGCTACCCTTCACTCGTAAAAATTATTATGCACAAAACAACCTTGGAATATGGATGATACAAACGGTATTAGACTTATGCGAAGAAAAAAGACTATCAGAATCGGAGCTTTAAATATACAAGGATTAGCGATTTTGCAAATAATTTATTATTTGTGGATTTATTGCATGCACTCTACTTTTTAGGAGCACCATCTTATTACCACTTACTGTCAATAGGTACCTACTATTAGGGCATGCGGCGCGAACACCTGGAACCACTTGTTTTTCCAACAGTTCTAGATACGAGGGGTGCCTTCTATATTTCGGGGTTAGAGAACAAAAACAAATATCGAAAATCACTTTATTGTTTTTCAAAATATTCCACATGAAGATCTATACACTTATGCATGCGTTTGAACCAATTGTCGAAACACTTTTGCCATTCTGTTCGAGGTATCTCCAAAACATGGATTCTGAATGCAGCAACCGCTTCTTCAGGTGTCGGAAAACGTTGACTTCTCAGTTTGTTTTTTACGTACGGCAATAAAAAGAAGTCATTCGATGCCAAGTCAGGACTATACGGCGGACGACTCATCAAATCGATGTTTTGGGTGCTCAAAAATGCAGTTGTTTGAGCCGATGTGTGAGACCTCGCATTGTCGTGGTGAAGAGTGATCCATCTGCGTTGTTTTAGTGGTACGGTTGCGACATGTCCAGTTTTTCCGAAAAAACAGGCGACCATATGCTTGAAAGTGCTTCGTGCGCGAACAACTTTTGCTGGATTTGGCTTATCTTGAAAACCCATACAGTCGACTGCTGTTTATTTACGGGCTCATACGCGTAAATCCACGATTCATCACCTGTCACGATGTCATAGACGTGTTTCGAAGCACCGGGATCAAATTTGAGCTTTTCTTCCGACCATTCGAAACGAGCCTTTTTTGAGTGATTGACAAATTGTGTGGGGTCCAACGCGAACAAATTTTGTTGACAGTCAAATGTTTATGCAATATTGAATATATGATGGTCCCACTAATGCCTAAGGTTGCAATATCAGTTCGCGCACAGCATAAATGGCTTTCGGAACAACAACTGATTTTGGACGACCTATCCAATAAGCGAGAAAAGTATTGGTTTACACCAAAAAAAGCAGCCTCCGGAGTCCAACAAGTCACCAATTTTGTGATGGAATATTATCTAGGATATCTCAAGGATGAACCCTTTTAATTTAAAGCTCACCAGAGCCGGAACAACAGGTGCTATAGTACTTTAAGTACAACATTTTTGTCATTTTTGGAGAAATTTCAGTTTGTTAGCACGATGCAGCGTCCGAAGTATATACAAGTGTCCAATTTTATGATTGGATTATATTCAGGGCGTCTCAAAGGTGAGCTCCATTATTATTCAGCACACTAAAGCCAGTGCAACGGGTGCTATGGTACTTGAAGTACCAAATTTTTGTCATTTTTGGAGATTTCTCAGTTTGTTAGCACGATACAGCCTCCAGAGTGTATACAAGTGACCAATTTTATAATCGAATATAATGCAGGCCATCTAATAGATGAACTTCATTGATTTCTAGCTCACACCGTACAACGGGTGCTAATGTACCTGGAGTGTCACATTTTTGGCCCTTTCAGGAGTTTCAGTTTGTTAGCACGATACAGCGCCCGGAATACAACATGTCACCAATTTTATGATTGAATATTGTTAAGGACATCTCACAGATGAAACTTATTGATATTCAGCTCACCAGAGTCAGTACAACGGGTGCTATGGTACTTGAAGTACAATATTTTTGTCACTTTTTGAGAAATTTCAGTTTGTTGGCACGATACAGCCTCCGGAGTGCAACAAGTCGCCAATTTTATGATTGAATATTATTAAGGGCATCTTACAAACGGACCCAATTGATTTTCAACTCACCAGAGCAAGTACAACGGGTGCTATGGTACTTGAAGTACGACATTTTTATAATTTTTTGAGGAGTTTCAGTTTGTTAGCACGATACAGCCTCCAGAGTACAACAAGTCACCAATTTTATGATTCAATATGGTTCAGGATATCTCACAGATGAACCCTTCTGATATTCAGTCCACCATAGTAAGTACAACGGGTGCTATGGTACTTTAAATACGACATTTTTATAATTTTTTGAGAAATTTCAGTTTGTTAGCACGATACAGCCTCCGGAGTGCAACAAGTCGCCAATTTTATAATTGAATATTACTAAGGGCGTCTCACAGATGGACCGAATTGATTTTCAGCACACCAGAACCAGTACAACAGGTGCTATAGTACTTAAAGTACGACATTTTTGTACTTTTTGGAGAACTTTCAGTTTGTTAGCACGATACAACCTCCGGAGTGTACCAAGTCACCAATTTTTTAATTGATTATTATTAAGGATATTCATCTGATGAACTCTATTGATTTTCAGCTCACCAGAGCCAGTGCAACAGATTCTATAGTACTTGAACTACGACATTTTTGGAGAAATTTCAGTTTGTTAGCACGATACAGCTTCCGGAGTATATACAGGTGACCAATTTTATGATTTAATATTATTCAGAGCGTCTCAAAGATGGAATACTATCAATATTGAGCTCACTACAGCCCGTACAATGGGTGCTACAGGTACTTGTAGTACCAAATTTTTCTCATTTTTGGAGAATTTTTAGTTCGTTAGCACGATACTGCCTCCAGAGTGTATACAAGTGAGCAATTTTATGATTGAATATTGTTCATGGCGTCTTATAGATGAATCTTATTAATATTCAGCTAACCAGAGCTAGTACAACGGGTGCTATGGTACCTGAGTGCCACATTTTTGGTCATTTTTGGAGAAATTTCGGGTTGTTAGCACGATACAGCCTCCGAAGTGGATACAGGTGACCAATTTTATAATTGGATATTTTTAAAGGAGTCTCACAGATGTACCCAATTGAGTTTCAGCTAACTAGAGCGAATACAGTGGGTCCTATAAATCCAGATATACTACATTTCTGGAGAACTTTCGGTTCGTTACCACGAAGTCTATAGAAGGGACAATTTTTTCATTAAATATTGTTCAGGGCTCCTTACAAACCGTTTATTTCAAATGGTTCCAAATTTTTTTGTACCAGCCTGTTTCATTGTCCAAACTTTAACCCCATTTAGCAAGTTGGAGTAGACGTAACCAGGCAGTAGTCTTATACGTAAATCTAAGCTAATATCTCGCCTCCAACGCAATTTCCTGATGATCATAAATATCTTCCGCTACTTTCATACATGTAAATTCTCTCGTCTTTTCAACTCATCCAATATTCTTTGCTAAGGAAAAAATTTAGGAAGCAACAGCGTCAATATTAGAATTGAATAAGCCTGGATTAAAAAATCAGCTTGCCATTTAATGGATTTTAAAATCAACGGTTCTAAAGATTAAAACTAACTTTTCCGCACTTATAAACTGTATATCGTGCTAAAAAACCTAAAATGTGGTATATCTGAATTCATAGGACCCGTTGCACTGGCTATGGTGAGTTGAAAATTGATTTGGTTCATCTATGAAGCACTATTAACAATATCCAATAATAAAATTGATCATTTGTATACACTACGGAGGTTGTATCCTACTAATAAACCGAAATTCCTCCAAAACTAACCAAAAATGTTCTACTTCAGGTAACATGGCACCCATTGTACTGGCTCCGGTGAGCTGAAAATCAATACGGTTCATCCGTCCTGAACAATATCCAAACATAAAATTCGTGATCTTATGCCATCCAATCACCCTAAATAAAAATGTCGTGACAGCATAAAGTAGATATAATTCATTAACCAATTTAAGCTGATGATCCAAATGTGACATTGTCTGGGATAACGAATTCTCTATTTCTAATTGAAAAATGAATCAAACTTCCACCGATTCCTAGGTTGATTTAGAACAACTGAATTAAAACGCTCATAATTATATAACAAATTAAGGCCGAAATCGATATTAAAACGTCCACCCAAAGAACGAATTCGGAAATTAGAAACGAACAAAGATTAGACGCTATTTAATCAGAGCTGGGATTTAATACCAACATTTTTATTCGAAAAGCGGATCGTAAAACACTGTATAAAAATACTGTAGATCTTTTAAGACGTTTGTACAAAGTAACGAAATAGCTATAACTCTTGAACGAAAGATTTAAGGCTCTACGTCAATTCAAATCTACAGGTTTTTTTCCATTACCTATAAATATCAAACTCTATTGAACTTATTATTATTGTCTTTTCACATTGAAAAGTATAGTGAATACAGAAAGATCGTAAGAAGAAAAAATATATAATGATCTACTTCGTTTGAGCCCTATTTATGAAGCATGGGCATGAAGCACTTTATGTAGTTGGGAGACATATAGTATTTTTTGAGTATCAATAAGCTGTACAAATAATGATGATTTGGACATAAATACATTTTATTCAAATGTGTTTGTGTTAGATAAAGACAAACCTTTTTCAGAAGTAACAAAAATATATATTATTTTTGGTTGGTGGCTAGGATCAATCCTGTAACGAACGAATTTTTCTCTCATTTATGTCCATCATAATTAATTTCCACATACTCTACATAATTAACAATAAGGTTACTTCTGTTGTGGTTTCTTATAAATATTATTGTGGGAAACGTAATACGCACTCTTCTATGATAAAAAATTACAAGGAGGAGCACAAAAGAATATGTATTATGATCGAAATTCATTATTTCGCCTTCAAGGTAGGCTCTTTTCAAAATACACTAGAGACTCGATTAACCGGACTAATTGTTGTTTTGGACATTCGGCTAATCGAAATTCCGGATAATCGAATGAATGAAGAAAAGCGGTTTAAGTATACGTTTAGCTTTTATAGTTTTCAAAGTAATGGACAGTAAATTCCTAAAGTATTTAACTGAGTATTTATCTAAAAAAAATAGTTGGCAATGCATGTCTTAAGCCGCTTCCTCACCGAAGTCTGCTTTGCACTGCCATCTGTCATCTCTGGGCAGGTCTGAACGTGACAGATGGTTTATACCGTGCAACAAAAAATTGCCGAAGACGATTTGTGCAGTGTGGACGTGCCGCTTGGCACAGTTTTTACTTGTTTGGTGTCGTTAGGCAAAAAGCTGTGTCCAGACTCAAGACATTTAAGATAAATTTTGGTTAATGTAGAATGTAGCATTAAAATGGTTTTTAACATAAGCACAATTTTTATGTTGCGATTTTGTCCTCCATATTATAATAAGTAATGTTTGTTGGTAATTTAGGTAATTCTATGACCTTTTCCATATCGTAGGTCTCGATCAGTGGGATTTTACTTGCTTCCTCTTAATCTTTATTCAACTCGGGCGAGCTACGGATTTTCAAGATGTCTATCATGTTGTTTTTTTAAATCTAGTTGTTGGTTATCATCTAGAGCATTTTTTACCTATGACGAATACATGTCGTATTTGTTACATGTATCTTTGATAGGGGGTTTTCGCCTCAAGTTAAAATGTTTGTAGAAAATATTTTTGTAGAACTAAAAACTATTTTAACTAACTTATTGTTTTCTAAATAGAGTTCGTACATTTTTCTTTCTGTAAGGTCGTACGGTAAAAAGTTCCAACACTGAACAATAATATGGGTTTGCTGTAAATTTTCTTATAATCAAAAAATGATCCAATATTATGATTAAAAGTAGGAATTTTATTTATTATTACCTGTTAAGCTTAGATTCTAAACCACAATTTCTTCATTTACTGCCCTAACATTCGGAACTTCTTGAGCAATTACTTTCGGTAAATTTGGTTTGACTGAAGTTGTATATTTAGCAACCATATACTGATCTTCATTCTCAGTCATTTCAAATGTTCTTCCATTTCGTAGGTTTTCATCAGTGTGTATCCCTTAAGTACCTATAATAACAACAATAATATTTAGGTTGTATAAAGAAAACACCCAAAAAAATCCATTATTACTTAAGTATTGAAATACTTAATTTATTGTTATCTGCTGAGCATGGCGTAAGTATCTGAATTTGTTCAAGTGGGCTCCTGAACACCAGAATTTCTTTAATTATTATATTATTAAAATTCGAACTCGATTCGGCGACAGTTGAGTTTTCATTATTTTGAACTTGAATGTTTGTCATATCTGTTTTTATATCTTCAAAATTCAAAATGTTTACCCCTGAAAAATAAAAAGGTATTCAGTATAGTTACCTACTACTGAAGTAGGTAAATAGGTACACATTATTTATACTTCTATACTTTTACCTATGTCTGTTAAAGTGGAACTGCTATTCTGTAGTTTTGGCCCAGGCCCACACTTTTCCTAAAAAACACAAAATAACCACAAAGTAAATATTTTTTCCCAAGTAAAATTTTACGTAAAAGGAACCAACCACCGACGTACCTCTCGGTTCGTAATTTGCTTTAAGAAATAAGGGCGCATGGTTCTTTTTAGTTATTATCTCAATAACAATATTGATTATTTAGACGCCAAAATAAATAAAAGCATAATCTAAACTTTGCTGGCTGTTAAAAAAGAGCGTAAACAACAAGAAAATATAATTTATTTTGAGAAAAAAGCTTGAAAATAGAATGACCTCACCTATAAATTTACTTACCACTATACATTCGTTAAATTTTGGTTTTTCTGGCTCTATTTTTCTCGACGTGTCATATCCTTTTGGTCGTAAAGCATTACTGAGAATTAGTTCAGTTCTTCTACTCATTTTTAGTTTAAATAGAAATCCAAAACACTAAACCTAGCACTTACAATGTATCACAAACAAAATTGTCCGGAGATATAAAAGAAACCAAGTGACAGTAATCACTTTCTATAAACACTATAATCACTTTCTTTCAACAGTAGTGTGAGCTGATTCTTTTTATATAACATGAATTTGATTTTTCACGCAAAGGCACTTGAATCTTTAACCAATAGATATCACTAGGACCCCAGTAGGCTCTTGATACTTTCTACACATTATAAATACATGCCAAATTGTCGTATGGTTACATTATCCACATTTTTGCAATTTGTCGCTTGGTTCTTTTTCAGAATCCACATCTGGAATTGACTTTTATATTGATTGTTTCGATATTTTGAAAAGACACAGAAGCAAATGGTATAATCGCCCTGCGCGAAAAATCTGAGCGTCAACGCAAATATTTCCTTTGTGCGAATTGCTCTCCTAAAATTGGTATCCTGTGCGCTAACTTGAGGTCCAATCATATTCAAAATGAGCACAAATTCGCTGCTTGACGTTCTGAAAAAGTTACGGAAACCACCGTTGCCTCTATATTCTAAATTCAAAATATCTCTATAGTGATACGTTTCAATTTTGTTGTGCGAATTCAGTTACAGAAACTTTAAAATATGCTTCTTCATTTAACTTAACATCATTTTGACTTACAATATATATATATTAGGAAATCCAGTGACATCAATTTTTATAATATCGTACAACTATAAACAATAAGCCGATGGGTAATAAAAGAGTTATAACATTCTTTTGTTGTGTACTAATTGCATGAATTTTTATCACCGAGCATTATTATGTTGACATTGGTGACAGATCTGATGTCTATGTGAGTAGTATCATTCACTACAGACTTGCGTTCGATGGGGCGATTCTGAGCTCGGATCAAAGAATCGTTGTCGACAATTGATGGACGGTTTTTCGCGTACCGAAATTATTCGGCAAAAGTGGTTGTGATTCCTCTATGTAGTCGCTAACTCGAAACTGGATGAGGATAGAGTTAGCGCTTCCGCGAATTATTGTCTGTCGTCGACAGTCAACACGCTGGAGTTAGTGGTGTGTGATTCAGACTGTAGAGTTGGGTTTATTGTCTCAATTAGTTAATATTGAGAGTATGCAAACAATATTTATTACCTTTGTTAATTAACTAAACGTCAAAGTATTTATGTTGTTATTGTGGAGCATGTCCCCGTGGTGTTACTTCGAACGCACTACCCCTGATACATATCTTTGTAACACAATTCTCAGTGTAGTGTTTATGCATTCGAAAGAGAGAGATGTTCGAATATTATTCTAAGTTGGGGTTTGTAATGTTTTAATTTGGGGTAGTTTGTGTTGAAATTTGGCCCTGATATAAGATATGTTTCCTCTGCAGGGCTGGTTGGGGATGTTTTGTTGGTGGTTTGTGTGCGACAGGTGACTTTGGCTTGAATTAAAAGTGTGAATGAAAATTCAATTTTGGAAAAGTGTATGGGATGCTCGAGAAAAAAGTGTCTAGAAAATTTGAAGCTTTGTTTTGTTCGTGAGTGATTGGTGGTTTGTTGCTATAGATCAACCTGAGAGAGGCAGGAACAATCAGCAGCGAGATTGGGTGTATTTTTGTGAGAAACCTGGTTTTAGGAGTGTATAGGATGTGGGGTTTAAATGTGACTAGTGAAGGTCGTATATGAATAAGACGAACCACGTTGTTGGGTGTATGAAATTATTGGAAATTTGAAAATTATTTTTGGAATTGGCTGTCTCCGATGTCTTGAGAGTTAATGAGAAAAGTTAGGAATTATTTATAGGATTTGATTGTCATTCGAATTGTTTGAAAAGTGACTAGGAGGCGTTGAAAGGTATGTGGAAGATGACTGGTGGTGGCGACTGGCTTTTTTCGAGTTCGAGGAGAGGAATTTAGTTAGTTGGGTGTTTATTGTGTAGATGAAGTGGTTAATATGTTGAATTATAAAATTTTGTAATAGCTGGTTAAAATGTTGAAAAATTAATTTGTGAATGACTGGTTAAAATGTTGAATTGAATTGATGGCTGGTATCATCGGTACGTCGGTCCATTTGGCTAGTGAATGAATTCACTATGCTACAGGAAAAAACGTTAAAAACCTGCAGCACCGACGGGGTTGATGGGGCTTGCGGATCAAGTTGAATCGCTTTCGCTCCTGATGGGAGTGAAAGCAACGTGAGCACGCCTGCCTATGTTTGTAATAGAGCAGTGCTGTCTATATATGGATGGAATTAAATGACGAAGAGTGTCTGCTATGACGTCCCTTGAGTTGGGGATTGCGTTCATTAGAGGGACAGTGACAGTGATTTTGGTGTCAGTTGAAAGGTCGTAAGGAACTGGTGGCTTTTCAAGAGTGACTGAGGGGTGTTTGGTGTCGATAGACTGTGGGGGCAGCGAGTGTGGTAGGAGGGGGGAGGACCACCGCAATTTTTACATGTGGGGGTTTCGGACTTGGGCCAATTTTCGGGGCGGTAGCCTGTTTGGCCGCAAGAAGGGCATGTCGGCTTAGACCGACAAGATTCGGAGGAATATCCGGTTTGTGTGCATCTACTGCAATATTTAGGGACTGGGCGTAGCGGATTGGCGTTGGATGGCTCGCACAGATGTGGCAGACCATAAAATGAGAGGCCAGAGGTGAGGGCCTGGTGGTAATGGGCTTCAGAGGTGGTGACGATGCGAAACATCGAAGTGGGCTTGTTAGTGGACTTGGTGATGATTCCCCAAGTCTTGAGGAATGTAATTTGTAGATCGTGAAGAATTTCTTCAAATTCTTCGGGACTGATCGAGGCGTCTACATTCCTGCAGACGAGAGAGTAGGTGGAAATGAGGGTTTTGTTTGCTGGACGGGGTGGACGTTCCGTGGAGTTGAGGACGTTGATGGTGATGTTAGAATCACCAGTGGAATTGTGGATTAGTCTCAGAATAGTTGAGACTGACTTTGGGGAGGATGTTTTGAGTAGAGCGGTAGGATTGAAATTAACTTTCAAATATAGGATGTGGCCATTTAGGAGCTCTAGTGTGTTGAGAAGTGTGAATAGGGATTTTTGTGTAGAATATTGGGATGGGAGGTTTCGGAGGTTAAGAGTTTGTGTAGTGATGTTGTTGTTGGCGGTTGTTGTGGGATTGTTGGTAGGATTTGGTATTGTAGGCCGGGATTTGGTCTTACCGACGAGGGTGAATCCATCCACGTCGAGGACGGGGGTTAGTCGGATGGCTGAGGGTGTGGGGGATTGGGATTTTACAGAGGAAGCGTAAGACCTGGTGGGTGATGTGTATGAAATGCGTTTGTATTGGTGTTTGGGTGTTTGTTTTGTGGAGATTTATTTTGAGGGTTGAGGAGACGGTGGTGAGTGAGAGTGAGTTGAATTGGATGCAGTGTGTGATGAGGGTGTGTTGTGTTTGGGTGCGAGGGTAGGAAATTCCTACTCGTATCGGGCAAGTGTCTCTTGGAAGATGAGGATCTTATGGAGTTTCAGGTTGTCTTCGTACGTGTACGGATTGAATTGAGTATGGTTAGGGTTGATTGAATGAAAGAAGTTTATAACGTATTATATGAGTGATTTGAGAGCATTGTTGGTTGGGGTGTAGTTTAGGATGTGGGGGCGAAAGCTAACGCCGACAGCGGACTCACTCACTGCCGGAGGGAGTTGCCTCCCTAGTTAAAGGTTTCCTGGCTTATTAGCTTTCAGGAGTTTTATATTTACCTAGATGCTAAGTGACCTTCTTTCTTCTGGTTGGTGTGGCTTGCTAATTGGATCTAAAATAAAACAAGATTATAACGATGTTTTTATTTTCATAAATAGAAATTTGTTTCGAAAGAAACAATTGAATTTACACTTCCAAGTGTATTTGAATGAACTGTCAAACTGAAATGTTCGGCAGAACATGTAGGCTGGCTGGGTTTCTTCGGTGGAGGTGCCCACGGTGCCGGCAAGGTCGCGGTGAATTGATTTGTATCAGTAACCAATTCGGGCTGTATCACCTTCCTCGGGCGATGGACTGGCGCTACTGAGGTCCATGCATACATTGATATGTAGTTTATAATTGTTGAGTGTCGCGAAGCTATTGGTTTATGAACATTTTGACATCTCCAGAGCATTCTGATTGGCTGGCAGGGTTAAACACTATTAAATTTGTTTGCCTGTGGATTCATTGTTCGTTGGGTTTGAGTGAAGTAAGCCGTTGAATTTTATGTCACATTTTCGGATGAAGTGATTAAGTATTTGACCTTATCGTAAGGGACGACCGATTGGTGACACATATTTCCCCGGGTATCGTTGGAGATTTTGGGAGTTGTTTGGAGATTACAGACCCGTGGAAATACCATATTTTTTGGGATTATATCAAAGATTAAACCAACAACAACAAGCGGAACTTCGGCTTTTTGACAATTCATTTTCTAAAAGCGCATGTGTGATAGACGCCATTGTTTTATATATGTTTTACGCCAATGTCATATTCTTTGTTGTTAAACAAAAATACGCTTTTTATTTCTGTATTTACTTTGATTTTGAACAATAGCGTTTAGTAAAAGTAACTACTGGCACTCTAAGTGAGAAATTATTGTATTTATTATGGGAAGAATGAGTTGTGTAGTTCGTGGATGTCACTCAAGAACAGGAGAAAAGATAACTATGTTTGGTTTCCCCAAAGACCCTGTGACGTAAGAGAAATTGTTTCTATATGCAATGTATTATAAGTATATATTCATTTTTCAATATTTCACATTTTATTTTACATGTACCTATTTATGATGGGAGGAATAAGTTGTGTAGTTCGTGGATGTCACTTAAGAACAGGAGAAAAGATAACTATGTTTGGTTTTCCCTAAGACCCTTTGACGTAAGAGAAATTGTTTCTATATGCAATGTATTATAGGTGTATATTCATTTTTCAATATTTCACATTTTATTTTACATGTACCTATTTATGATGGGAGGAATAAGTTGTGTAGTTCGTGGATGTCACTTAAGAACAGAAGAAAAGATAACTATGTTTGGTTTTCCCTAAGACCCTTTGACGTAAGAGAAATTGTTTCTATATGCTATGTATTATAGGTGTATATTCATTTTTCAATATTTCACATTTTATTTTACATGTGCCTATGCATTGTAAGTTGTGTAATTTTATGATTTTGTTTGTTAACGTTGATCTGTCCCTCTACATTTAATAACATGTAATGATAACATGTACTACAATTAGCCGCAGCTATCAAAGCGTCTTCCTCGGTAAACATTTTTTTCACAACTCAATTTACCTGACTATTGATGTTAATGGCCATAGCATTGTTTGTCATTTCAGTGTAGACGTGTCATAGCACACGGCAAAAGCCATCCAAAACCCAAGCGGCTTTAGTGTGGACGCGGCTTTACTCCAATGGTTGATCTTATCTATCCAAACTATAAACTAAAGTAACAAATTCACGATTTTAAGGATTAAAACTAACTTTTCTTTATCTCGGAGAAGCCTTGAACTATATCCTATCATAAAATTGTCACTTGTATACACTTCGGAGGCTGCACGTGCTAACAAACCGAAATTTCTCCAAAAATTCCAACTTTTTTTGGGGTAAACCAATACGTTTCTCACATATTAGATAGGTTGGGCGGAAAAGTAATACAACTTATTGCCATTAAAAGTAGTTTTTTCAAAAATATATTATACGGCTTGTGAAAAACAAGAAATATTTGTAAATATTTACCATCATGTCAATGCCAATCATAACTTTTTGAGAAAGAAACGTATTGCCATAATAAATGGAGAAGAACAGTTGAATATACTGTTACGCTTTAAAGGTAAAATGATACTTTTATTCAATTAATATCAAATTACCTCACAATATATTCTTAGTACCAGACGCATCAATCCATCGATTATCTTTATCTTAGAGAATGCAGAAAGTAGTATAAAATAAGCGTTCGACGATTTACAGAAAAGTTAATAAACCCTTAAAAATAATAAATATCGTCCTTACAAGATTTTACTAGTACAGGAGCTGAGTGACGAACATAAGCAAAACTATTAGAATTCTTTCAACAAATTATGAGGACAAATTGAGAAATCTGGCCGGAAACCTATTCATCCCAGGTGTGGAAAGTAGCTGATCGAATACTTTATAATTTCACTTTAACGGGTAACTTATATTTTTATGACTATCTGCTACAAGTTGATGATTTACTTCAGAATTTCCTGAATATACGCTTAATGTCATAATATGGCAACAAGACCTCAGCATAATGTAAGATAATTGCGAGAACACTTAGATATTGGGTTCGTAATTTGTATGGGTATTGGTGGCACGATTCATTGGTCGCTAAATAGTTCCTATTTAACGCCAGTAGGTGCCTGTTTATGGTGATGTTTAAAATGAAAAGTTTACTTTGATACCAATAACACGATTTCAAAGTATTTCAATAATAACAGAAAAAATTTAAGCTGAAATTGAACTTCTTAAATACCGAAATAGTAATAAAATTTTATACTGTAGATAAAATTTAAGAAGAACATTTGACTATGTAATGCAAATAACGGAGGTCATTTTGAACAGTTGCTTTAGTTTGCTTAGAATTTATGAAAATATTAAATCGGTTGCTATTTCGTAATAAGGATTGGTTATTGGATTTAATGTTGTTATTTATTGTCACACGCAATCACCTACTTTTTAAGAAATTTACTGTCCATTATTTTGGAAAGTATAAAAGCTAGACCTATAAAAGTATATATTTTTGTTATAAGAAAAGGAGGCCCTATCTGAATACATCAGAATCTACAGGGCATTCTATTTGAGAAGATATATCCTTATATTACACCCCGTAATGCAAAGACGCTACTGGTGTACAAAGTATACTTAACTAAAATTAATTTATACTTGTACAGCACAACATTTATATAAAACTTTTTTGTATTTATTAGCATATAAAAATGGAGGGGTGGTCAAATTATAACCAATAACCCTGTACATAATGTACATACTCAATAATGCATAAAACATATTGTCAGGTAATTATTGAAAGCAGCAAAAACAAATTAAACTTATTAATAAAAATCAATGTTAATTGAAAAATTATTAATGGATGACATATTTTCTTGAATTACTAAAACACTGCAAACTGAATCATGAAATAGTACACATATGTAGTTTAATTTGTTTAAAATATTTGATAATGAAGAAATAAAATATGTAGGGTTTTTAACTATTTTTTGTATTTGTTTTTATTTTAGAGATAGACCCTATATAAACACGAAAATGATAATTTTATGAAAAAATATGACAAATTTCATTTAAAGAAATGGTAAATAAAGATGGATTTGAAAATTCCCGCTAAAACGCTCTTTATTTTATCATCATCAAACTATAAACGAATATCTCGTTCTGCCAAAGTTAACTGATCTTGACTAGGTTCATACGAATAAATTAAATAAAAGCCGTGAAAATGAGTCGACTTATGAATTCTGTGCAGTGCCCATGTGCAGTACGTCAATAAGGACACTCGAAAAACTTTTCATAAACGTTCCAAAAAGTACACAAATAAGGAGAAAGACTTTCTAGACGAGATCCAGCATATTTGCCACAATCAGTAATTTTTGTAAAGATCACTTTAATATAAATTGTAATATCTGATGAACTACAAAAAATATAAATTATATTAGATATTTTTGGTGACAAAATAAATAGTCAATTACTTATTATTAGTTTGTTTATTTCCAGAGGTAATTCAAGTTCAAGATTCATTTCGTTGATATAGATGATGTGTTCTAAATATGAAAAAATAAATTAGTAAGGTGCCACTCTCATTTGTAAAAAAGTATTTTGTAACGTTTGCCACTTATTTGGTTGGGGAATATAAATAACACACTCTGCTTATTTAGTCCGATCTCGACTCCACAAACGTCCCGAGTCCACTGACTCTTCTGTCATCGATGGTCGTTCTCGTTTATGTAATCAATCACCGGTTCTTTATTACTAATCAATATACGGAGTCATACACTACAATGTAAAATTATAGGTACTTACAAAGACATTCTCACGTTTATAAGCTCCGATCCAAAAGAAATCAAATTTCTAGATAAGAAACTTGCATTAACATGGTATCAATCTTCGGTAAGTTGCAACTATTACTGTTGATGGATCCAGTCTCCATTATGATAAAAATCGTAAAATATTATCGTTGTTCTAAGAAATTATCAAGAAAAATAGTTCATACGTTTAACTTGGTTATGAGAAATAAGTTAACTTGTTCGGGCAGTGACTTCATCGCGATCTGATTGGTGTTTGCAGTCACATGATAACGGGTAATAAATAACAACTGTCAATATTCCTATTGTCACATTACGTAAGCCAGTTCTTTCTTCATTGCTACATCACGAATCAATTTGGCGGTAGTAAACTCACACTCTCTTTTTCAAATAATTTGAGAGCTGTTTCCAGGGCCTGCAATGGTTCCGTATGAGATGGTCCTGCAATATTTTCCACATCGAAGTTTTCTTCTGTTTGATCTTCTTGCTTTTCCTGCTCTTCATTTACCTGCAATATGTTTTGAAAAATTTCGTCATCCGCAATAATCTGAAAAGCTTGATCATTACTGTCACAAGTGAGCCAAGCTCTCTCATTATCAGCATCATTAGATCGCGGTTGGTAGTCCGTATAATTACGAACCAAGGTCATCGAGGGTCGGATAATCGGTGCCTTGGCATGGTTAGTGGTCATAGTGAGTTTCAGACTTGAACGACAATTTTCAGACTGCTTCCATCACTTTAGCGGTCCTAAGTTCAAAGACATTGATGGCCAGCCAGAACGAAGCAAATCTTACACCACATGTGGAAACCTTCTCACTTTTTTATATTATTCATGAATACGTATTTTTTATAACATCGAACTCTTATGTAATGCACTCGGTATTACTCATGCTATTTTTATCTATTATAGGGATCACAAAACACACTTTAACGTTTAAATGTCAGGATGGTGCACTATAAATGAGAGATAATACTTAAATTGCGCTTTTCTTTATGGAGAACACTTATTCTAACTAAGCGACAACAGAATTTCGATGTTATTTTTCAGAGAAGAAAATTTCCTTATCTGGGCATTGGAAACACGTGAGATTAATGACCAATTAACCTCAAATTGTAAATCAGAAGGTTGGTTTTCAATGGAAGCTTCAAAATCTTTATCAATCTATTTTAAAAGTATGAATCATTTCATGGCAGATATTTCACTCATCCTACTTTCACTTGAACTCTTGTTGGAATGTTCACTGAGAAGTTGTCTCCTAAATCTTAATCTGAGGTTTACATTTTTAACATAAAATGAATATAAATGCGTTGAATTGACGCTTTGTTTCAAGATCTAATTAACCTAATTTTTAGCACAAATACTTCCATAAAAAATTACAGTTAATTTAATTTTCAATTTACAGACATAAAATCATATTTGAAGATAAATTGCAGAATCCCATTCCAACTAAATGTCTCGATTAATTGCAGGCTATCCTTCATAGCTCATTGCAGGCCAGCAATTAGAGTTAACGAAAATAGCGAATTCTTTCAATTTCCGTTATTTCCAGTCATCAATCGTAATAGAATAACGTCGGATAACGGGCTGATGTTCCATTTATCGTCATTTTTGTACCTAAATTAACTAAATCATCTGATACAGTTCGTAGATTGGAAGGAAATGAAGATGAATTTCATGGAACATTTATTTATTACTTCTATATGAAAATCCGATGAAATTTATTCAGTACGAAATCGTAGTACGCCGTGGGAAGATATAAATCTTATACTATGATTGGTGTAATCGAAATTGTATTCAAACATTCCATCGTTCAATATAAACACAAAACATTAATGGAATCTTGTGATGTTACTCGATTTTATGGGTAATTCATATAAATAGGTAGGCATTTTTGTTAGGAGGAACTTGTAGGTTTTTGGACAATCAATTTAGTATAATTTAAAAACAGAATCTTTAGAGGGTTTTCAAAGCTCTGTCCACCTTGTCCTCATGCCCGCAATTGAATCAGAATAATTTGAAGTCATTTAGGAAATCAAAATCACCTCCTGATAAGCGTTAGACATAAAAAGGGACACTCATTCCAATTTTTAGAAACCATTATGAGGATATTTCTTGTTTCAATGGAAAGTATAGTATATTTGTATTTTACAGTTCCAATACTTTCCACATTTGTTCATTTTCATCCCTGTCAATAAACACTTTAACGAAGAAACAAGAGGATTGTGTGGAAAAAATTTCTGGATAGTTGAAATTAATAGAATAACAAATATGGAGTATACAATAACAAACAGTATTTTCAGTCTGATTCATACATATTTTCATTTTAATGAATCTATATACATCCTTCTACTGTACTGTACTGTATTCCCAATTAGTAATGGATCACCCAGTATAATGTACCAAATTGGAAATTTGTAGATATCGGATTTTCTGAGATATGCTCGGAAACAGCGTCATCTTCGATGGGCGCTAGGTCGCTTAGGAGGAATTTTTCTATTAAGGTAAATTAGGGTAGATGGACATAAAATCACATCTGGTACCTGTAATTTGGATTTGGCAGGAGTGTTTGTCGATACCCTTTATATAATATAAATGGAATATTAAAATATTTTTGTCTTTAGTCAAAATGCGGTAGCGAATCCTATAAGGTCTTTCTGTCAAGAAAAGTGTGGGCATTACTCGGAAAAAACTAAGGGCTTGCCAGGTTGTATGTGTTATTTGGAGAAGCAATTTTGACCTGATCACGGATCTAATTACTTAACTAGTTTGGATGTAATAACTAGAAGATAATAAAAGTATAGTAAATTGTTGGACGCCAGTTACTTTCTCAAAAGTAACAAAAACCCAAATAACACATACAAATGATTTTTTTTGTGAACCTGAAATTTTTGGTTTGGTGTCCTGAAAGTAAAGTAGGAATAATTACTATTTACAGTTTAATGATTGTACAACATTTACAAAAATTTACAAAAAATTTACATGATTTTCAAAATGTACAATAGTTAAGAGGTGATAATTTTTTTTTCTTCTCAGTTATATAAAATCAAAATCCTTTATAATATAATTAATAACAAAAAATATCAAAAAAGTTGAATAAATTACAGTTTATAATTGAGAAAAAATTGAAGGAAGTTGAATGAGTTATAGATTATAATCAGATAAAAAAATATGAACGAAGCTAAATGTGACGCAGTAGTTCAAAATTTACACCGTAATTTAGAATTCTCAAAGAATGTAATTTTATACTTCCTTTCTTTGGCTGCACAAATCTAAGATCCCTCGGACAGAAAGCCAGTTTCAATGGTTGGGATGATAAGTTTCCTATTACCAATTTACTACTATATTCCATCTTTCATGGATCAGCAATTTTTATATATATATATTAGACTAAACCCCTTTTTTATACCAGGTTTCGTTGACTCAAATTTGTGTAAGTATACCCGGTTCCGTTGACTCAATTTTGTGTAAGTATATCCGGTTTCGCTAAAAAAACATAGTGCGATGTAATCAAAATTCTAAATTAAAGTGTCAGCCAGTTCAGACAAACCGCCAAATTGTTAGCGATTATATAACAATTTGTTATTGGATGATCGCATAATTTACAAGCTCAATACTACTATGTTATAATTTGCAGTCGATTCACTTTAAATAAATATATGTATCTATGAAATAAATGTAATTCACAATTTTAAATGCGATAAACTATTTGAATAGAAACTATTGAACATCAATAAAAAAAGTTAACATAAAAGGTTGAACAATTTACAATAAAGTATGAAGTGAACAGAAAAACCAGGAGATATAATTGAATTTAGCAAATCATCGAGAATTTATCCAACACAATTTAAACTACATCTGCCTGACCTCTAGGCTGACGAAAATCCAAAAAAAATATAAAGCAATGTGCATTTTGTTACTGAGTGATTTTCTTGTAAAATTATTTTCACCTTTAAAACTCATAGCTTTTACTTCAATATCTTACAATGCATAAATTTATTTAATAATTAAACTTTGAGAAATACCAGTTGATAAAAAACGTGAAGTAAAAAGTAAAGTTTTATATATCATAAAACCAAATTAATATGTTAGATATGAATAATGATAACTTTTACTAAAATCATAGCATCTACGTTTATATCTTACAATCGGTATTTAATTAGAAATAAACTTTAGGGAACTAATGATATTATATGAAAAGAGCAATTGAAAAAAAACGCAAGAAATAGAAAAAGATAAGTTTCATATACTAAGACACAATTAATATGTGAGATATGAATAATAATTATCAATGATAATAAGAATCTTTCCTCGACTTCTCACTGCCTGGAAACGAATATATTCAACATAGAAATAACCAACGTTGAAAGAAATTTGCTATTTTATTACGATAAAATACGTCGTGAACTCGTGCTAATTTTTGATACTAATAAAATCATTAATTAAACGAAATAATTCTTACCAGATGTCTAATAGGATTGAACCATGATCTGCAGAACTATTGGGTTTATAATTTATGTGATATTATTTCTTCATCCACATGGACGAAATTATGTTCAACGAAACGTTAATTATCACCTTTCACGTCAAAAAGGAAGAAATCAAAGCCAATCGCCCTATACTGGTATACTACCGACAGCGCATGCTAATTATAAAATTAGTGATTCTTTGAATATTCAGGTCTTTCAACAATTTTTAAAATTTTTCATCGTGCCTCGTAAGCCGATATCGTGAGTGTATTTAATTTGTTGTTGAACTAAGAAATTATTTAGAATTATTTTTTTATATAGGTTGGGCGGAGAAATAGTACCATACTTGTATTTGCCAACTTCTATTTTAGATAAAAATATGCACAAGAAGTATCTTCACTGAAACGTAAACAATTGTGTGTCGATAAAAACCGCTTATGCTACTTTAATACGATTGCTAAGGTATGTCAAACGTCCACAAGCCCCAAGTCTTTAGAAACACTTGGATGTGATTTACAAGCTTGCGAGTTCGTTAGTGTACATTGTACATGGGAAGATGGCAGACGTGGACGTTGAGGTAGTGTCGGCTATTGTGTTTGGGAACGCTTATCATTTCGTTATTTGACCATCTACTCATGATGAATACGCGGAGTATAAACACACCCGTTCGGGCCAAGTTCTTGAGCGAAACTAAATACGCGCCAACGTGTCAATACGTCGCTAACGATTGCGACAAGCTCACGCATGACAAGCCAAACACCCCGTTCACACGCTTGTGATTGTAGACACTTGTCAAGATTCACCAAACATGTAAATGTAGCATTAGATTTACCAAGAAATGAATCCTAAGATCTGCTAATAAAAAGCTGAAGTAAGTGAAATGTAAGAATTATTGATAGTGGGATTGAGTGGCGAAAATACCAGGAAATAACATCTTAAAAATGTTTTCGTAGCAACACCTATACATAATATGGTCGTAAAGGATAATGTTTATTTTCTCCTTTAATGCCCGCACATGTTTCCGGAAGCCCATAGAATAGGACAGAAAACACGAGATAAGTATAGGTATGGCAATAAAAATGATAAAGCATTTTCGTGATCTACGTCGTCGTTAGTCAGTATCAACTATCGGCAATTTGCTTTCCATGCCGTTTTATTCGCGCCACTTTACAGAAATTATGTTCTAACCTCTTCAGAAATATGTACATAAAGTATGACAGCTTCAAAGTGTTACAGTTTTCGCTTAACGAGCAAGAAAACGTAGAAATTGAGCAAATTTCATAACTTTCGAATGTTTGTGCAGATGCGTTTTTAATTGATTTATTACAATTTAATCGGTAGTTTATGGGAGAGTAAAAGTTGATGTAAAGTTGTGTCAGAAATTTGAGACTTCTAGAGTAGAGTCGTTAATCAAAATAAGATTCTAGCCAGACTGAAGTCAGAATATCAAGAAACAATATTGTTAAAGTTATCTTTTGAAATTTAGATGTTAAATTTGTATGCCAAATAATTATACAGGGGGGTGAGTCAACTTTATTTAGTCTGGTGGGCAAATGGGAACTTTTCCAAAAATTCTTTCACATAATCATATTTTTATCAATTACGGCTACCAAATTAAAAATTTATAGCCATACAGGATGTCCCAAAAGTAGTTAAACATATCAAATATACTATTCTTAATTGGAACATGTTTGTCGTATTATTGTCTACCACTTTGGTCACAACTTCTCTATACCTCATTCAATAGTCCTCAACACAGTAGAGTATTAATAGAAACCTTACATTTCTCCAACCAAGTACGGATCAGTAGATACTGGCCCTTGAATGCTGGAGTGCCGCTCCTTCTCTGCTGGTCCGCCGCTTCCTCTTTTGCTGGTCCACCGTTCCCTCATCATCCGCACACCTGTAGAAATATGTGATTTCTAGCGTGCTATATGAAATTAGAGCTAACGAAAAATGAGCTATCGAAAATATGTAATAGTAGTAGTAGTTGTTGTAGCGGTAGTAGAAGTACTATGGACTTTATTATGCTTAAAAGACCACAGCCCACAAATATCATTGATATTTCATGAAAAATACAATGGCAATATAAAAGCGAGAATATCACACAACATTAATAACATAAATACTTTGATTAACTCTTAGTAAAAATAAAATGTGATAATTATTATTACCTCATCATCATCATTAATAAGTTGCTATTAACGTATTTCTAAATAACATAATACTTGTGACAGAAGTCGACCTTCCCAAAGTCTCCATTTTTGAGGGCGAATATTTATGAATCCGCACTCAGTTAGAGATTTTATTACGATGAAATACGTCGTGAACTCGTGCTAATTTTTGATACTAATAAAATCATTAATTAAACGAAATAATTCTTACCAGATGTCTAATAGGATTGAACCATGATCTGCAGAACTATTGGGTTTATAATTTATGTGATATTATTTCTTCATCCACATGGACGAAATTATGTTCAACGAAACGTTAATTATCACCTTTCACGTCAAAAAGGAAGAAATCAAAGCCAATCGCCCTATGCTGGTATACTACCGACAGCGCATGCTAATTATAAAATTATTGATTCTTTGAATATTCAGGTCTTTCAAAAATTTTTAAAATTTTTCATCGTGCCTCGTAAGCCGATATCGTGAGTGTATTTAATTTGTTGTTGAACTAAGAAATTATTTAGAATTATTTTAAAGTGTGAAATTCACGTTACTGTTTCATCATCGACTTATTCCAATTTTACCCAGATATTACTGAAACTATTTTTGAGAACATTTTTTATATTTTTGTAATAATATTGGCAATTTTGACCTACAGAAGTCTAAAAAAATCATACATAGCTCTTGCTTACATTATATATCAAAATACGTCTCTCTTAAAAGGACAGTAGTAATAGAAACACATTCACGTTACTATATATTAAGATATCGTTTAGCATTTAAATTCACATTGTATAAACATTTTTGAAGCATTGTTTTGGATGCAAAGGTGTATCGCATTGTCCAAATATAAATTGAGCTTTTTTCTTGCAATATCCATAACGAAATTGTTTGATAAATGATCAAATGGTTTGTGTCGACGTACCTTATGTCTTTCTCGTACGTTTCTAGAATATCACAAGCTATAAGAGCTGATCCAGGATTCCTTTTTCTCGGTTCAATAACCATGCGTTTTGAACACCCTTGTCAATACCATGTGCCAGTAATGGAAAGTTGCATTTGACCCTCCAATTAATACTCTAATAAATCGCTGTCACCATTTGTAATAAACTCCAAGAAATTGTTGCACCACTGTTACCTTTTTAATTGTTCGGTACCAATTTCTCCAAGTTACCTTGAATGGGACCAAGATGACGTATTATTATTTAAAGCGATACTGGGCGATAAACAATTAAGACGTATGCGAACGGCACTCTTGTTTTGGTTGGAGAGCTAAGAGTCGTGGGTTTATTTTAGGGAAGATAATTAAAGGGCGCCAGAAATTTTAATTCACAGGAAAATTTCAAAAACTGCGATAAGAGAGAGAAATTTTAAAAAAATGAGGTATTTTCGGTAATGTGTCTGTGGAGGTTAGGGAAGTACTCACTAAAACGCAGTTTATTATGTTCACCAGTTTATTAACATGTTTGACTAGGGTCAGTGAACAGAACATCAAAAAATTTACAATATGGGTATATGCAAAACCGGGTACCGCAAAAATATTAATATATACATAAAAACAATAAAACAAATTATCATTCAACAGTACACGGTAATTGTTCGAGGAATAAATCGTCTCCAAGGAACAACAAATATACAAATGAAAATTATATAAATACACAGACGGAGTTTGCGAACTAAAACAATTAGTTTATTAATTTATATAACAATCTACTAAACAAACTTTAATTTCAAACTGGTGATGTCTCCACCTTCCCGTTTCAATATATCATCTACAACCGTACTGAAATGTTTTATTATTTTGATGTTTTTACGTTTAAAAAGAAATTATTTCATATCGCCAACAATACATACAGTAAAGATTTCTCTACCTATTTGAAATATAATATGAATTGAGCAATGAAAATATGTAGACCATAAAAATTACCACAATTTAATTCTGAAAATGACTTCGATGATTTTAAAAAGTTCATTGTCCTCGTATTATATGTATGTTTTAAAAAAACCAAAATGGATGTGTTACAGTAGCTGGTGAGTTTTTCAATTTTAAGCTTTGTAACATGAGAAAAAATAGGGATATTCAACTAATGTTTGGTGTAAACTCCCAATTTCATATTCTCAACCTTGATTAAACAATGTTAATATCATTTTTATATAAAAATAAGAAAAGTTCTTATTATTGTAAGGTATTGTTGCAGATTATCTCAAAACGAATTTTGTAATAGACCGGCATTATGTGTATTATACGAATAGCCCTGATGATGAACCTGAATAAAGGGTTCGAAACGTTGGAAAAAGAAAAACTTTTGAAGTTTTATTTCTTATAAAAGAAGTTGGCGAAGAACCATTAATTATATATAAATTAATAATAAAAGTTTCTTCGTAACAAAAATAAATCGATACACTTTTTACCTCACACAATTCTGAAGCATTCGTTGGTTTCCAATTGGCCCGTCTCGTTTTAATAGCCCATTCCTTTTTACGAGTAGGATATTTGGGAAAATACTTCATTACAAATCCCTTTGTAGAAGAATTATTGCAGCCCACTGCTGAGCAACCCGTCATACTTCCAAATAATCACTGTTTCCAAAGACGTCTAAAAAATAACAGGAGTCATATAGTCCGGGAGCCAGCGACCTTTTGAGGGTGGTCATTCCACCAAGGCTGAACGTTTTTCCAAGCCTTATTTGGTATCACTAGTAAGTGAATGGACCTCCAGCTTGCGCAGTTCCGGGGGGTGTAGCTGCGGCAGCCTCCCACACATGTAAAATAATAATTAAAAAAATACTAATACCGCAAAAGCTGAAACTTTGTAAACATTCACATTATGTTATAAAATAAAGAAAAAACGTATCCAGCCGAATGTAGAGTGGGGGATAATGTCCCAGCTTTTCACGTAAAGGAGTTAACAATGCCCACTGAGTAAACTGATACCGCAAACTTCATATTTAGTGGCGGAAAAGCTGCGCATCGGCATGCGCTCATGCGTGTTGTATCTTTGAATGCATCAGCTAGACACTTTCCCCCCACTAAATGAAAAGCTTGATATTTTTTTCTATCAACTTATTTACTTAACTATTATATTACCGGATTTCAGCTCTTGTGGTATAAGATATTCATAATTTTCTCATTAAACGCAGCGCGCCCATGTAGTTATTATACTGTCTCACAAGTTTTTGAATTAGTAAATATTTACACATTTTAATATACATAATAAACCGTACAATACGTAACATGATCAGGAAATATGTAGACAACACAATAAGAAAAGTAAAAAAATTAATTTCAATTATTTGAACTTTTTAATATTAATTATTATTTGAACGTTTTACTATTAATTATTTGAACTTTTTTCAGTATTTATTTACAAAACTATATACTAAAAATTGAAATAAAGAAACATATTATGTTATTACGCATAAAATAATATACGAATTGATTAGAATTCGCCATTTTCGGATTCATTTCCATCGAACTCGTTGTCGCTTTCATTATCGATGCAATTGATGTCGACCCTCGAAATATCTTCGTCATCATCTGCAAACATATATAATAATAATATATTTAAAGGCATAAATAATAGTTGTAATTAAATGTAATATATCAATATTATTCTAACCTGCAGTACTTTGTTCATCATCATCAATCGTTATATCTCCCAAAGAAGAAGGTAGCTGCTGACCCTCGAACCATTTGAAGTGGAATTTCGTGTCCTTCTCTTCCCAGCCAAAATCGGTTGGGTACAGTTCCGTTGGAACCCGAACATGAGCGTGTACCCAAATGTTTACAATATAAGTTGCCCGCAGCAAATGTTGGTGCAACTCAATTTTGCAGGGAGAGAGAGCTGATCCGTCGATGTTATTCTTGGGTAAACGGAATATGTCGTCGTTTCGCCAAATATTGTATGTCTTCAAAAATGTTGCTACGCGTGCTTCCTCAACTCTATTTATTTTTTTGTATCCATACATACGACATACATATTCTTCTAGCATATCAAATGTATTCTGCAACTCGTCGTCAGGTGGGTTGCTCAGCATCCATATATATTTTCGAATTATGTAAAATCTTATAGGGACGGCTTTTTCCTTTTTTGGAAAACGACGGATTATAGTCGCAACCCGTTAGGGCATGAAAAGCCGGAAGTGATGCGCTTAATTTAGGGCCTAACGTTTCATATAATTTGCTAATAGTAATAAGACACTGATTATTGCCGACTCCGGTTTCCATTGAAACTTTTATATTAGCATTACCTAAGGCACTCATGTTAGACAGCATTATAACGGCCACGTCTGTATCGGAGCATCTTATTCTGACATGTGCGTCGTAATCTATTTTACAGACGTGGAATACGATTTTCGTCTGCGCTTCTTAGTGCGCTGGACAGCTTAATAAAACATCGTGCGTCCTTTCTACCTGGCCATTATTTACTTCATATTTATAGCACTGATCATAATTTATATGAATAGTTTTATTACCAATAAAAGGCGCTACGTAATCAATTGTCCAGTGCTGTATAAAAAAATTCACTAACGCCTCTTTGTAATTGGCGTTTATAAATCGTTCGTAAAATCAGAAGAACGTACTTGATCTGCTCCCTGTGGAATTGCGCGACTTGCATTTCTCTCAAATAATGTTCGTTGTCTTTGATAGAAGGAAAAATGTACTTATCAAAGGCGATGACAACGATTTCCGCATCATTTGAACATAACATACTTAACATTTTTTTAGATATGTTTCCGTACGTAGCTGCTCATGAAATGGAGCGTGAAAAATATCCAGCTTTCTATTTAGTGGGGGGAAAGTGTCCAGCTGATGCATTCAAAGATACAACGCGCCCGAGCGCATGCCGATGCGCAGCGTCTTTGACTGCATCGGCTGGACACTTTTCCGCCACTAAATATGAAGCTGGATGTTTTCTTCGTTTAAGTTACTAACTTAACTATAGATTTACCAAATTTCAGCTTTTGCGGTATCAGTTACTCAGTGCTCATTTTTCACTTATTTACGTGAAAAGCTGGGGCATACTCCCCCACTCTACATTCGGCTGGATACGTTTTTTCTTTATTTTATAACATAATGTAAATGTTAAAAAGAGAATCCATTTCAAATCCTGTATTCATTAGGAATAAAGATGGTGAAATGCTACTGGGCGAAAAAGGAATTTTAGAGCGATGTAAAACATACTTCGAACATCTTTTAAATGGGCGAAGAAATGAGGATGAAGAACTGGATAATGAAGAGAATGTAGGAACAAATTTCGAGCTGCACTCGAAAGAACCTCCTCCGAGTAGAGATAAAATAAACCATATTATAGCTAATCTAAAGAACAATAAAAGTCTGGGAAGTGACCACATAACAGAGGAAATGTTCAAGTATGGAGAAACGCGATTAGGTGATGAAATGGAAAAACTACTGCAAAACATATGGGAAGAAGAACGAATACCGACAGAGTGGACCAACGCTATAATATTTCCTATACATAAAAAGGGAATAAAAATGAATGCCACAACTATAGAGGAATAGCACTATTAAATGTGGCATACAAGATACTTGCCACTTATATCAAGGATATTTTAAAGGAAAACTTGGAAAATATAATCGGAGAATAGCAATGTGGACTTAGACGAGGTAGGGCACAGTGGAGCAAATATTCATGCTACGAGAAATACAGGCTGAGAGATATCAATTTGGAAAACAGACGATGGTGCTATTCGTCGACTTCAAACAAGCATTCAATAATGTAAAAAGAAAGGAACTGTACAAAGCTCTGGAAGACCTAGGAATAAGCGGGAAACTGATCAGAATGATTCGGCTAACACTACAAAATATTTAAAAAACGTTTACATATATTTTATAACCATAATAATACAAAAACTAAAATAGACAATAAAACAAACCAATTCCCCACTTTGCCATATATACCAAATTTATCAGAAAACCTAAAAAAGACATTTTCGCACCACAACATACATGGTGCTCATAAAGGGTACAACCTACTAAAAACCAATTACACCTATCTAAAAAGTTCAATCTCAAAAGAAAAAAAGTCAGTATTTGAAAAACAGAATAAATAGTCACAAATATGACAAACGAAACAAAACGGCACTCACTATCCATGTTTCAGAATTTGATTTCGAAAACACAAATATTCTTCGAAGTGAAAACTACACAAAAAAACGCGAAGTTCTAGAAATGATAGAAATAGAAAGAAAAACCAGTTCCGTAAATTTAAAGACTGACACAAAAAATCTTAGTAAAATTTATAATAACAATTTAAAAACTTAGAAATATAGAGAACACGTGGCACATTCCAAATATAATAAATTTATTACCACTCCCTATGTAAATATAAAATCTATTTTAATATCAGTCAACACAAAAACGACACATTAAAACCTCGTTACGGCTGCTTTCATTGTATAGAACAAATACTCGTATATTTCAATACAAATTTTCATCAATGAATGTCATATTTTTAAAATGTTCGTTTTGTTTGGGTGTGAGTTATATTCTGTTGTGATACGTCCTAAAACATCTATAAAATATATTGAATAATCAAATGAACGTTCTGTGGAAGGTAAAATTTATTAGTTTTGCTTTTAAAATTCTTTCTGTAACTTGTAAATTTTATTTCTGATGAAGGTCATGGAAAGACCGAAACGTTAAATAAGATTGTATTAACTACTAGTTAAATGTCTTTAAATATATATATATATATATATATATATATAACCATCGGAGCGGGGGGTGATTTTGGCATCAGGTAACACCAAAACGAAAAACTGTATTGAAATTTTTGCGAAGTCGCGTCATGCTACTCTCTACAATAGCCCTATTTCATTCTGAAATAAGCCTAAAAAATATTAAACTAGATACAGTTACATCGCTTCTTAACTGAATTTTTGTGTAGAATTTTTTTTAAATATAAGAAAACCTTCTTTCTCAATGCTAACATTATGATTAACTTTCATTTCTAATTTTGGATGTTGTCAAAATAAAAGATACACATCTCTTAAGCAGAATGTATTGTTTTGTCTGTATTTTACTTGAAAAATTTGATATCTAATTATATATCAAGTTATGGGACATGTAGAACATTTTCTTTAAAACTTTATGATCGGATATATACCACTTGTTTGTATCAAAATCTTTGTCAATAGACCTAATTTTTGCTCAATATCTGTGAGCCGGCCATTTTTTAAATTATAATGTTAAAAATCAGGCATACGGTTTTGTGTCAAAATGTATGAATAAAAGTATCCTTCTTTGGATTATCCTGATTAAAAATGTTCAGCTAATCAATTCCAATTTGAAGTTTCTCCCAATTTCTTAAGAATTCTTGATTAATTAAAGCCGTTTTTCATCGTAAAGCGATCGACGGTATCTGAAAGCAGCACCGAACAAGATCATGTTCTAATGTATGAAGTAATAACGTTTCAATCTAATCTCAAACTTTTCTACTATTATTAAATTGTGGAAAAAGTCGGCAAAAGAGCGAGCGAGCATTCGGCATACATCGTTATTGAAAATCTTATCCGGAATGCGAGGTGCACGGCTTTATTCTCACCGGATTTCCCGTCACAGTCGAACAAAATCTAGCCACACTTAATCAATTTATCCACCTGCAATAAGATTAGTGCATTATCTGGCATTGCCTGCACTGCACCATCTAGTTGAGCTGTCTGAGAAATTGTTAGAATGGTTTGTTAAATGTATAACTTGATGTTTAAGCGGCAACTAGATGGATTTCAATTTTTGCTCTTTTATGCAAACAAAATTGGATTGAAAATTAATTCAATTTTTGTTCCTGGATATATATTTAAAATAAATTAATCATAGTAATAAAATTACGTCAATTCGAAAAGTGCTTCCAACGTTGAGTCGTACACATTTTCAACTCAAATTACATAGTTATCCAATTTTGGTGGTTGTTGATCAGCCCAATTATTGCAATTTTTGGGACTGCTGGTCTGAATAGTTACAATGAAGTGCATCTCATCCTGTCCCCTAATAATATGTAGAGATACCAGTATCAACTATATATTCAAATTGGTTCACATATTTTGGAAGACGATGGAAATTAGACTGCATGCAGATCCGGTTACCTAACTCTTCATCATGATTCTAATTCTAGCGAGCATCATTAAATTGATTGCATGAGTAATAGAATTCACTTGCTAATGAGACAAAAAATAGGACTTTCAGAAAAACAGAGGCTTCTCATAAAATGCAGTGCGCCGGAATTACCGTTTTTTATTTTTATATCATTATTGAAACGCTGGGACAGATCGATTTTTGTTCTCATTTTTTGCGTTTATTGCAACATGTAGGATGTACGACTTTATCAAAAAAAATTTAAATGGGAGCCCCCAATTTTTATTGTTGATCCTGAAAAAGCTAATTTTTCTACGTACGGTTAAGTAATTGAATTATCAAATCCCGAATTAAATTAAAGCAGTTAGGGAATCAGGACCTGGTAAAATTTAATGATTCAGATTTATTTGTAATACAAAATGACCCAAATCGATTTAGCCAGGCTCTAATGACTGGTTCAGATGCGAAAAGTACAAATAAAAAAAAGTGCTCCTTCATTCAATATAATTCAAAAACCTAAACAAGTATGCATAGAAAGTTGGATTCTTAGAAGAAATTACTTTGGAGCATCTAACTGTATTTCAAGAGAACTGGCTTTAGAAGATCTAAAATAATATTTTCTTGCCCTCTGAATGTCGAAGGAATCATTTGATATTTTACTAAATGAAATAAAATTATCTATTCAAAATAATAATACTATAATGAGCGATGCTATTCCAGCCATAACAAAATTGCAGGCAGTGTTCTATTTTCTGGCTACTGGGAACAGTTTGCGAAGCCTACAACATTTCTATAGGATATCAAATACAAGCTTATCAGAAATGATTCCAGAAATATGTGACGCAATTTGTGAGGGATTGAAAGAATATATTCAGGTGAGTAGTTTTGATGAAAAAACAATACATTTCCTCATCTCTGAATATTTTCGTTATTGCTACACCTAAAATACTGCTAGTACTAAAGTCCTGCTGGTTATCATTTTGAGGCTCTTCCTATTCAATTTGTGGTTCATTATACTCGTTATAATGAGGATTCGTAGAGCAACCTGCCGAAGAAACAGGCTTTAAATGATTAGAGACATGATAACAAGCTAACGAATTCTATTCATATGACTCTGAATCTGATCGTTGCTGTTTTTTCAGCTACTGCCGACGCAATCTAGACAAAATTATTTGTATCTGCTTCTGTGGATCCAAGGCCAACTTTAGAGGCATATTTCGAAGCTGCATCTCAACATTACTACCAATTAATTCTAACTCATTTTCTTGTACTGGTTTGTTTAAGTTTTCATTTAGTTCCTTTAACCTCCTAGAGGTGGCGCCTGCTATTTCGCATAGCAGGTGGCACCGGGCCTCACAGACCGTTCATAAATAAAGTATCAATTAAATCGTTGGAATAACATTTTTAATATTATATCTTGATATTTATATATATTTTGATTGTAGAAATAAAATTTACTAAACTTAACTTCATGAGTTTTATTTAATTAATGAATAATTTTATATTACTAAATACATGTAAAAATAGACAAAAAGACGTATTGAGTTTAATATTGAACAAAAAAAAGAACAAAAAGAAAACGAAATACTAACTTTATGATTCTAAATAAAAAATATATAATAATATTTCAGTCTATTAACGTTGAAATTGACATTAATTTGCACAGTTAACACAAATAATGTTAGCATGGCTCAGACATAGAAATGTTTGGCACTTTACACAATAATATCTAGTTTTGCTCTCTTTACGACACTCTGAGCACCTTTTCCTGGTTCCTGGAGGATTCTCTGGCCTTTCAGCACCAGACGAACTCGTTGAAGCTGCTTGTTTACGCTTTTCTTGAACTCCTGGTGGTATATTTTGAGCAAAGGAACGGCGTTTTACGTGATCGTCTATCAAATTTCTCGAGAACTTCCGTCTGATTAATTTTGAATCCGGGTTATTATCGGTATGAATAACCTGGGCATTAATCCCTGCAATGTTCATCAATCCAAAAAATATCACCATAGGCTAACGTTTTGTTTTACGTGCAACATCATAATTCGATGATAAGAGATCTACCGTATCGACACCACCCTTTGTCGAATTGTAACAGGTAATCATTTCTGGTTTATGTTTATCACCGGAAGTAGGATCTATAGAATCGTCATGATGTAAACTGGAAACAAGGAGAACATTTTTGTTACATACGATAGCAGGGTAAAGTTTTCTTGGTACCCAAACATACTGGATGTTATTGGTTTCTCTCTTGTTTTTACGGATACTACCAACGTAAGTTATTCTCTGTGTCACCAGAAAGTTGGAAAGGAATAAGTAATCGTCGAACCAAACTCTCAGTATTATTTTGTACTCGAAATGGTCCTTCCGGCTGTTGGCCTACATATACTTCAAGGTTGTATGTGTAAGACATTTTGGCGTCGACTACAAAAAACACTTTAATACCATATCTGTTAGGTTTACTGGTGATGTACTGTCTAAACATACATCTTCCCCTAAACCCTAATAACATTTCATCTAGTGTAACATAGTCTCCTAAAGTATATTGTTTTTGACAATAGGTAACAACTGAACTAAAGAGAGTTCTTATTGGTGCTAATTTATCAGTTGCTTTTCTAAAATCTCTAGTTGTGAGGTCATAAAATCGCAGTACTCGCAACAAAAACTGAAATCTATATAGCGCCATAGTCGGCCAAAATATTTCCACTCCACAACCTTTTCGATCTCATAGATCTTCGAAATTCGGAGGATTACTTTTTAAACTTACAGCTATATAGAGGAGACCAAGTAGGCCTTTATCTCTATTTTATCTGTAGGTCGGGCAGATCTTGTTAAATTTCCTGATATGGATTGAATGAACTTATTGGTCTCGGCCACGATGTCTAATATATCATCAGAAAATATAAGTTCTCAACACTGAATTAGAGTTTTAGCTTCCCTAGCTGAATATTTTACTACAGGAAGATGACGAATTAAATTTTCAGATTTTGTCCGTACGTTTTTTTATTGGCCTGTGTTTTTCCCATATAGTTACTAGTTCCTTACCAATGAAACAAGGTTCTTTTGTCGCCCGGAAAATAGGTTCTTCCAATTCATCACCACTCTATTCAGTATCGGTATTTTCTTCCCTTGCCTCAACACAATCTAATTCGTGCTCCGAATCACTTTCTGCATCACTTCCTTCCTTGTAATTATCGCTGCAGCCGCTCCTGCTCTTGCTCATAAGACATTTTAAATTATATCTGAAAGCAATAATGATTTATTATTTCACAGTATTCAATGTGTAACTATAGTATTCAGTACCTTCGACTGCAATAAAACTGCAAAATTTAATACACTCAGCGTTATAAAGACAGTCACAAACGGTGACGCCGGGCCTCTCAGGCCGTATCGTTAGATTACTTCGTTCGTGGAGCTTAAAACAAACTAATTCCAATAACTCACGTTGACGAAACCAAATCTAGGAAGGTACTGAATCACAAAAATAATATCGCTCGGGCCTGACAGGGCCACCGTTAGGAGGTTAACTCAAAAACAATATTTTGAATTTCCTGCCACGCACCATAGATGAGTGGAAAGAAATTGAAGAGAAATTTCGCGAGCGATAGAATTTTCCAGGCTGTTGTAGTCAAGTCACTAAATTATTGGAACACTTGACTAAACTACTGGCTGGCTTGGCATTTGGCGATAATTATTTCGCGAAATTGATTAATTGTTATCAGTTGGGTTTTGTACACCTGGGATTTTGAGTAACCCCATAGGAAAAATTTAATGGGGTTAGTGATGAGTTGGGTGTTTTTGGAGGGAAAGCTCAAAAACAACCTAATGATTGAAAAAGTGTATAAAACGAGAAGATAAAAAGGTGTCTACAATTGATTTTTTTAAAAGTTGTATAAAAATGAGAGTGATGGAGCGGGTTTCTTGCTAGAAAATGACCAGATGGAAAGGCGAATACGATGGGTGTTGATGTTAGGGAAGAAGCGTGGTTAAAATGTGTCTGGAATGATAGGTTGAAAAGTGTGTAGACTTGATGTGTCTCCGTTGTCTTAACAGTTAATTGAGACGAATTTTGATGTTTGAATATTTGGAATTTTTATTCGAAAAGGGTCTAGGATACATTTTAGAAGTAAGGTCCATCGAGGATGGACTTCTAAAACACTTGGCTGGGCATCGAGGATGGACTTCTAAAATACTTGGCTGGGCGTCGAGGATGAACTTTCATGAAACTTGGAATACGTATAATTGTAATTTACCGAAGGAGCTTAATTAAAATATCACAAATTTCTATTCGAATTTTTTTTTATTGAATAGGGCTGTAGAAAAAATTATGTATGCAACATGTGCATAAAGTGTCTCTTTTCACTCATGGAATTGTCAACTTTTTCCATTCGTGAAAGAAAGTTCCACTTTATGCACTTGTTGCATAAATTACTATTTCATCATCTTCGTCTTCCAAAAAGTCAGTTATATCTTCACTTTCAGATTCACACTCAAATAAGTTTCTAACAGCCTTCTTTTTCTTCACTTCCACGTTCTTCTCGGACAATTTACCTAGCATCTTGTTAATATTTCTATTGACTTTTTCTAGTCTGATTTCATCTTTTTCCTGTGTATCTGTTGCAATTTTGCTTCTACCTGGTTTCTTCCCTTTTTCACAATCTTTCGAGCTGCAGCTTTAGGAAACGGCTGTATTTGTTCTGGAGTGATAATTTTGTTATATGTGACCTGATGTTCACTGTTGTATGGACATTTAAGCATCGCCGAAGTGGAATGAATCGCCGAAGTAGGAGTAATTGCCGAAGTGGAACGAATCGCCAAAATGGACGGAATCGCCGAAGTAGAAGGAATCATGTCAAGTTCAGAGATTTTTACTTCGTTTTATGAAAGATCTTTGGTTCCTATTAGGTATGTAGAAGTTGGACAGGTAGTTTCACATACTCCGACAGCAAGTGTTTCATTTGTGTCCTCTGGACCTGGACGATCGGTAACATGTATGATGCCAAAAAATCATCGTCACTAAAAACTGTTCAGTCCAACGGAAAAATGAAGCCACTAGAAATATCGCTTGTACTGAATGCTCGAGAAAAGGCGTGTTCCGCAGCTTTAGCCACGCAGTAAACGTCAAAATGCTTTCTAGGATCCCTAATAAGCCAGGAATCAACTGCTTGGTGGTAATAACTCTTCAAAGGAAAATATGCAGCAAGATCCAGTGCCTGCAATTTGTGTGATGTATGGGGAGGGAAGGTTAATATTACAACACCTGCTTCAGATGCCCGGTCCACAGCTTCTACTGACAAATGTGTTTCGTGGATGTCTATTATCAACAATACTCGCTCTTCTTTTGAAGGTTTCTTATGCTTTATAAAGTGATCTGAGAATTTTAGATAGAGCTCTTCGGTGGACCATCCTGACGGGTTGGCATCGCCAATGTTGCCTGGTGGTGCACCCTTAAGCATGAAATCCTCAAAATTTACTCGCGGAAGAATAAGCATGGGGGATGTGATTGCCAATAGCATTTATACAGGCATTAAAACGCACCAACCTAACGAGAATACTAGATACGCACTTTGATACTCGACACTAGATGACAATACTCATATTTCCGAATAACAGTTTATTCTTATTATTACAAAAGGGCAAATACAAGGGTTATTTTTATAATATAATATTTAATATATCTAAGCATAATCTATTCTGGCGGAAATAACGTACCAGGTAATAGGCAGCTTCAAGTATAACAACCAAAACAAATACAGGGTCATACCCGACGATAATTATATTACACAACATTCTAACTGTAATTACGATAGCTCTAGAAGAAACGTAACAGAAGTACCAAATCTTTGGTTATTTTTGGAGAAATTTTGGGTTGAGTACAACAAATCACCAATTTTATGATTGAATATAATTCAGGACCTCTCACAGATGAACCCTATTCATTTTCAGCTCACCCGAGCCAGTAAAATAGGTGCTATAATACTTTGAGTACGACTTTTTGTCATTTTTTGGGAAATTTCAGTTTGTTAGCACAATACAGCCTCCGGAGTATGTAAAACTGACCAATGTTATAATTGTATATTTTTCAGGATGTCTCACAGATGAACCCTATTGATTTTTAGTTCACCAGAGCCAGTACAACGGGTCCCATAAATCCACATATACTACATTTTTGGTAGTTTTTGTGTGTACAATTGACAATTTTTTGATAGGATATTGTTTGGGACGTCTCACAGATGCGGAAAAGCGACATTCAATCTTTAAAAGCATTTATTACTTTTCCGTCCAACGTATCTAATATGCGAGAAAAGTATTGGTTTACCCCAAAAAAGTTGGAATAATGAAAAAAAAATTGAATAATTTTTACGTTTTTCGTCAAGAACAACAAAAAAAACGGTTTTTAGGAAAAAAATCCTGTGTATATGTCGTCGTCATCGTCGTTGTTGTCGGCCACTTTTCGTTACATGTCCTATTAGCACGATACAGCCACCGGAGTGCAACAAGTCCCCAGTTTTATAATTGAATTTTGTTCAAGACATATCACAGATGAACCCTATTGATTTTCAGCTCATTAGAGCCAGTACAACGGGTGCTAAGGTACTTAAAGTACATTTTTGTAATTTTTTGAAAAATTTCAGTTTGTTAGCACGATACAGTCTCCGGAGTGCAACAAGTCACAAATTTTATGATTGAATACGATTCAATACTTGTAACAGATGAACCCTATTGATTTTCAGCTTACCAGAGCCAGTACAATAGGTACCATAGTACATTAAGAACTAAATTTTTGTCATTTTTGGAGAAATTTCAGTTTCTTAGCACGATACAACCTCCGGAGTGTATACAAGTGACCAATTTTATGATTGCATATTGTTCAGAGCGTCTGATATATGAACCTCATGGATTTCTAACTCACTACAGCAAGAACATACAAGTGATAATTTTATGATAAAATATTGTTAATGCATCTCATATATTCGGAAAAGTTAGTTTAAATCGTTAAAATGGTTCATTTTTTATATAGAATAAACTTTTCCTCATTTGAATTCACTTTGAAATGTCACTTAGTCAATGATATTACCGTTTGAAAAGAAATATAAAAGAAAATCAATACCAGGATTAGATACATCTGTTATATTTTGAACCAAAAACCTTTTTCGCATTAACTGTAATCCGTTTATAGTGTCATATCGTGTTGAAATCAAACAAACAACGATCTTCGAAATTTTCTAACCTCTAAATGTATTCCATTTCTCCAGATTTAATGCACTACCATGATGCTTTCTGTCATCCGGCATTGATTTTCTTTTACGGGCTAGAATATTATGCTGCTAATGGAAACCCACTTCACGTGATCATCGTGTCAATGAAAATGATGAAAACGACAGGGGTAAGGGATGCTGGGTGACAAACGGAATGAGAGTTACGCGGGAATGGCATTTACCAGTATTTGAATTGTATTTTAGGGACTGATAGGATTTTATTGGGCTTAAATTTAACAGCACGATTTGGATAACATCTATATACAAAAAAAGGTTTATAAAATATATGTTCGTTCAATTTTGTCTCGTATTGGTTTGGAATGAACGACAAATAAATCTATACGAGTCCTCAGTTTGATTACCAGAAGTTTTTGAGAATTGATAAATATCTTGCCTGAATGGAATTCGTTGGTTTCAAGAAAGAACTAAAATACTATATTATATATGATACATTCATCAAAAGTAGTCTCTTGATGAAACCGAGTCATGGCGGCTAACGGAGAGTAATATAAAAAAATTAGAAATTGACGTGTTCAGAAAATATTTAGGAATATGTCGTCGAGATAGAATCCAGAATGAAGAGGTAAAAGAAAACTATGTGTTATGGACACGTCCATAGAATACCAGATACAAGATTTCCAGAAAAAAAATTGGAATGGATACCACCGGGTTATTGAAGCATAAGAGGGAAGACCAGGAAGACTTGAAAGGAAGAACTTATATGGTGTATGAGTGACAGAAATCTTAGAGATGACCAATACAACGTGCTGTCCACTATAAGTCTTAAGAAATCATATTTAGGACATCTGTATATGTGTACAAATAGTTTGTTTTTGTTTTTTGATCATTCCAAGTATTACCCTCAGATTAACAAATAAAAGATATGTTTGTTTTAATCTTTTCTTGCCCCAAACATTGAGTCACATTCTAAGCTCACTTGCGGACACTTCCACTGCTTTGCCATATTTACAAAGTACTCTTTAGTTGTAGTAAAAATGAAATTAGAAGTTTGATTGAAAATGTGTTAAAAAGTTATGCAAATAGAAAAAAGTCATACTGATTTATGCATTTGAGTCGCTATTTTTAAAATTAATTAATAATACTTGGATTTTATTTAATAAACGCATATTCTCATATAAATTTTAAACAAGTATTTGTTGTATCCTTAGATAGGTACCTCTATGGTTATAACTAAAAGTGGCAACATTGCTCAAAATTTCAGTACCTGTTTAATGTGTCAATAGTAATCAATTTAGTAATTTTGTCCTTGTTTAATTACCATATAAAAAGAGATGCAAATGTCGCCAGACTGTGATCGACGATCATTTCGAATACGTCGTATTATTGTAGTAAATAATGTCAAACGTGGTTTCTCTATACGAGCGTCATTACAAGTAGAGAGTAAACATTTAGTTCTTTCGTTTTGATGTGTTTTTCAAAACTTCTAGTGACAAAATAAACTTTTAGGTTAATTATTTAAATGTTTTTGGATTATCATGGTTTGTCGGTACCAAGATTGTCATAAAAACAGCCGAAATTACCAAGGCCACGTAGCTATAATACCATCTCCTCTTTTTGTAACCCATTCATTATTTCACTACTGGCGTTTAGAATTGTTGGTCGCAAAAATAAACGTGTTTATGAATGAATAGCTCTCTCTCTATGTTTATTATTACTCTGAGGTATAACCTACACACATAAATTCTTATTAAAACTGTTTCATTGGAAATATGTTATATCAATGATATTTCGAGCATTCTATACATCGTCGCATCGAACAGATTCTCAATGTCTATATAAGATATATTCTGTATTATTAATAAAAGATGCGGCACTATATACTACAGACTAGTGTATTAGCTCCAGTTATAGCATAAACAATCCCAACTAGCATTTTGAGTAATTGTTACGTAACAAATACCATAAAAGTTACTTATAACGTTCCTGTTACTGTTGGCGCGACGTAAGTAAACCGTATTTGTTAAGTAACGAATCCCTAAGCGAGGAATAATAACTATGTAAGCCTGACGTTATTATTACTCATACTATAAACATATCGTTAATAAACAAATACGTAACGATGTAGTAGCAAATATGTCTCCATTAGTGTAACTTACATTGACATTGCGAAGATACTCGTTGTCTTTCGGAATATCCTTCTCGCTTTCACTAATGTCACATATATTATGCTTTTTGGACGACCAGTATTCTTAGAGACTACATATTTTTATAAGTTGTAGTAACTGGGTACAATTGCGTAATTATGAAACATGGCATAACATTCCAGAAACGCCAAAATTATCAACGAGTTCTACTTCACTGTCAAATGCGATGAAAATATGAACATAAAATTTACGCGTTACATGCAAAGTGCATGTATGTTAAACAACAAATAAAAAGTTGATTTTATTTAGCGGTTGATACCAATCCGAACTGATATAAACTAAATACCAACGTCGTTTAAGATTGAAATGTATTTATTCTTAAGGCTTTCTGGTAATTCATCGAAACAATATTTTTATTAATAAATTAACTCATAGAACTGTGTTAATTTCAATTAATAAATATGGCTACTTGAACCTTTTGGACTGCACAGTCAAATATACTTTAGAAACAGACGTTCTTTATTGCTGTGAAACTTCAAATGGGAAATATCTTTTTGAAACTATCTACTCATAACCAATTACAAGAAGTGCAAACAAAAACGCTCTACTTGTTCAAGGATTTATTTATAATGATCTCTATATAAAATAATGAAAATAGTATTAGTAAGTTTATTACCAGCTGATACTTTGTGAGTATATTTAAAAGCCATTTTAAAATTATAACGTCATGGTGTAGAGCGTAATAAAACCAATCAATCTGCAAGTCGTTAAGAAAACTAGCTAGTTTTAAAGTTGCTGCAAACTAAGCCATTTTAAAACCACAATAAGGCAAATATGATTTTAAGACTAAGTAATATTATCATATATTCTGAATAGATACATCAAATCTAGTATTAAATACTAAACAGTTTTTAAAAGCCTGTAGTATATTTACAAGGTAACCTTAAAACCACATATTTATATTTACCATAATAAAACTGTTTTAAAACTCAATTAAATCCACAATGTTTTAATTGTACTACTTGGGTAAGCACTGGGTTCATTAGCGTTTTTAGCATAGTACAAAAATCTATTGACAATATAAATCCTTGTTTTAATAAACCCAGCAGTTCATTTGTTGCTTCATATGTAATTTTATAGTTAAGACACCACTTTTGTAACTTTTCACGGGATTGAATTTGTTGAAATAATTTTCTTTCAAAATTCTCTTCTTCTTATATCTTCTTAATCACTTTCTTCCCTGGCATATTTAGTATATACTTAGTTATTGTCACTTTCATCCAATTCTCTCACAGTGGAATTCTTAGTAGCCACTATAACTTTGTCAAATTCAGCATTCTCCCCTCCAGCTTTTACACAATCATTTTCATCATTGTCTAATTTTTTTTAAGTTTTCTATATAAAGTTGAGGAATAACGATTTTTTTGGCATTACTACATAAGTACACAATGCTATCATGTCGATCATTTATTAAAAGAAAAGTAATCAATTAACTTTAACGTAACAATATCCTTAAAGTTATGTCACACAGTTTTGTTAACTTTCCAGTGACTGATTGTGTCTAAACTTGATTACAAATTAAGTTTCAAAGACATAAAGTCTACCAAGTAACGTAGAGTTTAACTGCAAATATGTAAACTTTTTTTTATAAGGAACACGTAACATTTACCTTAAAACTTACTTCAAACTCTGATGACTATGAAAGTATAATATGACGTATCATACTAGTTCATCTTATTTTATAAATTTACTTAGAAGTTGTATTTACTTCAAAGTCATGATCCAAGTAGCAAGAACGTATGCAGGACTAAAATTTTAGACTGTCGTTCTACTTTACTTTAAATTCCAAATAGTAACTAGAATTACTAATGTATTACAATTTCTCATAACATTTTTGTAAACTTAACTGTAAAGTTGGTTTATTGGTTGTTATTTCGTTATCATTACCAATTTGTAGTAACTATACACTAAAACTGTGTAATCGTAATTATAAATGCTAGTTGGGATCTCACTTCACTAACCCAGCTCTAGGGAAACAAGCGAATGAACTGTATAGATATTTGTGGCGAGAGAGGGTAGAAAGTTGATAATCTACCACTAAAACTTTCAGTGAATAAAATGGCTGGTAAAAATTCAAAGGATAATGTTTCCCATTTTTTGCGTCTTTTTAATGTTTTTGTAAACATAATACCAAAAAGTATGCAATTTTAGCTTATTAACAACCTCTACCATGTGGATTCTATTCATTATATTCTCAATAAGTGAACTTTTTCCATTGAAACATAAATTAATGTTGTGAAATTGGTTCTCATTATTGTAGAATTAGAGTTACATTTACATGCAATACATATTCGGTTTTATCAATTATTTTGATCAAGGGAATAGCTTAACTACTGTGTTATATTGATACCCTAACTTGATCCCTATTGATACCTATTTTTCAAATAACGTACGAAAATAAAGAAATGTCATTCAGTTTTGAATCAAACATGAACTCTATTATGATAGTTGTATGAAAATTTGCTTGCAATGATTTTTCTGTTATGAAATATTACATACGTCCTCCTGACACAAAGACTACTATTGATTCTCCAAGAAATGGGAAGAAAAAGTTTTGGAAAACAGAGGCACGAATCAATGTGATGGCGCCACTGAGGCGACCCTTTCCGAAAACGTCCCTACGGCCCTATTCGATACTTAAGGTACCCATGCAGGACGACAAAGGATGAAACGCGCGTATTCGAATTCCTCAAAAGATAACAATCGTAACGGCGCCACCAAAGAAAAACAAATTTATTGGAACGAATGATTGTTTAGGTTTTTAAAGGATTTTTTCACAGAGTAGGTAGGTATCAATATTATTGATAAGCTTGATACATTTGGATTGTATATTTGTGTTATTGTACAATGATTAGAATGCACGGAGAGATTTAGTAAGTTGAATTTACTGAGAGGAGGGACTAATAACAGAAATTATTGAGAAATATTATAGTTCTTGTCCAAATTCTAGAGTTTGTCAACAAAATTAGCAAAATATATGGGTCTCCCAGTTCTTTTTACGATACCTGAATAGTGAGTTTGTTACTCCTGTAATAGATTGTTTTTGTTTATAGGAACAACATAAGTTACTCGTAAAGACCGGACAACAATATTTTTCCATTTTGATATCAACATTGAAAAAATATCACATTATCTTGGGATACTCTAATATAAAAGAAAAAGGTGTCCAAAGATATGAAATAATTAAAAAATGTTATTATATAAATGTCCGAAGTTTGCCGAACTGCTGCAGGAGCAACGTCATTTTGCTATCAAACAACACTATTAAATCTCTTGGAGACTGTAACTTGATACTAGATGCTGTTAGCAGACTTTAATATAGTGAAAACTTGAAGAGAACGCGGAAGTTTCAGAAACTAATAGATTATTATATTGTGCAGTGATTGTATTGTACGTAAAGTTACTGAGAGCTGACAACACATAACATTTACTAAAATATATTTATCAGCCATCCTAGTCAAATTAAGTTTATGTATGAGGAGTAGGTATTTGTTGTCTACTAATCCTGACGATAAGAAGTTGTTTGATTGTTTCCAAGATATTGAATTTATAATCCAAAATGTATAGTTCTGATCAATACTTGTATAACTAATAATACAGTTCATAAAGTAAATAATGTCGATTTTTTTACTAAATCACATTTCATGTCAAAATAATAAACCTCAAAATAAATGGAGAAAGTAAATGATAATATAATTCAGCTTTTAAATTACGAAAATCTCCAGGTGTTGTTGCGCTTGTTGACGCTGTTTCTCAATCTGAACTTTCTGAATCTGAACCATTTAATTTCTTTGCCAAATATCTTCATCTTGTTAAAATGTTTACACGTCACTGAAGCTGAATCCGTGCTTTATTCCTTTCCCCAAGCCCTCAACAACACTGCTATTTATTCTGTTTGCTAATTCCTTCTCACGCTCTTTCTTTTCTATCTCGTCAAACTGAAACCTAATCTGTTGTTGTTTCTGTGTTTGACATTTTCTCTGGCGCTACGTTTGTGGTGAGAGGAAAGGGGATACGGTATAGGGGAAGTAGAAACGACTATTGGGATATACAATATGAGTGTTAAAAGTTTGAATGTTACAATGAACGAGAGTGTTACGCAGCGGTTTATAATGAATAGCTAAAAATATTAAAGTCTGTATCACAAATTTCAATGTAAAACACAAAATCCATTGAGAAGGAGTCTTATTTATACTCAAATAATTTCGTGAAATGAGACGCACTGCTGCTATTAATACGTCTTGAACACTACGTTGGCAAGAATTGAGATCCAAAGTTTGATTAACATTTCCTAAGAACTGGCCCTTACAAATGATTGTAATGAAATATATTTTTCACTAAAAAATTTCAAGTTTTCCGATATGGGAAAAAATAATTTTTCAAAAAACCACCGAATATTGGTCAACGGAACAAAATATGTATCAAATTAACTGTCTGGACCCTTACTTCGTGGAATCTACTCATATTAGTGTTTTAAATGATTCCGGTCCTGGCACTGGGTTTTGAAAAGTGATTTAATACTTGCTCCGTAATAAAGCTGAATATCAGATAAATTACGAGTCAAATAATTGTAAAAGCTATACGAAGTAATATATAAAGAGGTGAAGTGAGTGCACAATTGGAGACAGCAAAATCAAAGTAAGATTTTAGCATAATTAAGTCTAATAATAAAAATATTGAGTATAAAATATACAGTAAATAAAAAGTTTCCACTATAAAATATAAAAACTAAACACTACAAAATTCTAATTAGCTGGCAGTAAAACCGGTAATTGCTACACAGGCAGGCCAGTTAAGTGGGATTTAACAGGTTCGGATTTAAATATTTACCAGGTAAAAAGTAATATAAGATTTACATACATAAACGAAATCGGTCAGCTCTGAGTAGGCTAAGGACTGAACTAAGTAGGTTCTCGGTACACAAACTACAAAAGAGACACAGATTTCGTGGATTGTACAAAAGAAAATCAAACAAAATGCCTTTAGAGAGCGGAACAGATACTGAGGAAGAATACAAAAGAAAGAGGAGGGAATTAGATGAAAGTTTTGGCAGAAGTAAAATAACTAAGAGAACACCCAAGAAAGGCGCAGAAGAAAAAGAGAGCTCGGAAGCAACCATGATAAAAATGATGCAAGAATTGATGAACAAAAACGATGAAATGATGGATGAAATAAAGCAATTAAGAAAGGAAAATAGCGAGAACAACAAACAGCTACTAGAAATAAAGCAAGAAAACCAGGAACTCAAGAACGAAATAAAAACACTAAATAACAAAGTGGAATATCTAGAAAAAATAACTAAAAAGAAAAATTTGGTCATCACTGGATTAGAATTGAATACAAAAGATGATAGGATACTAAAGACAACTATGGAAAACTTCATAACTAAAGGACTGCAAATAGATGTCAAAATAAGAAGCGCCCAAAAACTAAGTGAAAAGGTTTGCTTGATTGAAATGGAAAGTTTTGCAGATAAAAAGGACATTCTAAGAAGCAAAAGTAGACTGAGAAATTCTCAGGAACATATTTATATTGAGTCGGACCTTACCAAAAAAGAATTAGAGATACAAAAAACAATTAGAAGAAAGGCCAAAGAAGAAAAAGAAAAGGGAAAAAATACAAAAGTAGGATACAAGAAATTGATAGTAAACGGAATAGTTTGGAAATGGAATGAAGATTCAGAGGAATTACAATTGATGACTAGAGAGCAGAACCAAAAAAACTAATAAACAATACACTTAAAGATAGTACACAGGTAATGACTCAAGCTGAGAACAAGGGATATGATAACGGTAAATTAAATAACAAAATACAAAGCAGAAGAATAACAAGTAACAAGCATAACAAATTAAAGGAAGATTATCATCAACAGAGTAATAATAAAAAACACGGACCTCAAAACATGGAAAAATTACAGATGGGCGTAGGTATATGGAATATAAACACATTAACAGAGAAAGAATTGGAATTAACTGAAGAAATGGAAAACAATAATATTCAAATTCTAGGACTAAGTGAAACGAAGAAAAAAGGCAAAGGATGTTCGCAACTAACAACAAAGCACACATTATATTATTCAGGAGTAAAACCAGAACAAAGGGCAAAGGAGGGTGTAGGAATAATTGTTACAGAAGAAATAAAACAAAAGGTAATACAATTTAAGGCAGTCGACTCGAGAATAATAGTTATTAGTATAAAATTAGAAGAAATAATCAATTTTATACAAATATATGGGCCAGTAGAAGGAACGGCAGAGGAAGAAATTTTAGAATTTTATATTCAATTGCAAAGAGTATTAGATGAAGTAAGGGAGGAAAACGAAAAGACAATAATAATGGGAGATTGGAATAGCAGGGTAGGAAATGATTACAATAGAGGAATGAGTTGTATGGGAAAACATGGAGAAGACATAATCAACAGAAATGGACTAAAAATGATAGATTTTTGCAGAAGGAATGATCTAATAATAGGAAATACGATGTGGGAACAACAACTAAATGATAAATATACGTTTGTGGCAGAAGGAAGAAACGCTAAAAGCCTGATAGACTACATAACATATACACAAAACCTAACAGAAGTAATGCAAAAAATTGAAACAAAGAAAGAAGCAGAAATTGGATCTAACCACAGATTAGTAGTGACAACTTGTCTAGTAAAATTACTCAGGAAAGAATTTACTACAGACTACAGTAAACTAGCAACACATAAACTCAAAAATAAAGATATCGAGGAAAAATACCAAAATGAGACGAATAAAGAATTCTATAAACTAGAAAAAGAAAAAACAGACTGGACACTTGAAGAACGATGGGTCGCCTTTAAAGAAACACTATTAACAGCAACAGAGAAGATATGTGGAAAAATTAAATATAATAAGAATATAAAAAGGACTAACTGGTGGAATAACGAAATTAAAATAGCGGTCAAAGAAAAGAAAACGGCATGGAAAAAATATATCACATCAAAATTACCTGTGGACAAAGAAGAATATGACAGGAAGGAAACTATTGTAAAAAGAGCCGTCAAAAAATCAAAACGTGAGTCATGGAAGAAATTCGGAGAAGAAATAACAGATCTACATAAGATGGATAACAAGAAATTTTGGACAAGAATAAAAAGATTGAGAGGAAATAAATATAAAGATATTAGAGCAATAAAAAATCGACAAGGACAAGTACAAACGGAAATGGAAGAAGTATTGAAAACATGGAAGGAATACTATACAGAACAATTCCATACATTAACACCGGAAGAGAGTATAACAACCGCAGAAGAGGAAATTGACCAACTACAAGGAATCCATAAAGAAGAAATAGATCAAGTAATACAAAAAATCAAAATAGGCAAGGCTAACGGAGAAGATGAGATAGCGCCAGAGATGATTAAGTCATTAGGAGAAAGAGGAAAAGAATGGATATGGAATGTATGCAAAGAAGCCTGGGTACAACAAAAAATTCCAAGGGAATGGGAAAATAACTTAATAGTACCCATCTATAAAAAGGGAGAACAGACACAATGTGAGAATTACAGAGCAATATGTTTGGCACAAACTAGCTATAAAGTGTACACAAAAATAATAGAAAAAAGATTAAGAGAATATGTAGAACCAAAATTAGGAGAAGAACAGGGAGCTCTTAGACCTGAAAGACAAACAAATGACAATATCTATATACTAAGGAATATAATCGAAAGAAAAATAGAAGAGGGAGAAGAAATGTACCTTACATTTATAGATCTAAAAGCAGCCTTTGATACAGTAGATAGAAGAGAAGTATGGAGAACCCTGGAGGAAATGGAAGTACCACCCACCTTAATAAATATGATTAAAAGTGTATACGAGACAGTTAGAGCCAAGGTACAGATTGCAGGCCAAAGGTCTGAAGAATTCAAAATGTGTAAGGGAATAAAACAAGGAGACAGTTTAAGCCCACTACTGTTTATAATAATCATGGATAAGATTGTGAAACGAATCAAAGAAAAGTATGAGCAGCTGAATACTATAATTGGACACAGAAATTTAGAACCAATAAAACTGAGTAGTCTACTATATGCAGATGATGTGGTTTTAGTGGCGAATACAAAGAACAAAATGCAAAGACTAGTGAATATTTGGACTAAAGAAGTAGAGAACATGAATATGGAGGTGAACATAAATAAAACAAAAGTGATGATAATAAATGAAAAACAACCAGGTGATCAAAATAATAGAGATATTAAATGCAAAAACCAGACTCTAGAAAGAGTAACAACATTTGAATATTTAGGAAGTATAGTAACAGCAGATGGAAAAATAGATGCAGAAATAACAAACAGAGCAAATAAATCAACAAAAATATACTACTCTCTAAATAAAACAATTCTTGGACATAAAGATATAGACTTAGAAGTAAAAATGAAAATTCATAATATGATAACAGTTCCTACAATAATATACGCAAGTGAAAATTGGACTGTGCGAAAAAAGGACGAAACTAAAATAAATGCCATAGAAATGAAGCATCTAAGAAGAATTTCAGGGAAAACTAAATGGGATAGGATTAGAAATGACGTTATTAGAGAGACAACTAAGCAGGAAGCGATAATTGGTAAAATAAAAAAGAGACAACTTAGCTGGTATGGTCATATGGTAAGAATGGAACAAAATAGATTAACTAGGAAAATAATGGAGATTGGAAAGCCGATCAAAAAACAAAGGGGTAGGCCTAGAAGGAAATGGTTAGACCAAATACAAGAGATAGGTTTAGAAAGAGGAAAGACCATAGCAGAAATGAAAAATCTAGCAAGAGACAGAAAGGCATGGAAGAAATGGGTACAGGACACGGAATCCACATCCGACGCCTGAAAGGGCAAAAGGATTTAGAAAAGAAGAAGAAGAAATGAAACTCACTGTTTCTAGCTAATGGGCTTGTTATCAATGACATATTTTCTCGGTTTTTCTCACGTTATTTGATAAAACTGAATCATTTGAATAATTCTCAGCTTTTGAACTTACGCCACTACTTAGATATTAAAGGTTGAAAATGGCACTCCGTTTAAAAGCGGCAGAACCGACTGTGACATCACATTGCATATTGTGGTCTGCAGGCTAGTGATACTGTAGACCGTGCCATCTATAGAGCCTGTCGAGTAACTAAAATCGGTAGATAATTCCAAAAAATTATTGAAAACTGTAACGTCGTTGGTAATCAAATTTTATTGATTTTTATTACTGCGTATGCGCGATGTCATATTGCGCTTTATCTGTTAGTTCTGTTATACTGTTATCGTTTCTTAGTTTAAGTGTTGAGGTTGCTATAGTGTAATATGTATCTGTTGTTTCGTTGCTTTATTGTTACAAATTGAAAAGACAATGCCAAAGTGTATTCTGAAGGAGTCCAATAAGTGGTGTACTCGGTAAGTTTTATTAAAAAAATTTGAGCATTTTTTCTTTCACAATTAACAACCATTATCTTCATTTTTATAAAACACAAAGAATTTCTACTAATTTAATCGACAACTTTAGAGATCATGGTTGTTTTTTGCATTAGCTAAACTGAAAATTGTTGCATTACTAAAGTAAATATTCCTTTTTACAGTTTTGTTCCTCCAGCCCAGGAAGATAAAATTAATATGGCTGAAACTCAGTGGTAATAAATCATTAAATTTGTCGACGAGGAAACGATAGAGGATATGCTCCCTTCATTTTCAAAAACCGTGTTTCTCTACATTTGAGAAAAACGAATTGAGGTTATTAAGACAGTTTGATTGGCCTTCCCATATGAGTGGAAATTAACAAAAATTGATAGTAAGTTTTATTGTATTCAATATAGCATGCTATAATTTTCGACATTTTAAGATGTAAATCGAGTGAATGAAAAGACGAGTGTGTAATTTTATTGAAATTCCAGCTAAGAGCGTTCAACCATTAGGCCATTCTCAAAGCTGTCATCAAGAAAAAAAACATACAACAGGTGTCAAAAGACATCAAACCCTGTACTGATACAATGAAATAAAATGTTTGATGTTACATCATTATTTAAGTAAAATTTGTTAAAATTGCCCTATAAAGAGGGTGTACAATTGTAATGCACATAACGAAACGTCTAATTTGAAATTATCAACTAAATGATATGTGTGTACACCCTCTTTATAGGGTAATTTAAAAAAATTTTACTTAAGTAATGATGTAAAATCAAACATTTTATTTCATTGTATATAGCAGTTACAGGGTTTGATGTTTTTTGACACCTGTTGTATGTTTTTGTCTTGTTGACAGCTTTGAGAATGGCCTAATGGATGAAAGCGCTTAGATAGAACTTTAATAAAATGACACAATCAGTACTCGTCTTTTCATTCACTCAATTTATATCTTGTGTGTTCACCATACTCAGACAATTTCATTTTAAAATATACCCATTGAAAAAAAAATAATCTGGGTTTTATATTATGTTATCGCTAATCCCTCCACCAGCTATGGGATGGAAGGTATTGACCCCTTGCCGATTTTTATATATAACCCATGGTATGACAATTTATGGGAAATGAAAGTGAGCATTAACTTTTGTTGAGGCATTACGTTATTAAGCATTTGGTCTAGAGGTAACCAAAATAGGAATTCAGAAAAACCAAAAAAATTTAAACATTCAAACATTTTTTGATATATTTTTTGGCATAGTGCAAAAATATGTGTGAACTTATTATTTCAATAGTAAGCGCATTCTGTTTTCTTTTGTCGATATACGTTTTCAAACATATTTGTGTATTTATTTGTTTATTGTTGTTATTTTGTGTGTTCACTTGTAGAACCTCAAATAGAAACAAGAAATGACTTCTACGATACAGTGGGATTTTTAAGAGCCCTTAACAAACATTTTAACAATCATAGACTGCCAGGAGCTGCAGAGTAACTAAAATTGCCTTATGCGATGGTTTCATAAGTACGGAATGCTTTTAAATGTAGAAATATACAAATATGCAATATACTAGGTTTGAGCTTGTGATATAAACCTATTTAATACTTCCAGTAAAGAAATAAAGATGTGTTTTAAGTGGAAATGAAATGTTAGATATAGCGCTCTTATATGTAATTACTTGGCACCTTGCATTTACAGAGCTGGGCAGTATTTAACAAATTTTCCTTTAAAAGTATTTTAATTACTTTTGTTCTAACATTCAGAGTCATTATACTCAAATGTTTTATTTCACAAAAAGTTGCCAAAAATAGTAGTTATAGTCTATTTCTTAATGTCTGACAGCACAGTAGCCTCATTAAATATTCAAATAGAAAATTATTTCTTACTCTACTATCCTAAGAATTTTTTACAAGTAAATACTAAAATTCTAATGCAAAACAAGTAGGTGTCTGTATTGGTTATCTGTACTTCCCTGTTTCAGCTCAAAATACAATATGCTAATAAAACTGAACAATGCCAGCAAAAGGATAAACAGTGCGTCAGTGGCAGAGATTACGATATTAGTTAATTTTGCTTATTTAATTAGAATCGGTCAACATTACAGTTGAAATAAAATTCATTCGTTTAGGCCTACTAACAAGTTACATCTTCATTTTTATTGAATTGAAGTAATTAAAGAAAATAAAGCTCAATTCTCATAATTCAAATTTATTGACAATGAATTAATGTATATTAAGTAAAGTAAACATACCATTTATAGGAAATATAGAATTCAATCTATAGTATCATCCTCGCCGCTGGCCATACAAGAATCATCCGAAGACTCGTCGAGAGAGATCACTATCGGTTCTATAGTTTGTTCTATGAGGTTATCTAAAACCCACATTTTCTCTTCCTCTTTAATTACATGATTCACAGCATCTCTCCAGTTCTCTTCAGTTATTGTTATCAATGAGTATTTCATGAGTTCTCGAACATCTTTCATTTTAAATGTTTTATTATGTCTAGCTACATAACCTTTCATTTGGGCCCATATTAACACTATCCCGTTTAATTCACAATTATATAGCGGCAAACGAAGCACTGTTATCCCACGATTCTTGGCTATTTCATCAATAACAAACTTTTTAAATTGTAGCTTGTGATCTGAAGCAACCTTTAAAAGTTCTTTTTTCAACATATCATCTTCAAATGGTATATCTTTTACGATTAACCAGTTTCTAATATCAGCTTTTCTCCAAGAGGTAGATGGAAGATTTTCTGTTAATCGCGAATGATAAGTGGCATTGTCCATAACGATTACAGCATTATTTGGAATTAATTCGACCATTTGTGTAAAATACATCTGCTGTCATTTCTTCATGATAGTCTTTGGTTGATGTTGACTGAAACTCCAGTAAACCACCTTCAACCAACCCTTGATTGCATCCAATATGCGTTATTATCAGTCGGCGACCTTTACCGATAGGAGTTTTCAGTCCAGTAGATGAACCTTCTATGAAAGCTTGACGACTGGTTTGAATACTTTTGTTCAGCCATATTCTTTTCACTGAATGTCCTTCATTGAGCCATGTCTCATCTGGATAATAGATTTGTCTTCCAACCTGTCTGTCTGTATTTTCGGATATCTCGTAAATACTGGCGTCTCCAACATATTATTTCTTCGTTGTCGATTAGCACTGATTTGCGACTTTGCTTCTCCCAAGTAAAATTTAATTTGTGTAATATTCTTCACAAAGTGTTTCGCCCTATATCAGGCAAAATCTCGTCCTCCTTCACCATTCTTAGAATTAGGGTTGGGATCCCTTTTTTAAAATATAATTCATGTAGTTTTCGTCTTATTGTATTTTGCATATGTCCATCAAGGTCAAATGATTTTCTTCCAGTTGACTTTTTAGGTGGAGATATATTCCCATTTTTCTTCTCTCTTAGAAGCCTGTAAATAGTAGATTCACTAACTCCTGTCATTTGGTACATGTCGAAACTATATTTCTAACAGTAGCAGCCGGCATTTGATGTACAACAGCATCATGCACATTTAACACTATAGTCTTCGTTTGGAAGCTAATCACGCTCTTACACTTTACTGGGGTAAAACTTGAAGACATTTTTCACAACACAGTTAACACTTATGGAACATAAGCGACTCTAAGCAAAACAAATTATACAAATTTGGGCGAGACCAAGTTTCACCGTATACTGCACAATTTCTAAGTAGTCATTGGGACAATCCCTAGTAGGACCCTATTGTAATGTGTCTTGGAAATGTTATTATCAACAATTCAAAAATCAGAAAGTAATTATCTGGAGAATGAATTGATAAATGGTTTGTTAATATGTCTCCCAAGAATTGACCTGCTCCAAATTCTCAAGATAATTAATGAAATATTCAGTCAGAATAGTTGCGTTACAAGATTATTTCAAAAATAATTTATTGTTTTAACTGTATGTACTCTACAAATGTATGGAGGTCAGTTAGTTGTTTTAATTAACCGAACTTACATTTATATTACCTTTATATATCAGATGGGGTATAAAATAAAATAGTAAATAAATTCCTTAGATGAACTGTGACGCTTATGCTTTACTACCTGACTAGCATCTGTGACCTTTTCGCGTGCTGTCAGTCAATACGAAACAGACTATAACTACTCATTGCTAACACTTCTTTTGATTAAGGAAGTAGCAGTTATATTCCAGTAGTTTTTCCAGCTCTGTGTGTTTTTGGAGTATAATAATAAATAAATAAATTGATATAAACTTTTCATACATAATTTCCTACATTTATCTTGACTTAACATCAATTAAAAATCTAATGATACTCCAATCTAGAATATATATTACTCAAATTATTTTTTAATTATTGCATTGGTTTCACATCACAGTTTATTTATTGTCATTCTGTTTGTTAAGAAAAGTACTTTGTGAAAGAATTTATTAGTTATACCAAAATAAAAAAACTGTTTATATGATTACTGTTTTATTTTTTCCAATTTAACTAACCATTTATGGTCCATCATTTGATATTTCATTTAATTTAACTAAACATCTAATCATTATAAAGTTAATGGAGTTAAATTGAATGAAATGTCAAATGATGGACTATAAATGGTTATTTTGAAATAATATAATTAAAATACAGTAAATTTGAATATACCGCCAAAACCTAAAATTACAGAAATCTTTTTAACATCACTCAATTGTTTAGTCGACAGGCTCTTTAGATGGCGCCACAATCAGTGTCTCATCTATCTGTGTGCTATCTGTGGTCTGATATTCGGCAGTACATTGCTACGTTTCACGTAAGAAAGTTGGTTCCAGCAGCAATATCTTTGAATTTTGAAAGTGTTAGTGATTTTTGCTATGAAAAATGTATTCAGTAGATAATGGATTTATTGAAGCAGATTCTGCAAATTTACTTGAAACCGATATCTTCATGGTGATGGACTACTTTAATAAAAACAAAGAGTTATAAGTGTGGGAATAAAATTGCAGAGGTAAGTGAAAGGAATTCAATATTTTAACTTATGGTTTTTACGGTCACGCGAAGTCGAATGAAACATCTTATCACTTTTTTATTAAAATACACTGAAAAACATGGCAATAAGTAATCTTATGGAAACGACTCTCTTAAATTAACTAATATTTTGGTGCTTGTGTTGTTCTATTCAACCACCGGAAAACAAAATTATTTGTACTCAAAAAGTCGAGTAGTTTTCGCTATTCATGGCGTTAAAGTTAAACAATGATGCTTTACTTAAAATTCCGTACTTTCATAAGAAGTTATTTAGTTCCTCTTGCTAGTTCGTTCGTTAGTTCTGTTCAAATCTTGCGAGTGAATTTTTACCGACTTTTAGTTTGGCAGGTGTTTATAATGTCTGTGACAATGCATTATAATATTAAAAAGGCATTTTCTAACAAAAAATATAATCATAGTCAAACATTTGTTGGAAAAACGTTGCGAAATAGGTGTTAAACTATATTTCTTTGAGTAAATAGCCAATGCATTAAATTCTTCTTTCTTAATTTTATCAATTATTTTGTTTCAGATCTGGTAGACAGAGCTATGGTGATAACGCCATTGGTTACGTTCAGTTAAAACAACAAGGAGTACTTTGTGAACTGAAAGCGAAAATCACGCAAGAGCATAAAATAAAATCTAGGAATTACAGTGTATCCTGCTCAATTAATACCAAAGATAAGATAGGGGTGGAAGCAAAATGTCATGATTGTCCAGCTTCGGAGGGAGGTTGTAAGTACTAAGTGGCATTTTTAATGTGGTAACATAGACGTAGCGAGGAGCCTTCCCCCAAAGAAACAACTTGTTATTGGAAGAAATCAAAATTATCATCAGCACCGAGTACCAAAAAAATTATTTCAACCTCTGATTTTGGGAAAAAATTCAAGCTTATTATGATGACTCACTCTTACATGAATATGTACGCGAAGCTAAAAGGCAAAAAATAGAAAACAGTTTAATGCGTTACTACAATACAGAAAAATATAGTGATCTATCTATTCACAGCCTTGCTATTAATTTCGAAAATTCCGAACAGCTGAAGAATGCAGATAATTTTGTTGAATTTTGTAAAACTGTTCTCTGCTGCATTTCTTCTGAACTATTTTTGTCTAGATGCAGTTAGTAATTCGAATCTGACAAACTTAATTCTGACGAAGTAAATGTAAAAGAAGAACCGCTAGTGGATACTGAAAACTCTTCGTTAATGGGTTTTCCGACTTTTTCCATTCGTGATTTCTTTGGGACAATCTCATTGCTAGTGCATTTTCTCTTTTCAGTCATTTTCTGTGAAGAAAACCCCTCGCCACCGCATTGAATCGCCTTGGAACGTACATAAGCCTTAATGCAAGCCTGAACCCCAATTTCCCGAGTTATAGGTTCCATTCGTCCGATATCCATTTGATTTTCTTTGTCTACTTGATTCTCTTCATAGGTTCTATTTTCCGAGCTTAACAATGTCGTAATGACAGATTGTTGTGCTTTGGTTTGTGAAAACTGTGACCGTAGCTTTGAACTATGCGTTGAGACTCTATTTTTTGACAGTCAAAAAATCTCGGTACTACTCCAGGTTTTAGTTTAACTTTTCCTCTGTTGATTGTTTTAATGTACATATAATTTTGTGTATCTTCCTCTACCTAAAACAAATGATTTGTGTTAAACGCTAGAGCTTATAAGTTATCACTAATTTCAAAAATATACAAATTTTGTTATTAAATATATTTAAAGCGTTAGATGAAATAAAGAAATAGCAGAAAGTAGACATTTTTTATTAATTTAATTTATTTCAGCTCCAACGAATTTTTTACAAATCACGTTTAGGTTATTATTTATGAAATTATTATTATTCTTTTAGCTAATCACGAGCTTCCATAAAATAAGGATTTTGGTAGAATATCTTTATTTTACATACCTATTTACGCGAGAGTAAGTTTCGGGAAATAGTTTCAAAATTTTCATAATGATGTTACTGTATAAAGATACCATAACTTACTTTAAAATGATCTTCACAGCAATACACATGCGATTTGTTAGATACAAAAACTACACGACGCATAGCTGTCTGCCAAACTTTTCTTATTTTAATGTCAGAGAGCACATTAATAAACCATTTTTCCGGTGCATTCTTGGAAGTGTTGGGGTAGCCGGGAACCAAACAGTATTTATTTACCACTTTTTTCTCACTCATGATACAATAAAATAACAAAACAGTACAGTCAACAGTTAGCGTTTTGTTTCTTACACAACACGATAAGTACTTACAATATACACAGTACATTGACACAGCTCTTGACTCACGGCGTTTCAAACGTTGGGTATAGCATATGCAGTGTGACGTCACAGGTAACCACGCCCCGTTTTCGTTCAATCCAATTTCTTTAATTAATTTGAGGGCTTAAACGTGCGCGCAAAAATCTAAAATTTTGGGAATTCGTTTAAAGTGGGTTTTTATTTCGATTATTAAATTAAAAATTTTTTCTTGAACAAGCCCATTCCACAATATAATATAATATTGTGGAATTAGCTAGAAACAGTGAGTTTCATTTAAAACACTAAAATATGTATCATTTATCCAAATTGATTGTAACGCTTCCAAAGTAGAGCTTCTCCGAAATACACCATTTTACACTATCGAAAAATCCATCTATCTCAACAATATCATTGGTTTTTTGAGCTTTTTTCCAAAAATTCATTTACAATGATAGCTTTGAGTCATATGCGTTATTCTGGTTATCGTAAAATGTTTTGACATGGCACAAATTAATTTATGAGGTACAGAAACTTCAACTATCTCTATCAGATTCAAACTAACTCCTTATGAAATGTTCTGTCTTTCAGGCACTTTCTAGGTTTGCCTTTTTGCACAACCTAGAGCTGTTTTGCATAGGGCCATATCAAATCAAATACTTAACTCAAATATTATTAATATTTTTGTGATTAACAACTCTCTGCAAAGTATTCAGTGCAATTTTGTTCACTTTGTATTCTCTTTTTGTTGTTTTTCACCTATGTTCATGTGTACATATTGTGTTCCATTTAATACCTATTAGCAATTAAACTATTAGAAGCATTATTGATGTATCTCATGGAAAATAATAATATTGGTAGATGGCGATTGAAATTGCGGGTTAATGATATATGAGCAGAACGAGAATGAAATGAGAAAGTATCGTACCTAGTAAGAAGGTACATGTTTTAATGATCTTTTCCTCTTATTCAAGACTAATCGGAAAAAGATAAAATGGAAGTTATATTACTAAAGATTATTGGATACTACTATCTCTTCTTATTTATGGAAATATTATACTCGCATTTATTCACAATGATTTTCTGAATGGGAATGAAACGAATTGGCATAAATATATATTGGACTACGAAGAAAACATTTTTACAAACACTTTTATATGAAATATATAATATTTTTTGATCTCTTTTGTTTGTAAAATATGTATCCAATAAATTTGATTACCGAATAAAATTCTCGACAAGAAGAATGAAAAACAAAGTTGACTGGAAGAGTATTCCGTTCCTTTGTTTTTCAAGTAATCTACTTAGAAGCTTGTACACTGAATTTAATTCCAGAAAAATTCTTGTATGACATGAACTCGCTCTAGCAATCACTCTTTTATAACCTAATGAATACAATATAGCGTGACTAGGATATTTATTCTCTGTAGCAACGAGGAGGCTCTGTGTTTTTTTGTATTGCTATTCAAATAATTGAGAACAGAAAAGTTAATCTTCGAGATCCGCTTATCCATGAGCTCGGTGGCTTCATTGGATCTGTCGGTGAGTCTTAAGAAATTTACAGAATTTGTGATGTACTAGTCAACTTCTGATTTTCCAGGATAATGGAATGTTATTTTTCGGGATATGAATGGTGTTAGGGTGTAATTTCATGACCCAACAAGAGGGAATTTTATTTCCGTTTTGTGACAAAGTCAATCCTATTGTAGCGAAGAAGATAATCAAAGCCGTCCATTGGGTTAATATGTTCAAAATTTTCTGAAAATGTAAATAGTTGCTAGTACCAAAAATTGAGTCTATAGTTCTGCTTATAAAGACGTGTATGTGTGTATCTGTTGGTGCTGCAGTATTGTAATGTTTTTATTATTTATTTAAACACTAAACAAGTGAGATAAACTTTAAACACACGGTATAGCTACTTACTAATGTATTTAAACACTATTCACTAATTATATAAACAGTATATTCACTTAAACTAATTTATATAAACTGTTCACTAATTTTTATTCATTTATTCACTTGTTTATCTCACGATGTCAAATTACCAACTAACTCAACTCTTCCTGGTCGGTCCTTTATATATTAATGCGTTTTTCACTAGATAATTCTATATTACGGCTTACTCAAAAACAATTGGCTCTCTGGCATTTTATAGATAAGACTGGCCACAAAAACAATGATAAGATAAGATAGTCACAATCGTAAACAATTCCTGCGCGTCCGCCATAATTTTAACTTTCATACCTGGCTTAGACAGAGTCGGATTAAGGAACTATACCAGTGTGCTGTTTCGTAACATTACCCCCTTCTTAAATGGAAGTTTCTCCTGGAACTTTTGTGTAGCCGAGACTGGATGTTTGAATCGGCAACTGGCCCCATTTCTACACTTTCCGATCTTATGGAAATAGCAGGGCACCGTCTTCATCGGATACTGATAACGGGGGTTGTAGCTGCAAATTAATATCTGGATACCGGTATCTCGAAACATACTCTCTTAGGCATGGCCAGTTTCTTCACGCTGGATTCCAACACATGGTCTCGGAGGTTACGAAGTGCTTCCCACACATCGCGGTAGGTATATCGATCTTTAAATTCATCTTAAGTTACCACGTAGAAGAAGTAACGCGGATTATGTTTCAGTTTCGGTGTCTTGCCAGGGGCTGGAATCTGGTCTTCAAGTTTTTCTAATTGCCCGAACTTCTTTCGAAAGACGGTTGCCAACCATCGTGCGTTCTTGATACGGGCGGGGATGTTGTATGCCAGTGAATAATCTTCCGGGAGAGTGAACAAATTTTGTTGTGGTTTCGACGTAGCTCCATATCTAGCTTTCCCGGTACCTCCATACGCGCCCATAAATTCATCGAAGGTATGATCATATACATCTCGAATATGGTTCACTCCTTTCTCTAGGTCATGGTCTCCTTCGAATGGCGCTAGTCGGTTTTGGTGAACTACTTTTGGTTTTCCGTTGGGGATCTTGCTTATGCGATATATAACATCATTGAACCTTTTCTTGATTAATTATGGACCTTCCCAGCATTTTTGTAATTTTTGTAGAAAATTCTTTTCTCCGGGTTGTGTAACCATACTTTGTCTCCTTCTTTAAAACCGCCTACTGTGGCCTGCGTGTCGTACCGACTTTTCATTCTGTCGCTGGCAACTTGAAGATTTGTTCGAACTAATTCATGAATATCGTCCAGCCTTCTTCTCAATTGGATCACGTAGTCTTCTCCTGCTTTATCTTCTTCAGGCCGACATCCAAATTCCAGGTCACAAGGAAGCCTCATTTCACGTCCAAACAGGATTTTCGCAGGTGTTTCACCCGTGGACTCATTGACGGCAGATCTATAAGCCAATGCGAATAGGGAAAGATACTGGTCCCAATCTCTCTGAAGGCTGTAAACCACTTTGGATAGGTATTTTCCAATAGTCCTGTTCATTATCTCGACCATTCCATCTGACTGTGGATGTAATGCTGTGTTTCTGGTCTTCTTCATTCCCAGCTTCGCGCAAATCTCCTGGAATAGATGGCTTTCGAAATTTCTTCCCTGGTCACTCTGTATTTCCAATGAAACTCCATATCGACTGATAAATTCTTTCATCAATACACCCGCTACAGTTGTGGCCTCTTGGTGTGGCATAGCGTAAATTTCCACCCACTCCGTGAAATAATCCATTACAACTAGTATGTATTAGCTGCCATTTTCTGTCGTCGGAAATGGCCCAGCGATATCTGAAGCAATCCTTTCGAAAGGGCTTCCAACATTATACTGGTTCATAAGTGCCTTTCTCTTGCGATGTGGTCCATTACTCGTAACAGAAGTCGTACATTTCTTACACCAGTCCTTCATATCGTTGGAGCTGTTCATCCAATAAAACCTCTCACGGACTCGCTGAAGGGTTTTCTTCACTCCCAGATGACCTCCCGATGGACTGTCGTGTAACTTCTTTAGTACTTCAGCTATTCTTGCTCTCGGGATAACTAGCTGTCTCCTCATTTCGAAACCATCATCGTTTTCAAGGACTATTTTCAACAGCCCTTCTTCCAGGACAAGGGAGTCCCACTGAGCCCTATACGCCTTGAGTTTCGGTGAAAATCTTGACACTTCTTGCCAGGTAGGTTGCCGATTTTCTTCCTTCCATTGCCGCATCATCTTCAGGTGAGGATCTCCTGATCTTCTCTGATCCTGGTGGGTGACCATTCTTCATTGACTACTGTAATTCTTGAAACTGCAACTTCCTTAGATTTCGACTTGATGCATTGTGAATAGTCTACAGGACATGGCCGTCTAGGCAAAGAGTTGGGTTTTCGGTGATTCGCATCAGCTGGATGTTCACCTCTGTCTAATTTCCCCTGTGACTGGAGTTCTTGGGTTACAGAAGTCTTGGGGCGCTTAGACAGACTGCGTACGTGGTCTAGCTCGCCACACTTCCGGCGTTTGATCTTATTTACTTGTTCATCTCACGATGTCAAATTATCAACTAACTCAACTCTTCCTGGTCGGTCCCTTATATATTAATGCTTTTTTCACTAGATAATACTAGATTGCGGCTCACTCAAAAACAATTGGCTTTCTGGAGTTTTCTAGATAAGACTGGTCACAAAAACAATTATAAGATAAGGTAGTCACAATCGTAAACAATTCCTGCGCGTTCGCCTTAATTTTAACCTGGCTTAGACAGAGTCGGATATAGGGACTATACCAGTGTGCTGTTTCGTAACAGTATGTTTTCGTTCAAAATTCAGAATAGTTTACAAGTTCCAATGGCCTAATCAACAATATGTTGAATTCAATGATGATATTTGTAATTCACAGATAAACGATTTTTACTTGGAGAAACATATATTAAAAGAAGAGATGGTAACTGCAGAAGTATAAGATTTTACTACTTGTAGAACCTACATTGGTATTGTTTGCTTATCGTACAAATTTGAGCTTATTCTGCACTAAGAAATGTTGACCAGAGGACAGAATCAACAGTATGAGCAGGAAAGTATATAAAAAAGAAAGATAATGTCAGTAAACATTAGCAATACAGCTCCTATAAGAATTTCAAGATTTATGAAATTTCATCACCTGTAAAGAAGAAGTACTTAGGTCCATATGAGGGTGTAATGGTGAAAGCAGAATTAAAATAATAACCCAAACGTCAACCTCACCTGCTCGAGTGATAATCTTAGTTATCTGGTGCACCCTGCAAGGTAACTGACGAGGATCTGACGACCAAGGGACTGCCGGAATAAGCAGTCCCCACTTGCTGGCCAACAGTTTCAGCTGGAAAATCTGGCAAGTAAAGGGCACCCTCTTGCCCTGGGGTTGAGAAATTGATCCCGCAGGCGGATGAACCAATAAAACGACCAACAGCACGAGGATACAGAAGGCAATGGGAAAATATGGTATTAAAGATCTTCAAGATTTCACAGGAAAATCACCAGGGCATTGATACCTCAATTGCAAAATGTTACTAATTATGGAAATCGGAGGTCATGATTCGGCGGAAGAGAAGAAACACATTTATTCCACGGGGCCTCTCTGGTCGTAAGCATGCGAAAACCTCGAGGAAGTACTCGACAGATAAGATCCGATCTGAGAATAGGAACATGGAATGTTCGAACGCTTTACGATGAGGTAAAACTGAACAACTTACTGTTGGAAATGCAGAGGATAGGCATACAATACTAGATGGCCAGACGCATCCAATTTCGACTCAGGAGATTATACAATTTACACATCCAGAACGAGAGATGCATATTGCAGAAATGGAGTGGCCATAATACTGAATAAATCCCTCAGCAGAACAGTACGAAATTTTGTGCCCTTGTCAGACAGAATGATGCCGCTGCAGCTGGCAATGAGACCTATAAACATGAACATCATTCAGGTTTATGCCCCTACTACTGACCATGATGATGAGGAGGTCGAAGAGTTCTACCAACAAATTAAAGACATAATGAAGGCGATGAAGAAACCCGAAATCACTATAATTATGCTGCAAAAGTGGGCAGACAAACAACGGAAGATGTCACCGGACCGTACGGCCTAGGAGTACGTAACGACAGAGGGAAACGACTTATACAGTTCTGCGAGGAAGAAGAATCAGTAATTACAAATACCTGGTACAGTCTTCCATACAGGAGTCTGTACACATGGACGTCCCCCCAACATACGCAGAACAACGTTGTAAGAATTCAAATCGACTACATATTAATCAATTCACTGTCTCGACCCTTACTTCGTGGAATATGCTCATATTAGTGTTTTTAAATGAAACTCAAGGTCTCTAGTTAATTCCACAATATAATACAAGTTATTGAAAATTCTAAAAAATTGACAATTGTTTCGATATATTGATTTATCGAAACAATTGTCAAATTTTTTTAGAATTTTCAATTATATTGTGGAATTAACTAGAGACCTTGAGTTTCATTTAAAAATACTTACATATTAATCAATCGAAATCTCCGTAATTGCAATAAGTCAACGAAAACATATCCTGGAGCAGATATACACTCTGATCATAATTTGCTCTGCTAGGTACTAAACGTAAGATTTAAAAAGATGAAACGCCCAACGAAGACCTCACGACTACAACAACGTGTACTAAAGGACCCCGAAACCATTAAAGAACTAACCCAGGAAATGAATGGTAATATACATACAACTATATCATATATCCTTAAAAACAAAAGTTTTGAAGAAAATTGGCGAGATATCAAAGTTACGTTGAGAAATGGCAGAGCTCAATAGTTAGTAAAGCCAAAAGGGAAAAAAGGAATAGATGACAGAGGGAATATTGAATCTTATGGATGAGAGACGAAAACAAAAAAACAATAATCATAATGAATACAAGAGAATACATCTTATAATTCGCAAAGAAATTAAGGAGGCAAAGGAAACGTAGTTTCGGGAATCCTGCAAAGAAATCGAACATCTTAAGACCGTATACGATGACTTTAACATAAAAAGCTAAAAGAACATTCTGGCGTATATAAAAGAAAAAACACAACTGTGCTGCATAATGATGGTGGAAAGGCGCTGTGAACAAAGGAACAGTGTAATGAATGGCAACAGTATATCCAACAACTGTTCGAGGACTAGACCCGCGGAACGATAGAAAATCTACTGATTATATGGCAGAGCACGGTCCAAGCATTCTCAAATCCGAAGTTGAATAAGCAATACACCAATCAATAGCAGGAAAAACTCCAGGGCCCGATGAAATGCCTATAAATCTGGTAAAACTACTTGATGACGAAAGCATATCTGTTCTGACGGCATTCTTCGCCCAGGTCTTCCAAACTGGAAAACTTCCCAGCGACTGACAGAAGTCGATCTTCATCGCCTTACCCAAAAACAATAAAGCTAATAAGTGCAATGACTTTCGATTAATTAGCATAACGAGTCACACTTTAGAAATTCTCAATAGAATATATGCCAAATGTGAACACAATATTGACAAACAACAATTTGGATTTCGTAGCGGACTAGGCACACGTGAAGCCCTTTTCTGCATGAAGACATAAATACAAAAGTTTTTCGAACAAATATCTACGTATGTTTTGTTGACTTCGAAAAATCGCTTGATCGAGTCAAAAACACAAAACTTTTCCAATGTCTAAGACCACAACGTAGACTAACATGATATGGGCCTCTTGTCAAACCTGTATCATAGTCAAACAGCAGTAGTCAGACTAGATGACAGCGTTACAGATGAAATACAAATAAATTGCGGAGTAAGGCAGCGAAGTGTTCTATCACACCTGTAGTTCAATAATTTTTCAGAGAAGATATTTCGCGAGGTTTTATATGTCTGGGCAGAGGGAGTAAAGATAGGTGGCGAAATTATAAGCAACGTAAGGTACACAGACCATACTGCCATCAGTGCAGAAAACATGGAAAACTTACGAATGCTACTGGATAGAGTACATGAGGCTGATCGAAGATGGGGCATTAATATAAACAGCAAGAAAACGAAATGGATGACTGTAGGTAGAATAAATATAGAACCAAATCCGAATACATTGAACTGGTATCACATTTCAAATATTTGGGTGGATGGCTGAACAATGACATAACATGAGGCGAAGAGGTAAGAGCGAGGATTGAAATGGCACAAAGGGCATTCAGCAAATGGAAACCTACTCTCACTAATAGAAACCTTACAACAGTTCGGACGCAGATAAGAACACTCCCCTGTTACGCATGGAGCATTTTCTGTACGGATTTGAGACGTGGCGCTTAAAGTTGACATCATAAAAACATAAAAAGCGTTTGAGATGTGCTACTATCGGAGATTCCTCAAAATCCCCTGGACTGCACATATCAGTAATTAAGAGGTACTCAGGCAACTGAATGAGGATAAAGAACTCGTGAACACCATAAAAACAAGAAAGGTCGAAAGGTCAGTTATTTCGGGCATATAATGCCAAGTACCAAATATCACATCTTTCGCCCGATCATTCAGGGAACGGTTGAGGGCAGAAGATGGATATGCCGCAAAAAGCTATTGTGGCTACGAAATATTAGAAAGTGGACCGGAATGGGAGTAGAGCAGCTATTACGAGTAGCGACAGATAGTGACCAATTCAACCAAATTGTCATGGAGATGGCCCTCGCTTGAAGACAAGCACGGCACCAAAGAAGTGAATAATGGTGGCGAAACTATCCAAATCACTAAAATAACACATTAAAACTTCTTGACAGAGCTATACAAATTGTTGTTACAGATACTTGGAGAAAATGCATTCAATAGTTTGATTGAAAAATTAGGATTTAGCACTAAGACATATGTGTTGAAGTGGTGACTAACCACTTAATCGAACTAAGAGAACATAGAGCTATGTCGTTTTCTGAAAAGTCATCGACAAATGAGACTAGTTTGTTGGAAGTTTAAGTGTACCTTCACAGGCAATATTCAACTGTTCATTATCTTCACTTCTTATTTCATCATTCCTATATTTGAGCATTCAATTGTTAATTAGATATAAAAGAATGGACCTACTACATGTGATATGGCAGATTCTGATTTTTTTATTTATTCATTAACTAAAGTCTAGCAACCTAAAATTTTTGAGTAATCTACTGCTATATCTTATAAAAATGCGTCAAAATTATGCACGCGAAAGAGACCAATCCTCTAGAAATTACTGCCCTCGTAGGACTTCTTTACATGGCAGGTGTAAAAGAATCCTCTCATCTCAATATTATCGAACTGATCTCACTTCTCATGTGTATTTTCGCACTGTGATGTCATGTCGCCGGTTTTAATTGCTAAAATCTCTTCGTTTGAATGATAGAAATCAGAGAATGGGGATAGACAACCTGGCACCAATAAGTGAAGTTTTTGATGAATTTCTGACCAAATGCTCGAACAACTATCAGGTAGGTCAGTACACGACAATTGACGAAATAATACCGGAATTCCGCGGAAGAGGCAAACTTCGTCGGTATATAGCCAACAAGCCATCAAATACCGCATAAAAATTTACGCCTTAGTAGATTCTAAAATGTATTATGTCTCAAAGCAGCAAGCGTAATCAAATGATTAGCCAATCACATTTTGAACATAGGTAGAAACATAATAATGTATGTCTATTCCATTAGCGTTAAATTTATTGGAAAAAAGTGTAAATCTAGTGAGAACTGTAAGAAAAAGCAAAAAGGAAATTATTCTAATTTTTAGAATGCATACATTTCTAAGAAACATAGTTTTGGTGTCATATGTATCCAAAAAAATAAAAATGTGCCACTTTTTTTAACCTTACGTTCTGGAGACAAAATTGATGAAGGCACTCTTGACGAGTATAAACCAAAAATAATACAGTTTTGTAAGGTAACAAAAGGTGGCGTTGATATTGTGGAAGAGCTGATGTCCCAGTACACTATTCCCAGAAACTCCTGCAGATGACCATCGACAGTATTTTCTAGTTTACTTAATATTGGTGGAAATAATTCCCAGATTATATATTCCGGTAACATAGAAAATAAACTCGAACGTCGAGTACTCCTATAACGAGCTCTAGAAGCCACATGGACAAAGTAGCCTATCTGTTCCAAATCTACCTACAAAGCTGCGGAGTTCAATAAAGCATCTCGCTGGCTGGCGTTGAAGAAGAAATTCCAGGACCAAGTGTTAGTGTCAGCAGCATGTGCTCATTGTGTTTATGTCATAAGAATATGAAACATGTAGGTGCTCTGCTCACTTATGCAATGAACATTCTATAGTCTTATGTCAAAGATGTATTCAGAGCCAAGAACCCCCTAGGTTAGTGATATTAGACTAAAACAAGTTACATTTATAATATTACTTTTCCTCCCAACCTATCTAATATGCGAGAAAAGTATTGGTTTACCCACAAAAAAGTTGAAATTTTGGAAAAAAAATTTTGGTTATTTTTACGTTTGTCATCAAGATCAACACGAAAAAATAGTTTTTTGAAAAAAAATCCTGTGTGTATGTCGTCGTCGCTGTCGTCGGCCACTTTTCGTTACATGTCTTGTTAGCACGATACAGCCTCCGGAGTGCAACAAATCACCAATTTTATGATTGAATATTGTTCAGGACATCTCACAGATGTACCTGATTGATTTTCAGCTCACAATAGCTAGTACAACGGATGCTATGGTACTTGAAGTACTATATTTTTGTAATTTTTTGAGAAATTTCAGTTTGTTAGCACTATACAGCCTGTGGAGTGTATACAAGTGTCTAATTTTATGATTGTATATTGTTCAAGGCATCTGGCAGATGAATCCTATTGATTTTCATCTCACCACAGCCAGTACAACAGGTGCTATAGTACTTTAAGTACGACATTTTTGTCATTTTAGGAGAAATGTCAGTTTGTTAGCACGATACAGCCTCCGGAGTATATACAAGTGACCAATTTTATGATTGGATATTATTCAGGGCGTCTCACAGATAGACCCTATTCATTTTCAGCTCATTTAAGCCAGTACAACGAGTGCTATGGTACTTGAGCTACTAAATTTTTCTCATTTTTGGAGAATTTTCAGTTTATTAGCACGATACAGCCTCCAGCGTGTATACAAGTGACCCATTTTATGATTGAATATTGTTATAGATTAACCTCCAGCAGAGCTAGTACAACGGTTGCTATGGTACCTGAAGTGCCAAATTTTTATCCTTTTTGGATAAATTTCGGGTTTAGGACGATACAGCCTCCGGAGTGTATACAAGTGGCCAATTTTATAAATGGATATTTTTCAAGGTGTATCTTACAGATGTACCCTATTGATTTTCAGCTGACTATAGCGAGTACAGCGGATCCTATAAATTCAGATATACTGCATTTTTGGTTACTACTGGAGAAATTTTGGTTTGTTAACACGATACATCCCCCAAAGTGTATATAAGTAACAATTTCATGATAGAATATTAAGCAGGGCATCTCACAGATGCGGAAAAGTTAGTTTTAATCTTTAAAACCGTTTATTTTGAAATATATTAGTATGAGACATTTGTTTGCTGGATTAGTTTTGGTTAAATACCCATACAATCAGTAACATCCTAAATGTGAGAAAAATGATAACGCGCGCCAATCTGTGTTTGGCAGAGGGTAGCGACAAATGACGGGTTAACATGTGATTCCGGTACACTTTTACAACCTTCAGTGCGTGTTTCTGGATAACTCATTCCATTTTTATTTTGCTTGACTATGGAATTATCACAAAATATTTAAGTGTGATACACTGATGAAGTCCGCCTAACGTGCCAGTTCAATATGGGCGATGAATATCAGTTTAGAAGAGTATCTACTTTTTCTCAAATATGTGTAAGTGGTACGCAATTTGTGAGCCGTAAAATATTATAACTGGATGAAGAAGAATAAACAGAATAACTTCAGTGAATGGTTTCAGATATTATGAAAATCTGATCAACTAACATAGAATCTCAAGTTAGGAAAGGATCTGAAAATGTTTTAATAGCGAAGAAATAGACTTTAATTCAGTTCACGAAGTTCTAGAGCGAAACATAAAGATAAGTAAATCTTGGCGTCCATATATAAAGCAGTAATTAAAACGTCCTATCGTGAATAATCTATCACTGAAATAACTAAAACAAATTGGATGGAAATAGAAAACAATAATCCAAAAATTTTTGTCAGTGGTATCACTAACTTCCGTTAACGAGAAATAAAAACAATGAATCGAACAATTGAGGTCCCCAATTAAAAATTAAGCAAATTGTACTTAATTTGACTGTGAAAATGTTTGGATATTATTTTGCTGACAATTTAGAGACTGCTTTATTGGAAACATTTGATTCACTGGAGTGCCCCACAAAATTGTCTATGCTCTTATCTGAAGTGACAACACCGTAATATCGTTTTTCTCAGAAACGACGACATGGGAACATAAACACGACGCATCGCAATCGAATTAAATGATTACGTTGTTAAGCGCAGCTTCAGCAGCGACTTTCTTTAGATTTATGCCAGATTTACGAGATTTATATATTATGTTGATGATTTAAATCACATCTTCTTATAAAAGTATCAACTGACGGCTTTGGTCTTCATGTAAACGGGATAAATCTGCACTTTTTAGTAATTTTTTGTTTGTAAAATGGCTTGTGCAATTTTTATTTTATTGTTATCTTCACTTGTCAAAATAGAGGTGAATAAGTTCTGTTAGAAATATTGATCTCTTTCATATCTCATTACATCCATTATTCCTGGCATTCCTTTGTTTTTGATTTGGTATACATGCCCTCAACAAATGTTAAGATGATAAGTCAGAGTAAGTTGTTAATTTGTTTTTGAGGGATATATACATTAGATTCTTCACTTGTCAAAATAGAGGTGAATAAGTTCTGTTAGAAATATTGATCTCTTTCATATCTCATTACATCCATTATTCCTGGCATTCCTTTGTTTTTGATTTGGTATACATGCCCTCAACAAATGTTAAGATGATAAGTCAGAGTAAGTTGTTAATTTGTTTTTGAGGGATATATACACTAGATTTACAAGGATGAAATTATTAAGAAATGTACTAGGGGAAGCAGAAAATTGCAAGAAGCATTTGCTGATAATGTGGCTATAGTGAACAAAGAGGAACAGAGTATTAAAAAATACGCATTGATAATGAATGAAAATTTAACAAAGGTTATGACATTAGGTGGAGAAAAGCAAACTAAGATATTAGAAATAGTTAATATGCATATACTTAGGCGTAATAATCAACGAGACAGGAATATAAGAAGCTGCGATAAATCAAAGAATAGAGAAAACGATGGAACTTTATCACAGCATGAGTAATGCCTTTATTAAAAAATATACCGACCAATATTGACATTCAGCTGAAAATCTTAGATATTAAACAAAAGGCACCAAACAAGCAATAGAAATTAAGTACCTATGAAAAGTATTTGGAGTCAGAGATATATATAAATAAAATAAAATATGAAATAAAACGTAAAGATAAAAAGAGAATTGGAAACAAATACAACCAGTATTAGAATATACAGGGTAGTCCTTAAGTAATTGTACATAGAAGTATGATAGATTCCTGACTTCAAAATATTACGATTTAAACCAACTGGCTTCAATAAAATGTTACTAATAAAGAAAATACAGGATTTTAAAGGTTCAATTTTAAAACTTCTTTTCTGCAATAACTTTAACGTTTTTGGATATGTATACACAAAAATTTGAAAATAGAGGGTTTTGGGCACGATAAATCCTAATCTGGTACCTACTTCGATGTAATTTGTAGAGGGCGCTACATAGGCCACATTCGTGGCATCAATGTGCCCTAAATTTTTATTACAGATCGTGAATTGGTACTTTCGTGGTTATTTTCTAAAAGATATTATAAATCTATTATTAGCGGCTTTTGGAGATAGACCCATACCTACGGAAATGAAAGATTTTGGTTTATTATGAAAATTCGAAAAGGAATTTAAGTTATCTATTAAACTGAAGTTATCTGCTTCACAATTTGTATTGTAGTTATTGGTTATCATTGTTACAAAAAATAAGCTTTCTTTTAACAGACAATACTGTACTTTAAAAAGCTTGGGTATTATTACTATATTCAACTACTTTTTGTGATGTATGATGTAAATCATTAAAATTGATAATCACACATTTGATCATTGGATATATAAGGGAGTTCTAAAGATGTTTACCACTGGTCCCTTTGATTATTGTCAGATGAAAATTTGAATAATGTTTTGTTCTTGAACGCCAAATTGCGAAGTTGCCAAAAATATTTACTATTACAATTTTTTGGCAATACAACTATGATGAAATATACCTGGTGATTGTTGTGATATCGTCATATGTCAAATATATTTTCTTCTTATTTAATTTAGATACAGTTATTCTATTCTTCTGTGAGTTGTAACTTCAGTTGAGAAATAAATGTGTGTCGTTCATCGTTGAAACCTTTTTATAACAGTGATGACTAAAGCTTGGAAAATATGCAAAATGCATGTTAAGTGCATATGTGCATATTTCGCCATTTTTTGAATAATGCATATGCAAAATAAAATAATGCATATTTTACCGTATTTTTGCAAAAATTTAATTTTTTAGTGCATTTTTAGAACAAGGCACAGTGCGACGGCTTGTCAGGTAGCCGCAATTCATCTTTGTATCGGGATTAGGACCCACTAATTACTATTTTACTGCCGTTCTTGTGTTAAACGACAGATGGTCTCATAAAATGGGATTATTTTTACATTTCTTTCAAATACTAATTCTTCACGTCCGGCTTAATCATTTCGGTGGTTGTAAAAACCATGGGTCGTAATAAAATAACCTTGCTAGCTCGTAAATGATATTCTTCATTCATTCCCGCTACCAGTTTTCAAACTATTAAATATGCTTTTGGGGAAGGGATTTCTTTTCCTTTGCTTGTCTTTAGAAAACATTAGTTAAAATTGATTTGGTAGTCCTTCTGTCAACAAGAGAATAATTTTGTGAATTGTGGAGTTTAAAGTTTTATCAAAGTTGCCAAAATTGGATCAGCCATTGTTTCGAAATTTTTTTAAAGCACATTGTAAAGAAAATGTTAATTTGCCTTCATCCTCAAATCTACGAAAGAAATATGTTGATATAAACTACGACGCTGCTTTAACAAATATTAGAGATGAACTGAAAAACAAATCTTTGTGGTTTTCAGTTGATGAAACCACAGATGTTAAGGGGAGGTATGTAGCTAATCTAATCGTTGGCGCTTTAAATGAAAACGGTCAAGGAAAGGGTCATTTAATAAGTGTTAAGGTATTACAAAAAACATATTTAACTGCATATTTTGACCTATTTTTAGAGCATATTTGCATGCATATTTTGGTATTTTTTAGTGCATATTTTCCAAGCCTTAGTGATGACATTCTAAAGGTTCACGTATTTTACGTAGTTACATCTGTTCAGACACAACTATTCGTTTATAATGGGCCCTGCTACTATCTGCAAGTCCGGAAGAGTCGATTATTATTTTCTAAGAGCTGGGAAGTCTAAAAAGATCGATGATAGAGAAGATTCCTCTCGTGTGACAGATGAAGAAACGGAAGATTCATTTTGTTCATATTGCTTCAAACCATACGCCGGAAAACTCAAGGAAATATGGATCCAGTATAAGCAGTGCAAACGATGGGCACACGAATCATGTGTTCATAAGCTACGATACGATTGTTTAAACTGAGATGATGAGAGTGATTAGTGATTTGTTTAAATAATGTTTCAGCTCCTCATTTAAACGTAAATAAGTTTTGTCTTTACTTATTTTTCCTACCAATGCATTTCCTATAATGTGTTGTGATATGTTCCCTGTTTTAAGATTATAATATTGCACGGAATATGCATTTTTTTCTGACTATTAAATATTATTAATAGTTTCAGACTTTGTTACATTTTACCCCTGTGCATGTTACTCCTGTCACACCTGTGGGTACATTTAAAACATTCTGTCCCGCATATTATTTTTATTTTCTTGTTATTGAAGTGACCTACATTATCAATATTAATTAATTCTATAGCTACATATTTGGCACACATGAAGGCATACATGTTCATTTTCCATTATACAGATAGTATACGAAGAAAAGTCGTAAATAAAAATTGTTACAACTGTACCAGACCTCCCCCACTAACAAAAAGCAAAATGCTCTGACACTCATAATCCAGAACTCTAGTTTCGCAGATCTTACTTTAATCTTTCTATATACCTGCAACTAAATCTCAAGATGCAAGCAGAATTATTAACAGGCTTGAAACGTATGAGAGATTTACTCTACTGATAAAAGAGAAGATAAGAAGCGGCCCGCTTTCTCATACAGCAAGAGAAATATTACAAATGTATATGTAGACGCCACTCTGTTGCCATGTTTAGTTAAATATTGATAAAGTTTCCTCTACTTAATTTTTTGTTGTTGGTAATCTAAACTTTTTCTCTCAAGTTCATAAATGTTCGTAATTTTGTTTGATTTCATTAAATGAGGCGTTCATAAACATTCCATTGCTGACATTTATGCGTTAAAGTTCAAAAATACCAGATGTGAAATATTCAATAGGTAATAAATATTTAATCAACCTTCGGGAACACACACATGATCTGAGAGATCAACCATTCATGTTTATCGTGATATCTCGGAATTGAACATCGGTTACGATCGCTCATTCTCGGTAGCTGTAGTGAACAATTCGTTGTGCTTAGATGTTGAATTTGTTAGTTCTAACTCGTTGTTGGTAAAAGCTAGGTGACAAAGTAATCTGAGAGATACAGTGCGTGTGCTGGTGTATGTAAAATTATTCTGATTGACGCAAGGTGTAAACAGTCTGTAAGTTTAATTTTTGAATAATTTCAAATATTTTGTGTGATTTACAATTCACTTTCTTTATAGTTGTAATGGGTATCTACTTATGGAAGCAGAACAGGCTCGTCTGGAACGTCTTATGGAAGAAACATTTGATGAAGAAGTGCTTGATGATACGGATGAAGAATTTATAAACGAAGAGTTCGATGTTTTTGAAACTAGAGAAGAAGATTCCGAATCCGAGCAAGATCTTAGCGATAGAGAGGATTTGACCGAAGAAGATTCAAATAAACCTTATTATCTGGGAAAGCCCTCAAAAACTAAACCAAATGATGCTATAAGATGGTTTAAGTACCCTTCAAATCAAAATGTGAGAACGAGATCATGTAACATTATATTTCATGCACCTAGTACTACTGCCATTGCAAAGGGTAAGACTTATCCGTTGGATTGCTGGAGGTGTATCTTTAGCAATAACATTATTGAAAAAATTGTGGAATATACTGATACAATTATCGAAACAAAGTCTGAAAATTATTCCTGGGAGAGAGATTCAAGAAAGACCAATACATCTGAAATATTGGCTCTTATGGGGCTACTATACCTCGGAGCAGTGAATAAAAGTGGCAGATTGAATACTAGACAATTATGGAGTCGCAACGGTACTGGCATTGAAATATTCAGACTTACGATGGGTATAAACCGTTTTCATTTTTTACTAAATTGTCTGAGATTTAATAACAAAAATACAAGAACAGAGAGACTAATTATTGATAAATTAGCTTCCATTAAGGAAATATTTGACATATTCAACGACAATTGCATCAGGTCCTATTGTACTTCGGCATATATGACTATTGACGAAAAATTGGAGGCCTTTAGAGGTCGCTGCAATTTTAAACAATATATTCCATCAAAACGTAACAAATATGGAATCAAAATATTTGCATCGATTGACGCCAAAATGTTTTATACGAAAACATTAGAAGTATATGTTGGACAGCAGCCCGAAGGACCATATCGTGTTTCTAATTTTTCTAGCGATATAGTAAAACGTCTTTCTATATCTATCCATGGCTTTGCAAGAAACATTACCATAGATAATTGGTTTACAAGCGTGCAGCTTCTCTCTGATATGTTACAGAACAATAAAATTAGTGTAGTCGGAGCACTAAAAAAATAGGATAGGAATTCCACCAATCTTTGTAGATGGTAAAATTAGACCAAAATACAGCTCCATGTTTGGTTTTACAAAAGACACCACATTAGTATCCTACATACCAAAAGAATGCAAAACAGTCCTTTTGCTATCTAGTATGTATCACGATGATACAATTGATTCGGAAACAGGGAAAAAAAGGAACCTGAACTTGTAACGTTTTATAATGAAACTAAGGGAGAGGTAGATGTCGTTGATGATATGTGTGCATCTTACCACTGTGCCCGGAATACCAAAAGGTGGCCCATGGTCATTTTTTCCAGCATGATGAATGTAGCTGGCATTAATAGTCAAATAATATTTGAAGGAAACTGTGAGGAGGACCAGTACATGCGGCGAAGATTATTTTTAGTAAAACTCTCATTTCAACTTCTAGAAGAGCATCTACAACTAACAACCAAGCACGTTTATGTACCAAAACAAATACGGGAATGAATAAAAGAAATATTGAAAATTGAAGATCCTGAACCTGATCATGCAGTGGGATGAGAAAATGAAAGGGGGAGCTGTACAGAATGCAGTAAACGTAGGTTGTCACGGTATTCTTGCGATAAATGAAGGAGTTATTTGTGTTTGGAACACTCTCGCATTGTGTGCTAAAATTGTTCTCAATAAGAAACAATGTACAGCTTTATAAAGACTAGGTTTAATGTTACTGTTTTTAATTTTGATTTTCATATAAACTTTAGAGAAGCTCCTATTACTTTGACAACTTCAGAATATACCTATTTTTTTATATTAAAACCTCTAGAATAAGGAAGAAGTGTTGTTTTATACTGACATTTATGTAAAAATACATTGTAGCCTATTTCTGTTTCTTATTTTGTGTTTATAATAATTACTATCTATAATGATCTGACAGATACAGTGCGTGTGCCCGTGTACGAAAAAAGGGTGCGTGTTCCGGAAGGTTAAAGCTGTGTGTAGGTAAGAGTGAAAGGTCTCACAGATACCCTTACCTTACCGTCACCCCCAAATTACGGACACAATCCCGTACCCAACTGAATATACTCGTAGGATTAAAGGGCAAATTCAGAAACCTAATGTACAAAGATCGGAAATCTGCTCTAGTGATACTTGAATTAAAAACAATAATGTGTGTGTAAAAAAACCGTAGTGTCTGTTAAAACATCCCCTTAAACAACAAAACATAAAGGTACGTCAATTTATAAAATACAAGAAAAAGCAAAAGACATTCAAAATTTTCCATCAACAAAGAAACAATCACAACAAAATAGTGTCTGAGAAGCCGAACGAAGCGGCGAACCAGGTCAATCAGCCGATACATCAAACGGCCAAAATATATCCAAATATCTAAATGACATTTACCGTGTAAAAAATAAAACACTAGGACTGAAAAGTAAAAACAAAATAGTATATTAAGTACCAAGTGTCAAAAAGCTTAGTTTAGTCACGAGTGCCTTGTGAAACTAGTGACTAAACATGTTTTTAACACGAGGTGCTCTTACTATACTTTTTCTTCGCCCACAGGAATGAAAAAATTATATTATATTTCAATTATACTCATAACATGACGGACGATGGCTGACGGCTGAGTGATAAATCAAATGACACAGAACAACTAAATTATCACGGAACATAAAATTTAACATACAAAATATACACTTGATGTGACGTTCAAAAAACAAAAGATAAACGATATGTGACTTTTCGCATTTTAAACACTAGTGTTTAAAGAGTCGTTTTGCGCATGTCTGTCCCATTTTTAAAATGCGGTTTTAGTAGCGGAAGTAGAAAAACTATTTCAAATTAGTGTATATAGACAACGACTCGTCGAGAAGAGTCAATATAATTAAGGTGTCTATTCTGTAACTTGTCGTTACGCAACGACGTCGTTACGGTAACGACTATTAGGTTAACGTTAATTTTTCAGAGTCAGAATTTGTAATATTGTCGTTACGTTCATATCTAGTAACAAAACATTACGATAATATTTTTACCATTCTATGAATAATTTTTGACATATAGTGCTGTTTTTTAGGTTAGGAAAGGATTTACCTACGAATTTGTTCATAGAATCAAATATGTACTTTGATTTCCATTAACGAATCTTTGATGTGAAAATTGTTCAACATTATACATTCGCTATATTGCTACATAGTGTACACAGCCGTGAAACTAGGGATTTATATATAATATGTAACAATTCCCTTCACAAATGAATTGACAATTGATGGTGTAAATGGTTTTTGTTTATAAAAAAATTAGGTGGTTACATTCTATACACCCAACTATTCGAGGGACATGGAACTTTTTATAACAATCATTTTTTTAGAATGCCATGTCTTCGTTGTTTTGCGGGAACCTTATTCGTTTGTTAACCGGATGACCAACCATAACATTAACAACTCCATGAATTGATCGGCTAACGTTACATTGTGATGACCCATTTAACAAATAACATACACCTATACTTTTTTGATAACTCCTTTAAGCTACTCAATGAATGGTGAGAAGTCTAGCTATGGGAGATATTCTAGTATTTCGACTACCGTAATTAAAAAAGGCCACAAATCCGGGAATAATGCTATAGCAACTTCACTGTTCACTCGATATAACTGCCGGAGCACTTCCACTGGTAACTCAAGCTGATTATTGCGATCTCTTAAGACATGAAAAGCAGTCCTCCGTGCATACGGATAGTATAGCTTAAATTTTTTTCAGCCCTGATATGAATACCTTATATTTAATCCATCCTAAACAATACGTATCAGTTGATCCATCTTAAATAAAAGGTTTTTTAAAGATTAATATCAAAAGAAGAAACAAAACAAACCTCTTAACCAACGACTTGCTAATTCGATAACGACTGCTGGAGAGCTGACGTTGGACAACGACATATCAGCCATTTTGTCGTTATCTAATAGCGGTCATTACGGTACTGAATATACAAAGTTTTTCAGTAACGATAATCGTCTATGAACGACATCGTTGCCAATTACAGAATAGGCTTCAACATATTTTCCTAATTAATCAATCACGCCGGAATCCATAAAAATCCCTAAAACCCAATAGATAGAGTTACATAAGCTATTAAAATATTAACCATCAAAATACAATTAAAAATGGTATAGAATTGGGAAAAGTGTATGGGACACACAAATAAGAATTGTCTAGAATACATCCAAAAAAAATGTATACATGACCATGAAAATACAAAAGATAGTGGACACAAACAACTCTATTGCATTCAACCCGGAGTTGTATATCCCTATTTATCGACGGAATAGTAATAACAACATTTAAACCCCAGACAATTTGAGAATTAATAAACGAAACAGCACACCGATTTAAGGAAATACCATAGAGCCTTGAAGCAATAACTAACTATTGATTAGACGACGCGAAAGAAAACCAAAAATCACCGGCAAACAGCCCCAAGGATACAACCACCCAGGCACTAGTTCACAAACCTGCAAACCTCTTCTAGGCGAGCGAGACACCCCCAAAAAGTCTCTTAGAAATAGCAGTATGTGACCACGCAGTACTAATCGCTAAGTCCACTTTCACTTTATGTTTTCGGGGTCGCTGAATACGAATATGAAATTATTTTTAATATAAAATTGGGGGAACATGGAAAAAAACGGCAATTTCGGATAAAATTGAGACAATTGAATTTGGCGTTTTTCTGTGTTCATCTCGCTATATCTTCCACATTTATCAATGTATCACTATGAAATTTTTTATGACTATTGCGTATCTAAAGATATAAACAGCAAGCCCACTCCGAAAATTCTGCGACAATTAATACTTGAACAGTAAATTTACAATTGTGTACTTTTACGTGTTCCGCGTTTTGTCGTACAAATGCAAAAGTTGTGTTACGAAGTTTCGAATTTCTAAAAACTGATTATCCAGTATTAAAATGCAATACCTAAAGAGTTTTTGGGAAAGTTTCAGATCTAAATATCGAGAAGAAAAAAATATATGCTATTTCAAAGTCGAGCGTAGCGTGCGGCTGCACGGCGCGCTATAGCACATAGATGCTGATACTCGCTTAATATTTCATGTACAACGTATTTAACGCAGAATGAGTGAAAACCATTTAACAATTGTAGAATCTCCCGATACAGACGTTTTTTTATCACTACTATTTCATTTTGCAAGTTTCGAAAATAGACCTCAGCTATGGTTTTTCACGGGAAAAATATCCGTACGCACTGATTTCAGAAGGTTTATACCTATTCATAGTTTAGCACAAAAATTAGGAAAAAATATCTGTTCGTCGTTGTTAGCTGCACACGCTCTAACAGGCTGTGATACTAATTCATCGTTATTTTACATAGGCAAGATCAAGGTGAATGCAGCATTACGACTTATGTCAGGCGAAGAATTGACTAATTTTGCTACAATAACCGTCTTAGACATACATGTTGCTCAAAAAGTCGTCAGTACATTCACATCTTATTTGTACGATCCCAAGAAAAAGTCAAAAGGTACACGTAACTATATAAATTCATTAAGTTATCATTTAACTATCGAAAAGAACTCTGAAATCGCAAGACTTCCTCTATCTGAACCCCACACATTTTGAGAGCTCTTTGGCAAATCAATGAGTGGAAACAAGCAATCGAACCTCTAATCATTTCCAAAGATGTGACAAAGTTTGGCTGGGTGGTAGAAACAGGTAGATTGAGTTTCGATTATTACGATGGACCCACTGCTATGGAAATACTACAACAGTACTTTTGTTCGTGCACTGGCAAAAATGCTTGCGAAACTGACGTTTGCCCTTGTAGACAATCTAATTTGAAATGCTGTGATGTTTGTAGTTGTAATGATACATGTGTAAATAAAGAAGTGATTGTAAATACAGATGAATTAAATGAAGATTTTTAAGATATTTTAATGGTTTTTATTTCAATTGATATATTAAAACCGTATTTCGGACGCATGTAAACTTCCGACTCGGATAGTCGCTGCTCGTGCTATAGCGCGCCGTGCAGCCGCACGCTACGCTCGACTTTGAAACAGCATATCTTTTTTTCTTTTCAATATTTAGAACTGAAACTTTTCCAAAAACTTCTTTAGGTATTGCATTTTAATACTGGATAATTAGTTTTTAGAAATTCGAAAATTCGTAACACAACTTTTGCATTTGTGCGACAAAACTCGGAACACGTAAAAGTAAACAATTGTAAATTTACTGTTCAAGTATCAATTGTCGCAGAATTTTTGGAGTAGGCTTGTTGTTCAGATCTTTAGATACGCAATAGTCATAAAAAATTTCATAATGATACATTGATAAATGTGGAAGATATAGCGAGATGAACACAGAAAAACGCCAAATTCAATTGTCTCAATTTTACCCGAAATTGCCAATTTTTTCCATGTTCTCCCAATTTTATCCTGAAAATAATTTCATATTCGTATTCAGCGACCCCTAAAACATAAAGTAAAAGTGGTCTTAGCGATTAGTACTTCCGTGGTCACTGTAAGGTCAATTTGGGGGTGCGTTCCGCCCGCCTATTCTGAACACAAGAGAATGAGGCCGAAGAAAACTTAGCAACAATAACGTCTCCAAACAAATTCACAACTCAGAACGAGAAATTGATAAAAAAAGCACAGCTGATCAACGCCCGGTAACTTCACGCAAAACCACGGAAAGAAGTTAGACATTCATGCAATAAACCAGATCACCAGCGAACCGATGGAAGTTAGAAAAGCAACCCCTTCTGGTTTTGAAATTACAGAAAGTTCACCACTTTTAATAAACAATAAAACAACCACCAATAAAAATACACAACCATATCGAGTCCCTATCTGACATATCCGAGGAAGAAACACGGAAAACTACCGAAACACAGAAAAAAAGAAAAAAAATACAATTCAGAAAATTCAACGCCTCCGACTGCAACACTGACGACGACGACAATGCAGTACCTAAAAAGGACAAAAGTCACGACGACTAACACAAAAAAAATACTCTCCAGATAACAGACATTCGTGAAGAAATTGAGAAGATCCATAAAATACAAGGCAAAGATGTTTTTCGTATGACCACCAAAGGACGACCGTCTTATCTTGTAGTTACAGAGCCAAAAATAACTTTAGATTATTTAAATAAAAACGTACGAGTCATCGAGCACACAAAAGTGTTCTGGGAGCAGCGAAGACAAAAAAACCCATAATTCAGTGCCACATATGCCAGTTATGGGGCCACGCGACGTCCGATTGTGGCAGGACTCCCAGAAGCCTCAAGTGTGCCGGCCAACACTTGACACCAGAGTGTACAAAAGAGCGAACTACCCCAGAAAAATGCTCAAACTGCGGAGGCGATCGCCCAGCGAATGCAGAAATGTGTCCAGAATTCATAAAACGTCGAATCTGGTAAGAAGGAAAAAGAACAATAGTACAAAAATCCAAACCACTCCCCCATAAATACATCCCAGCTCCCTTACCCAAAGAAAATCCCTGGACTCAACGTAACAACAATATTTCTGACTTCCTCAGCCTCCCTTTCAAAAATTACCCTCAAACAACCCCTTAACACACCCACCCTCAACCCCAATCAAACAAAACTATCAGCCAACCAGGAAATCCTAATGCACACATGAATAAATTGACAGAAATTAGCAACATGTTCCAGGATCTGCATTCGCTTGACGAACTAGCAAGAGCACTTTGCGATCTTCTACAAGAGATAAAAGAGGGGTCCACCAGAATGGACAAATTTACCATCTATAATAACTTTGTTGCTGGTATTGACAACTATGACATATAGGCAGGAAGTTGATGAAATAGATTTTCCAAAAAGATTCAATCTCAAAATAATGTTCTGTAATCTACGAGGAGTTCTCAATCAGACACTTTCTCGACACCCATAAACCAGATATATTATTTCTAATCGGGACGTTCCTCAAGTCAACTACACCAGTTAATTTTAGAAACCCCGAATATCGTCTTTTAGACAAGACCGCCCTGATGATGCCAACAGTGGCGGTATCGCATTACTAATCAAAATAAACGGTTCCAAAGATTGAAACTAACTTTTCCGCATCTGTGGCCCTGAACAATATTCTATCATAAAATTGTTACTTGTATACACTTCGGGGGATGTATCGCGCTAACAAACTGAAATTTCTACAAAAATAACCAAAAATTTAGTATATCTGGATTTGTAGGACCTGCTGTACTCGCTTTAGTCAACTGAAAATCAATAGGGTACATCTGTGAGACACCTTCAACAATATCCAATCATGAAATTGATCAATCGTATACTCTCTGGAGGCTGTATCGTGCTAAGAAACTGAAAATTCTCGAAAAATTACAAAAATTTGGTACTTCAAGTACCATAGCACCCGTTGTACTGGCTTTAGTGAGCTGAATATCAATAGGGTTCATCTTTGAGATGCTCTGAATAATATCCAATCATAAAATTGGTCACTTGTATATAGTTCGGAGGCTGTATCGTGCTAACAAACTGAAACTTCTCCAAAAATGATAAAAATATCGTACTTAAAGTACTGTAGCACCCGTTGTATTGTTTCTGGTGAGCTGAAAATCAATAGGATGCATCAGTGAGTTGTCCTGAATGATATTCAATCATAAAATTGGTGACTTGTTGAACTCCGGAGGCTGTATCGTGCTAACAAACTGAAATTTCTCCAGAAATGACAAAATGTCGTACTTCAAGTACCATAGCACCCGTTGTACTGGCACTGGTGAGCTGAAAATCAATAGGGCTCATCTGTGACATGTCCTTAACAATATTCAATCATAAAATTGGTGACTTATTGCACTCCGGAGGCTGTATCGTGCTAACAAGACATGTAAGGAAAAGTGGCCGACGACGACGACATACACACAGGATTTTTTTTCTAAAAACCGTTTTTTTCTACTACCGTGCGTAATGTACGTACTTTGGACACACTTTCGAGTGCGTAGAACTTTACTTTACGCACTAGTGCGTAAAGAGTTTTTCTTTACGCACTAGTGCGTAAAGAAAAAGTTCCAGTTTGTGTGTAGTTTTAACTAGTCTTATAAAAATGTATGTAGGTATAATAATAGTATATTACGTAACGAGTGTTGTAAGAAGCATTTTACGCACGACCGGAAAAGTGAGTGTGTAAAGTGCGTTACAAAACGTGTTACGTACTATACTTCACCTACGACCTACTTGTATTGATAATCTTATTAGGAGATTTAATGTACAAATAAAAACGTATATACTCGATGCCCAGCCAACTTGCGTTTCATAAAAGTCCATCCTCGATGCCCAGCCAAGTTTCGTAAAAGTCCATCCTAAGTAGTATTTATTTTTATCAAAAATATTTGTAGAATTACCGGAATTGCAAAAAATAGCGTATACACATCTCAACTATATTGACATTAACCTCTTAGGTGGATTACTTCCCTCAGGAATCAAACACCACCCGCGGCATTAAATGGGTCACTTTAATCGCTTGGTGTATAATATACTAATTGTTTACTGATATGATACATTAAGACAGCTAAAAGATGCGGATTTAATGAAACGGAACCAATTATCATATAATTCTCAGTATTAAATGCAGTCTCATATCTAATAAACGTTAGAATAAAACTCAACGTCTAATATCGAAATAATGAATTTTTAATAAAATGGCTACGTCTATTGACAGTTGCTAAGTGGTTGCTAGGGAAGCCGTGCGATTTACTTTACAGCCGTGCGTTTTGTTTTACCGTGCGTAATAGACGTCTTACATTGATTGCAGACTGTGTGTTTTTGACTACTTTCAAGGGTGGTCGTGAGTAAACGGATATTAAATCTGAGTTTTCTTTAAATCAGAGATTGAAACATTGAATTCAGTAAAGTACATACGTAATAATTATTGGGTACTGGAAAATAGTAGAATAGGGTACATAGGTAGGTACCTATAAGTTGGCTGTGAGTGACTGACATTTCTTTGTGCATTGAATCTGACATTCAAATTTGAAATTGACTATACCTAGGGTGCGCAAAAGTATTTATTTTAAGTATTGAACATTTTTAGGAAACTATTATGTTATTTTAGATTCTTTTTTCAGAAAACGGAATAGGTAAATACATATAATGATAAAGATGGATTCCTCTGATGATCTCTCAGGATATTATTTTGAAAATACACCATACACCAACATATTACACGTAGCACAGAACGCTTCTAATAATTTTTGCTCCAAAAATCTGTGAATATTTACGAAACAAAATAAAATTTGTTTAAATAATGGTGTACGAAAAATAAAATAACAAAATATTCCGAAAATGACCGAGTGCACAAATTGCACCTTTAATATTAGTATTGAATTCGTCTGTTGTTTTGTTTATTTATTGTACTTTTGATTAAAATGTTCAAAATAATAATCAATATATAATATATTTTATTAAAAATCAATAAAAGCGTTGTAGTTTCTTTTAAAGAAAAATTAAACCTACTTTAGTGCGCGATGAACATTACTATTAAACTCCTGTATTACTTTTCCGCCCAACCTTTCTATATGCGAGAAAAGTATTGGTTTACCCCAAAAAAAGTTGGAATTTAGAAAAAAATTTTTTCGAGTTATTTTCACGATTTCCATCAACAACAACACGAAAAAATGGTTTTTAGAAAAAAAATCCTGTGTGTATGTCGTCGTCGTCGTTGTCGTCGGCCACTTTTCCTTATATGTCTTGTTAGCACGATATAGCCTCCAGGGTGCAATAAGTCAGCAATTTTATTATTGAATATTGTTAATGACATGACACAGATGATCCCTATTGATTTTCAGTTCACCAGAGCCAGTACAACGGGTGCTATGGTACTTGAAGTACCACATTTTGTCATTTTTTGAGAAATTTCAGTTTGTTAGCACGATACAGCCTCTGAAGTTCAACAAGTCACCAATTTTATGGTTAAATATTATTTAAGGCATCTCACTGATAAACCCTATGGATTTTCAGCTCACCGGAGCCAATACAACAAAAAAATTTTAAAATCCCAACTTTTTTTGGGGTAAACCAATAGTTTTCACGCATATAGGTTGGTTGGGCGGAAAAGTAATATGCATAAACTTCAAAATCTTACAACAAAATAATTCATCAATCGAGCATATCGCTATCCTTTTTGATAATAAAATAAAAATAGTCGGCGTATACAACCCGCCCGGCAATAAACTCGAAAAAATATATCTAGACAATATCAATAAAACTCAAAATAAAGTACTTATAGTCGGCGATCTAAACTGCAATCATCCGCAATGGGATCAAAATGCCAAATACCCCAACGCAAATGGAAGTACTCTCCTGAAATTAGGAAGTTGCTTAGAACTTAAGAGGGGCTTCACGACTGGCGACAAAATTTATGTCATTTTGTAAACAACAAATCTAAAGAACGCAGTGAAATGCGGTGTTAAAATTTTAGCACAATATAACTTGGACCTTTGTCTTAGGGATGGTTTTGGGACCAATGAATAAAATTATTTTTTTTTATTCAACGTAGAGTTTTCTTCCGACGGCAATCGAACGTATCGCTGATTGGTTTCATTGAATACCCTGGTGAGAAGAGAGAAAAAAATCATAAAAATAGATAAGAAAATAGTGCAGAGCATTCTGAGACCCGTTAAATTGGTCCATGATTCACATTTGAGCAATACAATGATCTCAAAACTGTGTTAGGGACTAAGATTGGCAACATGTGCTGGAAATCATGACATGTATTATTGTGAGGAGAAGCTTGATAGGCAGAATCGGAAATGTTGTTCTACGTCTCAGACGAATTACAGAAGATAACCAAAAAAAAAGTTGGAGAAATGAATGGCTAGGTAGTCAAGGCTGCGATTCAAAACAAAGGTGAACTGAAATTTGGAGAAAAAATATTGTCATCATGTCTTAAAAATATCCAATTAATAATCAAAATTACTATGCACAATCTTATAAAATGCCTTTTCCTGGATGATCAAACAGTTTTTTAACCATTCCAAAATCATTAGAAAAAGATCCTATTCTTTATTTCATATATTTAAAACAAGTGAAAATATATTTTTCACAGTAGTTATTCTACACGTTCAATTTGAAAAAAAAATATAGTTTTTTGTGATAAAAAATATTTATCTATGTTAATGATTCTGTTGTGAAAAAAATCAGCAATTGTAATGCTTTCAGTGGTTTTGTCGATATTTACTACATATTTGACCAATTCGATCAGTAAACAATGTGTGTAGGTACATAATTCATTTTATTGTTTTTAATTCTTGTTAGCCACCAATCGTTTGAATCAATTTTTGAAACTTTAGAGAGAATTACTGGTACTATTAAAACTTTCTACCTTGCACCGTTGATTGAGAAGTACGTACTTCTCAATCAACGCTTGCACTTTCTGTTATCTTATTTCTCATCCAGTGAGTGTAAAACATACAGAGTAGAAACGACAATGTAACTGAAGAAAATTATTGAAATCATCGCTTTAGTATGTTTTAACTGTATTGAACACTTAGGTAGCTTTCAATATTTCAAAATCTCTTCTATGCATAAGACATATGAATATGTCATTTAAGATTAATTTCTTGCAAAATGAGGTATGCTGCCAAAAATATGGGAAGTGCGAATTTCAACAAAATTTTAAAGATTTCGAAGAAATACTTCAATAATTTTGGGACTTGTTTTGAAATCAGATGTATCAGAATTTTTTTACTACAACACTTGCCTAATTGAACAATGAAAAATTCTCGAACTATCGATGTTAACTTCTAAAATATGTCTTTTTTAACTAAATCACTCTATTCTTCATTCAGGTTATACATTTTCTTTTCTCAGAAAGGAGTTTTACTTATCAATATTATTTTCGTGTACAGAATCCCTAAAATACCGGTTTCACAAATATCTAGAGAAACTGTTTTCTGTAATGACGTTCTTTGTACAGGAGAAACCATTGTACGAAAACGTCAACCCTGTACAAATTACGCATCGGCATTTTAACAACCAGTTCTATAACAGTTTTAATAGTGAAAACACACTAGTCTGCACATAATCGTATTTGTATGAATAATTTAACTATATTGCACAACGTTATAATAATTTTGCTTATATTACGGTAGATACATTTGGTATATAATTTAATCACGATCAAAATGGAGTTTGTGAATACCTGAAATTGAAGTTCCCATTGCAACTTCGTAACGTACAGCGCCATTCAACCGACACAATGCTGATCCTTTAAAATATTTACAAGTCAAACACAATATTAACCCACATAACAGTAGCGTCCAACAAGCGGGAATTGTCACCCTATAAAATACGACAACTGCGCCTCTAGAATAATGTCAAATGAGATTTTAGGTGAGTAATTTGAATTTCTATCTGTGAGGTCCTAAAGTAACCGAAAAATAATGTATAAATCCATTTTATGATGGTGATAGCTACCCTCAAAATTTTTATGTTTATTGTGTTAATATATACCAAAGATAGTTTAGCTTGCTTTGTCAGTATAAGTAATTTTTAATTCTCGTTCCTCTTCTTGTTAATTAGCTTTCGACCATCCACTCCTGGACGTAAACCTCTTCTATGTTTTTCAGTAGATGTCTATCTCTGGCTTGTTATTCCCAGTTTACAGCTTCTGTTTTTTCTATATTGTCTACCTATCTGAGTTGTAGTCTAGCTCGACTTCTCTTCGTTTCTAGTAGTCTCCATTTTCAAGTATCTGTACTGTCCATCTCTGTCTGGCTACATTGTCTGTCCACCTCTGACTATCTCCTCCTTTACATCCTTCAACCCGATTCCGGTTCCTTCATTTTGGATCTTATTTCACAATGTCTTGAGCATTAAGCGCTCCATCGCTCTCTGTGCCACTTTTAACTTATTCGCGCTATATATATTTAAAATCCTTCCAATTTTTGAAATTAAACTAACTGTTTCTAAATAATTCCACAATATATTATGGAATAGGGATATTGACAATTTTTTTAAAAATGTCCTATAATTTCAGTAATTACTTTAATACATCACCATCATGGCTCTCGTGACGTCGCTTTACTTATAAACAAACCTTAGACATAACCTCAAAACATCACTGTCTGTAAAACAGAATCGTGAAAAATATCATCCGAATTTTTAGTACATAACTATGATTTCTATTATATTAGATAGAAATTATAGTAATTACCATTGCTGTATTATCGAACCATCACCTTACTAAACATAACTCTCAAGCTATTAACGAAAATACAGATCAACAATAGATGCCATTTTCATAGTCAGACAAATAAATCAGAAAGCAATTTGAGTATAATAATCTTGTATATATGTGCTTTATGGACCTGACCAAGGTCTGTGACCGGGTCAAATTAGAAGAGGTGCTAAAATTATTAAAAGCAGGAAACCAATCCAACACAATGGTGAAGATAATTAAAGACGTGAACACCACCAACAAAACTAATATTAGGGTCGACAATGAATTAACTCCGGAAGTAAATATTACATCAGGAATTCGACAGGGAGATAGTTTAAGCACATTACTATTCAATCTAGTAATGGATAAAATAATAGAAGAAGTAAAAAACGTGGAGGAAAACAAATAAAACTATTGTGTTATGCAGACGATGCAATTCTGATATCAGACAAGAGGACAACCTACAATGTATGGTAAATGCCTTCAGAACATCGGCGGAAAAATATAACATGCAAATATCAAACACTAAGACCAAAACTATGGTAACGGCAAGAGAGCCCAGACGATACAAAATTGTAATTGACGATGAAATAATAGAGCAGGTTACTAGGTTTGAATACCTGGGTATAGAAATATCCACCTACGGAGAGCTAAAATAAAGTGTACGGAAATGAGGCATCTTACATATCAGGTTGTCTGAGGTATGTTATTTGGAAGAACAAAGACATGAGACTGAATGGGAAAGTTCGTATATATAAAGCATGTGTGAGACCAATATTGACATATGCAATAGAAACGAGAGCTGACACAGCGGAAACAAAAAGAATAGTGAGAACAACAGAAATGAAAACTTTAAGATCAATCGCTGGCAAAATATTGAGAGATAGAATTTCAAACAATCAGATAAGAGAACTATGCAAGGTACAAGATGTTGTACGATGGGGAAGACAAAGAAGACGGGAGTGGAACCAGCATGTTACAAGAATGAGCGGCGCAGATAGGATAGCCCAAACAGTAAGAGATCTAATACCATTTAGCACCAGACCACAGGAATGCCTTTTATAAGATGGCGAGACAGCTGGCAATCGACATCCCAAATAAGATTGCACCACTAATCGGTATAGAACAGACCCAGGAGCCTATAAATATGTATATATATATATATATATATATATATATATATATATATATATATATATATATATAGATATGAACGAAGAACATTGCTGTATGGTATGTATGTATACTAGCACTACAGACCGTGTAGGTCCATGGCTGATATTTCAACACTAGCGGTGGGTGCTCGGAGTTCCATACGAAACTCTTCTGCGAGAATCTACTAAGTTCAATTGCCACTTTCGCCACCACTTTGGTTCGTTCCAAAATTTCTTGTGTTCTGCACCTATTTCCAATTTGCACATTAATAACTTAATCCTTCCATGGCTTGGTTGACGACTTGCCTCCATCACATCTTGTCATTTGTCTTACTTCTCCAATTTCTGACATTAAGTCTTCGTAGGCCCTCTTCAACCTCCGCTTTCCATCTTGTTGTGGGTCTACCTCTCCTTCGCCTTCCTCCTATAGAACTATATATCAATATTTTCGGTAGCCTTCCCGTTCCCATTCTTTCTATATGTCCTAACCATCTTAGTCTTTGAGATTCTATCATTCCAATAATACCCGGATTTTTATATAATTCTTCGAGCTCTTTGTTTGTCCTCCTCATCCATATTCCATTTTGTAATTTTCTCCCAAATATCTTCCTCAATAGTTTTCTCTCCCATATTTGTAGCATTCCTTGTTCTTTTCGGTTCAATGTCCATGTTTCTGTGGCATATGTAACTATAGGCCTAATCACAGTCTTGTAAATCCTGATTTTCGCACTCCTTGATATATTTTTGCTTTTCAATAATCTATTCAAGGCATAAATGCAATTATTGCCACGCATTATTCTGTTTTGGATTTCCTCCCCTATATTGGGTTTTCGTGTGATTATTGTTCCAAGGTACTTGAATTGATCTATTTCTTCAAATTCATATATCTTTCCTTTGGCTGTTTCTACTGTTAAATAATTCTCTTTTATAAAGTCTCGATCTGTCCATTTTACGTATTTTGTTTTCAGTTCATTGATATAGAGCCCTTTGTTTCTGCTTTTTCTGCAATATTTTTCATTACCTGTCTTATTTCCTCTTTATTTCTCGCTAATACTGCTATGTCATCTGCAAATGCTAAATATTGATGTCTCTTATGATATATAAGTCCAGACCTATTTATGCCTGCTTCTTGAATTACTTTTTCCAATAACAGACTGAAGAGAATAGATGACAGTGGATCGCCTTGTCTTACGCCTTCAGTGACGATGAATTTCTCTGACACACCGTTATTTATTCTTACTTCATTTTCGGTACTTTGTAGTGTTAGCCGAATCATTCTGATCAGTTTCCCGCTTATTCCTATGTCTTCCAGAGCTTTGTACAGTTCCTTTCTTCTTACTTTATCGAATGCTTCTTTAAAGTCGACGAATAGCACCATCGTTTGTTTTCCAAATTGATAGCTCTCAGCCTGTATTTCTCGTAGCATGAAGATTTGCTCCACTGTGCTCCTACCTCGTCTAAATCCACATTGGTATTCTCCGATTATATTTTCCAAATTTTCCTTTAAAATATCCTTGATGTAAGTGGCAAGTATCTTGTATGCCACATTTAATAGTGCTTTTCCTCTGTAGTTGTGGCATTCATTTTTATTCCCTTTTTTATGTATAGGAAATATTATAGCGTTGGTCCACTCTGTCGGTATTCGTTCTTCTTCCCATTTCATCATCTAATCGCGTTCCTCCATATTTGAACATTTCCGCTGTTATGTGGTCACTTCCCGGACTTTTATTGTTCTTTAGATTAGCTATAATATAATTTATTTTATCCCTACTCGGAGGAGGTTCTTTCGAGTGCAGCTCGAAATTTGTTCCTACATTCTCTTCATTATCCAGTTCTTCCGTCGCTCTAAAATTTCTTTTTCGCGCGGTAGCATTTCTCCATCTTTATTTCTAATGAATACGGGTTTTGGATTGGATCCTCTTTTTTCTCTTTTGACTCCTTGATAAAGGTTTCTCAGATCTTTGTTTCTGTAATTTTCTTCCACATTTTGCAGTAGGTGCTCATTGTACTCCCTCTTCTTCCTTCTCAATAATCTGTTTGTTTCTTCTCATTTGTTCGCTGTATTTTTCTTTAGTATCGTGTACTTCTGTTGTTAGAGTCTTTAATCTCAGTTTATTTCTTTTATCTATTTCGTGCAACCGTTCATCATCAAACCATGGTTTCAGTTTCTTTCTTTCATTTTTACTCGTTTTTTTGGCTGCAGTATTCATTATTGTCTTTATTGTTTCTCAATGATGCTCTATATCTCTTCCCATTATGTCATCCATTTCCTCGCTGATTACTTTTTCATATCCTTCTTTCTCCTCAATTGTTAATAACCTTGCAACTATTCTATCTGCCATTCGTTTCCTCTTTTCATTTTTGTTTATTGGTAGGAGTTGCTTTAATGTGACTCCCACCATGAAATCATCTCTCCTCTTTTAGAGTTCACCCTCTATCCCGTTTCCAAGGGATATATGGTTTTAATATAATTATGAATCAATATGTGAATCAAAAATAAATTTGTATTGAGTTATTCAAAGTTTGTAAATTAATAATTCAATTAAATTATTGTTGCAGTTTTAGATTTAATTTTTACGATTTTATACAGTATGTATATGGCAAAAGTTTAGAAACGTTCAATTGTAATGTAAAGGTAGATGCCAAAACAAGCATGGTACATCGCAGATTTCGTCAAGATCACGTTATAGATAATTCAAATCTTCTTGTACACCTTATGTAATAAGTCATGGTAATAGAAAAAGTATGGTGTTTTAGTCGTCGAAAAGCATTTTCTGTAACTTGAGAACATTCTCAAACTCGGCTGTGCCTCGTATGATAAACTGTTCTCTCGTTTGTAGGAAATGCTACTATTGTCACTCATTAAACAATATACTATTTTGTAGTGTTTGTATATTATTTGAATTATTATCACACAGAGTATAGTTATGACTCAAATAATGTAGATATATTTTCCTTATAATGAATATGTGAATCCAGAAACACAATGATTCAGGACAAAGATTTTCCGTTTTTTTTTTAATTTTCATGGTCAAATAGACCAACGTTCAATCTGTGATAACGAACTCACAAATGAAATTTAAAATTTTGTTTGTCTATGTGGTGGGAATAACAAATCGGCAACAAAATGTTAAACTGTCATTCTTTTCACAACAATCGATTGTTGATGATAAACATAGTACGGCTCTGATTTAAGGTCACCTCATCCCTCGAGATATCATTATTGTATGTAGGTAAGTCAACGTGGAGTGCTGACATTTTCAGGAAGTCCTATGGGATCCATCTAATTCGGTGACTTCATACCGACATTTCAGCACTTCGGGCCGACAAACTATGGAGTTAACAAAACTGGAGAAAAGTAAATTTGACTGTGAATGTGACAGCGCAAAAGAGTGCTGTTTAGTTATTGATATTCTTTTCGAACGAGCTGTTACACTAGAAATGGATTTCTCCGAATACCGTTTCGCTTGGGAAAAGAATCCCTGAACGTTATGATAATGAAATGCTGTAATTAAATAGTTTTAGATTAATGCATATGAATTCCATTTTGATATTTGTCATACGTGAAAGGTTAATTTTAATAGAAAAAAAAACAGAGAAAAATATATTCAAGCAAACTAGAACGTGGTTAGACGTGGATCGTGGATGGATAACAATGCCGGAAAAGTTTTTGTATAAACCTAACAATTTCACGCAGCAGTCTAATAAAATTCCATTAAATTTTATTATGCCGAGAATGGTACTCAACTTATAACAAAACAGGAAATTAATATAATTATCTATAAAATAACCGGCTGTGTAGATAGCTTGAAAGTGGTCGGTATTGTTGCCCGATGTTTTTTCTAGATTTTGCAAATATTTCACATTCCTAAAATGATACTGTGAGCATTAAGGTGCGTATCTTGTAATGTGGCGTCCTGAAACGACGATTACCCGGAGTGATGAGAATAGTCGAAAGATTTGATCATTATATGCCACTTTCAGTTACCATTATAGATTGGACAAAGCTGTACCGGACTTTCGTCGCATTGGGTGTCCGTGTTTCAGGTCGACAGTTGATTGTTTCATGGGAAAACAACTTTCAAGGAAACTGCCTAGACTTCCACTAGAAGTAAAGACACCACAAAATATTGATTTTGCGATCCCGAGACGCTTTGTCCGAAAACATGCTGCTGTGGGATTTTCTGATCATTCTGTGGCGGATTATCCATGATAATATTAAATTTTGATCCGTACAAATTAAAAAATTAGCTGATTTTCTCTGTACCTAGAACGATAAAAAGACATGAAACGAAAACTTTTACTACGATTGAGGAGGTAAACACCATTCCTTGGAGCGTATCAGTGCTAAAGAAATTGGAAAATGGAAGGTCACCGTATTTATAAACGCATCATATTTATATATTTACTACACATGTGATTTGCATGATTTAGTTTTCATTATTAATATAGGATGTTGTGTTGTTTTAGCTGATTTCATCTGCATCTGTTATATTTGTCTTATATCTACCCAATAATAACCGCTAAAATTATCTTTTTCTCCAAATGACATTAAAAGCAGCCTTTTAATGACACTTGGCAGGCTTAGAAGTTGTACTTTTAATGTCTAGGCAGAAAAAGTCCACTTTTACTGCCTAGGCAGAAAAAGTTCGTTGCTAGGCAACCTTCCAAGTAATAATTTAAATCAAACTGGTTATTAAAATTGACAATGACAATAAGAAAACTCAAAATGATGCTGATGATAATAAACTGGTTTCATTGGATTAAAACTACAAACTACGACAAAAAATTTTTATTTATTAGATATATTTATGGTGAATTGTGAACAATTATTTAATACAATTGAACTCTGTTCACTTCCCTCCTTTCCAGTAAAATTAACAACTTTAGTATCCACACTTGATACTCCGGAAACGCCAGAAAATATTTTATTGCCGATGTTCGACTTATTGGCTAGCGAGTCCTCAATAGAGCCCTCTGCGACAGCGGAAGACTTCCATCCTCCGTGTTTCTTCAACATTGTTATATCCCCACCAGAATGCACCAGCAACGTGGCCGAAGTTCTGCGAAAGCAGTGCCTGGTATACTCTTTCGCATGGGATAGTCCCAGAAAAGTAGCAATTCCTTCTGGCATTTTACCGAATTTGTGAATGCCAATGAATTGATGATGTGCTTTACCGTTGGCATACTTATAGAAGACACGCCGATTATTTAAATTCGAGGGTCTGGAGGCTGCATATTTTCTGTAAACGCTTAAATATTCCGTTACTACAAAAGATCTTGATCTTTTGGTCTTAGTATTTGGTAGCATAATTAGCAATTTATCGCCCATATCATTTATATCACCCGTTTTCATTTGCAGAAGCTCATCACATCTACAAGCCCCAGCGACTGCAACAATAAGTACAATATAAAATATAAATTGAAAATTAGTTCTTTAATCCATAATAGATCATTTTCAATATATTCCTACCTTCGTACACAAATACAGTTCATCTGGGGCATCTGATAAAAATTTCTCGATTTCTTCTCTTTGAAAAACTCGGGATTTTTTTGCATGAAAACCGTCTGACTGGCGTTACAAAAAAGCCCGTAACTTCAGATATTTTGCCAAATCAATGTTATATAGTAATGTCCGTACGTGATGGCTTATGAAATATAGAAAAATCATGTTTATTATTTATATTTGAAATTGTAAGAGATAAAATTAAATTTATGATTCACAAAAAGTACCAAATACAAAAACGTAAATTAGTCATTGTTAACTAAAGAATCAGTGTCAAAATACCCACAAACCATATTTTCAGAACATACATTTGTTTATTGATTCGACAGTCTATCAAATTTAGTTTTTTCAAATAAAGAAGTTCAATAATTACAAAAAGGTTTCAAATATAATATTCAACTCACATGTTCATTTGATAACTTCAACAATCTAGCCATAGAAACAGAAATTAACTTGTATAATTTTCCAAATAATTTTAATCTAAAACATAAAGTTTACGAACGAAATTATTACAAAAGAATTTGTGAAGTTTTACCATCCCACCTAAATTATCAGTCGCCAAATGAAATCGACAGAAATCAAAGCCAAATAGTCTTATTCTCACAAAAGCAGATAAAGAAAATACGGTAATAGCATTACCTAAAGGAGATTATATATTAAAAACTTTATACAGGCAGGCAATTTCGAGACCCTTAAAAAAGACCCAGAACGAAATAAAATTAGCAGTAGTAACGCAAAATCAATAGTTAACGACTTAAAAAAATATTAATTTATTACTCAATTCACAACACCCTGAAATTTATTGATTAATTAAACTCCATAAAAAGGGGTACCCAATTAGACCAGTGGTTTCTTTGTTCACAGCACCTTCATTTAATATTCCAAAGATACTCATATCATTTCCAAATATTGTTCATTCAAACCGCAATTTTCAGTTAAAAACTCAGGGAATTAATTAATAATATTCAAGATATAAAACCACCTCATAATTCTAAATTCATATCGTTCGATGTAACAAATCTATTCCCTAGTATACCAAGTAAAGAATCTATAATTCGTGTTGATAACTTGCTCACGTATAATTGACACTGATATTATAACTTTATTAAAAGTGTGTTTAAATCGAATTTATTCTCATTTCAATGGAGAGGATTATATCAGTAAAGATGGTTTGATTATGGGCAACCCCCTCAGCACCCTACTAGCAGAAATTTCCATGGATAATATAGAAAAAATAATTCATAAACACCCCAAATAAGAATTTATGTACTGGCACCGATATGTGGACGACATTTTAGCTAGCTTCACCGCTATAAGTAGACAATTAGACAACTTCATTACTTACATTAACTCATAATAATATCAAATTTACCAAAGAACTTGAAAAAAATAAGTCTATAAACTTTTTTATTTATTTAGTGTCTCGACATCTGATGTTTATTGACACATTTACTTCACAACCGTAATACATCCATATAAATTTATATCAAATGAAACAATTGAATGTCTTTTAAGAAATAAATCACTGAGGTACTATTGTCCGGACACAGAATATTCTTAAGGTGATGGCATTGTCTTGCTGTGGCATGGTGAGGGCAGTCTATTAAAATGTGTTTCACCGTTAGACAGTGGACACAGTATGGTTGTTGCTTATCAGATTCCATTAAGTATCTATGCGTTGTACGAGTATGTCCAATTCTCAATCTTCTAAAAACGAGTTTTTCTTCCCTCTTGATTAATGGCAATATGCTGGAATCAGGTGTTCGTTGAGTTTCTGACAACTTATTCGTGGATGTGCTCAACACATTCACCCATTTATTTCTGATGGTATTTTTAAAGAAAGTTTTAAGATCACTGTAGAGCCGATTACATTGTTTGGGTAACTCTGACGATGCCGCAGCTTTAGCGGAGTTATCAGCAGCTTCATTTCCAGTAATATTAACATGTGCGCTGAGGGGAGACAGATAAGGATGACGTTAATTCCTTTCAAGTGAAGGCATTGGATGCTTTCTTGGATTTGTTGGGCTTAATCATTTTTGGAGTCGATGTCCCTTATTGAGAGGATGGATGACAATTTCCAATATAAATAATAAACATGATTTTTCTATAATCCATAAACCATTACATACAGACATTACAATTCATAATAGTTCGATCCGCTCATTCAGTCATAAATTAGCAGCTTTAAATAGTCTGATACTCGAACTTTCAACAGTTCCATTAAATATTAATAATTCCAACAAAGAATTGAATAACATAAAAGAAATTGCAGTTAAGATTAATTACAATCCAAATTTAATTGACAATATCATAAATAAAAAGAAAATAAAACATCCGTTAAACAAGTATTTCCTTCTGTTAAAAATCGAAATAAATAATTCAATAGCTTAACATACTGTGCACCACCATCCTTATAAATCAATTTTTTTTTAGAAACTGTAGACATGAATAATTGCTTAAAAACGGATTACAATTTATCAAAACGCATTAAAAATAACAAATCTAAAACTTCAAAATTAAAGAAATCGGGAGTTCATAAATTAACATGTGATAACTGTGATAAAATTTGTATCGATAGGACTTTTGAAAATTTTAAAACTAGAAACTTCAGAACACAAATGTAGCTATGACAACAAAAAATTAGTACTACTTAACACTCTGGCTGCCAGAAGGTATTTAGCACATTTTTCTAAAGGGCCTTGTCAGTCAAATAAGACTGACAACTATTTACAAGTTTCAAGCCTTGTCAGTCACATCAGACTGACAGCATATTATATTTTTCAAGCCGTGTCAGTCGTATTTGTACAAGGTTATAGGTAGTTTTAATGGATGGGAATATTCTGTGGCCTGTAGGAAACATGCTAATAATGTTGGCTTGGCTTGGGACACATGTTTCAATGAGATATCTTTATTACGAAATGTATTACAAAGTCTTATCTTATATGTCGAAAAAAATAACTAATAACTAAGGAAATAAAAAGAATAAAAACACAAACTTTAGTTTATAATGATGGTTTATGTATTACCACCATGAATGCGAACGTGACATTCATAACAAATTGTAGGCTTATTGTCGCAACCATCGCAATAAGTCTTCACTTTCCTCACTTTCTTTCTTGCCTCCGATCTTGGTAAATTTTTTACTAAATTGTCATAGCAACTTACACAATTGCGACGATCTTTTGTGCCTCCTGCATTCCTCTTTTTGAGCAAATGTTTGACTTTTACCGCCTTCACACGCTCTCTGTTTTCCAAACCTAATAAGTTTCTGCAAATTTTTTCACGAAATGCTGTTATTGTTATTTTGGTTTTGGTTTGTAATTTATAAATTATATGAGCGTTGACAATGGCAACTCCAGTCAATAATTCGAATGCTACCTTTCGATACCACTTTATTCCTTTTCTTATAGATGTGCAGTACGAAGACAGCTGATCAGATTTGTCTATTCCAATTTTGCCATTATTGTAATCAACTATAACAGCTGGCTTTTCTCTCACTGGTTCTTCTTCTGATAGTAATCGACGCCTTTTGGTAGGCACAGGACACTTGTCTAAATTGTGCAAGGTTGAAAGCATGAGGACATCTTTGTTTTTTTTAGGTTTCCATTTTGATACCACGATTCCCTCATTTGATTCTAGTCCATAAAATTCATCGATGTTTAGTTTTCGATTTAGCACCTATTTTGGTATATATTTTCTATTTTTGCGTAATGTACCGACTAGATGTGTTTTTTTCGAAAGCAAGTTTTTGGCCAGAGGGATGCTGGTGTAAAAATTATCGGTATATAATATGCGGCCTTCTTCTAAAAGCCCCTCACATAAATTCATTACTACCTTTTCAGCTAAACCAGAACCAGAACCCTCATATTTACCGCAATAAATTTGAATTTTCCAGGTAAATCCATCAGGTGAACATATTTTGAACAGCTTTACTCCATATTTATGCCTTTTTCCTGGAATATACTGACGAAATGACAGGCGTCCCCGCCATGGAACCATGCTTTCGTCTATAACCATTTTTTTGCCTATTGTATACACTTCTTGAAAAGTACTTTGAAGTAAATTCAGTAATGGGTTTATTTTTCGCAGTCTGTCATTTTCATTTGGTATACTGTTGTCGGAAAAGTGCAACATTCTAAGTAAAATTTCGAACCGATTACGAGTCATCTGTTTGCTTACTATGTTTTCATAAAGAGGATCGGTTGACCAATAATCACTTAGTTTTGGTCGAATATTTAGGCCCATCCAAATAATAATTTTTCAATTTCTTCGATATTAGTATCTTATCAACTATGTAATCTTGAGGATCTACTTAATACTGAATTGCTTATTACACTTTGTGCATATCTATTCGTTTCCGTTACAATTAAATTCAAGACATCCTCGTTCAAAAATAATTTGTACACTTCCATTGGGGTTGCATCGACAGAAATATTTTTTTGAATTCCAGCCTGTCCAACAAATGTTATATCAGCTTGCTTTCCCTCGTACACTTGCCACTGCATTTCAGAAATACCTACATTATGATTTGCATTATGTTCATCATTATCCTCACTTTCCATAATCTCATCATTCGGTTCAACGTCTTCATAAGCTGTGATATCAAGATCTGACTCACCAGTAGTATCATCAGAGCTTCCTGGAGCATATTCTGAATCTGAGTCGGTAGCAAAGGGGTCGTCATCATCACTTTCATAATTTTCCCAGTATGCATTTAACTCGGCTTCTGATAATTGCCTTTTTCGATTCCTATAAACGTAAGAACGAATAAGTACAAAAAATAATATATTTTAGATACTTACATTGTTATAGAATAATTATTATTATGCTGTAACCACAAACCATATACGTTGTAACCTCACAAATTACACTACATAATCGACTGACATGGCGCCATAACAGAACTTGTCTCTGCTACGCCGCGTCAGTCTTAAAAGACTGACATGACAACAGATTTGATATCGTTACCTGTATGCGAATAGATACATATAAGAAGCTTCGTCCTACTTTATCTAGATGGCGCAGAGCACGCCTGGCCTGGCAGAAAAGTTTCACTTACGATAGGTGGCTCAAACGGTGAAGTGAGTGTCAGTCAAATGTGACTGACATGGCAGCCAAAGTGTTAAATCATTTATTAGAATACCAACAAACTTTCAACCCAAATTTTGAAATTTTGCATGTAAATATTTTAGAAGCTCTTGAGATATATAAAAATAAATATTCAGGCAACCGTCTTAACGACCAAATACTTAGATAGGGAATTCGACATGTATCGAATATCAAAAGCACGGAATAAAAATAAAACACAATTTATACCCAAAATAAAAGTAGGTAACAAAATCGATCTCGCCCACAATGCTGAGGTGAGATGACGCAGCTAAAAAATAAGGGTTTTGACTAAAATATCACTTTATTTTGCAAAGTTAACATCTTGAAACCAATTAAAGTATCGTAAACAATTAACCTACTCGTCAGGTTTTGTGGTTTGAGAATACATTTCGACACAAAAAGCGCATTCCTCGTCAGCATCATTCATATCATCTGAAGAGTCATCCAATGTTGGTGCTTCCAGATCTTCGTCTGAGGACGAGTCATATTTGGAAGTTTCTTATTTTTTTTTTCTTAGTTTTTTTTTATGGGTGAGAAAACCTTCAAAAGGCGCTTGGCGTAAAAGTTGTAGGTTGCCAAACAGTGTGGGATTTGTACCTCACTAAAAACCCACCCATAAGGAGCATCGACTACTGGGGTCATTAGCTCTTGATCATTAGCTCTTGTTACTACATTTTATATATGTTACTACATTTATATTTTCAGATTTTGTCGAATAGTTTGATGCACTTCATATATTCTAAGGTGTTCTTTATATTTTCGTTATTCAGGTTCTCTTCTAGTTTATGTTTTATGTCATATTGATGTCTTTGCGGATTGAATGTGTGACATTCATTGATAACATGAATTACTGACATAATCACATTACACTGATCACAAATTGGTGCTGGGTCGCCTTTCAGAAGATGTTGATGGGTGAGACTTGTGTGTCCTGTACGAAGTTTTCTTGTTGGTCATTTCAGATTTCTTGGCTTTCTTCTGCTGATGTTTTCTTCTTTCTCTGTTATTTTAGCTACTTTTATCTTTTTCTAGTCACTGTAGTTAAAATTTCTGTCACCTGCTTGCTTCTTCGTCGAACCGGATCAACTTTAGTAGAAACAACTGGAACAGGCGAGGTCTTAGCTAGTATTTTTGTCGAAGGTAGGCATAGGAATAGCTGCATTATTTTCTGCAGGCAGTTCATTTTGTTTTTCTGATAGACTTTCACCTATGGTCTGCCCATTGCAGCAAGGTTGTTGAACGTCAGTTAAATATCAGTTAAATATCTGAGAACTGGCATCAAGATGTTGTTCATTTTTAACTGCGACAGCTACTTCAGGGATATCAGATGTGTTACTATTTTCAGTCAAATAGGCGTCATCTGGGATAGCAGAAAGGTTAAAAGGCACTACTCCTGTAGCCTTAAATGCTGAAGTTCCATTATTTTCGACCTGGGTTATTTTTAATAGATAAATTACAAGCTGAATAGTAGTTTAATTTCAAGGACCTGAAGAAACATCCATCTAGCGATTGCAAAACTGTGATGCGTGTCTTGACAATAATATGATATTGTGTTCAATACAGTATTCTAGCATCTCAACGTTACTGCAGTGTGAAGCATGACTATCAAGTAATAACAAAACTGTTCCTGTTGGCTTTCTGGGAACAAACTGAACCTCAAGCCATCGGACTGATATGTCACTATTGACATAGGCCAACTTTAGCGACAAGTAGACCAAGGATCCTGGGGGCATTCCTGTTTTTTTGCCTTATATGACGCAGGTAGAAGGAATAAAAACGCTTTCAGCCGGTGCGCCTAATGTGGAGGAGGGTTCAATTTTCTTCTTTGTAGAGTGGTTGTCGGTACCCCAAAATTTCGAGCAGATTTATTCACTACCATTTCATTTTCATTAATTCTTGATTGGATTCTGTTAACTGTTGCTCGGTCTAAACGGACCTGGAGAAACGTCTAGTGCGCTTGTTGGTTGGCATACTGGAAAGAGAAAGAACTGTCACTAATATTAACGAGCCATCGCACCTCAGTAATAAGTCAGCCGTCTATCCTCACTTTGAGAGGAGAGATGACGCACCACAAAAGCTGAACACATTTTAAAATATTCGCCATTTTGAGGTCATACAGTAAAGCTAGAAAGTTTTTACTTACTTGAAACGATAACTTCCTGAAATTATTGTTAAAGTGAATGTTCACCGGCGCGACTTGGCAGTAGGAAAAAAAACGTCCCAACTGGATCACAGAATAATTAATATTGTGATAGGCCTTTGACCAGTAAACTCAGATGCTGCGGTGGCTAGTTTACTATGTACTGATGGACGTTATTGGCGTCTCCACTCATCTTGTAACAGTAAAATTGACTGATTCCCGTTACAGAGTTCACCAAAGTTCACCTCGATTGTATAAACAATGCATCATGAATAATTATATTATGTACTAATTGATAATGGGTATTTTATTTGGTGATTAATTGGTTATAATTGGTATTACTGTGTATGCAGCCAGTAATACACCTTAAAGTATGTTGGATTTTAGTTTGGGTTTAGTTCTGAATGAATAACCAAATAATTCAGTCGGTAGAGACAACTTGTTAAATTCGGATTTGACAATAACAAATGTAAAAGATAGCGTCTTCCTTTGTGAACAAGTTTCACTCGTGTAGGTCGTTATGGTTTCTTTTTTAAAAGGTATGTAGTCAAAAGATATTAATCAAAAATTGTTATGCAATAATAGAAATTCCTTAATTTATTATTATGTTGATTGCGATTTCAGAAAACATATTATGTGTACCTCGTATTATATATTGAAAGCACATTCTCGCTCTTCAATGTTTGTTGGCATCGGCCTAACGCATTTGCCAACAGTTTGCGTTGTCGTGTGGAAATATATGGCTTTTACTACTAGATACACAATGAACAATTCTGTACAGACAGGCGTTTTCTCTTCTAACCATATGAAGATCTTAAACAATAACTATCATTGTGCAAACTACAGATTGGTTGCCACCTACCGTTATTCACACTAAGATTCTTCAACCTCAGACTCGGTGCATATTTGCGCTTTTAGGCGTTGCCTCTAACGCCAGGCAATCTTGCCTCCTGACAACTACCTACAGAAGTTTTTCCACCCTAAGACTACCAAATAGGTGGAGAAATAAAAGACAGATGTCACTTACCAAAGCTCAAGTTTAATAACTGACTCAGTTTTGTCAAGTAAATCTTACAAAGTCAAGATAGTACAACTACTACGTACAAGTGTATAATAAAATTAGAAAAATTACGAGAAATTCCCCCAAATGTTCTAAAATCCCATAAATCCTAACCACAATTTTTCATAGGTAAGAGAAATTCCCCCTCGATTGAATGATATACAAAAAATATATTTACAAATATCCCAAGTAAAAATATATATCCCGTACCTTTACAACCAATGTATCCCTCCCCAGTAGTAACGCAGTCCCTGAGTACCACAATTTGTACGAAAGAGTTATGACAGGCTGTCCCCTGAAGTATCCAATGGCACTTTAAAGTGCTACAAATTCCTTTATTGAAATCCTATATAACCCCCCTAGTGAAATTCAATAATTTCCCCCAATTGAAATCCTACGTCACAGCCTGGATTGTTCGTTGGGTATAAATATGTACAAACCAGTATTTACATACAAATGAAATTTCTCAATCGAGTACTCAATTACCTGATAAAAATGAGAAAACTGTATACTTGAGTCTCGAATATACTATAGGGTTGAATCAATACAGTATACCATACGCATCTATGGCACAGAATAACGTTTACGCAAATAAATATTAAATTTGAAAATATTAAAATATAATATGGCGCAATAATTTCATATGACCTCATACGCTTACTACCACCAACTCGAATAACTCAAAATATAAAAATTGAATAGCCACAGTAACATTCACATAACCTTACAATGGGTGTAGGTTATCACCATTCCACATTCGCAACTTATAAATGATAAGACAGCTATAATCTAATAGTATATGTTGATCATAGTGATTAATACTTGATCAACATGAGTATGGTCATAAACTGCCTACCACAAGATGCTAACAGTAACGGATAAAACAATGTTCTACAATATACACCGACTGATATTGTAGGCAAAATGTACTTTACATAAAGGAATCAAAGTGTAAATCCTGCGTGAAACCCACAATCTATTATGCGATGACTGTTAGCGGTGGCTACCAACTCCTACTCCTGTAGAAAGCTGTACGAACCCATATCGTACTCCTCAAGTCCACGTTGAAAATTCAAATCTTCTCCCATATGACTTGGTCTAATTAAAAGTTGACCCATACGGTATCCCACGTTGGAGTTATTTAAAATAATAACTGAAGCCCAAATCCAAGGGAGAAACGAGAAGAGAAAGAACGATGAGAAAGAAAGGTGAGAAAAAGCGAAGAGTAAGGATAAGAACCCTAAAACGAGGAACATGTTGATATTCTATACACTTCCTGACAGTCTATATGCCCAAAATGAAATATCTATCTAAACTTTACCCCCCCCCCCCTAATCGATTGACTTTCTCTGACAACCATATACCCTGTACGAGTAATTCTCATTAATGATCCCTAAACTATAATATCTCATAAACTCCTACAAGTAAGACTTCTATTATTTATAAAGCTTAATCAGTTAATATTAATATTCCTTAAAATTACTGGCAAAAGTTAACGAATGAACTGCTATATTTCAAATTTGATCAAAAAAAATTATCATGCTATTTGTGCTTAATATATTCATTATCCTTTTTTTACATTTTACAAAAAAAAATACCAACTTATATGAAGTCAATCACTAAGAACCTAGCTATAAAACTAGTTGACCTCCAATTAACAAAAAAAATACATTAGCCAAAGAAAATATGGTCGATATCACTAGAATATTCAACTTTATACAAAAAAACTGAAATATTTCTTACCAATTGGCCAGATCGGGTCCTAATGTTGGTTGCGGTTATACAAATAATATAATTTAATTTTTTAAGTGAAATTTTAAATTTTAACGATAAATTTTAATTTTAAAATGAAGTTTATAAGTTTAATGAATAAACTGGGATTAGATACCCTATTATTTTAAATGTAATTAAAAATAATAAATTAGTATTAGCTATGTCTTAAAAATTCAAAATTTTGGCGGTATTTTAGTCTTTTCAGAGAAACCTGTTCTGTAAATGATAATCCACGATTTAATTTATTTATATTATTAATTTGTATATCATCGTAATTAAGTATTTTATTAAAATTATTGATATTTAAGATTTAAAATTAAAAAATTAATCAGATCAAGGTGCAATTTATATACAAGTAGAAATGGGTTACAATAAAAATATTTTTAGAAATTTTTTTTATTCGAGGTTTGAATTTGGATTTGATAGTAATTTTAATAAATTAATTAATTTGATTTTGGCTCTAAAATATGTACATATCGCCCGTCGCTTTCATTTAATATGAAATAAGTCGTAACAAAGTAGATTTACTGGAAATTGGCTTTCCACGGGTCTATCTATTTTCTATTTTGTAGGCCTCTTTCAAATTCGTTCATCGGCTTCGATCTTGCGCAACTCGATACCAGTTCAGGCCAGCGACCTTCTTTATCTCGTCGTACCATCTTTGCTGGTGTCTTGCAACACTCCTCCTCTCTGCCCAAGGTCTCTATCTGGTGACATACCCGCTCCAGTTTTCCGTATGCCTGGCCACGTGCCCTGGCCATTGCCATTTTAGGGAACCAATTCTTTTTATTATATCGAAGACTTTGGTTTTTTCTCGTATCCAAGTATTTGTTTTATGGTCTCTCAGGGAAATTCCCAAAATACGTCTTTCTATGGCTATTTGATGTACTTTCAAATTATACGGGTCTATACTCTCCAACAACTCGTAAAAATCTTCAGCGATAGCCGGGAAATATGTTTCACACGTCGGTCATCCCTTAATATACGGTGAAATATTTAATTATTTCATCCGAACATGTGGTATAAAATTTCAACCGCTTACACCATTAAATACCCAATGAACAATGCCTGTCCACTAACAAACTAAAACCCTCGTGTTTAATCCAGCCAGCCAATCAGAATACACTCGAGATGTCAAATCGTTCATTAACCAATAACGTTGCGATAGTTATACGCCACAGATCAACATATGCATAGATGCGTTACAAAGATATGTATCAGGGGTAGTGCGTTCAAAGTAAGACCACAGGGACAAAATAAATACTTTGACGTTTGTTTATAGTTGTACGATATTATAAATAATTTCTGTAAATAGATGACATTGGATTTCCTAATATTCATTTAAAGTCAAAATAATGTTAAATTGAACGAAGAATTATATTTTAAAGTTTCTGTAACTAAATTCGCACAACGACAAAATTGAAACGTATCATGGTTTCAAAATGTTGTAGAGTAAGTTACACTGCCGGATATTCTATTTACTTAGAATAGGAAGTAACATTTCATTCAATATTTGTAGAAATGGAGAATGACATCAGAAACGGAAAATTTAGATGGTAACTAATAAATAAATAAAAAAATAACGAGAGTGTCATTTAAATCCATCACTCGTTGCTTAACTGTCGTTATAAAAATCGAGCTATTTATTTAATACTGCGTCTTTTTTCCGCGAAAACGATCACCAGCGGCTTCTACGACTAGATGACGCAATATGATTAAACGATTTACGAATTGCTTCCATGTCCTTCATATTCATCAGATTCAGCTTCATTTGATGTGTACCCATACGCGGATCTTAAAGGCCTTCTACTATGGTAAGGCAATAGCCAAAACTTGAGTTTATGTTAGGACAAAAATCAAATTAAACAAAAAACGAGTTTCATTTAGGTATTAGTACCGGAATTTCCCAATCAATTTCTCAATACATGTAATTTTTGGAATCCTTGTACAATGAATAGAATTTTTATTCAGATTTAAATAGTTGAATAAATAACAAAAAACTTAAAATTCCATTTCGAGCAAATCAAAGGCAATAAAAAAGGAAATCAGTGTACTTGAGAATTTTTCTATTGTCAAAACTTTTGTTATTATGTCGCTTAAACTGAGGAAAACCAACTTATTTCATGTAGGAAACGATTTCCCCTATGAATTTGTTTATCAATCCATTCCGAAGAAAATTAGAAAAATTGAAAAGGAAATAATTTCATGAGCCCGCCACTGATAAGTTCTGATGTTATGAATGGAAAACGCCTCCCAAGCTCACCTTTCCTAATCAGGAGGTACTTTTGAAAATAATGCTTGCCCATTTTTCAACCTTTATCCAATTTCCGAAAACAATTGTGGGCTAGGGAGTTTCCGCCATGGATAGAACCGTCAGGGAGTCGGAGAAAATCGGGGAAATGAAAGTAAGTTAGCGTGTTTGTGCAGTTTCCCAACAGATTCGGGTAGAAGTTAGACAACTAACAAATCCTCAGCTCTCTTGATGTATTACGCGTCAAGACGACGCCAAAACACTTTCGAATTTCCACCGAGACGTTTGATGGTGAAAATTCACTCAAGTTTTTTTAAGTAGTAGTAGAAACGTTTTCCTATTTCTATATTCACCGGTGTGTATAAGGGAAAAGATTTCCATAATATAAATTTATACCAACTATACTGGCAGTAAACTATTGATTTTCACGTGAAATGTGCTATAACCAAACATAAATCATTTGATTTCATTTTGACAATGATTTGATGAAATTCATGGCACTTGCTTAGAAAGGTACTTAGTGGGGTACGGTGGGGAAGTCCGAGTATACAGAGCTGTTCAATCCATACAGGGCCTGCAATCTGAGACTAGTGATCTAGTATTGAGTTATCAGAGTAATTAATTATCAGTGTTATAATTAAGCGTAATATAGTGTGAAATTACCGATTAGGCGATATTCAGAATTTTTCTCATTGATTCATAATCCCATCAACCATTTTAGATATTAGAGAATGTTACCGGGTCCAATCAGTAATTCAGATTTGTAGGTTCAGAACTGGCTGATTAAAAGTACTTGGTTAAACAATGTTCGATTTATTTGCCCAAAACATAACACTTCACTAATATTTACATAAACATAGTATGTACGGAAATATATTTAAATATAATATTAGTCGATATTCAGTAACCTTGCGAATTAGATGTAACGAATGTGGGGGGTTTGGTAACAGCGTAGCGAGACCTAGTGAACTAGATGCAAGGCAGTTATGTGAACTCCCTAGAAATACGTCCCATAAACATCCACTCCCGGACTGATTATGTCCGCGGTTGGGTGCGAAGTAGGACATTCCACATCCTCTGTTATTCCGACAGGACCTCATCGTATCTCGCGTCTCGCATTTCGCGCGTACTCTCCTTCCTCTTGCTCTAATTCTGTGGGAAATTTTTCGTCCTTAGCATGCCATTTATGATTGTTAGGCATGATACACCTTTTTTCGGCATATTTTGCTGGACTCTGTTTGTTATTCCGTCGAATCTGAGAGCTTACGTAAATTTTAGTATCCCAGGAGTTCTTGATCGTCCTCCTATATGTAGCGCGCGGTGTTGTCTTCTACAGTGCCTGAGAAATCCATGTCCTCGTCGGGATGTTCGTTCAGTGTAAATTGAATTTCCCGCGTGTGTTTAATCTCGTTTGCGTTTTCTTTATCGGCGTAGGCCATGCTGTTTGCCCCATGTATCAGCGGCATCGATTTTTGTCTTCTCTTAGGATTTTCGCCATGTACCATATGCCCGGCTTTTGAGGGTCTACCTAGTTCAATGATCACTTTATTTTCATACTTTGCTCCTGTATTCTTGTAGTTTTTGTTGTATTTCTACCTTGATTTCCCTGACTCTTCTTAATTCGTCTGGATTTCGTGTCCTTTGTGCTCTCCTCTTGATTCGGTTTTTCTCCCTTATAATTTTTTTAAATCGTCGTTTATGTTTTTAAACTTGCCGTATTCGTCCACCACGGTCGTTGTGGAACTTTGTTCTATCGTCTCTGATAGTAAGTAACAGACTTGCTCTTCTAGGGTTCCGGCGTTTGTTATATCTGTAATGAGTCTTATGAGCTGTCCTGCTATTCTTCAGAATTTCGTCCAATATGTCTTCTTCCTTATCTTTGGCCGTTGCCTACGGTCAGGATGATAGGTGCGTGGCGTCGCCGCCTTCGATGGTACTGATATTTGTCGGTATCGCTATGTCTTACGACACGGCGATGTCTATGACATCGGGCCGTCATTCTGCCGGTGAATAGTCCGTCAGTCTTGCGGGGCCTATAGCCTGACAGGACGGGTGTTTTTCTATGATTTTCTCCAGATTTCGTCTTTGTCTGTTTCTTCTTGTGCCGTACCACGCAGGGACTTGGCATTTAAATCTCCTATTAATATGCGTTTTTTACCATCTGGATAACACATCTTCCTTGTGTACAGTGGGAGTCAGGTCTAACGTATGCATATATTATTCTAATATACCTGTTTATAGTTTACATTAATATTAAAGTCGCATCCATATTTAGTAATGCGTCCGGTGTGATGACTTGGTATTGGCATAGCTCTTTCTCTGCTTTTTTCATTCCCACTGTGTTCCACGAGCCGATATTTATCTGATGAGATGAATTGTCCGTCATTGATTAGCTCGTTGTGCTATTAATGCAGTTATGAGTATTTGCATACTCTGCTACATACTCATATTATCGTTTGAGGCGCTCTGTGTGGGTGCCTTTTTCATTACTTCTGAGTATCCCTTTTCATCGCTTGTGCGTAGCTAGTTCCGGGTGCTACTGCACTTGGTTTGTCTGTTTTTGTATTGTTTTCTACCCTCTCCGGTTTTCTCGGGAACCCCCTTTAGTTAACGGGGTGCTCCTACGTATCTTACGCAGTGTTCGTCCATGTTACACGTGCTTTAACCATGATGAAAGCCTTGCAACCTGTAACATTGAACGAGTCCGTCGTACTTTTTGTGTTCTACCGCATTTACCTTTCCGTACCTTACATTTTTGTTAGTCTGGCTCTTTTACTACCACGTAAATTGGTAGTAATTTCCTTGGTCTGTCACTGTTTTGCAGTTACTATACTTTTTTCGGTTCCATACCTAGTTCCTTTAGGTCTGTTTCGGTCTCCTCCGATAGTGTTCACCTCTAGTCCTTTTATGACTAGTTTTCTTTCATTTTCCTCCGCGAGTGCGTTATGTGTACTACTCAATTTTCTGATACTCGCGCAGTAGAGCTTTCGCGAGGGTAGTGTGGTTATTGGTGGAGACAGATGTCCGGGTATTGATGGCTCAGCATCCACTTGAAGCGACGCCAGCGCTTTTTTGGGGTACTAACTGTATATTCATTACCAGAAGGATTTTTTTACTACTGCATATTCTCAGTTATATGGAAAAGTACAGCTTTCACATTCAGTTTGCTATAATCCATATTTCACACTGAGGTGCCTGACGTTTGGGCTCATCTAACTTAGGGATTAAATACTAGTGAGTGAATTTTGGGTGACTTATTCCTAGTCCAATTATCATGATCGATGTGTGTTCAATCTTGGCCACAGCTTGACACTTTGTTTCAATTCACGTAATTTAACTGATGATTATTGAGGCTTGTTTTATCAACTGAAATTGATTGTATTGGAGGCTATTATAGCCCTAAGGATTACACCGTTCACTAGTTGTACACTCTCAGGTAGTAGTATCTTTAAGTATCTATCCGATTATTTGTTGCTTCGCTAACCCACGTGGGATGTGACCGATAAAAATATATCCCTTAGTTGCAGTACATTTGACTACAAATGTATTTACCTAGGTCGGAATTAATAACAGCATCCCCAACGCCATTGGTAGTCCAAGATGCATTTGTGGAAAATAGTAGACATCAAATATATGGAACTTTCCGAGGTAATACTGTTGTATTATACAGGGTATCCCAGGAATGAGAATTCGTCATAAGCCGCAACCATTCTGTAGGATATGTTCTTTGAAACAAATCAACTCATAATATCATTTTAAATAAACTGGAGCAAATCATTCTCTCATTTTTTCTTCTGTTTACACTTTTCCTCGATTTATTCTTCTCCTGTACATGTCTAGTATGGATCTACGTTTGTCATAATCTTGAAAACATCACAACCACATTGTTTTCCTGAAACCAAGCTATGTATGGGTCATAGTTTGGTTCATCAGAATACTAGCAATTCCTCACTTCTATTTCTTCTAACTTTTAGCAAATCTTCCTATCCTTTTCTTCTTCTCTTTACACTCTTTCTCGATTTCTTCTTTTGCTGTACATGCCTAGTATGGATCTAGGTTTGTCATAATTATCTTAAAAACTTCACAACCAAATTGGTTTTCTGAAACCAAATTATGTATAGATGATAGTTTGGTTCATCAGAATATAAGAAATTCCTCCCTTTTATATCTTATACTTTTTAGCAAATCTTTCTATCCTTTTCTTTTACTCGTTACATTCCTCTTCGATTTCATTTCTTCCTGTACATGCCTAGTATGGGTCTAGGTTAGTCACAATTATCTTAAAAACCTCACAACCACATTGTGTTCTTGACGCCAAGCTATGTATGGGTCACAGTTTGGTCCAACAGGTCACAATCAATTTATTGACAATAGAGACCCCTTTACCGATTTAATTTATTTCATATGGGATGCCATTAACTGTCGGGTTTACCTTGCTAGCCTTCCCATCCCTAATTACTATATTGTGTTAACTCCTCAATGGATGAATTCACGACCAAATGTTTTATTTTATTTTATCACTTATATACATATAGGTTTACTTCCCTTGGTTTCTGACTGGCTGGGGAATAGATCCAACCCTTAACTCACTTCTCTTTAGACAAGCAGTGGGGGGTGTTTGCTACTAATCTAAGTTAGATGATTCTTTGAAATTTTGAATTTAATTAATGTATTAATTATAATCGCAACTGTCACTTCATTCTTAAAAAATGTTTTCTCTGAAATTTCAATAAACTATTGTAATATTTTCATTCATTTTTGAACATGATATTTTGATTCAATGTTCACATCACGTTGTAATTTTAGCCACTAGTTGTAGTCTTGTATTCCGGCATATTATAGCCACCATCTATTAACTTCAAACATGTCATCATTTTAGACAGAATATCATTTAGTTGAGAATTTTAAATTGAAAGTTCTAACATGAGAAATATGATTGTATACCCTTATTAAAGGGATATTTTAACATATTTCAATTAATTACAAATGTTGTAACATCAACCATTTTATTTGATTGTGTGTAGCAAGTGCAAAGTTTCATGTTTTTGAGACACCAGTTGTATTTTTTTTTTGTTAAATTTTTTGAATATTTTCAAATTTTTCATCTATTCTAACTTTTATTGGAGAGCTTTCATGATGACCTGACGACTGAAAGCGCTTACCTTGATTTTTTAATAAACTACACACTCAGTACTCGTCGTTTCGTTCACTCAAATTAGTATGAGATTTACCAACTGACACAGTAATTTATATACATTGATACTCATCATAACCTCAAATATAGAAAATATGGTATATTTGAACCCTATCACTAGCCATCTACATATAGTCATATCGTGAATAGATGTTTTTTTCATTGGTGCCTCATTTTACCTATTTAAATCACTCCTCAGTGTGTTAAAATCGAACTTTCAAACACGCGCGTTTTTTAAAAATTCCATGGTAACAACAACAACTCGAGAAACGTAAGTCTAAATGACAACTTTTTGATTATTGTACCTTGCAACGTCAAATGTGTAATAGTATATCACACACCAAGCGACTAAAGTGGGCCATTCTATCCCGCGGGTGGTGTTTGATTCCTGAGGATGGAGCGCAGCGGAACTTGAGGGAAGCAATCCACCTAAGGGATTAATGTCACTTCAGTCGAGAGGTGTATATGCTATTTTTTGCAATTCCTGTAATTCTACATAAATTTTTAATAAAAATTAATACTGAAATTGACTGTCTCGACCCTTACTTCGTGGAATATGCTCATATTAGTGTTTTTAAATGAAACTCAAGGTCTCTAGTTAATTACACAATATAATACAAGTTATTGAAAATTCTAAAAAATTGACAATTGTTTCGATAAATCAATATCATCGTCAGAATGACAGAAATTACATTTCATTTTATGCCTACCTGATGTTTAGTAGTTATTTTTGGCTAGACCAAGAAGTAACCTAACTTGTGATTGGCCAAATATATGTTTATAGAAAAAGAAGAAGATGTGATATTACAAGTATTGAAGCTTAGATATTATTAGCCCTATGGTGATATCCTGGATATCATTTTTCCAATTAAGATCAGTATAACTGTGCAATGATATAGAAAACCAGGAAAACTATATCTGCTGATCTTTACAATTATCACTTAAGAAGACAGTTTATTAGTGGAGAATTCCCTAGATTTAACTGTTCATTGACAACTTCATATTGTGGGTTTCTTAAATGTCTTCTAATTTCCAGTTCTTCAAGGAAATCCAGTTCTTGTTTCTTTTCACAAATATGCAGTACTTCTAGTTCTGTGTTAGGTGTCAATGAATGATTGGTGTCAAGTAGATGTTTTGCGTAGTGGGATTTATCTGGTTGTTGTAATCTGTATGCTCGTAAGTGCTCACTGTATCGTATTTCAAAATTCCTAAGGGTCTGACCCAAATAGATAGCATTACATTCTGGACATTTGAGTTTATATATACCTGACTTCTTTAATAGTGGTATTTTTGTTTTTACATTCAACAATTTTGTACTAACGTTACTTTCTGTTTTAAAAGAAATTGTTGTATTCGTTGCTGAAGATATTATCTTTGAAATATTATTAGAAATATTTTCTGCATATGTGATGGTTTTATAAGTTTTAATTTCATCAGCTTGTTTAGGATATATTAGTTGTAATGCCACTTTTTCCTCTTTTTTACTAATTAGCTTATTTATCATATCTAATGGATAACCGTTAGATGTTGCTATTTGTCTAATTGTATTAATCTCTCTATCAAAATTACATTTGTTCATAGGAACTGAAAAAGCTCTATGTATGATTGAATTATATGCTGCTAGTCTGTGTGACACAGGGTGGTTAGAATTGAATGGAATTGTTACATCAGTTTGTGTTGGTTTTCGGTAAATTGAATAATCAAGTACATTATTAACTCTTTGAATTTATAAATCAAGAAAATTGATTGAGCTATTTTCTTCAATTTCTAATGTAAATTTAATTTTCGGGTGTAAATTATTGATGTGGTTGAAAAATACATCTAATTGTCGTTCACTACCCATAAAACAAGCTAATATGTCATCTACATATCTATACCAAAATAAAATATTTTTCGAAATATTACTTTCAAATATCTTTCTTTCTAAATTGTCCATAAAAATGTTCGCTAAAATAGGTGATATAGGGCTTCCCATTGGTAAACCTTCATTTTGAATATATATCTTATTGTCAAAAGTGAAATAATTCTGATTAATGCATACATCAAATAAATTAAGTATATCTGATATTATTCCTGGATTAATATTTTTATCTTCTAGTAATTTTCTTACAAGTATTAGACATTCTTTAGGAGGAATTTTAGTAAACATGTTAGTTACATCGAACGATATGAGTTTATAGTTATCTTGTAAGTGGATTGCTTTCAACTTTTTGATTAGTTCTATTGAATTTCAAATTGAGTACTTAAATTCATATCAGTAAGTATTGAGTATATTGTTGAGCTTCTTTGCCAATATATTATTAGGAGCATTAACATAAGAGACTACAGGTCTAATTGGTTTCGTTATTTTATGTAATTTTACTGTTCCATATAATTGTGGACAATGAGGATTCTTATGTATGATAGACCTCTTTTCGTAATCATTTAAAAGATAATTTGAATTATTAACAATATCCCTTACATTATTAGAAAACTTCTTTGTTGGGTCTGCTTCAAGAACTTTTACATCGCTGGATTCTATAAAGTTATATACTTTGGAATTGTAATTTTCAGTCGTCAAAATGACAGTAGCGTTCCCCTTATCAGATTTTGTAACTGTTAGGTTATTATTCTCAATCTTCTTTTTTATTGCGTTTAAAACTGAAATGTCATTTTTTGTTTGACGTTTAACTTTTGAAGGTTCAATATTTTTGATTAAATTGGCAATTTTTAATTTCTCATAAAGAAAATTATTTGAATTAGATTTTAAAGCTATTTCTGACTCTGTAGCTATAATTTGTTTAATATTATTCGTAAATTTAGGTGCTATGCTGTACTTTAAACCTTTATTTAAAAATTCTATTTCACTATTTGTAAAATTAGTGTCTGAAAGGTTTTCCAATCGTGGTGCAAAGTGTGTTGGTATGTAGGTACTTACAGTTTCATGATGTTTTGAGTATTGAATTTTATGTTGTGTGTGTTCAAGATTCTGTAGCTTCTTTTCTTGTTTCTTAAATTTCATATGCTTCATCGTGCTGACATTAATTAATACTACTTAGGATGGATTTTTACGAAACTTGGCTGGGCATCGAGGAGGATTTTTATTAAATGAAACTTGGCTGGGCATCGAGGACGAACTTCCATTTTTATGTAGTAATCATATAATATAATAATAATATTTTACGATTTCAAAGTGCATCAATAAAAAAATAGCGTAAATGATTCGTAGATAACTGGTCTTTCAAACACTCCGGCTGCGCTGTCGGGCTCCGAAAATCGCGCGTGTTTGAAAGACCTTTTTATTCACTTATACTTTAATATACTATTCTTTCTCTTCATATTTTCGACTGTTATTGTAGGAATGCTGTATATGAGAAAACTAACTATGAAGAATTGTCGTAAATAAATCATTTTTGGAAAACAACGAATTGTTTCACCATAAACTGTGCATGACATTAACATCATTTATCTTTATTACGCCATTTCACTACCAAAATTTATTCAGCTTTGAGCTAATCACGTATATAGGGAACAACCCTTTCCAGTTTAGAGGTATCGATCTATCTAAATGCTTGCTTGAATTTCCTTTCAATTGATACCTGCTAGGGGGCAGGGGTAGAAAAGGGATAAACAAAATTAGAAAATTAATTGTTTTTGTTTTGCGTTATTCTTCTAACAATACTCCATTTTCGATTGTAAGGTACCTAAGATCATAAAATAGGCATCCTCTCTCAATTTGTTGACTCTTGCTACTTTTACCAGCAAATATTGCACCTTTGAAATTAGGGTTTCTCCGTGATTTCCAGTTATTCTGAATTTTTGTATTTACTTTTGTCAGATACTCTTGATTGGAATTAATAAAATTATAAGTAGTTCAGTCATAATATTCTCATCTCTGGTAGCGATAGCAGCTTGCAAATGGCGTTGTTCTTTTGAATTTGTATCAGATTATGAATAAATTGACTGTCTCGACCCTTACTTCGTGGAATATGCTCATATTAGTGTTTTTAAATGAAACTCAAGGTCTCTAGTTAATTGTGGAATTAACTAGAGACCTTGAGTTTCATTTAAAAACACTAAGATTATGAATAGTTTTTGCAGACAGACTGCTGTCGAATATAAACGAAATTCTAGAAAAAGTAATTTTTATTAAACAAATAATCAAAAAAATGGCTAATATTCTATTTTTTCGTGGTATGTTTGGAAACATGGAACAGCACAGAGCCCGATATCACACAATCTGCTCAGGAATCTCGATTCTTTCTATTTTTGTATGAGAGCAGACCCAGCATCTTCTCAATTGTGGTTTCCCGTTTTTGCGAGGGACTTCTGAAGAGCTTGCCTGATAGCCTCGCCACATTAGTAGGTTGCATGGTTTTTTACATTTGGTAGTTGGTTGTATATCTGAAAATAAAAAATGATAACAATGTAAAAAAAGACCAAAACAAATGATTTAAAATACATTTTGAGAAGCTGGCCAATAACTTCTAAATGAAAGACAGGAAACAATATGTTACTGGCATTCTGAGTCCTTTATAATGCATGTGCATTCAGAATGCATATATCCAGTGTGTGGAAATAGTTTCTTGTGCAGCAAGTGGGGAAAATTCAACTTCTTTCACGAGTGTGCAAACACACGAGTGAGAAAAGTACTTTTCCCACCCGATGCATACTATACTTTTTCTACAACTGCACTCTTACATCCAATTTGGATTTTCAACAGACTAATAACAAGTATTTTGCCGGTCAATATGTCAGTTTAGATAAATATTGCCTCATCCGAAAATAAAACTTTATCAATGAGATTGTTATTTAAATAATTATTGTTTCCATTCATCATGTTCAGTTCTGCGATCACAGTCATCTTCAGTCAACTCATGGATGACACGAACTTTATGATGATGGTATTTGGCTTGATCAGACACATTTCATACTGAAGACTTTCCAATATCTAAATCCTTAGATAATCTCCACACTGTACAGTGTGGATTATCTACTGCCGAAAAAATTAGATCTTGTTGAATATTGGAATGAAATGTGGGGTGCTTCGGTGCATCTCATCTTCTTCTTATTTAAGTGCTGTCTTTGTTACGAAGGTTAGCAATCATCAAGGCTATACGTATTCTTGATACAGCTGATGGAAATAGCTGATAAGGTGCAAGCTGGAAGTGGACAGAAAGATAATCTAGCAAGAAGAAAGCATCAAATTCCTGGGAATACTAATGCACAGTTATGGAGATACAGAAGCGGAAGTTGCCCAATAAATAAACAAAGCCAACAGAATAGCAGGATGTCTTAAATACACTATATGGCGAAACAAACATTCACGGACAGAAACAAAGGCCAGGATTTATGAGACAGTAGTGAGGCCAATTATGACCTACACTGCTAAAACAAGACCTGATACAACAAGGACAAAAATACTGATGGAAACATGTGAAATAAAAATAATCCGTGATATCACAGGAAAAACACTATGGGACAGACAACGTAGCACAGGCCTCAGGCTAAACTGTAATATAGAGAACATAAATGAATGGACACTGAAAAGGAAAAAAGAATGGTATAGCCATATAAGTAGAATAGGAGAAAGAATACTGGCAAAGATTGCACGAGACAGATCCCCAAACGGCCGAAGGAGGATTGGAAGGCCAAGGAAGAGATGAAGTGATAACCTGTATATATTGTGAGGAGGCACCCGAAGATTAAACAGACGCGACCCTATAAAGGAAGCAGGAAGAAGAAGAAGACTTTCAGTTACCGGTATTTTAACAAAACGGTCTGTTAAATACGGGTATATGGTGAATTAGATTAACAATACGGAATTGTACGTGGATATTCATGATAGTTTCAAAAATAAAATTAGAAAACAAAAGGCAAAAAATACCAGGTGACCAGGTTATTTTCTGACCCATTTCAAATGCTAATATCTCCGAAATTAATCGGTTTGAACTAGTGGATTTTGATATTTTTCATGTTCTTTGACGTGTTCACCTTTTCACCAAAACTTCAGGTTCTACCGGAAAGAAACAAGTCATTTTCCAGGTATAGAGCAACTGTTTTATTCCATGAAATCACCCTGTGAATTTTTGCACCCTTAGAAAAACTGGTTTCTTTCCTTTCTAACAATGTATAACAAGTTTTGTTTTCATGGAAAATTGTCAGAGTTATAATTCATTGAACTACTGCATATGGAAGGGTTTAAAGAGATTATGCAATGTCATCAAATTCGCCTTTGGAAATTCTGGTCACAATAAATGAAATATCATGTTAGGTGTGTCAAATAAAGATGCTGAACAATCTTTATTCGTACTTTTTCCATGTGTAAAAAATGTTTGTTGCAATTTTTGTTGAAAGCAAATCTCATCAAATTAAAAGAAGGATATTCAGAACGACATTCAATAAAGATTCTCCAGAGAAAATTCAATAAGAACATGGCATGCTAACCCCCAATAATGTGAACCGGCTCAACAATGCAATAGGAATCCTGGGTTGCATACAAGAATATTCCAGTTTAGATATGAGCATTTGAAACAATGCAATAGGAATCCTGGGTTGCATACAAGAATATTCCAGTTTAGATATGAGCATTTGAAGTGGGTTAGAATATAACTGGTCACCTGGTACTTTAAAAACTTTCTGTTCAGTTCGCCAGCCATCATTACTGATGAAACTGGATAGATATAATAACGAACAACTTTTCCGTTTTTGTCCACCCTGTACCATTTTAAATTTATTCGTTACATTATGGATGAACCATTACCATTATCTTCATAAATGGAGTTAAATGATCCCGGGTCATTTATGTATACATATGAAAATGTTTTATGTTTGCAATTTAGTTCTGCACATTTGTTTTCAAGGCTCAACTTTTAATGTGGATATTCCTCATTTCCTTTTAATGTAGTTATTATGCATTATACCTTTGTAGCTTATTTTCAATGATCGCTTTCACATTCATGTTGTTCTATTTCTAATGTAGATAAAATTTTTGTAATAACTTCATTTCTTTTATTCAATTACTAAATAAAATATCCAAATTATATTATTAGAAAATCAGATACTGTCGAGATATGGTTTTTATAATTGTCCTTTCAACAAAACTCGTATAGCCGTCAATGGCACGAATATAGGGGAGGAAAGAACTGTCGTGGGAATGAAACAGAGTAAGTGGTTAGATCTCGGAATGTCTTTCACAATTTTAATGGGATAACGAAACGACCTTCTTGTTGTTATATTGTCATATTGCAATTTATAGACATTATCATTTTTATTTAATAGGAATACAGTATTATACGTAAAATGAAGAAAATGTCTGAAATATCTTGTCAGTTAAAAAAATTAAATGCAATGTCTTGAGCAAACATAATATTATGAGAAGATAATCATTGTTTCTTTCTTATAATGTTTTTTATCACAACATGTGATTATAATCATAATGTAGGTATTATCAATTTTATCACAATTATTGTTATATCGCCCGATTTCAATAATGAAAATGCCTATCATGAATGATAACCAGTTCAATCCACAGAAATATGTAAACATGAAAATGAACTTTAATTACTGAACATCAAATACAGAGTTCGACTTTAATAATAAGTTAATTATACCAGATCGAATTGCCTTAGTGTTAGCAGTCAATTATTGGAATTACCTCCAAAGTATAGTGATAATAATAATAATGATAATAATAATAATAATAATAATAATAATAATACGATACGATACGATTTTTTGACCAGTTTTAAATACAAAAGCATTTGTGTAGTCCTAATACTAAATTACTAAGTAGTTATCAAAATTCCTAAATCAGATAATAGAATAGAAAAGTTAAACCAATATTTTCATCAAATTAGATTTCTGAAGTAACATATATGTAAGAATGAATTAGTAAGACTGATAAAAGAATGACATGTAGTCCCGAACTGCGTAAAAACAATTTTGTAGTAAAAATTGTTTTGAAAATCTATAGAACTGATTCTGGCTCATATTTTTCACATTCTTATCAGCATGCAAATCTAGAAACTTATTATACAATCTAACATCTAGTTTGTTGTATTGTGTTTGATGCAGCTTAGAAAAAGGCACAATGAGTCGCTCTGCACCTCTGGTGGTATAACAGTGAACACCAGAATGTGTTGCCATATGTAGTACACCCCTATGAATACACAGAAGTGTCTCAAACATGTACATGCAAGGCAATGGCAGGATCCCATATTCCGCGAAAAGTCCACTGCAATGTACTCGACTTTTTGCATTATGAATAATGCGCAAAGCAGTCTTCTGAAGAGTAAAGACTCTTTGTACTCTGCTAGAGTTACTCCATAGAGAGATACCATAAGAAAGATGACTGTGGATCAACGCAAAGTAAATCGTACGCATAACAAGATTACTACCAATAGATGAGCGTAATTGTCTCATTGCAAAAATCTGTGATGAAATCTTTGAGCATAGTGAGTCTATGTGGTCCCCCAAATTGATACCAGGATCTAATGTGATACCCAACAATTTCACAGATTTCCCTTTGGTACCTCGTTTTACAGAGCTAAATGTTATTTTTTTAGTTTTCCCGTCGTTTAATTTCAAATTGTTTGAATCAAACCAAGATTTAGCTAACTTTAGATTCTCTATGCAGACGTTATCCTCTCCTTTCGTTAAGAATGTAGCATCGTCTGCAAAAAAAACCAATCGACACTCAAGAGACGCCGGTAGATCGTTTATGTATAGTGAAAATAATAATGGTCCTAACACTGAACCCTGCGGGACTCCATCGTTTACCGACATCCGACTAGATTCACAGCCATTGTAGCTTACGTATTGCTGACGATTTTTCAAATAAGATTTAAACAATTCCATCTCTCTTCCACGGAATCCGTAATGTTCCATCTTTCGCAATAAAATGTCCGAGTTCACACAGTCGAAGGCCTTAATTAGGTCACACATAATGGCGTACGTGTTTTTACCCTCATCCAGACCCTCAACTATGCTCTCAATCACATTTAAGATTGCCAGAATGGTTGACTTATGTTTCTGAAACCCAAATTGACATTCAGATATTAAGTTCTTATGTTCTAAATAGGAGCTTAGTTAATTTTTATCGGTATTTCAAATATTTTGGAGATTACAGGTATAATAGCTATAGGCCTATAGTTGTTAACGAGATCGATGTCGCCACTTTTGAATACCGGAATAATGTTTGATATTTTCAGTACGTGGGGCCAGTTCCCCTCATTTATACATTTGTTGTATAAGGTTGTCAATGGTCCAACTAGCAAAGTCAAAGTAACTTTAATCATCTTTGCGTTTAAATTATAAAATTTATATATATATTTATATATAAAATAATAATAATAATAATAATAATAATAGATAGATAGATATACGTTTATTGACAACATGTACATATGTATTATGTTTGAAGTCAGTCATCATGAAAGGAATAAAACAATATTTGAAACAATTAATAAAAGAAAAGTAACAATAATTTAAAACTGGGTTAAAGGTAATAAAACATCAACTAATAAATAAAATTAACAACGACGGCCTCTGGGCGCAAATTTTAAAAAATCTTCGATAGAATAAAAACAATGTTCCAATAAAAACATCTTAGCGAATTTACAAAATTCACGAAGACTCCTATTTTGGAGATCGAGACCTCTATAAAAACTATTAAAAACATTGTAAAACTCAACATTTAGTTTATTCGCCTGGGTAGTCCTAAGCCTAGGGAAAGGGGCCACAAGATCCACCGCATTCCTCGTGCCGTAGGTATGAATATTATATAATAATAATATTAATAATAATAATAATAATAATAATAATAATAATAATAACCAAGAGCCACCAGTAAAAGAAAATGAGAACTATTACACAGAGTTGGAAGAAAGCTGGAAAGATAAAGAATTACATGGACGCTATGCGGCAATACTAAACAGTCAAGAAGCAGACAAGAACTTATCCACACTATTTCTAATTAGGGGTGTACTGATGATGGAAACAGAGGGATTTCTACTAGCCATACAGGACCAAGTTATTTGTACAAGAAACTACCGACGGTTTATACTGCATCAGGATACATCGGATGACAGATGCAGACTATGTCGGAATAAAACAGAAACCATTCAGCACCTAACAGCAGGGTGCTCATATCTAGCACCGCATGACCATAAGGCAAGGCACGACAACGTGTCAAAGGTATTTCATCAGGCGCTATGTAAAAAATTCGAGCTAGTAAAAGATATAACACAGTACTACAAATATACACCAAGGGATCATATAGAAGACGAGAAAACAAAAATCTATTGGGATAAGCCTATCATTAGTGATCGGGAAATGGCACACAATAGACCCGACATTACAGTACCTAATGATCACAATCTCCGAGAAGCGAGAAACCAAAAGATCACAAAATATATAGATCTTTCTCACGAAATAAAAACTATCTATCAGCTCGATCAGGTCACAATACATCCATTAGTTATATCTGCGACCGGCCTTGTTGAAATAAATTTGAAACAGGAACTAAAAAGATTGGAATTAGAAGACCCTACGAAATTGATACTCACCGCCCAAAAAGCAACAATTCTGGGCACTTGTCGAGCAGTCCGGCGGGCGCTCACACATGACTAATCCGTTGATATGGCACCCCGGATTAGCCAAGCAACCCCAGGAAAGCCCTGTGAAAAAAAAAAAAATAATAATAATAATAATAATATTTGTCGAAAGCGAGGGCTTCATGATATCAATCCAGGATCAAGTTATTCTAACCAGGAACTATCAGAAATTTATTTTAAAGGAGTCGGATGTAATGGATCAATGCAAAAGATGTAAAGAAAATGGAGAGACAATAAAACACATAACCGCCGGTTGTAAAGAACTCGCTCCGACTAGCTATCTTCAAAGGTACGACCAAGTTGCGAATATAGTACATCAAAAATTGGCCCTACTGTCACAACTCCACGAGGACGCATCACCTTACTACAAATTCCAACCCGAAAACGTCATTGAAAATGCGCACTATCGCCTCTATTGGAATCGTAGCATACTAACCGATAAGGCCATTCCATGACATAGATCAGATATTACCCTTACCAACAAAACTGCAGCTATAACTTATCTTATAGATGTCGGCATCCCAAATTCTCACAATCTGCAATCCACGTGAAATGAAAAATTGGTGAGATATACTCCTCAGGCTGAGGAAATAAAGACACTTTGGAAACAAAGTGAGGTTAACGTGGTACCTCTTATTATCTCCACAAATGGAATAATCCCGAAAAGCCTTCACACCAGCCTACAAATAATTAACCTACCATCGCTCATATACATACAGCTTCAGAAAGCTGTTATTCTGGAAACAGCAGCAATAGTAAGAAGACACCTCAACTTAAAATAGTTATGAAGAAACTTGTACTCGTACCGTTCCTCTCTAAAACACCGGTATAAGAGGAGCATATGCAACATAATAATGATTTATTGCTTCAGAAATATGAGTTTACAGCAAGGGTGTATGTGTACAAATTAAACAATACGCTATACACTAACAAACAATTTTACAATAATAATCTATGACATAAAAAGACATCTTAAAATTTGCCTGGCTTCAGCTAGTGTGATATTTTGCGGAGTTCTGATTAATGCTTCCAAACTCTGCAAACAAGAAATATTTTGTTTCATGACGACGTAAATTGGACTATCAAAAAGAAGATCCTGCAATGTTTCCTTTTCATTCCGATTACATGCGGAGCATTCAATATCGGGTTCTATATAACACGTAGTTCCATCCAAGGTGAACTTAAAAAGTATTTGCCGTACGTAACTGAGTAAGTGTGCGGGTGAACTCAATGGGCAATTATACAAACGGACTCCTGGAAACAGTGAACAAACTATATAGATATAAATACGTCTTAAGTAATTTTTTTCTATTCCTAATTTATGTATGATAGCTCAAGTTGTTCCATATTTCTATATGATTTATTTCAATAAAAAAATGTTTAATTTTTACCGCCCAGTTAAACTTGGAATCAGTACTACCGGATGTACGAATTTGTTGTCAAAAGCAAATAACAGGATATCTAGTATCAGCTATAGCCAGAATCATAAGCAACCAATTGAGAGATAATTTGGAGATTGTATATTCAGATTTTACTCTTCCCACCTCTAAACGTACTATGGCGTCAGGTGTGCTGATAGAAATAAGGAGAACTCTTCTGATAAACTGTACGTGGACTCTCTCTAGTACATCCAAATACCTGAGACCACAAACAGGTACCGAGTTGAACATAACACTCAAAGCCAATGTCTCAAACAACTTAATTCTTGGATACCAGTAGTAGTCTTCGCTTTAACCATAATTGGCAATATTGTTCCAACGGCTTGCATTCCTTTGTTTACAGTAACTTCTATCTGACATTTCATGAAATACATCAGAAGATGACATTGTTACACCTAGGTAATTATATTCATTCACAACTTCAATGGGTTGATTGTTATAGTGAAATTTAAATTTAGATTTTTGAAATCTCCCTTTTGAAAATTACATAACTTTGGACTTCTGTATATTAATTGTTAGGTTATTTTCTGCCGCATACTCTAATATTTTCAATTTTCTAACAACATCAATTTCGTTCACATGATCAATAATTACACCCCGAGCTCCACTTTCGTAGAAAAATTATTCACATCAGCAATGAATAAAGTAAATAAAAGTGGACTTAGCGGTTTACCCTGTAGAACACCCATTGTTACATTATATTTTCTAGTAAATCTATCGGAGGCTTTTATTCGAATTGTTGCTTGAGAGTATAATGTTATTATAACGCGAAGTATTTTTGCTGATCTTCCAAGCTTAAATAATTTAGTCCATAATGACTTTTGGTCCGTTCAGTCGAATGCTCTCTTAAAATCGACAAAAATAGCAAATAGCTTGCGTTTTTGATGTCTGATATGTAGCTGAATCACAGAACTCAAAATGTAAACACTATCAATACAGCCATGACCTACCCGAAAACCGGATTGGGATTCAGGCAATAGTCTACAGTCATCAACCCAGGAGGACAACCTATTTAGAATAATGCTGGTGAATAATTTGAGTCCACAGTTCGCCAAAGCTAAGTCTAGTTTTCGTGGTTATTAACTAGCCCGCCTTTATGCAGCATGGTGAGTAAAATATTAGCCCAGCTTTTAGTAATAAGAGAAGTGAAAAATATGGTATTAAATAATGACGTCAAGTATATAACCCAATTATGTAGCAAATGCCATCTGATCCTGAATACTTATTATTTCTAATTTTACTAATTACAGAATCAACTTCCTCTTGAGAAATAGTTTAGTCAAGATATGGATGATTAACATCTAGAAAACTATTCAAGAGAACTAAATTAGGCGGATATAAATCTTCATAAAAATTCTCCCAGCTTTCAACAGATAAAGATTTGGATGTGAAACTGCCTCTCATCTGCCTAACCGTTGCCCAGAATTCCCTTGTATTACTTATATTTGAGAATTTTTCAATAATATCATTCTCATTACCTCTTTTCTCCAACTTAATTAGATTTTTATAAATACATTTTAGTTTTATATATACATTTTTCAATTCATCCTCAAAATTATTTTGCTTGCAGTTTTTAAGTGCATTATTCATAGATTCATCAAACCATGGTTTATTTTCTCGCATTCTAGTGGTATTCAGTAGAATTCTTGTTCAGTTTCAGTAGTAGCTGCACATAGATTATTGCAAGACTTGTCTGTGTCTGGAATAAAAAATACTCGACTATAGTGTTGCATGTTTGCTTCCACGGAGTTGTGACGTTCTAAAACTAAATTTATAGGGAAATGATCCAACATAAAATAATTATCAGTGACGAAAAAATAATTCACTTTTGTAAGGAACCCGTTGTTTACCCAAACCATATTCACAACACTGCTGCCTTGTGTACCCATGTACGTAAATTGACCAGGTCGGTCCAAAGAAATTCTGCCATTTAATACAGAAAATAAATTGTTCTCCATAAAATCAATAAGTTGCCTACCCCTTGTATTCAAATTACTATTCAAACTCAACCTTTGATCAAATAAATTAGTACCTTTATACATATCAGAAACATTACCATATAATCCGATTCTACAGTTAAAGTCGCCAGCAATTACAATCATTATATCATTATATTTCTCCTCTATTTCTGTCAACAGAATCTGGAAGCATCAAGTATATGACTTAATTCTAGAGGCGGTTTAAAGTAAAAACCACAAACAATAAACATACAATAATGAACAGAAAACAAACAAATTAGAATCGAGTTAGATTTATGAAGTACAGTAACATTAAAATAATCTCTATAGTAAATGCATAAACCACCGCTTGGCCTACCAAATGACTTTTCTTCAGTTGCAGATGAAGTTATATACTTATAAACACAATTAAGTGTGGGTATGGTAAATTTATCGCTAGTCAACCAAGTTTTACTAACAAACAATATATCAAATGTTACGGATTCATCACATAAATTGAAGATATTTTGGTGGCCATGACAATTCCAGAAAATTAGGTGAAGTTTTTTGAAAAATCTGGTTGGACATTACTAATTTTAGCGTAGTTCTTATTAGGTGATTCCTCTTCCTCACGTTGTTTTTTGTGTGTTTCAGGAACTCTTAAAGAAAAATACATACATACATACTTTTGTTTATTTCAGTGGAATTTGTGCACTATTACCTTTACACGTGTAAAAGTATTTCTTTAAACTATTTATTTATACACGAGACACGTGGAACGATCTTTTATGTAGTTACTTTACTTACAGGTACCACACACACCAAAGTATAGTGATTTATTTATACTTATGATCATCTGATTAGTTACATTGAGTTTCGGGAACAAAATCGGTTAAAAAAATCGCAACTGAGAAAGAAATATGCGCGCAATAAATTGAATGAAATATTGATTTGCATTACCCAAAAGCCATTTTAATAATCATTAAATCACTTCTTCCCTATATTCCGCTCTCTCGTATACTACACCTCCTAAAATATTCATAAACGGTATCTAATTATTACCAGACCGTAAGTGTAATCCCCCTAGTTGGGGCACCGAATTTTACACAGCACAATTTACGACGCAGAGATATGAACACATTTTATGCATGAAATAATGTGAATTTAAAGGCATACCTTATGCCGTTGTATCTCTTTCACGAGGTAGACTTTACGTTTGACAATGTAATAAAGATCTCAGACTTTGTATTATGATGAATTACATCAACTAAATTGAACGTATAAAAATCCATTGTGAACGATAAACGATACAAAAAAAATTCATCTTAAATATAGAAAAGTAGTTAATCTTGAACACATGCTAAATTGAAACTAGCTAAATTGCATTTGCTTCAGTTGTATAGAGGAAGTTGCTTTTCCTCTTGATGCTTTCTGACTTATTCCACACTTATCCTCATCCAGTTGATATATGATGATAATGAACTTTTGTTTATATTTTAAGTTTCGGTTGTCCCAGATGTCAACCGATGTTGCTCCGGTTCACTCAAGTGGAGATGGGAGTGGGTGATCGTCTCGAATCTGGGATGTTGAATTTAAAAAAAAATATTGTTAGGCGCCAGTCAAATTTATCTGAGCCGTAAAGAGATTTTTCCCAACTTAAATTTGACAAAAGTGAGGGGAAAACTAAAAGAACAACCTAGCTTACATTCCCTTTATTATGGGTTTCCAAAATACTTAAATACTCAAAACATTTGTATTATATTGTTACAATCTAGACCACAGTAATATAATGTATTTCCATTGAAAGCCACAAATTAATTGAAAATACTCCCCTGTCCCCTGAAAACATTACATATTCAGAATATTTGTGGTGTAACAATATAGACCACAATAATAAAATGTATTGACAGTAAAAGTCAAAAATATAGTTGAAATAATATTATGCAATAGCAATTTAAGATTTATCACATTAATTTATCAAAAATTATAAAAAAAATGTTCTCACGTAAAATAGACTATACAAATTATGGCGCTGAGAACCTTGTGCTACATGTTTCTACCCTGCGTTGGATCCAAAGCAAAAGTCAACGGCATATAAATATAAAACTTCACAGCATACTAATAATGTAGTTCTATTAGTAAAATCCCGAAAACCTTAGTTAAATAGAAAATTTGACATTCATATATATAAAAAAAATAACGATTACACGCAGTACGTAGAAATATAAAACAGAGTGATACTTGTCAACTATTCAACTAAGAATATTGCAAGTACATGTGTCAATATCTTATACGTGACATGCTGTATACTGCTAACTACTCAATTAAATCATTTAGACTACTATTTGAAACCCGTTATCTGTAAGTAGAACACAATTAGGTGACAGTCATAGAAAGAATTGATGTTTTTATGTTCAAAGTGACTGACTATTTTACTATAAAACAAAAAAAATTACCCTGGACTGTACAAAAAGATCATACTAATTTACAACAGATTGAAAAAACTACTATTAGTTACCAATTTAAACACACCTTTTCGGTAATAGAAAATGAGTGAAAATGTTCTAGATAACCTATGTAAAAATACTATAAAACTTCATTTACCTCTAATCGAGGGTTTCAAAATTTCTATAGATTCCAACAAACTTCTCTTCCATACAGAATTGAAAAGTCTATCAAAGGTACTAGGATTCCAGTTGATAATCTCCACTCAAAGAGTCAGGTAGCATGGTTCCCAAAAATCGACCATTATGCACAAAATCTCGTGAAATCTCCCAAAAATACTATCACCAATAGCTTCCCGAATAAATTAAGACGGTATTAATAATCTCCCCTAACTGTGATGGTTTCGAATACCATATATAAAATTAAATACCGTTTCTCTGACTGGCAATCACCTAGACATCTTCAAAAACCAAATTAAAATGTGTCGTTAATATTCTTCCTGTCCCTAAAGTTCATTTTACAACGCAGACACGAGTAAGTTTCCAACTAATAGAAATCCATTAAACATGAATTCGTCTTAATCGCGGATAATAGAACAACAATCCACATAAGACATCGAACAAAAATCGAATAAACCCAAAAATGTTACCAGTATCTGTCCACATATCATCTAGGAGGAAATTTGTGTGTAAATATAATTGTCTATGACTCGTAAACTCGTAGAGAAAATGTCACAGAGATCTCGACTGCTCCCAAACGACAAACGGACGCTCTTATTGAAGGCATATTTGTCATCGAGCAATTGTCAATTTCAATTCACACAACATAAACAAAGTGCTTACATATTAGAAATTATTTAAATGGATTTAAATAATAATAATAATACTTTATATTATATTATTAATAGTTAAGTTATCAAATAAAGAATCTAGAGATCATTTAATATATAAAAAAAATGGCATGGCAGTCTTAGTGTCAAAACAAACTCGTTACAGTGTGGTAACTCTACTAAGACAAACAATTAAAGAAGATGTTCCACTATCTATTACACATGTTCGAGACTGCAGAATATATTGGTAATCATGCAGTAACAAAATGATAACCGATTGGCTTTCCATTCAGGAGCAATGAAAAATCCTTTGTAGCAAATGCTTGTAACATGTACTACATGTAGTATTATGGCGATTGAAATTTGAGTTATATATTTTTTATCAAGTTAACAATTTAAAATATTCACAGGTATCATTGAAATTACCTAAGGCTGGCAAATAATTCTGTGAAAATAATTTTATTTAAAGCATAAATATGCGTACGCCAGGACAAAGTGATCCGAGGACGTGACGACGTAAGCCTGTCTAAAAAGATGAAAAATGAATTGCAAAAAATCAACGATGATGGAAGCAGTAAATCGATGTTTTTCTTGTAGTCAACGAATTGAATTAAATTGGAAAAACTTGTCAAAAAATTTTTACAGAGCCGTAATGTTTCCTTTTTTGAAAAAAATCCACCAACTATTGAAGCCATGTGTACGAAATTGTAACAAAATCACATTATTACCAAAATGAGTCATGAAACAACACGGAAAATCTTACATCATCTGAAATTTCGTTAGTTAGAGATATTATCATGGCGGAGAAAATATCTTTGAGGTATCAAAGAAATCACACATCAAATAAAAAACGAATCCAGCCAAAAACAATTTATTGTAGAATGTTGCCATATTTTACCATATGGCTCGCACTGTCAAAAAGTTGTCAGATCTCATGTAGAGCCAAGCTTCTAACTCTACACAAGCCCTAACTCAACAAGTCCTAACTTCACAAACTCTACACCTTAGTTAAAATGCGTGGCTTGACTGTTCCGTTACTACAACAACTATAGTATAACAGAAAAGTAATGAACGGTGAGTGAATAAATTTTTCACCTTACGCCCATTCGACGGTAGCGAAACAGCCAATCCACGCATTTTGACTAAGGTGTAGAGTTTGTGAAGTTTGAGCATGTGAAACTAGAAGCTTGGCTCTACATGAGATCTGATAATTTTGACAGTGCGAGCCATATGGTGTCATCTTGACAAGGTTTTACATGAGCATATTTTTGGTGGGACTTCATTTCTTTTTGTAAGGTGCTTATGTCAATTTTTATTGTTAATTTTTCTTTCTTCCACTGGGCGTATTTCTTGCACATCAGAGGTGCATTTTTTCATAGACCTCTCTCTATCTTTGCCTCTTCTCTTTGTTGGTTTACTGTTTATAATTAGTGATAGATCAGGGCGATACTTGGCTCTTAGGCGATTATATTCGAATATAGCTGACTGTTGTGATTTAATAATACTAAAGTCAATATTTATAAGGAGAACAACTTGCAAATTGGTCATTCCACAGAGTGCTACATAAGCCTGCTCACAAGAGAACATGGTCCAATATCATTGAGAGCATTACTCAAAATTTGCACTTGAGTTTTATTTAGGGAAAGGTTGCCAATATTGGACCGAAAATTGGATTTACTGACTTGAAATGAAAATGTAGGTATTAACTTCACTAAATTTTACCTGTTGTTAGTATTGACTATAAGTAACTTGAATAGATATTACGAGGGTCGCCTTTTATGTTTTGGAATTTGTCAACCCTAGTATTGCAATCTGGCAACTGACAGCTCTAACGTAAAGCTGGACATTTTTTAGGTTATACGTACTCAGAACGTTTTGACATACGAGCGCTATTTGTGTTGTTCACAGTAACTTAAAAGATTCATCTCGGCCCAAAAATGGAGTTGAATCGTAAACATTTTCGGCGATTATTTTGTACAACTTTCGACGTGGATTAACTCAGCAACAGTGCATGGATGATTAAATTAAGTTTTTGGCTGTAGAGTCTTTGCACATTTTTATGGCTTCCAGAATTGCAGTGGTTTCTGCCGTGAATATACTACATTGATTCGGTAGTCGGATGGCAGATTTGTTATTATCGCAGATGTAAGCTGCTGCAATTCCATTGTGATTTTTTGAAGCATCTGTATAGATTTGCAGGGTTTGGGGGTATTTTGATATAATTTCCTTGGAGAGGTTTTGTAGACTCTACAGCAACCAAGTTTCTCATCATGACAGATTCACTGAGTGCGTTACTTGGCTTAAAACAACTTTACCCTTCACATCCTATTCTCGTACGAATCAAAAGTGAAATGGGATTCATACGTCTTAGCCAAAAGAACGTCTCATTTCTGTGGGTTCCATCTCACTCTGGTATAAAAAGAAGCGAAGAAGTCGATGAATTAGCAGTAGCTACAACATCTAAACAAGAAGCACCTTACATTCAAAAAATTCCCTACACTGACCATACAAATCCAATCAAAAAACATATACTTAATTCATGGCAAGTAATATGGAATAATACGACATCCAAACTGAAAGTTAAGCCACAAGTCGATTTAGTTCTATCAATACCAGAAAAACGAAGAGACCAAGTTGTCTTAACACTCCTTACACATCAATATCTCCTCAACACAGAACCAGCACCAGAATGTATACATTGCCATGTTTCTCTTACTGTAAAACATATCATCTCAGAGTGTCCTGAATACTCTAGATATAGAAGACAGAATAAATTAAGTGCGGTATTCAAGGATGTGCTCACCAAAAACACAAGTGCTTGAATTAAATATCTCAAAGACATTAATTTGTATAACAAAATTTAAAAATTATTCTATAACACAAATACATCATATACTACTTGTGTAAGTCCTCCTGCTAATAACTCTTAGTAATTGATGCGGGCATGTTTGTACCAAATAAAAAAAAAATTTGGCGATGAAGCTTCATTAATGACCAGTGTTTATCGATGGTATGGTGAATTCAATCGTGGTCGTAGTTCACTCCAAGACGAATTTCGTGAAGGTCGTCCAAAATCAGTAGTTGTTCGTAAAACCATTGATGCTGTGCGCGAACTGATATTGCAAGATGGTCATGTAACCTATCGTGAGATTGAGACAACCTTAGGCATTAGTGGGATCAGCATACATTCAATATTGCATAAACATTTGACTGTCAACAAAATTTGTTTGCGTTGAATCCCACACAATTTGTCAATCGCTCAAAAAAAGGCTCGTGTCGATTGGTCGGAATAAATGCTCAAAAAATACGATCGCGGTGCTTCGAAACACGTCTATGACATCGTGTCAGGTGATGAATCGTGGATTTACGCGTATGAGCCCGAAAATAAACAGCAGTCGACTGTATGGTAGTTTCAAGATGAGCCAAATCCAACAAAAGTTGTTCGCGCACGAAGTACTTCCGAGCAAATGGTCGCCTGTTTTTAGGAAAACTGGACATGTCGCAACCGTACCACTAGAACAACGCAGAACAGTCAATTCTGAGTGGTACACAACCATTTGTTTGCCAGTTTTCTTCCAAGAAATCAGGAAAACCAACTGCCGAAGACGGATCACTCTTCGACACGACAATGCGAGCTCTCACACATCGGCTCAAACAACTGCATTTTTGAGCACCCAAAACATCGATGTGTATAGATCTTCATGGGCAATATTTTGAATAACAATAAAGTGATTTTCGATGATTATTATTTGTTTTCGATCTCTATTCTCGAAATATAGAAGGCCACCCTCGTAAAACGCAGTTCAAATGTAAATAATATTTTGCTAAAATTTAATTTAAGAATATCGTGCAATCAGTCCAATATTGGAAACGGGTTTCATAAATTCAACCAAGTTGTACCTAAATTGGAACTACTAATAAATTATGGTTTGACGAAGAAAAAGAACTTTATTTAGAACAATAAAACACTAGGAAAATAAAAATAAATAATTTGATAACAAATTATTCTTATTTCTGGAAGGTATGTAAGATTTTAAATTCTAATAGATAACACTTTTTCTATGCAATAATGTCAGTTTTTAAAATTGGAAAAAAATGTTGACCCCTGGTTACGTTAGGAGTATCCAAAATTTTAACAATCTTGTTATTTAATACCTTATAAACGTCTGTTACACATGGGAATGGAAAACAGGTATTATTTTCTGAATTTTTCCGCAGAAAACTAACTTCCACTGTTTTATCATCATTGTGCGCTATAACCTGACCGATTAAATATTTTTAAATTTTTTTATTAGAGTGGGCATCATATTCTAGTCTCAGTAGTTATAAATAATGTACCATAATTTGACTAACTTTTGTAGTATCCAGTGTCACACTAGAAATATTTTCTTCATCATCGTCACTGGCCAAAAATATTTGATGGAATCATGGAAGGAATAAGAGTCGGACGTTTCCTCCACTGTGAATAACATCTACGTTATCAATAGTATCAAGAGGATGTGCAAATAGTTTTCTTTTTACGGTTTTTGCCTTATTTATTTTATTACAATTTAATTCAGCTTTTGCGATTCCTTCAGCTCTTAGCTTTTGTTGCTATAAATTTTCTTTATACTGGTAATATTCTTCGCATCTTGCTGTTTTCTTTTCTTTGAAGAGCCCAGCTTTTGCTTTAGGTTAATGGAAAACTTGATGTGGGGAATCGGAAAAACTTTCATTGAATGAAGGATCAATTATATTGACATTATTGGCAGTTGAAATTTCTTCCAATGCTACTGAAGTAGCAAAATGGGGGTCTTTAAATACATGTCTATTAACGAACTAAATACCAATCGTCGCTGTTCTACCATAGGCCTCTGAAAGTAAAGCGACAGCATCATAGGGAGTAAATTGCTTTTCCCACATTTTTTCGTAAATAAGTTTTTTGTGCTTGGACATAGTAAATTCCGAGAGGTCGAAAAAAGGCAACTGCATGCGATGAGTTTTGTGACTCGGCAATTGTAGCTTTATGATTCCATTATCTCGTGCAAAAGAAGTGCTCCTAAATTTGAGTTTTGACTATGTGTAGAATGTCCTAAGAGTAGAAACACCGGATCTTCTTTTGAACAAAAAATACTGTTTTGAAGTGATGGAGCCACGTAACAAAAAATTTCCTAGTTATGTAACCTGAGTCATGAATTGTGACTATAGTTCCTAATGTAGCTTCTTTTTCTAATTTTGATGCAAGTCTCTTCTAAAGATAAGCATAGGGGGATATCGGATCCTGCAACGTTAACGCAGCCTACAACAGTGGTATTCACTCCTCTCTCCACTACTTGCCACAACTATTTTTCGAGGCTTCTTAAGCACAGTTGTGAAGCCATTTTTATCTTGTAAATCCTTGTTCCTATCAAATTATATTTGTCCACGAGCCCTTCTAGAAACGTAAAGAAGCATCAAAACTCTCTTTACTACATCCTCTCATTCTGATCAGTGATGTTGCTTCAGGCTGACGAAGTCTACGATTTCTTCGCCTAAATTTGTGAAACCATTTTTTCTCAGCTATCGCTTTTCAGTGCTGAAATAGTGGTCAACGTTATGTTGTTTGGCAATATCAAATGCAAGTTTTCGTACATCTCTAATCGTTAATCCAAAAAACCTTTTCTCAAACTCAATTTTTTTTCGTGAAGACGGGTCGCCGACCAAAGCTCTTCTTAATGGAATATATTTCTCCCTCTTCTTTTAAGTACATTTTTAATGTTGTTTTTGACAAGTTGTATCTTCGAGTTGCTTCATTGGCTCCTACATGTAATCGACGAACCGTATTGACGGTTGAGGCCAAATCTTCATTTGTCGACTGGCCATACTTGCTTCTGGCGGGTATTTTTCTAAAAAAAGAAATAAAATTCTCCTTATTGGACCAGTCCAACTTAGGCAATTGAATCTGTCAAATGTTGGCTACACACATATTTGTACAGAAACCTTTTTTTCTAAACAACTTCTAAAGATATTTGGGTCAAACTTTTAAACATAAATATCGCCAAAACATCTAATGACATCATGAAAATATTGAAACGACTCTTAACTTGGTTGTAAAGTGCTAATCCCTAGATAAGAGCAACGAAATATTACTACGTCCAACAACAATTTAAGACGTGCTCATCGGAAACCTAAACTCAACTAGATGTATTAGGTATATAATGCGCAGTTTAATATATTTATAGACTAACGCAACTATCGCTAACTCATACGCATTATAAATAAACGGTCCAAGTTAGGAAGCGGTCCGATATTGGCTACTTTCCCCTATATGATGATGACATACTTGACACAGATTGGACACGGTTCACGGTGAACTCTATTTGATAATTTCAAATTTTGATTTTACAGTTGCGAGTTGGTGTCAAGGCCGTTATTAAAGACAATAATAATAAAGTATAAGTATAAACATGTAGTAACCTTGACGAAAGCCCCATATACACTTTTATCTCCTAATTTAAGGGGTTGAGGGATCATTTTTTGATTACCTTATACATGTATTTTTTAATTTATGTGAGGCGAACTCAGTGTATTTGTATAATTTTCAGATCTCGAGCACCCCTTAATTTAGAGAGTGGGGGTTGGGGGGTAAAAGTTTCGGGTAAAAGCTCCAAGTTTTAAATTTTTGTTGTTGTTTTTATACTAATACTAGCTTGCATACCAAATTTCAACTATCTTGGACTTCAGGAAGTACACTAAGAATTTTTATTATCATCCGTGAGTGAGTCAGTGGCGAAATCGGGCTTTTTAGATATCAATAAAATCTAAAGTATTACAGCTATGTAATTGAATCTTTATATGTTCAATAATTCAGCTATTGACATCATATTCCAAGAATTTGTATAATCCATACCCAGGTTATGAGGATTCAAAAAGCTCTTCGAAAAAAGTTAAGTAGTGCCCTTGCGCTTCGCTTGGCTCGTCTTGACGGGGGCACCACCGTGTCCCCAGATTATTACCTTGACGAAACGTGATTTAATCTCAGAAATCCATTGTCTAAAATTTGGATAAATACCGAGGTGGATAGTATTTGCTAAGGATTCGTTAATAGGGGACACAACCTATGCAATATATGCACATTTATGGACCTCACTGGTGCATTTGATACTCTTAACTACGAAGAATATTTCTTTGACCCCTCCCATCTATTTTTTATGTGCAAGACAATTTTCGTTTGGACATAACATGTGAGCTCGTTAGTTTCACTGTTCTCAAGGGTAATGAATAAAGCAACCAAAACCACAAAAAAATTGTATCTTCAGCACACAAACTCAAAAATATTCAAAAATGCTATTTGTGAGTTGAAAGCCTCATGTATCGCAAATTTCTAACATAACAGCCTAATTCTTACTTCGTAATCGAATTCTATGATAGAAATTACTTTAAAACCAAGTTTTTCTGTGTTCAATAATTTTTTTTCTACTCCAATATGCAGATAGTACAAAGATATCCTGTAGAAATAGATAAAAAAGAACCAAAAATAATGTAAAATACTACAGAACCAGAATTGAATTTGTGATGAAAATTTCCTATTTAATTTTATTAAAGTGAAACTCACAAATAATATATATAGTATCATCTATTATATTGCATCTCGACGTTTGTAGACACATTTCCTAATGTAATAATAAGAATGTCATTTTCGTTACAACGATCTGATTATTCTGGTGCAGTGAACTTGCTGTAAATTGATTGGACCTCTCGGGGATACATTAAGAGTGAAGAATTTACTTCACTTTTCTTACTGTGTTATAACAATATGAATTTCCATTGCCTCTTTATACTCATTTTAATATAATTGTGAGGAGGCTCGTTTAATAAGTAGATAAAATAAAAAAAATTGTATTACTTGAAAATAAAATGCCGAGAGTATCACTATATCTTTCTGTATTTCAACTCTTGATAACTTCTTAACGATTGCAAATATTAGTACAGGGTTTTTACAGTAGTGGGAACAGAATTTTTGATACAGAATTTCATTTACTCTTAAAATGTTATTAACTCTAATGATGGCCTTGATGAGAAAATATTCAAGTTGTCATAATAATGAATGAAATATACAGGTCACCTAGAGTTGAATTAAAAAATTACGAATAGAAGCAGAGTGTTCGTTATAATGGTGTTCGTCAACTTAAATTTTCAAAAGATATGTTCCATGATAATTATGTATTTTTAACTTGCAAATAGTGTAGACAATTTGCTATGTGGCATTCACAAATAAATATCTAATACCGGAAATAGTTCTCCAAAAAGGAATAAAAGCAGCGATAGGAATGCTGGCACTGTTGATAAATGAAGTTATAGGGTTAATACTTGTTCCTGACGTATTAAAGATGGCTGAAGTGATTATGTACCAGGGAAACCAGCGAACAAAATGACTTTATACAGGCCCAAAAATTAGAAATAATTGAGTCTGTTTTTGAAATAAAATATTTAATACCAGAGATCATCAATTTGGATTGAGGGAGAAACATTCTATGCTTAGCAAGACCTTACAATAACCGATATAATTAAAAGGTCATTCGAAGATTTGGATATTTGATAAAGTCTGGCATGTGGGCTAATATATGAGATGTAAATGCTATTTCCATTGCAAATTGTCGACCTAATAGAATTCTATTCAGATGGAACAATTTCCGCTATAATAGAGGATGAAGAATACTCGAAAATTGAAGATATAAAAGCTGGAATACCTTAGCGTAGTATTCTGGATCCTGTACTTCACCCGATGTACACTTACGATATCCCTAAACCTCTAATCTTGCAGAAGAAAAAATAAAAAAATAATGATTATAGTGCAATAAAACTTTAAAACGGTGATTTATGATGACGTGAACGAACATGGCTCACCCTTGATCCAGATAAATGGCTGGAAAATATTCAGGGCATAAGTAATGACTCACCAGAGCTTAAATGCAAAGGCTCAGCCCTGCACTCCTCAGAAAATACATTTCATTTTCCATTTGAGAGATTTTCGAAATTTTTAAAAAATGTGTAGACTTGTTGCATATTTGTTGAGATTCAAGGATAATTGTTTCAAATCAAAATTAGTGAAATCCTTATCTGCCTCTGAAATTCGTAGAACCACCAATACATTTACTGTTTCGTGAAACACACATAATTCTATTACATGCTGGTGCGCAATTACTATTGGGAACAATCCGAAACACATAATACTGGTCATTATCTGGAAGAAATCTAGCTCGTGCTACAGTTCGTAAATATATTGCTTGCTTTAGGTACAATATTAGAAATGTACATCCGCTTATGGGTAATATACTTACTGCTAGGATTATGCCTTCCAGTCCCTTTACAGTTAGAGACGGGGACTACGCGAGCCCATTCCTCATTATAGACAGAAAGGGTCCTAGGTCCACGACTTGAAAATATTATATTGGTGTCGTTATATGTTTAGCAACTAAGGCGATACACCTTGAGGTAATTTCGAGTCTTTCTTTGAATTCGTTTAGGTCTTGCACACATTTATTGCAGGAAGAGGCAAGCCTGGCGAGATTTACTTCGACAATGGAACAAAATTTGTCAGCGCACAGCGCGAATTGAGATCATTTTAAACATCAATTCAAATTCCTTATCACGCCCATCAAGTGAGAGAGACAATAATAGAATCCGAGATTATTCGGACAATGATAGTGGTTGCGAAAAAGCTCGTAACAATCACTCCACAATAAGGACCTTGGAGTGTCTTTCCCAAAAATCTTTGGGTGTCAATGGCCTCAAAAATATTGGTAACACATGTTTCATGAATAGTATTATCCAATGCATATCAAATACAAGGTAGCTATTAGAATATTTGCAGAAAGACGCATACATAAGAGATATTAACATAAACATATCCAGCATGAAAGGAGCACTAATTGAAGCGTTTGCTTGAGTTATTAGAGAGCTTTGGACTGAAGATGGTTCAGACAGAGTGGTTAATACAGTATCATTGAAAAGTGAGATTCAGCGATTTACTTCAAGGTTCATGGGATACGCTCAACATGATACACAGGAGTTTTTTTGTTACCTATTAGTAAGACTTCACGAAGATGTCAACAGTGTATATGAAAAACCAAAGCCCATATCAACAGAAATTGATGACAAACTTAGTGACATTGAGAAAGCACAAGAATCTTGGTTGAGATATCCGAGAGTGGACAACTCCAAGATTGTGGATAACTTTGTCGGTCAATTAAAATCAACACTCAAATGCACACACTGTGGTCACTGTTCAGTTACCTTCGATTCCTTTCATCCCTTTCCAAAGAACAGGTCAATTACGACTTTCACAATGTTTAGATTCGTTTACAAGAGAAGAAACACTCGACGCTGATGAGAAACCAACATGTTCGAAATGTAAGGAACGAAGACGATGCACTAAATTATTCTCAATTCATAAATTCCCGAAAATATTGGTTATTCACCTGAAGCGCTTTCCGCCAACAGAAAGATGTAAGGGAAAACTTAATGTTGCAATATATTTTCCAATAGAAGGGCTTGATATGAGCCATTACGCAGCTGATAATGTGGCACCCTGTTGGTACAACCTCTACGCTATCTCAAGTAACAGTCACTACACAGCATATTGCCGATATCCCTACACGGGACAGTGGCACGAATATAACGATTCAAAGGTGCTATTAATATCGTGCAAATTTTTAGTCAGTGGGGAAGCATATCTTCTCTTCTATGAACAAGGTGGCACAAAGTCTCACCTTTAAGTTTAATACTTTTTTTTAATTTCCAAATTGTATATTTCCATTTCTTATTTCGTTGTTCTGAAAAATGTGTTTATATATACATTGTTAAATAATTTTAATAAAAAAAAAATTATCTATTGAGGTTACAAATTTTTTAGCGTCCCAGTTCATAGAGTGGTTCTTCCTACCACCGTATTCACCACATTTTGGTAGCCTATGGGAAGCAACAGTTAAGAGCCTCAAGCATAATTTAAAACGTGTTGCTTCGAAGGTACCCCTTATATTCGAAGAGTTATGTTCTAGTTGTGCACAAATAGAGGCCATTTTAAACTCCCGACCAATTTCCCCCCTAAGTTCCGTTCCCAATGGCTTACATCTACTCACTCCAGCCTACGTCCTCATTGCCAAGCCACTAGTAGCAGCACCAGACGGAGACACTGCGCATATCAACATGAACCGGTTCAACCGCTTCCAGCTTGTGCAACAAATGGCTCAGCATTTCTAGCGATGCTGGAAAACAGAATATATTGCTGAGCTCCAAACAAAAATTCGCTGAAAGTAAACCAGTAATACATTGTGTGAGGGAATATTGGTCCTCATCAAATATTATAGCGACAGCCCGTCACACTGGCAACTGGAAGAATTGTACAATTGTATGGCATAAACAGGGTTGCCTCCATCCGAACATCTTCTGGTGTTATCAAACGAACCTTTCAAAAAATATATCAGTTGCCAATAGAATATTTTGGAAACCAAGGCTTCCAAGGCGCGGAGGATGTTCAAGCATAATTTCGTAGACTACGCCCATGGTCGGATCCCACCAACCACTTCAATAAGGTTTCACAAGATTGCTATAGACAGATGATGAAGAAGAAGGAGCGAGAGAAGAATCAAGTCAAACACATTAATTTTCATACCGTGAAACTCGCAATAAATTTTATTTAATTGTGTTATTCTCTTCATTTATTCACTACAACAATAAGTGCATTCTAATAATATTACAAAAACTAATATTGAAAAGTCTTTTCAAGAAATGGAAACTAAGGCTATGCTCTCTTAGAATATTGTTACGAAATCGCACGCACATCTCTGAAGCCGGCCCTGTCTAATGGTACAAAAAGAATGTTATATTTTTGGTTTATTTGGAAACCAAAAGTCAGTTTTCAGTTGTCTAGTAGAGCGCAGACGGTGAATATAAATTAGTGAATAGGATTTAATATAAATTAGTTGAATTTAAATAGTTGAGTGTATAAATAGCTTTCAAAGTAAGAACGTATACCGTGTAAAAATAAATCAAGTGCAAGTGAATATACCGTGTTATATTGCTCTCAACAATGCATGAGGTAGCTGAAGTCTCGTCTCGGAAGAAACAAAAAAAAAACAGTAATGGTGCAAAATTACAACGATACGGAAGCTGACGTAGACACGTTTGAATAAATGTGTTCCAATATGTCTTGAAACAGAAAACCCCAAATAATACCAATATTCCTTTTTGCGGAATGTTGAAAAGTATTAACTCCTTGGTCATTTTTTGTTGTAATATTATGAAGATGAATTTATACATAGCATGAATATTCATCTTTGCGTCAAAATATTTACCAGGATATTGACTCCATTCTTAACATTGTTATGGGTCCGAGACCGAGTGAGTCTCCAGAGAGGAAAAGAACAATCTGTTCATACTGCCGAAGCAAGAAACGACGAATGACCACTATCTACTGCAACCATTATAACCAAGTAATTTGTGGTGAACATAGGGGCAATATTGCCACAAAATGTGCAGCAAAGTAGCACAAAACATGAAATTACTACTTACGGGTGATAGATCTTAAAGTTTCTGGGTTGAAAACTTAATGCAATAAAGTTTGTTCCATAATTTTCATGTTTATTAGTCCTTAAATTTACGACGCTCCGGTAACCACGTTTCGTGACATTTCTCCGCAAATCTACGGTTAAGAGTAATTTACCGTGTGTATAAATGTATCCCACCCATCAGGTTAAACTATTTAAGTAAATGAGAAAAACATTACAATATATTCCATTTAAAACTGCCGTCAATGGCTAAAATGGTTTTGGAACAAGCTGGTTCAAAAAGTTTCGTTGCAGCCCTTCTTTTTCTCTCCGTTTAATGTCTTTTATCGTCATGGACATTGTGCATATATAAGAAGAAGTCTTTTCTGTTTCAAATTTTACACCCCAGAACTTGAAATTTTTATCAGATAGGTATATCCTAAATAACTCCATTCTACGCAAACATAAAAGCTGTTTTCTACCGCAATGCAAATTCCTGATAAAAATCTGAAGGGAAGCATTTTCACAAATTACCTGAAAGACTGTAGAGTGAGTATAGTTCCATGTGTCCGTAGGCTTAGGGTCAGTCCTTATCATCGAGGATAAAACCCATTAAACCGATTATTCATCAATTTGTTCTAGATAAAACCGTCTTGGATGTATAAGGTTCTTCCGATTTTTTCTTTCATTTCCGCTTGACCGTTCTACGAGTAAATCACCCTGTATCAGCGATTAGCCCCCCGATAAGGTCCGCAACAGCCCATAAACAACCCCCGTAATTCTGTGAGTGAAAGTAGTCCCGAAAATATCTTCTATACTTACGATCGATGGTCCCGCATACAGAATAGTCTAAGTGTGTAAGGGTGAAATTAGGCTAGGGGATTTATTTTATTAGTGAAGGAGATTATTAAGCATAATTTATATGAATAGCAATAAGCTTTTATCGAGTTTGGTAACTGTAAGTTTTTTCCGCTCATCTAACTAATTGCTTTTAATAAAATGGAAACATGCACACTGTTCACGAATATTATGTGTACCTGCAAACCTGATGTGAATAGTGATCATTTCTCGGTTATTGCGGAAGTAGAATAGTTAGCGTCAAATTTGAAACAAAAACTTATAGACCAAGGAAAATAATTCAGTCCAAAGATAGCGATGACGCTGTTGGTTACTAATGACGACAAAATTGAACAGAAAAATCTACCAATACAATAAAGGAGACTAAAAATGAAAAATTAAGGAAACAACCTAAACTTGTAGCGAAAAGAACAACTGAAAAAGGAAGAGTTTGGTTAAAATATGAGACATGAGAATTATGAGGAGAAACGAATCATAGGATATACAATAAAATACTATACACCTATAGTACAAGAGGAAAAATTACAAAAAAGTAGTAGAATTTCACAATAACAATATAGGAGACTGTTGTTCCTTGGATCAATTATTTTTAAATGAAGTTTTCTGGGAAAGTTTTGAATTTTATCATATTCTACTTGCATGTCAACATTTGATATTGTCTTTCCTATCTATGAGTGGGTATGAATTATTATTTTAATTTTCAGAAATGTGTCAACATAGGATAAATTAAAAAAAGTCATTCGGTCCAAGGTATAATAGGCTGTTGTACCTGGGACCACAGTCTGGTGTACCTTGAATCATTCGAATTCATGAAATAAAAATTATTTATTTAAAATTATAACATTTTATAATTACTGAAATCAACATTAAAACTGACCAGCTTGTCTATTAGAAGTTCCAACTTCAGTAGGTCGAGAAAGTAGCATAATTACAACTTCGCAATGGACAAATGATGTCTCTGTACTCGGCACAAAATTTCTAAGAGCTGTGGTTCCCAGAATGCGTTTGTAATATAAAAAATTATAGCCATCTTCAAGAACGTCCACGATTTCTGCCACGAAATATCCTACCCTCTTCTTTCCTGTCAGTTTTACTAGAACATAGTCTCCTTTTGTTATTTCTTTCTCCTCAACTGACTGGTTAGTTTCTTCCACGTCGGTACATTTTCTTAAATTTGCAAGAAATTCCTCATCACTGTTGGAATCTTCCAAAACCACTTGCAGGTCTTCTTTACTACTACTACTTGATGTGTCTACCAGAATTTTTCTTTTCATATTCTTAATTTTTGATTGCGTAATTGGCCTTCTATTTTTACATAGTTCCTGTTCCTCAATCTCGTTTTTTATAGGTGTATCGGTGAGAACTCAAGTTTTTCCTTTGGTTCTAGTTCCTGCAATTTGTTTTCGAGGGGGTGCCTTTGGGAAGGGCCGCACTACTTCTGGTGAAACGATGTCAGGTTTAGCCACAGCCAATGTTGATTTGGCAATGGTTGCAATACCACTGGGACCAGCTTCTGGTTCTTCGTTCTGTGAATTATTTTGGTTACACGCAATTTCCTTTTCCACATATGGTCGAACTGTAACGTATGAAGACAGAAATTCATCATCACAAAACACGTCTTCATTATAAGGACATATTCCAGTAAAGGCAAAGCCTTATATGATATTAGTTATCGTAAAGGCTTTCGCAAAGGCCTTTCCGACCAATTCATACACATCGTATATCGAAATTATCTTCCCTGGAAGGTTAACCATCCAGTCATTGCATGGTTCACCATAATAGGTTTTATATGGACCGAATACAGTGCGATCCAATGGTTGTAATTTATGCGAAGTATGCGGAGGCGTAGTCAACAAAACAATCCCATTCTCTTTGTCAAGGTTTATTGCTGGTACAGTAATGTGTGTTTCGTGATTGTCAATAATTATAAGTACTTTCTTTTCTTGGGTTGGTTTCACATTAGCAATACAATTTTTTAGGTAATATAAAAAAATTGTTTCGTTTGACCATCCTGACTTATTGGCACTTCCAACTGATACAGGTGGAGCACCTTTAAGCATAAGGTCTTTTATAAAATACGCGCGGGAATATTAACATGAGAAGAACATGACAGGCCATAATGCAATTTTCCTGCCATCAACAAATAGTCCACTAACATTTGTTCTTCTTGCTCATTGAACACTTGCTTGCATTTAATTTTAGGTATGTAACAGAATTCATCATTATTTGATAAGCTATGAGCCTTCAAATGGCCGGTCCAAGGTACATTTGTTTTGTTGGTCCAAAGTACATATGTAATCATATGGAAGAAAATGAATCGAGTTCGGCATTTTAAGTTATGTTAAATGTATTTGAATAGCAACAAAATATACACAAAACATGCTCCTACACACCTACTAATATATATATATATATATATATATATATATATATATATATATGTTTTATTGTGAATTATTTATTTTACAACGCAAGCACATTTGGTGCCATCTAGATGATAATAGTTGAAGTTTATGATGATCGCTACTCTTACTAGTAACTGTAAAGGAGTGAAAATTAGATCGGTACAACATTGAACTTAAACATACAATTTTCCGAAATAATTTCGCAGCGTCGAGAATGTAAGCTCAACATGATTGAATTTTACTAATAGAATAATTTCCATGATATTGATGTTAATCACATTTAAAATTGTTGCGAAAACATTTTTCGTCTAAAATTTGGTTGCTCCATTTATATTTCCACGAAATCAGCAAATGTTAAGTTCCTGACAGACGCATATAATTTTATACATACGCTCACTCAATAATAATCTTGTGAAGTACATTTATAACATGCCAGTCCATTGAGAACTTCTATATTCATGAATAGAAATTGTAATCGTTAGAACTGTATATGCACCAAACAGCTTGTGTTATACTTTGCTATTAACTTATCAATTTATTCGTTTGAAATTGTAATTATTGCAATCCCCAGTGAAATGTAATAATGATAAATGAACAGAATTATTTATTGTCGAAATTGTGAGATTATGTTCATAACAAATAAGTTGGGTAATACATAATAAATTTAAGTTCAATCATTTCATTATAAATAATCTTCCTTTTTGTCATGGATTTAATTTTAAACATGATAAGAATTATTACCTTGAAAACCAGTAGACAATAGAAACAGTGAAGAAAATTTTCATGGATTTCCGATATATTAAATCCTTTTTATTGTCTCTGAATCAGAATAACCTGGACCAAACTCAACAACCAAAAACAAACCCATAACAAATACTTTCAATTCTACAAATTTTACAAAGCTAGAGCTGTAGAACATTGACCCTTATTTTATACCTGGACATCTGTTGCCTGGCCAACGATGCTCCAGCAAGCAAACTTGTAGTCTATGAAGTACGAGTTTCAGTTCTTAAGTTGGTTGACCAGTGTTTGAGTTGAAAATAGTTGGTCCACAACTTAGAAGAGATTTCTGTTTTATTGCTGGTGCTTCATTGACTAGTGCCCAGGATATTGTTATCCTTGCATAGGCTAATTCCATATTTTCTTCCAAAGAATCCGGCGAAACATCGGTTTACAATTCACAATATCACGGTATCAGGCCGAAAGAACAACAACATCAATTATGTTTATTGATACACTTAAGTCAACAGGATTTTGGAAACTATTGTTACATATTTATTCATTAAATATGTCGATATCAGATTTTCTTTTCGGGTATTCACATATGTGAAGTTTAATTCCTACTTTTCCCATTCATAGCTCGTGAAGAATTGAAAATATTGTACTGATAAGGACAATTCCGAGATAGGATAAAATTGCATCTGATTCCGGTTATTTTATAAGTTGTTTGTGACTACCTCCGTCTTTGCCCAAGTGAGAAACTGTGCAAGCACTCCTAAAGTATTGGTAATTTTATTATCCACTCTGTTCACAGTTTTAGTTGCAAAATGTTCCGTCTGACTAGAAATTGTATTGATACCCAGTGAAAGATTAATGGAGCAACTCCAAGAATTTGTTTTCTCCAATGTGTTGGGAGATGTCATGTTTCCATTTATTTTTAGTAAGACCCCCCCCCCCCCGAATCATGTTCTATCATACACAAACGTCGTTACTGATAATTTTTTTTAAACCGGGAAGTCAAAAATGTTTCCTATAATGAGTGTTCACCACAGTTAAGACAATTAGGTGTGCCACCTATCTCTTCTATTAATAAGGGAGTCAATACAATAATGCATCTGAGTGCAGCCAATTTCTAATTACTTCTAGAAGTTTAACATTCTATTTTACGAAAACTACTCATCAAAAAATTGGAAAACCATTAGAAAGATAATTAATCGCCTATCGAAATGATGTGCCAGTTGACCCCCTTAAAATTTAATAGTCTAAGGGTAACATCTACTCATCCTAGGATATTGAACAACAAGGATTTGAAATATCCCTTTGAAGTGTCCCACTTGAGAATAAAATTGACCTGATTTTTCGATTTATCATATAACTTTCTGGTAGGAAAATATTGAGGGTGCGAAGTATTCAAATTGACACCCCTATTTGGTTGGATTCGTATTGAAGCGAATATTAAAAGAGACACAACACAACATGGATTTAAAAATCCCATGTTACTAATCATATATAAATAGAAAATCTGGCAGAATTCCTGATATATGACATGAAAGTCAATTCACATATGAAATTGTATTTTTGAATGCAGCCAAAGCAGGTTAATTGTTAGTTATTTTCAATGCATATAGCGATAAAGGTATAATCTGTAAGAAGAGAATCAAAAAGTTTTTAAAATTGCAGATATTCGTACGAAATAATAAAATTCCATAATTTTTTATAGCGTGTTGGCGGCGAGCTTATACTCGCGAGTAACACAGCGGGCAAATATTTTTATTTATATACGCCAAAAAAATTGGAATTGAGTAGAATATGATGACAGAATCAAACTGGTTATAAACGAGTCCACTATGCTCCATTAATCTTGGGTATGTGAACGTCACTTTCCATAATGTAGCGGTCGATCCATCCATCCATCTCAACATTTTCGAGACGCGATGAAACGTCTACTATATGTGTACATAGAGATTCAATGTAATCGGATGGTTAATTGAATTAATTGATATCTTTTTTAAATGAAATAACTGTTTCTAAATAATTCCACATAGTAAGGGTCGAAACAGTAATTCTAATTTATTTCCAGCCTAGAAATAGCTAACAATTCAAGATTTAAATATTCTCACCATATAAAACGAAAATACGCGATATCTCGTGTTTGAATAATCTATGTTTAAATGCTATATATCTTTCGTTAAATCCAGTTGAACTGATACAAAACATTGGCATCGGTGTAACAACATGGAACTAATATGCGTGAAAGAGATAACAATCTAACAAAGTTCTCGATTGTTTTGGAAATACAATGGATTTGAATTTCAGACTTATGTCAAAATCAGGTAATAGTGTATTTGTATAGAGCAGAGAACAGTTCATCTTGATAATTTCTATAGGGATAATAGCTTCAGAATCGTTATTGACAGATACACCGGTAAATACGTATTAATAACAATAGCTCAGGACAAAGTATGAAGAACATTCTCCAATCCGGCAATAGGATATAATACTCAAACATTGACTTTTCAATATGATATTCACATGAATGCAAGGGTAAATAAGGCGGGTAGAGATATACTCGGTATACTTGGTATAGGAGATTTTTTTGTTTTCGTTGATTGGTTTTAGTTATGGATCGGGTCCGGATTTGTTTCCTCAGCAGGGCTTGGGTTGTGATGTTTTTGTGAGGGATTCTTTCGTTCAGTGCGGCTTTGTGCGTGAGATGTTGGTATGTAGATGTTTGGCTCGTTGATTGAGTTGTCGAATTCCATAGAAGAGATATATCGGGTAGGTACAGCTGCGGCTGTATTGTTTCCCGCCGTCGGCTAAGTTCACCAGGTTACAGAGGAACCGCAAAAAACCTGCAATGTCGACGGATGGTGAAGTGTTTTCGCAATGGTGATTGGGAAGTTGAATAGGTTTTCTTAGGATATTGTGACAGTAGGCGGTAGTTGTGGGTTTAGAAAAGAGAGTTCATATGACCAGATTGTTAGGAGGCGGTTTTTGACAGTTTGGTTACCCGATTCGATTGTTCGGGTTACGTATCGATCTTCTAGTTCAATTAGATTAGTATATTGGGATGGGGTTTATGTCTATATGGACGTAGACTGTGTTGCTGGGAAAGAAACGACACTGCTATCTAAGGACTGAGTGCTCGCAAGAAAAGATGTTGTTTAGAAGATGAGAGGCGGAGGGAAGGTTGCAATAGTGGTTGGCTTTATAGTCAATTATGTATTGGATGTATGTTTTACACGTATGGAGTAGTGTGGTGGGATAAGATCGTCGAAACTTTCAGCCGGGTATCTTGAGACTCGTCTCGGAGTGTGTCCAGGGTGGCAGTCAGATCGGTCGCCCAGTTGAGACTGTGAGTAAATATTAATTCCAAGAAAACATTTTCCCTGTGGATCTCGAGGCGCTCTCATCAAAGCGTATGACGGAAATATAACGATAGAAGACCTGGATTGGATTGAGACTCACCATCCATCTCTGACATCAATTTGACAATTGCTTTAGGACATTTTGGGATGAGATATTTAGTGAGCAATTGTCCAGGGAGGAAGTGATGAGTGCGGTGTTGTCCGTTTGTACTTCTAAGGTTTCGTGCATAAGAGATCGTTTTTGCGTTACAAACAATAATGGAATAACAGCACTTTCCGTCATATAAATGATAAATAATCTTCAGTGAACAACTTTTACTAAAAAACTTACAATGGACATTGAATCCTCATGATCATTTATTGAATTTTCTTAACTGTTCGGTGATTAAACGATTAGTATCATTAGTACTATGTAACCCCGTTTTCTGCATTTATATTTTCTACTGCAGGCGTAATATTAATTTGACTATTAAACGAATTTTAAAACCGTTAAATTTGACATTCTTATCATTGTAAAATTTCCTTTATTAGTCAAAATCACTCGCTTCTAACCTTGAAAGGGGACTTATTTTCAAATTAATTTTTTTTAAATAGATCCTCATAACCTGGCAATATAAAGGCTTTATGAATTACTTCAAATAACAAAAAGTATTGCCGATAAACTAAATTGTTTTTCTAAAATTATCCGGTAATTATTTTGTATGGTTCAAGGACCTGAATATTTATATAATTGCTAATTTTACAGGAAACGCGAAATAATAACAATTGTAATGTAATAATTTTTTTGAGCAACAATTTTAGTAACTGCGCTTACCAAATTCGGTATAAATTATAGATTGAAGATATCTCTGTTGATTAATGATGTGTAATTTAATGTGAAATCTACAGAGATACCCCAAAACAAAAAAACGTTATGTGATATCACAGTACTGTTGATGTAAATTTCATTTTACTTCAATAGGTTAAGACTCATGGATAAATAAAACTGCATTCTACTGAATTTACGCTTAATGTGTGAAGGAAACAACATAAGAAAATAAAGATAAAAAATTAATTACATTTCATATTATTATAAGAAAAACCAACATTAAATTTGGAAATTGAAATAAGGATTGTTTGAAACTAAAGTCCATTCTCAAAATCCAACATATCCCGATAAACAGGTAGGTAGGACTTAGTTATCGCACTGACTTCAAATAAGCCCAGTTAGTTCCTTTTTTTCATCGCATCATACCTTGGCTTAGATGTGTAGGCCGGAACCAGAACCAACTTATTTTTTCTTGTTCTCTTTTTTGTTACTATCTCCTGGAAAACTTCACTTTCATAGGAGGTTTTCACTTGGATGGAAAAGGGTTTGTTCTTCAAGTTTCACGACTTTTATATTTGAACATAAAACTTTTTCCCCATTTAGGTCTCTATCAAAGTTGTTGCCCAGCTGCACCTGAAGCTTCTTTACGTCATAAAAATCACTGTGGCACAATTCTATCACTTTATAGGGTACCCCTGTCTTGTTAGCATCTCTGATAATTGTTGCATATTGTTGAGGAAAGACTATTGCCAGTCTTTTCAGGGCTTGCCTAACTGCTTTTTCAATAACTGAATGGGCAGCGTCTCCACACTGCCATGTTATATCGGACAAATTCAGTACCACCGGATAAAAGGTTGGTTTCGGTCTCAAAAGTTGAGTTTCTCCAAGGAACTAATTCAGTCTCTTCAATTGGGTACATTGATAAGAATGTTTAGCTTGAGCAGTTGGGTACTCCAAAAAAGTCAGTTCAGTAAAATCGTGTGTATCAAATATATCAGTTGTTTGTCGTGGATATGTACTGTCAATACTGTTAGCCTGAGTTCTTATAGTTATATCTTCCGAAAGACCAATCTCATGATTTTGTTTTTCGCCTTAAAAGTATTCCAGAAATGCAGGTTCTGAAGCAATATTCCTGGCTCCAATATCAACAAATTCTTTGGGTTATGTAAAACAAAATATTTTTTAGAAGATACTCACATACAATCCGTACTATAAATGAGCCTCCCATAAGGGGTAGGAACAGCTTCCAGGCACTCTAGGTAACTAGGTCCATCCGACCTGAGCTTACGTTCAGAGAGAGCAGGAGTAACGCCTGTTGAATGTTGCGGAGACGGAAGCCTATTCATTATTTCATACTCATTCGTATTATTTAAAGCGAGGCGCAATAAAAGCGCATTCCGTAACCAATAGTTCATTTTGCTTAATATCTGAAATCAAAGTAATAAACCTATTGGAATATAACTCATTTGAATGAACATTAATAAGCCTAAAGTGTATCCAAAATTTTTGAACCAACAAAAAAAAGATCATAAACTTAATATAATTCATCATAAGACAACTACAATGGTTGTAGTGCCAACAACATCGATACAAAAGAAATCATCAGTAGTGCCATATCACAGGATAGGGCGATCTTGGAATATGCAAAACGGACAAAAACTACGGACGCCGGCTGTGCATAACGCCACATCATATGATGAGGCGGTATTAAGAACTTTTTATCTCTGTTTTTGCCACTTAAACAAATATCAACTCTAACATAATACTGGCTAAGATATTATTTATTAATGAGAATCACTTACCTATTTGGAATAAATGCTGAGTTATGGCTCTACAGCATTGATTTTTGTAACCTCACTCGACAAAATAAGATGACACACTGGCTTACGGCACTGTTCATGATGCTTGCAGTCGCAAAATAGCTAATGTTAATAGTGACACTTGGCACCTCACGTGGGATTTATTAGAAAACTTGATATGGCACTATTACATGTTGTAGGCATGTTCGTAATATATACGTTGGGCGTAAAAAGTCAATTAAATTTTTTTGAGGATATGGCACTATTCAAACAGGGGTGCGATATAAACGTAAAATTGTAGTATATGAAGATGGGAACCACAATTTACACATAAATAACTTAACTCCATAACTAATACCAATGGAACTAATTTCGTGTGAAATCAAATTATACATATATTACTCAGATATGTGAGATTCATAATTATTTTTACGTTACGCTCTATCGTTAATTTCAGTGTCTTTTGATGGCATGTATGTTTGATATTACAATAATATCAAACGGTATTTTTATAAGCGACTGGGTTTGATGCTATTGCTAAGTTATTGTATTGTTTATTCTTATAATATTGTAACATTGTAACTTACTTTTCTGATTTTTTTTTTCAATCACTGGCACTATTTTAAACTGTTCCCTCAACGTATTATTTTCAACCCAATCTCTCCTCCATATATGCGCCACTACTCTTAAATAACGCATTTCGTTCGCTTTTATTCTACTTGTCAGTCTATCATTAATGTAGGTGAATATACAGTATCAAATACTTTCATTTCCTGATTTCTGGTATCACCTTCCTAATAAGGTTTTGTTTCATGCATGAGATATGAAAAACATTTCACATTTAACTACGAATATGGTAGAATACCTAAACTTTGGTTCGCAATTGGAGATGTCGCCAGTTAGCGTCTGCTGATATTTGTAGACTTATACGATCCAAATAGCAGCGTTGACTATTGTTGTCTTCAGTTCTGATTAGAGACTCCGAACGAGAAGGCTTATAGCTGTCCTAAGGAGACCAATGTAGGTCTAAGCCGAGGTCAGTTGAGTTGATATAACCCAATAGATATTTTCAACAAAAACATTGTCGTTATGCACTCATAATCCCCAATAAGTTCAATGCATGATTTTCTGTGCACTGCGTTCCCCGAGAGGCTACATCTGTTTATTTATAGGAGGGGGGGTCAAATAAACGTCAGCCCCCCCATTGGAATCTTCCAATTCTGTATAATTTTGTACCATCAAGCGCTTGTAATGCAACATAATGCTTTACTCCCTCCCCGGGGGGAAAAGTTTATATAATGAGACTTAAATAGCTAGGGGCAAGGTTGGTTTTGGTTCTATTCGTGGTGCATAATAGTGCATAAGAAGTGGATGCTGCTGCCATATATTTTTTTCTGAAATTTTCATTGGGGGGCCGGGGATTTTGTTGGAAGTGCATGGGAGTGCACTAGAAGTGGATTCTGAGATTCTGAAGCCATTTATTCTTTTGTAAATTATTATATTTATATATTGAAGTTTTGTTTTTCTTGGTGGTACATATGAGTGCATTAGAAGTGGATCGGCTGCACTATCTCTTTTTTGCAAATTGTCATTGGGGGAGGGAGGGGGCAACTTTACTCTGAATAATGTGATACTACCAACTGAGGCGAGGGGTGCAAAGGATGTTTTTGATGGAGCATTATGGTGCATTACAAGCGCTTGATGGTGCAAAGTACAAAATTTGAATATTTCGATTGGGGAGGGGGGGGGCTAGCTTTTATTTTTCAAACGCTTGCGTTATTCTCAAAAAGATTATTATTTATTTTCAGCAGATATTAAGTGAAGAAAAAGAGTTATTATATATCAATAACCAAAAAATATTCACGAAAAAACACTGTTTTGGTCCTACGATTTGGACAGAAAATTCGATTTTGTATGTAAGTGCTAACAATGTCAAAGAAGGCTTACGCAAAACTGACTATACCAAAAACACGTATATATGAGTGGTACTGTGAATTCAAATGAGGTTGAGATGTAGTGAGAGTGTGGCTTGGCTGGCCATTGAGGTATTCAATTGAACTCAACATCGCCAAAGTCAGGGGACTGGGGACTGAAAATCGTAATTCATGTCTAGAAGAGATACTGCTGATATCTGTGCCTCAAGAATAAATAACGTATCATCTACACTCTATCATTCTGATCAAAAATTCAATAAAAATTTTTCCGATATGACTGGAGCCGTTTTTTTCCTCTTCTCAAATCTCAAATTGCTACTTACTGGTAGACACCCGTTTGACTTGGTACATGCAGTATTCGTTGCACTTTGTTTCGTATTTTGTACAGGAAATTGATCAATTACCTGAACTATTGTACACAGTTGTCTGTAACATGCTTTTTCGTGTTAATTGTCCTATTTTTACAGTAAAATTCTGTCATATTTCAGGCATTTATTGTACCTTAATTACCTTGACAGTCCTAATCAAAGTCATGCTGACTTTTAGTATTGAAATTTTGGCAGATGTCGCTAGGACTCATCATATTTTCTGTCGTTCCAATTTATTAATCTTGCCCATAATTGAAATTCACTGCACTGGGAAAGCAAAGACATTCAAAAACATTTTTAGTCACAGCTACTGCCTACTAGCTTCGGTCATAATTCGAGTAATTTTCTACAGTTAAGAGAGTCTTCTAAGTTTTCACAGATTTGTCTCATAAAATATAGAAGAAAAACTAATAAAGATAAGTACTGATGGGAAACAGAATCCTGTATTGTATGCGGTTGAACAATTATAAATCCAGGATGCAGTTATGCAGAACCTTATATGGGGTAGTCCATCGAAAACGTACCACAAGACATTACAGTGCGAGAAAGAAGTTTTCGGCAAAATCCATAAACACTTGAAGTTTGTTGCTCAAGCAAAAAGCATAGTACAGCTTTCACCCCCCCCCCCTAATTTTTTTGAAATGGAAATGGAGGTCAAGCGGAAACTCATTAAAAGGTTTTTGTCACTCCCAATATAATGCTTCGAGCCATTCTTAGAAAATATGGAGCCTTGAAACTCCAACGAAAAATTTGAAAAGCGATTCAATTAATCAAATAAATGCTCGAAGTGTTGTCCGCCAACGTGCATGTAGTATACAAGCTATCTTCAAACCGTTGTCATACATTTTGGATCATTTGCGATGTCACCTCGCGACATGCGTTAATGATTTTTCTTGTAAACTACGATTTTTATGTATCCCCACAAAAACAAATCTAAAGAACTTAGGTCGGGTTACCGAAGTGGCTACTCAGTTGCGCCCCTACGTCCTGTCGATCGTCCTGGAAATATCTCATTTACATACTGCGCACATTTAGCGAATAATCCGGAGGAGCTCCGTCTTGTTGGAAAAAAAATCAGTTCACTGTATGCGGGGTCGTTCTCTTTGATATTTGTTAGAGTTGGGCCGATAACGTTTTGTGGAATATTCAAGTATATATCGCTTGTTGAATTTCCAGGAAGGAAAAAAAGGCATACAATGGAATTTCCAAAAATACCAACTCATACATTTAACTTCTAGGGGTGTTGTTTGTGTGTCTCGTGGAAAATCCTTGGATTGGTTTTAATCTAGTAACGGCAGTTGTGACGATTCAATAAACTATTTAGGAATCAAGAACACCCGTCCGAAAAACACATATTCAAGAAGAAATTATCATTGTTTAAGGCTCGCTTACTCATAATTTCGCCAAACTTCAGGCGATGATCAGAGTTGTCTTCATTTTGTTTTTGCACGAATTTTGTAATGATGGAGCTTACAGTTCGTTAATATCCGTTGGACACTTGTATCAGACACACCTATTGCAATGGCCAATTGTCTTTTACTCACAGTACCTACTATATTTTGAAACTTGTCCTAGTATTGTTATCTCCGTAGACTCATTTAATACTGGATTTTCAAATTCCCTCTTTGTTGTGAACCGCACCTGTTTCGTGAAATTTTGTCACCATTTCACGAACAATTTTTCTAGAAAGATGTTTATTAGGATTCCGTTGATTGAATATCTCCGCGACCCGATTTCCGCACTCATCGTAATTAATAATTTAAGGTAAAATATTCTCTAAAAGAGTCGCTCGATTTTAAAAAACGAAGCAATATTGTATATGGAATGAAAATACTCTTTTATTGTGTTATCGCTTGACCCACCTTTCCATTTGAAAAAATTTGTGGTTGACTTACCTATTGGGAGGGTTGAAAGTTTTACTATGCTTTTAGCGTAAAAAAGTGTCCCCTTCCGCAACGAACTTGACGTGATTTTGGATTTTGCCGAAAAGTTCTTTCCACCCTGTAATGCCTTGCGATACGCTTTCGATGCCCCTCCCTAATACCTCTATACAATATGATTGAAATATTTACGAAAATATATAAATTATTGCCCAAAAGTTACTTTTCCAATCAGAAAATGATAAACTATGAAAAATTAAAAATAACCAGTAAAGCGAAGGTTCCGTGTGGAATTATCAGTTGCTTGAAATGCCCACGTAGATTTACTGCAGATAAACGTGATAAGTCCAAACGCACACCACTACAAATCTTTGTGGTATTATAAAAAGTGCCAAGTGGGAGTGAAGTACAAAACACCAGGTAATTATTCGCATAAATCGGTGATGGGTTTGATTAAACATACACGCACATGGTAGAAAAGAGAAAAACATCTGACTTTTCTGATATGTTAATGCTCACGCAATATGTAGAAATTAATGTTTTTAGGTTGGGTTTAAGCACAACATTGTTGTAAAATTAGTCCTGAGGGGGATTAATTATTCGCATTGTAGATAAATGTGAAGTTTAGTAGGATTTCAAATATGCCAATCAAAGTAATAAATTATAAGTTGTATACAGCGATTAACGATGTCCAATGTCTATCCTGTAGATTATAGCCCCAAAATATAATGTTATACCCTATTTCGTCTTTTATTAAAACAGAAGCTATGTATAGAATGTATAGAGGGTGTCCAGAAACTTAATACCCACAAATGGGGAACGAGTAAAAGAGTTCAAAATAATGTTAGAAGTTGAAATACATTTTTGCGACAAGAGCATTTTTAGACATAATACCTTAATTGAAGATTGACTGACTAATTACGTACATCCATGTAGGGTAGACCGGGGATAAAAGTGCCATTTTTGGTAAATGTGTTTTAAAAAAAAAATTAGCAGATTACTTTTTTTTCTTCTTTGTCCTCTTAGTGGTTTTAACTTTAAGTTATCAAAAATTATATGACACAAAGACTTAACATAATAAAAAAACCGGTAATATCACTTTTTATGGTTTCCTGTAGATGGCACTTTTTACCCCATACATGGGGTAGGAAGTGACGCCCACGGGGTAAGTTGTGCCAAGATAGGATAGAATAGATAATACGTAGGTAAAGGTGATTTTTAATGCGTTCAAATAAAAGTACATGACATTTTTAAAACGTGAACAACTGAACAGCAAAAGTTTAGTTAAATAATAAAAAGTTTATTAGTCCATGTCACTGTCACAGTTAACGCAGATAAACAATTTTGAGTCACCCGTAACACATTTATCGTGAGCCCATTCTTTGCAGGATCTACACTGCACCCATTCCTCTGAAGGTAAGCTCTGTGAATATGAATCGCAACATATTAGGCAAAGGCAGTCATCTTCTGAATCGGTTGAGGACTCCGAGTCATGCTTATTTTTGCTTGAGAAAACTTTCCTTTTAACTTGCTTTGTCTTTTGCTTAACTTGTTTCATCTTTTTCTGGCATCTTGTTGCTTGCTCCTTCTCTAGAGCGTCCTTTTCTGGAGTATCGGTGAGCACAGCTGTATATCTACGTTTTCTGCCTTTTGTCGATCCCATTCGAGGTCCCGCCTTGGGAAGGGGTTTTACTATGTGTGGAGAAAATGTTTGTTTTCCTGGCCGATTATCAATGTTAGATGGTCCAGCTACTGGATTTTCGGTATTGCCTATGTTCTTTGTACATTCTTTATGTTGACTATTTTCACTAGGAAGGTTTTGTTGAGAATAGTCGTTAGGAATGTGCTCTCGAATATTTGACGGCTTGTCATTCTCTAAAAGTTGATTGCTCTGATTGTAATTTCCGTCAGGAGGAACTGGCTGATCGGTGACATATGCTGGAGCAAAATCAATATCTGAGAATACGTCCCGATTATAAGGAAATATGCCACTCTTTTTAAAAGCATTTATAATATTGTTAGGACACATCGCTAGGGGGTAAGCTGAATTGACAATCGATGGAATATCATAAATTGTGATATTCTTTCCGGCATTATTTCTCATCCAGGCATCTTGCGCAGAAGACAGGTATCTCTTGAATGGACCGTATACACCCACATCCAACGGCTGCAGACGGTGCGAGCAATGTGGCGGAAAAGATAATAAAATAACGCCATTATCTTTCGCCAAATTTAAAACTGATATGGCCAAATGCGAATTATGGTTGTCCAATAACAGAAGGACTGGTGATTGCTTTGTCGGTTTCACATGTTTAATGAAATGCTTCATGAACATAAGAAAGCTATCTTCCGTCATCCAACCGGATGAGTTTGCTGTACCAACACTGTCAGGTGGTCCACCCCGAATAAAATAATCTTTATAATTCTTTCGGGGAAATAAAAACATAGGGGGTATACAAACTCCACTTGCAGAAACTGCTGTTGTTAATGTAATATTTGTTCCCCTTTCACCTGAAGTAAGAGCACCGACTTGCCTTGACCCTTTCACCCCTACAATCTTTGGAGGTTTCAAGACTGTTGAAACTCCTGTTTCATCTGTATTCCATATAGAGGAAGCACTGAATGGGTGGCGCTCCAAAACATTATATAATTTGTCGAAAAAATCAGTTACGTTTTTTTTATCAAAAGATGTTGCCCTTCCCAAACTCGTTGCTTCGGGTGTTCGAATGGAAAGTCGTGGATTTCTTTTTAAGAACGCTGCAAACCAGTCAGCACCTGCTTGTTTGTTATGTCGCCATGAGTCTGGCATATCTTTTTTATATTGGACTGCACACTCATATGCTAGACGACGCACCTCTTTTGGGGTTAAACCGAAGTATATTTGTGCAGACTGTGTCAAATATTCATTAAGTGCTGTTTCTTCCTAGTCATTAAAAACCCTACGTGCTGATCTATAGCCAAAGGTCGTGTTTGGATCGGTGTTACGGCGTTGTATAAATCTGTTTAAAGACACTCTACATATCCCAAGAGCTTTGGCTACTGACCTTATGGACTGTCCATTTTTTGTAACAAGATCAGCTGCACGATGCATTTCTTCTAAAGAAGCTTGCCCCCGCGCAGTTTTCCTGGTGTAATTTCGCATTCTGAAAAAAAAACATCTGATTTAATAATGAGTTTCAATAATTAAAAAATTCAAAAGAAGTAAAACAACGCTTCATTCTCCATAGTGGGGTAAAAAGTGCCACATAAAACGTACGTGGCACTTTTAACCCCAACTGGTTCATTCCAATACTATTGCTCATAACAATAAAAATATCTGAAATATTTGAAGATTTGACAGCACTGCAACAAAAAAGAATAAAAAATGTATCAGAGCAAACTTACCTGCTTCAAATTCGATGAAAACTAACTGTTGCACAACAAAAAATAGACAACAACAAATTATTTACTACGTAGCGCACAAATTAAAAATGATATGTCCTCTCGCTTACACGACTACTTCGACACTAAATGCATGTGCTCGACAGGAAGCGGTATAGACATGACCTTGTAATGTTGGCGTCGCATGCGTTTCGTTTAATTTAAAAAAATGGCGGCAAGTGGCACTTTTTCCCCGTGGCACTTTTATCCCCGGTCTACCCTACTGTGTTTTATGGTATAAATGAATCCACACAGACATCCAGAGGCGGCTTGTGCCCAGTGGTTAACAATTCGTAATTTTACCATTTAACATTTTTATTATTGCAATGTTAGCGTTTTTTCTATCAATTCTCAGTAATTTTCTGATATGGTGGTAACAGTTCCTACCAGACTAGTAAATTAGAGTATATTCATAAGAAATATAGATATATTTCGAAAACACAATTGTGAATACTATTTGTCAAACTACAGAACATTTTTCAGTTGAATTTTGGTTATTATTATTGGACACTTACAAATCATATATTATGCCGGCATTACTTCCCACTTATTTCTTCTAGATCTGTTCTTCCATAGGCAGATTAGTCTATTCAGTTTTGTGTATTACTTTATTCGGTTTTCAGTTGAAATTGTGACTCATCTTGAGTGTAACTTCTTATAGCATTCAGTATTTTCGTATGTATTAACTTCATTAAAAACAACATTGGTGTGCTGACGAATTTTAAGAAGATTGTCCAGTCCGCACCGAACACGAATGCTGACACAATTGACAAATATAATTCTGCTCTACTCAGTAATCACTTTGCATACCACTAAACTTGCCTACCAACACATCTAGAGTTAACTTTTAAAATGAGATTATTCCGCAATCTTGCAACAAAAAATGATTTTGCCTCAGTCCTAGTTATAAAAGTGTTTTTAGATGTATTCCGAAAAGCCCCAGACTTGGAATTCCTTGTCATATTCATAGCATAAATTGCTGTTGGGGCATTATGAATCTATCATCACAGCAAATAATGGCGTTTTAAACGTTTGACTGTAGAATAGATAACTGAGTGAATGCTTAATTATGTTATTTAGAAACTGAAAAATTTAGGGAAAAAGGGCTAATGCGGATCACATCAATAATCATCTTTGGAAAATATAAAAGTAAGAAAAAATGAATGTTTTGACTCCTATTGCACTGAGGTACTAGTAATTGAAGACACCTTGTGGACAATAAGGATCATACAAAAATCTAACACAAACCGCAAACATAACCCTTGGCAGACTCCCACCCAGTACATTATGTGTAAACCCTTAAACAACATAAGGTACACCCGCACCAAAGCTCATTATTTCTGCCAAATTCGTTGCAAGATTAACCATATATTCCGTCCGTCTTCAGCATCATCTAGTTCATCATCTTGACACAAATCATCAGTACCCACGTCTGATGCAGAGGTATCGTTTGATTCCTAAAGAACCTTCACTCTTTCGGTCCCCTTCTTTGGCATTATTCTTCTTTCCTTGGCCTTTGCCCTTGCCCTTAGTTATATTTTTTCCCATTTCCCTATCTTTTTCTTTGGGTGGGCAGACTCTTTTCTTTTTCTATTAGGTTTCTTTTATTGTTTATCGTAGATGTTAAAATTGTTGCATGCTGCTTCTTGCGACTTTGTCTCGTATTGTGGGTATTGGTTTTATCTGGCAACTTAATTAGTTTCGACACAATATCAAGACTAGATACTGCTTAATCAACTTGACGTGATGTGCCAGGAACTGGTGAATATACTGTGCCAGGAACTGGTGAATATACTGTGCCAGGTGCTGGTGAAACAATTACCTCTGATGGGGCAGGGGCTGGACAATCAACTGCGCTAGAAGTTCTTGGTGACATCGTGGATAATGGTGGATTAACCTGCATTGATGTGCCAGGTACTGAAGAGCTTTCTTGGCCTGGTGCTGGGCTATCAATTTCCACTGATTCATCATCGTTTTGTATGGCCGTAGGTTCTGCCGACTCAAGCAATTCGGCTGGTAGACAATCTTCATCACAAAACACGTCAGGATTCATAGGATAAATACCTGTACCTCTAAATCCCGTCTCATCTTTGCTGATGGACGCAACGTTATTAAATGCCTTCCGTAATAAGATTGCTACTTCGTAAGGTGTAATTTTCTCTACCAGGTGACTTTTCAGGTATGAGTCGCACTCCTTTTTGTATGCCCCTTTCAGTGGTCCAAAAAATGAAACGTCAAGAGATTGCATTTTATGCGACGTATGCGGCGGTGAAGAGAGCATATGGATGTTGTTGAGTTTGCAAAATTCGTAAACAGGAAGCGATATATGACTGGCATTATTTTCTAATATCAGTAGGACTGGTTCTTCAGCAGAAGGTTTAGTTTGATGCTTGAAGTACTAGAGCCATTAAAAAAAGCTGCTCATGTATGCAGCAATTATCTGAGCATTTATATAGAGCTCATGATGGCCCATCCTTTTCAAGAAATGGAATCAGCCTTTTTGGGGGAAAAATAAACATAGGTGGGATGAATCCACCGACAGCGTTCATTTCACACATTAACGTTATATTCGTTCCTCTCTCCCAGCTTGTGATTGAACCTACTCTTCTCTGCACTTTAGCTGCTAGTATTTTTTCAAAGGGTTGGACAGTAGTAATGCCTGTTTCATTGCAATTATGGATGTTTTTGGTGACCAATTTATGTTTTGTCATCAGTTCGCCCAGCAGCTGATACAATAATTTCACTTCTGTTTTATTGAATGCCGTGATCCGATTCATGCTGGTGGCTTCTGCTTTTCTAACAGATATATCATTTCTGGCCATAAATGATGCCAACCAGTGACGACCAGCCATTTTAGAAGACTGATTAAAATTGTGTTTCAAGATCATGTTTTTAGCGTACTCAAACGCCCCTTTTCTTATTTCTGTAGCTGTGCATCCATGAAAAATGTTCGGTATCTTCTTTATCAAGTCGGCCAATTGCTTTTCTTGTTCAGCGCTGAACACAGTCAGCCGTCCCAGACGTGGCGCGACGTTATTTTTTTTATTGAATCTTTTCTGTATACTCGAGAATGGAATATTCGAAACTTTAGCAGCTTTTCGTATAGAAAATTCATCTTCCTAAGAAAGTTTCACCGCTTTTTCTAAAGTATCAGAAGACCAGGAAGCCTTTGTGTTAGTTCTAACAAGTAGTTCCGTATTTCCGGCATATAAAACAAAAAAAAATATTATATTTTGCCTTTCAAATTGCGGGAAATCGTGGTCACTAGCGGGGAATGGGGATCACCCGATTCTCATTACCCACAAATACTTTATGAAGAAAAAAAATGATCACAAAATATATATCAGGAACACTCGTGATTCAAGTATGAAATCATTACACTGAATGTACAAGTAAAGGCATAAAAAAGTAACATATAGGTAGATCAATAACTATAATACTTACTAGTGTTTTAAATGAAACTCACTGTTTCTAGCTAATTCCACAATATATTGAAAAAATGTTGAAAATTCTAAAAATTTATATTTGTTTCGATATTAAATATTATCGTCAGATTGGCATAAGTTACATTTCACTTGATGCCTACCTGATGTTTAATAGTTATTTTTGGCTAGACCAAGAAGTGACCTACCTTTTGATTGACTTAATATATGTTAATAGAAAAAAGAAGAAGATGTAATATTACTAATATTGAAGCTAAGACATTATTAGTCCTATGGTGATATCCTGGATATCATTATTCCCAATTAAGATCAGTATAACTGTGCAATGATAAAGGAAACCAAGAAAACTATATCTAACTAGATCGTTAAAAAATAAGTCCAAATGCACTTTTCATTTTCTTGTTCGTTCTGGTTTAATAAAAAAATGGATAGTTATATTTTAAAAAGTCGTACGCCATTTATATAACACTTTTGAAAATTGATATAAGAGGCGGAGCAACGGCAGTTGACGCACTGGAAATTTAAAAGTTAAACGTGAAATATCGTGGTTCGATCCCGCGCTGGGACGAATTTTTTGTTGTTTTTAGTTCCTTTTTCATAATTGTTGACTAAAAAAAATCGAAATAAGACAAGGTAATTTATTTCAAAAATGTATCTATTTAACTAAAAGTTCAGACAAATGAGTGTAAATTTTAAAATCGCACAATCTAGTAGGTAGCCTGCAAGTAGAATTTTGAAGCGATATTATTTGTAATTTTTGTGTAGTTGTGAGTAATATCTTGTTTCTTCTGTTAATGCTATTTATTTTATAATAGTTTTTACCTACGACCATCCCTGTAAGTAGTCAAAAACACACAGTCTGCAATCAATGCAAGACGTCTATTACGCACGGTAAAACAAAACGCACGGCTGTAAAGTAAATCGCACGGCTTCCATAGCAACCACTTAGCAACTGTCAATAGACGTAGCCATTTTATTCAAAATGTCTTAGATATTTGACGTTGAATTTTATTCAATATATAAATGGTAGATAATATTTATTAGATATGAAATTGCATTTAATACTAAGAGTTACTTGGAATTATATGATAATTGGTTCAGTTTTATTAAATCCGCATCTTTTAGCTGTCTGAATGTATCTCATATTAGTAAACAATAGTATATTATACACCAAGCAACTAAAGTGGCCCATTTAATCCCGCGGGTGGTGTTTGATTCCTGAGGGAAGTATCCACCTAAGGGATTGATGTCACTTTAGTCGAGAGGTGTATACGCTATTTTATGCAATTCCGGTAATTCTACATACTTTTTGATAAGAATAAATACTACTTAGGATGGACTTTTACGAAACTTGGCTGGGCATCGAGGGTGAACTTCTAAGATGCTTGGCTGTGCATCGAGGAGCGACTTTTATTAAAATTAACTGGGCATCAAGGATGTACGTTAGTATTTGTACTTTAAATCCATGTATAAGATTATAAATACAGGTACAAGTAGGTCGTAGGTAAATTATAGTACGTAACTCGTGTTGTAACGCATTTTACGCACTCACGGAATTACGCACTCGCCGCTACGCGGCTTCGTGCGTAACTTTTCCATTCGTGCGTAAAGTGCTTCTTACAACACACGTTACGTAATATACTATTAATTTATTAGGAATAATTTGATTTTATATTTTTCGTGCTCTGCTATTTGTTAATTTACTTTTTTAATTGTTTATATTTTTGGTAGTTTTTAACTCTTATCAGTTAGTTATTATTGATTTTTCATCTCTTTGTAAAATGCTTACTCGTGACGAAACTGTGCATGTTGTGCGTATGTATTATGGGGGCCACAGTACTCACGATATTAAACAATTTCTGTTTAATATGTCCAATGATCAGACTGATATACCGCGTAAGAGGATGCATCAAATTATTAAACAATTGGAAACAACGTTGTGCCTAAAACCGGAACACCTACGAAGAAATAGAACAACATCAATGGAGATTGACCTGGTCATTCTCCTGGCTTTTGTCGAAGACCCTAGGACCACCATTACACGAGTAGTACCATATTTGAAAGTTAGTATTTTTAATGTACAGAGTTTTCTCAGAAAAACGGCTTTAAAGCTTACACATTTCATGATATACAAGAATTTCTTCAGCAAGGATGTTTTATAGACAATTTTTCTGCGAAATTATGATAGACAAAGCCAACCGAAATAGGAATTATTGACGATACATCTGTTTTACCGACGAGTGGAGTTTAGTTTTTTACAAAAAAACAAACATATGTAATCAAAGAGATACAGTAAATCCTCATAAAATAAATGTGTCTCATACCCCATACAAGAACAAAGTGAACGTATGGAATGGCATATTTCGTAATAAAATAATTCCTTTTTTCCTAAGTAACAAATCCAATGGTCAAGAATATTTCAATCTTCTCCAAAATGGAATAGGACCCCAAATTGCAAATTCCGCACCTAGAAATCTTTCAGTAGGTGTGGTATCAACATGATGGTTACCCAGCTCACTCCAGTAGGGAAGTACGGGAGTACCTTGATACTGTTTTCCCAAATACGTGGATAGGTCGAGGGAGTACAATAAATTGGCCGGCATGATCTCCAGATTTAGCACCTCTTGATTTATTTTTAAGGGCTTTCCTAAAAAATAAGAGAGAATTGAAACATACTATTATTAATGAACGTCGAAAAATTACTAGAATTGTTATTAATAATGTTCGATGGAACACTGTTTGGGACACTGTTTAGCAGCAAACGGAAAACAATTTGAGCACTTAATTAAATAAATAAATTTATAACACAAATAAATTTGTGTTATTTCAAATATTACTACTTGAAATTTCTTTTTGGGCAAGAATTATTAAAAAGGAACTTGAAACAAAAAATTTCGCTACAGTGCCGGATCGAACCACGCTACTTCTCGTTTAATTTTTTAACTTCCAGTGCGTTAACCGCCGCTACGAGCTCCGCCCCTTTTGTGATATTCCGAAAGTGTTATTCATTCATTTACTTATTTTGAACCAAATAGACCTAAAGGCCTAATTATGTTTCTTCCTCAGTTTTTGTCAGTTTCTTTATTAACAACTTTTAGGATGTTGTCACGTTTCACATATATTCTGCAGTTCTGTCACCAAGCATATTTAACTCCAAGTTTTTTTCGTGCTGATTCTATACTGAAAACGCAAATCCGTCAAATCTTCATTAACGAAAACACATGTTCCTTTTTTAAGGTTTGTTTTGGCTTTGTAAACCTCATTTCGCTTGATATTAGAAACATCTATTTTTTTTTGAAAATTTGTCAATTCTAAATACTTTGTTAATTTCAAAACAGTTGATTTCCATACCATCGTTGATTAAAGTTAGTACTTTACTAAGTACATTTTCATTCGTTTCCTCATTCATACCAACTAGTCTAAAACTATTTAATCTCGATTTTCGGTTCATCACATCTAATTTTTACTTAACTTCCCTCATTTATTTGTCAATATTTTGTCCTACCTCTTTTAACTTGGTTAACTTCACATCAAGGGACGTGTTATCTATAGTTTCAAATATATTTGCCATTTTTCCAAGTTTTAATTTATTTTGGTAAGTCATTTTAGGAATCATAGCTTCCAAATGAGCTTCATTCGACATATTAGTAGATGTACTGTTGCCACGTGTTTTTGTGGCGCTCATATTAGATATTGGAGATATGAGAACATCAAGATGTATATTATATTGAATTAAATGAATCCAAAAAATACCTCGTTGAATGCCTGAAACGTAGGACTTTTTTAAATATAATTAAACATTTTTTATTAAACCAGAACGAATTTAAGAAAATTAAAAATGCATTTGGACTTATTTTTTAACGATCTTTTGAAATCTATTATTATTTTTATGAACGCTATTTGTTATAAAAGGTATCTCGCTTTTGACAGTTTTGTATTAGAATCCGTATATTGCATTTCACAAATAACACAGTGTATATGTTCACATGCACCAACATTATTATTAAATCTAAATTATTTGAAATATTGATTTTTTATACTAAATATTTTCTGTCCGATAACGACATAAATAATTATCTTCTTATACTGGATATATAATAATTAATTTAACTTCATATAACAAGTGTGTAATTTGCTATATTTTGGCCCACACTTTTTAAAAAATGAATGGAAAACATTGCTGGCGCCCTAAGAACTAGAAATACAATTCAAACACTATTAAGTACCTACTCCCTTCTGAGAGGGTCTAACATGCTCTGGAGTTAAGATGTTACATGGCAACCATTTAATCTTAAAACATTTACAGACAACAATATTTACTAGTGTTTTTGAATGAAACTCAAGGTCTCTAGTTAATTCCACAATATAATACAAGTTATTGAAAATTCTAAAAAATTGACAATATTTACATTTCCACAAGCAGTTGTATAGTCCCCTGTATTTTGTATTTTCCATTACATCATAAATACTGTAAGATTATACAAGATTGCTCAATTTTTTGTGATGGCTAAAATATTCCAATCGTGTTCTCGAATATTTATCTTGCACGAATCCGTATTCTTGAATAATAGGATTAATTGCGGAGAAATATCTATGGCTATATTTCTTAAAATTAATCCCATTATTCAACAATATGTATTCGTGTATCTTGAGAGACATAATCCGAACATTTCGCAGGTGTTAAATAATCATGTTATACAATTCACACACAAATCAAGCAAACACACCACAGTGTCTTCAAACCACAAACCCTCGAATCAGAAAATACACGAAACATCTCTTCGCACTTGAAATTTCGACAGATATATCTCTCAAATCCTATTATTCATTTTAAATATCGATTTTAGATGGTTAACAGTACCTAGTGGAATAAGTATGGAATGGAATAGTTGTAAATATTCTACATTTCGGAGAGAACTCTTTTTTATTTGAAAAGTTTAAAATTGAGACACCACTATGAATAATATAGGAAAATAAGGGCAATATTTAAAAGGAAACAAATTTATAGTATAGTCCAGAATTCCGGAAATGCTATTGATAATACAGGAAAGGATATGAACAAAACTTAATTAGGACTATGATGGAGATAATAATAATCACGGGGTCATGATAAGTTGGCAAAATATGCTCTTTACAAATATTGAATATTACTGCAAAGCTTCTGGAAGCTGTTTTGTACAACCGCATTTATGTGTCCATAAAGTTCATCAACATAAAGAATCGTTCAATAATATCTAACTAAACATTTTTCACCCAGTTTCTGGGCGAAAAAGTGAATAATAGGGAACATGATGCGATTCATACATCACCTGCAACGGCAGTAGCCGAGTGACGCAAGGTACTCCCACAACACCAAAAACGCCCAATATAAACTGTCTACGGCATGTTAATGCAAACCATGAAAAGTCACTCTATATATACCTATCTATTTCAGCGACAGATATTAGAGATGCGCTACATTAGTGAATGCAGAAATACTCTCAACCACAAGAAAGACGTAGATGGCTTAAGTTTAATGTATACAACTTACTACAGCAACAACTTACTAAGAAAAATAAATAGCCAGAAATACTTAACCATTGAATTCAATTTAAATGTATATACTCGTAGTGTAAAAGAAAGACTGAGAGTTGGCAGAATTACACCAAAACTACTCCAATTTAAAAAAAGTGACATCAATTAATCTTTGACATGTGTAGTTCTGCTCTCTCCAGTAACTTGTCAGTGGTAGTCACAGATAAACAGTTAAATGTTAATCTTCATCCATCCTCTTTGATGAGGTAGATTTTTAATATTGTTGACAATTGGTTACTTGTATTTTTGATTTTAAACATGTCCATATACATATTTCAATATTTTAATATTAGTTTTCTAAAGTCAGTTTTAATACTTCCAAATGTGAGGTTATGTCTCCATGCACCTCTTTTAGTAATGTGGTCGCTAGATTTTTAGAGCTATAATGCTGATTCTGGTGAGTGTAATAATAATTAACTCATACGTATTTGTAATGGAGTGTTCTCCATATATTTGAAGTTTGTAATCACAAACGAAAGCTTGAACTTGGAATAAAGGCATTTACTTAAGAAGCTAACTCAGAACTTTCATTGCTTCCTCCTTGGTTCTTTGGGAGTTTCCCACCGGTATATTTTGTTATATAGTTACCAGTACCCCGTTACTGTCCTCCTGTTATATATATATATATATATATATATATATATATATAGTTGTGGCAACTTGGTAACGGCTTCAACGATTACGATGAAACTTTCCAGGATGATAGGAAAGTTATAGCGATCGCATCATACCACGATCCCTGAAAACATCCTTAAGGGGTCGTAATGGCCATCTAAAATTTCGAAAATATGGGTATTTTACGTCTTTTCCAATTGATACGGTTTTTGATCCCGGATAGAGGAAAAACATCTGAAATATTGTTTGCAGCTCTATGCAAGACCTTTCCCACGGTATATAATATTTGAGATATTTGGTGTACCCTTTTATAATAAGTAGTCCACCTTTCGATTTTTCTAATTTATACCGTTTTTGACCACTAATCAAAAAGTTTTGCGACAAAAATTTACCTTAAATACTGCATAGCTCGAACAAATTATGGAATGAATCTATGTTACTATCCTTAAGTATATGAGACTAGAATTTGACGAGGTAAAAATAGGTGACACAAGTCCCCCCTTACAAAAGATGTGATATCAAAGCATACCATGTATAGGGTGATGCAAGTACTATATCTACTTATAATCTTTCCAAAATAGAGGCAAGCGATTACTACATATTCACACTTTATTCCTTATTAATTTTAAAGTTTCAAATAATTGAGGTACTTGCGTTCAGCCCTGTTTAAATATTATTAGTGTTTGTTTGTGTTCTTCACAGTTTCATTTTAATGCATTTTGTTTTTCAACCAGCCTTATTGCAGTACAGATAAAAAAGCTTTTTGTTTGCTTTGTAGTTCTGACAACTCAAGCAAAACAGATGTGGATTTCCTTTGTAATGCATTTCGATAGTATAATTCGGATGGCGCATTTTCTTTCTAATGTGTTTTAATAGTATATATCGGATGAGTCCCTTTCTTTTTTATGTGTTTTGATAGTGAAATGGACCTCTCCTGGAATAGACGGAGTCCACAACTACTGGTGAACGGCATTTACTAATACGCACAATAAATTGGCTCACTTCATAGAGAAATCGGTCAGAAATCCACAAAGCATAGCTTTATATTTCACTCATGGTATGACTCATATACTTCCCAAGAAAGGAGACCTATCACAACCAAAAAATTATAACCCTTTACATGCCTTCCATCAGCAAACAAAATACTTACGTTCGTCATAAGACACAAACTAGACTGCCACCTTAAACATAATAACATCCTAGCATGGGAACCAAACGGCTGTAAGCAAAAGGCTGGAGGAAGAAAGGAACTCTTGATAATCGACAATGTAATCACGAAACAGACAAGACAACGTCAAACAAACATATCTTTAGCCTGGATCGATTATCAGAGGGCAATAAACTTAGTTCCCCATTCATGGTTACTGGAAGTTTTAAATATCTATAAAGTGAATCAGCAAATTATTGACTTACTCCGGCATCTGATGACATCATGGCGAACTACTCTATTAGTCAGAGGAGCCACAGACACGTACACAACGGAGGAGATCCCTATTAGAAGGGGCATATTCCAGGGGGACAGTCTGACCCTGCTATGGTTCTGTATCGCCCTGAATCCATTGAGCAATACGCTTAACCGGAGCTCATACGCATATGGAATCGATGACCAACCAAAGCTGACCCATCTTTTATGTATGGATGATCTTAAGCTCTTTGCTAAAGGAAGAGGGTAACTGGAAGGAGAACTGGAGATAGTCAGACACTTCAGTGAGAGCATCCAAATGAAGTTCGGGCTTGAAAAGTGTGCTACCATCCACATTGAGAGAGGAAAACTCACTGAAAACGAGGATATCACTCTAGCTGATGGCAGTCGAATTAGGGAGCTGGGAGCAGAAAAACCTTACAGGTACTTTGGAATTCAGGAGAGCTGCGAAATTTGCCATGAAGAAAACAAAGAGAAAGCCGAAAAAGAGCTTATAAGGAGAACAAGCAAGATTTTAAAATCCCAGCTTAATGCCAGAAACAAGGTGGCAACAATTAATATATGGGCCATACCAACAATAATCTACACTTCTGGAATACTCACCTGGTCCAAAACAGATCTGGAGAGGTTATAAAGAAAAATTAGGACCCTAATGACCAAACACGGCATGCTGCACCCTAATTCGAGCGCATATATTTGCCACGATTAGAGGGAGGACGAGGACTAACTAGCCTGGTGGCGGCCAATCTGAAAGAAAGGGAAACATTAATGAATCAGGATTTTCAGACAAACGTTGAAGTATCATTAGCATCAGCATCAGCATCAGCATCAGCATCAGCATCAGCATCAGCATCAGCATCAGCATCAGCATCAGCATCATTAGCATCATTATTTTTTTGTATTATTTGTTGAATAGTAAAATTGATTGTCCAGAGTTACTAACACAGATCAACTACCTGTAAAAGATTTGGAACGAATTCATTATTTATTAAAAGCTTCGTTAAATGTAATATGCAGAAATATGAGTTTTTCGTCTCTTCTTTGTATATATTTTTTACTTTACTTTCTTTTATACATTGATTTTGGTAATTACCAAACGAACCACTTATGCAATAATCTGTTGATAGAAAACTGTTGAGCAAAAGTGCATTCAATATTTCATTTCCTTTATTGGAAATCAAGATCTGCAATAAATTCCAAAAAATTATTTACTGCCTTTACTGCACAACAACCCTACACAACTTCAATTACAATAAAAAGTAAGCCCTATGTTATCCTGATATGTTTATACATTCTTCTTTTTGCTACGTTTTTCTCTTTGCGTTTTATCATTACTATCAAGTGAGTATCTCAGGATGAATTATTGTCTATCTCTTAAAGTGAACAGGAGAAATGCAAGGGAAACAACCGTCTCCATCTCTCAACTCACGTACTCACGTGTACGATATATTATATTGTATTTTTAACTGATATCTTTATGAGGATATTGAAGGAATCTGGCAGGAAATAGACATTTTAGTTTCAACGGAGAGTGGTTGGAAAGTATTTACTAGGAAAAGTTTTTGGTAAATGGTATATGAAATATGACTGCGCTTATTCATGGGTTTTGGATAACATAAAAATCTCATTGAATAAAAGCAATGCAGCGGAGCGGAGATACACTACTGTTATCAATAAAAAAAATGTTAATAAGAAAAATAATGCATATAGAATGGAAGACGATGAAGATCTAAAAATACATGGATTAAAGAATCTAGCGATAGAGGAAAAACACAATGTGAGAAAAAATATTTTGGGCGAGGGAAAGGTGAAACAAACTTCGTTCATAACCTGAATTGGCATGCCAAATACTATGACATGTGTATTAATCTGAATAGTACGAACATATAATGACATTCACATCAAGATATAGGAAATCATAGGTTTTATTGATGTTGTTTATTTTTTAAAAGCATGGTATGAAGTTATAATTCCAATACTAGATTGTACGAAATCACGTCCTCCAACTTTTTTGAATGCATTATAAAATGGAGAATAAGAATTATTGGCAGAATAGAAACTTCTTGAGAAGGTTCTCCTTTCATCAACAGGATTTTCCCGAACTGGAAAATTAACAACAACAATATGTTCGTTCACAGTAGAACATATTTTCCAATACTGACTGTTAAATATTTCTTTCTTTGTTAGAACTAGATTGAATTATCAGCAGTAGGGTACCAAGATGCTGTTCGTATAGCAGTTGTTGAATATATATTGCTACCATTTCAATATCTAAAAGGGATGTTCAGTTCAATAATATTATTGTGGTTTGTATAATCAACAGTAGATTCCGTAGCTGATTAGTAACGAATATTGTAGATTGTAAAAACAATAAGAGCCTTAATGTACAGACAGAATTTGACAGAAATGCTACCTCTCTACATAGATAATTTTTGAAGGCGAGATCTTACTTAATGCTGATAATAGTTCAAATCAGTTGAGACCAATACAGCGCGCGATCATGACACCATAATTCGAGCTACATCTCCAACTTTCATGGCAGGAGACTTCATGCTCCTGCGCCTCTCCTCTTCGGGGGCTCTTCCATGAGATAAAACTTTTCGTTGCTGAGGGGATGTAATTAAATGTCTTTTCGAGCAAATAGCTCGAGGAACAGTTATTTTTTCTTCAGATACTTTCGTGTCGCTTCCCTGATTGAGATATCGGGACAGGGTGGTGTGTGAGCTGGTTTCATCCTGACTGATTGTAAGTCTCCTTTCCATTTAAGTTAATTTTCATCTTCTTTCGTGGCTCTTACTTTATTTCAAGATTGCATCACAGTACACCAACATTTCGGGATAAGATCTTGGACTATTTTCAGTAATTCACACCACCACACATTTGTTCCTCTGAGGAGGTCATCAAAACGGAATTGTTAATGATATTTACTAATCTACTAAGCTCTTGTCAACTTTTGCTTCTATGATTCTGATACCATCAACAGAGCAGCGGTTGTTGTTAGCCTACCTTACTAATTATCACCTTCAAAGATTGTTCATTTTAGACTTAATCTTTACAATTGTCAAATACAGCTGCTTCAAACATGTTGGCATAAGTTGAATGTTATCCCTTATTTTGTTTGAAACGTTTCTTCTGACTGGGTGAATTTGGGGTACACCTTAACCATGTAAGTGAATTTAATCTAACTGTCTTTAGGCCCTTCAAAACTTTTTTCTTTCATCTGGATAGTATGAGATCAGTTTTCTTACTCTTACAGGGGGCACTGATGATGATTTGCCAATAAACTGAAAGCGCTCTGCTCACATTAAGATCCTGTACCAAAATACAAAATTGGTTGCTTTCCTATTACTCACAAACGATGACCAATCAATATTATCTCTGAAAGTATGTTTAACTGCAATAATTGAACGTAACCTACCCCTTACCGGAAAAGAAATAATTATGCGATGCATAAGTCAACAGATTGTGCCAAAGTCAATCATTCTCTTTCTCAAATCGAGTGGGATGAAGTTTTATGTAACGTGAACAATAATGTATCAAAATGGAACAAACTTCACTCCATCACAACTCAATGTAATAACCCTGGATTAACTAAGAACTTCTAAAGAGGCTGAAACACAAGCAGAACGTGTGGAAGAAATACGAAGAAGATTCTCTTACCGATAGAAACGGCAATTATCAAGCAGTAGGCAAAACTATTAAGAAAACATTGTCAACAGTGGCAAAAGCAAATATATTTATGAATACTTTCGCACATCGCTTTCCTCAAAAGTTGCCACTCCATCTCTTCAAGCAGATAGAAAAGTGTACTCTGATTACGAAACAGCTGAAATTTTTGCTGTGTTTCGCTAATGTTTTTACAAATTAACCACCCGTTAATAGACTTCTGGCCTTGCTAGGACCTCCTATCGAAGCATCACTTCACATTATCACTTTTCCTCAAAACCAGATTCTAGATGACCCAGGTCTAGATAGATTGACTACATTATTCCTTAAAAAATATGGTCACACTTTATCATGTCCGCAGTCTAAAATCATGAATTCTGGAAATTAACATCAGTCATTCCGGTCTTTAAAAATGGCAAAAAATTGGATCCTAACAATGACCGTCCCATAAGCCTCTTACCCATTGTCTGCAATTTAATGGAGTCCATTGTTGCCGACAAATTGGTTGGCTTTTTGTTGCGGAAAAATGTAATCCCAAACTTCGAGCATAGTTTCATCATGGGCCGATCAACTCTGACCAAATTACTACACTGTACCAACGATTGGTCCAAATAACTCGATGACAGACATCCTACGTACATAATTTACAGGGTGCCATAATGTAGACTTCTATTAAAGCTCGATCATCTTGACATTAGAGGTAATCGTAACAAATGGTTTCCAGTCTTTCTAACAAACCGGTTCTTCGAAGTCAGAGTAGGACAATAATTCTCCGAAGAAAGAGCCGTTACTAGCGGTATTCCACAAGGTTCCGTTCTTGGACCCCTACTTTTTATCGCATATTCCAGTGATCATCGATACTGTCTATCAAGCTCAATTTCAGCTTACGCTGAGAACATAAAACTTTACGGAAATCCTAACACTAGTTATCTGAGTTTGCAGAATAATCTCAATAAACTACAGGAATGATGTTTCAACTGGTTAATGCCTCGGAACATTGACAAGTATGTCGTATTACACGTCGGAAAGAATAAGCCGCAAACTCTTTTTTTCATCAGTGGAACTCGAACCTTACGTGGAATGATCATGTTTCTATTTCTCATCTGTGTAAACGCGCGTACTTTAAATTATTCCTTATATAAAATACTTCCTCTTTTGAAACATATTGCAAACTTTACAAGTTCGACCGATACTAGAATACGCCGGACCTTCGTGTGATCGATATTTAGCTCGTGATTGTGAAATTCTGGAAAAAGTACAAAGACGCGCAACCAGATTATATTTTGGCCATACTAGACATACGTACAAAGGGATATTAATCATGTCAAATCTCACAATATTCGAAGCAAGATGCCTTCGACCGCATTTTGAACTTCAACTTGGGCGACCTTCAAGCAGCTGTTCCTCTCCAAGCCTTTAAGAACACATAACATGTAAAACTTTCTAAGTAACAGAATCTTTGATATTTGAACTAGTCTTCCTCTGCAGATAATTAATTCAGAAAATGTTAATAGTTGCAAGAATCAAATAGTTTCCTATATTTTTAATTCCTAGTTTAGTTTTAGACTCCGTACTTGTTTCTATTTTCTTTGGCATGTCCATAGGCAGTATATTCAATAATTCATAAAAGACAAAACAGGACTTTCCTTGGAATAATAATAATCATATCAAGCAAACATGAAACATACGATATAGACGATCCATAATTAGATTTTAAAGATGGATAGATATCACAATACACCTTAGCTATATAAATTTATAACGTTGAATTCCCTGTAAGTTTGTATTTTATCTTGTGAAGATATAGTTCATACGTAAGTCTTATATAACATTCTCAATACTTTCACACGAAATTCCATTACCGTTGTAAAGCTCTAGACAGATTCTTCGTTCCATATTTTTATTCCTTATAAAAATCGCACTACACATGAAATTAATTTCGTAAAATGTAGCACTGTGAACCAACTTAATGATAGATGATGCTCTTACTCTGAGTTAGTATGCCAACTTAGCGATAAAAATTTTTGACGATTTCTGATCGGATATTTTGGATAATGAAATCCCGGTACATCCTTTAATCTATAATTTCAATTGATTCTTTTAATTCAATGGAATAATTAAACTGTATACCGTTTTTCCAATACAGGTCCTCATTCATATAATTTGGTTGCAAATTTTTCGCAATAAATTTCGTTATTCATCATTCAGACTATTTTTTATTGATCCAAAAGTATTCAAAGTCCTTTTATAGCCTTACTTTAGATAAATTCCGTATTTTCGTTGATATTAATTACATTTTAAAAGATAAACAGATCCTTTATGGGCATCTAATATTTCACGAAAGTGTCGATACGCCAACCAGATAGATGAGTTCTCACAGGGGTTGTTCTTCCCACAGGAAAACGTCGGTAACGGTGTCGAATATAACGTAACAAACCTGGAGTCGTAAATAACATCTGATTCATGACTTGTACGAGTACATAGACAGTTCGATCCTCGAACAACCCTGCATTAATTAAGGGTGAACTTAGCCCTATTGATAACACGTTACTGCTGGGTTTACGATGAGGGTTATTGAGATACGGGAGATTTTAGTTGTAGACGCATTTCTTTAAGTGATTTGTGGGAGCGAAAATTAATGCAATGCAAGTGGAGGTGATGAAACTAAAACGAGTAGAAAAGTGGAACAAACCTCAAAAAATAATGAAAAAGAAGAGAGTACTATTTCAAAGATTCAAATCAATAGTTTCAGTATAGAATAACACAGATAGATACAATTTATTGACCATAAACTTGCACAAAAACGTATACCTAACCAAACCATAAGTTTCAAACGAGTGAAGAAAAAAATCTGAAAATTTGGGCATCACCAAAGTGTCATAAAAAATAAACGGTTTTAAGGATTAAAACTAACTTTTCCGCATCTGTGACCCTGAACAACATTCTATCATAAAAGTGTTACTTGTATACACTTCGGGGGATGTATATTGCTAACAAACCGAAATTTCTCCAAAAATAACCAAAAATGTAGTATATCTGGATTTATAGGACCCGCTGTACTCGCTCTAGTCAACTGAAAATCAATAGGGTACATCTGTGAGACACCTTGAACAATATTCAATCATAAAATTGATCAATCATATACTCTTTGGAGGCTGTATCGTGCTAACAAACTGGAAATTCTCCTAAAATGACAAAAATTTGGTACTTCAAGTACCATAGCTCCCGTTGTACTTGCTTTAGTGAGCTGAATATCGATAGGGTTTATCTTTGAGATACTCTGAATAATACCCAATCCTAAGATTGGTCATTTGTATATACTCCGTGCTACGGTGGGTATCAGTTAGAGTACTTCACCACTATTACTAGGAAAACATAAAGGGTTTTAACAAATTAATTCATAGGTTTGACTAGCTTGAAATTATATGGTTGTTCTATTCGGACCGGTAGAGTGGGTCGTGGAGGAGCCAGAAATAAAAGAAATATATTTCTAGGGTTCTTTATAATCCTCACACTGAACAGCTTGGTTACCCAACTTGTCTAGTTGCTTATTTACAGATAATATGGCCCCATGTAGTACAACACGGTGTACATAGTGCTATATATATATATATATATATATATATATATATATATGCAGAACTAAGAAAAGAATTGAAATCTCTTACTTCCTACTCCAGGTGGTGCAACTCTACCTTTGCAGCAGGCTGTACGTTGGTATAATTTGTGACAGTGTTAGATGCCACTGGAACTAATGTAATGGACAGGCTGCTGGTGAATAGTTCGCAGCTAATTATTTAACTGGACATTCCAGTATTGGCCTGAAATTGCGAATATTTATGATTAGATGAGCATCTCCGGAAATCAAGGTATCTTACCGAATATGGGCAGCGGCCGTGTAAAGAAAGGTACGTAAATCCACAGAATGTGTGCATCAACTGATGTCAATCGTACTCTCTCTTTGATGTTACTTTCTTTGTACTAGGGCTCCTTAGATCCGAAATAGAATTCGATTTTATTTAAACCACATGGTCTACATTTGGCCCAGAAAAAAGAAAGGACAGAAGGAAGAGAGATAGACAACCTGAACATTTCCTTAGCTAGGCAATTTTTGGTGACAATCAATTCCATAGTACTCACAGAACTAGAGTAAGATTTATATTTTGTATTCAAGAAGAATTTTAGTTCAAGGTCAATCGACATTAAACAATGACTACAGGTTATTTCAATAGATAATTAGCTGATCTTTTTTAGAATTTATAATAAATTGTAAGTATTATTTAATTGAATCCCTATTCAGTCAAAAAAATATAATGAACCTGTAACATCCGGAGTCTATAACAAACTGAAACTTCTCCGAAAATGACAAAAACATCGTACTTAAAGTACTGTAGCACCTGTTATATTGGCTCTGGTGAGCTGAAAATCAATAATATTCAATCATAAAATTGGTGACATGTTGAAAATTCTCAAAAAATTACAAAATGTCGTACTTAAAGTACTGTAGCACCTATTGTATTGGCTCTGGTGAGCTGAAAATCAATATGGTTCATCAGTGAGATGTCCTTAACAATATTCAATCATAAAATTGGTGACTTATTGCACTCCGGAGGCTGTAGCGTGCTAACAGAACATGTAAGGAAAAGTGGCCAACGACAACGACGACGACGACATACACACAGGATTTTTTTTTCTAAAAACCGGTTTTTCGAGTTGTTCTTGATGGAAAATGTAAAAATAACTCAAAAAAAAATTTCAAAATTCCAACTTTTTTTGGGGTAAACCAATACTTTTCTCGCATATTACATAGGTTCGGCTGAAAAGTGATAAGAGTTTTACCGAATTTGTTCTATTTACTGATGAAGCCAAATTCACACGTGAAAGAATTTTTAATTCAAGGAATAGCCACGTGTGGGATGACGAAAATCCATATGTTATTCGACAACGTGGATTTTAGGAAAAATTCTCGCTTAACATGTGGGCAGGCATTTTTGGAGATTGTATAGTGGGTCCATATTTATTACCTAATCAACTCAATGGTGATATTTATTGTAATTTTTTTAGAGAAACCCTGCCTGATTTATTTAACGACGTTGTACCATTAAATATTGGAGCGAATATGGATAATGTGTGGTTTCAGCATGATGAGGCATCTGTACATTATTCTCTAGCGGCCAGACAACTTATAACCCAACAATACGGAAACAACTGGATAGGCCGAGGTGGACCCAATATGTGGCCTGCGAGGTTACCGGATTTTAATCCAATCGTTTTCTGTCTGTGGGGTTACATGGAGTACCTAGTCTATGATACAATAGTAGAAACGGATGAGGAACTGATAGCAAGAATCCATGCAGCTACAAAAATTATTGGCAATTGCCAGTATTTCCAAGGTGTGCGATTTTCAATGAGAAAACGTTGCAGATTATGTATATTTTGAACATCTTTTGTAATGTTGGCTGCTTAGTTAAAAATTATGTTTGAATGGGATATTATTTAACTTTGTAATTATCTTATTTTTTATTGTCATTAATTCTTTCGTTAATAAAATCACAAGTTTGGAAAAGTATTTTCAACAATCATCTCTCAATGTTTTATATGCATTGCTGTTTCACAAATTAGTTTCTGTTACATATTCTAACCATTAGTAGTTTGGTAGTTATTGAAAAACATTCAAGGAAAATATTTTTTTATTTTTTTATTAATAAGTGATCTTGCAGACTTCATAAAAACATTAAATATCTTGAAAACTACAATTTTTTTGATATGTAACGGTTATGCGTTTTTCACGTGAAAACTATTGAGGAATACCAAATCAAATAAAAATAGCTTCAAATACCAGTGGCGTAAAGAATAGGAGGGGAAAGGTGACATATTCTTCCAAATGTACACCACTGGATCATGTTTTTCCATCAAAATATGCCCTTTTACATTTAAAAACAACCTGCTAAATGTCAGATCAATATATTCATCCATTTTAAAAATATCAAATTGAAACATTATATTTTTCATAACTTTAACACCCTGTATTTTGAAAAGTAAATGGGTTGGACCCCTCAATCCCTATATCATCTTCTCCAATTTTACGAGAGGTATCTACATGCAAACGTTGTAAGTGTCATGAAATTGACTGTCTCGACCCTTACTTCGTGGAATATGCTCATATTAGTGTTTTTAAATGAAACTCAAGGTCTCTAGTTAATTCCACAATATAATACAAGTTATTGAAAATTATAAAAAATTGACAATTGTTTCGATAAATCAATATCATCGTCAGAATGACAGAAGTTACATTTCATTTTATGCCTACCTGATGTTTAGTAGTTATATTTGGCTAGACCAAGAAGTAACCTAACTTGTGATTGGCTTAATATATGTTTATAGAAAAAAGAAGAAGATGTGATATTACAAATATTGAAGCTTAGATATTATTAGCCCTATGGTGATATAGTTTTCCTGGTTTTCTATATCATTGCACAGTTATACTGATCTTAATTGGAAAAATGATATCCAGGATATCACCATAGGGCTAATAATATCTAAGCTTCAATATTTGTGATATCACATCTTCTTCTTTTTTCTATAAACATATATTAAGCCAATCACAAGTTAGGTTACTTCTTGGTCTAGCCAAATATAACTACTAAACATCAGGTAGGCATAAAATGAAATGTAACTTCTGTCATTCTGACGATGATATTGATTTATCGAAACAATTGTCAATTTTTTAGAATTTACAATAACTTGTATTATATTGTGGAATTAACTAGAGACCTTGAGTTTCATTTAAAAACACTAGTTGTAAGTGTCATTTGAAAACACCATGTATACAAAAAATTTCTCAGAGACGCAAAGTTGCAAATCTAGCCTATTTTGCTGGAAAGTGTTAGACTCCTTTTGTATCATTGGATATCTGAGTGAGTGTGCAATGAATGAACTTTCTCATGGAAAGCAACAAGAGTCTCCAGAATATGTACAAAAGGCATTAGAATCCTATCCTTCCTGAACAGAGGCTCACGGTGTGTTGTACTTAGTTGCACCAATCAGACGCGCTGCAGCTTTCTGTAAATTGAAGACCTTCAAAGCCAAAGTGTCATCACCACAAAGTACATCTTCTGGCAAATAGCTGTCTTGAATAGGATAATACACAGTATTCATAATACCATTATTAAGGCACTGTCACAATTGCATTGAGTAAATATTTATGACGAGAGTTTCTAGCATAACTTACTTACGTGATAACCAGTGTTATCATGTATCAAGTGTGATGCCCAACAATTTGAACAGATTCAGATTCATTAGTTACTCTCGACGCAATGGTTTTGGTTTTCTGCTCATTCAATTTCAAATTATTGGATGCAAACCAATTTTCTTATATTCTCGAGACATCCTTGTCACATGATAAGAAAGTGTAGTCTATAGTATAATAATGAAGCCTCAACAGCGTAAGATGCTGTAGAATATAAAAGTGCAAATGAGGTGGCAATAGCAAATTAACTAATAAATTGTCCAATAAATTGTCTTTTCTCATATTCATATCATAATGAAGTTCACGTAGCCGTAGATCAGCTCCTGTTCCAGTTTTCATATCCTATTAGAAGTTAATTTATTAGAGAATGTTTCATTTCAGGTGAACGATATTCCAGAGTTGCAATAACTCTCTTGTTTTTCAAAATTTTCATTTAAAATTCCCTAACGTGTCTACATGGAACGGCAGGAGTTAAAAGTATCGGCTGTGAGTTTTTGTTCGGCTTTTATCTCGTTTACTCGGACCAAATTGAATTGTTTTAATACCTTACTCAATTTCTCGGAAACCGAATCGCTTCGGGTGATAAATGATTTAATCAAAGCGATGTTGCCAGTGTGAGCCTATTGTGAGATTATTGGATTGTACCGATTCCCCTTTTGATGAAGAGACACAATTATTTAGACGCAGTTTCATTTCCATGTAATTATTTCATTATACAGGAATATACAACAAAATCGAAGCCTTTCTTCTGTTTTCCGTTCGTTCATGAAATTATTCTAGTTGTTTATCATAATATTCGTGGATGATGTTTCAAGCTTTCACATTCTATTCTTGACACTCTGTTTTCATAGGTTTAAGAAGAGTATAGTGGAAAAAAAACAAGATACTTATCGACCGAATATTTATTGTTCCATAACATCTCTATTGTAATACTGTAGAATTCACCATGTATTTATTCGTTAGGTTTCTGCTGTCTCCAGTGTAATAAACCGTAGAATTCCACTGTTATAATACTAAGTGAATTAAGTCATGTAATTACCGGTGTCACAAATGTAATAAGCTTAAAAAAATTCAATCAATGTAATTATTCGCTGGAGTCACCAACGTAATGGTCCTAGACGCTGGGTTTCTAGGTGCGTTGTGAACCTGCGTGAAATGTCCCTAAAAGGAACTAGAAGGCAGCGTAGCTGGTTGTCACCACCCACGACTTCGTGGGAAAACAGGAGTCGTCGGCTCCTGGAAGAAATGTCCGAAAGAGTTGTGTTCAGCCTCCGCTGCTACCAGTTGTCGTTGGTAGTGAGATGTCTTTATGCTATAGGGTTACGTCGGTTAGGGGGGTGGGTGGAGGAAAAAAACATACGTGTAACTCTTATGTTATGTATTCATATGATCATGCTCTCCCGGTTGGGAAAATAAACTATTCGATAATGATTTCTTTAGAGAGTTTATTATAATAAAATAGAAAAATTAAAAAAACGACACCAATTGGCAGAAGCGTCAGGAATAATTGTATGCAAAGTCTTGTGACTGTAAATACTTGAAACCAATGGTAGATTCGGGAGAAAACTTGAGATACTATGTTACATTAACGAGAATGATAGGCAGAATGAAATAAAATTTGTTAGTTTGAGAAATTATCGGCGTGACCTAAATATTTCGCACACCTTATATATGAAACTTTGATCGTAATAATTTGGTATTCAACCTCAAATGTGCGCCCTATCTCAGATTCGTATGAAGAGGTATCACCATTGAATACTTCTATGCGATACGAAATAATATAAATTAAATTATACGGATAGTATCATAAATGCGGGCTGGCAATGCTAATAATTTGACCAAACTACAAAAAAGTCGTAGTCCACAGATTAGTATAATTTCAAATTTGACTTGCCAATTCTCAGACTGGGTGTTCACAAAAAAAGCCGTCGGCCACGACTCGCGTTTCGAACGAAAATAAACCCTCAGAGCGCGTACAGTAGACGCTCTTTCATAATTTTATTTTCCCCCTTTCGAAAAAGATTACACTTGATGAGTTAAAACACTACTTCTCAATTATATGTTATTAAACTCTGAGGATTCGTCAAAACCGCTATACGCGAACCCCAAAAAAACTAGACCGCTTCCGACCGCGAGTTTTTACCAACTGCCACTTCATCTGTTACTTTTTCGTGGCTTCGGTATTTTCGCTGTGTCAGCTTCGTTTTATTTTTTTGTACATGTTACTTTCTGATTGGTTGTCCCTATCGTTCGACGGAGTTGTTCAAGAGTTTTTTTACCTCGATTAAAATGAGTTTATATTTAATCCGCAAAATTTGGTTATTATTTCCTGTTAAAATATTCTTCTTGCAATAAATTCAGACTGAATCCGACTGTTTTTTTCTTTATTTGCATGTCAATGTCCGCTTTCTTTAATTTCAAAGTTCCAATATAAAATGCAATTTGTTATACTGGTTGATGCTCCCTATGTTTCTTAATTTGTTATTTATTACACTATCTAATCAAACGTATACAGTTCTATCTAAGAATCCCCTCCTCCTCCATATCTAAGAGTTCCCTCCTCCACCATAACATTGGAACCATTGCCTACTTAGGATAGGGTACGTTTCGCCGGTGTCGATTCGCCGACAGGTACGTTTCGCCCGGGAAGTTTTCGCCGGTAACGTTTTGCCAGCAGTGCATTTATGAAATAACTCATTTCCACAAAAGTATTTAATTTGAAAATATTTTAGAAAATATATTATGTACAAGAGTGTTATAAAAAACTGTATTTTAGATCGTTTCAAAATTGTGAGCTAACCCTTACACAAAATCTAAAATATTTCTGTTACTAAAATCTTCTACAATTGTGAGAATCCGTCGGTCTGTCCTAATATGTACGTCTTGTTTTCTATTGGGTTCATTCCCAGCAACTAACTTTTCGTGAAAAATGTCCCTATTTTTTTGAATTTTCTCCAGTTCCGAAATAAATTTCCAAATTGTGGGGTGCTGCGAGCCCAGTTGTTCTTGAATTCTTATGTGCGCAGCCTCTACTATATTGTTAGTTTTCTAAAAAACACATCTTTTATTATTTTCAATAATTTTGGTTACATTATTTTACCTCTATTGCATTCAAAACCCGGTTATGCAAGTTCCAAGTTTCTGGCGGAAAATTTGGAATTACGTCTACCATTTCCCCTCCTATTGCGAATTCCCAAATAATTTGTTTGAAACCAGTTTGCAACAGGCAATAACACTTCTTACAGATGATCATAGAGTGAGTCGAATGACGCAAAATCTCCATTATTTCGATATTCTCTAAAATCAAATATATATATATATATATATATATATATAAATATAAATAAAAAAGTCAGTTTTTTTGTTTTTGTAAAGTTACTACAACCCTTGTTAAGTGTTCTTGTCCAATAACTTTTTTCAAATTTTTCACAAGGTGGAAAAAGCATCCATCAATCATCAATAGACATTCCTGGAAATATTGCACAGACAGCATTGGGTATAGCAAGCTCAAAATCGACTGACAATCTTGATGGTTTCAATAAAGGCTATAATTCGATCAGCATTTGGAGCATTTCTTCATAAGTTCTCTGTCTTTTATCTGTTAAAAGTATATACACGCAAGGATGGATGCTTCCATACTTTTCACCCATTATAACAAACATCTTGGTAAATAACATCGGTGCAACGCTAAAGGTGCCATCAACATACCACCTAGATGATGTTTTCAAAAAGTCAATTCCTCGGCGTCTTCCAAATATTAATAAGTGTGGTAATTCTGGGTAATTTTGTGCTAGTAAAAAACATTCTGTGGTGTTGCCTCCGTCTGTGGAGTACTCTTTATATTCTTGAGGAATTTCTAGTTCTTCCAAAGAATTATGTGCAACGGGGGCATAATTTAGTACCTTCCGTGCTCTTTTTATTTGCATCTTTAAACTTCGATCAGATTGGAAAATTCTGGTTGCAAAAATGGTAAGTGTTTGTTGACAGTTATTTATGATCACAGTAGCAGTTTCTTGGCTTTCAACTGCTCTCTTTTTAAGGTATGTGACCATTTTGGACACCTGCATTTATAAAATAAAGATGAATTAAATTATCTAGTTAAGACCTCATGATAAATCACTTATTTAGAAATGGAAGGATTTTACAAGTAAGTAATAAATTGAAACATATTATATTCACCTCTACTTTGGCAGCTGAAGCATCATATACGCGATGATAAGTGCACTCTCGCTTTACTTTGTATATCTCTTCGTCGGCAACGAAAATATTGTTTTTCACCATTTGCACTCAAAGAATCAAAAATATACATAAAACCGTCTTCACTAAAAATTCAGCCACTTCTTTTATTCTCTATGACTGGCACTGTACTAAACTTGATGGCGGTGGTAAAATTTTTCAAAAGCAGGTACTGGATAGACTTAGTAGGCGTGACTTAACATTTTATGACCTCTAATACCATTTGTTGGATATACTCATTTGTTTATCGGTTAATCCGACAACCCTTCAAAGTACAATACAACTTTAATCTGATTTTGGGTTTGCAATTCGTTCTACCTAGTAATATTACTGGGAAAAAGACATTAACGTTGTTATACAAGCTTAATTATACCTATTTATCCACCTTAACACTGCTTCATGGTTTTTTTTCTGTTGTTTCTTTCTGTTGTCTTAATTTGTGGGCACAATAACTGTGGAAGAGGTAACTAAAGGAACCCACCGGCGAATCGTGAGGTCGGCGAATCGTGCTACCGGCTAAACATTCCTGGCGAAACATTACAGGCGAAACGTTACTGGCGAAACGTATCGTTTCCGCCTACTTATGCGAACAAGTGATGTAATCGTTATAGATGACGTCACAAGTTCATCATGGCTAATTGTTTCAAACGCCAAGAGACACCTCTGTCAGATGATATTGAAAAGACATATTCAATGATACTGATTATTGCGTGTGTCTATGATAAATTGGTTTTAGTAAGATTGCGAGATCCACTTCTGGATGTTTATAATCCTCATAACTAGAACCTAGTTAATGTTGTTTGTAACTATCTCATTTCAACATCATGTGCTAATAACTATATTTAAATATAACTATTTTCCATTTCAAAAGAGAGCAATAAGAAGTTGAAGTAGGTGTTACAACCAAAACTAACCTAAAATCAATTAAAAATTACCTGTAAATGTCATATTAAATTCCAATTAGACGAAATAATTCAATAAATATGTATTCCTTTATTGGGGAGGTTTCAGACTATGCTGATTCCGAATCCATTTATACCTAAACTCTAGCACTTACCGTTCATCCGCTGATTCTTAAAACGGACAGACCGACGGACACCACATGCCAGAATATAAGATTTCTATCTTTACGTCGTCTTTGTAACTTGTGCTTAGAAGTCTAAAACACATATTTTTTTATAAAAATTACGTTTCATAGTCATAATGGTGCAATTGTTTGTTTATGAAATATTCATATTCTTTAGGGTGGAATGAAAAATTATATTTTTGAATTTTTAAATGTATTAGTGATAAAAAGTTGCCTATTGCCTTTGAAAAGAAACTATTAAAATTTGGTTTTAATATGAATATTTTTTGAGGTGCCGCAAATCAGTTAAAAATATGAAAATTTTCATATTTTTGAAGGTTTTTTTATATACCGAAAAATTATTTTCCTCGTAATTTTTAAATGTAATAGTGATAAAAAGTTGAATAATGCCTTTTAAGAGACCCAGTTAAAATGTAGTTGGATTAATAATATATTTTGAGGTGCCGCAAAGCTGCAAAAAAAGGGATTTTTAGGCAAATTTAACCATATTTGAACATTTTTTCTTATAGCTTAAAAAATATTTTAACTTTATAATTATGCATTGTCCTTTTATACTGTTTAACTTAAACAATTTATAAGGAAAAGAAACTGATATAGGTTTAATAAAACCACAAATAATATATATTTTTAGATATAATCCTCTTAATATGATTAAGCAACAGTAACAAAGTTTACTTCTTAGGTATTCTTAGAGAAAACCGACCTATTAAAATAATGTTGTGTTTTGTTAAAATATATAACAAATAAACACAATGGTGACAGTATTAGGCAGGAGTACACGTTGGGGAAACCAGAGTGGCGGGGGACCCCCTGTCATTCAGTTCAGTACTGACTGCTGAAGTGATTGAGTGAGTAGCAAGTGCGGTTATGTTGCGTGGTTAAAGTGTCGAACTGCCAGTTTTTTAATGTTATAAGTGTAACGTGAAAGTCTTTTTTTTTATATGAATTTATTTTGATTATCACTAGTGCGATGGCATTGTCAAAACCAATTGAGACTAGACTTAAGTTAGAATGTCCAATATTCAGACATCCCAAAGAATTAAGTGAGTTAAGTTTGCCAACTTATTGTGATGTGATGAAATATAACCTATTTGTACGACATGAACTAAAACCAGAGGCAACTACAAAGGAACCAACTGTAAGTGAAATATTAGATAATGTTATGAATGAAGTAGAAACTATTTGGTTAAAGGCTTCAATACCTGTAGTTTCGAAAACCCGCATGTTACAAATGGGGAAAACATACCACGACAAATATAGAAATATATTAAGATCCAAGGGCCGAAAAGGTACAGAAAGATATGACTCTATCGTTAAATGAAAGTAATCGCCTTTTTGACGTAGCGGCTTGTAAGTGCAAAATCTTTTCAGATTGTAAATGTAAAAAGAAAAAAGGGTACTGAAAATCGAGCAAACCTTTTTAACCGACCAGAGAACTACGAGAAAGATGACTATCAGTAGTGTTGATAAGGCTGTCTCAAAAGTTTTAAATAAAAGAGAAGACAGAAAGCATAGATCAATGCAGCAACAGTTACAGTATAATCAACAATCAGCTGGTAAGGCGTTTCATAGCGATGTTGCAGATATTCGCGACAAGTCTGATACTGACCCAGGTTCTGATGAAGAGCCAACTAACAACCCAGACCATCCCTCCACTTCCGTTCAGGCGTCAACCACACGCGATCAAATGCGTGTGGAATTACCAACAGTTGCGTCTATCTGTGACAGAACTTGAGTTTCAGATAGGGTTGCTGCTGCTATTGCGAGTGCAGTTCTTAAAGATGTTGGAATGATTACAGATGTTGATAAAAGTAAAGTAATTAACTGTCTCGACCCTTACTTCGAGGAATCTACTCATATTAGAGTTTTAAATGAAACTCACGGTTTCTAGTTAATACCACAATATAATAAAATATTGTGGTATTAACTAGAAACCGTGAGTTTCATTTAAAACACTGATAGTAAAGTAATTGAAAATTCGAAGAGCGAGGTCCAAGAATCGAAAAAATTTTGTAAATAGTTTTAACCAAATTAATGAAAATTATTTTTTGATGGTAGAAAAGATAAAACAATTTTGCAAGAAAAAAAGGAAACAAATTTTACAAGAAAACTATTGTCGAAGAGCATATTTCATTAGTAGAAGAGCCAGGCTCATCCTTTCTCGGGCATGTAAATCCAGCTTCTGGAACAGCCGAAGCCATAAAAAAATAGCATCATAGAGTATTTTAATGGTAACAATAATTTGGATTTATCCAGCTTAACTGCTATCGGATGTTATGGAACGGCAACAAACATAGGAGTTAATAATGTTGTATTTGCTTTGATATAAAAAACCCTAAATAGACTACTACAGTGGCTGATTTGTTTGTTTCATAGTAATGAGTTGCCTTTGCGCCATCGTTTTTATGGATTAGATGGGAAAACAACAGGTCCTGATGAATTTGCAGGTGTAATAGGAAAGCAGCTTGAAAAATGTCATGAGCTTCCAGTGGTTAACTTTTCTCCAATACAACACAACCTTCCTGATCTTGAAATAAAAAAAAGATTTAAGCTCAGACCAAAAATATTTACTTGAAATGTGCATTGCGATCTCAAGAAGTGAATGTTCTCAAGACCTCTCCTTAAGAAAACCAGGAAAGTTGGCCCATTCACGATGGCTCACGTTAGCAAGTCGCATACTTCGGTTATATGTTGGAACAGAGAATCCCACGACAACTTTAAAACCTTAACAGAGTATGTCGTGAAGGTGTATATCCCCATCTGGTTTCATATTAAACTCAAACCATAATGTGTAAATGGTTCCAAAACATTTATGGAGACTGATCAAATTCTCTCGTTACCTTTGTGAACAGCATCGAAATATAATTGATCCTGTCATTCAAAGAAATGGTTACTATGCTCATCCTGAAAATGTGCTTCTCTGTGTATTATCTGATGAAAGGAAACACGTAAGAGAGCTAGGTCTTCGCAGACTTCTGAAGGCAAGATCAGAAAACGTAAATGGTGTAAGAAAATTTGTGACCCCCAATATCAATTTTCAGGCTGGAGACTTCATTGATATGATTGATTGGTTGGACTTAACAATCACAGAGCCTCCGATGACCAAACACATAACTGATGAGGCTTTAAAAGGGTATATCAATGAGGCAAAAGAACATGGTTGCCGAATTCAGTCGATAGACTTTCCTCGTTTTCCCTGCCACACTCAAGCCGTGGAAAGAGTAATAAAACTTGTAACAGAGTCATCACTAAGTGTCTGCGGTCCTGAAACAAGAGACGGCTTTGTTAAAGCAAGAATTGAATCACAGAAGATGATGCCTAAATTTGAGACCAAAAACCAGTTCTTGGTTACGAAGAATTGAAGAAGTTTATAACAGAAGAAAGTTGAAAGTACTGAAATAAAATGGAAGTAATTTGATCTATTTCATGTCCAATTTCCTTCAATGAATTTTATTTTAGCATACATTTTTATGTATCTTTTCATAAAATATAGAAGAGTTTTTGAAATTTTTTGTAGCATGCGCGTCTTATCCCTGTCTAAAATCCCTATAATGCTGAAAAACTACAATTATTTTAAATATATTACGTTACAATTAGTATTCCTCCATAATTTAGTTTCAAATATTGTAATTTGAAAGCTACTTTTGAGAACCATTTCTTAGGTGAAGTTATTGATATAATTGAGTTTTCTAAGGTGAGTTTTCTATTCTGATATTCAATTCTCATTTATTTGACGTTTTTGGACAAATCATCAATATAGCAATTAGAAATATAATAAATATCTCACTACCAATCCTTATGCCTTTACTTTTCTTACAAAGAAAACTGTTTAAACTGTTATTTAAAAATATATTAAAAGAACAGAATGGGCAGATTTTTTTCCAACTTATTAGAAAATTTTGATTTCCTTTAAAAACTATTTTCTCGCTACTTATTTACAATTTATTAGAAGGTTTTGCATTTTCAACAACCGTTCTCCACTTTTTCCTGTCCTGCATATGTCTGTCCCAGCCTAGTACTCCTAAACTTTTTATATCTTTCACAACCTGATCTTCCCATCTAATTTTTGGTCTTCCAGGCAATCTTTCCTAGTTAAGTCGAATGCTTGATTAAAGTCAATGAATAGAATTTGGAGTCCAATATTGTGTTCATAACATTTTTCAATTACTTGACTTATAGTATGTATGTCATCTACTGTTGATTTTCCTCGTCATAAACCTTTTTGATACTCCCCTACTTCTGATTCTATTACCTTATTAAGCCTTCTATTTATTATCGTTGTTAATATTTCACATACGGAGTTGAGCAAACTAATTGCTATAATTGTTACATATAAGTATTACGATTTCCTTTCTTCAGTATTGGTATAATCATTCCAGTAGACCATTCTTCCGGCATTGCATCTGATTCCCATATTATTTTCATGATTTTAATTATTTTATGCTTCAAGTCATCTCCAAATTTCATTAGCTCATTTATTATTTCGTCTGGCTCTCCTGCTTTGTTGTGTTTCGGTTTGTTGATTATGTCATTACATTCCTCTTATGTCGGTTTTTCTTCAAATTCTGAAAATGTATCATTAACACTCATATCATCATCTTCATGCTCATTGTCTTCTTCCGTTATTATTTTTTTTTTAAATATTGACTCCAGTTCTTTTCTTTAATATATATTGTAGTCGTTTTTCTGTTTTGTTTCTTCACATATTGATATAATTTTATATTATTTTTATTATCATTCTCTAATATTCCCATACTTTCTTCCAACCATTCTATTCTTTTTGTTTTTATTTGCTGTGTGCTCTATTTTCTTATTTTTCTGTATTTATCATAATCAGCTTGTTGCTTAGATCGCAGCCATTTTTGTCTGGCTTTAATGGTACATTAATTATTTTTTCTTGTATCTTTGGTACCAATCACTTACCCTGCTGCAGTTATTATGCTTCTTTCAATTTCTTTCCATTGTTCATCAATATTATCTTGTTTTGTTCTATTTTATAATTGATTTTTTACTTCTCTATATCCATTCTTGCTTCTTTTCAGTTTCTGGAAGTTCCATTTCCTGCATTTTATCGTCTTATTCACTATATTAATCATTCTCATTTGCATTTTGATTATTACTAATTGGTGATCAGTATCAACACTTGTTCCTCTGTATGATCTTACATCTTGTATCATATTTGTTCTTCTTTTTGCTAGTGATACATTAGTAGTTACTGGTATTATCCACGTAATTTTATGTTCTATTCTTATGCTTGAAACTAGTGCTGCTAATATACATGTTTAGTTCATAGGCTTAATTACATAATCGCCTTCCATTATCGTTAGTTACTTCATGTATACTGTACTTCACTGCAAAACTATTTAAGTAGTCTCCTTTTCCTATTTTCACATCCTCCATATCTCCAATACTTATTAATGTATCATGTCTTGCGGCTTCCTCACATACCTTTACTAGATTCTCATACAATTCATCTTTGTCTTCATCTATTGCTTCTTCCGTCAACGCATAAATATTAATTATTGTAATATTTGCTATGTAGTTTTTCAAACTTAATTCTAATATTCTACCGTTTATAACTGTGTACTTTAAAATATTACATTTCATCCTTTTGTTTATCATGAAGCCGGTACCGTTCTTTCCTCGTCTGACTTCCCCTCCATAAAACAACGTATACTCTTCTTTATTTATTAGACCTTCTCCTTTCCAATGTATTTCTTGAAGTGCCTAAATATCTATTTTCTATTCGAACATCTCTTTTGCAATTTTTTCCATTTTTCGCATTGCCAGCATTGTCCTGACATTCCACGTTACCCTTCTCCCTAAACTCTTTCGTTTACTTTTCTTATATTTAAATTTACTCATTATCCATTTCATTGCCTTGTCGTCTTCCATTGTATCTATCCCATTTTCTTTAGTTATTAGTTTTTTTGACTTCTTCTCTGTATTGCCCGCTGTATGCTCCGCTGAACGATTGGTTGCTGTACGTTTCTCATCATCGTTTTCTTTCAGTTTTTCATCCATGAATGCATCTGATCCATAAATGTTCTTATTCATAATAAGTTTATTAAACATAAGTACTGCGTTGTGTCCTTGTTCTCTGTCTAGTTTTACTTGAGACAATAAATAAATGTTTTCTTCTTCATTGAACTTATTTCGACTGGTCGTTATTAATTCAAATAGTGGTACGTTTTAGTTTCTTAACTAGTTTCATAAATTCTAATTTTTTGCTTCATTTTAACTGTGAGTGGTCCCTCTTTGTTTGTTCTAAATGTTCGTATCCTGTTGAATTCTATGAAATCTTCTTCTGGGTTTACATCTACATCTATTTTTCGTATTAATTTTATCTGCTTCCTTTATTTCTCAATGGCTCTCATTCTCCTTATCTTAAGTTTCTTGAATTACTATGTTATTGCGCCTTATTCCTCATTTTACATAATCTAATATTTCTTCTTGCTCGCCGATTATTGCTTTCAGCTTTTGATTTTCTTTTTTTAATTCTCTTATAGTATATCCATTTATGTCTATTCATATATATCTGATATCCTGACCAGATGATGACCGCGAAAAATATTGGTATATAAAAAAAATATATAAAATACAACAACTATAAAATATATGTGAGGCGTATAGCTAATGTATATAAAAATGAAATGAAAAGTTAAATGATTAAAAAAAGTAGTAAAAAAAAGTTTAAACGCTGGAGGCGACTATTCAAACAAAAATCATAAAACTCATAAATAAGAAGAAAAATGAAAATAATTTTACAGCTAGTTACGGGATAGAGTAGTCGAATCCCTCGTTGAAGGCGATTCTAAAACGCCAGCCCTCCTGGTATTTGTCCAGTCGGGTAGGAGATACACTACGCCTCCAAGGCCCGCAATCGTGGCCCAGTTTCAGGGAAAAAAAGAAAAATGTAACGAAATCCCCCCAGATTTTTTAGTTCCTTCGCTTGAACTGTTGACGAGTGGGGAATTCAACCTCCGTTCCAAAGGTATATGTCTTGATTTGTAGCTACTTCGATCGTGATGGCCGCCTGCAGGTAGGTTTTACGCACTACCTTCACTCGCCAAGGCAATTCATATAGGACTGGTCTCCTCGTTCAAAGATTACAGCGGATACTGTTCATAGTCAGGCATACCAAAATTATATTATCAAAGAGCGGGCAATTTTTTGCGTTACAATTGTACCTTAATTTCCTATTTGAAGTCAGTCCGGGACTGTACTTTTAACAAGTTCTGGTTCTTGGTGACCGATATTAGTTTATCGTTTGGTTTTTTGTTAATGATTAGCACAATTTATGTTTGTTTTGTTTTATATCGAATTTCCCCTTATCTTGATAATTAGAGAATACTCACAGATTATGTACAATGTTTTACACTTGCACAAGTTATTTTTGTACTTTCTGTTATAGTTTTTTTACTTTACTCTACGCTGTGTTAAAGTTGGATCGACGCAATGCCTTTTAAAATAAGTTTTCGTTCGGTTCAATATTCTTTATTATTAAACATTTATAGCTGATTAGACGCAGCTTGACGAGTTGAGATTTTATCGGTTTAAACGAGAGGTAATCAATCAATACGACTAGATACTTTGTGGAAGGAAGGAGAGATAGACGGATCGCCGAAAAATTGACTAAGAGAAGGAAATTATGACTGCTTTTAGTACAGCCACGAGGCCGCTGCATCCGTTCCCTTTGCCATCACTTTATGTGTTTTAAGATAAGCCCTAATTAAATAACCGTTGATATTAATGTGACGAAACCAAGCTTTTACTGTTGAAGTATGGGTGTAATGATAGTGATTGAGGCGCTTCATAGTGTATTTGATAATCATTTGGAAATTTTACATCTTGGGTCGTTATTCGGAAATTTTAGAAATATGTATTCGTGTCGGAACATAGTTCACTGACTTCAACCTAATTCCTCAAAAAACCATTATCAGTAGCTTTTGCTTCTGTGGTTTCATATAGTGTAAGGTATCATCGCAAGTGTAATATAGTGAGCATAACTAAACTCTGTTGTTGCGGCATGAGCTCTGGCGACTTTGGAAGTGGGAAGCCGCAAGACGATACGCTGTTGTTAGTCTCCCAAATTTGAAACGACTTCACCAGCTGGAGATGACAGCTCTCTCGTTTCAGTGCTCTGAGAAACTGATAGTACTGGAGCTTTATTTCGAAATAATTTGCAAGCTGTTATGAATGTGAGAGGAACTCGGCTTTTCCGTGAACAATGGATTGCAAAGTTGGATTGTTCATGAGCTTAGGGCTTGCTAGCGGATTGGAATCGCGTACTGTTTATACATGAATCTCCTGTGGTACATGCTTAAATGTGTATTGCCGCGCCGCTTTCTTTTGGTAGAGGATATATTATGACATGGGAAGACCTGCACGTAGAAGATAATCTTCATTGAAATGGAACGCTGACTTCGCATAGGTACTTGTCAGAGGTTCTTAAAGACAAGGTGTAACAATTATTAAGATTATTAAAAAGTTGCAAATCACGCGATTTCATTCGCATTCCAAATAATAAAAAAAAATATTTATAAAGCCATAATACGTACTACTTTTCAATATGATCTTTAGATACTTATTTGTTCGCATGCAGTAAATTTGATGAGGGGTTATCAAATTGGCATGTATTTATAAGCATAAAGATTTCATAGAATGTGTTATTTATTTTACATTTGAGTTTAAAAGTGGTTCTGTGTTGTTAAAATCATTTTTTAACGACAAAATGGCAAGTCATACGCGCCGCAGTTGCAAAGTTTTGTTATATTTGTGGATATTTTATGGTTCACAAGCCAGGCTATTTTCTGAAAATGTGAAAAATGCTTATTTCAAGTATTTTGGTGTTGTAATCGGAGATCAAGTCAAACAGTGGGCTCCCCATGTGTGCTGGGTCAGCTGTAGCGTGTCATTGATTCAGTGGATGAAAATAAAGACTAAAGGTTATTCTAAAAAAGAAAAGCGTAAGATCGAATATCCAAATATACAATCTGCCATAAGATCTGTTCCTCACAATGCAGATTTTCCTGTACCGATGGCGCCTTTGGATTGGCAAGATATTGTTATGGGAAATAATGGAGATAATAACGATTTTTCAGGAAGCTCCGAAGAACAGTGTACCTACCCTGCATTCACGCCTGGTTCCAGTTCCGGCGAGTCAGACTTGATAATTCAAAAAGAGTTAATTGGTTTAGTACGTGATTTGGGGGTTATCAAAACAACAGTCAGATCTTCTTGGTTCCCGTCTTAAGCAGTGGAACTTACTTGCCAAAGAAATTAAAATTGCAACTTTTAGGAGAAGAAATGCCATATTTTACAATATGGAAAATTCGTTATGTGTCTGTACTGATATCGATGGTTTAATGTAGGAAATCCATCAAGCATTCTTCTTGTGAATAGCGCTTGTTCAATTTAAAACAACATATAAGGCAAAAGCAGGAAAAATGGGGTACTTGAGGTTCTAAGGCATTTGGTATAGAAACATGCATGTATATACGAAAACGACAAGTATATTATTTACCTCATGTTATAGCAAAGTAATGGAACACAAATAATTTTCTACAAAACATACATAAAGCTAACATTTAAAAAAATCAAAAAGTAATTACCCCGTTTTGGGGCACTGAATGCAAAACAACGGCATGTAAAAATACAAACTTAAGCACGTATTTCAGAAACAAATCATCATCGTCCTCTACTCCAGCACAGGAATGATCTGCCCATCGTCAGCACGACGTATAGTTAACCCATCCCTAAGAAAACTTAGTATAAAAATAGCCGCAATAAAAACATTCTACGTGGCTGCTGTGACTATCTTCACTTGAACAATATTTTTTTGCACTTTTCACTTTTTTCGCAACTTTTATATCACTCTTCTTTGTACCGTCTACAGCCACTGTCTCTCTTTTTACAGCCTTCTCTTTTGGTCTTTTGCTGCTTTCTCCCAAAAATGTTCATTCTGCATCTCGAATTGCCCTTGGACTTATTTGCATATATTTATCCTCTACCGAATTGATTGAAAATCTCCTAAAACCCACTCCCAACATAACAATCAACTCTCAAATTACACCTATTCGTAGACTTATGTCGCCATCTAAAAGAATTTTAATCTCCAATGTTAGCCCATCAATTCATCACTCTCTGATTGAAAAAATTCTCCTCGACCTCCGATTAAAAAACATTACGCCGATCACTTATGTGAGATGGGCCACATCCGACGTATGCGTATGCTCTTGTTATGAGCTTCCGAAGGGTGACTTATATAATCCCGGATAGCGATGATTTTTCCCTGCAAACATCAATACTTTTCACCCATGAAAACACCCCTCACCGAATTTTTATTTCGACGGATAAATTAGAATGCTTTCTCTGTAAGCAACCAAATCACACCGCTGAATCTTGCACCAATTTCACTACATCCTTCCCTTCCCAATTAAATGTTGCATCTATTGAACCCTTACATGATCTTCTCCCCTCTACTGCTGACTGCATTGTAAATAATACCTAAAACTCCGATGACCTCCTAGATCCTTCTGACCCATCCTACGTACCATCACCAAAACCTGGCGCGAAAAGACCGCACTTTAATAATAGCAGTCTGGCTCTTTTACCACCCGTAACAAGCAATTTTCTCCGCCCAAATGCAATTTCCCCCTCCGCACCAAATTTCTTGCAAATCCTTGAAAAAGGCAAAGTTGTTGAAATTTTTTTGAACATATATGTTACCTGCCTTTTAAATACTACCTCTAACACACATTTCAATATCTCCTCCAATACCTTCTCAGCTGTAGAATTAAACATCTGTGACCCTAAATCCGCTCCCTCTTTGACATGGAGTACACTGGATGATCTGCATGACAGCAACCACTTTCCCATTCTCATTTCCAGCCCATCTAATGAAAAGCCAATTACCCGTAGATATTGTAATTTAAAATCTGCCAATTGGCCAGATTACACACTAGCCACTCAAAATACGCTCCTCTCATTACCTCTTTCGTCGAATACCAACAGTAACCTAGAAATGATTACCGATGCCATTAAATATAAAGCAGACCTGCACGTAGGTAGAACTGTCTCATCCGCCACCCATAAAATTGTTCCCTAGTAGAATTCCGGCTGTGAAAATGCTGTGCGCCAATCCAAAACTGCCCTCAATAGACTGCGCCGAAATAGAACTTCTGCGAACCTTCTTTTACACAAGAAACTAGAAGCAAAAGCTAAATCATTATAAAACAAAGCAAAAAGTCCTCCTGGCAAAACTATGTCCTCCTAAAGTTCGACAAATACAAGGTAACAAGACCAACCTTAAAATCCCCAGCCTTATATATAACGACTCAGTTATAAGTGCTAGCGAAGTTATTGCAAACACTTTCGCAGAATACTTTGAAGGAAAATTTAAAAACAATATTTTGACATTTACCCCTATCTTTTCTCTCTGTACCCCTTCCCTTGCCGAGCAAATTAATCAGCAGGATGTAACATCTGTCAATGCCTCTTTCACTTTTTAAGAAATAAAATCCGCTTAATTCTCTTGTAAAAATACTGCTGCTGGTCCCGAAGACATCCCATACATCTTCCTTAAAAATCTCTCCGATGTTTCTCGCGCAAAGTTCTCAACCTATATAACATTATTTGGACTTGCCAACAATTCCCAGATAAAAGGCACGAATCCACTCTCATTCCAATTAATAAAGTAGAACAACCCTACGTAATACCAAAGTCATTTCGACCTATTTCCCTTACTTGCACCACTTGCAAACTTCTGGAGACAATGATTAACAAAATACTTTTATGGTTCTTTGAAAAGCAACATACTATTCCCTGCTTCCAATCTGATTTTCGACATAAGCGGTCAACCCAAGATGATCTTGCTCTCCTCCTACATTTCTTCAGCACTTAACAGGAGTTATTGCCGCTATCTTTGACATCGGAGGTGCTTTTGATACCATACCTAGGAAAGCGGTTTTAAATAAACTTTCCCACTGTAACCTCAATGGAAATATCTACCACTTCATCCAACATTTATTACTCTCCAGGCGCTTCAGAGTCTATGTTAATGGTGAACTTTCCGTCTCTCGTCTACAAACTGATGGTGTTCCCCAAGGTTCAGTCTCAGGTCCCACATTGTTAATACTTTCTGTAAACGACATATGCACCACGTTTCCGGCGCCTGTTCAATACGCACTGTATGCTGACGATTTAATTATTTATTGCCATGGAAAATTCACCTTCACGTCCTGCCAACTTCTACAAAATGCCGTAGATCTACTACAAATCAAAATTGATTACTTAGGCTTATCCTTATCTCTAAATAAGTCTAAAATAATTTAATTTAGTAGAAAATCTGTATCTCCTGCTCCACTTATCACTTTAAATAAATCCACCATAGATGTTGTCAATTCCTGCAAAATCCTTGAAATGATTTTTGATTCACGTCTTAACTGGAAACAACATATAAACGATATCAAAAGCGTTTACCCGAAACGCTTAAATATTATAAAACTCTCTCGCACTTCGTCTGGGGCGCTGACGAGAGTTTCCTTCTTAGAGTGTTTAGAGCCGTAGCTCGTTCCAAAATGAATTATGGCTGCTTCATGTACATGACAGCACCCAAATCTTATATAAACCTACTTAACTCAGTTCACAACACTGCTCTTCAACTTTGCCTTGGCGCTTTTCGCACCAGCCCTCTAGACAGTCTGTACTGGGGGGCCGATGAACTACCTCTCTTCCTTAGACGACAATCCCTACTCCTAGAATTTTTGACATATGTACCTCTGCAGCTAATCTATCTTCCAATGACTCTCCTCGCACTATAAATTCTTTTCCTGGGCATATAGCTCCTCTACTAAACGGCATAGACTTAGGTTCAACTTTACCATTTCCATCCCCACTTAACGCTCCTTGGAACAAGTACTTACCCACCTCTCTCACCATTTATAATAAACACGAATCCCTCCTGCGCTTATAAAGGAAGGATTCCTTGAAATTCTACAAACAAATGTTTTTGATTTAGTCCTTTACACAGACGCTTCCAAAACTTTCACCGGTGTCGGATGCGCAGTCACTACTACAAACGATATTGTAAGCACCACTCCGTTGCCCACTTCATGCAGTATACATACTGGTGAGATGTTTAGTATCCTTCAAGCTTTCAAATATATTCCCTCTTCATCTAAACATGTCGCTGTCTGCACTGACTCCCTATCCTCTATAAATTCTATAAAATCTAAATTCACCGACCATCCACTAGCTCAAAAATACATGACTTATACCAATCCTTTCATATTCGACATACTGAAGTTTCACTTACCTGGCTTCCATCTCACATTGGCCTTGATGGCAATGAAACTGCTGACAACATGCCAAAGAAGCTGCCTCCCTCGTTACCACTGCTACTACAATTCAACTTAGCCAAGATCTGAAATCCTTATTCAAGGCCTTAATCCACAAATGTTTGCAAATTCATTGGACCAACAAGCATACAACTCTTCATGAAATTCAACCCATCCTTGGCCGCCTTTTACTTACCGAGTTTTCAAGACATGATACAAGGATTGTGAGAAGACTGCGAATTGGCCACACCCGTTTCACTCATGGCCACTTAATGGCCACCGAGAATAGCCCAACATGCCACGCCTGTTACTGTCCTGTTACTGTTAAACATGTATTGATAGACTGTAACTGTACAACGACGTCAGGGTAAGAAACAACATGAAGCCTATACTAAAGGCAATGTTAAGATCTCCTAGTGAACTATCCAAAACTATGCAGTTCCTTAAAGATATTAATATTTTTTATAAACTATATTATGTATTGTACCATGCCAATGGCCATAGTTGCTGTGGCACTTAAACTTGAATAAAAAAAATGGCTTTTGTGAATAAAATTTTAATTAGCTGTAAAGCTTAATAATAATGTACTTACAAGGAAGTTTTCACTTTTCAAAATTGAAACGAGCAAAAGTATTTATTTGGTGCAAGAAACTTTCCCAACTTTAAGAAATCAATTGTGGCCAAATTAGAGCTATTTGCCTTATATGAAATGATGTAAGAATCGATCGAAATGCGTAATCACAACAAAAATTCGAGCAACACTCGCGCAGGTAATTGCTAGGACAAGAAAAATATAGAAGTAGAAATATAGAAGGTTATCATCACTGATTTACTGAGATATGACGTCATGCGCGGCTTTGGTCAACATGGCCGATTGCAGTATTTTATACTTTTATTTTCCTGAAACTCTTATTAATCTCAATGTTTATATTAAAACAATGTCATTTTCAGAATCCTTTTATCATATATTTTTCTCTTCAGCCATTCACTTTTTGATTCCTAAGTACGGTCATTACGCCTATTAAAGCAATTCTTGCTCCGTTAATAAAATCAAGGTAATGACAAACTTTTGTTTATTCTTACATCAGTAGCAATCAATTAATACTAAGCTACATGGAATCAGATTTGAACACTAACACCATGAGTGATTGCTGAAAAGAAATGAAAACTTCATTAACGACTAAACGACTAGAACTCAAGAAAGTTTTCTCTAGTAATCTAGAACTAAAATGGAATGCATGACACAAAATATTTTAGATATACAACAGAGCAAAATTTAATAAGGTACACAAAGAAGTACGGAAAAGAATTTAAACAGTAAAAGACCAATGGCTGAAGGAACTGAAAAACTAGAGCAACAGCTTCAATTTGGATAAAAAACTGAACGAATTAATAGGTAGATTATCAGATAATTATCCTCCGAGATTCTAGTGAAGAATATTAAGTGATATCAAGGAGCGTTGTACCGAATAGGAAAACTATATAAAAGAATTATTCAAAAACGACTAAAGAAGCTGTCAAGAGTTAGATAGAGATAGAGGACCATCAATTCTAGTTCCCGAAGTCCAGAAAGCAATAGATGAAGCTAAGCGAAGAAAAGGTCCTGGTTTGGAGGGATACCTGAAGAACAGCTAGAATTATTAGGTAACGAGAGTGTTAGGATCATTACGTCTCTCTTTAAGAAGATCTATAGCAGTGAAGAAATACCAGCCAACTGGTTAGAATCATCATTCGTTACAATCCCGAAATAAAGTTACGCTAAAGAATGTGGTGACTATCGACTCATCAGTCTGATGATTCAAACCCTTAAAAAACATTTAACAATATTACATCATCGTGTACATTGAATTTGTAAAGAGATAACTGTTGGTAGACAGTTTTAAGAATATTCCTGCACTAGAGCATTGAGTTTTATTAGTTTATTAAAGTATAAGTGGATAAAGAGGTCTTTCAAACACCCGCGATTTTTCGAGCACGACGGCGCAGCCGGAGTGCTCGAAATAGAGCAAGTGTTTGAAAGACAAGTTATCCACGAATACCTCACGCTTTTTTTTTATTGGTGCACTTTGAACTCATAAAATATTATTATTATTATATTATTACTACAAAAAAATGGAAGTCCGTCCTCGATGCCCAGCCAAGTTTGGTGAAAGTCAAATAGTATTTATTTTTATTTGACGTTACGAGGTACTGCTGTCAGATCAATAGTCAAAAAGTTTCTTTATTTATATTTAAAAGGATACAATGTATATATATGAATATATAAATAAATTTTGCAGAAAAAACCAGATAAGAAAATGGTTCCCAATGTAAATATACAATTTAAAAACTAATAAAAAAAGTTGTCATTGATACTTACGTTTCTCAAGTTGTTGTTGTTACCATAGGGACTTTAAGAAACGCGCGTGTTCGAAAGTTCGATTCAAACACGCTGAGGCGTGCTTTGAAATGGTAATATGAGGCATCAATAAAAAAAAATATCTACGGATGTTTCATCGACATCGAGAATGCCAACGTACCGCATACATCACTATTTCAATGCTTGGATTCAATTGTTCCTGACTCATATGACGCAAGATTGCTTGAAAACCTGTGGTATAATGAGTGAAGTGAAATAAGAAGTTTCTGATGCAGTACCTATTAAACGTAATGTTATACTGGGATGTGTTAAGGTACCAATACTTTTTAATGACGACTCGGAAGTGAAGAAGCGTTGAAATTTCGCAACCAAGGTGTTAATATTTCTGGACAAGATACCGCCATTATCGGATAGAATCTCAAAGGTCTTCAACCGTTGGTGAATGCAGTAAATAAAGAAATTAACTACTGTTTTAAATGAAACTTACCGTTTCTAGTTAATTCCACAATATATTGAAAATATTTTGAAAATTCTAAGATCATTGACAATTGTTTCGATATTATTATTAGAATGACAGAAGTTACAGTAAATAATGTTTGCAATTATAAGGGTTTAATAATTAAAGGAAAACGAAATGGATGGTGGTTGGAAAAATTAATGCCGAATTTCTCAAATGAAAATTAGATGGTGAAAAACTGGATAGGGTAGAACGCTTTCGTTCACTTTTTGACGGGGGATTCGATATATTTTAAATAAATAGCTGTAACTTCTAGACGACTGAACAAAATTTATCAAACTTGGTTCCGTTGAAAAAACCATTCATTGCTCCAACAAACTCTTCTTACCTGTAATATGTCTAAATCTCATTAATGGCGCTACATCACTTTTTGTGATCTACTAGAACATTGAAAAAAATCTCTAAAACATTTAATACGAAGAGTTTGTTCACGTGAAATATAGTGATATTGATCTTAAATAGGCTAGTGAAAACCGTATCTCGATATCTTATTCCTAACCTTAAATATCGAATAAAGTTTTTTTTACATAAGTATCAAAAATTCGGTATTACAACAGTATTTATTCTTATTTATTTGTCGTTTTTCAAAATTCAATGATAAGACTCCATAGTTTTATAATTTTTGAATGATGAAGGTCATTTCTATTTAAAAAATTGAATAAAAACGCGTAGGGTCTAATAATACATATAATATGCAAGTGCAAGTTAGGCAGAAAATAAAGAATAGGCCATGAAGGAAGAAACAAATTCCTAAAATCAACTTGTGAACAAATATTGAAATTATTTTTCAAGTCCTTAAAACTTATTAAATGCCTGTTACAAATGATGTCGATGTGATTGCTGTTCACTTTGAATTCTTCAAATTGCGGCATTGGCTCGAAGAGTATATCAACCTATTGCCTATTTTATTAGAAGATGCGACCTTGCAATTACGGAAAAATATGTTTTTGCAACTACACGGTTGCCCAGCACATTTTTCAAAAAATATGCGGGGACATTTACATTTAAAATATCAACAGAAGTTGATTGAACGAGGAAGTATATTACCTTGGCCACTTCGATACCCAGATCTCACCTGTTTGGACTTCTATCAATGTGGTCGATTGAAAGATATTGTACACAAAATTCCACCAACAACGAGAGACAACATGAAAACACGAATACAGAAGGCCATTCGTTACCTTTTAATAAGTCCTTTTTTTCTAATTATGCCAGGGGCGTTTCCCTTTTAAACTTTTGACCAAAAATACTTTAAGCATTAAGAAATCATGAAGTTTATCATTGAATCATTTCCAACTCGACCAAGTTTGTTGAACTCTATTCAGTGGTCTGGGAGTTACAGTTTATTTAAAAAAATATATCAGCCTCACCACCCTATTCTAATCGATACGTCAAAAAGTGATGGACAAAAATTACTCAAATAAAGCAAACTTTGAAAAACGTATATTTTTTTGGTACATTCATTTCAGTGATAAATCACTTTAAATATTTAAGTTGGCGGTTGCGCCCTCTGGCGACAATCTTGGAAATCTGAAAATATTTTCTATAGTCGTCTTTTGTCTACTTTGGTGGGAAAATTGTCTACCGCAAGTGTCTAAGATTAATTGCTTCCCAGGCGCTTGCCGGCATCATTATACATTAATCTAGATATATGTATATATATATATATATATATATATATATATATATATATATATGTATTCCTATAGTATATTTTGAACATATTGCAGTTTTTATTGCAGTTTGTAATTCCATAGATCCAAATTCAGATCTACATAGCAAAAAAAGGAGAGGAAACCTCCTCAGTTGAAGTATGAGAACATTTTTAAAAATAACTTACTATTTTTCTAATAATTTTTATTATACAAAATGTAACAAATTGAGTATCTAGTAGAACTAACTGAAAATTAACAAGTTGCAAAACACTCCCGTCTACACCTTTTTGTCGTTTTATCAAATAATTTGAACAAACCACACGTTTTCAGTCTTGGAACTAACTTTCCATCGATATTTTGACATTCTAAATACTCTTTGCAGCTTTCTTCAAAAGGGTAGCGCCCAGGTTCGATACAAATAAGATCTACATTCCTCATGCAAGATATGGACGGAGTACAAATGCCCAGTTTTTCGTTAAACGATTCATATCTAGGGCATCTGTACTGGTATATATCGTAAGTATTGTCAATCGTATTCAAACTACAAGTATAATATCTGTTACAATCGCCAGGGTGAGCGAAACTTCCGTTTGAAGAACAGGTTAATGCAATCTCATTTGGACATTGTACGGGATCAACGGAACATATTTTGGTGTATGGATCGTAGAGACTCCCATCTGGACAGGTGAGCATTATATCAACTAATGCGTTCGGTAGAGAAACACATATGTGATAAGTATTACATTCAACTGGATCAGGATAATGACCAGATCCTAAACAAGTAAATCCTATTTCACTGCGTACTGTTGTAGTGGTATCGATAATGAGAGAAGACGGTACTGTACTAAGACCACATGACGATAGCTCACAATTACCTGAATACTCATTGAAACTACTACCAGCTGGACAAATATATTGTTCAATTACAAATTTGTTTGTGATATAATCCCATATACAAGTATACCATCTACTACAATTTGTAGGGTGTGAGAAAGAACCTTCTTGTGAACATGTCAATTGTATGTCTCCAGGACATTGTACAGGCCGTGAAGTACATACCCCGTTGGAAGTATCGAACAATGTTCCTTCTGGACATGATAACTCATATTGAACCAATTCTCCAACAAAATCGACACATAGGAAAAACTTACTACAATTTGATGGATTGGGAAACTTGCCAGCTCCTTGACAATATATTACCAATGGAGTGGTTTTCGTGATAACAGAAGTTTCTGTGGAAGTTATTGGAGTGCTCGTTGCTTCTGTTTGTTTGGTTGTTTGGGAATTTACATCGGTATTTTCTGCGGTCATTGCGCTAGACATTTCTTCTGGTGTTTCTGTATCATCAGAATAATGTACAGTACTGATTGAAGTGGAAAATTCTTCTGCCTGCTCGGTAGTTCCAGAATAACTATTGTTATTTTCTGTTGTATCCGTATCAGTAGATTGTTCTGTAGTTTGAGTAGTATCAGAATCAATTCTAGTACTCATATAAGTAGAAACTTCTTCGGTTTGTTTGGTTGTTTGGGAATTTACATCGGTATTATCTGAAGTGATTGCGGTTGACGTTCCTTCTGGTGTTTCGGTATCATCAGAATGATGCAAAGTACTGATTGGAGTGGAAGTTGCATCTGCCTGTTCGGTGGTTTCAGAATATCTACTGTTATTTTCTGTGATATCCGTATCAGTAGATTGTTCTGTAGTTTGAGTAGTATCAGAATCAATTCTAGTACTCGTAGTAGTGGTAAATTCTTCGGTTTGTTTTGTTGTTTGGGGATTTACATCGGTATTCTCTGACGTTATTGTGGTAGACGTTCCTTCTGGGGTTTCGGTATCATCAGAATGATGCACAGTACTGATTGGAGTGGAAGTTGCATCTGCCTGTTCGGTGGATTCAGAATATCCACTGTTATTTTCTGTGGTATCCGTATCAGTGAATTGTTCTGTAGTTTGAGTAGTATCAGAATCAATTCTAGTACTCATAGAAGTGGTAACTTCTTCGGTTTGTTTGGTTGTTTGGGAATTTACATCGGTATTATCTGAAGTGATTGCGGTTGACGTTCCTTCTGGTGTTTCGGTATCATCAGAATGATGCACAGTACTGATTGGGGTGGAAGTTGCATCTGCCTGTTCGGTGGTTTCAGAATATCCACTAATATTTTCTGTGATATCCGTATCAGTAGATTGTTCTGTTGTTTGAGTAGTATCAGAATAAATTCTAGTACTCGTAGAAGTGGTGAATTCTTCGGTTTGTTTGGTTGTTCTGGAATTTACATCGGTATTCTCTGAGGGGATTGCGGTAGACCTTCCTTCTGGTGTTTCGGTATCATCAGAATGATGCACAGTACTAATTGGAGTGGAAGTTGCATCTGCCTGTTCGGTGGTTTCAGAATATTCACTGTTATTTTCTAAAGTATCCGTATCAGTAGATTGTTCTGTAGTTTGAGTAGTATCAGAATCGATTCTAGTACTCGTAGAAGTGGTAAATTCTTCGGTTTGTTTGGTAGTTTGAGAATTTACATCGGTATTCTCTGAAGGGATTGCGGTAGTCGTTCCTTCTGGTGCTTCGGTATCATCAGAATGATACACAGTACTGATTAGAGTGGAAGTTGCATCTGCCTGTTCGGTGGTTTCAGAAGATCCACTGTCATTTGCTGTGGTATCCGTATCAGTAGATTGTTCTGTAGTTTGAGTAGTATCAGAATCAATTCTAGTACTCGTGGAAGTGGTGAATTCTGCGGTTTGTTTAGTTGTTTGGGAATTTACATCAGTATTCTCTGAGGTAATTGTGGTAGACGTTTCTTCTGGTATTTCGGTATCATCAGAATGATGCACAGTACCAATTGGAGTGGAAGATGCATCTGCCTGTTCGGTGGTTCCAGAATATCCACTGTTATTTTCTGTGGTATCCGTATCAGTAGATTGTTCTGTAGTTTGAGTAGTATCAGAATCATTTCTAGTACTCGTAGAAGTGGTTAATTCTTCGGTTTGTTTGGTTGTTTGGGTATTTACATCGGTATTTTCTGAGGTGATTGTAGTAGACGTTCCTTCTGGTGTTTCGGTATCATCAGAATGATGCACAGTACTAATTGGAGTGGAAGTTTCATCTGCCTGTTCGGTAGCTCCAGAATATCCACTGTTATTTTCTGTGGTATCCGTATCAGTAGATTGTTCTGTAGTTTGAGTAGTATCAGAATCAATTCTAGTACTCGCAGAAGTAGTAAATTCTTCGGTTTGTTTTGTTGTTAAGGAATTTACATCGGTATTCTCCGAGGGGATTGCGGTAGTCGTTTCTTCTTGTGTTCCGGTATCATCAGAATGATGCACAGTACTGATTGGAGTGGAAGTTGCATCTGCCTGTTCGGTGGTTTCAGAATATCCACTGTCATTTTCTGTGGTATCCGTATCAGTAGATTGTTCTGTAGTTTGAGTAGTATCGGAATCAATTCTAGTACTCATAGTAGTGGTGACTCCTCCGTTTTGTGTGGCTGTTTGGGAATTTATATCGGTATTCTCTGAGGTGATTGCGGTAGTCGTTCCTTCTGGTGTTTCGGTATCATGAGACTGATGCACAGTACTGATTGGAGTGGAAGTTTCATCTGCCTGTACTGTGGTTTCAGAATATCCACTGTCATTTTCTGTGGTATCCGTATCAGTAGATTGTTCTGTAGTTTGAGAAGTATTAGAATCAATTCTAGTACTCGTAGAAGTGGTTAATTCTTCGGTTTGCTTGGTTGTTTGGGTATTTACATCGGTATTCTCTGAGGTGATTGTAGTAGACGTTCCTTCTGGTGCTTCGGTATCATCAGACTGATGCACAGTACTGATTGGAGTGGAAGTTTCATCTGCCTGTACTGTAGTTTCAGAATATCCACTGTCATTTTCTGTGGTATCCGTATCAGTAGATTGTTCTGTAGTTTGAGTAGTCTCAGAATCAATTCTAGTACTCGCAGAAGTGGTAAATTCTTCGATTTGTTTGGTTGTTTGGGAATTTACATCGGTATTCTCCGAGGGGGTTGCGGTAGTCGTTTCTTCTGGTGTTTCGGTATCATCAGACTGATGCACAGTACTCTTTGGAGTGGAAGTTTCATCTGCCTGTTCGGTGGTTAGAGAATATCCCCTGTTATTTTCTGTGGTATCCGCATCAGTAGATTGTTCTGTAGTTCGAGTAGTATCAGAATCAATTCCAGTACTCGTGGAAGTGGTGAATTCTGCGGTTTGTTTGGTTGTTTGGGAATTTACATCAGTATTCTCTGAGGTAATTGTGGTAGACGTTTCTTCTGGTATTTCGGTATCATCAGAATGATGCACAGTACCAATTGGAGTGGAAGATGCATCTGCCTGTTCGGTGGTTCCAGAATATCCACTGTTATTTTCTGTGGTATCCGTATCAGTAGATTGTTCTGTAGTTTGAGTAGTATCAGAATCATTTCTAGTACTCGTGGAAGTGGTTAATTCTTCGGTTTGTTTGGTTGTTTGGGTATTTATATCGGTATTTTCTGAGGTGATTGTAGTAGACGTTCCTTCTGGTGTTTCGGTATCATCAGAATGATGCACAGTACTAATTGGAGTGGAAGTTTCATCTGCCTGTTCGGTAGTTCCAGAATATCCACTGTTATTTTCTGTGGTATCCGTATCAGTAGATTGTTCTGTAGTTTGAGTAGTATCAGACTCAATTCTAGTACTCGTAGAAGTGGTTAATTCTTCGGTTTGCTTGGTTGTTTGGGTATTAACATCGGTATTTTCTGAGGTGATTGTAGTAGACGTTCCTTCTGGTGTTTCGGTATCATCAGACTGATGCACAGTACTGATTGGAGTGAAAGTTTCATCTGCCTGTACTGTGGTTTCAGAATATCCACTGTCATTTTCTGTGGTATCCGTATCAGTAGATTGTTCTGTAGTTTGAGTAGTATCAGAATCAATTCTAGTACTCGTAGAAGTGGTTAATTCTTCGGTTTGCTTGGTTGTTTGGGTATTTACATCGGTATTTTCTGAGGTGATTGTAGTAGACGTTCCTTCTGGTGTTTCGGTATCATCAGACTGATGCACAGTACTGATTGGAGTGGAAGTTTCATCTGCCTGTACTGTGGTTTCAGAATATCCACTGTCATTTTCTTTGGTATCCGTATCAGTAGATTGTTCTGTAGTTTGAGTAGTATCAGAATCAATTCTAGTACTCGCAGAAGTGGTAAATTCTTCGGTTTGTTTGGTTGTTTGAAAATTTACATCGGTATTCTCCGAGGGGGTTGCGGTAGTCGTTCTTTCTGGTATTTCGGTATCATCAGACTGATGCACAGTACTGTTTGGAGTGGAAGTTGCATCTGCCTGTTCTGTGGTTTCAGAATATCCACTGTCATTTTCTCTGGTATCCGTATCAGTAGATTGTTCTGTAGTTCGAGTAGTATCAGAATCAATTCTAGTACTCATAGAAGTGGTAAATTCTTCGTTTTGTTTGGTTGTTTGGGAATTCCCATCGGTATTCTCTGAGGTGATAGCAGTAGACGTTCCTTCTGGTGTTTCGGTATCATCAGAATGATGCGCAGTACTGATTGGAGTGGAAGGTGCATCTGCCTGTTCGGTGGTTTCAGAATATCCACTGTTATTTCCTGTGGTATCCGTATCAGTAGATTCTTCTGTAGTTTGAGTAGTATCAGAATCAATTCTAGTACTCGTGGAAGTGGTAAATTCTTCGGTTTGTTCCGTTGTTTGGGAATTCACATCGGTATTCTCTGAAGTGATTGTTGTAGACGTTCCTTCTGGTGTTTCGGTATCATCAGAATGGTGCACAGTACTGATTGGAGTGGAAGTTTCATCTGCCTGTTCGGTGGTTAAAGAATATCCACTGTTATTTTCTGTGGTATCCGTATCAGTAGATTGTTCTGTTGTTTGAGTAGTATCAGAATCAATTCTAGTACTCGTAGAAGTGGTAAATTCTTCGATTTGTTTGGTTGTTATGGAATTTACATTAGTATTCTCTGAGGGGATTGCGGTAGTCGTTCCTTCTGGTGTTTCGGTATCATCAGAATGATGCACAGTACTGACTGGAGTGGAACTTGCATCTGCCTGTTCTGTGGTTCCAGAATATCCACTGTCCTTTGCTGTGGTATCTGTAAAAGTAGATTGTTCTATAGTTTGAGTAGTATCAGAATCGATTCTAGTACTCGTGGAAGTGGTGAATTCTGCGGTTTGTTTGGTTGTTTGGGAATTTACATCAGTATTCTCTGAGGTAATTGTGGTAGACGTTTCTTCTGGTGTTTCGTTATCATCAGAATGATGCACAGTACCAATTGGAGTGGAAGATGCATCTGCCTGTTCGGTGGTTCCAGAATAGCCAATGCTATTTTCTGTGGTATCCGTATCAGTAGATTGTTCTGTGGTTTGAGTAGTATCAGAATCAATTCTAGTACTCGCAGAAGTGGTAAATTCTTCGGTTTGTTTGGTTGTTTGGGAATTCACATCGGTATTCTCCGAGGGGATTGCGGTAGTCGTTTCTTCTGGTGTTTCGGTATCATCAGAATGATGCACAGTACTGATTGGAGTGGAAGTTTCATCAGCCTGTACTGTGGTTTCAGAATATCCACTGTCATTTTCTGTGGTATCCGTATCAGTAGATTGTTCTGTAGTTTGAGTAGTATCAGAATCAATTCTAGTACTCGTAGAAGTGGTTAATTCTTCGGTTTGTTTGGTTGTTTGGGTATTTATATCGGTATTTTCTGAGGTGATTGTAGTAGACGTTCCTTCTGGTGTTTCGGTATCATCAGAATGATGCACAGTACTAATTGGAGTGGAAGTTTCATCTGCCTGTTCGGTAGTTCCAGAATATCCACTGTTATTTTCTGTGGTATCCGTATCAGTAGATTGTTCTGTAGTTTGAGTAGTATCAGAATCAATTCTAGTACTCGCAGAAGTTGTAAATTCTTCGGTTTGTTTGGTTGTTTGGAAATTCACATCGGTATTCTCCGAGGGGATTGCGGTAGTCGTTCCTTCTGGTGTTTCGGTATCATCAGAATGATGCACAGTACTGATTGGAGTGGAAGTTTCATCAGCCTGTACTGTGGTTTCAGAATATCCACTGTCATTTTCTGTGGTATCCGTATCAGTAGATTGTTCTGTAGTTTGAGTAGTACCAGAATCAATTCTAGTACTCATAGAAGTTGTTAATTCTTCGGTTTGCTTGGTTGTTTGGGTATTTACATCGGTATTCTCTGAGGTGATAGCGGTAGACGTTCCTTCTGGTGTTTCGGTATCATCAGAATGAGGCGCAGTACTGATTGGAGTGAAAGTTGCATCTGCCTGTTCGGTGGTCTCAGAATATCCACTGTTATTTTCTGTGGTATCCGTATCAGTAGATTGTTCTGTAGTTTGAGTAGTATCAGAATCAATTCTAGTACTCGCAGAAGTGGTAGATTCTTCGGTTTGCTTGGTTGTTTGGGAATTCACATCGGTATTCTCCGAGGGGATTGCGGTAGTCGTTCCTTCTGGTGTTTCGGTATCATCAGAATGATGCACAGTACTGATTGGAGTGGAAGTTTCATCAGCCTGTAGTGTGGTTTCAGAATATCCACTGTAATTTTCTGTGGTATCCGTATCAGTAGATTGTTCTGTAGTTTGAGTAGTATCAGAATCAATTCTAGTACTCGTAGAAGTGGTAAATTCTTCGGTTTGTGTGGTTGCTTGGGAATTCACATCGGTATTCTCCGAGGGGATTGCGGTAGTCGTTCCTTCTGGTGTTTCGGTATCATCAGAATTATGCACAGTACTGATTGGAGTGGAAGTTTCATATGCCTGTACTGTGGTTTCAGAATATCCACTGTCATTTTCTGTGGTATCCGTATCAGTAGATTGTTCTGTAGTTTGCGTAGTATCAGAATCAATTCTAGTACTCGTAGAAGTGGTTAATTCTTCGGTTTGCTTGGTTGTTTGGGTATTTACATCGGTATTCTCTGAGGTAATAGCGGTAGACGTTCCTTCCGGTGTTTCGGTATCATCAGACTGATGCACAGTACTCTTTGGAGTGGAAGTTTCATCTGCCTGTTCGGTGGTTAAAGAATATCCCCTGTTATTTTCTGTGGTATCCGTATCAGTAGATTGTTCTGTAGTTTGAGTAGTATCAGAATCAATTCTAGTACTCATAGAAGTGGTAACTTCTTCGGTTTGTTTGGCTGTTTGGGAATTCACATCGGTATTCTCTGAGGTGATAGCGGTAGACGTTCCTTCTGGTGATTCGGTATCATCAGAATGATGCATAGTACTAATTGGAGTGGACGTTTCATCTGCCTGTTCGGTAGTTCCAGAATATCCACTGTTATTTTCTGTGGTATCCGTATCAGTAGATTGTTCTGTAGTTTGAGTGGTATCAGAATCAGTTCTAGTACTCGTAGAAGTGGTAAATTCTTCGGTTTGTTTGGTAGTTTGAAAATTTACATCGGTATTCTCTGAAGGGATTGCGGTAGTCGTTCCTTCTGGTGTTTCGGTATCATCAGACTGATGCACAGTACTCTTTGGAGTGGAAGTTTCATCTGCCTGTTCGGTGGTTAAAGAATATCCCCTGTTATTTTCTGTGGTATCCGTATCAGTAGATTGTTCTATAGTTTGAGTAGTATCAGAATCAATTCTAGTACTCATAGAAGTGGTAACTTCTTCGGTTTGTTTGGCTGTTTGGGAATTCACATCGGTATTCTCTGAGGTGATAGCGGTAGACGTTCCTTCTGGTGATTCGGTATCATCAGAATGATGCATAGTACTAATTGGAGTGGACGTTTCATCTGCCTGTTCGGTAGTTCCAGAATATCCACTGTTATTTTCTGTGGTATCCGTATCAGTGGATTGTTCTGTAGTTTGAGTAGTATCAGAATCAGTTCTAGTACTCGTAGAAGTGGTTAATTCTTCGGTTTGTTTGGTAGTTTGAGAATTTACATCGGTATTCTCTGAAGGGATTGCGGTAGTCGTTCCTTCTGGTGCTTCGGTATCATCAGAATGATACACAGTACTAATTGGAGTGGAAGTTGCATCTGCCTGTTCGGTGGTTGAAGAATATCCACTGTTATTTTCTGTGGTATCCGTATCAGTAGATTGTTCTGTAGTTTGAGTAGTATCAGAATCAATTCTTGTACTCGTAGAAGTGGTAAATTCTTCGGTTTGTTTTGTTGTTTGGGAATTCACATCGGTATTCTCTGAGGTGATTGTTGTAGACGTTCCTTCTGGTGTTTCGGTATTATCAGAATGGTGCACAGTACTGATTGGAGTGGAAGTTTCATCTGCCTGTTCGGTGGTTAAAGAATATCCACTGTTATTTTCTGTGGTATCCGTATCAGTAGATTGTTCTGTGGTTTGAGTAGTATCAGAATCAATTCTAGTACTCGTAGAAGTGGTAAATTCTTTGGTTTGTTTGGTTGTTTTGGAATTTACATCAGTATTCTCTGAGGGGATTGCGGTAGTCGTTCCTTTGGGTGTTTCGGTATCATCAGAATGATGCACAGTACTGACTGGAGTGGAACTTGCATCTGCCTGTTCTGTGGTTTCAGAATATCCACTGTCTTTTGCTGTGGTATCCGTATCAGTAGATTGTTCTGTAGTTTGAGTAGTTTCAGAATCAATTCTAGTACTCGTGGAAGTGATGAATTCTGCGGTCTGTTTGGTTGTTTGGGAATTTACATCGGTATTCTCTGAGGTAATTGTGGTAGACGTTTCTTCTGGTGCTTCGGTATCATCAGAATGATGCACAGTACCAATTGGAGTGGAAGATGCATCAGCCTGTTCGGTGGTTCCAGAATATCCACTGTTATTTCCTGTGGTATCCGTATCAGTAGATTGTTCCGTAGTTTGAGTAGTATCAGAATCATTTCTAGTACTCGTAGAAGTGGTTAATTCTTCGGTTTGTTTGGTTGTTTGGGTATTAATATCGGTATTTTCTGAGGTGATTGTAGTAGACGTTCCTTCTGGTGTTTCGGTATCATCAGAATGATGCACAGTACTAATTGGAGTGGAAGTTTCATCTGCCTGTTCGGTAGTTCCAGAATATCCACTGTTATTTTCTGTGGTATCCATATCAGTAAATTGTTCTGTAGTTTGAGTAGTTTCAGAATCAATTCTAGTACTCGCAGAAGTGGTAATTTCTTCGGTTTGTTTGGTTGTTTGGGAATTCACATCGGTATTCTCCGAGGGGATTGCGGTAGTCGTTCCTTCTGGTGTTTCGGTATCATCAGAATGATGCACAGTACTGATTGGAGTGGAAGTTGCATCTGCCTGTTCGGTGGTTTCAGAATATCCACTGTTATTTCCTGTGGTATCCGTATCAGTAGATTGTTCTGTAGTCTGAGTAGTATCAGAATCAATTCTAGTACTCGTAGAAGTGGTTAATTCTTCGGGTTGCTTGGTTGTTTGGGTATTTACATCGGTATTTTCTGAGGTGATTGTAGTAGACGTTCCTTCTGGTGTTTCGGTATCATCAAAATGGTGCACAGTACTGAATGGAGTGGAAGTTTCATCTGCCTGTTCGGTGGTTAAAGAATATCCACTGTTATTTTCTGTGATATCCGTATCAGTAGATTGTTCTGTGGTTTGAGTAGTATCAGAATCAATTCTTGTACTCGTAGAAGTGGTAAATTCTTCGTTTTGTTTGGTTGCTTTGGAATTTACATCGGTATTTTCTGAGGTGATTGTAGTAGACGTTCCTTCTGGTGTTTCGGTATCATCAAAATGGTGCACAGTACTGAATGGAGTGGAAGTTTCATCTGCCTGTTCGGTGGTTAAAGAATATCCACTGTTATTTTCTGTGATATCCGTATCAGTAGATTGTTCTGTGGTTTGAGTAGTATCAGAATCAATTCTTGTACTCGTAGAAGTGGTAAATTCTTCGTTTTGTTTGGTTGCTTTGGAATTTACATCAGTATTCTCTGAGGGGGATGCGGTAGTCGTTCCTTCTGGTGTTTCGGTATCATCAGAATGATGCACAGTACTGACTGGAGTGGAACTTGCATCTGCCTGTTCTGTGGTTTCAGAATATCCACCGTCATTTGCTGTGGTATCCGTATCAGTAGATTGTTCTGTAGTTTGAGTAGTATCAGAATCAATTCTAGTACTCGTGGAAGTGGTGAATTCTGCGGTTTGTTTGGTTGTTTGGGAATTTACATCAGTATTCTCTGAGGTAATTGTGGTAGACGTTTCTTCTGGTGTTTCGGTATCATCAGAATGATGCACAGTACCAATTGGAGTGGAAGATGCATCTGCCTGTTCGGTGGTTTCAGAATATCCACTGTTATTTTCTGTGGTATCCGTATCAGTAGATTGTTCTGTAGTTTGAGTAGTATCAGAATCATTTCTAGTACTCGTAGAAGTGGTTAATTCTTCAGTTTGTTTGGTTGTTTGGGTATTTATATCGGTATTTTCTGAGGTGATTGTAGTAGACGTTCCTTCTGGTGTTTCGGTATCATCAGAATGATGCACAGTACTAATTGGAGTGGAAGTTTGATCTGCCTGTTCGGTAGTTCCAGAATATCCACTGTTATTTTCTGTGGTATCCGTATCAGTAGATTGTTCTGTAGTTTGAGTAGTATCAGAATCAATTCTAGTACTCGCAGAAGTGGTAAATTCTTCGGTTTGTTTGGTTGTTCTGGAATTTATATCGCTATTATCTGAGGTGATTGCGGTAGTCTTCCCTTCTGGTGAGTCGGTATCATCAGAATGATGCACAGTACTGATTGGAGTGGAAGTTGCATCTGCCTGTTCTGTGGTTTCAGAATATCTACTGTCATGTTCTGTGGTATCCGTACCAGTAGATTGTTCTGTAGTTTGAGTAGTATCAGAATCAATTCTAGTACTCGTGGAAGTGGTGAATTCTTCGGTTTGTTTGGTTGTTTGGGAATTCACATCGGTATTTTCTGAGGTGATTGTGGTAGACGTTCCTTCTGGTGTTTCGGTATCATCAGAATGATGCACAGTAGTAAGTGGAGTGGAAGTTGCTTCTGCCTGTTCAGTGTTTCCAGAATATCCACTGTTATTTTCTGTGGTATCCGTATCAGTAGATTGTTCTGTAGTTTGAGTAGTATCAGAATCCATTCTAGTACTCATAGAAGTGGTAACTTCTTCGGTTTGTTTGGTTGTTTGCGAATTTACATCCGTATTCTCTGAGGTGATTGCAGTAGACGTTCCTTCTGGTATATCGGTATCATCAGAATGGTGCACAGTACTGATTGGAGTGGAAGTTGCATCTGCCTTTTCGGTTGTTTCAGAATATCCACTGTTATTTTCTGTGGTATCCGTATCAGTAGATTGTTTTTTAGTTTGAGTAGGATCATAATCAATCCTAGTACTCATAGAAGTGGTAACTCCTTCGGTTCGTTTGGTTGTTTGGGAATTTACATTGGTATTCTCTGACATGAATGTGGTAGACGTTCCTTCTGGTGTTTCGGTATCATCAGAATGATGCACAGTACTAATTGGAGTGGAAGTTGCATCTACCTGTTCGGTGGTTCCAGAATATCCACTGTTATTTTCTGTGGTATCCGTATCTGTGGATTGTTCTGTAGTTCGAGTAGTATCAGAATCAATTCTAGTACTCATAGAAGTGGCAACATCTTCGGTTTGTTTGGTTGTTTGGGAATTTACATCGGTATTCTCTGACATGAATGTGGTAGACGTTCCTTCTGGTATTTCGGTATCATCAGAATGGTGCACAGTACTGATTGGAGTGGAAGTTTCATCTACCTGTTCGGCTGTTGAAGAATATCCACTGTTATTTTCTGTGGTATCCGTATCAGTAGATTGTTCTGTAGTTTGAGTAGTATCAGAATCAATTCTAGTACTCGTAGAAGTGGTAAATTCTTTGGTTTGTTTTGTTGTTTGGAAATTCACATCGGTATTCTCTGAGGTGATTGTTGTAGACGTTCCTTCTGGTGTTTCGGTATCATCCGAATGGTGCACGGTACTGATTGGAGTGAAAGTTTCATCTGCCTGTTCGGTGGTTAAAGAATATCCACTGTTATTTTCTGTGGTATCCGTATCAGTAGATTGTTCTGTAGTTTGAGTAGTATCAGAATCAATTCTAGTACTCGTAGTTGTGGTAACTTCTTCGGTTTGTTTGGTTGTTTGCGAATTGTCATCCGTATTCTCGGAGGTGATTGCGGTAGACGTTCCTTGTGGTGTTTCGGTATCATCAGAATGATGCATAGTACTAATTGGAGTGGAAGTTTCATCTGCCTGTTCAGTAGCTCCAGAATATCCACTGTTATTTTCTGTGGTACCCGTATCAGTAGATTGTTCTATAGTTTGAGTAGTATCAGAATCAATTCTAGTATTCGTAGAAGTGGAAAATTCTTCGGTTTGTTTGGTTGTTTGGGAATTTACATTGGTATTCTCTGAGGTGATTGTTGTAGACGTTCCTTCTGGTGTTTCGGTATCATTAGAATGATGCATAGTACTAATTGGAGTGGAAGTTTCATCTGCCTGTTCGGTAGTTCCAGAATATCCACTGTTATTTTCTGTGGTATCCGTATTAGTAAATTGTTCTGTAGTTTGAGTAGTATCAGAATCAATTCTAGTACTCGTAGAAGTGGTAGATTCTTCGGTTTGTTTAGTCGTTTGGGAATTTACATCGGTATTCTCTGAGGGGATTGCGGTAGTTGTTCCTTCTGGTGTTTCGGTATCGTCAGAATGATGCACAGTACTGATTGGAGTGGAAGTTGCATCTGCTTGTTCGGTGGTTTCAGAATATCCACTGTTATTTTCTGTGGTATCCGTATCAGTAGATTGTTCTTTAGTTTGAGTAGTATCAGAGTCAATTCCAGTACTCATAGAAGTGGTAACTTTTTCGGTTTGTTTGGTTGTTTGCGAATTTATATCGGTATTCTCTGAGGTGATTGTTGTAGACGTTCCTCCTGGTGTTTCGGTATCATCAGAATGATGCACAGTACTAATTGGAGTGGAAGTTGCATCTGCCTGTTCGGTGGTTTCAGAATATCCACTGTTATTTTCTGTGGTATCCGTATCAGTAGATTGTTCTGTAGTTTGAGTAGTATCAGAATCAATTCTAGTACTCGTAGAAGTGGTAACTTCTTCGGTTTGTTTGGTAGTTTGCGAATTTACATCCGTATTCTCGGAGGTGATTGCGGTAGACGTTCCTTGTGGTGTTTCGGTATCATCAGAATGATGCACAGTACTAATTGGAGTGGAAGTTGCATCTGCCTGTTCGGTGGTTTCAGAATATCCACTGTTATTTTCTGTGGTATCCGTATCAGTAGTTTGTTCTGTAGTTTGAGTAGTATCAGAATCAATTCTAGTACTCATAGAAGTGGTTACTTCTTCGGTTTGTTGGGTTGTTTGCGAATTTACATGCGTATTCTCTGAGGTGATTGCGGTAGACGTTCCTTCTGGTGTTTCGGTATCATCAGAATGATGCAAAGTACTGATTGGAGTGGAAGTTGGATCTGCCTGTTCGGTGGTTTCAGAATATCCACTGTTATTTTCTGTGGTATCCGTAGATTCTTTTGTAGATTGAGTAGTATCAGAATCAATTCTAGTACTCATAGAAGTGGTAACTTCTTCGGTTTGCTTGTTTGTTTGCGAATTTTCATCCGTATTCTCTGAGGTGATTGCGGTAGACGTTCCTTCTGGTGTTTCGGTATCATCAGAATGATGCACAGTACTGATTGGAGTGGAAGTTGCATCTGCCTGTTCGGTGGTTTCAGAATATCCACTGTTATTTTCTGTGGTATCGGTATCAGTAGATTGTTCTGTAGTTTGAGTAGTATCAGAATCAATTCTAGTACTCGTAGAAGTGGTAAATTCTTCGGTTTGTTTTGTTGTTTGGGAATTCACATCGGTATTCTCTGACGTGATTGTTGTAGACGTTCCTTCTGGTGTTTCGGTATCATCAGAATGGTGGACAGTACTGATTGGAGTGGAAGTTTCATCTGCCTGTTCGGTGGTTAAAGAATATCCACTGTTATTTTCTGTGGTATCCGTATCAGTAGATTGTTCTGTAGTTTGAGTAGTAACAGAATCAATTCCAGTATTCGTAGAAGTGGTAAATTCTTCGGTTTGTTTGGTTGTTTGGGAATTTACATTGGTATTCTCTGAAGTGATTGTTGTAGACGGTAGTTCTGGTGTTTCGGTATCATCAGAATGATGCACGGTACTAGTTGGAGTGGAAGTTTCATCTGCCTGTTCGGTGGTTCCAGAATATCCACTGTTATTTCCGGTGCTATCCGTATCAGTAGATTGTTCTGTAGTTTGAGTAGTATCAGAATCAATTCTAGTACTCGTGGAAGTGGTGAATTCTTCGGTTTGTTTGGTTGTTTGGGAATTCACATCGGTATTTTCTGAGGTGATTGTGGTAGACGTTCCTTCTGGTGTTTCGGTATCATCAGAATGATGCACAGTAGTAAGAGGAGTGGAAGTTGCTTCTGCCTGTTCGGTGTTTCCAGGATATCCACTGTTATTTTCTGTGGTATCCGTATCAGTAGATTGTTCTGTAGTTTGAGTAGTATCAGAATCCATTCTAGTACTCATAGAAGTGGTAACTTCTTCGGTTTGTTTGGTTGTTTGCGAATTTACATCCGTATTCTCTGAGGTGATTGCAGTAGACGTTCCTTCTGGTATTTCGGTATCATCAGAATGGTGCACATTACTGATTGGAGTGGAAGTTGCATCTGCCTTTTCGGTTGTTTCAGAATATCCACTGTTATTTTCTGTGGTATCCGTATCAGTAGATTGTTTTTTAGTTTGAGTAGGATCAGAATCAATCCTAGTACTCATAGAAGTGGTAACTCCTTCGGTTCGTTTGGTTGTTTGGGAATTTACATCGGTATTCTCTGACATGAATGTGGTAGACGTTCCTTCTGATGTTTCGGTATAATCAGAGAGATGCACAGTACTAATTGGAGTGGAAGTTGCATCTACCTGTTCGGTGGTTCCAGAATATCCACTGTTATTTTCTGTGGTATCCGTATCTGTAGATTGTTCTGTAGTTCGAGTAGTATCAGAATCAATTCTAGTACTCATAGAAGTGGCAACATCTTCGGTTTGTTTGGTTGTTTGGGAATTTACATCGGTATTCTCTGACATGAATGTGGTAGACGTTCCTTCTGGTATTTCGGTATCATCAGAATGGTGCACAGTACTGATTGGAGTGGAAGTTTCATCTACCTGTTCGGCGGTTGAAGAATATCCACTGTTATTTTCTGTGGTATCCGTATCAGTAGATTGTTCTGTAGTTTGAGTAGTATCAGAATCAATTCTAGTACTCGTAGAAGTGGTAAATTCTTTGGTTTGTTTTGTTGTTTGGAAATTCACATCGGTATTCTCTGAGGTGATTGTTGTAGACGTTCCTTCTGGTGTTTCGGTATCATCCGAATGGTGCACGGTACTGATTGGAGTGAAAGTTTCATCTGCCTGTTCGGTGGTTAAAGAATATCCACTGTTATTTTCTGTGGTATCCGTATCAGTAGATTGTTCTGTAGTTTGAGTAGTATCAGAATCAATTCTAGTACTCGTAGTTGTGGTAACTTCTTCGGTTTGTTTGGTTGTTTGCGAATTTTCATCCGTATTCTCGGAGGTGATTGCGGTAGACGTTCCTTGTGGTGTTTCGGTATCATCAGAATGATGCATAGTACTAATTGGAGTGGAAGTTTCATCTGCCTGTTCAGTAGCTCCAAAATATCCACTGTTATTTTCTGTGGTACCCGTATCAGTAGATTGTTCTATAGTTTGAGTAGTATCAGAATCAATTCTAGTATTCGTAGAAGTGGAAAATTCTTCGGTTTGTTTGGTTGTTTGGGAATTTACATTGGTATTCTCTGAGGTGATTGTTGTAGACGTTCCTTCTGGTGTTTCGGTATCATTAGAATGATGCATAGTACTAATTGGAGTGGAAGTTTCATCTGCCTGTTCGGTAGTTCCAGAATATCCACTGTTATTTTCTGTGGTATCCGTATTAGTAAATTGTTCTGTAGTTTGAGTAGTATCAGAATCAATTCTAGTACTCGTAGAAGTGGTAGATTCTTCGGTTTGTTTAGTCGTTTGGGAATTTACATCGGTATTCTCTGAGGGGATTGCGGTAGTTGTTCCTTCTGGTGTTTCGGTATCGTCAGAATGATGCACAGTACTGATTGGAGTGGAAGTTGCATCTGCTTGTTCGGTGGTTTCAGAATATCCACTGTTATTTTCTGTGGTATCCGTATCAGTAGATTGTTCTTTAGTTTGAGTAGTATCAGAGTCAATTCCAGTACTCATAGAAGTGGTAACTTTTTCAGTTTGTTTGGTTGTTTGCGAATTTACATCGGTATTCTCTGAGGTGATTGTTGTAGACGTTCCTCCTGGTGTTTCGGTATCATCAGAATGATGCACAGTACTAACTGGAGTGGAAGTTGCATCTGCCTGTTCGGTGGTTTCAGAATATCCACTGTTATTTTCTGTGGTATCCGTATCAGTAGATTGTTCTGTAGTTTGAGTAGTATCAGAATCAATTCTAGTACTCGTAGAAGTGGTAACTTCTTCGGTTTGTTTGGTAGTTTGCGAATTTACATCCGTATTCTCGGAGGTGATTGCGGTAGACGTTCCTTGTGGTGTTTCGGTATCATCAGAATGATGCACAGTACTAATTGAAGTGGAAGTTGCATCTGCCTGTTCGGTGGTTTCAGAATATCCACTGTTATTTTCTGTGGTATCCGTATCAGTAGTTTGTTCTGTAGTTTGAGTAGTATCAGAATCAATTCTAGTACTCATAGAAGTGGTTACTTCTTCGGTTTGTTGGGTTGTTTGCGAATTTACATGCGTATTCTCCGAGGTGATTGCGGTAGACGTTCCTTCTGGTGTTTCGGTATCATCAGAATGATGCAAAGTACTGATTGGAGTGGAAGTTGGATCTGCCTGTTCGGTGGTTTCAGAATATCCACTGTTATTTTCTGTGGTATCCGTAGATTCTTTTGTAGATTGAGTAGTATCAGAATCAATTCTAGTACTCATAGAAGTGGTAACTTCTTCGGTTTGCTTGTTTGTTTGCGAATTTTCATCCGTATTCTCTGAGGTGATTGCGGTAGACGTTCCTTCTGGTGTTTCGGTATCATCAGAATGATGCACAGTACTGATTGGAGTGGAAGTTGCATCTGCCTGTTCGGTGGTTTCAGAATATCCACTGTTATTTTCTGTGGTATCGGTATCAGTAGATTTTTCTGTAGTTTGAGTAGTATCAGAATCAATTCTAGTACTCGTAGAAGTGGTAAATTCTTCGGTTTGTTTTGTTGTTTGGGAATTCACATCGGTATTCTCTGACGTGATTGTTGTAGACGTTCCTTCTGGTGTTTCGGTATCATCAGAATGGTGGACAGTACTGATTGGAGTGGAAGTTTCATCTGCCTGTTCGGTGGTTAAAGAATATCCACTGTTATTTTCTGTGGTATCCGTATCAGTAGATTGTTCTGTAGTTTGAGTGGTAACAGAATCAATTCCAGTATTCGTAGAAGTGGTAAATTCTTCGGTTTGTTTGGTTGTTTGGGAATTTACATTGGTATTCTCTGAAGTGATTGTTGTAGACGTTCCTTCTGGTGTTTCGGTATCATCAGAATGATGCACGGTACTAGTTGGAGTGGAAGTTTCATCTGCCTGTTCGGTGGTTCCAGAATATCCACGGTTATTTCCGGTGCTATCCGTATCCGTAGATTGTTCTGTAGTTTGAGTAGTATCAGAATCAATTCTAGTACCCATAGAAGTGGTAACTTCTTCGGTTTGTTTGGTTGTTTGCGAATTTACATCCGTATTCTTGGAGGTGATTGCGGTAGACGTTCCTTCTGGTGTTTGGGTATCATCAGAATGATGCACAGTACTAATTGGAGTGGAAGTTTCATCTGCCTGTACGGTAGTTCCAGAATATCCACTATTATTTTCTGTGGTATCCGTATCAGTAGATTGTTCTGTAGTTTGAGTAGTATCAGAATCAATTCTAGTACTCGTAGAACTGGTAAATTCTTCGGTTTGTTTGGTCGTTTGGGAATTCACATCGGTATTCTCTGAGGGGATTGCGGTAGTCGTTCCTTCTGGTGTTTCGGTATCATCAGAATGATGCACAGTACTGATTGGAGTGGAAGTTGCATCTGCCTGTTCGGTGGTTTCAGAATATCCACTGTCATTTTCTGTGGTATCCGTATCAGTAGATTGTTCTGTAGTTTGAGTAGTATCAGAATCAATTCTAGTACTCGTAGAAGTGGTAAATTCTTCGGTTTGTTTGGTTGTTCTGGAATTTAAATCGGTATTCTCTGAGGGGATTGCGGTAGTCGTTCCTTCTGTTGTCTCGGTATCATCAGAATGATGCACAGTACTGATTGGAGTGGAAGTTGCATCTGCCTGTTCTGTGGTTTCAGAATATCCACTGTAATTTTCTGTGGTATCCGTATCAGTAGATTGTTCTATAGTTTGAGTAGTATCAGAATCAATTCTAGTACTCATAGAAGTGGTAAATTTTTTGGTTTGTTTGTTTGTTTGGGAATTTACATCCGTATTCTCGGAGGTGATTGCGGTAGACGTTCCTTCTGGTGTTTCGGTATCATCAGAATGGTGCACAGTACTGATTGGAGTGGAAGTTTCATCTGCCTGCTCTGAGTATTCAGAATATCCACTGTCATTTTCTGTTGTATCCGTATCAGTAGATTGTTCTATAGTCTGAGTAGAATCAGAATCAATTCTAGTACTCATAGAAGTGGTAAATTCTTCGGTTTGTTTGGTTGTTTGGGAATTTACATCGGTATTCTCTGAGGGGATCGCGGTAGTCGTTCCTTCTGGTGTTTCGGTATCATCAGAATGATGCACAGTACTGATTGGAGTGGAAGTTGCATCTGCCTGTTCGGTGGTTTCAGAATATCCACTGTCATTTTCTGTGGTATCCGTATCAGTAGATTGTTCTGTAGTTTGAATAGTATCAGAATCAATTCTAGTACTCGTAGAAGTGGTAAAATCTTCGGTTTGTTTGGTTGTTCTGGAATTTAAATCGGTATTCTCTGAGGGGATTGCGGTAGTCGTTCCTTCTGTTGTCTCGGTACCATCAGAATGATGCACAGTACTGCTTGGAGTGGAAGTTGCATCTGCCCGTTCGGTGGTTTCAGAATATCCACTGTCATTTTCTGTAGTATCCGTATCAGTAGATTGTTCTGTAGTTTGAGTAGTATCAGAATCAATTCTAGTACTCTTAGAAGTGGTAAATCCTTCGGTTTGTTTGGTTGTTCTGGAATTTACATCGGTATTCTCTGAGGGGATTGCGATAGTCGTTCCTTCTGGTGTTTCGGTATCATCAGAATGATGCACAGTACTGATTGGAGAGGAAGTTGCATCTGCCTCTTCGGTGGTTTCAGAAAATCCACTGTTATTTTCTGTGGTATCCGTAGATTCTTTTGTAGATTGAGTAGTATCAGAATCAATTCTAGTACTCATAGAAGTGGTAACTTCTTCGGTTTGCTTGTTTGTTTGCGAATTTTCATCCGTATTTTCTGAGGTGATTGCGGTAGACGTTCCTTCTGGTGTTTCGGTATCATCAGAATGATGCACAGTACTGATTGGAGTGGAAGTTGCATCTGCCTGTTCGGTGGTTTCAGAATATCCACTGTTATTTTCTGTGGTATCGGTATCAGTAGATTGTTCTGTAGTTTGAGTAGTATCAGAATCAATTCTAGTACTCGTAGAAGTGGTAAATTCTTCGGTTTGTTTTGTTGTTTGGGAATTCACATCGGTATTCTCTGACGTGATTGTTGTAGACGTTCCTTCTGGTGTTTCGGTATCATCAGAATGGTGGACAGTACTGATTGGAGTGGAAGTTTCATCTGCCTGTTCGGTGGTTAAAGAATATCCACTGTTATTTTCTGTGGTATCCGTATCAGTAGATTGTTCTGTAGTTTGAGTAGTAACAGAATCAATTCCAGTATTCGTAGAAGTGGTAAATTCTTCGGTTTGTTTGGTTGTTTGGGAATTTACATTGGTATTCTCTGAAGTGATTGTTGTAGACGTTCCTTCTGGTGTTTCGGTATCATCAGAATGATGCACGGTACTAGTTGGAGTGGAAGTTTCATCTGCCTGTTCGGTGGTTCCAGAATATCCACTGTTATTTCCGGTGCTATCCGTATCCGTAGATTGTTCTGTAGTTTGAGTAGTATCAGAATCAATTCTAGTACCCATAGAAGTGGTAACTTCTTCGGTTTGTTTGGTTGTTTGCGAATTTACATCCGTATTCTTGGAGGTGATTGCGGTAGACGTTCCTTCTGGTGTTTGGGTATCATCAGAATGATGCACAGTACTAATTGGAGTGGAAGTTTCATCTGCCTGTACGGTAGTTCCAGAATATCCTCTATTATTTTCTGTGGTATCCGTATCAGTAGATTGTTCTGTAGTTTGAGTAGTATCAGAATCAATTCTAGTACTCGTAGAACTGGTAAATTCTTCGGTTTGTTTGGTCGTTTGGGAATTCACATCGGTATTCTCTGAGGGGATTGCGGTAGTCGTTCCTTCTGGTGTTTCGGTATCATCAGAATGATGCACAGTACTGATTGGAGTGGAAGTTGCATCTGCCTGTTCGGTGGTTTCAGAATATCCACTGTCATTTTCTGTGGTATCCGTATCAGTAGATTGTTCTGTAGTTTGAGTAGTATCAGAATCAATTCTAGTACTCGTAGAAGTGGTAAATTCTTCGGTTTGTTTGGTTGTTCTGGAATTTAAATCGGTATTCTCTGAGGGGATTGCGGTAGTCGTTCCTTCTGTTGTCTCGGTATCATCAGAATGATGCACAGTACTGATTGGAGTGGAAGTTGCATCTGCCTGTTCTGTGGTTCCAGAATATCCACTGTAATTTTCTGTGGTATCCGTATCAGTAGATTGTTCTATAGTTTGAGTAGTATCAGAATCAATTCTAGTACCCATAGAAGTGGTAACTTCTTCGGTTTGTTTGGTTGTTTGCGAATTTACATCCGTATTCTTGGAGGTGATTGCGGTAGACGTTCCTTCTGGTGTTTGGGTATCATCAGAATGATGCACAGTACTAATTGGAGTGGAAGTTTCATCTGCCTGTACGGTAGTTCCAGAATATCCACTATTATTTTCTGTGGTATCCGTATCAGTAGATTGTTCTGTAGTTTGAGTAGTATCAGAATCAATTCTAGTACTCGTAGAACTGGTAAATTCTTCGGTTTGTTTGGTCGTTTGGGAATTCACATCGGTATTCTCTGAGGGGATTGCGGTAGTCGTTCCTTCTGGTGTTTCGGTATCATCAGAATGATGCACAGTACTGATTGGAGTGGAAGTTGCATCTGCCTGTTCGGTGGTTTCAGAATATCCACTGTCATTTTCTGTGGTATCCGTATCAGTAGATTGTTCTGTAGTTTGAGTAGTATCAGAATCAATTCTAGTACTCGTAGAAGTGGTAAATTCTTCGGTTTGTTTGGTTGTTCTGGAATTTAAATCGGTATTCTCTGAGGGGATTGCGGTAGTCGTTCCTTCTGTTGTCTCGGTATCATCAGAATGATGCACAGTACTGATTGGAGTGGAAGTTGCATCTGCCTGTTCTGTGGTTTCAGAATATCCACTGTAATTTTCTGTGGTATCCGTATCAGTAGATTGTTCTATAGTTTGAGTAGTATCAGAATCAATTCTAGTACTCATAGAAGTGGTAAATTTTTTGGTTTGTTTGTTTGTTTGGGAATTTACATCCGTATTCTCGGAGGTGATTGCGGTAGACGTTCCTTCTGGTGTTTCGGTATCATCAGAATGGTGCACAGTACTGATTGGAGTGGAAGTTTCATCTGCCTGCTCTGAGTATTCAGAATATCCACTGTCATTTTCTGTTGTATCCGTATCAGTAGATTGTTCTATAGTCTGAGTAGAATCAGAATCAATTCTAGTACTCATAGAAGTGGTAAATTCTTCGGTTTGTTTGGTTGTTTGGGAATTTACATCGGTATTCTCTGAGGGGATCGCGGTAGTCGTTCCTTCTGGTGTTTCGGTATCATCAGAATGATGCACAGTACTGATTGGAGTGGAAGTTGCATCTGCCTGTTCGGTGGTTTCAGAATATCCACTGTCATTTTCTGTGGTATCCGTATCAGTAGATTGTTCTGTAGTTTGAATAGTATCAGAATCAATTCTAGTACTCGTAGAAGTGGTAAATTCTTCGGTTTGTTTGGTTGTTCTGGAATTTAAATCGGTATTCTCTGAGGGGATTGCGGTAGTCGTTCCTTCTGTTGTCTCGGTACCATCAGAATGATGCACAGTACTGCTTGGAGTGGAAGTTGCATCTGCCCGTTCGGTGGTTTCAGAATATCCACTGTCATTTTCTGTAGTATCCGTATCAGTAGATTGTTCTGTAGTTTGAGTAGTATCAGAATCAATTCTAGTACTCTTAGAAGTGGTAAATCCTTCGGTTTGTTTGGTTGTTCTGGAATTTACATCGGTATTCTCTGAGGGGATTGCGATAGTCGTTCCTTCTGGTGTTTCGGTATCATCAGAATGATGCACAGTACTGATTGGAGAGGAAGTTGCATCTGCCTTTTCGGTGGTTTCAGAAAATCCACTGTTATTTTCTGTGGTATCCGTAGATTCTTTTGTAGATTGAGTAGTATCAGAATCAATTCTAGTACTCATAGAAGTGGTAACTTCTTCGGTTTGCTTGTTTGTTTGCGAATTTTCATCCGTATTCTCTGAGGTGATTGCGGTAGACGTTCCTTCTGGTGTTTCGGTATCATCAGAATGATGCACAGTACTGATTGGAGTGGAAGTTGCATCTGCCTGTTCGGTGGTTTCAGAATATCCACTGTTATTTTCTGTGGTATCGGTATCAGTAGATTGTTCTGTAGTTTGAGTAGTATCAGAATCAATTCTAGTACTCGTAGAAGTGGTAAATTCTTCGGTTTGTTTTGTTGTGTGGGAATTCACATCGGTATTCTCTGACGTGATTGTTGTAGACGTTCCTTCTGGTGTTTCGGTATCATCAGAATGGTGGACAGTACTGATTGGAGTGGAAGTTTCATCTGCCTGTTCGGTGGTTAAAGAATATCCACTGTTATTTTCTGTGGTATCCGTATCAGTAGATTGTTCTGTAGTTTGAGTAGTAACAGAATCAATTCCAGTATTCGTAGAAGTGGTAAATTCTTCGGTTTGTTTGGTTGTTTGGGAATTTACATTGGTATTCTCTGAAGTGATTGTTGTAGACGTTCCTTCTGGTGTTTCGGTATCATCAGAATGATGCACGGTACTAGTTGGAGTGGAAGTTTCATCTGCCTGTTCGGTGGTTCCAGAATATCCACTGTTATTTCCGGTGCTATCCGTATCCGTAGATTGTTCTGTAGTTTGAGTAGTATCAGAATCAATTCTAGTACCCATAGAAGTGGTAACTTCTTCGGTTTGTTTGGTTGTTTGCGAATTTACATCCGTATTCTTGGAGGTGATTGCGGTAGACGTTCCTTCTGGTGTTTGGGTATCATCAGAATGATGCACAGTACTAATTGGAGTGGAAGTTTCATCTGCCTGTACGGTAGTTCCAGAATATCCTCTATTATTTTCTGTGGTATCCGTATCAGTAGATTGTTCTGTAGTTTGAGTAGTATCAGAATCAATTCTAGTACTCGTAGAACTGGTAAATTCTTCGGTTTGTTTGGTCGTTTGGGAATTCACATCTGTATTCTCTGAGGGGATTGCGGTAGTCGTTCCTTCTGGTGTTTCGGTATCATCAGAATGATGCACAGTACTGATTGGAGTGGAAGTTGCATCTGCCTGTTCGGTGGTTTCAGAATATCCACTGTCATTTTCTGTGGTATCCGTATCAGTAGATTGTTCTGTAGTTTGAGTAGTATCAGAATCAATTCTAGTACTCGTAGAAGTGGTAAATTCTTCGGTTTGTTTGGTTGTTCTGGAATTTAAATCGGTATTCTCTGAGGGGATTGCGGTAGTCGTTCCTTCTGTTGTCTCGGTATCATCAGAATGATGCACAGTACTGATTGGAGTGGAAGTTGCATCTGCCTGTTCTGTGGTTCCAGAATATCCACTGTAATTTTCTGTGGTATCCGTATCAGTAGATTGTTCTATAGTTTGAGTAGTATCAGAATCAATTTTAGTACTCATAGAAGTGGTAAATTCTTTGGTTTGTTTGTTTGTTTGGGAATTTACATCCGTATTCTCGGAGGTGATTGCGGTAGACGTTCCTTCTGGTGTTTCGGTATCATCAGAATGGTGCACAGTACTGATTGGAGTGGAAGTTTCATCTGCCTGTTTGGTGGTTCCAGAATATCCACTGTTATTTTCTGTGGTATCCGTATCAGTAGATTGTTCTGTACTTTGAGTAGTATCAGGATCAATTCTAGTACTCGTAGAAGTGGTAAATTGTTCGGTTTGTTTCGTTGTTCTGGAATTTAAATCGGTATTCTCTGAGGGGATTGCGGTAGTCGTTCCTTCTGTTGTCTCGGTATCATCAGAATGATGCACAGTACTGATTGGAGTGGAAGTTGCATCTGCCTGCTCTGAGTATTCAGAATATCCACTGTCATTTTCTGTTGTATCCGTATCAGTAGATTGTTCTATAGTCTGAGAAGAATCAGAATCAATTCTAGTACTCATAGAAGTGGTAAATTCTTCGGTTTGTTTGGTTGTTTGGGAATTTACATCGGTATTCTCTGAGGGGATTGCGGTAGTCGTTCCTTCTGGTGTTTCGGTATCATCAGAATGATGCACAGTACTGATTGGAGTGGAAGTTACATCTGCCTGTTCGGTGGTTTCAGAATATCCACTGTCATTTTCTGTGGTATCCGTATCAGTAGATTGTTCTGTAGTTTGAATAGTATCAGAATCAATTCTAGTACTCGTAGAAGTGGTAAATTTTTCGGTTTGTTTGGTTGTTCTGGAATTTAAATCGGTATTCTCTGAGGGGATTGCGGTAGTCGTTCCTTCTGTTGTCTCGGTACCATCAGAATGATGCACAGTACTGCTTGGAGTGGAAGTTGCATCTGCCTGTTCGGTGGTTTCAGAATATCCACTGTCATTTTCTGTAGTATCCGTATCAGTAGATTGTTCTGTAGTTTTAGTAGTATCAGAATCAATTCTAGTACTCTTAGAAGTGGTAAATTCTTCGGTTTGTTTGGTTGTTCTGGAATTTACATCGGTATTCTCTGAGGGGATTGCGATAGTCGTTCCTTCTGGTGTTTCGGTATCATCAGAATGATGCACAGTACTGATTGGAGAGGAAGTTGCATCTGCCTCTTCGGTGGTTTCATAAAATCCACTGTCATTTTCTGTGGTATCCGTATCAGTAGATTGTTCTGTAGTTTGAGTAGTATCAGGATCAATTCTAGAACTCGTAGAAGTGGTAAATTCTTCGGTTTGTTTGGTTGTTCTGGAATTTACATAGGTATTCTCTGAGGGGATTGCCTTAGTCGTTCCTTCTGTTGTCTCGGTATCATCAGAATGATGCACAGTACTGATTGGAGTGGAAGTTGCATCTGCCTGTTCGGTGGTTTCCGAATATCCACTGTCATTTTCTGTGGTATCCGTATCAGTAGATTGTTCTATAGTTTGAGTAGTATCAGAATCAATTTTAGTACTCATAGAAGTGGTTTCTGTGGTATCCGTATCAGTAGATTGTTCTGTAGTTTGAGTAGTATCAGAATCAATTCTAGTACTTATAGAAGTGGTAACTTTTTCGGTTTGTTTGGTTGTTTGCGAATTTACATGCGTATTCTCTGAGGTGATTGCGGCAGACGTTCCTTCTGGTGTTTCGGTATTATCAGACTGATGCACAGTACTGATTGGAGTGGAAGTTGCATCTGCCTGTTTGGTGGTTTCAGAATATCCACTGTTATTTTCTGTGGTATCCGTATCAGTAGATTGTGCTGTAGTTTGAGTAGTATCAGAATCATCTCTAGTACTCATAGAAGTGGTGACTCCTCCGTTTTGTGCGGTTGTTTGGGAATTTACATCGGTATTTTTTGAGGTGATTGCGGTAGACGTTCCTTCTGTTGATTCGCTATCATCAGAATAATGCACAGTACTGACTAAAGTGGAAGTATGATTTGCCTGTTCGGTGGTTCGAGAATATCCACTGTTATTTCCTGTTGTATTCGTATCTGTCGATTGTTTTGTACTTTCAGTAGTATCAGAAACAATTTTAGTAGATGTGGATGTTTGTTCTGGCTCCTGGGTCATGTCAGACACTTCATTGGTTACTGTTAAGAGTGTAGGCTCATTCGTAGGGTCAGTATTATATGTGCTGATATTGCTGGAGATACTAGTCGTTCTTAATATGGGCGTCGATGTTGTCGATTCAGTGTTGGAGATAGTACTTGTTTGATATGTAGTTGTAATTATCGGATATGTTACAGTTATGGGTGATTTCGAAGACGAAGTAGTTGTTGGTCGGTACTCATCACACTCTAATTCGGAATCATTGTAGCAATATAATTCTTCCGGACATGGCTGAGGTTCTCCATATATATAAGTGCCTCCTAAGTCTTGATTGACAACACATTGGTAAAAGAATGTTTCATTATAACATATAAACTGTCTGGAGTTGCAGTCTATGGGGCCCAATTGTCCTGAAGACTTCTGAAAATTTAAAAAAAAATTATGTTATTAATTGTTCTAATTGTTCCGTTTTCCGTTGTCGCAATTTATAGAGCTCGAACAATAAAGCGCAATAATGTTTATTCTCGTTTTCTGCAGGAAACAGTAATATACAAAATCGTGAAGAAAATCATTATTTTCACATTAATTTGATGCGATTCATGTACCTAAATGAAATTTTGATAACGTAAAAATAAAAATAAAATATTTGGTTAATTTAATTAGGGTAAATCTACTGTCTATTCGAAGTCTGTTCGATTAAATGAATAGTTGGGCTCTTTCTCGTATTTCAAAATTTATCTAGATCATCATCTCATTAACGACAATCAACACATGACTGACGACACACGTCACAGACTATACGACAGAAGACATACGTCACTTAACACATGACAGACGACACATACTTGACAAACGTCACGGAACACAACACACATGACAGATAACACACATGAAAGATGACAGATGACACGTGTCGGATGACAGTTGACACATACGATAGATGACACACGTGAGAGATGGCGCATGTGCCGGATGACACATGTGACAGTTAATAGATGACACGTGACAGTTGTCAGATGGCGGTTGACGACACAGAATACAAGATGGACGACGACGAGTCACTTCCGGTGCGCGCTTCTTTTGCTGACCAATCAGAGACAAGGAGGTTGTGGCTTGAATTGACAGACCAATCAGAGACGAGGAAGTTGTGACTTGAATTGACAGACCAATCAGAAACTAGGAGGGAGTGGCTTACATTGGACGATCAATCAGAGACGAGGAGGTTGAGGCTTAGATTGACAGACCAATCAGAGACGAGTAGGGCGTGTCTTACATTGGACGATCAATCAATGTTGAGGAGAGCGAGGCCTAACTTGGCTGACCAATCAGAGGCGAGGAGGATGTAGCCTAAAAATGGCTGCCCCAATCAGAAACTAGGAGGGCGTGGCATAAAAATGGCTGACCAATCGAATGAGGAGGGCGTAACCTACATTGGCTGGCAAGCCAGAGACGATGAGAGCGTGGCCTAACTTGCCCGACCAATCAGGGAAGCGGAGGGCGTGTCCTAAATTGGATGACTAATCAGATACGAGGGGCGGGGCCTAAAGGTGGTGGAGTGGTGGTGTGGGCTCAACTATTATTGTGACCATAAGTCTAGCCAAAAACTAAACAAATCTTATAGGACAAGTATCGTATTACATTGATAAATCTCCGACCAATTTTATCTGTACTTTTTACTTTTTAATACTACAGTGCACCCATTCCAAATATGTTCTTTTGTCCAATCCAAGTGTTCCCGTGCCAAATATAATCTGGCAATCAATTTGTGTTTAAGGGCAAGCAGCTATTAGTAGTCCTAGTTTGAGAAGATGACCCATCAGCATGGAATTGCCTTCCGACTATTCAATTACTCATGTTTCTATTTCCCTCATCTGCAGATGAATTCGACGAAAAACTTCCTTGGCCGTTTAGTTTATCAAAGAACTGTACTTGGTCTTCAAGTGTGTCACTTCGTTTGGTGTCATATTTGTTGCGCACTCGAGTGACATGTCTCGTAGTTTCATCCATTTTATGCCCATATCAAAATACTAACAACAACAGTACAAAAACATTTTGGAAAATTTGGATGCAAAACCACAGGAAACGAAGCTATTCTGATTATAGTTTTCAGGAATTTGGGTATCAGGCCCTATTTCTGTCAAACACTTATTGGAAAAATAACATCATTTTTAGAAGTCTTCAGTAACTAGGTGAAAATTCTGACAGTAATAGGAATTACGAAAGTAGCTTTTAATTACTGGTTGACCCTAACGTTATGCTCGGTAGTGTACTATGTTTTTTCTGCAAAAAAGAGAAAATTACAAATGTCAAGTAGAATGAACTCGAATAACTCTCCCAAATATAAGAACAAATATATCAAGATCATTATAGAACTTATAATACTTATAGAACATAATTATATATAGTGTGCTCATAAAATGAAGCATATATTTATTATTAGCTAAATAAGCAGTAAAAAGAAAAAAATCCGAAACAGATCGATATTTGTTTTTAATTTACTATATTTTAGAAGAATAATATATGATATAGGCTAAATAAGTGATGAGGTAGGCATTTTTTTTTCCATTGACGGATTCCGCTTGCTGAGCTCAGATGATTCCTTTTTTAACAGGGAGGACAAAAACGCAGAAGTTGTTTGTTATTTTAACACTATATAAATCCACTTTCATATGTAATCCTAACCGCAGTACTGGACTACACTGAAAAAGTATTCCTTGTAATTTTTTTAAAATTTTGCGTTAAATATTTTCATAAATATCAAAGCACAACTCCGTACTGCTAATATAATTTATCATATACCCGTATTTGATATTTTGTTAAATACGCGAAACACAGCAACCCCCTGGTTACCTACTCAATAGTTGTCTCATCAGCCTGTACTCAATTATCAAAGGTATTCGGAGTGTGTTCCATAATTTACATTAATATTAGAAACATAACATGTTTCCTCTTGTTAGTAACAAACATCTTTTCTTCTTTTTCTTGTGCCTTGTGCTTCTCGCACGTTGGCGGTTCTTTGTACTTCTTTCATGTCAAATGTAAGGTGCCATCATACTAACAAAATAATCTGAACTATTTAATCCCAGTAAATAACAAAAAGAAAACAAACGAAAACAACAAGAAAAACCTTATACTAACATTTTAAATATACTAGCTTCAGTAGGAGTCGAAAATTGTACCAATAGGATCTGTAATTGGTTTTTAGGCTTATTTCAGAATGAAATAGGGCTATTGTAGAGAGTAGCATGACGCATTTCAATGCAGCTTTTCGTTTTGGTGTTCCCTGGTGCCAAAATCACCCTCCGTTCCAAAGGTTATATATATATATATATATATATATATATATATATATATATCATCCAGCCATCAGACGTCCATACATTACGCTTTTACTATCAATCGGACGTCTGTTTTGCATCGGACGTCCGTATAAGGGACGTCCGATAGCAAAACCATACTTTTAAGTTTTTCGTAATCTGAACAAAAAACGGAGTCGAACCATACCTATATCAAGGAGGACGTCCAAAAATCGTATTATGAACTAAATCGTATATCGTAGTTCACCGATTTACTGCTTCAAGCGCGACTATCGATTTTCCATCACTTTGTATATAAATATACATTTCGTTGTTACTTTTACCTTAAAGTTATCGGACGTCCCTCGATTTGGCAACAACGCTTTCGCAACTTAGTTCTGTTTTCTTCATTTGTGCATCTTAAACAACGAAGAGGTCACAGAAATTATTGCTGCTAGCTGCTTATATTAAGTATACAATTTGGTTATAGATTTTAAATTTATCCATATTTCAATATTTTTTTAAATTGCCTTCTTTATATTACTTATTTAGTTAATAAGTTTAATTACTATTATATGACTAACCTCCATACGTTTCTTATTAGCATTCAGAAATACTATACATTCTGTTCCCGCTAAAATACATTTTATATTAAAATAATATTTAATTGATTTTAAATTATGTACCTATCATTCTTAGGCACCCCGTTGTGCAAATTTTAAAGAAAAAGGTGGTACACTTTTGAAGTAAATGTCTCACAATAATATCTAAACATATCTGGTTACAATCTATAATTATTTCTGGCTACAATCTATATTTATTTCAAAACAAATTATTTATTTTGATTTTAAATTTGTACTATATGCAGTAGAAAGCATCATACAAGAGATGATTCACAGTTTCAAACCAATCAAAATTATAATTTAAAGTTATTAATAAAGAAGGTTTTTTGGAGGGAAACTGAAAAAGTACAGCAATGATAGGTATATTTTTAAGTATTCTCAGTTTCTATAAATCTTAATATACGACACGGATCTTTTCTTTTAAAAGGGGAAACAAACCGTTAGAGTTATTCCAAAACTTTTGTACAGCTCTCCAGGTTGCAATTCGACTTGTTACTATGTTGTTGGTTCTTTTTTCACGCGGCAACAACACGTTTTATTTACATTATATGGATAATTAGTCTAGCGCCAGGTTTGGCCGAATTTCCGACGTAGCGCAATTTCCCTCATAGGCCGCTATTCTAAGGCCAGTCCCACAATTTGGAGAAAATTCCTCCATACTTGCTGATTTCTAGCGCGTCTCAGTTTTTCCATGTCAAAACAAATGAAACATAAAATTGTATATTCTATCTAGTTCGTGCATTCATTGATTTACAGGGTATCTCACCATATAAGAGACAGTCCATAATGCCCCATTTTATGAACATTTCATAAGTATCGACTATTATGTGCATATTCAAAAAAGCCATAATTTAAAATTATTTTCAATTAAATGGGTCGTCCCAAGAATAGTTAAATATCAAATTTATGTTCATTTTAAATGGGGCCCCCTGTATATTTTTACATTTTTCAATTCTCTCGACGAGCTTATTTCAACGATGTATCATACTTGATGTCTGTTATGTATAGTAAAGGATCTACCACCAACTGAAAATCACATTTTTTTGAGTTTAGAAAGCTGGAGTAACCAAACGGTTGAAAATCGAGAAAAACGCGTCCCTATCCCCATTGCGATAGTGAAGATTTAACTTATACAAGGCTAGAAAAACATTTAGCCACTCTTTCCCAAATTTTAAGTATGACTGACACTGATTTGGAACAACTGTCTACTTTTATGTGACACGTTTATCGAACACATAAGAGTCACTATCGTTTGCCTGATGATGTATATCAATCTGCGAAGGTTGCAATAATTTTACTCTTCATGCCAAAAGGAGGTGCTGCAGCATTTAAAGGAAAACGTTTGGATAATTACTGAATTTACTGAAAATACTATTGTTCAAGTTAACGAAGTTCAAGAAAGGACTGGAGGAGAACAGGGACTATTACCTAAACAAATAAAGACAGAACCTTGGATGCAAGAACGACAAGATTAAGTGATTTTTTTAAATCACATTAAAAATAAGAAGCCACCTAAACAAAGGGCATGTGAAGAATTAATTTTTCTGACTGGAAAACTTCTCGCAAACAAAAACTGGTTAAAAATTAAAGTTTTCGTACAAAATGTAGACAAAAGTAAATGTTAGACATAATACTTTTATTTTTTTGTTATTTTTATTATTATTTGTAGGTGCTATTTTCACTAAAATATTAAACAAACTATTTTATGTGGTGCATCATTGCATTTTTAAATAAATACTAACAAAATTTTTTACCGTGTTTCATTAAACCTTCCGCATTAGTGTAAAATAATGATTCCAAAAAATACCACTGAATTTAAAAAGAATATTGAAGCAAGTTGAATGAATAAAATAAAAAAGAATGTGTTATGTTAGATTTCTGGAGTTACAAAAAAGGCAAGGGGACAAATTTGAGAGTAGAATTGAGAAATTTATTCAATTATCTATATATGTATTTATTTATATACAAACAGTAGATTAAAAAAATTAATCAAAATTGTAAAGTACCTAAAAGTAAACAATTTTTGAATGTATCTAGTTAGTGATTCTGATATGGTTTCCTATCTTCTAGTAGAGTAAAAATATTTTATTAAATTGTTATATCAGGGTTTGCAATTCAAGATTAGTATATAACTGTAGTATCCAGTTCATGAAAATGTGGCAACGCTGTAGGTACCCCAATGACTGCAGTACGTACAATTTTTATACATTTCGACGTCCAATAGCTCATTTTTGGAAGGACGTGATATTCCCTAATTATAAAATTTTGACAAAAAATTAAAACTAATTTTATCACGAATATAACACAAATATATAGGCAAGGATAGCATTTAAAACTGTATACTTGCAAAAAAGTATAAAATATCCCGTGTTTTGAGGAGGAAGTCCGATGCTTGCCTATGAAAGGGACGTCGGATGAATAGCAGGATGTATATATATATATATATATATATATATATATATATATATATATATATATATATATATATATATATATTTACCGCACATCACAAATATGTGTCGCAACCCGTACTTCAAAACAACACCGTGAAAACTTACTGGGATTTCACAGTTGTTACAGATAGACCTATGGAGCACAACCGGCCGGACATGGTGATTTGGGATAAAAGTGATAACACAGCCATCATAATTGACTTCGCAGTGCCGCAGGACTACAATATGTCTAAAGCATATCCCGAAAAAATAACTAAATATGGAGCGCTTGCACAAGAGATGAAATTGATTTGGAACTTGGAGAATGTAACAATAGTCCCTTTAATTATAAGCGCAAACGGCCTTGTCCATACAAAAACAGTACGACACATAAAAGAAGCTGAACTTACCTAAAAACACCATAATGTGGATGCAAAAGGACGTAATACTTGGAACCGTTGGAATCATCCGGCGGATCATCTCCCCCTATTGACAATGGTAGTGCCATTGGCTACGTAGTGGCCCGGACATTATCAAATACAGTTGTGGCCTCCGCGGCCTCGTGACTTCCGGTATACGCAGGCGACGAGGATTTTGGCTAGAACTTATCGCAAATGAAAGGTATGGACCACTGCTATCGTTTAGCAAAATATCCGCCAGAGGCCCTCCCGGCCGATTTTTGTACTTTTTTATACACCATAGTTTGAGCAGTTACCGCACGGTTTTCCACAGTCGCATGAAGTGAACCTTGCGATCACTTACGCGCTGCTCATGGCCTCCAGCATTGTTTTTACCCATTTATAGTACCTGATGGCTGCCATATACACCATTTTCGGTGTTGCCGGTTGTGTGGCTTGCATTTGCATTAAATACTTTTCATTTCATTAACCTGATTTGCTTTTTAATAATCACATTTTTAGTACTAATTTATTACATATAAAAGTGAACAGTTTTTATTTTACTATATTTTGTGACAAATAACCTTATTAAACAACAAAATTAAGAAATCATAATAGAGATTTAGGAAATGAATTTCTAGTTAAATTAATTGATATAAAAACAGACAGATCCTTTGTAATTCCTGGCATGTTTTACGAGGTGTCACAAAATATACAGGGTGATTCAGAAGTAGTGGGCCAAATTGTAACAACAAATTCAGATGGCAAAAAGGTTAATATTTTCATTAACAACAATGGGTCTAGTCCTGCTCCTTACTGAGATACAGAATGGTAAATAGGAAAAAATTGAATAGATTTTTGTTAATAGAATAGTTATTTTTCGACATAATGAACATGTGAACATGTTTTAGCAAGGACACTCAAGAATATGAGAGAGGATTTGAGTAAACTCATAGATGTCGCCACATCAGCTACACATTTTTTGTCACTCATTAAATTTATAACTCACTTATTTAATTTGGATAGCCTCATCATTTCTGTAGAAAAAAGGTGTATTTCTTTGATATTCTACATAATAACCATTTTCGAGATATTTGAATTTTACTGTTTCACAACACTTCAACTTTTAGGTTTTAGAAAAGAGTTGTGATGAGTAGCTCTAGCTCAAGTCTGTTCTAATGTTATCCGCCTTTTTTTAACAGGGGTATGGTATTTTATGAACATAAATATGATTTGTTACTTATATTTTGTATCATTTCATTTTAATATGATTATGAATTACGGTTAGATAAATGTAAAGTCCAGTCATTTGGGACCATGCGGTGGAATAATTAAATTCAAAAACGGTTAATATTTTGAAGATCAAAGAAGTATACTTTTTTTCTACAGAAATGATGAGGCTATCCAAGTTAAATAAGTGAGTTATGAATTAATGAGTGACAAAAAATATGAAGCTGATTTCATCTATTAGATATGGCGCATGTGGCGACATCTACGAGTTTACTTAAATCCCCTCGCATATTCTTGTTTGTCCAAGCTGAAACTTGTTCATACCCAATGTTCAAGTGAATATCTCGAAAAATAACTGTTTTATTGATAAGAATCTATCTATTTTTTTTTTCAATTTATAATCCTGTATATCACTAACTAGTATATTTAGACCCATTGTTGTTAATGAGATTACTATTCTTTTTTGCTAATTACCAAAAGGGAAAATGTATTAAACAAGTAGACGGAATTAACAGAATTGGTAATGAGTGAAAAATTATCGCACATTTTTTAAAATGACCAAATGCGTACTTATGTATTGTTTCCACCGTTCAGTGGCCACTTTCCTGCACTTGTAGGAAATGATCCCTTAACAGTAAAAATTTCGGTTGCTGGAAATTAACCGCGGTAATGGAAACCTATAGAACATTCCTTGAGAAATAATTTAAGGATGTCTCCACTGAAATTTTCATTTACCAAATTGGACCAAGTATAATCTATTAGATTTGCATATAATGGCAATTGTTCATGCACGTTCCTAGGGCTAGCAGAATTAAGAGAAAACACACTTCCAATTAATCAACCTCTCCCAATTTCCTAATGATTTCTCCATCTTTTCAATCTAATTAGAGTTTGAAGAAAATCAACGTGGTCTATTCAAAGGAGAATATACACTACTGTCCAAAGTTAACTCACCACCTTAAATGTACCATAAGTATGAAAATATGTTTCTTCTGAACCCTTGATTGGATTCCGATTTTCACATCATAGGTCTATTTCTGAGGAACTACTGTACTAATATTTTCAGAGAAATGTTAACGTTTCATCCATATACGGGGTGTAAAAATAAATATGTGTTTTCCATCCAAGGTTGCAACACCTCGTGGAATTTATAAGAAACATACGCTACTTTTTATAAATATTGTGAGATAGCTTCTTCTTTCCTCAACATTTACCAGAAATTTATTTTTATTTTTTGTTTTTGATTTGATGCCAAAATGTTACTGTGATTTTTTGTACATCTCAAAACATTCTATTACTTTAGTATCTAATTTTTTATTTTGGGTTTTATGCAAAAATGTTACTGAAATAAGCCTGTCCAATTGGTCCTGTGCCATTGGGATTTTTTATTTTTCCTTTGGATGCTAGAATGACCAGGACACTTTCTGCGCTGACTCTGGGACATGTCACATGGGAGAAGCGGTGAAGTTGTCGGAATTAAAATAGACTCGTTGTCCATGATCAAGGTGGACAGCTACATGTATGATTGCGAGAAAGCTTTCATGTATCGAAAACCCTAAAATCCTCCAAACTGCCTCCGAACTACTCAAATAACTCACACACTCATATAATTTGACTTCGTTCTTTTCGTTTTCTAGCACAAAAGCCGCCTTATCACTGCGCTTATTAACGTACTTACAATTATACTTTATCGATTTAACAGAATTGCAAAATTCTACATTAAAATGTGCCTTAAATCTCCGTGACAGAACCTTATTATAGGCGTACAGCCACCGTCAGCTCGAAATCATCTTCTGTACTGTGGGTAGCCATCGTCATTTGTCTGTGTAACTCTCACAAATTGTCTGGGATCTTATTCGCTACATTTATCTTTCATGCAGGGAGATTTATTATTAAGGTTCCCACATGGACCGAGTATCATATTGTTTTTAGTTATATCGTATAAAATAGGATCTTCACTTGGATGTGGTATTTCAGCACATATACGTTCATCCACGATGTCAGGCGAAATGCGGTTAATCAGCCATAACAATACGTGTATGTGAAGCAGACCCCGTTTCTGCCATTCGGTAAAGAACATAAAACAACGTACCGCTCCAAATATTTTTCCTTTAGTTATAAGTGTTTTCTTAACTTTGTGGTGAAAAACCCTGGCTATTATGTCTTGCCCAGGCAAAAGCATCTCCGTGATTTCATCCCATTGATGATTTTATGTAAATGTTAAAGAGATCGGAACGACCGTAGTGGCGCACGTACGTCTGCTTGTGCATATAGTGTGGCCCTCCAGTAATTGAAGAAGGTAGCACCATCTTTTGACCCAGCGGATTAGCATCAACGTCCTGTCTTTCTATCGCATCTTGCAAGTTTATACAACTGTCTTTTCTAACCTGCGCCTGATTGTTCCTAATATAACTGAACCTTTCGGTCTCGATTTTAGTAAACATGTGAACTAAAAATAAACGGTTCTGAAGATTGAAACTAACTTTTCCGCATCTTCTTACGGGTTTGAATAGTTTGCACTGATTAAATAGGTATAAACAACGCAGTCTTTTAATAGAATGAACTCCAAATAACTTCAAATTTTACCTTTAAACAAAATAAATTAGTAAGATGAATAAAGACATAGATTATTCTGAATAAATTCTTTTAATATTCTTCAAGTGTTTTATATGAGTATAGGTTATACTGATTGACATTAAAATTTCCATGGAACTTATAATTATATGTTAATTAATTCTGGTTCTATGTCATATATAAATCTGCATTTCTATGATTAGGCAGGTTTAAGGTTATGCAGGTGATAAAGTTAAAATTCCTTAGCATGAAACTTTAACTTCAATCATGTCAACTCTTTTTTGTTGGTGATCTTTTTGATAACTTTTCTTTTTTTGGTCTTCGATTTTTAAGCACGAGCTTAGTTTTCTAGAATCTCGAGGATTTTTACGGAAGAAGAAAAGATACGCTATTACTTGCTTTCAAATTGTATTTAGTTTTTGCAAACAATCTCTGAGAAGAGGATTTGAAGATTTGAACAATTAATATAATCCATCTATGCCACACAAGAACATCGGTGAGTGCACACATTGTTATCGATTAACGGATTCACAGTATGTGCCATAGACCTTTATTGTTTCAGGCCTTTTTCTTATATTTATTTACATCATGATAACCCTATCTACTTTCTCATTGTCTCTACAATATTATAGTTAAATATAAACTTCTAGGACCTCAACTGTATAGTGATCCAGGCATCCCATTAACTGTTACCTCCCGGATGGTGGTTGTAGTTCACCACCACTGCAGTAAGCTTGTCCGATACAAATACTGGCATCTAATATCACTTTAATTGGAGGAATACATAAAACCGGCCAAGTAGGCTCTTTCCAATTAATTAGAAACTCTGGGGTGACCTCACGAACTTTCAGATGAAATAACACTATCGATATATTATGTATAATACAATATTAATTCAAGACTTCTTACTTATACTTATCCTTGTAAACCAACTAGTACCATTTGGGTTACGAATCAATTTTGTTTAATCACAATTTCCAGTGTAAACTGTGATATTAAGTCTGTTTTATAGTATAAAGTACAATCAACTTTATATTTACCCACCCCTACTCTACCGGACTAAAATAATATCTCAATGAGCTAGCCTACAGGGGTAATAATCTGTGGCTCTGAAAAGTATATCTTGAAATTGTCACTAGCATACACTTCGGGGATGTATCATGCTAACAAACCGAAATTTCTCCAAAAATAACCAAAAATGACATATCCGGATTTATAGGACCCACTGTACTCGCTCTAATCAGCTAAAAATTGATAAGATACATATGTGAGACACCTTGAATAATATTCAATCATAAAATTTGTCACGTTTATACACTTTGGAGGCTGTATCATGCTAGCAAACTGAAGATTCTCCAAAAATAACAAAAATTTGGCACTTCAAGTACCATAGCACCCGTTGTACTGGCGTTAGTGAGCTGAATATCAATAGAGTTCGTCTATGAGACGCTCTGAATAATATCCTATCATAAAGTTGGTCACTTGTATATCAGACGCTGTATCGTGCTAACAAACTGAAATTTCTCCAAAAATTACAAAAATATCGTACTTAAAGTACTGTAGCACCTGTTGTACTGGCTCTGGTGAGCTGAAAACCAATAGGGTTCATCTGTGAGAAGTCCTGAATAATATTCAATCATAAAATTGGTAACTTGTTGAGCTCCGGAGGCTGTATTGTGCTAACAAACTGAAATTCCTCAAAAATGATAAAAATGTCGTACTTCAAGTACCATAGCACCCGTTATACTGGCTCTGGTGAGCTGAAAATCAACAGGGGCAAAATGTGAGGTGTCCTTAACAATATTCAATCATGAAATTTGTGACTCCGGAGGCTAACAAGACATGTAACGAAAAGTGGCCGACGACGACATACACACAGGATTTTTTTCCTAAAAACTGTTTGTTCTTGTTGTTGTTGATGGGAAAGGTAAAAATAACTAAAAAAAAGTTGCAAAATTCTAACTTTTTTTGGGGTGAACCAATACTTTTCTCGCATATTAGATATGTTGAGCGGAAAATTAAAAGGCTAAACAGCGAAGGAAAATATAGCAGATAATTATCTCCCTCTTTCCTAATCATTACACGGTAAGAATGAAAATTTGCAGCAGATATCATTTTTTAAGCGGTTGTTTGGTGTTAGGATTGCACTGGGGTATAGAAATGGAGTATCCATCCTCAGTGTAGCAGAACAAAACTTGGAACTGTAATGCATCGTATGAGCGATGGATTTCACTTATTCAATGCAATGTTTTATCATGGCTCTCAATTACAATATCCTGCTTAGAAAATTGCTGACCAACAATAACTAAAGAAACTTCATTTGACGTAAGTTGATTATACCGTCCACTGTGGCCATTTGTAGACGTTCTTTCGGCATTTACAACAACTTTAAATGTATTTTCCGTAGCTGATACTTTGTCCAGGGCTAGCTTTAACTCTCTGTCGTATACGTTATGAGTTGCATTTCTTGTAATTTCCTTACCACGCCAAGTTTTACATAAATACGAGTAAAGCTATTGTATCTCAATTGAACTTCTATATCGTCATCACCAACCAAATATATCTGTATATTCGGGGGATGACGGAAGCAAAATTCCAACCAAATGATACAGCTGGCCCTGTACTTTGAATGTAGGCATAACACCATCATGTAGGTATTATCTTTATTGCTCCAAATGCGGTCATTTGAAAATAACTATTATAATGTGGTATGCCAGCAATGAAGTGATAATGCTGAGGGTGGAGGTTTATTATCAAAGAGTAAATAATATCTGGATGCTTTTGCAAAGGTTCGAACTGGACCTATCCTGAATCGCAGCACACTGATTCATCCTTGTACCTGAGAGTTTTACTCCACATGAACATCGAATTCATTGGTCTCAAAACAACAGTATTACCGCAATCGTACGCTATGTTACTATCATATTTCAGTCCAGAGAAGGCTTAGGAATTCAGAGGTTGTAGACGTAGACTTGCAGTTCTTCATAATTTAGTCCAAATCGTTACTATGATTTACTTGCTTATGTACTTGAGGGTGTTCCCGCTGATAATCAACGGAAGAAAAATTGACAAAAATATATGAAAATGAGATTTTACGGAAAACTGTACATCAGATCTCGCTCATTTTCGAATTTCATCTCAGTATCTACGTTCTGAACCTACATATTAAATTTTATTAGAAAATTCGGTCATGTTTTTGACTTATCGTGTTGACAGACAGACCGACCGACTGACATTTTTTAAAGATAGGTTTTTAGACTCAGAAACATATGAATCGTGTGAATCCACTCGAATCCAGAAATGACAAAATCACTCTATTACAATACTTCCCTGATATGTATGCATGTATAATTATTACTTGGCTCATCAACGTAACGTAACAGTAACTAGTTTCAGCAACCAAATATTTCGCTACACGACCGTTCACTCCTTGCACGAAAACCTTTAACCTTAATAACTTGGTCCCATTTTGCCGAAAAACACATAAAAACTGTAACTAAGTTACCATCTCGTCGCCAATTAGTATGTCCATAACTAAAATTCAGGGGTTCTAGCAAAACTTCACTGCCGTTATTAATGCTTCAGATTTACAAATACATTCGATTACATTCGCGAAATACACCAACCCTCCAGTAGTTACCAGGAGCGGCTAGAGTTAGGATGACGCACCAATGTTGCCGGCTCATTTCCTCAAATGATAATCTTTTTGTATAGTTTTTTTGTTATAATTAACCTTATCAAGCGAAGGAAAGTTGAATGAAACGATTGGTTCAAAATTTAGTAAATTTTAATCCTATAATATACTTTTTAATTTTTTAAAACACACATTTAAGGAAAAGTTTAACAAATCTTAAGTAACAATGATCATTTCTGGGATCCAAAGCTATAACTGATGACTAAGTCTGAGTAATTACTTCAGTTTCTTCAAGGTTAGGTTTTCGAGTCCCATAGTTTTTGTTATTTTTTTACGCGTTGAGTAAAAACATGTCTGTTCACATATCGTTTTATTAGCAGGCTCTTTAATATATTACGTTTTCAATTGAAACTTCTTTATTTCTATATCTTATGTCAGTTCAGCTTTTTTATATATTTTCTAGAGCAGTGGTCGCCAACCTGTCGATCGCGAGCTACCGGTAGCTCGCGGAGGCAATTCTGGTAGCTTTCACAACGATTTTAATTTAAAAAATACAAACTGCAAAAATCAGGGAAGCTTCCAAAAATTTCACAAAAAAATCTAATTGTCATAATATTAAACAGAAACAGCGGCAAAGTTGCGGTCAGCGATCTGCCGCTGACGCCATCAGGCTAGAATCGGCTAGAACCGACCAGCCGGACCAGCGCGTCAGTGTTCGAGAACGATCAGGATTGCTTTGTACGAAATAAATACGTACGGCGCGGCGACATAACGCTTAGTTTAAAACTGAACGCGTAACCAACGTTCAGCGTTTGGGTTAGTAGAGAACAACAAAAAATAATATTATGTCAAGCAGTTATAAGAAGGTAAAGACATACCACTTTCATTCGGAATGGGAAGAGCAATACTTTTTTACAGAAGTTGAAGATACAAATGACTGTTATATAATACTTCGGTCTCCGTTGCTAAAAAAGAAAATATTGAGAGACATCATAAAACTGTACATTCTAATTTTGAAGAATCATTCCCACTACATTCTGCCGCCAGAAAGGAGAAACTGAAACAATTAAAAGAGCAGTTAATTGGACAACAATCAATATTTTCAAGAACAGTCGACAAAAATAGGGCTGCAACTGAAGCATCGTACCGTGTGTCCCAGATAATTGCACAAAAAAAGAAACCTTATGGAGACGGGGAAATGATAAAACAGGCGTTTTTAGAAGCTGCTAATTCGTTATTTGCCAACTTTAGAAATAAAGACGAGATACTTTCAGTTATAAAATCTATGCAACTTTCTGCTAATACAGTGATGAGACGTGTAGAAGTAATGAGCAATGATATTTTTTTACAGTTAAGAACTGACTCAGATAACTGTGTTCATTTTTCACTTCAACTGGATGAATCAACAGATGTTGACACTGCCCAGATGGCCGTGTTCGTCAGAATGGTTTCTAGTGATTTTACGATTAAAGAAGATCTTTTGAAGTTTATTCAACTGAAAGGACACACTACTGGAGAGGAGTTGTTTTCTCATTTAAAAAATATTATTTTTTTCGAGAAAATTCCAATATCGAAAATGGTAGGCTTGACAACCGATGGCGCTCCAGCTATGGTGGGTTGTGATAAGGGTCTGGTGGCGTTATGTCGTAAAGATGAAACTTTTCAGCAATTTCTCTGTCACCACTGCATTATCCATCAGCAAGCATTATGTGAAAATTTCCTGAAACTAAACAATGTTATGAAACTGGTGGTAAAAATTGTGAACAAGATTAGAGCTCAAGCGTTGCAAAGAAGATTGTTCAAAACCTTGGCCGATGAAGTTGACTGTCAATACGGGGACCTACTCCTTCACTCTGAGGTCCGATGGTTAAGTAAAGGACGGGTGCTGAAACGTTTTAATGATGTCCTATCTGGCATAGTTCAATTTTTCAAACAACGCGATGAACCGACTCCGGAACTAGAAAATTCAATCTGGCTTAGAGATTTTGGTTTTCTCGTGGGTATTACAGAGAAATTAAACGAACTTAATTTGCAGCTGCAGGGGAGAGACAAAGAACTAGCGGAAATGATTTCTGGTATAAAAGCATTTATCAAAATGCTGGAGTTTTGGGAACAAAACCTAATTAACAGCGATGCCAAGCATTTTCCTATTCTTTCAGAAAAAATATCTCAAAATCCATTAGAACCCTATGACAGCAAATATCATGTGGAGATATTTTCTACCCTGAAGAATAACTTCAAAAATCGTTTTACGGATTTCAACGAAATGGCTTTAGTAGCGCAGTTTGTTGTTTCACCCTTTATGGAAATTGATATCCAACAGTTTGCATTTTGTGTTATGCAGAACTTTAGCGAAGACATCGCTGCAACAGAAATGGAAGTATTTGAGTTTCAAAATGATATAGCCTTAAAATCGTTAGTCTCAAGTACCAAATGTATCTGGCGTATTGTAAGTAAAGACAAATATTCAGTTCTATGCCGTGTTGCCTTGAAAGTGAAAGCATTATTCAGTTCAACCTATTTGTGTGAATCTTCTTTTTCTAATATGAAGTTTATTAAGAACAAATATCGCAATCGACTTACAGATGAACATTTGGATATTTGTATTCGAATGGTTGTATCAAATTATAGCGCAAACATTAAAAAAATTATCGATGAGTCCGAGTGTCAGCCTTCTCATTGAACGTGCTTTTTTATTTTTCAATGTTTATGTTCATGATAGTGCGTTACTTTTTGTTATTATTATTGACTATTTTTAAATCTTACGTGACATGCAGTTGTGGCTGGATAAAAGTTTGTGTTTATTTTTCAAACACCTTCGTTTGGTAGGTAGGAATGTAGCTATGAACAAGTGCGTACTAATAATATTAGTTATTTTGTTATTAGTTTATTATTAGTACATATGTATTATGTATCACCAGTTTATTAGTAAAATAAATACAGATAATGATAAATTAACTGTGGATTATTTCATTTACGTTGCGTTACGTGGCTTCCGTTTGGGTAGCTCCCTGTTTATTCCAAAATTAACAAATTAGCTCAACACATTGAGAGGTTGGCGACCACTGTTCTAGAGTATGCTTTAATTGTTCTTTGTAGTATTCTGATTCGTTGGTTTTAATTCTTAGGACTAAACTTGCGGTAATTTCATCCGTAATTTTTTAATTATTTCTTGAAGATATGGCTGCTTCATTAATAATATCGTGAAGATTATCCCCTACTGCTGCTTTAATTATATTATTGTCATTTGGAGAAGACTTACAATATTTCAATGCAATATAATGGATATGTTTACATGTTCTTATATTAAAATTTAAACACTTGCAAGTAACTGTATGCAAACAAATGTGACAAATGGAGCAAATTATTGGGCAACCTAGTTTTTCATCATGGATATTTTAAACTTTTGTATATTCGTTTTTACTGGAACTATTGATGATTTCAAAAGCATTCATACCAAGTAATTCTACACTTAATTTAGTAGATATTGCGAATATTATTAATTAGTGATGGAGGATTACCTTTGGTTACCTTCATGATCCTTTGAAATTTTTTATTTCTAAGGAATTCTATTGCAATGTGATATATATTATCCAGACGTCTTATATTTTTTCCTTGCAAATAGTAATACTTTAGTGATTCACGCATACTTTCCAGATGCATATTAGTGTTTGTTCGAACACAATAAGCACATTTGTCACAAATAGTTGTATAATATTTAATAAAATATTCCCCAAATTTTAATGTGTTGAGCCCTCATGTGGTAAAGTACCATCAGCCCTTACACTTTAGCTTACAGCTTTTACCATGTTTAAACTCAAATTGAACCAAACGCTGTTGACTTCTTCTTTGATAAACTGTCGTTCGCTTCTCCAATGATCCAACTGTATTTTTAGCTGGATATAAATTCCTAACATGGTCAAACTTATTGCATTTAAAACACTTCTATTCAACAGCCGAGCACCTATTTTTGACACGCATTCTACCACATTCATTTGGATATCGAGCTTTGTATACTCTGAGCCAATGTTGTATTTTGAAGACATTGAAAGTAGACAGCAATCATATCGATAGCTTCATTATTTGTAACATACATTTCAATAGTTTTAATGACTTATTTGTGTGTATGAAAAAACATAAATTACACTGTCTATAATTTTAATTATTTGACAAGTTTGGCCACTTTAGTGATAATATTTTCTACCACAAGTCTCTACAACAAATGGTTTCCGAGATAATTTTATGGAAACATTTGAAAAGTAAATCATATAGTTTTCCTCAAAATTCTGCAAAATGAAATTGAACATCTTGATAACATTGAGGACATCAAAGAAGTTATCCGAAAACACTTGATAGGTCGAGTCATGAGGCCCATTTTAATAATTTTGATGATTTTGAGAACAGCTTTATAAAATTATACTGGGGAGAAATTGTACAAGGGGAAGTACGAGAAAAACTGAATTTTGGTCAGTATGATGAGAAACGAGAGAACTCAATGTACAATTACGCACTCCTAATATATTCTCAGAATCAATATTTAGAACCTATTCTCAGAGAAGAGGAGATGATTATGTGAATTTCTTGTGATTTCAAGTCTCAAATATCTGTAACAATAGCGTTATCAAATAAAAAAAGCTTTGAGCGATAAACTAACTCAATTTGATGCGTATAGAGTGAACTCTAACAATAAAAGATTAAATAACAATAATGCCAATAATTTTAATACCAGTACATCAAAAAATTATAGTAGTAACAGAAATATAAGATGTAACAATAACAACAGAAATTTTAACAATTCTAACTACCGAAACAACTCCAATACTGATTCTAGAAATAATATCAACTCTAATGACAACAACAGAAGACATTTCAATAACAATTACTTTAATGTTAGTATTTTTAAATGAAACTCAAGGTCTCTAGTTAATTCCACAATATAATACAAGTTATTGAAAATTCTAAAAAATTGACAATTGTTTCGATAAATCAATATCATCGTCAGAATGACAGAAGTTACATTTCATTTTATGCCTACCTGATGTTTAGTAGTTATATTTGGCTAGACCAAGAAGTAACCTAACTTGTGATTGGCTCAATATATGTTTATAGAAAAAAGAAGAAGATGTGATATTACAAATATTGAAGCTTAGATATTATTAGCCCTATGGTGATATCCTGGATATCATTTTTCCAATTAAGATCAGTATAACTGTGCAATGATATAGAAAACCAGGAAAACTATATCTGCTGATCTTTACAATTATCACTTAAGAAGACAGTTTATTAGTGGAGAATTCCCTAGATATAACTGTTCATTGACAACTTCATATTGTGGGTTTCTTGAATGTCTTCTAATTTCCAGTTCTTCAAGGAAATCCAGTTCTTGTTTCTTTTCACAAATATGCAGTACTTCTAGTTCTGTGTTAGGTGTCAATGAATGATTGGTGTCAAGTAGATGTTTTGCGTAGTGGGATTTATCTGGTTGTTTTAATCTGTATGCTCGTAAGTGCTCACTGTATCGTATTTCAAAACTCCTGAGGGTCTGACCCGAATAGACAGCATTACATTCTGGACATTTGAGTTTATATATACCTGACTTCTTTAATAGTGGTATTTTTGTTTTTACATGTAACAATTTTGTACTAACGTTACTTTCTGTTTTAAAAGAAATTGTTGTATTCGTTGCTGAAGATATTATCTTTGAAATATTATTAGAAATATTTCCTGCATATGTGATGGTTTTATAAGTTTTAATTTCATCAGCTTGTTTAGGATATATTAGTTGTAATGCCACTTTTTCCTCTTTTTTACTAATTAGCTTATTTATCATATCTAATGGATAACCGTTAGATGTTGCTATTTGTCTAATTGTATTAAGCTCTCTATCAAAATTACATTTGTTCATAGGAACTGAAAAGCTCTATGTATCATGCAGCATATAATTCAATGATACATAGAGCTTTTTCAGTTCCTATGAACAAATGTAATTTTGATAGAGAGATTAATACAATTAGACAAATAGCAACATCTAACGGTTATCCATTAGATATGATAAATAAGCTAATTAGTAAAAAAGAGGAAAAAGTGGCATTACAACTAATATATCCTAAACAAGCTGATGAAATTAAAACTTATAAAACCATCACATATGCAGGAAATATTTCTAATAATATTTCAAAGATAATATCTTCAGCAACGAATACAACAATTTCTTTCAAAACAGAAAGTAACGTTAGTATCATCATTCATTGACACCTGACATAGAACTAGAAGTACTGCATATTTGTGAAAAGAAACAAGAACTGGATTTCCTTGAAGAACTGGAAATTAGAAGACATTTAAGAAACCCACAATATGAAGTTGTCAATGAACAGTTAAATCTAGGGAATTCTCCACTAATAAACTGTCTTCTTAAGTGATAATTGTAAAGATCAGCAGATATAGTTTTCCTGGTTTTCTATATCATTGCACAGTTATACTAATCTTAATTGGAAAAATGATATCCTGGATATCACCATAGGGCTAATAATATCTAAGATTCAATATTTGTAATATCACATCTTCTTCTTTTTTCTATAAACATATATTAAGCCAATCACAAGTTAGGTTACTTCTTGGTCTAGCCAAAAATAACTACTAAACATCAGGTAGGCATAAAATGAAATGTAACTTGTGTCATTCTGACGATGCTATTGATTTATCGAAACCATTGTCAATTTTTTAGAATTTTCAATAACTTGTATTATATTGTGGAATTACCTAGAGACCTTGAGTTTCATTTAAAAACAGTAATATGAGCATATTCCACGAAGTAAGGGTCGAGACAGTCAATTTAATTACTTTAATGGAAATAGGTCGCCGTCTACAGGAATAAGTAATTATCCCAACAGTATGAGCAATAATAATATTAATAATCGAAATACTAGTAATTACAATTATCAAAGTAATTACCAAAATTCAAATCCAAACTATAATAATGGTATTAACCGTTATAACTATAACAATAATCACAATTAATAATAGAAAATAAGACCGGTTGGAAAATAAAATGCATTAAACTGAAACTGGAAAGAACACAAACTAACAATAACATTATTCAAACTACGCTGAGCATAAGTACATCAATTATTTGAAACATTCAAATTAATAAGGAATAAAGTGTGAGTAAGTAGCCGTATCTTACGTTTATTATTAAAATATTATTATTAACTATAGTACTTGGGTCACACTGTACATCGTATGATTTTATATCACATCTTTTGTATTTGCGTCACCTATTTTTACGTCAAGAGAACTTATACATTAATTCCTGATTCAACCCATCCTGATATCTAAATCGTCAGATATTTAGACCGCATATTATGGTTTCAACGCGATGGCGCAGCACGACATTGCGTTAAAGCTGTGCGCCCGTTTTTATACAGCTCATTTCCAAATCGGTGGATCGAAAGAATGAGAACAGTGGAATTGCCCGCTGGTTGACCCAATCTTAGCCCATGAGAATGCTTTTTATGAGATTATTCAAAAAGTGAAGTCTATAATAACATCTTACAATATTTGTGATCTAAAAGCCCGATTAAGGCAAAAAATGCAGAATGTTACACCAGCTATGCTACAAAATAAAACAAAAGCATTTATCACCTTGTTAAGTTATTGTCAACTGATCATTGGAGAACAATTTGGACATTAACTGTAAACTTTTGTCAGGTTGTTTTTGTTAGAGTGTACGTTTATTCTTCATCAATTATTTTGTTAATATTATAATAAACAAGTTTTGCGTTCTTCTCTACTCTATCAATTTAAATCCAGATTTTTGGAATGAGCTCGGCAAGGGAAATCCACAAATGAACAAAAGGAAGTTGTTTCATTCGAAAAAAATGTTACTGGCATCATCACCCCAAGGTAATTCACCCTGTATTCTAGATTATTCTCTCAACAAATAGTAAATTCGAATCAAAACCAACCTGTTTCAGGATTTTTTCATTTAACTGTTTTCACACCAAATAATTAATTTAAGTGTTTCTTTATAGAAGCACTGTATATTTTTAGAGTATAAATATTTTCGACATTACTCACGTGTATAATTGTCAATAGAAATAATGTTATCCAAATATTCCTCTTCATCCGCATTTTGATAGTACACTAAAAGTTACGTAAACCCCTAGGTCATTTTCAGTTGCACCTCTGAATATAGTTCAATGTCTCAAATGAATGTATTATTACTTTTTGAAAAATTTACTAATACAAAATAAAATATTTGCTCGAGCAGATGAAAGAAGTATCCAGAAGACTTAATTGTTGAATTTGCCCGCAAATCTGGGGAAATTGAAATATACAATGTTCTTTCCCAAATATATATATGCTGATTTCACTTGTTCAAAAAAGTTTAAACATATACTGATAATTTCATCTGTAGAAAACAATTATATAAAACTTGGATTTCAAATATTTGCTTTTCCTAAAGATAGTGAGCTTATTTTAGTGTTGTTTTTATGTTTTGTTACGTCTTTATTAATTAGTTTTATTTAAAGTCTTAACTGTCATTTTTGAGATTAGGCATCATGACAAAATAATATTCCTTAGTGGGGTACTTCATCTGTTCGAGTTGAAAGAGCAACTCTTCAGCAATTATGACTCTTTAAATATTATAAGTTACATACCGCAGACAAATAACCTCATAACAATTAACACGGCTTCATCGTAATTACAAAAATCTTATAAAATATACTCAGTGACATAGCCAGCCAGTAAAAATTATTTTATTTCGGTAATATTTGGCATAGGGATGCGCACGATGTATCGATGTTTCAAAAACATTGATTTTTGTATTTCTATGTTCAATGTTTATATTTATGTTTTTTATGCGATATTTTTAGGGAACATAGATATTTTTTCGATTAAAGGAAGCAGCAAGTAAATTAAACATTTAATAACAGATCTCTGATTTATTTATTCTTTAATATGAATGCTTTAAAATATGCGTCGTAGTTTGTTGCCAAGCTTAACTAAAAAACATTGACTTTCTTTCCCTTACTTACACGCAATGGAAAAAGATGCCCTTATACAAAATTGCAAGGAAGCATTGTGGTGCCTTTGCTGTCATCGCATCCATATCATTTAAGTATCAAACTAGGTCTTAGTTCTTTTCTATTCTGTTTACTTCTCGAACACCGGAAGTGGGCCGCATCGTCCCACGCCCTTAATAGGTCAGACCAATTAGCCTAACACTTTTCCTGCTTAGAGGACTTGAAACAGTACTGGATTGCTACATCAAGCGGGTAGCATTATACAACAACTGTAATATTTCCCTTCACTAGGAGAAGGACATCTTCCACCACTTTCCTATAATGGTGAGGTTATTCCATTTGCAGTGGAAGTAAAATATTTGGGGTTTATCTTAGATAAAAAACTTACTTGGAACGCTCAGTTGAAAAAAGTTATCCTGAGGCCACACTATCCTTGTGGACGTGTCACAGGAACTGTGTGAAATCTTGGGGTTTGAGTACCAAACAACTCTATTGGATATATGTGATGATTGTCGGACTAATGATCACATATGGAGCCATTGCTTGGTAGTCAAAAGCTTTACAGAAAACGGCCCAATCAAAGCTTTCTGGCACACAGAGACAGGCTTATATGGCTATTACTGGTGCCATCAGTACCACTCCGTCAGTAGCCATGGAAATCCTCCTGAACTTACCTCCTCTCCATATATTTCTGGAAAAGGATGCCAGATGGACAGCATAGAGAATTGTGTATATTTCTAAATGCACAAAACAGGCTTATACAGAGCAATTCAGAATGCTAGCGGGCACTGAAAATCATAGTGTTCTGGGAATGACCTCTGACATTAAACTACAATGTACCGTATTCCGTCCTATTTCCAAATAGAGATGAATGGGTCCTCCGTAAGGATGAACTTTTAAGAGCAGACATCTGTTGGCGCACCAACAGTTCAAAGACACTTTCCGGCTCTGGTGCTGGTGTATACGGGCGTAGACCTAGGACAGAGATTTCAACCTCTCTATAATCTTGTGCAACCGTATTTTAGGCGGAAATTCACGCCGTTTCTTCATTTGTGGAGTATGGAGCAATCCAACCACACACATAGATCAAAAAAAAATTTCACGGACAGCCAAGCAGCTTTGAAAGTTCTTATCTCCTACCGTGTCACGTCGAAGTTGGTTTTAGTCTGACAAAAAAGACTCGCCTCAATAGGAGAACGCAACAGGGTTTCGCTGGTCTGGATCCCTGACCACTCTGGTATAGATGGAAATGAGAAGGCAGACTCTCTTGCAAAGGAGGGTGCCGCTCGTGTCTTTATCGAACCAGAACCTACAATTGGCATCGCAGCAAGTATTGCCAAACAAAAACTAAATACCTGGACAGCAAGAAGAGCTTTAGACTTCTGGCATAATGTACCAGGATAGGTTCATTCAAAGGCTTTCATATATCCTTCCGGAAATATATCCAAACAAATGATAGGCTAAACAGGCATGACCTACGGTGCCTTACAGGCCTTGAAACAGGCAACTGTCGTTTAAATCACCAGATGCTGAGACTTGAACTGTCAGATGATCCTATTTGCTGTCTTTGTTTGGAAGATGAATCAGCAGAGCATGTAATTTGTGCCTGCCCCGCCGCGGCTCGAATAAGATATCTGATGTTTGGCAGGGTCTCTCTCTCGCCCTGGGACCTGAAATATCGTTAACCGAACAAATTAATCGGCTTCGTTAAGAAGGGCCTCCTCACAGGTATATAAACCTAAAAACTTACACAATACTAGTTACTAATTTAGTAATTATTTGGTTCAAAATATTTACGATAGATGTCGATAGTAGTGCTGAATCGGCTTTTACTTATTCAACATATTTTCTCTCTCTGTCTTTCCACTCTTGACGGTGCAAAGAAACGCATCTCTATTCGAATATTTTGATTTCAAATATTTCCACTTATATTAAGCACAGAAAACTTATCTCTGTTTTTTATGTTGCATCCAAACCACAGCACACCTGTGCATAGATAAGAGAATATTATATACACCAGAGTATACACGGATCCAAACAAAATGTGTTGAAATCATTCATAATTTCCATTTGAGTGTAGATTTTTGATTATTTAAGAGTTTCATAAATGTTTTTGAAAGGAATAAATTGTTAAAAAGTACGTAATCGTATTGACCCGGTATCAAAAATTGTAGTTATGATAATGTAAATTATCCTGCAATCCGAATTTTTTTATTTTAAAAGCTATGTTTGAGGTTATGTTTACTGGATTATTTGATTAATGTGAAAATATGAGATAAATAATACTGATGGTTTGCTCTAGTATCATCAAACCATCTTTCAACATTCTCTTTAATGACAATATGGGTTTGTTAGCGAAAAGCGAAAAATGCTTAATTAAAGTGAAGTGACCTTTGAAGTATCTGAATGAAGAAAAATTAAAACCGCTCTCAAAAGACAAGAATTGCACAATTCATTTTGATGCATATATAATAGTGATAATTGAAAAATATAACTATTATCACCTGATACAAGGTGCATTAAATATTGCATGAAAGGACATGTGCTATTTAATAATATGGATACCAAGAAATTAAGAATGGAAGAAAAATATACATTTATATTCTACCATTCAAAATTTGTACCATTTATATTAACATAATAAAATGTTTTCACGATTATAAATTATTGATTGTTTCATGCTAAGAAAATTAAACTGCGGAAAAGTTGCAAATGTACATGATTTAAAATAGGCCATTTAGTCTGAAAACACAGAACGTCATGTCACAACTTTGTCTCAATCTAATCATATTTGTATCAGTTTCAGAGTACCTGTTGGTTGCTTTCAAATTTTATTTGACATGTAGGCTCTTTTTTCAACTACATGTGTAAATATATTCAACTTTATCCAGAAACAAATAATATAAACAAAGAGTTTCCAAATTTATTATACAAAGAAATATTTACTTGTAATACAATGCTATACATTTAATAGAAAGAGGAAAGTAAGGTACAGTTAAGAATTTAAATTTGAAATAGCAAACGTTTAAAAAACTTACAAAAGCAACTATAACAACTAATAAAAAATTCAAAGCGAAAGATCTGTAATGACAAATAATAATGTATATATTGTGGGGAGATCGATATATACAGTACAAAATCAAACATACAATTAACATGTACAATGTTGCTTCTACCTTGTTTGCAAAGATTGATCATATGTGTTGTGGAGATTGGAACTGAAACATTTTTCCTTCATTATACAAAAAAAATAGTTGGTTCACCTGAATGATGAATATTTTTTTTGTTTTTGTATAATACATTATTGGTTTTATTACTTTTCCATCCAACCCATTTAATATGCGAGAAAAGTATAGGTTTACCCAAAAAGAAGTTGGAATTTTGGATTTTTTTGAGTTGTTTTTACGTTTTTCAGCAAGAACGCAAAAAAATGGTTTTTTGAAAAGAAAACCTATCTGTATAACTTGATACAGCCCCCGAAGTGCAACAAGTAGACAAAATTAACTTTTTAGTTGTCCTTTGTTTTACAATTTTTTTTTAATATCAACAACTAAGACTATTACTAAGTCATCCTTTAATAATAATTTGGTTTCTTATTTTCTTTGATTTTTTGAAATGCTTATATAATCAAACAATTTGCAAGGAAATTTTGACTAATGGCTAGACAGTTTTAAAATATTTATGGTTCAAAGATTTTTAAAATATAATGTTACCAACTTCATTCATTAATTTTATTCAACAATTACTATTACCTATGGTGCATAAGCTAAGGCAAGCTAAAAAGTGGATAACCATCCTAATTTCTTATAAAATCTTTGGACAGGTTGTTAAGAGAAAAACAAATACACCTTGTCATTCTCTTGTTGAAACTGTTCTTAAAAAGACTTATTGTATGACGGAGGTAATGGAGTATGGAACTCTTAAGGAAAAAGTGGCTAAGAGCATTTTTGAACAAGTACAAAATGTTGTGGTGGTGGTTGATACAGGATTGTGGGTAGATGTTCAACACGGTTTTCTAGGTGCTTCTCCTGATGGTAAATATATTCAACATAACAAATAATTACCATGTGTTATAAATTCTTTTTGCATATTAAATGACATACATTTATTGATAGGTGATAATGCACTACTTGAAATAAAAAACCTCCACTCTGCATCAAAAATAAATTTACTAATAAATACAAAAAGCGAAATAATTGACCTCATGAAGAACCAAATTTGTCTAGAAAAACACAACAATAAAAATTCAACAATTACTATTATCAGGTATAAACATGATATATTTATTCCAAAGAACAAAAACTCAAAATCATTCTCACATAATATATTTAATCACTTTGATGTATTTACCAACAATAAATAAGAATAACAATTAAAAAGTAGTTATTTGTGTAATAGGTGCAAAAAATGCATTTTTGTTCCAAGGATGCATGAAGCACTAAACACAATCTTGTGGAGTAAATATAAATAGCATTTACGAAGCACAAGTTTACTTATTTAGCATGAAAATTACTTAATTATAATCACTTACAAATACAATACACGCTAAACTATAAATTTGGGATATTTTTATGAACACAAAACATATGACAACAGCATATTTGACCCATAGAGAAAGTTATAAAATTATTTGTCTATGAATTGACCGTCGTCTTCTGTCAATGTTCTATATTGTTCTATACAGCACCATGCATCAAGACGGTGGAGCGGTTGAACTGAAGTAAAAAGATGTTCGTTTGCAAAAATTTGCGCACAACAAATCTCAAAAAATACAATGATTTGAGATTTCATATTTTCAGAATCGAATTCTCTAGGCTTCCTTTTGGGTATCAGGTTTTGGTGTCCAGATTGGTGACCACAAATTGTCAAAACTATCAAAATCACACCATCACTTAATGGCTTATATCTTTTCTATAACAATATAAAACTCAACCAAAGTACCTGATCCCCAAGACAAAGGTCCAAGTTATATTGTGTTAGAATTGCAACACTTAATTTCCCAGCGTTCTTTAGATTTGTTGTGTACAAAATGACCTGAATTTTGTTGCAAATCACGTGTGCCAACTGTTTTCAGGTTCCTAAAACGTGAAGCCCCTCTAAAGAAGCTGAATTTGTTTGGTGAAATCTGAATAGGTATGAGCCACAATAGACTCTTACGAGTCGCAGTAGAGGGCCTTACAGACCCACTCATTACAAACCTAACTTAACCTAACCTACTTCTCGAATTTATTATTTATTTTTTCATATAAATTGTATTAGATGTATCATTAAGATACATTGAATAAAAATGATGTTCTACTATTTTTTCTTGCCGTATGGCACATTCTTAAAAACATCGATGATTAGAAACATCGATATTTTCAAGCCGATGTTTTTACAACATCGATAGTGCATATTCGAGGTATCATTTGATGTCAACATCGATGTTTTGAAAATTTTGCGCATCCCTTATTTGGCATATATATCAGAGAGTTAGAAATATATGAATTATTAAAATTTCACCCCGATCGGGTGAGTTTCTGCTCACCAACTCTAATAATGGGTTGAAGTTCCGCGATGTCTTACACATTTCCTAATGCGTCTACTTATACTCATAATCAGGTGATCAATATCCTCCTGAGGTATCTTATTCCATGCTTATTCTCATGTTATTAAGCCATTTTGAGGAGCACGCTCCCTCAACTTCTACCTATTATACCCCACACATGCTCAATTGGTGACAAATGCGAGGGCACATTCGTTAACTGCACCCATTATAGACAGTTCGGAAAGCCAAGCGTTGCCTTGTTAACCGCAGCCGATACAGGTAACGTTTGAAACTATATCGTCTGCACTCAACTTGATTATTTTTCATATCAAGTAGACAAAAATTAATATGAAAAGTAAAAAATACTTGTCAACACGTATTTAATTTTGACTTTTCGAGAAACAAAACAAATATCCAGTTTAAAAATTATTGAAGTAGGCACAATATTTTTTAAATGTGTTATCTCCTAGAAGAACATTCATTTCAACACAATTATTAAGGGCATACCATGCCGGTAAGGTCTCGAAGTGCTGAAGGTGAAGCTAAAAAAGTTCCCACGCAGCGTCTGATCCAGAGTAGACGGCTCCAAACAGCGTCTATTCTCCATGTTAGGAGCGGTTGAGAAAACCATTCGCCAACACGCCCGGCAAGCGTGGCATCTTAAATGCTAACACCTCTCAAAAAAATCAAATGTAGAACCTTAAAACGAAATTACCTCAGGTCAGTAGAGTCCAAGAATCAAAATCTCACACTGAACATTCAGTCAGCTCCAAGGAATCTGGGGGGAGCAAGCAATAGTTCGAGAAGAGAACCACTCCGGCAGAAACTCTTAAAACCCGATGCACCATTATTTATCGCCACTTACAACTTAAGATCATTAACCCTTAACTGGTATCGTCGGGTCAAAATTGACCCGGCGCATTTTAAATTTTTCGCAGATTGGGCGCTATTGCAGTTACGGAGTGGGGGTTCCGTGACTTCTCATAAAATAGGCATACAATTAAACGCCTCAAGCGACAGTTCAATTCAAGCGTTGCAAGTGTCGTTATATATGCATTCGGGTCAGATTTGACCCGAGTTACGTGTGTGTTTTGAGTTTAGTGCATAATGGATTATATATATATTATTGACGGCAAGCGATATACCGCACAAGAAGTACGTGAGGTGTTTTTGAACGACGAAGAAGATGGCGATATTAGTGACGCGGTTACTATAAATAGTGATCACGATTCAGATGAAGAATATGCTATAGACGACGATGTGGCTGATGAAGCTGAACCAGTTCCTGTAAGTGAGTTCGCTCTTGGTGCCAGTGCCACAAGCAGTGCGGATTTAGATAACTCTTCGGTTTTGCCTTCACCATCTACAGGTTATGTTTATGGAAAAAACAGATACAAATGGTCAAAACAAGCTCCCACACCCGGTCGGACCAGAAGCCATAATATTATTATGCATTTACCCGGACTAAAAGCAGTGGCAAGAAACTTGCAAGATAAGAACCCTGTTGATTACTGGTCTCTTCTTATAACTAATGAAATGATTAGCACAATTGTCGACTGCACAAATGAGAAAATTACGGATATGTCCAGTAGATATGGAGAAACAGCCACATTTGTGAATTACACCGATTTAGTTGAGGTGAAAGCATTTTTGGGATTACTCTATTTGACATCGGTTTTCAAATCTAACAATGAAGACGTCGAAGGTTTATTTAGTTCAGATGGCACAGGCAGAGACATTTTCAGAGCTACTATGTCCCTAAAGAGGTTCCTGTTTTTGTTAATCGCATTGCGTTTTGATAGTGTTTCCACCAGACACGCGAGAATGTCAGATAAATTTTGCCACATACGTGAAATTTTTGGGTCATACATACAGAATTGTAAGAATTGCTATAGTCCTGGTGAATCCCTCACAATAGATGAGATGCTTGTAGGGTTTAGGGGCCGATGTTCTTTTCGTGTATACATGAAAAGTAAACCTAACAAGTACGGATTGAAGATATTATGCCTTTGTGATGCAAAAACTCACTACTTGCTCAATGCTTTCGTCTATACAGGCAAATCACAAAATCTGCAGCCTAATCCACGAAAACTATCAGTGCCAACCCTAACAGTTTTATCGCTAATTGATAATGTCAAAAATACTAACAGGAATATCACGGCAGACAACTGGTTCACGTCAATAGAATTGGTTGAAGAATTGCGCAAGAACCAACTTACTTATGTCGGCACTGTGCGTAAAAATAAAAGAGAAATACCTCAATATGTAGTTCCAAATAAAAAAACTGAGCCAGGTACTTCTAGGTTCGTGTTCACCAGCAATACAACTCTAGTGTCGTATGTACCAAAACAAAATAAATACGTTCTCTTATTATCATCTATGCACCATGACAACAAAGTAGATCCAGAATCAAGGAAACCTGACATGATTTTGTATTATAACTCCACAAAAGCAGGAGTTGATGCATTGGATCAGAAGTGTGCAAATTACAATACGGGTCGTAGAACCAGAAGGTGGCCGTGTGCTATTTGGTATGCTGTAATGAATATAGCGTCTGTAAATTCATTTATATTGTTCCAGACTGGTACTCAGAGTTCTATGAAGCGACGGAATTTCATTATTCAATTAGGTCAAACTCTAATTGAACCTTGCATGAGACGACGTTTATTGGAAACAAGACTTCCTAGGGAACTTCGTTCAGTCATGCAAACAATTCTAAAATGCGACGATACTACAGCGAATCAAAATCAGCCATCAACTTCTCAACCCAGAGTTCCGGATGCAGATACTAGGGGAAAAAAAGACGTAGATGTTACATGTGTCCATCAAACAATGACAGCAAAAATTCTACAACGTGTAATAAGTGTAACAAGCACGTATGTAAAGCACACAGCAAAGCTACATTGTTATGCGACAAATGCAAAATGTGAATATTAGGCTATGCAAACGTTATTGCACGTTTTTTTGTATGATAAATTATTTGTGTTTTTTTTATAGAATATAGAGGATAAATATGTTATATAAGTGCCTATTATGTTAGTTTTCTTGTATTTTCATCTTCATGTTAAAATTTTCAAAATTGTATTGCGTCACTCGTTTTCAGACACTGTATTTGTATTTGTCTACCTATAATAAAGTGTTTTCATTTTAATTACTTTTGGGTCTGTAAACTTATTGTTTATATTGCTAGTAATGGATTAGCAATGGTATTTTTGAATTTAAAACAATCATTAAAAAAAAAGCATCGGGTCAGTATTGACCCGACGATACCAGTTACGTATGTAAAAGTGACGATACCAGTCAAGGGTTAAGAACTATAGAACACCTCGAAGAATTGGAAGAAGAACTTATCCACATAAAATGGGATATCATTGTAATTTGCGAAAACAGACTGCCCGGAGAAAAAAGTACTACCCTACGGACAGGCCACACCCTCTATCAGAAAAATGCAGAAGACAGGGACTACATTGGAGGCGTAGCAGTCATAATAAATGAAAACTTTGAATATAATATAACTAAATACCAAGCGATATCCGAAAGAGTCATATATATATATATATATATATATATATATATATATATATAAATCAACTTAAATAAAAGATATAGTCTGCAGATCATTCAAGCTTACGCACCGACAAGTGAGGCAGAAGAAGAAGAGATCGAAAGATTCTACGAAGATCTGGCCAAAGCTCACCAAATGGAAAAAGCCCACTTCTTAATAGTCATGGGAGACTTTAATGCCAAGATAGGAGAACGGAAACATGGAGATACGGACTATGTCGGAAATTTCGGATAAGTCGAAAGAAATGAAAGATGAGAGACTCTAACAAATTACCTGGACAAAGAAAACCTATACTGTCTCAATACATTCTTTGAAAAACCAAAACAACGCAAATGGACCTGGTGCAGCCCCGATAATGAAACCAGAAACGAAATTGATTTTATCCTTTCCAACAAGAAGACAATATGTGGAGATGTATCGATTCTAAACAGATTTAGCACGGGAAGCGATCATAGACTAGTAAGAGCAAAAATTGAAAAAGATACTGCAACTGAAAGGAAAAAGCTCCTTAAAAATCACCGCTATCCTACTAGCGACGTATTACAACTAAAAGAAGCAGAATATCAAAACGAACTGCACCAAAAACTAACAAAAATGAAAGTGGAGCAACTGGACATACACGAACTCGCAGATAAAATCACAAGCGCCGTGAAAACTTCGGTAAAGAAGATATGTGCAAAGGCAAAAAATCACACAGACGCAAAGTTAGGTCAAGACACACTAAAACTATTGGAAAAAAGACGGAACGCAGAGGACAGAATAACCCAAGAATACATGGACTTAAACAAGCAGGTCAAGAAAGGAATAAGAAGGGATAAAAGAACATACAATGCGAAACTTAAAGAGGAAACCATGAAGGATAACTGCAAGATGAAGGTGTTGGGCGAAAAACTTTCGAGAGGTAAAAAGAAAATCACAAAAATGCGAAATGAAAATAATATTATAGTACACAACAAATACGACATCATTAAATCGATTGAAGCTTTCTATACTGGCCTCTATTCATCTAAAACTCAAGAAACAGTAAAAAAGATGAACATCATGAATGTCGGATCCGAGGATCTCCCGGAAATCCCGGAGGGAGAAATAAGCACAACATTAAAACAAATGAAAAACAACAGATGCCCCGGCAAACACCAAGTCACTACAGACATGTTGAATCTGGGAGGGAAGACTTTACAGAAAACAATAAAAAATACTGCTAAATAAATGCCTGCACGCCAGTAAAAAAACAACCGAGTGGTGCACCTTTGAAGTAATACTACTTTTCAGAAAAGGCGATAACACAAGCGTCGAAAATTACAGGCATATATCCCTTCTACCACATTCATATAAACTTTTCACAGAAATTATAACGAATTGTCTAACATCCAAACTGGATTCTTATCAACCGGTTGAACAAGTGGGATATAGAAATGGATACAGTACGTATCCTCATAGAAAAATGCACGGAATATAACGTACCTCTACACCTTGCCTTCGTTGATTTCCAAAAGGCTTGAATTATGGTCAATCCTAATGGCCCTGCAAAATGCAAGAATAGATTCGAGATACATCCAAATCATCGAAAGTATTTATAAGGAAGCAACGATACATATTAGATTGGATGAAACAACTATACCAAACAAAATACCATTGGAAAGGGGAGTGCGTCAGGGAGACACCATCTCACCTAAACTATTCACGCTGGCCCTCGAAGACATCTCCATAAAATTAGAGTGGGAGACCAAAGGCAATAATATAGATGGTGGCTGACTTAACCACCTCAGATTCGCAGACGACATAGTCCTAATAAGTAACAACGTCACGGAACTATAGTAAAAAGCATATAAAGTTGCGTTTACGTCATCATTGTGAACATTTGTAGCGTTGTCAGAGGGTTCACGAAATATGGAAATTAACAGAAAATAACTGAAGTCAACAAAAAACGTAAATGTAGAAAATTTCACAATATTATAATTAAAAACTACGAAATTATCGATAGTTTGATAGTTTTCATTTAATATAGTGTGGAGTTTTTTCATTTACGTTTTTTGTTAATTAAATTTATGAATAGATTTCACAAAGTAAGGAATTCTAGAATAAAAGTGGTAAGGTTATTACTGACTTACCTAATCTTTTAATAAATAAATATAATAAAAATACAAGCAATAAAATAAAATATGTTTAATAATGAACGTATTATCAAAGAAAAAAACTAATATGAAACAAATCAACATATTGTGAAATGAAACTGGCAGATTCAAATTCTTGTTCATTTTCTTCATCTGATTCAACATCAGTGGCACTCTCTTCACTATTAAAATTTATAACTATCGGACTAATTTCTGGACGATCAAATATTCTTTCCCTCTTATACCATTTAAATATCTCTCTTTCAGTATGTTGTATAGAATTTTTCAGGAGTTATCATGTGCAGTGCCTCGTGCCACATGTTCATGCAGTTATTCGCACTGTTACCATCCCTACCAGTATGCCTATTGTAGTAACTTTTTGCTATGCCCCAAATTAATTCGATAGAGTTGAATATGCAATAGTAAGGAGGTAGACTTAAAACTTTGTGTTCATAGTGTTCTGCCATATCGTCCACTATATACTTGATGGTGGCTTATTTCTGAAAAAAACAAAAAAAATGTTTAAAATAAATGGCAATGAGTAAGAATATATCTGTATATTTACTGAGAAACGATTTGCAACAGTTCTGTTTTGAACATCATATGAGAATAGGGAATGTTTTTTTCTGTCAACCATTCCTGAATAGCACATTTTGACCATCCCGTATTTGGAGTTTTATGTGCAATAACATGCTGTGATAAGGTGCATTATCTAGTATAATTAGAGAAGGATTCTCTAAATTTTGCAGCAACTGATATTCAAACCATTTCAAGAAATTTGCCTGGTTCATTTCCCCATGATAATCATTAAGTTGGGTTTTTGAACAAAATATTGCTTCAGCACCTTCAATAAATCCGTTTTCATTTCCAGCATGTAGTATAATATATCTGAAATAATATTATTTAAATAATGTTCAAGTAACCACTTATGTTTTGCAATACAACAAACCTTTTGCCATCCGTTTTAGTGGTTTTAACACTCTTGATATTTTCATTTTGCCATGAATGACCTATGATGCCATTTTTAAATATCCAAGTTTCATCGATGGACACAAATTGGTATCTACCTTCGTCCTTTGCTTCTTCATAATATCTTAAGAATTCTACTTTTTTCAAAACAACATTAGGTAATTCCATAAGTCCTCGTCGTGGATTATCCTTCATCCACTTAAACCCAAGTTCTTTGAGCAATCTATTTAAAGAAGTGGTAATACCAATAAATAATTCTATTTCTCTTAGTTGGGCCCACAATGATTGAATCGTTATGTGCTGTTCTAAAAGCATACAGAAATAAAAATATGTTGAATATACAATTGTCGTAATTATACTTACTTACTTACTTCTCTGGTACATGTTGTAAATTATATCACGAATAGAGCTTGTATTTGTTACTCGTTTATGAGCGCAACGTTTTTTCTTTGGTGACTCAAACTCTTCACCTTTTTTCTTTGTTTGACAAATTTTGCTTACTGTTCTTACACTGATTTTTAAGGCAGCAGCTACACGCTAAAATAATAGTAATTTTCGTAAAGTAAAGTAAGGATATTTCATTCACGTATTACCTACCTCGTGTACAGCATTTGAGGGCAACAAAGGGCCATTATTATTCCTTTCTTGTTCAAAATAATTTACTCATGAAGCCACAAGTTCTTTGCATCGGCTGTTCAGCTGTTTGGGCATTTTAAGAATCACAGAAGAAAATGCTTTGTTGTTTTGAAAACCAAAACAGTTTTGATTATAAATATCTCTCACAAGAAAATTCTATAAAGCACGTAACTATAACCTCAGAAATCGATGACAATACACGAGTAGAAAAGTCACAAACAACGCGGCAACATGACATTATTCCTGGCAGTGACTATTTGACCGTCAATATTTAGAGGCTTCTTTATGAAAATTTTAACATAAATGTTTACATCGAGGGACGTCTAAACCCAATAAAGCTATTTTGATTATACATTATTTTGGTACAAAAGTTTTTTTATTGATTGGGTTATCTTTAGAACCGATTAATTAACAAATTTAAGTATATGCACTTTTCGATAGAAATGTAGCCACACACGCGATAGAAATACGCCCTTGGTGACGTAAACGCAACTTTATTTGGTTTTTAGTATACAAGAGATGCTAAATGAATTAAATCTAGCATCTATAAATATCACAAGATTTCAACAACCCAAAGAGCAATGGAACGAAGCATGCTAGGGATCTCACTCCGCGACAAAATTAGAAATGAGGATATCAGAGGACAAACTAAAGTTACCGATATAATACAAGAGGCGGCTAAGATGGAGTGGCAATGGGCCGCTCATCTGGCTAGACTGGATAAAGATGAGTACATAAAATAACTGTTTGGCGGCCTAGACAGACCAAGCGAAGCATAGGGCGCCCACAGAAGAGATGGGTAGACGACGTTAAGAAGGTGGCAGGCAAGAACTGGTTAAGTACAGCTAGGAACAGGGAGGCATGGAAACAAATGAGAGAGACCTATATCCAGGAGTGGACAACTATGGGTTGAGGAAGAAGAAGGAGAAGAATAAGAACAAGAAGATTAAGGGCATGAGGTGTTTTTCTTTTTTTCTTATCCAACATATCAATTTTCCGACCAGCCTGTTGTGATCTTCTCCCTAAAAATTTAGTTTTCCTTCGACAAACTGAAGTTGGTTGGACGGAATATGTTTCCCTTTTCTTTGGTATCTTATCTTTTGTGCTTTTGATAGCAGGCCTAAAAAGTTAGGAAAATATTAATATAAAGGTAAGTAAATAATTGGTAAACTTACCAGCTGGATAAAATGATGCAGTGTCGTCATCTAGATTTTTTAGAATTGCTTTAGAGAAATCTTTCCATTTTTTCTTTCCCCTCTGAAACTTCTTGGTCTGATGGAGTGTCTAATTGTACTGGTTGGTCGATGTTAATTATTTCATTATAAACGTCACAATTTATATGGTCCGATGATGTATTATTTTCAAGGTTCTCTTGATTATGGACATTTTTCACACTTTTATGTAAAAGTGGTTCCACCAAAGTTTCGTTGGCTTCTTTCCCTGTAGCTATAAAATATGATCTTCTTTTCCTTAAATTTGATAAAACGTTAACTGCTGAGTCAACGAAAAATAATTTTAAAATTGCCGCTTGATGTTTGCAAATTTTACCAGTGTTACTATCGAAACAAGTCTGCATATCGACAAAATAAGTTTCATTTGTACAACTCTGTACACCGTATTGCATATTTCCGATTTTGGCTACTTCTTCAGTTGTAGACATTGATATATTTCTAAAAAGTTTGTATATGTCTCGAACATTTCCTTGTTTCATTTTATTTTTTGCGCTTTTTAACCATTTCCAGCATGCTTTCAACACATGGAAAGTACAGAGTAATAGAATTGATTGTGGCCAATGATTCTTGAGAACATTTCTTTCAACCAGATCATCATATGTTATTATTACGCCAGGAAATATGTTGATAAGGATAATTTCGATTGGCCCTTCTACACCTGCATTGAAAACGTCTGTTTTTTGTGAACTGCTTATAACACATCTCACAGAAACTCCATCGGCAGGAGAATGAGTCATAAAAAAGTAAACCTTATGGTTCTTGACATCACAATTATTGGTCGCATCCACAAATAAAACTTCAGAAGCCTGCTCCAAACAACGAGCTACGCGTTGCGTAATAGGGGTACAAATTGACACTGAATAATGGTCCCCACCTCAACTGATTTTTCATAATTCGCGTATAAAAGAGACTTCATTATAACATTGTTTACAGTATCACAATGAAGCTCTTTGAACACTGTTATAGTAATTTTTAGTGTACAGTTGGTTATTATAATTAGTTATATTTTTATTTGACATTTGACTTTAACCTTGACACAAATTATAAATAAAATGGTCTAGCGTTGTTCTAGCTAGCAAATTATTATATTAAAGGTAAATTAGAACGATTTATATATTGAAAATATTAATGAATAAAGTACGCTAACATTTATTTATCAATGATTTGTCAATTGTTTATTTTTATATTGTATAGGATCAATATATAGGTATAAAAAACGTTCGATTTTTGGGATAAATTACCAGATATCTATGTGAAGATGTATTACAGAAATAATTCTGTTCATGATATAATATGAATAGATCGCAAGAGCATATACGAAGAAGCTCTTTTTTAAACAAATAATCATCTTCTGTTTGCTTAAATGGAAGTTTTTTCACAATTTACACAATTATTCGGTTATGATATATCAAAAGTCGGAAGTGCTGAATAAAACCATCTGTGATCTGACCAATTAGGAATCTACAGAATTGCCAACTTAAATTCAAACCACTCCTCCTAGTTTTAAAACAGGGATTATATGAAATTCTATTTTATTTAAATAATTAAATGGATGAGAATTATAAAAAATATTGTATAAATCTTGTGCCACAATGACTTTCTGTAGTACTCGTGATTTGCACAACTCACCGCTTCGCGGTTCGTTGTGCAAACTTCACTCGTACTACAAAACGAGTCATTGTGACACTTGTTTTACAAATAACTATTATAGTTCACATTTTGCATTTCAAAAGAATTTTCTAAATTCGTTTCTAAGTGCTCAAGTAATTTCTGTCCAGAACGTTCGCCATACGATTTTCTAAAATTGGCTTTGGAAAAATCATTTTTTGTAGGGAAGTAGTGACTTCCAAAAGAAAATCTTCATAATTATCACCCAATTCTTCCATTTTTTTAAAACAGAATGTGTGATATGCTGAGGCAACACTATGACCATTCTCAAATAATTCTAACATTGCAGTTTTAGTCCCATGTCCGATGGGTATTTTTTTAATGCTGCAGCTCTAAGAATAGTGTGATTATGATCATTTCTAATAATAATAACGCAAGGCCATTTTTCCGTAAGATCATCCTTACACTTAGATTTACCATGTTTCATGAATCTCTTTATAATCAGTGTAAGTGTAGCTGGACAATTTGTGTTTCTGCCGACCAACTAGAATACGTAACCCAATAGAGAGGTACTTTTGGGGTGTGGAATTTTCAATTTCAGCTTTAGGTATTAGTTTACGAGTGGAAAATGTAGAAAGGGTTGTAGTTGCTTCAGTAGTTCTACATAGTTGGCCAGTTGACCTGAATATGCTCATGATTCTCATATTTTTAGAAATTGTAGTTTGCGGGCCAAGTTTGAAAATTGTGACTATGGAGATATTCAGCTAGTTGGAGATAGAGGTTATGGGGTAAAAATATCCGACAATGAATAGTTTTTATGTTTATTAAACCAAATTTTCATATATTCAGTTACTATCAATATTATATATATAATCTGCTTAGAATTGCTGGTTTCAGATTTGTCCATATTATTACTTCATTATTTTTGGATACCTAAATCAAAGTATTTAATATACAAAGCTTTGTTTTCTTGCAGAAGACATATTACTTTTTATATGAATGATGCATACAGTCGCAAAACGTATGGTGTATAAAATACACCGCTCGCCCAATTATAAACATTTTTGAGGCGCGCCTAATTAAGGGTTAATTTGATAGTTGAGAGGAAATTAAATTTAAGAGGAAAAATTGGTAAACATACACACCGAAAGAAACGTCATAAAATGTTGATTAAAGCATTGGACAATTTGAAATCGCTTCTTAGCATTCCATAGCAACTTCTCCGGAACTCCCATCTGGACCCATATCTTTTTATATAGGTGGAAATCAGTTTTCTTCTTATTAAATAATTTCAATTTGATTTTCTCAATTATTTAAATAGTACATTGAACGGAAGTATTTTTTTTGTCCACATGTGTCCACATATTTATCGAAATGTAAAATATCTAGTAATTTTAAATTATGTAATGTTTCAAAATTAAATATAAATCAGTCAGTATCTTGTTTTTAAATTAAAACGATCACAGTGCATAGCTGTTGAATCTGTAGTCAAGTTTACATAAATATAAATCCATTTTTGAGAAATTAAACTGTTGTCTTAGATTTCCAGATTTATTGATATTTGCTTAGTTGAATAAATTAGTCTTATCACTCTTATCTTACCGCAACAAAATAATCAAGGTCATTTAACTGAGTTACATTTTGTTTGTACAGTTTTAGATCTGCTACCTTAACAAATACATCATAAAATACACGTTTATCCCAGCTGTGCAATAAACATTGCAGTACGTATTGAATGATATGCAGAAATTATATTACTTGTCAATTTCAAAAAATATATTAATATCAGATGCATTCACATCAAATTTATTTCTCAATAAAACTACAATCACATAAATTTCCAATGTAACTAATACATAGAGCCAACAATATTTCATGAAGGCTACTGGCTCGTTCCATTGTTAGGTTAGGTCTTTATTTTTAGCTGCAGTTTTCTGTTCCGTGAAATACTGGTTACCTCGTAGTATATTTTCATTCGCTTCATTTGCTATGTTCATTTTTTCATCACATTTCTCAAATAGGAAATTCGACATTTTCATACTTAGATTATTTCTTATATTCATTATGATATTTCTGTATATTTATCTCATTTCGAAACTTGTATCTCTCTTTTTTTTCCTATATTCATTTCCACCGTCTGTAATCTGAACTGTAATTTATTATTATAATGAACAGTTATACTAGGTTGTTTCTTTGTTTGACCGATCTTGCTTTTATTATCTGTATTTGTCCTTCCACTAATGTACTCCCTACGTTAGTTGACTAATCCACTTCATTTTTCTGCAAGTGCTGTTTTAACTCCCATTTTCCTTCTACGTCTGTCCATCTTAATTAACCCTTGTTTATATTTTATTAACTATGAATCTTTGTCATTCTTTGGTTCAAATTAAAGATGAGAATAGCAACTTTTCGAGGTCAGTTCCCACTCCATTCCCTAGAATAGGATGAAATGGTTAAACTTTGCATATCATCGTCAACGTCTTTTGTGTATTGTCCAATGGCAAAAGACACGAACTATTTAAAATTGAGGAAAGCCATTTATCAAATTCCAGATTTTGATCAACTTTTAATAAAATACCACTTTATATTCGGGTTCAAATATAATCATCTCCATGAATACATCAACATCGTTTTTATATTGCCGTGAAAATCAATCTCATCAAACATGCATCAACTTCGATCATCAGTTAAATTGTATCAGTAAATTGGAGTGAAAAATTATCAGGGTACATCCCTCTCTCTAAACCTCCTATATAAAACATTTAACGACTTTTCCATGTATTGTCCACGGCGAAAATAGAAATAGTTTTCTCTTGTAAATGTCAGTCAACCTTAACTGGTGTTCTTTTGTTTCAGGTTTTGGATTTGTTACATTTCAAAGCGAAGATGTCGTAGATAAAGTTTGTGAAATTCATTTTCACGAGATCAACAACAAAATGGTGAGTATCACATTTCTACTTTTAGTTAATTTTGACTAATCAAATCAAAGGATTCACAGGAAATATCAAAAGCTGAAAAATGCACAAATATCACTCAATCAACACGTAATCTATACTTGATACTTAATTGATATATCATCAATAATTAATGAAAACATAACTAATTGATTGACACTCAATTTATTGAAAAATGTTTCATACACATTCAATACCTTGTGAATTCTTCATAAATAGCCCAATATTATTTTATTGACTGGTTTTTTAATATTACATGAATAATGTTGGATCATTATTGAATTGATAATCAATTAATACTCAATCCATACTTATTACTCGGAGAATACCTGAGTATTAGTCATTTTGATGATTGATGCTTGATTTATAGTTGATCAATATTTCGTTGAGCTTTGGACAAAAGTTCATCAATTATTGATTGTTATCCGATTTTCAATAGTAGATTAATATTCGAATGAGACTAGATAATCACTTGGATTGATACTTTATTAGATTTCAATAAAACTACATTAACACGTAAATACATTATCATTACTTGGATGATACTTGCAATAGATAATGTGTCAATTAATACTCCAATGATACTGGATATATAAGAACTTATATTATTTATTATTGATCAATACTTGAATGAAACTCAATCAATATTTTGTACGTTCTATAAAAATAGGTCATAGGGAATGAACGTAGCTAAGCCCTCACAAAACTACAAGACATTAAATATATTTCATAATTACCTCACAAAAAGATATTGTTGCGGACGTAACAGTGGTAAATACATTTTCAACTTGCAGCGATTACAGGCTAGTAACAGCAAAAATGCTTATAAACACAAAACAGGGACACATAAAATTAATCAAGAAAAATAAGAGCGGCATAGACGAATCAATACTAATTCATCATAAACAGGGATACCAAAGTATAATAGGCAGTTATTTATGGCACCAAATTATAACAAATCATTATTCAATAGACAAAATTATTGAAGAAATGACAAAGGATTTACTACAGGCGAAGAAGTAACCAGACAATATAAAAGGAAAACTTCAAGTAAAATAATTACAGAGACATGAAAATTAATACAAAAAAGATCAGAGCTATCCCAACAAGGGAACACTGGAATATATAGAATTGAACAAAACAACATTTATAAAGACACAAAACACAATATAATGATAATTTAATAAACCAAGCTAGAAAAGAAAATAAAATTCATAAGAAATTATTGAGCAAACGAAACAGTTTACAAACAAACTAGACATACGTATAATTAGAAAAGCAATATGATAATTGGAAGCAAATGGAGACCGTGGTGAAGACAGAATACTACCTGATCTAATAAAGCTAGGAAATGCTAGAAAATGAACCACTTGTTCGTCAGTATGTGGGCAGGATTTAGAAAGTAATATAGCACCCTCGATCAAATACAATCATTACGAAACATCATAGAATAAACATCTGAATATAATAAGGATATAGGTATGGAATTGGTTGGATACAATAAAGTTTCCATTCACTTGAAACATGAGAAAATTTGCCTCCATTAGAGAATTTCAGGATAGACAGCTATAAATGAGAAGAGAAATAAGCGGCAATCCAGGAAACAAAACAATTAGGAAATCGAAATTGAGGACATAAACCTCTTTAAAAGCGTATGAAAAACAAGATTATTTGGAACTGGCTTCCTAGTATATAAAAAATCAAAAAGAAAGGTATGAAATGCATCCCTATATCAGATAGAATATGCACAATAAGGTTGAAAGGGAATAAACGCAATATTAGCATTGTTAAAATGCATGCTCCTACGGAATAAAAGGAAACAGAGGAGAAGGACACAATCTATAAGGAGTTAACAAGGATATACGCAGAATTACCCAAGCATGATATAAAAATAATATTAGAAGATAGCAACGCTAAAGTTGGAAAGGAGGACATATATGTGCCAATAACTGGAAAACATAGCAAACATGAAGTTTCAAACGACAATAGACAAAGATTTATATATTTTGCAATTGTAAACAACATGATAATAAGTAGTACTCAATAACAACGAAAGTAAATCTACAAAAGAACTTGGGTTTTACCTGGTGGCAAAGTAGTCAGCCAAATAGACCATGTTCAGATAGACAAGATACATAGAATTTTCATTACTAAAATAAGAAGTATAAGAGGCGCTGAAATTAGTTCGGGCCACTTCTTAGTAAACATAGAACGTGAAGAAGTTATTACAGTGACCAATAAAAAGAATGCAAACAAATTGGAAAACAAAGGTATTATAGTGAAGTATTAATAGAAACCACAAATAGTAAAAAGTATGAAGAGCAAATAAATCATAATTTAAAGGAATTACAACCCACATGGAGAACAGAAGGAAACTGGAAGCAGATAGAAGAGGTAATAATAGCAACAAATGAAAAGGTATTGCCGTATGAAAGAAAGAGAAGAGGAGTTAAAAACTTGTATGATGATAAGTGTGAGAAATTAGCTGAAGAAAAAGTTAAGACATGTTTTACTAATTAATCAAAACGAGGAAAACAGAAGAAAATACAGAAATAAAAGATATGAAAAGAATTTGCAGACCAATAAAAAGGAACAATGAAAGTAATATTAGATAAATTGACGAGGTATTTCAAAACAAAGGAATCAGATCATTCTACCAAGGAAAAAAAATTGGAGAGGGGATCTGAGGGGAAATAGTTATATTAAAAACGAAGAAGGATTATTAGTAGCTGAAAGCCGAAGAAGTAAAAATCGTAGAGAGGTGGAGGGAATATTTTTAAAAACTGTTGAATGTGGGTGAAAGTCAGATCGAAATAAACACCAAAGAACAGAATACGCAGAACTAAAATGAAGTTATAGAAAGCTCTGCAAAGGAAGAAATAAAACACATAGTGAATGAAATGTGTAACGTAGTATTTACAAACCTATGTAGACGTACATCGACTAAATAACAATACGATGACAGTCTGAGATGCTCGCGGCTGAACTCTAGTGAAGACGGTCGTACGGTCCACAAATATAAATTATCTCAAATTGGCGCTAGATAAATTGTCCCAAGCATCCCCAAGTTGTCCATATAAACCCCCAGCTTACCAAAAGGTTTATTAAGATATTATAGAAGTCTTATTGTACATACAAAAGTAAACTACTCATAGGTCGAATTCAACTATTCAATAATGACAGTATTATTAATATAAAAAGGCTAACGAGAATAATATTCTAGACTGAAATTTAATTATTATATGTTCCTACCGTGGCACTTGCCAATATGCATATAAATACACTTTCAGTTCTGTGGATGGTAGACACTACCTAGATTCCATTAATTTACTAACCGCTAAGGTGAGGAAAGCGTAGTTTAGTCGCTGTAGGTAGAATAATCCAAAAAAAGAAACGACATACCTGGTCGTTGTATTTGAAGCAGGAACTACGCGGTAAGCGGCACAAATCCTTCAATGAAGAGGTTACAAGAGAATTTTCGAGCAATCCAAACAAACAATTCAATCCACCCAAAATCTTTGTAATAATTTCTTGCTAGAGTAACAAATCCCCCAACAGGTTAGCAACCTAGGCTATTAATATTTCATTTTTAGCAAGATGCACACTTCAAAACCACGAGGTACCATTTTCCAGTCACCCTGGAAATCAAAAACTGTCGATGTTGATAACTGTTCGATGGTTATCAGACTAAAAATTCGAATTCTACCTTCAAAACGAACGGTAACTAATGAGAATATGATTAATATATACATTTATCGATAACACTAATCGACAACTCGAGATACGGGCTAGGAAATTTTAACAATTTTGAAATATCTAGAGGTGGAATACTTAACGTTAATTCTTAACGTTACAAATGATAATATTTGTTCGAATCTGGAATTGGAATTTTCAGTTGCCGTTGTTTGGCAATCTATACAGGTCACTGGTACGCAGGATCCAATCCTGGTTTCTTTCTTGTTGGTAAATGGGTAATGGTTGATGTGTACTACACGTACTGGGATCTCCTTCGCCGTTGTAACCAATCCTTTTCCAATTAGTACTCCTCTGCCAACATCTTCGTCGTGGTTTTTTGACTCCATCATAAACGGTGTACCTTCCTTCATGATTCCCTGTAGTCGCGCTACTATCATGGTTTCTCTTCGTGCATGTAGAACGGTATCTTCCTGTACAGCTGCCAACACTGTGCTGCCTTCATATGGATGAAGGGATATCTCCTCGGAACCCACTTTAACTGTTCTGTTTCTAAATTCCAATTGCAAACCATGTAGATTCATTACGTCCATTCCCAGAATCACGTCTTCTTCAATGTTAGCTACGATTACCGTATGCGTGAATTTTTCTACGCTAATTTCCAATTGGATTTGTGTCTTCCCGTGAACGTTGGCATTCTTACCTGTGGCGGTCCGCAGTCGCAGTCTCGTTGGTAGAAGCTTCTTATTAGAGTTTATTATCTCTGGTCATATAATAGTTCTAGTTGCTACAGAGTATATTTCTTGCCATTCACTTCGCCATCTACATATACACTGTCGTTGCGACATCTGAGAGAAACTATCAGTGTGAAAGGGTCTTTGGAATGATCATAGGTCGGTGCTGCCACCTCGTAACCGACCCGTTTTTGTTTTCCTGTGACTGGGGTTATCCAAGCGCTTACACGGAGTGCGTACACGCCCTAGCTCGCCACAATTCCAGCATCTGATCATTCTCGGCTTCTTATCCATCATACTTTTTATAAAACTGATGATGAGGTCAAATCTGTTCTCGCCGCCTTCCTCTCGGATGGTTCTAACTTTGTTATAACCCGAAGCCTTCGTTGCCGCTTCATATTCAAGAGCAGGAGTCAATGTATCGACCAATGTTTTGGGATGGGCTAAACGAAGCGTCCTCTGCATATCGGGGTTACGTAAGCCATCAATGAAGGCCTGTATGCTCAGCCCATATATATATATATATATATATATATATATATATATATATATATATATATTGTGGTTTACTATTTGTGTTTTAAAATCAATAAAATTTTAATTCAATTCGCCCGGTATATTTAAGAAATTATTTTGTTCAATAACGCCACACAGTGCACTTACCTTTATCTCTTCTTATTATTAATTTTTATATGAGAACTCAGCTTCTCAGGATCTGGGTTCATGGGCTTTATATATATATATATATAATAAATCTTGTTATTATTATTTTATATGCGCCAAATATTTGATAATAAAAAAAATTCTGTTAAATTAAATATTTTTTTTATAAATCTCTGTAGTGCGGTCATGTATACTTCATCTCAAGGAAACCTTCAGTGGTGAATGCTGTCTAAACAGTATTGCCAACTTACAAAAGAAAACACTGAATCAAGATTCACAGATATATGATTCTATTTATTTAATAGAAAAGAATTTTTATCCCGTAAAAAATAAAAAAATACATTATTTTTCCTTGCATATGATATATAAAGAAAAGTAAAACTTATCTATGATGGTCTTTCACACAAAATTCATACCAATGAAATTATATTTGATACGTGTACGTATGCAACTTATTATGCGTTTAAGTTCTGTTGGTAATCGTATTCTACATTCAACATTTCAACAAAAACAAATATACAAAATGGACGATTGTGATATGTACATAAGAATATCGGATATAATTCAATACCTAATGTTCCTTTATATATACAAGTAAGTTTTCGTTTAAAAAAAATTTATGAAACACCTTATGTGTTCCACTAATGTTCTATAGAAGAATATTCATTTTGCTTGCCTTTAAGGGAAGTTCTGGAAAATTTCTTGGGAAGCTGGATTCACAGTTCATTTGAATCAATTCGTTACTGAAAGGCCTTTCAGTATTTTCTTCTGGGATTGTGTAAAGGATATTTACACTGTATACATGGAATATTTAATTCAGGAATCGTTTTATAAGGTTAGTTTCACTAGTCTTTTTGGAAGCTAGATTCACAGTTCATTTGTATAACTTCATTACTGAAAAGTCTTTCAGTATTTTCTTCTGGGATTATGTAAAGGATATTTACACTGTATATATCAAATATTTAGTTCAGGAATCGTTTTAGAAGGTTAGTTCCACTATTCACTTTTTAATATTGGTTATAAATTTTACAAGTCTTATAATTATTATGAAAGAAAAATAATGTGTTTCTTTTAGCTTTTCCTAGCACCAACCCTCTATTACTTTTTCATTTCCAAATCAACAACTTTCTTTTCTAAAAAACAAAAAACCTCATTTCTATATCAGCCCTCTGCTTATTGAAATCACATAAATGTTTGCAACCAATCAAAATAACTCATAGTAGTTCATTTAAAAGATTTCATTTTATTATTCAAGATGTTAACTTTTTAATTATAAAACATACTTTTTAACAATTCTAAACAAACAATACCTATATATATCTTTTGCATTTTAATAATTCTTAAAAATTTTCAGCATTTATCGACTTTTCTCTACCCAGCTGACACATACTTCAAACAGATGTCAAATATTTTATAACCCTTATATTTTTATTTGGAATTTCTCCTTTGGATATAATACAAGAAACATTTCTATTGCTTCTAAATAGTTTAATGGTATCTAATAGGAATTTAAGATAATGCATAAAAATTTGACGATTTCTTTTGAAAAGTGGATTCATTCATTTTATAACAAGTGGTGTTTTTTTTTTTAAATTTTTCTCTTAAATAGTTTGAATCCTTATTATATTGGTGTCATGATGTATATGTGTACAAGGTACATTATAAAGTTTAAAGAAATTTTTTTAGTTTAATTTAGTTTAAATTTGACTCTCGAATACTCGAATAGTTTTCCCTTCAATAATTTTATACTCGTTAATATCTCAAATTGTAAGTAATTCGTGTTAGATATATGTATAGTGTGTAGCATTATTTTTCCACATTAATATATATATATATATATATATATATATATATATAAGTAAGTATATAAGTCAACTATTGTTAATAATATATATATATATATATATATATATATATATATATATATATATATATATATATATATATATATATATATATATATAGGTAATTAAGTATAAAACCACGAATATTGGGGTAACGGCAAGTAAATTAAAGAAAACTCTTGTTACTGTTTTTCTTCCAAGCTTTCGGAAACGTTCATTTCCATTATCAAGGATAAGTAAATTGAGATTGTTATAAACTGGTAAATATAATTATATTTGAATTTTTTAAAAAAAAATGTTTCTATCATAAATCATTTTGATATTTTGACAGATTCATGAATGTAAACATTTTCTTTATATGCTAAAATGTTTTTTAAAACAAAAGAAGAAAATAGGTTATATTTGTAATATAGGTTAATAGTTATTAGAATATTTTTCTTCTATTATATAAAATGCAACCTCAAATTACTATAGATGTCATTTTAATAATTTCTTCATAATTACATTTTATTTGAAAGTATTGGAAAAATTAAAATCATTTACCTAAAATAAAATTGTTCCTAAAAATCATCAAATTTTATTTATATAGTTTTAATTATGTATAAGAATTTGAAATTTAGTTATTTTTATTATCAATTGTTAGTAGATAATAAGTCTCTATAAGAGCGATTGTAAGTTACATCGTGAAAGATGTGTTTTACTTGAACATGTAACTGATAATGATCACTTTATGGATTTTGAATCTGTTAATATTTTGGGCATACAACCAAATATCAAAAAAAAACTTTTCTCAGAAATGGCTCATATATTTCAATAACCTATTACAATCAATAAAAAAATGACCATAATAATCTGAGTGATACTTATTATTATCTACTAACAATTGATAATAAAAATAACTGAATTTCAAATTCTTATACATAATTAAAACTATATAAATAAAATTTGATGATTTTTAGAAATAATTTTATTTTAGGTAAATGATTTTAATTTTTTCAATACTTTCAAATAAAATGTAATTAAGAAGAAATTATTGAGATGACATATATAATAATTTGAGGTTGAACTTTATATAATAAAAGAAGAATATTCTAATAACTATTAACCTATATTACAAACATAACCTATTTTCTTCTTTTGTTTTCAAATACATTTTAGCATATAAAAAAATGTTTACTTTTATGAATCTGTCTAAATGTCAAAATGATTTATGATTGAAAAACAATTTTTAAAATAATTTTTTTTTAATTCAAATATAATTATATTTACCAATTTATAACAATCTCAATTTACTTATCCTTGATAATGGACATAAACGTTTCCGAAAGCTTGGAAGAAAAACAGTAAGAAGAGTTTTCTTTAATTAACTTGCCGTTACCCCAATATTCGTGGTTTTATATATATATATATATATATATATATATATACAAAAAAGGAGGATAGTCTTTGCTGACTAGTTAGGAATAAAACTAGTGAATATCGACGCGGAGGCGCATATAACACTCCCGTCTGAAACGTCCGACCCAGGTTGTTGTCTCGAATATTCGAGATCTTCTGATATTACTGACAAAAATGTTGTGTTTGACTATCCTGCTGAATTCTGTTATATTTTCTCATGTTTCATTCAACACCTTTGCTCCCATGTTTCACATCTTTTCTTGGTTGTACCGTACCTAGGACGGCTAATGAGCCAGAATTATGCATGTCTGCGGTTTCCACTCTTTTCAGTAGCCCTTCTCCTATTTGCGTGCAATACACACTAATCTCTTCGTTACTTACGGCTTAATATAAATATTGCATTGATTGCGCGGAAGGGCCTCAAACATATTCATTTCAATCCATTCTGTATTCACATGTTTCACTTTATATTAGATATTCCTCAAAAAAAATTTTTTCATGAAAAGGATAGCATGAGAACGCAGTGCGTTAAAATACAAAATGTTTGCATGCTCTGCAGATGAAATTTCCACATAGCGGTGTATAGTTCGTATCAGTAAAAAGTCATAATAATATATTTATGATATTTTATGGCATGCAAATCATAAATAACGTAATATCAATTTTTATAGCATTCAGTTAATCATATATAATATAATAATTATTTTATATTGTCTAATTTCATACGATTTTTTATTATTTAGTAATACATTTTTAATATGACCTACAATCCAATTTTTCAGATAGATACAATATGGTTCACGCCCAAAAATATTTTCCTAAACCTTTGTAATGTATATAAGTCTAAATGCATAAATTAAAACGGCGCTTACACCTCTTTACACTTTGTTTGCTAGATTATCCTCTATTCGTAAAGCAGTGAATTGAATTTTACTGAGACTTAACAGGAAATAAGATATAATAAGAAAATTATATAGCATCCTGGATAGCGACAGGTAGACGCGTAATTTTCGTCCAAGGAGCTGTAGCTGTAAATGCATTCCACTCTGGTAATAAACACCTAACGAATGCAGTAATCCTTGTCACCGTATTGAACCCGCTTCTAATTAGAAGACGAAAATGCGGATTCACAAGTTAAAAGTGTACTACATCAACTCCAAGCTTAATTGGAATGCATTGGTCGAGTGTTGAATAATTTTGATACGGTTTCTGGTTGTTTTCAGATCAGTCAAAATAAATTTTGAAATACGAAAATGTTTTAATATTTTTTTGGTAACAACGAGTTACGGTACTATAATAATTATGGGCTGCTCAAAGTCGTAACGAGGAGATGCAGTCGAGACGAATGCAAACTTGTGGCTTCGTGTTCGGCTGTACAGAGCGATTGTTAACACGACCTGTGATGATCCCGAAAAAGACAGTATTGAAAAGAAAGACATTTTCATAGAAAAAGATTAAATTGTGTAGATTATATTTTCCAATGTTAATAGCGAGCATCGATCTAATTAAGGTCAGGCGAACACCCAGAAACCACGTTCCTATTAAACGTAAACATCGCGTTCACATACGCGGAAGGTCCTACCTACGGGTGACTGACTTGCATGTTTCCTATAAAAACAAAGTGTAAACTAACCAATGATTCATTCATTACTATTATTTTGAATAAGTTAGAATGTATAAGATATTGTAATCTGTGTTAATTTTAAATATACTAAATCCCAGTGAGTTTTATAAATGTTGTCGTTTATTCAACCCCCGAAGATCGGTTACTAGGGAAGTGCTTTCCCAAAGATATAATACATTTATGGTAGACGTAGTTTATACGAGGGGCACTTACTAAGTAACCACCACATGGCGATCCTGCGAAACAAATGGTAAAATTAATGGTATAATGGTAATCGCCACCACATGGCGATCCTGCAAAGTAAATGGTAAATGGAAATGGTAATGGTATAGAACAAATGGTAATGGTAAACAATCCAGCAAATTAAATGGTAAATGGAAAATTGATGGTAAAATACACATCGCCACTACATGGTAATGGTAAATGGTAAATATTCCTGCAAAACAAATGGTAAGGACAAGTGGAAGTATACAGTTTTCTATCTGAATTTGGGACCTTGGAGGAGAGAAACTATAGGAGGCTCATCAACTAAAAGAGAGGCAAAAGAAACTGGAATGGTCAATAATACTTTTATGGTACAGCAAGACAGTTTTGCGACGCACACATAATGGTTTTATTGTATATCATAACAGTAACTTTTATCTTGACATACGGAATAGAAACCAGAGAAGAAACCAACAAAACGAAAAGCATGCTTAGAGTAGCCGAAATGAAAACGCTCAGGACTATAGTGGGAAAAACAAGAAGGGACCGAGTTAGAAACAATGACATCAGGGAACAATGTGGAGTACAAGACATCGTAAGATGGGGGAGACAAAGATGAAGACATTGGTACGCTCATGTGAGAAGAATGGAGGAGAGCAGACTGCCACGCATCGCACTTGAAGGGAAACCAACAGGGAAAAGAGCACCCGGTAGACCACCTAAGAGATGGAAGGACAGTTGGCAGTCCACCTCCCAGGAAACGATAAAGAGGAACCTTCAAAACTAACAGATCGCAAGATCTTAAATACGAATAAGAAGAAGAAGAAGAGAACTTTTATCTTGAAATTTATTTGGTCACCGAAGAGCGTTGAAAAGGTACATCAACCGAGGCATTGCAGCGAAGCAGACATCAGGAACTCTGACTGTGTAAAAATAATTGTAAGTACTTATGCATTCTATTCTTATGAACGAATCTTATAAATGTCAATAAGTCAATAACGTGGGAAGATTTTGAAGATAAGTTAGGATTAATTGTGGAAAAAGTTAATAAACAGGGAAAAGGGGTTTTGAAAAAGGAAACTCCTACAAATCCTGATGTATATATTGAAGTTATTAATAGTATAATAGCTAAAAATTGGAAAAATTTAAGTTTAGTACAACAAAAGAGTTGTAAAAATTATTCAGATAGGATTAGAGATAAAACTGCTAGGACATTTCAAGCGTTAAATTGTAGTATTAAAATACCTACCTCTATATTCGAGGAAATCGATACTAGTGTATTACAAACAATAAGCAAACATTTGAAAATGACGACAATTATGAATGATTTTTTTAATTTTGCGAGTAAAGGTTTACCGACCGAATTTAACGGTGAAGCAAGCAAATTACAATCATTTTTGGACTCATTACATTTGCTATAAACAAACACGACAGGTAACGAAGAAAATGCTATTCTACTAATTAAGACGAGATTAACGGGAAAAGCCAGAAGTTTGATCACGACGGAAAACTCCATTATAGAAATCAAGAATAAACTAAAAACAGGAATAAGAGGAGACAATCCAAGCCTTCCCTTAGCGAAACTTGGTAAAGTAAGACAAAATGGAAAAGACATAACACAGTACGCAACGGAAATAGAAAAAATAGCAGAGAGACTACAGGCAGCATACGTATCGGAAGGGGTGCCCGAACGACTAGCCGAAAAATATACTAAGGAAGCAACGATTAAGGCAGTAACTAGGAATGCCACAACGGATGCAACCAATACAATAATCGCAGCAGGAAGTTTTGAGACTACGCAAGAAGTACTATCCAAATTAGTTTTGCACATGTAGGATAACAGGAATTTCTTCAAGAAGCCAAACTTTGACTTTAGGAATAATCGTCGGAGAGGAAACAACAGAGGATTTTATAACGGTTATCATTCAGGAAGGACATTTCGACAGTTTAATCAAGGAAATAACTATGGCAGATACGAAAATTTTAATAAGGATAGGAAATGTTATAGTAATGGGAATTACAATAATCGAGTTAACAATAATGTGAGAATATGCAAGATAGAAGATAATATTGAAGGAATGAGCAGACAAATAGCACAGTTAAAGGAGGAAAACTACGAATTAAGGATGGAAAATATACAACTCAAGGAAAAAACATAATTTTTGCAAGGAAACATGACACAGACACAGAAAAATTTTAGAGAGAAGAATTTAATGAAACATGGTATAGTAGACGAAAACGAGAAAGATGAGGAACAACTAGAAAATAAACTAGAAGATGTAATGAAAAAGGTTAACAATACAGTAGATGTTAAAACAGATATTTTGAAATGTAAAAGATTAGGAAACAAAACCAGTAACAAAAATAGGCCTGTACTAATAATGATGAAAGATGTGAATAAGAAAGTAGAAACTTTAGAAGGAACGAATAAATTAAAAGGGACAAAGATATACATTGATGAAGATTACCCAAAAGAAATACTAGAACAGAGAAAACAGCTAATACGATATATGAAACAGGCGAGAGAAAGTGGAGCTAAATCTAAGATAATTGAAAATACATTAATGATTAATGACAACGTGTACAGTTTAAAAGAGCTAGAAGAAAGGAAGAATCGGTTTGAAATACATAAAGGATGGAATAAACCAACATATAAGAAACATAACGAAACTAATTTTGGATAAAATGTTCAGCGATAAAAGTTTTAATTAACTAAGAGTAAAATAAATTGTCTAGAGAAAATGTGAGATTTGATTGATTTGGAAGAATATGATTTTGAAATACAGTATGTCAAAGGTATGGCGAACTACGCAGATAGCATATCGAGAATATCCATAGAAGAACTTAAGGATTTATATATAAATAATTCACATGTCTTGGCAATCACAAGAGCACAAACGCGAAAAGAAAACGCTCAATCAGAAAAGGATCTAAGGATTAACGAAGAAACAAAGGGAGAAAGAATAGAAAAACCTTCAGTAATAAAAGTTTTAAATATAATCTTGAGGCACATAATAACCAATTTTACACTTTGAAAATAACCGTATCCCACTAAGAATGAGCATTCGGATCAAAAATAAATTGAAATTTAGTGAAGCCCTAATTACCGGAATACACAACTTCGACCTAGGACGAACGTTGGTAAAGCTTGAGGAGCTATCGGTAAAAAATGAAGTAAAAAGAATGAAGATATATACAAATGATGATATATTCATAAAGTGCATAGTAGAAGAGTTTATAGAAGTAGGAAACAAAGGTTAAAAAATATTCAAGTATGTATATGCGAAGTACCAAAAACGGTACAGCAAAAAGAAGAGATCCAAAAGATTTTAGAAAGATACCACAACGATCCAATGTTTGGAGGACATGTAGGAAATAATAGATTATTAAAGAAACTAAGAGCAAATTTCAGGTGGAAAAACATGGAGAAAGACGTAAGGAAGTATGCAAAGAATTGCCATAAATGCCAAATGAATAAAGCAAAGCTTAATCATAAGGAAAAATTTGTCATCATAAAACCGTTTGATATTATTTATATGGACACAATAGGTCCGTTTGTAGAAAGTAACAACGGGAATCGTTATTGTATTACAATATTATGCTTACTAACTAAATACGCAGTTATGATACCGGTCAAGAACAAGGAAGCAAACACAATAGCAAAAGCAATATTTTACAATTTTATACCGAATTACGGATTGATGAAGGAGATAAGAACATATCAAGGGACGGAATATAAGAATGAAATAGTGAAGAACTTAGTGGAACTTTTAAAAATAAAACATAATTTTTCAACAGCATACCATCATGAGGCCATAGGCAGTTATGAAAGATTACATAGAACATTTAATGAGTATATAAGAAACTTCATCAAAGATTCTAGGGATAACTGGTGCGAGTTTGTAAAAATGTTTGCATATTGTTATAATACAACACCAAAGACGTATCACGGATACACTCCTTTTGAGTTATTATACGGGAGAAAACCCAATTTACCAGAATTCTTAAATGTAGAAATAGAACCGTGTTACAATATTGAAAGCTTCATTATCCTCGCTATCTCCGTCTTCGGCGAAATTAATAATAATATTATCTACAACACTATCTAAAAGTGGTTCATTGTTCATAAATTGATCTTCAATCTTCTTTAACCTTTGTAAAATTGAAGGTAACATTTCGTTTAGCAACATATTCTTTAAGTGCTTCACAAATACTTTCGATCGGATTTAAGTCCGGGTGATAAGGGGGTGGTAGCCTTAAAACTTGCAATCCATGTCGAATAAACAATTAATCAATATATTAAGTTTTAATTGCGGTTTGTACATTTTTGCAACGTTATAAAGATCCGGTTTTCACTGTAACATATGTTTCTTTCAGAAAGCCAGTTTTTTAATTGTTGTTTAGTCCAAGCAGTAGTAGGTAATTTTTCATTTAGAACATTATGATATGGGACATTATCAATTACCACAACAGCATTTTTTGGTAGGTTTGGAATAAGTTTTTCTTGTACCCACTTCTCATATTTTCCGTACGCCATTTCATTATGATAATCTCGTGTTTTTGACTGGGAGTTCCAAATAATACCAGCATTAGGTACAAAACCATTTTCACTTCCTGCATGCACAATGATGAGCCTATTACCTTTTGAAACGGGTTTTCTTAATCCTTCGTTACTCTTGTCGCTCCATCCTTTAAAGTGCGTGTGACATTAATGAATGTATGTTTCATCCATATAAATATTAGGTTTGTTCTTTTCACTGCACTTGTTTATGTTTCTTAAATATAGTAGGCGTAAATGTCTGATTTCATGACGTTGTATTAACAAACTTCTGTTTTTCATGTTGGTCCATCGAAACTCCAAAGAATGTATTGGTTTCCGCAGAGATACGCGACTTCCTGCGAAGCCATAACTATCTGCAAAGGTTTGGTGTACATTTCTTAACGTGGGTACTTTTTTCTCGGATATGTGATAATTTATTATGCACCTTCTAAGCACAGTTTTGTCGAATTGATCCATACGGATACTGGACGTTCTTTGTTTTTTACTAGGCACATCAGTGCCAGCATTAGATCCTGCCTAGCTCCTTTTTTAATACGGGAAAGCGTTCTTTGGCTAACTTTCGTAGCAGCAGAAACTCGTTCAATGACCTGACAATAAAATAAGGCGACATACATGTTGTATTAAAAGTTTTACTCATGTGTGTTTTTATACAAATAAAATGAGGAAGTAGTTAAATTTGTTTTCAGTCACCGTTCTTTGAAACAAAAATTTTTGTCGCTGTTTTCGGTCATTTAAAAGGAGTATTAAATTCAAACATACTATATTACGTTTCAGTTCATTAGTTGTTTTAAACGATCTTTAGATTTAAGTTCAAACATATTTTAATATGACCAAACCGCAATTGTAACTGAAATCGGAAGATGGTTCAAAACAAATAATAAAACCGAAACGTAATAGATAAAGGTATGAAATGCGTATAATAATTATAATTATAAGCAAAAAACCTATTACATTTAAATAGGCATCTTACACAAAATAAACATGTTCCCTTTTATATACTCCTGTAGATATAAACAGAATAGTTATTCATGCAACAAGTGCATACATTGGTGCTCTTTTTCACGAATGGAAAAATTGCAAAAACCAAAAAATGACTCATTTAGGTTGCTCTAAATGGACTAAAAATGGTATCGATTTGTTTGTCATGATGTCATAAGGGTCCATAAAGTTGACACATGAGTGCATAATAGTATATTATACACCAAGGTGGTGAAGACTATTATTAACAACCAAGCACCAAGCGGAATAAGGTGCGAGGTTTATAAATGTCTTCACCATCGTGGTATATATAAATTTATTTCCACTACTAGCCAAATTTAAGACAAAAATAAAAAAAATGTCGTATAATAATCATGTAGGTATAATTTAATCACACAGCAATAGAATACCATTATTCATATAGTTCATAACCACCAACATTAAGTGCAACGAATTAACGAAACCAATTATACGATCACATCCAAAAATTTCACAAAACGGGGTTTATGTTTTACTTTGAACGTTGAACAATTACAGCGGTAGTGCGTTCACAACACTTGGGTACAAAGTGAGCGTTCATAAAACATTTAACATATGCATCACCATAGAGAAAGATATTATTTGTCTATGTAGGCCAAGGTTAGCTACCAGTTTCTATCAACAGAAGATTTTCAAATTCCACTGGTGATAATGTTGAAGGTAAAAACATTCCTCGATCCTCGTTTTTCTAAAATTAACGGAAAATAAACAACACATTTCAATGTCAAATTTTGATAGTGTCGATCTACAAATCGTTCAAACTGATTTCTCCCTAGGCGTTTACTCCGTTGTCTGACTGACACTGACAATGTTTTCGCTCCTCATCTCACCCATATATTATGAACGCACTCCTTATGTCATCAGAAATTTTTGGTTGAACGTGAATTTCAAACTAATGACAGTTTTATTGAAATAATTTTATCTTGTTAGGTAATTTCAAGCACTAAATATGTTTAACACAATCTCCTGGGTATACAAAATTATGTTGCACTAGTTTTTGTTAAGCTGTTATCCCTGAATTCTTAAAACATTTGAATTTGTCCATTATTGACCTAGGTTAAAAATAGAAAAAATTATTAACCACTAATAGAGAAATTCAACTTCTCAGTTGGCTAGATGACACAATAATTGTCAGCTTCACAGCTAGTAGTGGGAAAAATACTTTTTCTTCAATCGTATAATAATATCTATATACTTTTCGGCAACACAGATTGTAGAAATAACCTATTCTTTTACTAGTAACATAATGAACGCTCATTATTGTACTAGTAACAAAATAATGAGAAACGATAGCGACGTCTTATTATGGGCGTTGTAACCAAGTAGGCAGGAACTGTCATTTAATTTTTATTTAATTTGATGTTTGTCAGTTTTGAAAGTGCATTGTAAAAATGTCTCAAGAAGAAGAATTTCAATGTACACCTCCGGAATTAGTCGAAATAGCTTATACCACTATTGAAACACTAATTCCGACGAAGTCACGAAAAGTATATGATTTTGCTTATGAAAAATTTATAAAATGGTGCAAAGAAAATAGTGTACGAAGATACACAGAAAATGTTATGTTTGCGTATTTTACGTATTTGTCAAGAAAATTTAAAAGTTCGACACTATGGGCACAATATTCAATGATTAAAGCTCAATTAAACATCAAACATAATGTAAACATGCATATTTATACCAAATTAGCTGCATTTTTAAAGCGACAAGGAGAAAATTATACCCCGAAAAAAAAGTATTAACAAAAGACCAATTTGATAAATTTCATCATGATGCACCGAATAATGTTTATTTAGCAACAAAAGTACGTACTTTCTTATTTTTTTAATATTATTACACTCATTAAATGGTTGGCAATAATATCCTTTAGAAGATTAATATTCAAATTAACAACAATTAACGTATTTCGAACTTAAAACGTATATACCTCCATAGCTCAGCGGTAGAGGTTTTGAGTTCCGTCTCGGAGGTCTGCGGTTCGGATCTCAACGCAGGCGGACGTTTTTTTACTTATTTCAACGTTTGTTTTCAGGTTATATTAATATTTGGAGTCACAGGAGCCTGTGGATGCGATGAACTCGTTCATTTGAAGTACGGCGAAATCCAAGATATAGGAAATTTAATTTTAGTAAATATCGCAAACACAAAAAACAAAAAACAACGGTCATTTACTATACTTGGCGATTTTTATTTGAGCTTGGTCAGACAGTATACGGCACTTCGTCCGGATGATACGGATCTGCAGCGATTTTTTATTAAATATCAAAACGGTAAATGTCACCGTGTGGTAATGGGTATACATAAAATTTCAAACGTTCCAAAAGACGTTGCTATGTTTTTCAAATTAACAAATCCTCATGAATATACGGGACATTGCCTTCGTAGGACTTCAGCAACTATTTTAGTTGACAACGGAGGGGACATTACCGCTTTAAAACGACATGGTGGATGGAAATCCACGAGTGTTGCTGAAAGGTACTTACAAGATTCTGTTTCCAGCAAGAAACAAACTGCACAAAAAATACTTCATTGGGAAGAACAACCAAGTACGAGTTCTGGAATCAAGAGAGATTCACATTCAGGAAACCTTTCAAATGACAATATTTCTAACATAATAAATATAGACAAACATCTCACTAATCATAACATGTACACCAATGACAAGATTGTGAATGTCGAAACCGAAAGCGGTAGCAGTGGCCTAAATTTAAATAACTGCAGTATACAAAACTACACCTTCAATATTACACTTAATAAATAGGTAATGCTTATGCAAGCCATAACTGTTTTTTATATATTTGTATTAATAAATATTTGAGATATAAACAATGTATTCAATTTTTTTCTACTTCTGAATTGCATTATCTTTACACTTGAAGAAAAAATAGTATATGTCACTCGGAGCAGAAGACCCATTATATGTTTCGCCCAGTTTGCACAGCCTCGGCTAACGCCTCGGCAGTGCAAGAATCTGGGCTCAACAATAATGATAGCCTTCTACTCCTAGTAACGTAATGTAATATTGTCTCACCCTGACACTTTTTTGAATCGCTCCACAAATAAATATTTTATATACGAAAATCGATTTAAAAAATTTACTATCGACTGTGAATTTGTTAAATAATTAATTTGGTTTAAAGCTTCTATTGCAATAATTAAAACTTACCTTAGTTAATGGAATTGTTGACTTGCCATTGTTCGCCTCTTCGGTCATGAAATTTAAAACGTTCATAATTATTTCACAACACGGCTCACTTAACTTTTTATGAACAACTTTACTTTCTGGAGTCGCCATAACCAGTTAGTATTGCACAACACCGGTAATCACACTTTTCTCTGAACTGTATTGTCGAAACGAAGCTCACGAATTCTGTCAGCGAAGTGAGCTCTTGCAATCCGCATACGTCTTTGCTACGGCGCATCGGACGTTGCCAAACTTCCGGCTGCCAAAATAATTTGCCAACCTGTACATTGAAAATATTTTGTGAACGTACAACTAATAATTTGCCTTATTAAGAACATCTACTTTAGAGATGTGTCGGGATAGCTGTAATCAGTATTTTGTAACATAAACCCGCGAGTACCTGATACAGAAAAGCAGAAGTATCTGTTACTAGTACTCACTGATACAGGTACTGATGTAATCGGTTCCTTTCATGAGTACTTATTATTCTGTAGCTGAGAGAGAGAGAGAGAGAGAGAGAGAGAGAGAGAGAAGTTCGTGAATTTTTGGGCTTGTAATGTTTTTATTTGGGTATATTTTTGTTTGGAGTAAGGCCCTGTTATAGGATTCGTCTCCTCTTCAGGGCTGGTTGGGGGTGTTTTTGTGGGTGGTTTGTGTGCGCGTATTGACTTGGCTTACGATTTGGGTAGGGCTGAAAATTCAGTTTTTTAAAGAAGTGTATGGGAAGTTGAGAAAAAAAGGTGTATGGAAAATTGAAGTTTTGTGGGTGAGTTGTGTTTTTTGCTAGAAATCAACCGGAGAGAGAGGCAGGAACAATCAGCAGCGAAACTGGATGTTTTTGAGCGAACGTGGTTTTAATGGTGTATGGAATGGGAAATTAAGAAGTGTCTGGTAAAGGTAGAAAATGAATCAGACGAACCACGTTGTGTTGCGGGTAGTTAATAGAGCGAGGTGGGTGTTTGAGATTGTTGGAAGATGTCGATGTTTTTGGGATTTTGGTGTCTCCCATGTCTTGGGAATTAATAAGAAGCGATGGAGAAAGTTTTGAGATTTTAGAGTTTATTTTAAATTTGTTGGAAAAGTGACTAGGAGGCATTGAAAGATGTGTGGATGATGTCGGGTGGTGGCGACTGGATTTTCTCGAATTCGAGGCGAGGATTGGGGAGTTTAAAATGACTGGTTAATATGTTGTATGTGTGGGTTGGGTAATAATAATCTTAAAACCAAAAATTTCGTCGAACGTCGTCCCATTTGGCTAGCGAATAAATTCACTATGCTACAGGAAAAAACGTGAAAAACCTGCAGCACCGACGGGATGGGTGGGGCTCGCGGATCAATTTGAATCGCTTTCGCTCCTGATGGGAGTGAAAGCAAAGTGAGCACGCCTGCCTATATTTGTTATAGAGCAGTTTTGTCGATAAATGGGAGGTATTAAATGACGAAGTGTTTCGGCTATGACATCTCTTGAGTTAGGGATGGCATTCATGAGTGTGACGGTGAGTATTTCGATAAGGATTTTGGAGTCGGTTGAGAAGTCGTAAGGAGTTGGTGGCTTTTCGAAGGTGACTGGTGCGGTCTCTTGGGGGGTTTTGGGTGTCGATAGCCTGTGTGGGCAGCGAGGATGGAAGGCGGGGCTAGGACCACCGCAATTCGTGCATTTGGGGGTTTTGGACGTGGGGCAATTCTCGGTTCGGTGGCCAGTTTGGCCGCAGGAAGGGCATATCGGTTTAGACCGACAAGTGTCAGAGGAGTGTCCGGTTTGCGTACAACGACTGCAATATTTGGGGACTGGGGGCGGTGGTTTGTAGTTGGATGGCTCGCACTGATGTGGGAGGCCATGAAATGTAATGCTGGAGGTGAGGACCTGGTGATAATGGTTTTCGGATGTGGTGACGATGCGGAACATCGATGTTGGTTAATTGGTGGCCTTGGCGATGATTCGCCAAGTTTTGAGGAAAGGGATTTGTTGGTCGTGAAGAATTTCTTCGAATTCTTCGAGGCTGACCGAGGCGTCTACGTTTTTGCAAACGAGAGTGTAGGTGGGAATGAGGGTTTTGTTGGCCGGGCGGGGTGGACGTTCGGTGGAGTTCAGAACGTTTATGATGGTGTTGTTATCACCAGTGGAGTTGTGGACTTGTCTCAGAATAGTTGAGACTGACTTAGGGGAGGACGTTTTGAGAAAGGCGGTTCGATTGAAATTCACTTTCAAATAGAGGATGTGGCCGTGAAGGAGTTCGAAGGTGTTGAGGTGAGTGTAGAGGGATTTTTGTGTGACGTATTGTGTAGGGAGATTTCTGAGGTTGAGGGTTTGTATTGGTGTGTTGTTGGTGGTGTGGGTTGTTGTAGGAATGTTGGTAGGTGTAGGTGTTGTGGGTCGGGATTTGGTATTACCGACGAGGGTGAAGCCATCCTCGTCGGAGGCAGTTGGTTGTCGTGTGAGTGTAGGTGTAGGGGATTGGGATCTTACGGAGGAAGCATAGGACCTTCTTGAGGATGTGTATGGGGTTTGTCTATGTTGTGAGGATGTGTATGGGGTTTGTGTGTTATAGTATGTGTTTTGTAGATAGCGTGGTGTTGTGTTTGGTGGGTTCTGAAGGGAAAGTGTTGAGGAGTGGTGGGTTTTGTTGGAAGCGTGTGAGGTGGTACTGGATGTAACCGGTGAGAGAAGAGGGAATTGTGTGTCCAGGGTTCTCTGAGTGTCGTCGAGGAATTTTTGGGTTTCGAGTCTAAATTTTTTGTTTTCGTCTAGTAGTTGTTGGATTTGTTGGATTTCTTGGTCGGTTGGTCTGGAAGGTGTTTTTGCAGATCTACTGCTGCGACGATGTCTGGAGGACGTTTTAGGATTTAGTGTCTATGGAATGGGGTCGAAAGCTAATACCGACAGTGGACTCACTGCCGGAGGGAGTTGCCTCCCTAGTCAAAGGTTTCCTGACTTATTAGCTTTCAGATGCTAATTGTCCTTCCCTCTTCGGATGGTGTGGATTGCTTGTGAGTTGACTGAAATAAAAACAAGATTAACACTGTTTATTATTTTCATAAATAGTAGTTGTTTCGAGAGAAACAATTTACACTTCCAAGTGTAGTGATTGAACTGTCGAACTGAAAAGTTCGGCAGAACATGGGGTTGGTTGTCTTCTGGTGGAGGCGTCCACGTTGACGGCGAAATCGCGGTGAACAGGTTTGAATCAGTGACCCGCTCTTGCTGTATCACCTTCCTCAGGCGATGGACTGGCGCACTGGTTCTATAGCTGTAACTGGTACCTATTAGATACTGGTCAAATAGTGCAAAGTACCACCAACAGCGAAAATGTTTCCTAATTATTAATACTACCAAAACTACCATCTACGGATATTTAGTAAAACTTAACGCCATGTACAAACACATCTCAAGTGACTGTAGAAAGAATAATATTTCCATTCAATAAACAATTAAAGTAATTAAATTTAAATCACAAAAATTATTGGAATCACATAAAATACCATGCCGTTCATTAAATTTCTTCAACTTTTTCTATTTTCAAATGATATTCAGATAGAACATTATTCCAAATAATTCTCAATATATTTACTTCAGATGAAATTTTTATGCATGCGTAGTTATTTTCCAACTAATTCTAAGCTGATCTAAAATATCATTTTATTAGAAAATAAATTTATAAGACTTGTGCTAAATCTTATAAATTTTTTTTCTTGCCAAATGATTTTTTAGATCAGCTTAAAATTAGTTGGAAAATAACTTTGTATATAAAAAATTATAGATTAATTAATGAGTATCGTCCTTATAAATTTATTATTGTGATGATAACTAGTACATACTATCATATGTTTTTACATAATCTTTTAAATACTCTGAATGATTTACTACTCTACCCGAGCAAGTGATATTTGTATCCTTATTTATTACCACTGGTGGTGGTTCTATATTAGTAAGAACCATATTTGGTCTCAATTCCTCACTACTTTGTGCGTTTAGGCTTTACCGTGTGGATTCCATAATAGCTTATTCATTAGAGCAACTAGAATATTCAAATAACTCTTTTCTTTCTTGAACATTATAACTTCTTGATTTAATCAAATCTTTCTTATTTCTTTCTAACTTTGGTCCTTCTAACATTGTTTTATATGACCTAGGCTAATTATTTCTATCTATTACTTTCCTTTTAGGCATAAGACCTCCTTCACTGCTAGGATAATTTTTATTACCACTACACCTTTCCGATGTCACTGTCTCAATGAAGAAATTTTGTGTATAATAGTGTCTTCCGTCCAGCGCATCATGATAGAGAGAGAGAGAGAAAGAGAGAGCAAAGTTGAGATGTGACATGTCGCGAGTGACGAACAGTCACTCTTGATTAACTAAACATTATTTTTCAACACCTCGGTGTGTGAAGTGAGTCTGTTGGGTTCAAATTAATATTGATGGTCCCTAGTGACGCAGGGAAAAACGGCAACAGAGCCTACATGTATGAGGCGTAATAGACTTATTAGTGAATGTCGATGACACAAACATGACACACCCATCTTTATTAAGGTCTCTTTGAAACCATTTATATGTTTCTAATTAACTATTAATAAACATCTTTCACATCTCTCTTTTTGAGTAATCCGTAAACAACGAAAGTATCTTTCAAAGTTATATAAATAGTAACTGCATAAGAAACATCCCAAAAAAGTTGCCGAATTTTTCCTGAAAGGGACATCCACCTATCAATATAATATAATATAAAAAGTTTCACTTGTTATCTCGAACGGATCAATCAAATGAAAAGAAGATAACTTTACAACAAATGCTTTGACAAAGTTTCCTATCTGACACCTTATACAGATTTCATTATTATTTAGACTGTATCGACATTTTTTACGAAAAGTATGCTTATCAATACTTCATAAATGTTACTACTTTCTAAGTAAGGTACAGGTCTACATCTTTTTTTACCGATTTTACAATGGATAAAAGTAGAACTTGTCTCAAATTTTGTAATGCATATGAAATTTCGTATGAAATAGCACTGTAATCGTACATAAGGCTTGCAGTAATTCAAAATTTTTGGAATAATGTAAATATGATCAAATAACGTGCATTCAAAAGCGGTCGAGAAATAGTGAAAAGCTTGCCTCGCTCTGGCTAAAAATCAACGTGGTCCATCAATCTCAATATCGCTTGAGCGAAAGAATTGTTGATATAAAATCTGGAAGAGGTAACTATATCTCACAAAACGATGTATACCTACCATCTTTTTGCCATAAACTCAAGGACCTTTTCGAGCAATAACCGTATTTCCCATATATGGCTCTAGCCGCATAATTTCCATTTTCAAAACTAAATTGACCACTCTAAGGTATACAATTTTGAATGATAGAAGACATGAAAGAAAATTCGCGGTGACTACTGAAGTCACTTACTGCAAATGCTTTTGATAAACGGATTATCAGCTGACGTACGTATTCATTTACAACGTTTAGAAAGTGCTTACTTCGTAGGCTATATTACAATGAATAAAAAATTTCTTTTTTTAGAATTGACTCCCAATAATTCAACTTAAACTTTGATGTCGTTTATTGTTATGATATCAATGTTAATTTAGTTGAGTAAACATTCATTATCATATTATTAAGACACTGAGATAAATGAAAGGATCCTGCTATCTCAATTTAATATATTCAAATGAAATTATATCTGTTGATATATTAAAAATTATGACCTCTACGGTTTTCTGTCATTTTATACTAATTTTATGTTATTTAAATTCATTAGCTATGTATCATAAATTGCAGAACTCGCTATTTCACAAAATGTAAATAGATTAATTGATTACAAATTACTGAAGTATCTATCGAATTTTGAACCAATTTGTTTTTCAGGGTTTAATCACTACTAACAAAAAATAAAAACATCAATTCATCAACTGATTTCATTAATCAATTTGTATTTGTAATTGTGTCTACATTTAAACCTATTACCAATCTAAACGACTGAGCAAGCTTAAAATTCGCAAATTGATTTTGGTGATGTGACTGTTCTGGATATACTATAATAATAATAATGTTTATAATATCAACAAGGATTGAAAACATTGAGGAAGGCACATTAGAACCCGTAGGTTGTGTAGGGGCTACTGCTTCTTGTCTATTTACCTTAATGTACAGTTATATCATAACCAAGTAACAAATTATGAGTATATGAAAGTTCCATATGCATATAGGTACACGATCTATGCAAATAGTAAGTCATAGATTAAACCACAATTATATCAAATGGAAATTGATATATTCCCTTGAACTGTATAGCAATTTGGAACGGATTATTTGCTTCATACAAAATTTATTGGAAAGTGTGTTTATCTAAGCCCTTCAAATATGTTGTTTATATTACAATTGAATTGTCAATGTGAGACACTCAATTAAACACATTAATCCACCCTCAGACCTTTTGTGAAACGGAATTTTTTATCGAGATACGACATTCTCTTAATTATGCTTCAATTATATATTAGATGACAGACGAGTATTTATTGTTCAGTAAACTTTGTGAAACTGTAGAAGAGTTTCAGATAATTATCGAAAATTTTGTTAATTATAAGTAAATAATATTAAAAAAAAAATGATAAAAAAATATAAAAAAGAAATAAAAAAACTAAAAAAAAAGAAAAAAAGAGAAGAAATCAAAAAAAAGAAAAAAAAAGGAAAAAAGGAGAGAAAAAAATGTTATCCCACCCTATAACAGATTAACTTAGTTATATTATAAGAAATGGTTGTTTATAAAAAAAACATATGTATGTATAAAAAAAATATGTATGTAGGTGTATGTATGTATATATATATATATATATATATATATATATATATATATATATATGTGTATATGATTATATTATACTGTATTAGATATAGTACTAACAAAAAATATAGCGCTGGCCAATTAGTCCACGACTAAGGCCACTAACTAAAACACACACACATAAGTGAATTCCAAGAAAATAGTGAGGCAATTGTAACATTACTATTATCAGGATTCCCGCATCCTTCAAAGGAAGACTTTATTGCAAAAAAGTCAGTCATCGATGGGGGTGATTTAAAGTAAGAGTTTTAGATGTTAACTCAGTAGGAGTTACTTATCAATTAAGTGTGATTTTATTAGTTGCACATTTTGGATGTGAACTTGTCTTTCCGTTTTTCGACTTCTCAATAGCCTACTGGTTCTCATATATTTCCCATACATCTGTTAAAATATTTTTCTGATTTTTTTCACTGTATCCAATACAGCTATTTCAAATACTACTGACTAATTTTCTATTGTTCCATGTACCTTTCTGATTTGTTCATTTACTCTTGGATAGCAAATTTTCTTGGTTTTGTTGTTCTTCAATTTGTACTTCTCATTTTTCCTTCCATCACTTTTCCTCTATTCTGTTAGTGCTAAATACTTCAGTCGTACCAAAAGTTAACACTTTGAACAGAGGATTCAAGATTTCCGAGACAAAAAAAGGAAAAGAAGATTCTCTAACCTACTTTTGTATTATGTATGTTACTTTTGGTTTTATGTTTATTATGACAGAATACTTTGTACTGCTCCTGAGTAAGAATATTACCCATTAATTTTGTATATCATTATTCATGGCGTGAAATTATAAAAATCCCAATTGGACAGGCTTATTTCATTAACATGTTTGCATAAAACCCAAAATAAAAAATTAGATACAAAAGTAATAGAATGTTTTGAGATGTACAAAAAACCAAAGTAATATTCTGGCATCAAATCAAAAACCAAAAACCAAAAAAATTTCTGGTAAATTTGTGAATTTTCTTAAATTAAAGTTTTAATGTACGATTTAGAGGAAAATATTAAATACAAAAGTTGTAGAACGATTTAAGGTCTATGAAAAAACTTTGACAGGCCGCCATTTTGTTTTTACTGGGCCGATTTGGCTGATTAACGAACTCGTCCAAGATTTTGGCCTAACCGATTTTTAAAGCGAGTTTGGTTTCTATCCGTCAAAAAATACGCACTCTATCGTGCTTACAAATTCCGTTATAACACATACATATATATAGATATATTATAAAATTTGTAATCCTTTAAATATTTAATATTCTTTAATTGTAATTGCCCTACAATGTGGAGACAACTTATAGTATGATGTCGCAGCGACAATTATTGTACATGAAACTTAAGTACGTATTCTATTTCAATTTTGACAGTAGTTGTCAAAAAAATATGCTCGGCGCCAATAAATATCAATCTAAAGATGAATTTATATACAATCAACCTATTACTTCTATCTCAGGGTGAGATCAAAGTTGTTCAAAATTAATTCTTCAAATTTATTTGTTTTTTCAAAATGTATTTCCAAATTAAACTTTCCTATTATCAAACTCTCGAATAACTGTTAATTCAATATAATAAGAGGCCCTTTAATTATTATTTTATGACATTTACTATTTTACTGTCATTGAAAATCAACCAAATGTCACTGGTTAAATTGAAAATTCTATAAATGTAAAATGATAATTTCAATGAGATTGGATACTAAATGAATACTACCGTGAGTTAGAATCAAATTTATATATTATACTATCAGATACTCAAATTCAACAAAATTATTATTCCCAAAAATACCGTAAAAGAACAACAGTCGTAATCTCTACAAAAACTTAAAATTAGGATACAACTATGTTAGAATTTAACCTAATTAATTATTATTATCAAACGTTCTACTTGTGTAATTTGCACTTGACGTGTATCAATGTCAAATAACGAAATTTCTGCTCAAATTGTCTATTCACTTGATGTTGAAACTGATATATGTATCGATAATTTTGGTATATTTCAAAATTTCGTATATAAATGCATCCAAATTTTCAACTGTATTTAAAAAGGCCTGATATTTCTCGAGAAATAAATTTAAAAACTGGAGTAGACTCACCAAATGGATCAGGAAAACTCGTACTTATTCTAAACGTATTTAGAATTCTGCTAACTTTCTAAATATATACAATTTAGAAAACTGGAGCCACATACACTTTTTACGATGCAATTCTTATCCGAATTATGCACGCACTGGCTTTAACATATGGGTTATTTATCTGATTGTATGATATACAGTTTGTAGAATCTACCAAAAAATTTTTAGACAACTCTAATTCTGATGTTGTCTCTTTAAAGGATAAAAAACTACTGACTAAATTTTTATAAAATAAATAATTCTCCTTTCCGTTGGTTACCGGATTTTCTTGTTTTTTTAAAAAATTACTAATCTATGATTTTCAATAACCAAGTGAGATTTTGAAATTATTTTATTACATTTGTAATGTTGCTAGCAGAGACCTCTATATTTTGCAATTTCAAATATTTTCTCCAAATCCTATTATGTTCTATCTATCATTAGATATATTCTACACAAATGACTTATTATCACGCGGAATTAACATAACAGACCTAATAAATTCCCAATTTTGGTTTCACGGAACATTAGGGCTATTAGAACAAACTACATATTGGCCGCCATGTGACTTAAAAAGGCTAGAGATATTATTAATGATCTTCCAGAAGTTCGTACAAATATTTCATGCTTTGTTAACTACATAAATGTATTCCAAAATGACATTATTTCGTGTATCGAACGGTTTTCAACTATCACAAAGCCTCAGCGTACTTTTGCATACGTTTTACGATACGTAAACAACATTCGACCTTAAAACTAAAACTCTAAGTGATTTAGACCACTGATAACTAATGAGCTTGACAACTCCTTGACTTTTCTGGTTTGTTCCATACAACGTCATCATTTCCCCGAAGACTACTGCAGTCTACTCAACGCCAAGACGAATAAAGAGCAATCATTATTCGAATTGCATAATACGGGTTGGCGGTCGCTTAGACAATTCTACTTTTAATTTGTGGAGGTGAACGTTTCTAAATACTCCTTGAGATGGTAAAACTACTAAAAAAATTGTAGCTTCATATTTATACTAAACGTACGCCACAGTTCCTATTCCTTACCACTTACCACATATGTGAACGGCAGTTTTTCGTCGGTAGAGCAGGTGACTTAAATAATTATTTTGGCTTGACCAATAATTATTAAACATCAGGTACGAAAAGTTGACACAGAACAGAGAAACTAAGATTCCCGAGACAAAATAAGAAAAAGATTTGCTTCTAACCTAACTCAATTACTTTTGTTTTGTATGCTTATTTTTGTTTTTATGTTTATTATGGCAGAATACTTTGTACTGTTTCTGAGTCAAAAAATTACCCATTCATTTTGTGTATCATTATTCAAGACGTCAAATTCTGAACATATAGACGATCCCACAACAAATCATCTCCTCTTTCATATTTGTTGTACCTATATTTATTCGTATGATAACAGGTAGCTCCTCTTCTGACTCTCGCCAAATTACTTAACTGAGTAAACAAATATAGCTTCCCATAATTGAGACTACTTGTAGATGTAGATCGGTTCGCTACTATGTACTACATTGTAGCTTGATATTTATACTAAACGTACACCACACTATTTCTTAACACTTACCACATATGTGAACGGCAGCTTTTCGTCGGTAGAGCAGGTGAGTTTAATAATTATTTTGGCTAGACCAATAATTATTAAACATCAGGTAGGCATCAAATAAAATGCAGCTTCTGTCATTCTGTCGATGATATTAAATATCGAAACAATTGTCAATCTCTTAGAATTTTTAACATTTTTTTTATATAATGTGGAATTATATAGAAACAGTACGTTCCATTTAAAACAATAATATGAGTACATTCCACGAACTAGAGGTCGAGACAGTTAATTTCATTCTTATTAATTATTTACATCGCAAATTTGAATTTTTCCAGCCTATCAGTTTTCAGGTGTGGTGACACCTTCTCGAATAGAAATTCAAAACTACAGTGAAGTAATTTACACTTTTGAAGCTAAAAAATCTCGTGTACTAATTATCTACATCGGTTTTGTACCTAGCATATGGGCGGCGCAGTAGGTTTTTTCGAATTTGTTAATTTAATTTAAAATTCAACTTCATGTGTGAAATCCAACAGAACTCCGGAAAATATTGAAGCTACAAGCTTTTACAAGAAACATCCAATCATTCTCCCCTATAAGAACTACTTACCATTAATCTTGTCATGCTCTAAACGTTCCAGATTCTTACATGCAAGCCCACAAGCTCTTCTCTTTCGATTAGGGACAGATTCTGGCCACTGCAGGCTAGTAAAAAAAACGTCGTACTTGAATGTGTCAGATGTTTCTGATTTAATGCCAGACCTAAACAATACATAACGGGTAATCTGTCTTCATTTCGTATCACACCATCTCATCCATTTTATGTCTCCGGTATAGATTAAGTCGGACTATTCTTACTACCAAGTCATATGTAGCATTGTTTGTTTGCTTTGGTATGAAGGGCCGGCACTCAGTGGTTGCAAGTGACCTTACTTCGGAGTGCTTTATTGCTTGCTAACGACGTTTTGTGTCTAGAAGAGGCAAATGCCATTAACTCCACTCAGACGACGGAACTACGTTTGTTGGCGCAAACAATGAAAACAAGTCATTTCTTAATACTTAGAATAAAGATATCTTAGAAAATCTGGAGTGTACAAATTGGCAATTCATTGCACCATCATCTCTTCATTTATGAGGGATATGGGAATCTGGTGTAAAGTCTACTAAGCACCACTTAAAACGTGTGATGTGTTTTATACAGCTCTTACTTTAGAGGGGTTTGTGACTATATTGTGACAAGTAGAAGTCTGTTTCAACTCCCGACCACTTTATACATTATCGAATGATCCAAAAAATATGGACTCCTGCCTAGTTCCTAATAGGAGAACCATTGACGACGATCCCTGAACCAAGTCTTCTTAATATCAAGTGAAACAACTCTCACGTTTTCAAAGAAAATAACAAATTGTCCAACACTTCTGGTCAAGGTGGACCACAGAATATATTTCACACCTTCAGACCAGGGTCAAATGGATGGTAAATTATCCTCAACTGCTTCAGGTATCCATGTTGGTCATAGTAAAAAAGAGGGCATTCCACCACTCAAATAGGAACTAGGACGAAATCTCTAGATCCGTCCAGGCATTGATACTATCATACGTTCCGTAACCATTAGAACTGCAACAACGAAGCTGAAGCCTGCTGTAATCAAGATATGCGTTTTACCCAACCAAGTTAATTTATTTTTTAACCCTAAAGTGTTTCAAGGCAGTGACCTATATTAGTGCGAATACTTCAATTGTACGAAAAAATGACCGAAAACAGAGAAACTAAGATTCCCGAGACAAAATAAGAAAAATAATATTTGCTTCTAACCTAACTCAATTACTTTTCTTTTGTATGTTATTTTTGTTTTTATGTTTATTATGGCAGAATACTTTGTACTTTTCCTGAGTAAAAATAATACCCATTCATTTTGTGTATCATTATTCAAGATGTGAAATTATGAAAATATAGACGATCCCACAACAAACCTCTTTCATATTTGTTGTATCTATTTTTATTCGTATGATGAACAGGTAGCTCCTCTTCTCACTCTTGCCAAATCGCTTAACTGAGTAAACAAATATAGCTTCCCATAATTGAGACTACTTGTAGATGTAGATCGGTTCGCTACTCTTGAAAGATGCCTGGCAATGCATTATTATCTCCAATACAAAACAAATTCCTTACTGGTTATAGTTACTGGTAGGTTTATAATGTGAAATCTTATAACATAACATCAGGTAATAACACGCTACTTCTTACACATCATTCATTTACCCTCGATTAAGATCTCAAGATACGTGGAATGGAATTTTCCACGACTTCGGGAAATGATCTGGCTTGTGAATTTACAAGAGGTTCTCCATAATAATAAGAAGGAAACTGGCGAGAAAAAGACATTTTGTGTTACATAGCAATTTCGCCATCTAAAAAACTCCATTAATCTTTACGGAACTATTCACTACAAAACTGAACGAAAGAATGTTTAATATTATCAAAAAACCATTATTTTCCTTTGCAACAAGAAATATCCAATAAACTACAAAATATATCCAATTTCCGTCGTCCTTACATATTGATGGAACCTTTCACCCTGGTTCTCTCTGACAGCGTTGAAATTTATAGAGATCAATGTTCCTCACATAAAAACAAGTAGCTTAAGAATTATTTCATATCATAATATTTCAAAACGGTGGCATGCAAATAGGGATTAGGTGGTGTTTGTTTTTAGAAAGAGTTTCACTCATCGCTCGAAGCTTTCAAACGGAAAAAGTAAATAGGAAAAGAGATCAAGCTACTAAAGTGAAGATTAAAAATTCATAAAGCGATTCCGTGAAAATTGTATGAGGCTATAAATGGCTCATTAAGCTAATTGCTCCCAAGTCAGCCGTCGTGATATTGGAATAACAAATTTGTGCAAATATTTAATATATTCACATTATTATCACCAACAAACTTCACAAAAAATATATTAATGCAAATGTGTGTTTTGGTCTGATAATTGTATAGCTTTATTAATGACGCAACAGTAACAAACAAAACTTTTGAATAAAGAAGATGGGGGATTTGTGGTTAATATATACAGTGCGTTGGAATAATTAGATGATCTTCTATTTGTTGTTGAAATTTTTTTACCTATTCACCGATTTATAGAGGGTGCACCACTAGTGGGACAAAGTTTAATATAGAATTGTAGACATTTGTAAAATTCACATTTCAAAATTATTTTCCTTTGTACTGGGTGTTCCCTATCACCAGGGTGAACCAAACATACCTTTTTTTGAATGAGACACACTATATATTATTTCAGATTCAGATGGGGCTCACCTCCCCCATACTTACAATATAGTGTTTCATATAAGTATATAGGGTATTTCAGAAGTTATGCCCTATTTTACGTGAAAATCATTGCGAGATCAATGTCTCGTATATTTCAAAAGGAACAATTTGACATCAATATATTGCAGAGATAACATTTTTGTATTGGTCTAGTTTCATGACACAGTGCCATTTTCTGGATATTACAATGTCTGAATACAGGGCGAGCCAAGAGTAGAACAGATGAATTTCTCAATTTTTTTCAAATGAATCACCCTGCATTTCATTTCAAAAAGTGAAAAGACACCTTATATGCTTCAATTTTTATCAGGCATTCTCTATACCTAAAATCATTAATTTCTGAAATATTGTCAATTTAATAACAAAAAGGTTTTTAAAAATCGTTTAATTGTAACAAGTTAGCTATGGAATAATGACAAGTATTGATTTGTAGCATGTCATTCAACAAAACTTTTAAAATTATATATCAATTTGTATTTGTATTTCTCCTGTTGAAGAATTGACAGACATTATGATAATAATATTTATTCACCATGTAAATTCACAATTACAAATTATATACATACATAAAAATCTCATAAAATTTAGAAAAACCACAGGCGGGCAAGCCCTCGTGCGTGGCATAGAATAAAATATAAGTATTTCTATAAATCTTGAACATTACCCGAACCAAATTAAAATTGCATTATTAAGTTTGATTGAAACTCTAATAATGGTGATAATTTTAAAACATTTACACAATTATATAAAACAACTAAACAACTATGTAAGTGAATAAATAAATGAACCCTAAGGTATCCGAGAGGTGTGGATACACCTGTTTCGGCAAAACATAATCAAAAATACATGTTAAAGCAAATACACTGAATTTGACAGTATTGCATCTTATTGAATAGTGAATAAAACAAATAGAAGAAAATTAGGACCAAAGTAAATATATGTACATATGGACAAAATTAGATTTTGGTTTGGGTATTGGGAGAATGTAGTAGGAATTGTTTATTACCAATAACAATTTACCAAGAGCGATATTCTGAACGAAGACAATCCACAAAGCGTTGGAACGGTTGATGGATCGTTTCAATCGTACAGGTTCAGTACTTTATGAAAAAAATGAAAGGGCAAAAACTGCAATTACTGAGGAAAATGAATTTAATTGTATGCTGGTTGTTGCGGACAATCCTCATGTTAGGACTCGTGAAATTTCTCGCAAACAGGATATCAGTGCGTTACACTCCATCCTAAGAATACTGCAGAGAAACAAGATGCATCCATACCGCATTCAGTTATGTCAAGAGCTAATCGACGATGACTTTTCGCGAAGAGTTGCTTTTTGCGAGTGGGTTCAACAATAAATACATAATCAGATCGATTTCTTTGACTTTGTCCTTTTTGTAGATGAAGCAACGTTTCATAAGAATGGTACCATGAGTGGACATTACTATTCCTCAAATAATCCCTATCTTACATCAACTCAAAGTCAAACTAGATGGTCTCTGAATGTTAGGAGTTGTATAATTGGGGACCACGTAATTGGACCACATTTTTCCGATGGAAGAGTAATTGGTCTAGTTTATTTGGACTTTCTAGAAAATCATTTACCATTACTGTTGGATAATGTTCCGCTCAACATTCTCCAAATAACACGACGGAGATCCGGTAATTCACACTGCTTCAATTTACAATTATCTGAATACCCATTTTTTTGACAGATGGGTAGGAAGGGGAAGATCCATTGCATGACCACATCGATTTTTTCATGTGTGGTTATGTCAAAAACCTTGTTTACCATGTACAGCCAACCACACAGAACGATTATGAAAAAAAGAATACGAGAAGCATTTCACAGTATTAATGTAGAAACGTTGAAGATCGACTGCAATGTTGTATTGACGTTTTGGGTGATCAGTTAGTAGAAGAATCAATTATCTATCAATTTACAGTTCACTTTCGATTGATGATTTGTTATTTTGGTAGAAGAATTTGTCTTACTGTAATTTTTCTATATCTTACTTCCTTCAATAAATTATTTTTTCAACTAGTTGTTATTAAATTGTCAATATCTCAGAAATTAATTATTTTAGTTATAGGGAATGCCTGTTAAAAATAAAAGCTTATAAGGTGCCTTTTCACTTTTTGAAATGAAATACAGGGTGATTCATTTGAAAAAATAGAGAAAATCATCTGTTCTACTCTTGGCTCGCATTGTTTTCAGATGTAATCTTCCAAAAATGGCACTGTGTCATGAAACTAGATCAGTATAAAAATGTTATGTCTGCATATGTCTGTATAGTCCAAATAAAACAATGTCAAATTGTTTCATTTGGACTATACAAGGCGTTGAACTCACAATGATTTTCACGTAAAATTGGGCATCTTTTCTGGAATGCCCTATATTCTTATATGAAACCCTACATTATAATTATGGGGAAGGTATACCCAATCTGAATCTGAAATAATATATAGGGTGTCTTATTCAAAAAAGGTATGTTTGTTTCACCATGGTGATAGGGAACACCCCGTACAAATGAAAATAATTTTGAAATATGAAGTTTACAGATGTCTACAATTTTTGTATGTAACTTTATTCCATATCTTCTATAATAACGGATATATCGAACTTTGTCACACTAATGGCCCACCCTATTTATTTCAAAGTGAACTCTCTTGGACATAATATACTTGTGTGCCAGTGTTGATCAATACTGATATACTTTTTCATATAGTCTGAGCTCTTCCAGCGATGCGCTCTTCATTGACTCAATTGTATCAAAACAATATCCCCTTATGAGTCTTTCTACATTTTGAACGAGAGAAAAATCGTGATGCAAACAGTGTGATGACAAAAACAAATTTTATGCAAGGTGGACGAACAATAAATTGATCTTCCCAGATATTTAGAACCTAGTGGAGTTCTCTGTAAGGTCAGCTGGCGCAGTAATCTCAACATCTGATTACAAATGTGCCCACGAAAAAATATCGTGCAGCAATAGATTAAGTGATTTTCATTTACTGTTTCACGCGAATATCGATACTTGGTTGTGCATTATCCAGTTGGAGACTCATACCCTAGTGAATGGATAATCATATAGTGGACAACTTCATTTGATGATTTAAAAAAAGTTCCCTATTGGAATTTCTGTCAAGATAACTTGATGTGTTTTTCAATTCTAGCCAAAACATGATAATTTAATGGTTCAATAGTGTATTAAACTTCATTCCCAAGGAGGTTGTTAATACTACACTTTATGATTGGCTATAATTTCGAAATAATGTTCACAAATGGTTTCTTTAAAATAAGAGAAGCTCAATCTAATGTACATATAGCCCAGAGCGTTTATCATCGAATAGTGATAGATATGCCGACTCTATATATTTAGATTTAGACCATACGGGTAACACCTCATGAAAAACACATTGTAGATAACTAGGATTGTTAATGAGTATATTATCAATAATGATGATAATATTTTTAGTAATTGAACAAATCTTCTGATATTATTGCTTCATTCATTTGAGACGCGCGTATGAAATGATGTTACCGGTGTAGCTGCATCTACCAGGGAAATTTGATAAAATATTTTCTATCAATTCCTATAACAACTTCCATGTAGAGGTTTTGGATGGCAGGAGCCGAAAAAAATTATTATGTAAACACAGACTCATGAATAATACCAAGAAAAAATGTGTAACAATATTCAATAGCTCAAAAACAAATCTCTATTTTCAGATAACCATCTCGTAGCTTCCTTCTTGTAATACATCACTATAAAAACCATGTGTGATTATTTACTATCTGTGATAATAACAGGCAAATGAAGCGAAAATAAATGGTTTCAAAGATTAAAACTAACTTTTCCGCATCTATGGCCCTGAACAATATTCTATCATAAAATTGTTACTTGTATATACTTCGGTGGTTGTGTCGTGCTAACAAACCAAAATTTCTCCAAAAATAACCAAAAATTTAGTATATCTGGATATATAGGACCCACTGTACTCATTCTAGTCAACTGAAAATCAATAGGGTACATCTGTGAGACACCTTGAACAATATTCAATCATAAAATTGATCAATCGAATACTCTCTGGAGGCTGTATCATGCTAACAAACTGAAAATTCTCCCAAAAAGACCAAAATTTGGTACTTCAAGAACCATAGCATCCGTTGTACTGGCTTCAGTGAGCTGAATATCAATAGGGTTCATCTTTGAGACGCTTTGAATATTATCCAATCATAAAATTGGTCACTTGTATATACTCCGGAGACTGTATCGTGCTAACAAACTGAAACTTCTCCAAAGATAGCAAAATTTGTTGCTATTTGGGATAAAGATCATTTCCCGTGATATTTTAGTATAAAAATTGCCATTTTTGACTGTCTGATCAATGTAGCAGCTCTCAAAAGGGCTTTGGGGTTAGTTACCAATATTTTATTAAGCTCCATGTTTTATTCCAAACTTTTTTATTGTAAAAATTGAAAGTTCGTCAATATAGTGCCCACTTAGTTGACAGTATTACTCTGATTTTGAGCTCGTCCCGAACCAAGGAACCTGAACCTCTTGAAGAGTAACTATTTATCATACTACAGGTATTCTAATGAAATACAACTTTTACTCGGAACATTTTCTCCTATTTGTCTCTAGAGTAATAAAGAGAAGAATATTTATGATCCCCCTAATAAAGTAGCCTCTGATAAACTAATATTTTTATTAATGAAGCTTACGTGTTTTACTTTTCCGCCCAACCTATCTAATATGCGCGAAAAGTATTGGTTTACCCCAAAAAAAGTTGGAATTTTGAATGTTATATTTAGGCCGGTCCCAGACACTACGTGTATCTGGCAAATAGGCCAATATTTTTCATTGGCACGAATGTTTTCTTGATCTCCCACAAGGTGCCGTAGTATAGCAAAGATTTGACTTTGAAAACATTTGGCGAATATTCGCGCAGAAAGACATGGATTTTCAGTGGCGTGTGGCATTTTTGTTTTTATGCAATTACTTTAGTTAATTTAGTTCAGTTTAAAGATTGCTGCCCCTGCTAGTTGTCTTATTTTAGGCAGTGCTTCACTACTTAAAAGAATAAAACAGAAGAATCGTAAAAAGAGGAGATGGTGGATGGTGTCTTCAAATAGAAGTCGTTCTAGGTAGGTATTTATGACTAGATATTTGTTTAAATTTGAGACAGTAACGTCACGGTCTGGAATCCTTGGATTGCAAATCACAGGTTTATTTTCGAACAACCCCAAAAACTCCAACGTTAATTCATTCGTCCACTCCGTTTTGTAGAAACGAACCTTTCGTCACGGCGGCACTGCGTAAAATAATACGTGTACTGTAAATCACCGCTAAATTGGAACAAAAAACTATCCGCATACCTCTTCTACCATGCCGAAGCGTGTGGAAGCATTGCCGAAGGTACACGTAGTTTACTATGCTGCACTACGGCTTCCTTTACTACTAGTTTACCGACCAGCGCCGGGAAAATGACGAAGGACGAATATTTTCAAAAGTTAACTTCCCACACGCTACGCGAATAAGTCTGAATAGCAAATGTTTGTCAAATTCACGTAGTGTCTGGGACCGGCCTTACGTTTTCTAACAACAATAACACGAAAAAACGGTTTTTAGAAAAAAAATCCTTTGTGTATTTCGTCGTCGTCGTCGTCGTTGTCGTTGTCGTCGGCCACTTTTTCTTACATGTCTTGTTAGCACGATACAGCCTCCGGAGTGCTATAAGTCATCAATTTTATGATATAATATTGTTAAGGACATGTCACAGATGAACCCTACTGCTTTTCAGCTCACCAGAGCCAGTACAACGGGTGCTATGGTATTTGAAGTACGCCATTCTGTAATTTTTTGAGAAATTTCAGTTTGTTAGCACGATACAGCCTCCAGATTTCAACAAGTCACCAATTTTATCATTGAATATTATTCAGGATATATCACTGATGAACCCTATTGATTTTCAGATCACCAGAGCCAGTACAACGGGTGCTATGGTATTTGAAGTACGACTTTTTGTCATTTTTTGAGAAATTTCAGATTGTTAGCACGATACAGCCTCTGGAGTTCTACAAGTAACCAATTTTATGATTGAATATCATTCAGGATAACACACAGATGAACCCTATTGATTTCAGCTCACCAGAGCCAGTACAACAGGTGCTACAGTACTTTAAGTACGATATTTTTGTCATTTTTGGAGAAGTTTCAGTTTGTTAGCACAATACAGCCTCCGGAGTATTTACAAGTGACCAATTTTATAATTGGATACTATTCAGTGCGTGTCAAAGAAAAACCCTATTGATATTTAGCTCACTAAAGCCAGTACAACAGGTGCTATGGTACTTGGAGTACCAAATTTTTGTAATTTTTGGGGAATTTTCAGTATGTTAGCACGATACAGCCTCCATAGAGAATACGATTGATCAATTTCATGATTGAATATTGTTCAAGGTGTCTCACAGATGTACCCTACTGATTTTCAGTTAGCTAGAGCGAGTATAGCGGGTCCTATAAATCCAGATATACTGAATTTTTGGTTATTTTTGGTGAAATATCGTTTTGTTAGCACGATACATCCCCTGAAGTGTATACAAGTAACAATTTTATGATAGAATATTGTTCAGTGCCACAGATGCGGAAAAGTTAGTTTTAATATTTAAAACCGTTTATTTTTACTTCTTATTGTTGTCCAAAGTCTTATAGTGAAGTGTCTTCTAAAACTGAAAACCTGCTTAGAATACTGTAGCACATATTTCCAGTAACAATCTCATTTTTATATTTTCCAATTATTATGAATCTTTTAATGAAAGATATTTTTTTATTTTCAGGTGGAATGCAAGAAAGCACAGCCAAAAGAAGTAATGCTTCCCGCTAACTTGGCCAAAACCCGTGCGGCCGGCCGGGGAGCCTACGGTGAGTTACTAATGCTCAACCCTGGCCCTGTAACAGCGACATCTAACGCGACATCGTTATCCGCTCTCCGTTATGCACCTTACCCAATTCCTATGAACACCACACCCACAATTCCTCTGACTGCAATCGCTGTTGCACCAGCTCCTCTCCATTATTCATTATATGACGTAGCGGGCTGTAAAAGATTATTTGCGCCTGTTAGGCCGTTAACTGCGGCACGGGCAGGTCCCACCCTGGCATATTCCGTAAGTGATTTGCTGGGAGTACAAGGGCTTGAAATTCCGACTACCGTCTATACAAATACGTTGCCAGCAGGACTAGGGTTGTAATTTTTTTTTTGATTGAAGGGAATATAATTACTTATTTTCATAAATATCATACAAATATCGATAGCGCAAATTAGTTCACAACATATTAGTTATGCCTGTATCAATTAGAGTTTTGTATAACAACCAACAATATTATTCAGCGTTTTGGTATTTCAATCTAATTACAAATTGTAGGGAATAAAATTTTTTAAATTGGTAATGATGTTTGTAAAACAAAACGCACATTATATGAACCACTCTATTAGTAACAAAAGTGAGGGGCATGTACCATGATTTGGTTGAATATTGGTGCCAACTGTGCAACAATAGACCTCTTCGCTGGAAGACTTCTTGGAGTATACAGTAGAATTATTGGATCTTTACCCGCGCGTCTTTAATATCTAATAATATAACCGACAAATGTCAAATTATTTTGTTCTGTTCTTCACTATTAATAGAAAGAGATACCACTTAATAATTATGTCGGTTATGTTATCAGATATTAATTACTCACGGGTAAAGAATCAATAATTGAGCTATAAATATGTAATATTTGTGTGCTGGGTACATTTTCAAATAAAACATGTTAAAACGTGTCTATATATGGTAAGAATATATACACTGTGTTATTTGTAAAATGTGATATAGGAAAACATGTGTGATATTCAGAATAATAAGCTGCTATCTTTCTTACCAAGTTGAATTTAAAAAAACCATTAACAAATTTGACAAGATCGTGAAAAAATTAAGCTAAAAACATATAAAAATATATTTTAAGTATAACAAAACGCCTCTGAATCGTATAGGTTAAGGAACTTGTCTTAGAATTTTTTGTTGTACAAACACTCTGGTTCAAGTTCCGATGATTTAATTTTCTTTTAATTTCATTGCATTTATCAGTTTATTTCAAAAAAAAATTTTTAAATAATATTTCATATAAAACAACTTTATTGGTTTACTGAATTTATTTATGTGATCAAATGTTCAAATTGCTTTCCACATTCGCCGCTAAACATTGTCCCAAACGATGGTAAAAGTTCCGCTGTAAATAATTTATTACATTTCTATTAATGTTCCTGCATCCATTAATAATAATATTCTTCATTTCAGCCTCTGTTTCGGGTTCATATTATTGAACTTTATTTTTTAGAATACCAATAAAAAATTGGAAGGTGCTAAATCTGGAGAGCTCGCAGGAGAATTTATTACACCTCAACGACATATTCACACGTAGGTACCTGGAAAAAAGTCTTCTCGCACTTCCTCACTGAAGTGAGCCGGGCAGCCATCATACTGATACCATATTGCTAAATTTCTGGTGCAGCATTTGCTATTTCATTTTGTAGTAGTTCCAAATATTCTTGGCTATTAAAATTGTGCCCAATTATTTTATTAAAAAATATACCGGCCCATACGTTTACTTTTCTCTTATATTGGGACACATTTATTTTATGGGGGTTAACTGTATGCCAATATCTATGATTCGGCTCGTTAGATTTTTCTAAACAAAACGACATTTATCCGTGAAGCAGAAGAATCTCAAAAAATTGATATTTTGATTGGCTTTATCAACAATTAGTTAACAACAAAACTTGTCTCTTATCTAATGGTGGTTTTGGGTTTTCAATAAAAGCAAGCAAAATGGACAGGTCAACCTCTATCATTGTGGCTTTCTTCCATCGCCGGTGTTCAGGTTTCAGGCGCAATGTAGTTTAGAATTTTTTAATAATTTGATGTACCTTTTGATGAGGGATATCGGTTTGATTATTAGATAAATCAATCAGTAATTGTTTGATATCGCGACTACTGTGGCCATCATAATACATTCGTACCATTTGTACGGTTTCTTCATGAATAAGCATTTTTATTAACAATGACCTGGAAATTGAATAAATATTGCTACTGGTAACATATGTTCGAATCTGGTATTAGAATTGTCAGTGGTCGTTGTTTGACAAACTATTGCCGTTACTGGTACGCAGGATCTAATCCTGGTTTCTTTCTCGATGGTAATCGTTCACGTTTATCACACGTACTGGGATCTCCTTGGTCGACATAACCAATCCTTTTCCAATTAGTACTCCTTTGCCAACTTCTTCGTCGTGGTTCCTTGGCTCCATCATAACCGGTGTACCTTCTTCCATGATTCCCTATAACCGCGCTACTATCATAGTTTCGCTTCGTGCAGGTAGAACGGTATCTTCCTGTACAGCTGCCAACATCGTGCTGCCTTTATATGGATGAAAGAATACCCCGTCGGAACCCATTTTTCTGGTTCTGTTTCTAAAGTCCAACTGGAAATCATATAGGTTCATTACGTTCATTTCCAGAATCACGTCTTCTTCAATGTCAGCTACGATTACCGTATGCGTGAATCTTTCTGCGCCAATTCCCAATTGGATTTGTGGCTCCACGTGAACGTTGGCACTCTCACCTATGGCAGTCCACAGTCACAGTCTCGTTGGTAAAAGCTTCTTTTTGGAGTTTATTATCTATCTCTGGTCGTATAATGGTTCTAGTTGCTCCACTGTCTACCAGCAGAGTATATCTTTTGCCATTCACTTCGCCATCTACATATACACTGTCGTTGCGAAAGCTGAGAGAAGCAATCAGTATGAGAGGGACGATAATGGATTGATGCTGCCCCCTCGTAGCCGACCTGTTCTAGATTTTCTGTGACTGGGGTTCTTCGTTTGTAGGAGTCCTGGGGCGCTCACACGAACTGCGTACATGCCCTATCTCGCCACAATTCCAGCATCTAATCTTTCTCTGCTTCTTATCTATCATACTTTTCATGAAACTGATGACCTGGTCAAATCGGTCCTCGTCACCTTCTTCCCGAATGGTTCTGACTTTTTTATAACCCCAAGCCTTGATTGCTGCTTCATATTCCAGAGCAACCGTAAATGCATCAACTAATGTTTTGGTATGGGCTAAACGAAGCGTCCTCTGCATATCGGGGTCACGTAAGCCATCAATAAAGGCCTGGATGCCCAGACCGTGTTCTCTGGTGCTAATGGATAAGCAAATCATCACATTTATGCTTTCGGTTCTTCAGCTGGGATTGGTATAAATGTTCTAGATGTGCGTGGCCGTATCGCATGTCCAACCTTTTCTTCAGCTGCTCGAAATCATCCGTTTCTTCAAGAGGTATCTTCTGAAGTACATCTAAAGAATCTCCCCGATGCGTGATGGTTAAGTTCCCTTCCTTCTCCTTATCGGACCAATTGTTGACTGTAACGGCTGCTTCAAGCTATTTTACATAATTGGTCCACGACATTTTTTTATCCAACGTTGGGGTCTTGACTGGGGTAAATATGCCAACATCTTCTAACTTAGGGTGTGTTTCTGCCTTGCAAGGTTTCGTTTGCTCGGTCTTCTTTTCTTCCATTGGCGTATCTTGAGTTCTTATATCTGTCATATTTCTTTCTAACTCCTTGATTTTCTCGTCCATCGTTGTCATATTATTATCAATTTTCTCCTCCATCGTTGACATCTTATTCTCGATGTCAGATTTTAGAGACGAAATTGCATTTTATACATTAGCGGCAATGTCGTTTTTCATTGATAAGATATCGGCAGATATATCGTTCTTCATAGAATAAATATCGTTCTTTATAGCAGAAAACTCGCTTTTCACATTCGTTAAAATCTTCTTTTTCATGGCAGAAATATTCTCGTCCATGTTACCAGAAATGTCATTCTTCATAGTAGAAATATCGTTCTTCATATCAGAAAAATCGTTCTTGACGAAATTAAGGTGGAAGCCTCGTCATTAAATAAAACCGTTTCTAGATCAAAGCAGTCATTTTCTAGGGCCACTTTAAGTCTTTCTAATCATTCACTTTTCTTACCGGACGTTTCCAGTTCACGATTTTCCAATTATGCTCTTAGTTCCGTCACTTTCAGGTAACATAGTCTCTTTGTCATTGTTACGCAGATATTTGTTTATATTATTCCACCTGACAATTGTCAATAATGATAATGAGATTAATAACGTACTAGATTTTACTTGGATTTAAATTAATACTTAATTGTTTGTACATTTGATCAAATTATTAAATTTGGAAAACTCATAAAGTTGTTTTATTCTAAATATCATTTAAAATTAAACTTCTTTTTAGAAAAAAAATTGATAAATGGAACAAAATTGAAAATACAAAAAATTAAATCATCCAGACTTGACCAGAGTGTTTGCTCAACAAAACATTTGAAGACATATACTCTACCATAACTTTTAATACACGAACACCGTTTTAGAATAAATATTCGCTTCTTGCTCAAATTTAAATCAACTTTGACAAATTAAACAGGTTTCTTGCTTAATTTTTTCACGATCTCTTCAAATTTATTAATAGTTTTTTTTTAATTCAATTTGTAAGAAGGATACCTTGTCATTCTGAATTTAACAAGTGTTTGCCTTTCTTTGTCACATTGTGCAAATAACACTGTGTATAGGAGTATTATTTAAATATGCCCCAAACGTCATAATTTTTTAGTTATAACCCTAATTTTGAATAATGTCAAAAGTACAGTTTATTTTTAGCACACATTTTCTGAGTAGTTATATTTTATTTTAATTTGTATATATGTGATTATTTCGGTGGTCAGAGCTATTTAAGAAGAAATATAGGATTGAAAATTCACATGGTTGGTTGGTTGGTTGAAAATAAAATGATACACGTATATATAAAACGGAATCTGAAAAGATAAAATCAAATTTTATTGTGGATTATATGCCTCCCACTATATCGTCACAAATCTATTACTTATTGTATCTAGAAACCCAACGAAGAGTATACTTTATCATAATGATTCAAGTCACTTTAAAGTTTAATTAATAAGAATATTTTGACTGCAGAAGATTATATCAACCTGTAAAAGCTTCTAAATGATAAGAGCATTGAAAGTTTTTCTGTTCATAGTAATTTGACCAAAAGCTCACGTGATAATAGTCCCTTCCAATATAATGTTTGTTTCATTAGGAGGCTTCGACAGATTGATATATTCAATTAAATTGTCACTTTCCGGTATTCTGGGCTTACGTATGAATGGCTTTGAGATATATTTATATCAAAAAATAAATGGATACATAAATTTTGAAGTAACTTGATCGTATCTATATTAATAAAAATACCAATACGTTCAACGATTTTATTTTGTAGTTTATTTGAAAAAAATGTATTCCAAAGTCTGAATATTCCCATAATGCAGTTTTCTTCGCTTAATGATTATTTTTCTACAAACCATTATAATTGTGACACGATTGGGTATCGTTGTCACGTTCAGTAGATTAAGTTTCAAAGTAAATTTCTAAGTTAAAGCGTAAATAAACAAAATGTAGGTATTCTCTTATAGATTGCACGCTAATTTATACCACAATTTTACAAGCAATTTGGTTAATGCAAAAATCAATAGGCATCCCATAATTCTTCCTTACAATTGTTTAAATTCGAAAGTAATATATTCCTTCCAACAAAAATCATTATTTCTTACAATCTGCTTTATATGTGTATAATGTAGTTGACAAAATAGCTGAAAATAGGTTAGTAATGTAATATAAAAATGCTTAAATTCATTACTTAGTGATGTGGTTTTGAATTGAATTAATATAATGAAATAATATGTTATTTTCCATATAATATATGAATATGAGATACTCTTCTTATCTAGAATAAGTAGTTAACACAACGAGCAGTTACTGAAACATATCATTTCGAACGCTATATAAGATATATTGGAACAACATCAACAATTACAAACATAATATAATACGTTTGTGAAATAGTTTTTTGATCAAGTCAATGTGTGTGAGATCAGTTCATGAGGTTATGGTCAAAAAAACAACGAAAACCTGTTTTTTTTCAGCTAACGTTTCGACTTTTATTGGGCCATCTTCAGGGCGTCTACAAGAAAGATACAAAAAATGTACTTTTTTGAGACACAATAAACAGTTATAAACAGTCATAAAATTTGTTTAAATAAAATGAAGATTGTTACAATAGTATACGTAAGAGCAACATAAAAATTTAGTTAAAATGTATTAAAAGTTTATTTTTAAATAACAGTTATGAAAACGACAGGAAAACGGGGGAGATCATTTTATGTCATTAATTGTGACATGCAGTTAGAGTTTATTCATATATTACATAATGTTTATTACTTTTAAACGCCCAAATGCCGATAGTCAAAGGCTGAATATTGTTGAAACTATTTATGTAGGTGCAAGGCCCTGGTATATTTTCACAGGAAGATAGTGAAGAAGTGAGAAAAATCAAATAAAAAGAAAATATTCCTCCCTTCCCTCTCAAAGAAATTAAGAGACCAAAAAAAATTACAGGAAAATCGATTTTCAGGTACAAATTAATGTACGTCAAGATGATAAAAAAATTTGATTGAATGTGAATCTATTGTTGCTAATATTAAGGAAACAATTTTTATGTGATACTTCAAATAAGATTCACAAAGTTATGAAAACTAGATGAAAAAACTAATTAAAAACTATGTTACATAAATAAAGACTTACCAAATTTGATTTTCTTTTCGAAAAAAATTGATTTCATCTAAAGAAAGCAAAATATTCCTTCAAATCATGTTTTGCTTTCTTTAGATGTCATTTCTCTCTTTACTAATATTCCAGTAGATGAAACATATAATATTATTGAAAGAAACTGGAGTAAATTTCACAATAATTCAACCATCACTATTGACCATTTTAAAACCCTTTTCAACCTATGTATCAAAAAGAGCTATTTTAATTTCAACGAACATTTTTTTGAACAAATTGCAGGTTTAGGGATGGCCAACTGTCTATCACCTATCTGTGCAGACATTATAATGTCAGAATTATAGAATATATGTCTTAAAAAAATATCTTCTGAAGTTTTTAGATATAAACGTTACGTTGATGACATTTTTTTAATTGCTCCTGAGGGTACAGAAGAGGAGATACTTTTAAAATGTAACTCGTACCGCCCTAAACATCAGTTTCGAATAGAAAAGGAAATATCTACTAGCATGTTTAGATACCTTAGTGACAAGAAACATTGAAAACAAACTTATCATTGACTGGTACCATAAACCCACCTTTTCAGAGAGATTCCTAAATTTTTATCCTCAACACTCCATGAGTAAAAAAATGAACATTGTCAAAAATCTTAATCTTAGAATAGAAAATATTTGTAGTGATGAAAGCATCAACCAAAATTTAAAAAAAAACTTAAGACGTATTTAACAAAAAATAACTTCCCCAAAAAATTATTAAATCAAATAATATTTCATTCAAACCATACTTCTAGTACTAACAATGACCACCCTGTAATTTACCACAAAATGACATACGTAAATGGCGTCTAAGAGAAATTATGTAAAATTTCAAACAACGAGGAACAGCAAATAGCATTAATTAGCGAGAATACTGTGAATAAAAATGTTTTTTGCTAAATTAAAAACTAAAACACCAATTGAATCATAATCAAATCTTGTTTATAAGATACCAAGCAGTAGCTGTGACATATACTACGTAGGGGAAACAAAAAGATATGTGTCTGTACGTATGAGTGTACATCGAAGGAATGAAGGGAATACATCTTTAGTTTCATTATTGGCCAACATTCTTTTTCAGAAAACCACACGTTCAATTTTGACATCACAATATTGGACCAACAAACCAACTTTTATAAAAGAAGGTACTCTGAAATGACCAACATTGTCAACAACCCTTCGGTGAACTTTTAAAATGGCGTCGAAAATTTAAACACATTTAAGCACATCTTATATTTCCTTAATAAATAGAACCAATCAGTTGTTATTGAAAAACAACTAAAATTGGTTTTTAAACTTGTCACTCGCCTGATATCTATAAAATTAATTTTATATTCAGTTCCTCCCATACCCAAGCACGTACACTTACAACTTGAAATGTTATGGTAATTCTCTGTTTATTCAACATAGTTTTCAATTAGTTTTTGCATCTAGTTTTCATTACTGTGAATTTTATTTAAAGTATCACACAAAAATTGTTTCGTTAATATTAGCAACAATAGATTCACATTCAATCATTTTTTTTAACATCTTGACGTACATAAATTTGTACCTAAAAATCCATTTCCTGCAAGTTTTTTTGATTCTCTCAATTAATTGAGAGGCAAGGGAGGAAGAATTTTTTTCGTTTTATTTTTCTCTCTTCTATCCTCCTGTACAAATATACTAGGGACTGCACATACATGAATAATTACAATATTTAGCCTTTAACTATCGGCTATTGGGCGTTGAAAAATAATAAACTTTATGTAATGTATAAATAAAATCTAACTGTATGTCACAATTAATGACATAAAATTATCTCAACCGTTTCCCTGTTATATAAAAATAAACTTTTAATACATTTTAACTAATTTTTTATGTCGCTCTTACGTATACTATTGCACTAATCTTTATTTCATTTCAACAAAATTTATGACTGTTGTGCTTATTGTGTCTCAAAAAAGAGTACATTTTTTGTATGTTTCTTGTAGATGCCCTGAAGATGGACCAATAAAGGTCGAAACGTTGGCTGAAAAACTAACAGAATTCCGTTGTTTTATTCAGCATGCCCTCATAAACACACACATAATATAATACGTTCGTTGTTTAATAATAGAAAAAATAACTTGATTTTCACAAATTTATTCCACAGAAAACAAGTAGTTTTCCAACACTGATGATTCTATAATCTGAAAATCATTAGCTGGTCAAATTAACCCTCTGTTACTTGATTTATATGAATGTTTAACGATTGGAAACCATTCAGGTTGGGTTAACCATTGAATGAATTATCAAAATTGCCTAATTTTTATTGATGCTGAGAAATTAAATATTCTTTGGTTTTGTTTTCGATATGCACGAATTTGAAAAATTCATTTGGAGAATATGGATTCTTTAGTTTGTTTTATAACAGCTATATTGATGTTTATCAATTAAATATTAAATGCTCTACCAGTCGGTAAAAATTGTATTTCAGAGAAAGTACCGAAAATATTCACCTAATTTATGTTATTAGAAGCAGTTATAAATAAATTAATTTTACAATCAAATCATCAACTCTCGACCAGAAAAATGATTGACACTCCCATGTACGAATAATAATAATCATGACTTGTCTAAGGACCCGTTTTTCCACAAAATTTCAGCATACAATACTTTGTAATAAATACATCCATAAGAGTGGGAAAGAAAAACTTATCTGGGTAAAACAGTTGGACGTGGAAAGAAAATGGTAATGAATTAACGTAACATTTCAAATATTCCAGACATGTTATCATGAAACCAAAATCAAATTCTTTCTAATTCCTAATATGGATACTTAAACTACAAAACTTAATCCTACAGAATGTATACAAACTAATGAATTGCGAATTCTGATTATTCATTCCATGTCAAAATTGATACTATATGGTTCCTACTCTAGAACTTTCACAAGTTATGACCACAAAATTACCAAGTGAGGTGATGAGAAGCTGCTTTGAGAGGGAATATTTTGCGCTTTTGGCTGTATTTCGAGATCTGAGCAGAAAACTGTGTTTGTTAAATAATTGTCATCTGTGGAACATATTTATGGAAATTGGTCCATAGTTTTGTTTTTATAATATTCAAATGAAGTATCATCCAACTCCTTACAGTACAAATAATAATATTTCATCCAGCCATCAATCGAACATTCCCATTTTCGTCGCTACAAACAGATATTCAAACGGAGTAATGTATGTGGGTTAGTACTACACCTCACTCTAGAATATGTATTTCTCTGGTAATTTTAATATGAAGTTATCTCACTTGATTCTACGAGTTTGGCAGAAAAAATAAGCAGTTATAAATTACTCAGAATTCCAAGTGAAAATTTTTGGAAATTGAATATTAGATAACGTTTTGGTAAAGACATATTTTTAAACGGATTTTGGTTGAATTTATACGAAGAATGAAAATTTTGTAGGGAGAATAGTGGACTCACTCAATCTTTGAAATAATTGATACAATGTAAGGAATTGCTGAACATTTGTACAGTTCTGCGGAAAAGGAGTCGTAACATTTTCATAATTATTTTATGCAGAATCTTAACGCGGTCTTTAAATTGCTCTATCACATACACTGAAAACGTGATATTCACGATTTTTCCCTATATTACTGTTACGACATTTTTCCAAAAAACAGTTACACAATCTCGAAATAACATTTTTATTTATCAAACACTCTTCTTTCAAAATCTAGAAAACCTTTTTCTGGCGAAATGTCGTAGATTGACGTTGTTTATTGACGATTATGTTACAGTCTCAGGTAGCTGTGTTGTCGATTTTGCCCTAGGTGATGGAATATCTCATTGGTCTTACCTTGAGATTTGTGGACTTGGAGTATATGCTCAAGATTTGTTAGCTTAGGATTCGAGCCGCCTCCAAATTAGTGTAAATTGGAGAAGAAAAATCGTAATCAAACTATACTACTCATAAATTGAAGACTTAAAGTAGTACTTCATGATGCGAATAAAAATAAATCCTCCAAAAAGGTAGCCAAAAACACTGTATGTCCTCAAATATCTCAAAATGCTGACGTAGTAGGTCAATTTTCACCCCGGATCCGGAGTGAAAACTACTCCTAAAGTGGCTTTTCAATTACCAAGAACATAAACATTTTTGTGCAGCCGGTGAAAAATCTAGAGAAAATCGACTTTATATCAAAACGCTGTTTGTGAGAAATATTTTCAGATAAAACTGAAACAATCTATAAATGTATCTTTATGGTTTTCACCAATTTACCAAAAAAAATATAGATAGATAGATAGTTAGGGATTATAGATGCATCGGTATCTGTAACCTTTTAGCATCTTTGCTCTACGTGATGGTATGTGGGTGTTTTCTTATTTTAAATTAACCTGTATAAGTTGGTATATTTTAAGTATAATAGTAGCGATTTTAAGTGTTTTTCTGAGAATAGTAATTTGATTTTCTTAGGTAGATTATATTTGATTCTATATGGTGTATATTTCCTGCAATGCATAATTATGAGTTTAGTGGTAATTGTAGTGTTACAAGTCCCACATATTGGTGGTTGTCCCGCTGATAGTGAATATTCATGGGTTAACTTTGTGTATCCAATTCTTAGTCTTCTGAGGACTATGGTATTTTTTCTTAGTAGATTGAGTATTCACCTTCTATTGAAGTGGATGTCTTTGATATCGTGAAGTTTATTGTCTCCTTTCTTACTTAGTTTGACTGCACGATTGTTAAGATCTTTCAGGTTTAGTATATTTATCACGCTGGTGTATTTGTTCTTTCGCAAAGAAGTTTGCCTTCAATTCCTATATGACTAGTGATCCAAAGGCGTATGATTTTATTATTTTTAATGTTTGCTTTCTCTAACTGTTATATTATTTCCTTGGTTAGAGGGTGACCTGGGTTGTATGCTTTATGGAGTCAAGAGAGCTCATGGAGTCCGTTGCTATCAGCCATTTGCAATAATTTGTAGTTGTGATGAAGTCTATTGCTTTATGTATCGCAAATAGTTCTGCTGTAAGTATTTCGGTTGATTTATGGAGGCTGAAACAGTTTTTCGCTGTTTTTGTGTGATATGCGGCGCCTACTTTTCCGTTCGGTTTGGAGCCATCTGTGTATAAAATTTGATGTTCTTTATAGTTTTTTATAATCTGGTGAAATTTTTGTTTGAACTGTATTTGAGGTATAGAATTTTCTATGTGTATTGACAGCTCCTTATGTATTTGTATGTTTAAGGTATTCCATGGTGGGAAATTGTACAGGCTGTAGTCATGAGAGGGTGGGCATTCCAAGTTAAATCTATGTTGAATTTTACATAACAGTAATTTGCTCCAGGTTTGTATTTTACGTTTAATTTGTTTTATATTTGGGTAAGGGATATTGAAAAATTTGTTGCAAGAAGAGTGTTGTTTTTGGAATGTTAAGGAGTTTGCATATTTGATAGTGAGTAGAATCCGTCGACGTTCTGGTGGCATTTCTTCTGCTTCACAGTAGACACTGTTAATGGGGCTTGTGCGGAATGTTCTTATGGCCATTCGGATTGCGGAGTTCTCTAATGGGGTAAGTTTTTGTAGGTTACTTTCTGGGGCAGATGAGTATGCTATGGAACCATAACCTATTTTAGATTTTATTGTTGCTTGGTATATGTTTAGTAAAGATCCGTTGCATTCTGGCGTCTTTAATACATATTTGTCCTAATTCTTCTATGTGATTTTTGAAGTTTAGTGTTGAGTCAAAGGTGAGGCCTAGAAATTTGTGGTGTGTATTACTCTGAATGTATTGGTTGTTTATAGTTACGTTAATATATTTGTACACTTTCTTTTGCGATAAAAACGAACTCCGGTTGACTTTTTAAAGAAAATTCTAGAATGTTATTGTTTGCCCATGCCTCCAATAGATTTATACAGTTTTGTAGATGATGTCTGCTGACTTCTGGGTCAGAAGCTGATTGGTGAATAAGTAGATCATCTGCATAAAGCCTGTAAATGTTATTAGGTGGCATGATATTTTTTATATTGTTAGTTGCAAGTATGAAGAGGGTTGGACTCAAGGTAGGGCCATGAGGTACTGCCGAGTTTTGACTAGGTTTGTCTGATGTTTTGTTTTTGTTCTTACCTGAAAGACTTTCTCTGTGAGGAAGTTGAGAATTCAAGCATTGATCCCACTATGTTAAATTCATCGAGCGCATTTACTATACTTTGCCTGTGGATTATGTCGAAGGCTTTATTGAAATCAAGGAAGAGTGCGTTGATGTGTCTTTTGAGTAGGAAGGCGTCTTGTAGATCAATTTCAAAGCCTATTATATGATCGATAGTTGATTATTCTTTTCTGAAGCCTGCTTGTTTAGGAACGAGGACATTATGCTGTAGGTACTAAGTTAGTCTGTTGTTGATGATCTTTTCCATAAGTTTACATAGATGGCTAGTGAGTGCTATTGGCATGTAGTTTCTTTTCTGCATATTGGTTTTCCTGGTTTGTGAACTGGAATGGGTGTTGATAATTTCCATGCACTAGGAATTTGGCCGTTTTCCCATATTTTGTTGTATAATTGGAGTCAGCTATGTATTCCATTTTCGGGTAAATTTTTTATCATAGATATCCTTATGTTGTCTGGTCCAGGGGTTGTTTCTTTTTTGTTCTCCAAGGCGTAGTTTACTTCATTTATTTTGATGGGTAGGTTGTATGACATATTTGCTTTTTTGTGACAATATGATGGCTAGGATATTGGTTGTATATTGTAGAGAATTGATGGGCGAATATCTGGGTCATCGATCCATACATTATTCGTTATTAGACCTGATACATTTCTGGTAGGCGTGCCTTTTAATTTGTTTATTTTATCCCATATTTCTTGTGAGGTGTTATAGTTGATAGAATTGGTGAACTTGTTCGAAGAAGACAATTTCGCCTCTTTTATGATTCTTTTCGGTTTTGCTCTGGCCTTTTTACAATATATGAAATTGAAGCTTGTTAGTAGGCGCTTAAACATGATTAATGCGCTTTTTCTTTCCTTTCTGGCTTTTCTACAGTCTTCATTCCACCATGGCTCAAGAGGTTTGAAATTATTTTTAATTCCGATGTGTTATTTTCATATGCTTCAATAATAGATTAAGTAATAATATTTGCAGCTTCATCAGTTCCTAAAAGGTCGATGTTGGGAGCCGTATACTGTAGTTTAAAATTTTCCCAGTCTGTTTCTTTACGATTTGATCAAATACATGGATTTGGAGAGTTTTCCCATAGTAATTTTTCTAGGAGGACCGGAAAGTGATCGCTCCCAATATGTATCGTCTAGAGTGCTCCATTGATAGTTTGTTGAGAGAATTTGGGTATATAGTGAAATGTCTAGACATGAAAGTGAGGACGTAGGGGACGATATATATGTAGCAGAGCCATCGTCAAATATATAGAGATTTTCATTTTCGATTAGATTATCTATAATTCTGCCACGTTAGTCTGTATGGGTTGAACCCCATATGGTGTTGTGGGCGTTGAAATCTCCGGTCGAGATGAATGGTGACCGTAACTGATGTATTATATTTGTGATGTCATTTGGGTTGATTTCAACTGATGGAGGAATCTAGAGAGTACAGATAGTGGTTTCTATATTTACGATGATGGTGACTGCAAGAGCCTCTAAGCTTGTGCTGAGGTTTATCCTTTTATAGGGATAATTTTCTTTTACGAGTAGAGCTACTCCACCAGAGGCCCTGAAGAAATCAGTGCAGCTTCTCTCTATGCTGAAACCTGCTATTTTAAGATGGTCAGTGGTTTTAAGATTATTCTCTTGGATTGAAAGTACCTGGGAATGGTGTGTATTGGTAAGTAGTTGAAGTTGTTCTAGGATATTTTTCATACCATTTATGTTCCAATGGATTAACTCATTCATTTTTATTGGGATTTTTTGGTTCACGCTCTTTAGAGTTGTTGCGACTGGACGAGGTACTTTCCGAGTATAAAGAGGAAGAGGATTTTTCTCTGTTTAGGTTAATATATTTGTCGTTTGTTTCGCTTGTGGTTTTGCTGCTAGAGGTAGTAGCGATATTTTTGGGAATAGGTGGATTAAGTTTTTTGTGACTACTATTTTTCAGTGAAATTTTAAGGGGTTGGAAGGAAGGTGGGTTAGTTTGTTGGGATTGTGGGGAAGGGTTATTGGTGATTGGGGACGATGTTGAAGGGTTGGCTTTAGGGGTCTGGGATCAGGTTGATGGGTTTGAGGAAGTAGTGGTTTCATTTCCGTTATCTGATTTTTTCATTAGGATTTCTGAGAAGTATTGAAAGCTGGATTTTGTAATTTGTATCTTTTTTGCTTGAAAGTATGGTATTTTTTCCGTTACTCTGATTTTTTGTATATCAAGTTCCATTTTGAATATTTGGCATCCTTTATACCGCGGAGAATGTTCTTCTAGACAATTGATATATTGAGGGGGAGGATTGCATGGATTTTCTTCATGAGATGTTTTTCCGCATCTGGGGCAGATGGCTTGATTTTTGCAGAATTCTGATGTATGCCCAAATCTCTCTGACAGTTGTATGTAAGGGCAAACCTTTACGTTTATGTATTCGGCTTTGATTTTTTTCGGTAGTTTTAAGGCTTTGAAGGTTAATAGTAAGGTAGCTTATGGTACTATTTTTCCGTCTATTTTTGTATTTAGTCTTTTGACTTCTATCACACCTTGAGGTTGTACGCTCTGCAGTATTTCTTCTGTATTACAGTTCAATAAATATCTGCAGGTGATAACTCCGTTCAGTACGTTCAGTATTCTTTGGGGTTCGACTGTAACTTCCATGTCATTTAACTTGTTTATTATTTTTATTTTCTCAGATTGTTGTTGATTCTGAATTATTATAATTATTAGTGTTCCATATCTTAGTTTTTTCGTGTTTTGAGATCCTTCTATTAAAGCGGTGAGTGATTTATAGATTGTGAAAGGTGATACTTCCTCAAAACTGGCTTTTCTAATGATTATGTAATACCATCCATAGAATTTTGGGTTTTCAAATATTTCTGGACAATATGTTCCAGGTCTCTTATGAGACCCGTGTAAATGGGGGTATTCGGAAAGTAAGCTCATATATTGATCCCACGGGTAACCTTGGAATTATTCGGTCCATCGAGGCAGAGCCTGGGTATCTCAATGAGGCTAAGTTTCATCCAGAGTGCGCCCGAAATCTGGCGGAACCGTTTATGACTCACTCGGCAGAGCCATGCGTCCATCGGCACGGTTTCTCACACCTTGAGATTGCCTACATTTAACGACAAATACAGATCGACACAGACATGACTGGGATACCTCGGGAATGTCAAGCCGGTGCCATCATTGAGGAAGAAAGACTTACATCTCAGGCCTCCCGAGGGGCATGGAATTTACTATTACCCTTACCTTACTCTGTGGAATCTACTCATATTACTTTTTCTAAAGGAAACTAACTGGTTATAAATAATTCCACAATATAATGAAAAATGGTGAATAATTTAAAAAATTGACAATTGCTTCGATATTTCTATCATCGTCAAAATGATAGAAGTTACATGTAACAGTTACTTTCATTAATAAAGTAATAATTATTTCTTCATTTGCTATGTACTTTGTTACCTTGTTTCCTCTATTTTCCATTATTTATTGACTTACTAACTCATCTATGGGGTAATTCCAGGAGAGATGGCACACCTTTTTAATTTTTTTAATAAATCAAAATATATTCCAAAATATAAAGTTTCTCATAGTCATGAACGTTATCCATGACTAAATGCGCAAAGTAAGATGGGAAACTTTCCTATTTTTAGGTTTTTTTGCCAAATAATAAAAATATAAATATTCCAGGAGAAAACCAACTCACCCTATGGTCATGGGTGAGATGGCGCACACAAAAAATAGAAAGAAAAACGTTGACAAACTAAAGAATAAACAGTAACGAAGACCTTTAATAGTCATTAATGATAAAAAATGTATAAAACGATATATAGGTAACAAAAAAATGATTATATATCTAAAATATAACAAATAAGAACAAGAAGCGAGCCGAATATTACATAACAATATTTTCTTTTCTTCCACACCGCAGATAATGGTGTGCAAACGTGGTGCAACCTTCATGCAGCCATCTGTGGCAACCAAGACACTGCAACCAGTCTTCTTTGCTTGTAGTTTTTTCGTAATTTTCTCCGCAGCCAATGCAATCCTTTTCACCGTCAGTACCGTTGTCTGAATCGTTTTCTAAAATAAAGCTTTCGTCGCTATTGGAGGAAATATCGATATCTTTTTTGTGCGGTTTCTTTGTTTTCACTTTAGATTCTACATGTTGCTTCGTTTTTTCTTTGTCGATTAAACTCAGCTTTCTTCGTAGCCAATTCTTTTCGTTTACAAATATTTTCAGGAGATGTTAGGACCTTTGCAAGCTGTCGACTACGTTTTCGAACTTCATGAACTTTAGACGTGCTAGGAATGGGAGAAATTACGTCTAACATTTTACCAGGAGTTTCTTTTTCATTTGTGCCAAGGTTTGCCATATCTGCAGATTGCGTTTCAGCATTACGCTTCGTTACGTTGGAATCAATATCTTTCTCGATGTGAACAATTTCAAGATTAATGTCATCCCGAGCTTGTTCATTGTTGAGAAAGGCATATTCTGGAATTGCGTTCGGTTTAAATGGAGCTATGCCTGTAGATCTAAAAGCTGAAACTGCATTTTTCACTGTGGCAGCTTTTTCCCACGCTTCAGCTGGCAATTTCCCAAACTGAAGTCTGTTGATTGCTCCTGTTAGATTAGTTCTCAAGAATAAATTGCAGACAGCATAATAATAACTTTTTAAAGCCTCAAAAAATGCACGATCGAGGGGCTGCAAAAATTTTGTGGTATGGCTGAGAAAACAGAAAAGTATCACTTCGTTCGCTTCTGCATATTCTAAAACTTCTACGGAAGAACACTGGGAGGCATGGCCATCCAAAATAAGAACCACTGGACCTTGACGCTTGCGAGGAACAAATTCCGACTGCAACCACTTAAGAAATAGTGTTGTATTTATGTACGCCGATTTTTCTGACATATAAATTTTGGCACCAGGAGGCATACCATCTTCATATTCTTTTTTCATATTTTTACCCTTTAAAATGCACGTAGGGGGTATGAATGCACCCTCCGCATTACAGCAGGATATTACCGTAACAGTTTCCCCTTTTTCGCCTGAAGTCACTGCAGCTACATTTTTGGAGCCTTTTTCCGCTATAGCATGCGCTGGTCTATTGTTTAACTGTAAGCCGGTTTCGTCCATATTATACAGATGTCCAGGCTTGTTGAACAGGTCCTGTTCTTCTAAAATATTGCCCAGTAACTTAAAATAGTTAGCAACATCTTCTTTATTCATATCGCGTGCTCGAGCAAGTGAAACACCCTCTGAATTCCGAACAGTCAAATCAGAATTGCGTCGCAAAAATGGTATAACCCAGTCAGAGCCACCTTTTTCGTTTCTCCTGTTGAAAGTGTGCTTAATACCTAATTGTTCAGCTAGTTGATAAGCCATAATACGCACCATAGTTCTTGTTGGGGCAAAACCCTTTTTTTGCATCTTTTTAATATGCGCAACGATTTTTCTTTCATTTTCTTTCCCAAGGACTGCTTGTGGCCCCAAGCACTTATTTCTTGTAACTCCTGTTCTCATTTTTCTCCGCAGTGTAGTACAAGGCACCTTAAATTGTCTGGCTGTTGCATTAACTCCCAAATTTCCACTGCTTACAGCTTGAATAGCGATTTTTCAAAGTTCTTCACTTCACGTAGTTCTGGCGCAGCTTTCCTTACGTTTATAGGTGGTCGGCATCTACAAAAGTAATAAAAAAAACAAAATTAAAAACCGAAAATTTTGGGGAGAGATGGCTCGCTCCAACTAACACAACATCAGTGGGTGAGATGGCCCAGTCACGTGCTCCCTACTGATTGCGTATACTGATGATTTTTAAGGTTAGAATGGTGCTACAGATATTTTGGTACCCCTTGGAAATACTAAATCGAAAATAATACAATGTATCAAGATGTAAAAATAAATAATTTGTAAAAATTTAAAAAAAATATGGAGCATATTTAAATACAAAATTGTTTTATTTACCTTCGTGGATGCTCCATCTCTCCCGGAATTACCCTATAGTTACAACTCCCGATAATTATTCTAAGATTTTTGAAGTGTGTTTAATATCTTGCAATGATTTAAACTGAATTTGTGCCTCGACTTATATTTTGCGAACTTAAATGATACAATTTCCACGAAACTTCGTTCATTCGCTATAATGATATGAAATTAGAACGACATCTAATTCATTCGTAAATGATATTCTTGTTCCCTTTTATTGGTATAGTAGGCCTAGCTGGATAACCCGTGATATACAATTTATGCTTCAATAAATCCACGCAACAGCTAGAATTCTTTATGGGCCACTCATTGCTCCATAAATGTAAAATTTTGTTTCCTCCAAGACGTCAGAACAACCAATCAAACCAAGCTGTCGACCCTATATTTACTCGGTTATATCTTACAGCCAGTCATAAAATTATAATTTACGTTCACATCACTATTTTTATCAGAAAAGATAAACCCTTACACACCCCCATAAATTATTCCTAATGGGGTAGATTCAGGAAGCCGCTGTGATGAAATATTTCTCAAAATGGCCTAAATTTTGTTAGAACAGTATAAATTTTAAGACTGTTAGTGAAAATTTTAGATGGTAGATACCAAATTAGTTCGGTCCGACGAAAATAAAAGGGTAGTGATTATATTTTCATATACACCCATATAAAGGCTAAAAATAACCACTTCGAATTGGAGTTAATAAAAATTATTCGTAAGAAATGAAGACAAATTGTATGGAGGCTTTCCACTATGAACCAAATTAGTTTTATTAGGTAAATGGGCCGAATTTTCATTGCGATTATGAAAATGTGGATAAATGTCTTCTGTTGTTCTAGATAGCTTTGAAAAAATTGCATGATTTATACTGTCGTTAAAAGCATGATCTACAGTATTTCAATTATTTGTTTTCAAAAAATCGACTTCTTGAACTGTCAACTCAAATAACATACTCAGTTAAACTCGAAGCAGACGAGTTCAACAATAGTGTGTATAATTAAAATCAAATCAAGGTTATTAGTGTAAAAACAGGTGAGAGAATCGATTCCAATGTTTAATTAGCTGGGAATTTATTAAAATAATTTGATAGAATACCAATATATTCTTCCCACATAAAAGTACCGTTGCCATAACTAAATTAAAAATTTCTGAAAAAACCCACACAGTGATGGCTGCCGACTACGGGAGCGCTTCAAATCCTACAACAACTAGTCAACGTCAATATTCCTTATTTGTTAACTCTGATATGTTTCCACAAAAAGAACAAGCGATCGTATTAAATGTAAATGACAATCTCATTCTCGGAGAATATGTGGAAGCCGTAGCAAGTATTGTTGGCTCCAAAAATATACTGTTTGCCTCTAGAATGTCTAATAATAGAATATATATGTACTTGTCAACTGTCGAAGCTGCCGAAGATATAACTGAAAAATATCAAAGTTCAAATATGAAACAGCACCAAATAGCAGTTCGATGACTCATTACTCCAACAAAGCGAATCATCTTATCAAACGTCTGTCCATCAATACCACATGACATATTAGAAGCAGGAATCCTAAAAATAGGATTTCAAAAGTATCACCAATGTTATTCCTCGGTGCAAGTCTATCAGGAAACGAATACGCACACATCCTGAGTTTTCGACGTCAAATCTATGTAGTACCAAACGATGACATAAGTCTAGCGCCCTCACTGGTCATTACATTTGAAGATACAACATATAGAGTATTTCTATAATTCGACAGAATAACATGTTTCCTCTGCAAAACCCCAGGACATGTTGCCAAGCTTTGTCCAAATCAAGCACCAAACTCATCCAACTATCACGAAAATACTAGAATACCCGTTGAACCAATAGCAATAGAAAGCTCCGTAGAAGATCTTAGCCGAATTAACGAGATGAATCATACTCTTCCATCAAAAACCTCTAAACGACCATGGCAATATCTAACAGCTAGTTCCAGCGACCTTACATCCGAAAAAGATCCAGTGGAAGTGGCAACTAATACAACGGATCAAAAGACCAAAAGAAATAAACCCAAAGAATGCCCCTCTGCAACCAAACAAAATACAAATGCCGAAGATCTGGAACATGTGAAAAAATTCTACAATGAATCACCTCCAACAACTCCTTACATTTGAAGAACTCCCGACTTTATGGATAACGCATTAGGCACACCTGACCCCTCAAGTATAGCTCAACAATACGCAGATAATATTCCTGAACTACTTGCCCTTCTCCACAACATTTACCCATTTATATAACACAGGGCGATGAAATCCCGATGCACAAGAATCCAATCCAAGATATGTAAGCAAATGAATTAAGTCTTGATATCAACAAATGAAGAAAAATATGAAGATAGTTACGATTCGTCCACTTCTCAACTAAGTCAACACTAATACTTTCTTACTTCAATGGAATATAAATGGGCTAATGAGCCATCTGGAAAAATTGAAACTCCTAATATCAGAAGATGTGATCTGCATTTAAGAAACTAACTTCAAAGATAACAAATACTACTCACTAAGAGGTTACGATGCGTCCACAAAAGTAGAGAGTCTTACCGGGACAAATATACAAATTACCTCAGAACTAGAGGTAGTTGCAATTAACATAGAATACTATGAGAAGAATTTAAACATTAATAATATTTATACTCCATCCAACAAAAAAATCACTTCACAAAGCTTACAAGAAATTATCAACCAAGTAAATGGAACAAAATATTAGTAGGGTATTTCAATTCACATAATACAGCGTGTGGGTCCAAGGCTACAGACAAATAGAAAACTTTACACAAACAGTCTTATAATAATAAACTCTGGAGCGGGTACAAGATTAAATCCACTAACAGGAGAATTATCTCCTATTGACCTAACTATTTGTGACGCACAAATTGTACCAAACCTAAGTTGGGAGCCAAACTCATACTTATATGGAAGCGACCACCTACATATAAGCATAGAATTTCATTCCAGTAAAGACAAGAACGATCAACTTAACTCAATGGAAAAATGGAATTTGAGACGAGCAAATTGATTCAAGTTTACTGAGTATATAGAAAGAAATATTCCAGAAATTGATTAGATTGAAGATAACATTGACGAAATAACGAATGTACTTACCGATACCACTATACAAGCAGCTGAAATACATATTGCGTATGTAACACCACTTAAAACGAAAATTCCAGTACCTTGGTGGACACCACAATGCGAAGAAGCTGTTAAAGCTAGGAAAACAGCGTTATATAAAGAACAAAAACCAAACTAATTTAGATGAGTTCAAAAGACTCAGAGCAAGATACGTCACTAAGCAAGCTAAAAAGGACTCCTGGAAATCATTTGTCTCAACAATCACTCGGAATACTTCAAACTCCGAGATATGGACAAAAATAAAAAAACTGAAAGGATTATCATCAAAACATCAAATAACAAGTTTATCCCACAATACAGGAATTATCTTTAATAATGCACTTATTACACAAACATTTGCAGAAGAATTCTCTAGAATATCAAGTAATGACAACACGAACTAGAATTTAGGGAATATAAACGCGATACAGAACGAAGAATAAAATTAAATCATACTACAGGTCAAAACCACCCATTAAATGTGCAAATCGACAGGAAAGAATTAGAAGAGGTGCTGAAACAATGCAGCGATAAATCCAGCCCGGGACCTGACCAAATCCACTACACTTTTTTAAAAAACCTCCCATTAACTGGTAAAAAGTATTTGCTACAGATATACAATAAAATTTACTTAGATCACAAATTTCCAAAATCGTGGTCAGAAGCTATGCCAATACCCAAGCCACACAAACCAAAGAATTTGGTAACGTCTTACATACCAATATCCCTAACATGTACAATGTGCAAAGTTTTAGAGAAAATATTAAACCGCAGGTTGATGTGGCATCTGGTGAAACATGACCTTATATCGATACACCAAAACGGATTTCGAGAAAACAGGTCAGCAAACGATAGCATTATTAACCTGGAATCCGAGATATACAATGCATTTGCTAACGGTCAGAAACTGCTAGGTAAATTTATGGATCTTGAAAAAACTTACAAGTTGACCTGGCAACATGAAATTCTACAAACACTGGTAGATTGGAACATTATTGGAAATATAACAGCATTTATCGAATAAATTTTGACAAAACGTAATTTTGTAGTCAATGGTGAATTATCTACCGAAAGAAAACTAGAGAAAACTAGAGAAAACTAGAGAATGGAATTCCCCAAGGATCTTCCTTAAGCACAACATTATTTCTTGTCACCACAAATGACTTCACCTCTTGTATCACATCTCCGCTGCGTGTAAGCTTATACGCTGACGATATTGTAAAATACGGAAAAGATAAAAATAATAAAACATTGCAATCCCTAATTCAAAATGGATTAAACAAAATTTATGAATGGAAGAACAAGTCTGGCTTCAAAATATCTCACGAAAAAACAAAATGTGTCTTATTTGCAGGAAGAGCCCAGAAATAATACCCGGAATTGACCATAAAAAAACACCAAACTCAGTTTAACGTAATATATCAAAGTTTTGGGAACAATTTTTGATGATAAACTTAACTGGAAAAAACACTTTTACTATCTTAAACAAAACAGTATGCAAAGTTTAAACGTATTAAAAAACCTATCACATCAAAAATGATATAAACAGCTTACTTAACATTTACAAAAGTACCATTAGATCTAAAATAGAATATGGAGCTATGGCTTTCCAAACCGCTGGAAAAAGTTATATAAAAACTGTGGAAATAATTTCAAATGAAGCACTTAGAATAATAATTGGTGCATTCCCAACAACTCGCACAGACAGTCTCTATAAACTTCTTGGAGAAATGCCATTTACATATAGAGTTCAACATTTATCTTTATCTTACTCGACAAAAATTGTGGACCTACCTAACCACCCTTACCACATAAAAATTTGCACTAGATCAGTGTAAACTGCTCTTCCCGCAAGTATCAATTTTACACCACCTTTTTACAACACAGTTAAAACGTATATGGCAGAAATCAGCTACAGTTTTCCTAAAATAATTCCTATAAACAGCTATAATTTTGCCCTCTGGATTCTCTCACCTATCTCCGTAAACACAGAACTTTCCAAATTCAATAAAAAGGAAACACATCCTTCTCTACTGAAAAACGAATTCAATAGAATATGTGGAATTTACAAACCGTCAGAAGTTTTATTCACTTATGCTTCAAAAAATGAATCAAATCGTTCAGTAGGCTCATCAGTAGTTACAGCAACTAATACACAAAAATTCCGGCTATCAGAGGAGTGTAGTGTATATACCAGAAAAGTGTTTTATCAAGCTTAAGTTTACGTAATGAATAACCCAAAACCAAAATATGCAATCTGTTCTGACATAGAATCAATTCAACAAATGTATGCAAGCAACCTTTTAGTGCAACAAATCCAACAATTTTTCCACCAATTATTTACGCTAAAAGTAAAAGTCACACTTATCTACGTCCCCTCACTTGTAGGAATCGACGGCAACGAGTCAGCTGATACAGCTGACCAAGAATATTCACAGTGATATGGACAACTTTCTCAAGAAGTTAATTGAGAAAAAGATGCAAACAGAATGGAATAATGATTGAAATAGCCTCAAAAGCATTAAATCGCAATTTACTGACCGACTAATATTAACACCCAGCCGGTTAGAACAAATCAAAATATCAAGACTAAGCCACTGGCCACACTCGTATAACGCACGGTTATAGAATATCTAAAGAAGAACCCCCCAAATGTAACAAGGGCAATGTAAGACTGTCCATTAAACACGTCCTTGTTGATTGTCCAGAACTTCAAGAGCAAAGACAAGAGAACAAAATCTCCACAGATGTTAGTGAAAATCTAAAAACTCTGGAACAAATACAAAAAACAATACAGTACCTAAAAGATAATAAACTCTATAATTATATCTAGTGAATATTACGTGAATACTTAGTGAATGTTTTTCGTGAATATTTAGTGAAAGTAATGCTGTAATTTACTATGTAGTAGAATTATGTAAGTGCTAATGACCTATAGCGGTCGAAGTACATCCTCACACAAAAAACTTACTAACTTTGGTATAGAAATTAGTTTTATTGAAATCATGTGAAAATAATCCATTTTACGCGGCCCCTGGTTATCATTGAATCCATGGATAACTGACGTATATATTTATCAGATCATCTAACAATATACTGACATACATATAAAGTTGGTTGCATTCTTCTTTTTAATATATTTACTTTTTTACAAACGGTACTCCGTTATTAAGAGAAGAAGCAAACGACTGTTAATCTACACAAATTTGTGGAAAATATAGATACCTACATTACGAAAAGTAACATTGAAAGCAAACTAGAATAATAATGTACTGGAAAATATTACAGGGGTTTACTTCTGAGTATTACTTTTAATGTAATGTCTTTATTATTTCATTAATTTTGATTGTTATAAACTTGATCCAGTGCCAAATGCCAACATTCAAAATTCTTATTTTGAGTTTGTGTTCGATTTTATTGGTATCTCGAAATGTTCAATCATGATTTACAGCATTATGAATTCTGAAGTCAATGGGAGGGATTGTAAATGTTTCCACTTCTTTTTTGAAAGTTGAACATGTAGATGTGTTGAATAAAGTAGTATATTTTTCGCTTTCTAAATCAGATAACACTTGAAAACTTATTTATTGAACTATTTGGAATTTCATTTATTGAGAATATTAGTCTATCTGATCTATAACTATTGTTTCCTCGAATTTTTCTCCAGATGACGTCTTTGGAGTGGAAGAATTTATAGACGATACGTAACTTGCCCATGATTCTCGCTTGCTCTTCTTTATAAGATACCGAGTCTTGGCTCCAAAGTTTTTGAACCTCAAGAGATTTCCATTTGTCTTATGTCTTTCCCATGTATTAAACGCATGTTTGCTGGCTGTCAATGCTTGGGCAATATTTTGGTTCCACCAAGGTACTGGATGCTTTTGCATAATTTGGTTTTTCCGATGTGATAACTTGCCACGTTTAAAATTATATTATTAAGATTTTTAACATGTTCATTTACGTCAGTACTATACACAAAGGTGATATTATTTTCTATTTCGTTCTGATATTGACCCCAGTCTGCGGTTTTTATTTTCCATGTTTGCTTAAGAAGGCTTGTTTTTTTTTTTTTTATTTAAAAAAAAAACCTTAATAGGCTTTTCTTGAAATTACAATCTGATCATTAATACGATCAATAAGCAATTTTAATCTAACTTAATTTACTAATTTCTACCTTATAACTAAAGGTCTTACTCATTAGTAGTTCCTTAGGCTCTAATACAAACAAACACTATCACTAGCGTGCAATTACCGCACTATGCTCTGCTTTACACTGTCACTAGTTAACTAACTCAAAGGGCTTTGTCCTCTTGAGTCTTCTCTTCTGGTTGGTGTTGTCGAGGAGCTGGATGGCCTCTACATTCACATGGTCTAAAAGCCGTTGTTCGTGGCTTTTGGCAAACTTAGTGATTGTCTGGCTGACAGTGTCCATCTCCAGGTCCCTGTGGAGGTCACTGTTTCGGGAGTACCAAGGCGCATTGACGATGTTCCTTAATACTTTGTTCTGGAATCGTTGTATGATCTGGATGTTACTTTCTCTGGTACAGCCCCAAAGTTGGATGCCGTAGGTCCAAACTGGTTTCAGAGTTTGCTTGTATAATAGCAATTTATTGTATACAGACAGAGTGGAGTTGCGTCCCAATATCCAATGCATGTTTCTAAATTTGAGTCCTAATTCTTCTCTTTTCTTTTTGATATGTGGCTTCCAGCGTAACCCCGCATCTAATGTAATACCCAGATATTTTGCTGTATTGGCGTAAGGTATCTGAGCATTATTTAGTCTAATTGGTACATGTTGATTTCGTTTGTTGGTGAAGTTAATGTGCACTGACTTTGTTTCATTTAATCTGATCCTCCATCTTCTGGTCCATTCATAAATCTGATCTATGTTATTCTGCAGTTTATTTGCTGCTTCTTCATGGTTTTTGCCTACAGCTAAGATAGCTGAGTCGTCTGCAAATGTGGCTGTGGTATTATGTTCTAGGTTTGGAATGTCACTAGTGTACAGTAGGTAGAGGACTGGTCCTAGTACACTTCCTTGTGGTACTCCAGCATTTATTTCTCTCAGTTCAGAGTATGCTTCTTCTTGTTTTATTCTGAATACTCTTTCTGATATATATGAATCCAGAAGGTCAGAGTATTGTTTAGGTAGGTGACATCTGAGTTTGTGTTTGAGCCCCTCATGCCATACTTTATCAAAGGCCTGTGCTACATCTAGGAAGATTGCAGAACAGACTTTTCTTTCTTCCAATGCGTTTTCTATAATATTTGTTATTCTATGCACCTGGTCTATCGTTGAATGGCTCTCGCGAAATCCAAACTGGTGATCAGGTATCAATTTTCTTTCTTCTATTATTGGTTTTAGTCTCTTTATCAGAAGTTTTTCAAATAATTTAGAAACTACTGGTAGTAATGATATTGGCCGGTATGATGATACTTCTTCAGGTTTTTTGCCTGGTTTGGGTATCATAATCACCTCTGCAACTTTCCACATTCTGGGGACATATTTCAACCTGAAAGCTGCATTTATCAGGTGTGTCAGTTTTATTATAGCTTTTTTGGGCAGCTGCTTTAGGATTTCTCCTGTAATCAGGTCAAATCCTGGGGCTTTTTTCGGGTTAATGTTTTCTTTTATCTCTGCAGTTACCTCTTTTGGTGTAACAGGTCTTATCTCTAATTCTTCTTGGTCATAGTCCATTCTTGATAATTCTTCTCCTTCGTTAGGTTGAAAGGTATTTTCTAGGTGATCAGCGAATCTTTTGGCTTTTTGATTGTTATCTCTGGCCCAGCTTCCATCTTCATTTCTGATTGGAGGACTATGCAGGATTGGTCTCTTTAATCGTTTAGTAGCCTTCCACAAGGAATAATCTGTACTGCTGTCATTTGTTAGTTCACTGAGGTAAGTACTAATTGATTCATGTTTGATTTTTTGTATTTCTCTTTTTAAATTCTGTGCGGCATTGTTTAATCTAGTTTTGTCTACTGGTGCTCTAGATTGTTGCCATTTCCGTCTTAGTTTTCTTTTTTCTGTTATTAATTCTTTAATTTCTCTTGGGTAATTATTTCCCTTTGTTCTCGATGTAATGCTCGGGGTATTATTCCATGCAGTTTTCTGAATAACCTTGTTGAGTTTTTCTACTTCTTCATCTAGCTGTTCTTTGGTTTTTAGCGGGACTAAGAGGTTAATGTTGTTTTCTAATTCAATCTGGAAACTTTTCCAGTCAGTCTTGTTGTTGACTAGTCTTGGTAAGTTTTCTCTTTGTATTATAGTCTCACTAAGTGTGAGAAGGATGGGGGAATGGTCAGAACTCATATCCCATGCTTCTTCTATTTGCATGTAGTTTGTCGAGATATTCCTGGCCACAAAGAAGTCTATGAGGTCTGGAATTTTGTTAGGGTCAGCAGGCCAATAAGTTGGTTTTCCTGTCGAGATTGCTTCACATTTAATTTGGTTTATTGCTGTTAGTAGCTCCTTACCTTTAGTGTTAGTTAGTCTAGAACCCCAGTGTACATGTTTTGCATTGAAATCTCCTCCAATGATAAATCTGTACCCTAGGCTATTTAAGAATTCAATGTATTTATTCCTCTTGATTGCGTGTTTTGGCGGACAATAGACTGCCGTTACATTCAATTCGTAAGTTTTTGTTTTTATTCTGACTGTGGTTGCTTGAATTTCGGCTGTTTTATAGCTCATTTCTTGGTGATGTGCTATATTTTGTTTTATTATAACTGCACTTCCACCTTTGGCTGCATTATCTGGATGAATGGTATGGTATACCTGATATCCTTTTATTTTGATGAATGACTCCTTAGTGAAATGCGTTTCACTAATGAGACATATATCTATTTTTTCAATTTCTAGAATGGCCTGTAATTCTTGCTGATGTTGAATGAGGCCATTAGCATTCCATTCTAATATTCTAAGGCTGTCTCTCATTACCAAGTCGCTTGGGGATAGCTCCTTTGTTGCTATATTCCAATCTGGTAATTCGATCGTCCAGTTTATTTAGTTTATCCAATATTTGTTGGAGAATTTGATCGGTTGTTGGGTTGTTTTGTTTTTTATTATCTTCTGTTGTGTTTTTTACTGCCATATTGTAAGTTTTTCTGTTTTCCGCATTGTTTGTAGTAGTCCTGCTTTGTGATTTTTCTGTCGCAGGAGCTGGGTTTCTGTTGTTATCTCTCTGTGGTCGATTAGGCCTTATTACTTTTTTAGTATTTTTGTCTTTTAGTTTCTGCATTTCTTTGGCTACTACACATCCTCTGTAATTAGCTGGATGTCCTTCGCCGCAGTGAACACATTTTGGTTGTACATTTTTAGGTTGAGGGCATTCATTCGTCAGGTGTTTGCCCACACATCGTACGCATCGTGGCTCTTTTGCACAGTAAGCTTTAGTATGGCCATATGCCTGACAGCGTTTGCATTGTGGTACCAATCTTGTTTTTCTTAGCGGTAATATTTCTACCCTTATTCCTTGTATATCTGTTATACCATAAATTTTGTCCACATTTTCATCATGTTTGAATACTAGCATGAACATATTTATGGGTTTCTTAGTTCTATAACTTCGTTTTGGAATAGCATCTAGCAGTTTATATCCTCTATGCCTTAAGTCTTCTACTATTGTCTCTGGTTTAATAGTATGGTGGAGCTTGTTAACAATTACCTTTATAGGTCTGTTTTGTTTGTTCTCGTATGAATGCCATGAGTAGTTACATTCGTTGAGTTGCTTGCTAAGTGTTCTGTAATCTTCTATATTGTCTACATTGACCTTAACGTTGCTATCACTAATTATTTTAATCTGAAATCTATTTACAGTCTTCCCTATTACCTGGTGACAATCATTGAAATCCTTGATATTATCTATGATGATTGGTGGAGGGGTTTGTTCTTTTTTCGTTTTTTCGATAGGAGTTGGGACATTTTGGCTTCGTTGTGGTGGTGTCAATGAAGTATCCATTTTACGCTTCTTTCGATTTTTGGCGCGTATCCACTCTGTCTCCTTTGCTAGTTCTTCCTCATCAGTTTGGTAAGTAACTGATTCAGATATGGTTTCGTCCTCTTTAGGAAGTCTTTTCTCTAACTCTGCAAATTTTTTCTGCAGTCCTTCATTCATTATCATCACTTGATTTAACTGGACTTGGAGATTATGTACCTCGTTAATGGCATTAATTTTCTCCTGTTCCATTTTTTTCCACTCTGTATATAAAATTTGTTCGTTTTGCGATCTGACATAATTCTCCTGAAACAGGGTTTGGTTATGCTGCATTAAGATCGCTTCGTTTTGTGTTTGCGGCACAATTGTTGATTTCATTATTTACCCTCGTATTTTAATTTTTCGACGATGATAACAATGTTTGCACATTTTTGTTTTTAGCTACAATTTATGCTAATTGATTTTATCGTTATCGCTCACTAAACAACTTTTTACTGCGTTCACTTGATAACTTATCAGAGCTCCGGCACTACGCTACCGTATCTCTCGGAAGTCAAATGAATACTAAGAAGGCTTGTTGGAGGTTCTTTTTCTCGTAAAGATATTTTAATAGGAAAATGATCGCTATCATGCAAATATTTTTCCCATTTCAAGCAGGATGTTATTGAGAGATAACAAAAGGAAAGGTCTATAGCTGAGAGGATACCATTGAATGAATTGAATCCTGTGGGTTCACCGGTGTTTAATTAAGTCAAATTTGAAATATTTATATTATTTTTCAGAAAATTTCCATCTTTATCGGTTTTATTACTACCCTAGCCCAAGTTATGTCAATTTATGTCACCAACAATAATTGAAGGAGAAGGAATATGGTTCATTAGGTTAGTAAATTCCACTAGGTCGGTCTGATTGGGGTGAGGTAAGTATACATTACATGTATTTTTTTTTTGTGAATAACCGATACTGCGATCGCTTCTAAGTTTGTATTTATTACAATTTCATTTGAAACGATGTCGTTCCTGACAAATATTGCTACTCCACTGCTAGCAAACACAGAGTTCCTATTTTTTGTGTTTCTTTTCTCGAAGGAAAAATATTTTGGGGGATAATTTATTTAGGAGTAGTTTCAATTCGTTCAAATTCCACTAAAGTATAAAAGACATCACAGAAGTATATTAATTAATTTATTTAATGTTGAGATAATGTGTCACTGTCACTTAAATCTGTAGTTGAGATGTGATAACGAATAATTTTTTCGTAAGTGGCGTGATATTTTTTTAAGGTTTTATTTTTCATGTTATTATAGAGAATTTCAAGTAATTCAGATGGTTCGTTGGAATAATCTGGTGCGATTATTTCAGAGTTTGTAGCATTAATAGTGTTTCGAAGAATGTTACAGATCTCATTGAAATTTAAAACAAAAGGTGAGCTTCGACCTTGAATCCGATCTTTAATTGACTCTAGTAGGGAAGGAATAGCTTCATTAGTTGATTTATATTCTTAGTTGTTTTTTTTTTGTTTTGGTTTTGGATGGCTCAATAGGTTGAGCGAAGGTGATATAGGGGGTTTCTATATATTCAGGTGACGTTAAAATTTGTCTTTTCGTAGTGAGAGATGTGTTTGATTATTGTAGATTCTGTGCAGATGTGAGTTTGGAAACTTTGACGAAGTACCAGATCTTCTGAATACCCCATTATTTGTATCACGTTCTGGGCTATTTTTGTGCCTGATTCTATCGCCATAACCGCTCCATCGAATGCTATATTGAATAATACCCTTGGTGATGCAACCCCCTGCCTCACACCATCTACCATATCGATTTCCTCACTATAGCCCTCACTAATTATTATTCTGGTTTTGGAGTTGATTATTAACAGTTTTGTCAGTCGAATTAACTTGTTTGGAATACCCATTTTCCTCATGTCTGCCATCAGTTTACGCATGCTAATAATATCAAATGCTTGCTTAAAATCTACAAACAATATATGTGAATCGATTCCATATTCATAGCTTTTTTCTATCGTCTGTGTCATTACATGCACTGCATCTATAGTTGATTCACCACTTCTGAAGCCATATTGGTATTCCCCTAGTTTCTGTTCTGCGTATTTGTTTATTTCTTTTATTAAAAGTGATGTCATGACTTTGTATACTGTGTTAAGCAGGGTTCTTCCTCGGTAGTTATACCATTTTGTTTGGTCTCCTTTTTCGAAGATTGGTATTGTTAGACCTAAACGCCATTCTGCTGGCATTTGTTCTTTCTTCCATATGTTTATGAGTAATTCATATATCTTTCTTTCTAGTTCTTCTCCTCCTTTCTTTATCAGTTCATAAACTATTCCATCTGGTTCTACTGCCTTCTTATGTTTGAGATTTGTGATTATTTCTTCATATTCTGCGTATGTTGGGAGGTATTCCTCTTCCTCTTCTGCTGTTACCTCAAAATTTGCTTCTGTAAACTCATCTTCCTTTAGATCGTTTTTGTAATATGCTTCCCATTCTTTTTTGCTGATTCTTGTCGTTACTTTGCTTCCTCTACTTTGATTTCTCATGTAATCATATAGTTTTTTTATTATCTCGGTTGTCACCTTCTATTTCCATCATAAACTCCTTTATCCACTCTGCTTTTTTTTTCTAACAGCATTTGTCCGCGACTTTCTTATTTTTCTTGTATTCTTTCAGTTCTGTCTCTCCTCCTGTATTTAGCCACAGTTTCCGTGCTTGATCTTTTTGTTCCTTTTTGCTCTCACATTCTTTATCGTACCATTCTTCACATCTTTGTTGCTTTTTTGTCCTAGTATTTCCTCGGCTGTTTTGGTAATACTGTTTTTTATGTTCTCCCATCTTTTCTCTATATCTCTGTATCTCTTTATCTATATTTTGATCTTGTGTTAGTCTATCTTTTAATACTTGTCTGTGCACATGAGTGCGTGGTCTATCTGATTCCCTTAATTGGAGCCTGGTTTTGTCCATGCCACTTTATGCTGTCATTTTGTCTGAATTTGGTATTCATTATGTAACTTTCGGTACTTATCCCAAAATTGCAGAGTCTTGAGCCATTGTCGTTTGTCCTGTCGTGTCTCGTTTCTTTGCCTGCAACATTTCCGTTACATTCCTCCTTTTCGATTTGTGCATTGAAGTCTCCCATGACTAGTTTCATAGTACACTATTACCAACAGAAATAATTATAATATATGATGAAATTATAGAAATTCAATGATTTTAACAATTAGTTATAATACTTTTTCAAATGAAACTCACTGTTTCTAGATAATTCCACAATATATTGAAAAAAAAATGTTAAAAATTCTAAGAAAATTGACAATTGTTTCGATATTAAATATTCTGACGATGATATTCAATATAAAAACAACTCAAATGTTTTAGAACTTTCAACATTTTTTTCAATATATTGTGGAATTATCTAGAAACACTAAGTTTCATTTGAAACAGTAATATGAGTAGATTCCACGGAGAAAGGGTCGAGACAGTTAGTTTCACTAGTTATAATGTTCATTTCAATATATTTGCTATTATTTTGAATATTTTATCAGTAAGTATACACAATACGTATTGTGTTTATAAATGAATTTTTGAAAAGCGATGTTCTTTTACGGAAATATATCTTGACGATTGAGCTCAGTTTCGACGTTTATGAAAACATAATGTTCAATTTTGACTGAAATAAACTTTTATTTCATAAAAAATACTACATACTATGCAGTATGGTGTCTAGGCACCAATACTTGACTTTTATTTCTTGTTTTATAGTGATAAGAAGCACGCTCGGCCACATGAATCGATCTATTCCCATGAATGAAAGTACATGCTTTCAATATATATACACCAGCCAGGGTCAATATTTTGTATTTTTTAAAAACTCCCTACAGGAATGTCTTATTCTGAGTTTTGCAATAATTCTGATAGTATAGTTTTGAAGAACAAATACCCTTTGCTTGGTAGAACAGGTCCCCCAAATTTGTATGCCATATTTTAGATGGGAGTGAAAATTAGCATGATACACTGACAAGAGTGTATTTTTACTACAATGACTGGTAAGAAATCTAAGGCTATGGCAGCTTTTTCTTAATTTGTTACACAAGTTGTCAACATGCGAATTCCAGGTTATGCCATAGTCGATAGTGATACCCAATAATTCAATATTTTCCTAAGATGTAATAGGAAAATCAGTGTTTCCAAACAATTTGTTCTGTCTAAATTATCCATGATTATTAGATACCACCGTATTTGCTTTAGTTTTGTTTATTTTATGTTATTCCTCTCTGACCACATCACAACTTGATCATATGTTCTCTCTGTTGATATTTTTAGAGCACCCTCATTGTCTTCAATAATTATAACATTAATGTCGTTCGCATAACAAGTTGGATATATTCCAGGAACAACTTTTAATGTAGTGAGTAAGTCATTACAAAACCCAAAAATAAAAATGGACCCAAAATCGATCCCTGGGAACACCTTGTGAGACCTCTAGTTCCAAACTAAGAATGTTATTCACTTGAACAATTTGTTTTCTATTTGATAAGTATAACTCCAACAAATTGAGTGGTACACCTCTTACCCCGTCTTATGATCGTCATAAGTATCGGGGTGTATGAGATACAGAATGTCGAAGTGTAAGTATAAAAAATCAGTGTAAAAAGTGAAGGTCGAATTTGAACGAGAATATATGGCGATCAATCAAAATATTTCAAATTAACTTTACCAAATCACAACTCGAGAATCAATAATGTTCGCTTACTTAATCTACCCAGGGCATTGGTAGAGTTGAAGTTATTTTTTTGCTCAAACTGTCTCTTTCCATTTGCTTGTGTCCTTCGTCAGATCTCAGACGACGTATCAATTAATCCTTCTCTTCGTTTTTTTACTTTCTTTATCAGTCATTCAGAATTTCTTTAATTCGGTCCTTTATCTCTTCTAATTGTCTCATTCATAATTCTCTCATCTCTTTTCACTTAATAATTTCCCCAGAAATATTTTATCTGAAGGACTTATTCTGAATTTATTCTTTTTGTTAGCGTACATGATTCGAAGCCATGCACAATTAATAGTAAGACTACTTTTTTAATGACTTCAGTTTTTATGTTCTATTGTATCCCTCTTTTCTTTAGTAATGTTAACTTAATTTAATTATATATTTTCCCTGCCTTGTTAATTCCTCCATTAATCGATTTTCTAGTCGCTTCGATTATCGTTTCAAAGTACAGAAAGTTGATTTTTTGTACTCTTTAGTTATTATCAACCTCTCCGTTGTTTATTCATTCTCATATTAATGTTTGTCCACTCTTCATTCAGTTTGTTCAGCATTCTGTTAACAAAACCATATCTTTCGCAAATATGAGCTCTCTTTCAATCTGTTCAGTATAGCTTCAGATTTTTTCATTCTCTCTTCACCTCCTTTTTAATGTCAATTATTGCACAAAGGTCTGGATCCTGAGACAGTACATCTATTTCTGTTGTAAACTCTCTAGTTCATTATGTGTTAGTACCATATTTCTGTTGTTGTTATACATTACATTGATTCCTCCTTTTCTTGTGCTCCGTTATCTATGGTATTGATAATATTGGGTCTATTTAACTCATTTTTTAACTGGAAATTCATTTTTGAGGTTATTCAACAATTTGATCATCAGATCACGAAACAACTGTATATAAGGAAAAATGGAGAAAACAACAAAATACACCAACGAAAAATGCAGCGTTAAGTCACTTTTTCAAGTCACAGATAAGAACAAATATAATAATAATTTTTCTAAGGATAATTTTGCAGTGAGGAAACCAAAACGTTAAAGGAGCCCTTGAATTTCTTCTTTATTTACCATCAATCAGCAGTGAATTTAAGTTATAGAATCAACAAATATAAGTTATGAATGTTGAATGGTTATTTTCAGTTTAACATTTAAAATGTACGAACAGACTAGTAGACGTATTATTTGTATATACATTTAGTTGGAGTTTTAGCAGAATTATTCTTTAGTAGCCCGACCACGTCAGACAATATCCATTTAATATTTAGATATCTATGGATTGCCTTCCTAATAGAATGAAGAACATTTTGTATACTAGATATAGACTTTTTAAACAGTATTTTTTGGCATAGACTTTTGTCATTCAGCCAGCTGGAATATGTTATAATCAGTATTAGATTTTTATATAGGTCATGAAATTTCATCGGTGTGTCAAGCTTATTGTGCAAAATTAAACCGAAAATAAATTATTTCTATTACATAAATTGATCTGTTGAAGGAAATCGTTTTTTAAATTTGAGTGAATGAAAGACGAGTACTAAGTGTATATTTTATTAAAAATTCTGTTAAGCGCGTTCGCCATTAGGGCATTTGTCAAAGCTGTCCTATAAAAATAAGAATAGTTGTTAAAATGGAAAACAATTTTAACAAGTTAAACTTACGTCAAGAAAAAAGTTACCACTGGTGTCTTAAAAAACATCAAAACCTGTGTAACTGCTACGTACAATAAAATGAAATGTTTGACGTTACATCATTAATCACTTAAACTGTGTACCCCTGTGTGTACAATTATAATTCATACGATGAAATTTCCTATTAAAAATAATCGACTAAATGATATATGATGACGAGTTTGATATCAATAGATGGTGGCTAATATGCCGAAGTACAATAATACAACAAAATAGTGTCTAATATTACAACGTAATTTTATGATGAACATTGAATCAAGATATCATGTTTAAAAAATGAATGGAAATATGAAAACGGTGCATTGAAACCTGAAGGGAATTTTAAATTTTTTATTTTATATAAGAATGAAGTTAAAGTTGTGATTGAGATTAATACATTAATTAAATTCAAAATTTCCAAAATATCATATAACTTAAATGAATAGAAAACTTCCCCTCTGCTTGTCTTAAGAGAAGTGTTGGTTCCATTCCTCAGCCAGTCAGGAACCAAGCCAAGTAAACTTATATGTGTAAAGTGATATAATGCAATAAACATTTGGTCGTAAATTCATCCATGGAGGATTTTACACCATATAGTGAAAGTGGAAAGGCACACTGGCAAAGTAAACCCAGCAGCTAATGACATCCCGTAGGAATTAAATGTAAAAGAAGGAGGGAGTATCTATTGTCAAGAAACGTCGAAAATTGATTGTGAGCTGATGGACCAAACTATGACCCATACATATCCCGGTTTCAGGAAAACAATGTGGGTGTGATGTTTTTAAGGTACTTAAGACAAAACTAAATCCATACTAGACATGTACAGGGAAAAAAAAGAAACCGAGTAAGCGTGTAGAGAGAAGAAAATGATAGCAGATATGTAAGAGGTTATAGGAATAGAAGGGAGGAATTATGATGAAACAAAGTATGACCCATACATAGATTGGTTTCAGGAAACAATGTGGTGGTGAAGTTTTTAAGATAGTTGTGACAAACCTAGATCCATACTAGGCATGTACAGGAAAATAAGCAAACACAACCATATTGTGTTCTTGACACCAGGCTACGTATTGGTCATAGTTTGGTCCATCAGCTCACTATCAATTTTCGAGGTTTCTAAACAATAGATATCCCATTCTTCTTTTACATTCACATTTAATTCCTACGGGATGCCATTAGCTGTTGGGTTTACCTTGCCAGTGTGCATATCCCCCTTAGTCACTGTATTGTGTAAAATCTTCCATGGATGAATTCACCACCAAATATTTATTTTATTCCACTTTAAACATATAGGTTTACTCCGCTTGGTTCCTCACTGGCTAGGAAATAGATCTAACCCTTAACTCACTTCTCTTAATACAAGCAGTAGGTGTTGTTTTCTATTCATCTAAGTTAGATGATGTTTGGAAATTTTGAATTTAATCACTGTATTAATTTAAATCACAACTTTATCTTAATTCTTATGTAAAATGAAAAATAAACAAATTTCCTTCAGGTTTCAATTCACCATTTTGATATTTTCATTCATTTTTTGATCGTGATATCTTGATTCAATGATCATCATAAAATCACGTTGTAATATTAGACACTATTTTGTTGTATTATTGTACTCCGGCATATTAGCTACCATCAATTGATGTCAAACTTGTCTTCATATCATTTAATTGATAATTTTAAATAGGACAATTTATCATGTGAATTGTACACCCTCATCACAGGGTTATTTTTACAAATTCTAAGTAATTAATGATGTAACATCAAACTTCTCATTTGATTACTGTTTTTAAATGGATCTTAATGTTTGTAAACAATTCCACAATATATTGAATAAAAAGTTAAAAATTCTAACAATTGTTTCGATATTAAATATCATCGTCAGAATGACAGAAGTTATATTTCAGTTCATGCCTACCTGATGTTCAATAATTATTTTTGGCTAGACCCAGAAGTGACCTACCTTGTAATAGAAAAAAATCCCAATGGCACAAGACCAATCGGACGGCTTATTTCAGTAAAGTTTTTGCATCGGATTCAAAAATAAAAAAAAATTAAATATCTCAAATAAATGTTCTCATGTACGTTTTAGAAAAAAGTGTTTCATACAAAAATTGCAGAACGTGTTAAGTTTTTAAAAAAAAATTCAGTAATTTTTTTGCGTCAGATCAAAAACAAAAGAAATACGATTTTTTCAATTTTGACAGGCCGCCATTTTGTTTCTTTCTACTGGGCCGATTTGGCCCGTTAACGAACTCGTCCAAGATTTTGGCCGAACCAAATTTTGTAGCTAGTTTGGTTTCGATCTGTCAAAAAATGCGACCTCTATCGTGCTATGTGTTATAACACACACACACACATATATTTATATATATATATATATATATATATATATATATATATATACATATATATATATATTTATATATATATATATATTTATATATATATATATATATATATATATATATATAATTTTATTCATTTTTCTTGGGCATCAGGTTAAACGTAAATTCTTTATCAATTTATTTTTTATTCGACGTTTCGCTCTCTATTCGGAGCATTTTCAAAAATTTTTACATTGATGTTAAACAATAAAATGAAAACGATTGAAAGATTAAAATTGAATGTACACACAGAGACGACAAAAACTAGAACCAGTGTTTGCCTTGAAAAATGAATAAAATTATATAAAAGGTTGAAGAAAAACAAAGAATTTATATATATATATATATATATATATATATATATATATATATATATATATATTAGTAAATTTACTCTCTACAATAGTCATATTTCATTCTGAAATAAGCCTAAAAGAAGATATGATATTACAAATATTAAAGCTTAGATATTATTAGCCTTATGTGGAAACCCTGGATATCTTATTCCCAATTAAGATCAGTATAACTGTGCAATGATATAGGAAACCATGAAAACTATATCTGCTGATCTTTACAATTATCACTTAAGAAGACAGTTTAAAAGTGGAGAACTTCCTAGATTTATCTGTTCATTGACAACTTGATATTGTGGGTTTCTTAAGTGTCTTCTAATTTCTAATTTATCGAGGAAATCCAGTTCTTGATTCCTATCGCAAATATGTAGTACTTCCAATTTTGTGTTAGGAGCCAATGAATGTTTGGTGTCAAGTGAATGTTTTGCGTAGTGGGATTAATCTGGTTGTTCTATTCTGTATGCTCCTAAATGTTCACTGTATCGGATTTCAAAATTCCTAAGGGTTTGACCCAAATAGACAGCATTAAATTCAGACATTTAAGTCTATCTATACCAGACCTCTTTAATGGGGATATTTTTGTGATTTAAAAGAAATTGTTGTATTTGTTGCTAAGGATATTATCAGTAGTAATACCCCTATGGTCTTGACAATACCGAGATAATTTTGTCATAGAGAATGCTGAAAGCGTGTTGCTTGATAATAGCCCATGGCCGCAGGTATTAACAATTTGACTAATTTCGGCGTTCGTAGACACACCGAATCGACTCATTGTTAGTTCTTGAAAATTCAATAAGTTGTTGACAAACATGCCAAACTATTTATTCTGGTAACCAACACCGCGATTATTGATGAACAAATGAATAAGTGAAAAAACCACTAGTGTATTTGTCGCTGTAAAAGTTAATGCTAACTTTTGCCGCTGTCAAAGTGACAATTGCACTGTGGCATATGCGATTTTTCATACATGAGTTAAATTGTCAATACAAAATTAATTAATTTTAATCAAACAAATATTATTCATTTCTAATTAGAATTACAGTTGTGAAAAGTACAATTGGTAAATGTTAAATTAGAAGAAGAGTTTGCTGAAGTTTACGGATTGTTAATTTGCACTGTTGCAGAAATTCCTCGCATGGTGTTGATTATTTCACCATGCCGTTCTTGGTTAATATCCAAGTAGGGTTTATTTGAATTAGAGCAGTTATGTCCGCTTATTTTTATTAGTTGCTGTTCAGGAATTCCTTTATTTACCAAATGGCTAACTGCAGTTGATCTGTTCGAATGATTGGATATATTTTTACACTTAGTGTCCAAACCAATAGCTTGCGCGGATGATTTGGTCCACATATTAATTGTGTTCATGCCTATCGGTATATTGTCAAACCATGTGTCACTTCCGAATTTCCAGAAACGATTTGGTCTCAAGAATAGGCAACTGAAAGTAATATTTTTTCCCCTTTTGAACAATAATTTATGGAATAACCGAACAGGGCATGCACTTTCGTTTGCAATATTTGGAGCAAGCCACTTACTATTTGTACAACTTTTCGATCCTCCTTGGCATGTTTCACTGAATATTGGATTATATTCAATTCTGTTGATTGGCGTTCCATCATTATTTTTCTCAATCGTGAAATAATCTATAAGGCAATCAGCTGGTTAATCACTTCGCCAAGCTAACTCAACAGCTTCAATATGGTAAAATTTTTGTTGTAAACCTTCTGGTGTACATTCATCCCATAATTCAATGATTGTAGCCAAATCACGTGAGCTCAAATTCGATGAACTGCATTTTTGTTCGTTGGAATCCTGCTGTAATCTTTTACGTTTCGCAATTCTTGCATCTCGCGCATTTTTGAATATCACACTGGTAAACGGGTCGAATACAATTTTGATGTCATTGAAGTATTTTTTCTGGAGTAGTTTACTCGTAATATTCCAAATTGTTCTTACAGGTGCTTCTTTATATTCAGTTTCGTCAGCTTTTCTCATATTTTCCGCATATTCTTCCAATATATTAGCCAATTTATGCAAACTCGTTTCAGCATTAAGTTCGTATTCTCTGGTCGCACAAAACTAGAGAAATATTTGCCATACATATTTTTTTGATTTAATTGTATTTTTTTGTAAATTAATAGATGTAATATCATTAATATCATTATTTGAATCGTTAGATGCAATTCTAAATCTTTTAAACCAGTGTGACGTTTAATTAATTTTTAATAAAAAAAAAACAACAAACTGAAAACACCACATGTAGGATATTATCGCGTTAATCCAGGGGTGATTGGATGGAATTTGACACATGACTTAAAATTAAGTAATTTGATTGGTTACTATATTTAGTAGAAACTTATTTTTGAAATATTATTAGGAATATTTCCTGCATATGTGATCGTTTTATAACTTTTTATTTCTTTAGTTTGTTTACGAAATATTAGATATACTGCCTCCTCTTCTTTATTAATTAGTTTATTTATCATATGTAATGGATTCACGTTGGATGTTGTATTGATTGATTGTATTGATTCCTCTATCAAAATTACATTTGTTCAAAAAAACTGAAAATGCTCTATGTATCATTGAATTATATGCCGCCAATTTATGTGATATGGGATGATTGGAACTATATGGAGTAGTCACATCAGTGTGTGTTGGTTTCCTGAAAATTGAATAATCAAGTACATTAATAACTCTCCAAATTTTCAAATCAACTTGCAAGATGGCTCTAAACACATTTCATTTGATGTTACCAATATGTTCACTTAAATTCCTCCTAAGGAATGTCTTGTAAGAAAATTACTAGAAGATGAAAATATTAATCCGGGAATAATATCAGATATACTTAATGTATTTGATGTTTGTATTAAACAATAAGATATATATATATATATATTTGTTAACGAAGATTTCGGGTTGGCGGTCATAAGAAATAAAAACTGTTTTTCTTATCTGCTCAATATTTCGCCATTATTTAATGGCTTCATCAGGAGCGGAAAGAAAATTTGTGTCAGTTAATTAAAATATGAAACAGCACAACACGTTCAACACATTTTTAGACAGTCAAAACAACAGTTAGCCAAAAACAACAACAGAAGAATATTTCTACTTCGATGCAGAAATGGTGATTTTTTCCTAAACACATTCAGGACTGTCTAAAAATGTGTTGAACGTGTTGTGCTGTTTCATATTTTAATTAACTGACACCAATTTTCTTTCCGCTCCTGATGAAGCCATTAAATAATGGCGAAATATTGAGCAGATAAGAAAAACAGTTTTTATTTCTTATGACCACCAACCCGAAATCTTCGTTAACAAATAAATATTTCCCGGTCGAAAAAAGAAGAACTACTTCCTTTTCATATATATATATATATATATATATATATATATATATATATATATATATATATATATATATATATATATATATTCTTAACGAAGGTTTACCAATGGGTAGCCCTATATTATCAATTTTGGCAAACATTTTTATGGGCAGTTTAGATCGAAAAATCTTTGAATGTAATATTTCAAAAAATGTTTTATTTTGGTATTGGTATGTAGATGACATATTGGCCTTTTCTGTAGGTAGTGGACGACAATTACATATATTTTTCAGCTATAATAATAATTTACACCCAAAAATTAAATTTACATTAGATGTTGAAGAAAGTAACTCAATCAATTTTCTTGATTTAAAAATTCAAATAGTTAATATTGTACTTGACTATTCAATTTACAGGAAACCAACACACAATGATGTGACTATTCCATATAGTTCCAATCATCCCATATCACATAAATTGGCCGCATATAATTCAATGATACATAGAGCATTTTCAGTGCCCATGAACAAATGAAATTTTGATAGATAAATTAATACAATTAAACAAATAGCAACATCCAACGGTTATCCATTACATATGAAAAATAAACTAATTAATAAAAAAGAGAAAAAAGTGGCATTACAACTAATATTTCCCAAACAAACGAAACTAAGCTAAAATGCAGGAAATATTTCTAATAATGTTTCAAAAATAATATCTTCAGCAACAAATAGAACAATTTCTCTTGAAACAGAAAGTAACGTGAGTAAAAAATTATTAGATGTGAAAAGAAAAATATCCACATTAGAGTCTGGTATATATAGACTGGGATGTCCAGAATGTAATGCGATCTATTTGGGTCAAACTGTTAGAAATTTTGAAATCCGATACCGTGAACATATAAGAGCATACAGATTAAAACAACCAGATAAATCCCACTACGCTAAACATTTACTTGATACCAAACATTCATTGACACCTAACAGAACTAGAAGTACTACATATTTGCGATAAGAAACAAGAACTGGATTTTCTCGAATAATTAGAAATTAGAAGACACTTAAGAAACTGACAATACCAAGCTGGCAATGAACAGATAAATCTAGGGAGTTTTCCACTTTTGAACTGTCTTTTTAAGTGATAATTGTAAAAACCAGCAGATATAGTTTTCCTGGTTTTCTATATTATTGCACAGTTATACTGATAGGGATAATAATATCTGAGCTTTGATATTTGTAATATCATTTCTTTTTTCTATTAACATATATGAAGTCAATCGCAAGTAGGTCACTTCTTGGTCTAGCCAAAAATAATTATCAAACATCAGGTAGGCGTCAACAAAAATGTAACTTCTGTCATTTTGACGATGATATTTAATATTGGAAGAATTGTCAAATTTCTTAGAATTTCTAACTTTGTATAGGTACAATATATTGTGGAATTATTTAGAAACAGTAAGTTTCATTTAAAAACAGTAATTTTCTGGATTCCACGAAGTAAGGATCGAGACAGTTAATTTCATTCCATTTGATTGTACGTAGCAGCTACACGTTTTGATATTTTTTAAAAAACCAGTTGTATCTTTTTTGTTGACGTTAGTTCAACTTTTTTATATTGTTTTTCAATGTTCACAACTATTCTTATTTTTATTGGACAGCTTTTAAAATGGCCAAATGGCCGGAAGCGGTTAGCTGGATTTTCAATAAAATACACACTTAGTAGGTACTCGTCTTTCATTAACTCAAATGTATATCTAGTGTGTACATCATACTTAGACAATTCCAATAGTTTTTTAGGTAATTCTAATCCATTCACAGATATTTTGCCACATTTGATTACTATGGTTTCCAAATATTGAAAATATTTCACATAAGTATGGAATGAGTTATAGGATATAAAAATGCTAGAAGCGGAATATACCATATAATAAATGTGTATGAGTATAGAACTTCAAAGGCAAATCTGATTAAACCAATTTCTAAAAACCAGATTAAAGGTCAAAATCAAACTTATTTGTGTGACATGTAAACTTCTTATGATCTAGGTAAAAATGGTAAACGAATATATTTCCGAACCTTCATGATCCAATTTCTGATTGAGGGTGTAAAGTTTTCTATTACATTCGATGACACACACTATCAAACAAAATTTATAGTAAAATTCACCCATTTTTTTGTTAATTATGAATAAAGAATCGCAAGCACTCTTCTTAAATTTAAGGTCTAATAAAATGAAAAGAAGTAATTTCATAATTTACTTTTTGTCCAGAACTATGTACAAATCGACCTACATTTCTAAGCATTAATAACTCCTTCCACTACTCGGTTCAAAACGTCTTGACTGGAACGAACTACAAATAGTAAAGGAAAAAAATACAAACAATACACTGCAGATATTTGGATATTGCAAAAACACTCCTTCGATGTGCTTGGACAAATAACCTCTGCTGAACGACGTTACGCAATTGAACATTCTAAAACTAATTTTAAAATCCACCAAACCACGCATTCGCCAAAATTTCAACAACTCTAATATCCTTTGTATTAATATCCTAAAACCATTAAAGAATGATTTGAATAAAAAATTTAAATGACAATACGTTTGCTAGTTTCATGTGGCTCTGGTTCTATATTTGAATTAATATTTATGAGTCCTATTGAACCGGACACTGTTGGCTCGTCCACCACATTTTAAAAAATTTGCCACCATCTGTACATTTTTTACGAATCGAATATATATATATATATATATATATATATATATATATATATATATATATACTTTTTTCTAATAAAACATCAAATCCATTCACATAAAATGATACTATGATGTATTTCTTGAGTGTGTGGCAAATGGCGAAAACCGATTCCATCCTCCTAACAGTCTCTCCTATGAGTAAATTCAAGCGAAATACTGAGTTTCGGAGACAAATTTTTTTAGTCTCTGTCAATGGATCGAATTACTGAGGCTATTAGTGAAATTATATTATATGCGCGAATTGTGAAGCATGTGAGACCATAATTTCTTATTCCAGAAGAATAACTAAAACTATATAACTATGTGAACAAAATATAGAAGTGCCTTTTCTTATATTTTGAAGTAATTTCATTTTTGGAAACTACACTTCAAATTCTTCACCTAATTCAAATTATATTGCTATGATAAGAACTTAATGTATTCGTGATATTATTGCCAAAATTTCTATTGAAACAAGCTCAACAACTATTAATTAACTAGGTTTTTTAATCAATACTATAAAATGAATTTTTTGAATACAGTAGAATTGTGCTTGAAAATGGATATTTCCTTCCTTCAATTTATCTCAGAAAATGCAATTTTCGGTTTGATTTTCTCTAGTAAATGTTCTCTGTAATAATAGGTTTAGGTTAGTTAGGCAAATATTTTTGTATAGATATTCAAAAATTTCGTCGGGGCAGTAGTTATCCTTTTCAGGTATTGGAAGAATTCTTCCTTATTGGTCCTTCGTGAGATGTCGGCCTGGTTTCCTTTACGCTATTTAGCCTCCTGAAGGTGCGATCTAAACTTTTGTATAGATTTAGGAAATTAGTATTTAATCTTGTGTACCAGAAGGTATCGATTTGGTACATTTTTAAAAACTTTACTTACTTCGCTTAACACCACGACTAATTACATAGACATGTGCATTATAATTTCTTATGCTTCACCTGAATAGTAGGTAACTTATTTGTAATATTTCTTGGTGTTGGGCATTATCTCACCTGATTATATAGCATAGATCATAACAATATGTCTGTATTCTAGTGTAGTGAAGAATAGTATTAGAAACTTTTATAACAAAAATTCTGTAATTGCGTAACATTTCAAGGTGTTAATGTGACACTTAAAGTTCAAAGTAGTGAAACAGTCCATTAGAGTGTACAACTTCAGAGTATATCTTGTGAAATTTATATTCTTAGTTTTCCGTTTAGTTGCATATACTCTACAAAATATCTTCAACTTTTCTTGGATGTCGTATTTGGAAAAAATCCAGCCTATAATCGAAGATTCACTATTCCATATGTGAGGTACGACGTATAATTGGAAGAATAAAATCTACCACGCGTTTGGAAAATAATTTTTTCAACTAACTTCAAACTTTTTCTTTCTGGAATAACTCTACCTCAAGGTGATTGCCGTATATGGTATTGAAACTAAACGAAAGAAGTGATTTCTGTGTTCTCATTATGTTTTCTGCCAAAATGAATTTATGGTCTGGCTTAACATGATCCATATTATTCTACAGTACGTTCAAAATAGTTTCTATGAAAATTCTATTTTTTGAACGTGAATCAGGTGATGGTTTAGTCCCGTAAATAAAGATTTTTTTCTAGGAAGTCGTCTGAAGCAGCTCCTATTTTAAACAAAAGTCGTCAAAATTGGAGCTGTTTCTGAGGACCTCCGAAGATATCTTGTTTTATGTATTGACGTAACTAATTGGATGTAGATTTGATGAACTACACTTTGATACAAAATTGCTTGAAGTAAGTAGTCGCCTACTGGTCATTCATTAGGATTTTGAAAAAATTCATCATTTAACAGGAAGTTGAAACAAATTCGTTCATTGATATTTACTGCATGAGTTCCAGCCAGAAATGAGGAGTCATAATAATATTTAGAGGAAACTGAGATATTTTCCAAATACGTTATTTATATAGAACAATAGTGAGTAGATCTACAACGCAACGGTTCAATATAATTTGCTCTTAGTTATAAACTGGACTAGTAGTATTTAGAAAATGAGCATACCAATGCAGAAATGCTAATGCTGATTATTTTCCTGAAGCTATTTCACTATTGGCTGTTTTATAAAAATAATATCTCATGAAAAAATAGAGTCGATTACGATGGGAGTTATTTTATAATAAAACAGTACCAACCAATATCCAAACATATTCTAATAAATAAAGAAAACTCTTTCAAATGAAGAAAGATCTTCTGTCCATCCTGAATATAGTCGTTATATAAAACAATCGAATTAAATTTGAAGTAGGAGAACACGAGATAATTATTGAGAATTTGATTTCTTTTTCTATTACTTTTTTGTTGTTGTTGATTCAATTTCAGAAGTTTCATAAGAAAAACTCACAGAAAGTATTATGTTCAAATCAACGAAAGAGTTTTCTTTTCATTTGCAGAATTTGTGGACATTGTATGCACTAGCATTTTTTTGTTTAATTGGCTCATTGTAGAATAGTCGAATGTTTTACGCAGTTGTTAACTTTTCTACGCGTTTGTGTTAACCCAGAAAATATTTTTAAAAAATCCAATTTCTTCTCAAGCTTCTAACGCGTCAGTTCTTTGTATAGTCCAGTCACGTTAGGGGTATCACCTCGGAATGAAACTGGAAAAGCCGAATTTTTTTAAGTGGCCTTTATTTTAATAATCTTAATGTTCTCTCAAAATCAGTTGTTTTAAGATCTTCTCTTCTGTACCTCGCATCGTTTACGCATTCATGATAAAAATTATAGAGCATAAAATTATGTACAAAAAAGGTCCGGAACAATTTTTAATCTGTGGAACCGTTTTTGAGTGCGGGGAGCTCAGATATACACGCCGAATACATGATCAATCGCAAGTCCTAGCTCTTTTTTATCTGTATTATGTCTTTAATATTACTGTTTTAAATAGAAACAGGAAGTTTCATTTGAAACAGTAATATGAGTAGATTCCACGAGATAAGGGTAGAAATAGTCAATTTCTTTAATATTAGTTTATTCATGAATCCTGTAGTCATTTAATGTTACTTACTGTTTTGATGTAAATAATAAAGTAATTAGATGAATTATTTGAAATTTATATTATATTCATTATATTCTGATTAAGGATAATAAAACTTTGAGTACGAAAGAAATTGAGAAAATATGTTTTAATAATATTTTTATTTAGCAACAACACACAAGCTAGTTTTTCTTCTTCCAACCCCTCGATATTGGCAGAATTATCTCTCGTATCATTCTCGTTAATTGTTAGCTCCACATCTGCTATCAGTTCTGGGTCGAACGCAATGTCTTCATCGACGTCATCTTCACGATAAAGCGTTGAAAAGTCTATATTAACCCTGTTTTTCAGCTGCTTTTCAAGGATTAACCAGTCGAAAAAGCCTAGGAGTCATATTTCTATACTACGGATAAAGTAGGTGCGTCTATCCAAAACAATTGGATAATGTCCCAAGGGCAAGAAACCAAATTAACAGAATGACGTACGCAAAATCGCCAGACCATTGGCATGTCTTCTTTCATTCTTAGTAGAAATTGTATATAGGGATTGTATAGATGATTGAAATAAAGATCTTTATCATTGTGAAAAAATTATGTGAGTATCCACTACATTGGCACCCAACCTAGGGTTCTTGGTAATTGCTAAGACAAGATTGAACTTAGTCGTAGCAGCATTCGTTGGAGGTAAACTTGATTATATTGCACTAGTTTATTCAATTCTATTAATTTGCTGAACTGTGATGTTGACAAAAAATTTCTCAGATTTTATGGCATTTTGAAATGCTAAGAAAATGCGTGCTTCACTTGCAGGCAATGTTCGCACCTGACAGCTTCTTTCGTTAGTTAGTCGATCCAAATCGTGTAATTTGTCTAATGTTTTGAAAATATATTTTCACTTCTTCCCGAATAAAGCATACAAGTTGTATAACAGCCACTAAACACGTGTGAGGATAAAATGTGTTTTTTTACAACGGGGATATTCATTAAAAATTTCCGTACAGTATATTCATGCATTATGGTTGCCAATTGAAATGATTAACAAATCAATATTTCCACCGACGATGACGGTAGTTCTTTGATGTTCTGATTCCTCGATCACTATTTCGATAATAAAAATATTAGCATCATCTCTTAAATCATTCAACATGCATTTTTATTAAGTTTCATTTATTCAAAACAAATTTCATACGATTCTTCTAAGCTGAAATCGCGATTGACTTTGCGTTTCGCCTTCTATCTCAAAAATGATTCCACGTATAAAAAATTATTCCAGTTCTAATTTGTAGAGAATTGTACGCTCTACAACTTTTATGATAAATGCAAAAACGATTTGAGGAGCGAAAAGGAGATAATTAAAAAAAAACTGATTTTTGTGCGAATTCCGAAATAAAGATTCCTACAAAAATCCAGTTTTTTCCGTTACATTCCGAGATTTGACCCAGTTTTAGTTTTAAGTGACGAGACTAATAGTAGCTTAGACACGTAGTTGAAATTTCATGAATGTTAACAATAATTCGTTTTTTACTAGAATAAAATTAGACGTTTTTTCGTTGTTTACTGTCTACGCGACGTGTTTGGATTATTTACTAATGGACTTTTTTTCGTTTTTATAGATTTTATGTGGTCGCTGGGAGCCCTTCCTGACGGTAAGTTTCCAATATTTATATTAATAAGTATGAATTGATAACATTCACCAAGTTTCATATGAAACTTTTTTATAGAACTGTTAATGTCAAGCAAAAAATTATGAAAATAATGCGGTTCTCAACCATTTTCGAGTTTTTTTATTTTGTTGGATTCTTATTATTTATATCATCTTGTTGTTCAAAATTTATTGACAATATTGGTAATGAATAATTGTAATTTGGTATGCTAATTTATTAACTGAAAAATGTCACTTTGCTAAGTGTTCTAAGAGATTTCATTGTGACACTATAAACAATGCAATAATTCCACAAAAATAAGAACTATGCTGATGATTGTTTTAGGAATCTGGGTTATTCAAGCATTTCGTGAGTAGGCTTTTCTGCAACTGCAAAATTTCCGACAAAATTAAAATTTCGAGAATAATTTTAAATCAATGACCTTACTTAATAGGCTGTGTATTAGATATGTTGAAACTAATCAACTGTACTTATTTAGCTGCATTGAGGAAAATAAGTTTTTTTTGAAATGTGTTGGTTCCCTGTTTACAGTCAATCTAAAGGATTACATAAAACGGAAAGGTAATGTCGATGGTCTGGCGATCCTGGAGTGTAAGTGGCTCCTTGCGTCTACATATGTTCTGGTTAATTATATAACTTCATTCCCGGTATATAATTTTGACTCCTAGATTCTTTTGGCTGAGGTATCCCTGAAAAGCAACTGAAAAACGGGGTCTCAATAGCTGATAAGGGTTTTAGTTTTGGGGAAGGCAACATAGCAGACGTTGGTTTTGATTTTATTTTATTACTTTTCCGCCCAACATATCTAATATGCGAGAAAAGTATTGGTTTATCCCAAAAAAAGTTGGAATTTTGATAAAATTTGTTGAGTTAATTTGACGTGTTTCATCTAGAGCAACACGAAAAAACGGTTTTTAAAAAAAAATTTGTGTGTATGTCGTCGTATTCGTCGTTGTCGTCGGCCACATTTCGTTAAATGTCTTGTTATCAAGATACAGCCTCCGGAGTGCAACAAGTCGCCAATTTTATGATTGAATATTGTTCATGATATCGCACAGATGAACCCTATTGATATTGAGCTCACCAGAGGCAATACAACAGGTGCTATAGTACTTTATGTACGACATTTTTGGGGAAATTTCAGTTCGTTAGTACGATACAGCCTCCGGAGTATATACAAATGAACGAGTTTATGATTGGTTATTATTCAGAGCATCTCAAATATAAACTCTATTGATATCCAGCTCACTCAAGCCAGTACAACAGATGCTTAGTACTTAAAGTACCAAATTTTTGTCATTTTTGGAGAATTTTCAGTTTGTTAGTCTCTAGAGTGTATACAAGTTACCAATTTTATGATTGAATATAATTCAATGGCGTCTTATAGATGGACTTTATTTATTTTTACGTCACCAGAGCTAGTACAACGGGTGCTATGGTACCTGAAGTGCCATATTTTTAAGCTATTGCATTAGCTTCTATCGCGGTCCTTGAGCGTGGAGACCGAATCGAGAAATTCCGTAACGAAAATAACCTGACACGATACGAGGATTGTCCAGTAAATTTTAATACCCATATGCTTATACGAGGACTGTCCATTAAATTTTGATTTTTTATGATGATACGAGAACTGTCCAATAAATTTTAATTTTATTATTCTTATACGAGGACTGCCCAATAAATGTTGATACTTTAATGACTATACAAGGACTGTCCAATATATTTTGATTATTTTATGATGATACGAGGACTGTCCAATACCTTTTGATTATTTTATACTTATACGAGGACTGTCCAATAAATTTTTATACTTTTATACTTTTACGAGGACTGCCCAATAAATCTGATACTTTTATGACTATACGGAGAATGTCCAATAAGTCTTTATTATTTTATGATGATACGAGGAGTGTCCACTAAATTTTGATTCTTTTATACTTATAGGAGGACTGCCCAATAAATGTTTATACTTTTATGACTATACGAGGAGTGTCCAATAAGTTTTGATTATTTTATGCTTATACGAGGATTGTCGAATACGTTTTGATTATTTTATACTTATACGAGGACTGCACAATAAATTTTGATACTTTTATAATTATACGAGGACTGTCCAATAAGTTTTGATTATTTTATGCTGGTACGAGGACTGTGAAAGTGAAACTTCTAATGCTAGAAAAAGAGCTAAAAAGAAAAAGAAATTGTGAACTTTAAAGTGTAAAACTCTATGCAATAGCTTTACCGCGGCAGTCTCCGAGTGCCACACGTCTTTTTGGAGAAATTTCGGGTTATTAACACGATACAGCCTCCGGAGTGTATACAAGTGAACAATTTTATACTTATATACTTTTCAAGGTGTCTCACAGATGTACCCTATTGATTTTCAGCTGACTAGAGCGAGTACAGCGGATCCGATAAATCCAGATATACTAGATTTTTGATTATTTTCGGAGAAATTTCGGATTGTTCGCACGATACATACCCCGAATTGTATACAAGTGACAATTTTAGGATAGAATATTGTTCAGGGTATCTCACAGATGCCGAGAAGTCAGTTTTAAACTTTAAAAACGTTTATTGTTTGTTGAATTAAGTCCACTTTGTGGTGATGAGCTGCATTTACTACTGATTTGAAAACTATGGGTTTGGATTTAACGGCTGTCTTCTGCGCGATTTGCGGATTTGAGTGCATTTCGAAGACCTTCTGGCAGACAATAGCAGTAAAAGTTTGTTGCGATTTTGGTTATGTAAGTCTTTAATAGCTATGTCGGCTTTGCCACGTAACCATGAGGTTCTTGGGAGTTTGGGATAACATGTTGGGTATTAAATTGCCATTTATAGACACTTGTTTTGCACTACCTCCTGGAAGTGAAAGTTGTGTTTAGTTCCTGTACAGTAAACTGGGGATGAGTATGTTAAAATCGGTCTCATGATTTGTTTATAAATAAATAGTTTGTTTCAGTTGAGAGTTTTGGATATAAGTGGATATAACTTGCCCATTGCAATTCAAGCCTTTTGCTAATATTCACATTAGCGTTGGTGTTTCCTGCACAGTGTATCCTAGACGCCGTTTTTCGTGATAAATTCTCTGTTTTGGAGGCTGTTATGATTCGTTTTTGATTTTTAAAGTACGGTACAAAATTTGTGTTGATGTGTGTTTGAATGTTTTTGAGAGCGCGATCTGGGTTCTTTGCCGTTGATACAAAACATGTGTCATCGGCATACAAAGCGTTTAATATATTCGGGTAGGTATGTGGGTAGATTATGGATGAATATTGTGTAAAGTAGAGTTAATAGTACTGATCCCTGCGGAACTCCAGCCTGGAGGATGTATGGTCCTGCAATGTTTTTGTTTATTTTTGAATAGAATTATGAATTTTTTGAATAAGAATTTGATATTTTGGCTTGGTAATCAGGTAACTTTAGCTTTATGTTATAGACCTTCGAGACATGCCTAGTCAAAAACTTCATGTATATCGATAGCGATCATAATGGCTTTATTTTGTTCTAGGGAGCCTTGTCGGATGAAGTTTAGAACTCTAATTGTTTGTGCAATTGTGCTATGTCCTCTTCTGAATCTGTATTGCTCTGAGGGTATTATATTGTGTTTATCAATGAATGCTTGTAGCCTTTCTGATATTATTTGGTCTATCATCTTTGCAATATTATTCAATAAAGATATTGGTCGGTAGCTATTCACATGACATGCTTCAATGAATGGAATGATATCGGCAACGTTGAGCATATCGGGGTAGCAGCCAGTTTTAATTATATAGTTTTGTAATGTGCGTTAGTTATACAAGTGCTTCTTTGGTAAATTTCTTAATAAAATGTTATCGATACCGTCATTCTCAGGGGCTGTTTTGTTTTCTAGTTGCTGAATAGTGTTGTATATTTCCGTGTAGGATGCTAGATTGTTTGTGCTTTGTGAATTTAGTGAGTGTGAATATTGCTGTACTGTTTGTGTTATGTTATTGTGATGTAATGTGTGTTGAAAATTACTTAGTAAGTACTCTCCGAATGTTATTCCCATTTCGGTCATGTTTGTGACTGTGACTCCGTTGTTGTCAATTTTTGTAATGTCATTCACTTGATTTTTGAAATATCTAGGGATTATCCATAGAGCATTATATTTAGGTTCAAGTTTGTTTAGAAATATTGGCCTATTATAATTTTTATATTTCGTAATGAGGGTGTTCTCATGTTTCTCATATTTTGTTTTTATCATTCATATAGTTTAGTGATGTAATCGGGAAGGGTATTGTGAATGTGTATTTTGGGTTTTAGGGTAGAGGTTTCTTGCAGCAATGATTATGTCTTGTAGAATTTCGATTGAAGTGTTCTGAGTTTACTACATTGTTGTTTTAAGTTTTCGTTTATATTGTTACGAAACAGCACACTGGTATAACCCTAAATCCGACTCTGTCTAAGCCAGGTATAAAAGTTAAAATTATGGCGGATACGCAGGGTTCTTTTTGATAACTGTTTACGACTATCTTATCTAAACTTTGTTTTTGTGACCAGTCTTATCTAGAAATGCCAGAAAACCAATTGCTTTTGAGTAAGCCACAGTCCGGATTTTTCTAGTAAAAAAGACATTAATATATATAATGGACCGATCAGCGGATAAGTTTAGTGGATAATTTGAAATCGTGAGATAAACAAGTGAATAAGTGAATACAAATCAGTTAAGTGTTTATATAAATCAGTTTAAGTGGATATACTGAGTATATATGAATCAAGTGTTAGTGATTAGTTAAGTGTTTAAATAAATTAAGTAAGTGAACCTACCGTGTGTTTAAAATTTATCCCACCCGTTTATTGTTTAAATAAATAACAAAAACATTACATTGGTGTCAGAAGTGAAATAATATGAATAAATTGCTACGTAAAAATGGCCAAGAGACTATGTGATCTGAAAGTCACGGAAGTAAGAGCAGATTTGGAAGATCGTGAGTTGGAAACGTCCGGTAAAAAAAGTGAATTAGTAGAAAGACTTAAAGTGGCACTGGAAAATGACGGCTTTGATCCAGAAACAGTTTTATTTAATGACGAGGCTTCCACATTAATCTCGTCAATTTCTGCCATGGAAGGGATGATTTCAACGAATGTGAAAAACGATATTTCTGCTATAAAGAATGATATTTCTACTAATATGGACGAGAAGATTTGCACTATGAAGAATGATATTTCTACTAATATGGACGAGAAGATTTCCACTATGAAGAATGACATTTCTGCTGATATCTTATCGTTAAAAAATGACATTGCTGCTGACGTCGAGAATAAAATTACGTCTCTAAAATCGGACATTGAAAACAAGATGACAACGATAGACGATGAAATCAAGGAATTGGAGAGAAATATGGCAGATTTAAGAACATAAGACACGCCAGCAGAAGAAAAGGAGATTGAACATATAAAATCCTGCAAGCCAAAAATAAACTCCAGGATAGAGGACTTTGGCAGTTTTGCACGAGTCAAGACCCCAACATTCGACGGAAAGACATCGTGGAACAATTATGTGGAACAGTTTGAAGCAGCCGCTAGAGTGAATAATTGGTCCGATAAGGGGAAAGCAGTGAACCTAACTATAGCGCTTCGGGAAGATGCCTTAGATGTACTTGAGACGATACCTCTTGAAGAAACGGATGACTTCGAGCTGCTGAAGAAGATGTTGGACATGCGATACGGTCACAAACATCTAGAACATTTGCACCAATCCCAGCTGAAGAACCGAAGGCAGAAACGGGATGAATCCCTTCAAGAATACGAAGTGGACAGTGCCCTACTAGTTCCGTTTGCTTATCCGTCAGAACCAGAGAACATGATGGAATGTCTGGGCATCCAGGCCTTTATTGATGGCTTACGTGACCCCGATATGCAGAGGACGCTTCGTTTAGCCCATCCCAAAACATTATTTGACGCATTGACAGCTGCTCTTGAATATAAAGCAGCAACGAAGGCTTCAGGATATAACAAAATCAGGACCATCCAAGAAGAAGGTGACGAAGTCACAGGAAAACTAGAACGGGTCGGCTACGAGGGGGCAGCACCGACCCATGATCGTTCCAAAGACCCTCTTATACTGATAGCTTCGCTCAGTGTATATGTGGATGGCGAAGTAAATGGCAATAAATATGCTCTGCTGGTTGACACTGGAGCAACTAGAACCATTATACGACCACAGATAATAAAACCCAAGAAGAAGCTTCTACCAACGAGACTGCGACTGCGTACCGCCACAGGCGAGAAAGCCAACGAAACACAAATCCAATTGAGAATTGGCGCAGAAAAGTTCACGCATACGGTAATCGTAGCTGACATTGAAGAAGACGTGATTCTAGGAATAGACGTAACGAATGTACATGGTTTCCAATTAGACTTTAGAAACAGAACCATTAAAGTGGGCTCCGAGGAGGTATTCCTTCATACACATGAAGGCAGCGCAGTGTTGGCCGCTGTACAGGAAGATACCGTTCTACCTGCACGAAGCGGAACCATGATAGTAGCACGGCTACAGGGAATCATGGAGGAATGTACACCGATTATGATGGAGCCAAGGAACCACGAAAAAGAGGCAAAGGAGTACTAATTGGAAAAGGATTGGTTACGTCGGCGAAGGAGATCCCTGTACGATGGATAATCGTGAACGATTACCCAATTACCATCAAGAAGGAAACCAAGATTGGATCCTGCGTACCAGTGACGGATATAGTTCGTCAAACAATGACCACTGACAATTCTAATGCCAGATTCGAACAAATGTTATCAGTAGCTGGTCAAACTTTGGATCGAGCTGAAAAAAAAAATGAGAGAATTTCTCTTGCAGTATCGAGACTTATTCGTACCAAAAGGAGGAAAGACTGATAGAACATCAGCCGTCAAACACAAAATCGATACTGGTAATGCTAAGCCAATAAGGCAATCAACTCGAAGACTTCCACGAGCGAAGAGAGAGGAAGCTGAAAGAATAATTCGAGAGATGGCAGAAGAAAAAGTAATAGAACCATCTACTAGTGCATGGTTGTCTCCAATAGTGCTCGTCAAGAAAAATGATGGAACAACGAGATTCTGCGTGGATTATCGCCAGCTTAACAACGTGACGAAGAAAGACTGCTATCCTTTTCCTCGAATTGACGATACGCTAGATACTTTGTCCGGCAGCAAACTGTTTTCCACCCTGCACCTGAAGTCTGGTTATTGGCAAGTGGAAATGGCCCCACAAGACAAAGAGAAGAGTGGTTTTACCACCGGATCTGGATTATGGCAATTCAACGTCATGCCATTCGGACTCTGTAATGCGCCTGCGACATTTGAAAGACTCATGGAAAATGTCTTGAGAGGGTTGTCTTGGAAGACATGCCTGGTCTATTTGGACGACATCGTAGTTCTGGGGAAGACATTTCACGAACACCTGAAGAATTTGGAAGACGTATTCAAAGGACTCCAAGCGGCCCAGCTCATGTTAAACCCGAAGAAATGTCAGCTGTTCCAAAACCGAGTCAGCTATCTAGGTTATGCAGTGAGCAATGAAGGAGTGGCGGTGGATCCAGAGAAAATTGCTTCCATTCAGCAATGGCCGCAACCAACCGACAAACATCAAATTAGGAGTGTCCTTGGACTTTGCACGTATTATAGAAGATTTATCAGGAAGTTTGGAGATATTGCCAAGCCTCTAACTCGACTTACAGAAGAAGCAAGAGCTTTCCAATGGGGAGAAGATTGTCAAACGGCTTTTGATACCTTGAAGAAGCATTTAACCACGGCGCCGATATTAGGATACCCTTTACCAGAGGGAGACTTTATTCTTGACACTGACGCAAGCAACGTAGGAATGGGTGGAGTGCTCTCACAGATCCAAGGAGGGCAAGAAAGAGTGCAGGGATATTTTAGTAAAGTCCTCTCCAAACCAGAACGAAACTACTGCGTCAAAAGAAGAGAATTTTTGGCGGTAGTGAAGTCCGTGGAACACTTTTACCAGTATCTCTATGGTGGGAAGTTTTAAATCCGGACTGATCATGCAGCACTCAAGTGGTTTAAGCAGTTCAAGATTCTCGACGGCCAGATCGCTAGATGGATTGAACGACCTCAAGAGTACGATTTCAACATCGAACATCGAGCCGGTGTGAGTCACCGAAATGCCGACTCCCTGTCCAGACGGCCGTGCCCAACATACTGCTCCCAATGCAACTAGGCGGAATCTAGGGAAGCTGCAGTTTCAAGAACTACTGTAGTCAATGAAGAATGGTCACCCACCAGGATCAGAGAAGATCAGGAGAATGATCCTTGCCTAAATAAGATTCGGCAGTGGAAGGAAGAAAATCGGCGACCAACCTGGCAAGAAGTGTCTAAATTTTCACCAAAACACAAGGCGTATCGGGCTCAGTGGGACTCTCTTGTCCTGGAAGAAGGGCTGTTGAAAAGAGTCCTTAAAACGATGATGGTTCTCAGATAAGGAGACAGCTAGTTATCCCGAGAACTAGAGTAGTTGAGGTACTGAAGAAGTTACACGACAGTCCATCGGGAGGTCATCTGGGAGTGAAGAAAACCCTACAGCGAATCCGTGAGAGGTTTTATTCGATGAACAGCTATGATGATGTGAAGGACTGGTGTAAGAAATGTACGACTTGTGCTATGAGTAATGGACCACATCACAAGAGAAAGGCACCTATGTAACAGTACAATGTTGGAAGCCCTTTTGAAAGGATTGCTTTAGATATCGCTGGACCTTTTCCGATGACCGAAAATGGTGGTAAATTCATCCTGGTTGTAATGGATTATTTCACAAAGTGGGTGGAAATTTACGCGATCCCGAATCAAGAGGCCACAACTGTCGCGGATGTATTGGTGAAAGAATTCATCATCCGATACGGAGTGCCCTTGGAAATCCACAGTGACCAAGGAAGAAATTTTGAAAACCATCTATTCCAGGAGATTTGCGACAAGCTGGGAATGAAGAAGACCAGGACAACAGCATTACATCCACATTCAGATGGAATGGTCGAGAGAATGAACAGGACTATTGGAAAATACCTGTCCGAAGTAGTATCCAGCCATAAGAGAGATTGGGACCAGTATCTTCCGCTATTCGCATTGGCTTATCGATCTGCCGTCAATGAGTTCACGGGTGAAGCACCAGCGAAAATCCTGTTTGGACGTGAAATAAGGCTTCCTTGTGACCTGGAATTTGGCTGTCGGCCTGGAGAAGATCTAGCAGGCGAAGACTACGTGATCCAATTGAGAAGAAAGCTGGACGATATTCATGAATTAGTTCGAACAAATCTTCAAGTTGCCAGCGACAGAATGAAAAGACGGTACGACACGCAGGCCACAGAAGGCAGTTTTAAAGAAGGGGACAAAGCATGGTTACACAGCCCGACGAGGAGAAAAGGGTTTTCTCCAAAGTTACAAAAATCCTGGGAAGGTCCATACTTAATCAAGAAAAGGATCAATGATGTTATATATCGCATAAGCAAGATCCCCAACGGGAAACCAAAAGTAGTTCACCGAATCCGACTAGCGCCATTCGAAGGAGACCATGACCTGGAGGAAGGAGTAAACCTCATTGAGATGTGTCTGACCCCACTTTCGAGGAATTTATGGGCACGTATGGAGGTACCGGGAAACCTAGATATGGAGTCACTTTGGAACAACAACAAGATTTGTTGACTCTCCCGGAAGATTATTCACTGGCATACCGTCTTTCGAAATAAGTTCGGGCAATTAGAAAAACTTGAAGACCAGATTCCAGGCCCTGGCAAGACACTGAAACTGAAACATAATTCGCGGTACGTCTTCTACGTGGTACCTAAAAATGAATTTCAAGATCGATCTACCTACCGCGATGTGTGAGAAACACTTCGAAACCTACGAGAGCATGTGTTGGAATCCAGCGTGAAGAAACTGGCTATGCCTAAGATAGCGAGTAACCAGTTGGATTGGCGATTCGTCAGGAACATGGTAGAGATTATCTTTCAAGATACCGGTGTCCAGATTTTAATTTGCAGCTACAGCCCCCGTTATCAGTATCCGATGAAGACGGTGCCCTGCTATTTCCATAAGATCGGAAAGTGTAGAAATGGGGCCAGTTGCCGATTCAAACATCCAGTCTCGGCTACACAAAAGTTCCAGAAGGAACTTCCATTTAAGGAGGTGGTAATATTACGAAACAGCACACTGGTTTAGCCCTAAATCTTATCTTGAGAATGCCAGAAAACCAATTGCTTTTGAGTAAGCCGCAGTCCGGAATTTTCTAGTAAAAAAGGCATCAATATATGTAATGGACCGATCAGCGGATAAGTTTAGTTGATAATTTGACATCGTGAGATAAACAAGTGAATAGGTGTATACAAATCAGTTAAGTGTTTATATAAATTAGTTTAAGTGAATATACTGAGTATATATGAATTAAGTTTTAGTGATTAGTTAAGTGTTTAAATAAACTAAGAAAGTGAACCTACCGTGTGTTTAAAATTTATCCCACCCGGTTATTGTTTGAATAAATAATAAAAACATTACAATATGATTCCTAAATTTAAATCAGCGTGTGGAGCTGTAATCATATTTGTTAATAATAGAGTTTCGTATACCGTGTGGGAGTTTTAAGTTAACAGGACGGGATCGTGGTCGGATTATAAGCCAGTTAGAGTTTTGATTTTAGTGATATTATTAATGTTTCTTCCTTTTGGTGTGTCAATTGTACTTAGGGAATAATTTGAGAATGGAAAGTGTAGCAGGTCGTGAGTACTGTATACATTGCTGTCGAAATTATCGCAGAATCTTCCATATTGGTTTGAGTAGTTTGCATATTTATCCCACTGTGGGTGTTTACAATTTAAATCACCTACAATTAAAACTATTGTATGTATCATTTTGTTACAGTAGTTTGGAACTAATGCCTTTTTTTATTAATAGAGCGAAATACTCTCCTCTGAAATCATTGGTGCGGTTTTGTCTAAGGAGACAATATTCTGGGGTTTTGAAATGCATTGATTTATTTGGTTTGAGTAGCGTCTCGATTGGAAAGAAGATTTCTGGTTTGTGAATGTCGGGAAAATGTTCTGTCTGAATAAATGGATTTTAGAAAGTAATCCTTGTATGTTAAAAATGATAATTTTTATATTATATCGTTTTTGAGAGCATGTTTTATCACCTACCTGCTTAGATGTCATAGCTGTCTATACCGGCAACTAAGTTGTTGTAGATTGTGAAATCAATCTTGCTTCTGGCTTTTTTAATTTCGTCTAAAATGTCACAAACGGCTCTGGCTAGTTCGTCTTACTGTAACATTGAGTAGAATTCTTTGAAAATACTGTTTAACTCAGCGAATGTGTGTATGTTGTTGTTCATTGGATTCTTAGTTTTGTTTGGCTGAGAAGAAGTAGGAACGTTTTGATGAATTATTTGTTGGACAATTTTGGCGGGAAGGCTGGGAAATTCAGTCTGATTGTGTTTTTATTGTGTCCATGGGTTCGTCGTGGGAATTTGTGGCTTGGATGTATTTGACTGGGGTAGGAATTGATTTTTGGTTTAGGTAGCACGACAAAAATAACATTTCAAGAATAATTTCAAATCAATGACCCTAGTTATGTAGACAGTGTATTATAGATATGCTGAAACTACTCAACTCTACTTATTTAGTTGCAGTAAGGAAAACAAGTTGGTGTCATAAATGAAATTCAAATGTTTCATAACAAAATTTGATTTCTAGAATACTGTTGAAACATTACAAAATTATTGTTAATTAACCGTTAGTAAAAATATTGATGACTTTGGAAAATTTTAAAAAGTTTGAGTAATATATGTAAAAAAATATTGAAAAAGTAAGCGGCAGTTGTTTTAGTCCTTATCTGGCAATATTGTTATCTTCTTTGGTTCGAAGGTTCCAGACGGTTCTTCAATTCTGCAAAGTGGCTCAAAGTGCTTTCCCACAAATAACAGCTCAATCCTTCTTTGATAGTAATTGGTAGGTAGACGTGAGCGTTAATACATCATTCATTCAGGGATACAGTAAGAACAAGAATTTCAAAAATAATATGCCGCTAAAAAAATAACAACTTGTAGGATTTACATTCTTTTAAGGGGAAGTATAGTTCAACAAATTTTTTGTAAGAAAAAGTGAAAAAACCTCATTAAATAAACTATGAACATCTTTCAATGTGTTAAACAGAAAAGATAAAATAAATGCTAGATTATAGTTAAAGTAACGAAACGCTATCTTTATTGTTAGAAAATTTAAAACGCTGAGGAAGGTAAATAGATATTCACATTACAAGCTGACAATCTTGTATGTGTGAGATGTTTCTGAATGGCCGATGCCAAGCCTAAGTGTAGCCGAGGCTGTTTAGAAACTCCGAGCCAAAAAATAGCAAACTCAAATCATTACACCGGCCACTCGTTTACGCTGAAAGTCTTCTACGCCATTAGCCAATGCCCCGAACGTGGACATTTCAGATATGAAAAGACATGGGGGGCGGTTTCTTAGTAGTCAGTGGTTGTAGAAAGATATATAGCAAACTCCAGCAGCCATAAAAAAGAAGATGCTAATGAAATCATGCCCAAAACATAGATACAGATTCAGCAAAACGACAGTCATGAAACGGTCCAAGAAACCGAAGCTCATGTCATATAAATCGACAAAGGAGTGAATATTTCTAGCGCCGTTGCTTTTGGCCAAGAGTCAACCAACATTTACCTTTAAATATACCTGGAACAGACCTACAATATTTCGTTGGGCCCGAAAACATCGATACTTTATGAAAACAACGTATCGTGAAATCGGAACGTGTTTAAGCATATATAAGTTCTTGCACGAACATTTCGTTGAAGAAGATATGTGCGTGTGGACAGAAACCCTTGTGTCGATTTATGCCGTAAAATTATTGGAAAATTTTCTTGTCATGCTACAAAAGTCATAATATAGCATCGTTACAGATGACAAGGCCTCCCATGGAATTGTCATCAATACTGTGATTAAAAAGTCGAATTTGAAGCGATCGGTTATTTTCAGAAATAAACATCAGTTCTTTTAACTTATTTGTCTCACTTCATCTCATTTGATAGGTGAAGTTAATTGAATGAATGAATTGGCAGTGATACATTGGAGTTAAGGACTTGTTTAACAACCCAGTTGTTTATTATTTCTAACTGAACTAACTACTTTTCTAGGAGTAAAACTAAGTTTTTTTCGGATGACAATAGAAAGTTAAGATGAAGTTAGTTCTTATTCATATAATATAAGTAGTAGAAAGGTAATAGTATAAACTATGTAATCATACCTGCAATTTAAAGGTGTTTTATAGATAGTAATAAAAGTATCAAGCTTTCCCATTATATGAAACTCAAACCCTATTTTTGTGCATCCATTATCACAATGAATTTTAATTTCAAATGATTTACATATTTTCAACCGTGCTTTGAACAAATGGTGTTGACAAATAGGATATCATATATAACAAAAAAACTAAAAATATACCTATCAAGTATCCGTTAATATGCTTTAATATTGGATTTTTTCTGTTCCAGGTTTTCCCGCTGCGGCATATGCCGCCTATGCGGCCGGTCGAGGTTACTCGGGCTACCCTAGTTTCGGACTACCATATCCAGCAGGTAATGCTTTAACCAGTTTGCATCACCATCATCCACTGCAGCTGTTGTCTTACCCCTTAGATCACCACCTAGGTGTGTACGGCAACGCTGCAGCTGCCAGTCTGCATGCCATGCCCCTGTGAACGTTTGGCAATACAACACGATAACGTGACTAACCGCACATATTTGTGTCATTTGTCACTTGTCAATTTATGTTTTTTTCCACTGGTATTCCTTCATGTTGAATCGATATTGACGACCTTTGTTGTGTGTCGTTTGAAATTATTTCGTTTTTCCAAATAGTTAACTAATAAATACACTGTCATTTAATAGGTATCTATATTTTCTGATCTATAGATGTTTGGCAACATTAATGTAGTATTTCTAGCCCATTAAAAGCTGAAGGATATTCAAGTTGACTGTTTCTACATCCGCTAGTGAATATATATTACTCATTATATTAAAAAATTTTGACTGCTTCATTAAATATGGTTCAAAATACTGTTTTTCGATTTATTCCAAAACTTTTACTATAATTTAGATACAATCAACATTTATGTTCATAAAATATTTCGTTTCTTCTACTATTGACAGCGGTTATTATTTTTCATAAGCAATTATTATTAATTAATTATTATGAATTCTTAACTCATCGATGCCATTGATTGATACAATTATCATAATAAAATCAAATCAATTATATCTTCAATTTCACGTGTTTTTGTTGGAAATCTCCAAAACTCCATACGCATTTCCATCATAATGAATTATTTTTAATCAGATAGTTCCACTTGGAATAAACTCAAAATGTTTAGAAACTTCGTAGATTCCAATACTCGTGCAAAAGACGAATTCGGTTCGTCAATATAATGAACTAATCTTATTTAAGCTAAAATTGTGAAATAATGGTACTAGCTGTCAAATATTTTTGAACCAATGATGTAAAATACTTTCTGCTACCTATACAACCCACGAGGGGTTTCACATTTTTCAATGTAGCCCTCCTCTTGGCTCTTCCTTCACAACATTTCAAAAGCTAGACAGACTTGATCAGCTGATAGTAACTTTATTTACAACGTCTCTATCTTCTAAATCCTCCAATTCTCGAACTTCCTTGTGATCTAAAATTCTGTTCAAAGGAAAACTAGCATTGATTATAGCAAGCGCGAACGAACAAATATTTAAAAGTTGCTTTCTTGCAACATAAAAACGTGAAAATTGCTCTTCTGATAGGAGCCTTGTTGTTTTTGAACTCCGTTGATCGTTGCAAAAGTAGAATTATAATCATTATTTTCATTTTTGGATCTTACAATCTTGAAAATATTTTTCCACCTGCCTTACCAACTTTCTTTAGCTTGTTCATTTCACAATATTTGCATAGGAGTATGTTGGATGTCTTAGGATTTTTCAAAGAAATTTATATCTTTAAGTTTAGCTTTAGTCAGTGATGTTGCAAACAAATGGGAGAATCTTGAGAATAAAATAAATAACTTCAAAAGAGCTGAATATTATCTGGGTATATATAACTGAAAAAAATTGTCACAAGAGAAAATCAGGAGCTGTAGAAAAATTGGAAAAAATCGGTCTTTATAATCAGATACTGTGGACGAAATGTGGATATGAAGACAATGTGCTACAATCTTGGTGTGAATAAAATGCAAAAATCGTATATTGCAGGAAACCACCAACTTTTCTGAAACAATGTTCTCCATAATAAATATTAGGCGACTTTAATACTCTTTGATATTCTTTTTTGACTGCAAAGTCCAGTGCATTTGCAATAGATCTTAAATAAGGACTTCCTATTCTATTTTTACCTCTAGCAAGAGCCGTATGAACGGAAACAATATTCTGTAGTCATTATAACACACTAACAGATAATAAGATGTATATATTCTGCTTAGCTTTCAATCGTACAATGCTTTACTACTTATCCATACCTAAACTTCCACGGATTCTAATCTAAAATTGTCAGCTCTCTGTTTTTAGAAGACTTCAACGTATTTTCATTGCAGATTTCCCTTAAACTCCTTTTTGTGAACAGAAAAGAAGTCTAATTGCCTGAGCTCATTTTCTGCCGTATAAGAACTTTGAGCGAAGAAAAGAAGTTTTGAACCAGCTTATTAAGAAAATATTGGAGCTTAATTTAAAGTCCCTGATAATATCGTTTATTTTCGTACTTCAACAAAGGTTTTGCTAAGACTTTGACTGATACATTTTATGGCTGCTCTGAATTTTGATTGTACACTTTCACTATACAATGCCTAGTAGGTTTTTGAGGATGGCGGGGTTTTAACATAAAATGAAGATTTAAATTTCAAATCGGCAATTATTTTCAAAATCTGTGATCCATGACAGCTGTTTTTATTGATGATATTTTTGTCAAATTTGTATATTTACTTTAATGACCCCAGATTCCATTCCATATTCTTTTCCGTCTGAACTCTCTGGAAGAAACTAATATATATCTCATTTTTTTCATCCCGCATTTCTTTCTTCATATATTTTCAGAATTAACAGTTTTTGAGATGTATTCTTGATACAGTTCTAAATGCTTCCATCCGAATATATGAAGTTTCAACATTGAGTAAATCTCAGGTAACAGCTATTTTCATTTCCATATGGATTATTTGTCCTATAATTATCTATAATCTGAACATTACACATGATCGGTGTATTCATATATTACTATTTTTTAAAAAAATTTTGGTTTGAATGAGAATCATAGTGGTGAAATTTCATCTCATTAAAATAAATAGAGTATAATTATTTACCAATAAGAAACAAATCCGTAGTAATCTTTATCACACTGATAACTGGTTCATTATCATTATCTTCCGAAATACTTTTACATTAAATAAAATTCTTTCTCCAAGAAATTTTCCCAATCAATGTCAAGAAGAATATATTATCTCAAAATTATACAAACCACTTTTAATTGTGAGAATGCTGCTAGGATTCACGCAATTATTGAAATATTACATGTACGTTATATTAAGTGGCCTAGGGCAATTTTCGACATTTCAGGATTCGTAATCCAATCATAAAATGGACTAGAAAGATTTACATTTATCCCCTTATTAGCTTAAACTACTACTTCTAGATAGAAAATATTACATGTTAGGTATAGCTTAGTATAGGAATAAATATTTAAAAGAAAAAAGTAATACTTTTAGGATAGGTTAATGTTGTGAACAGTAGTAATTCCCTTTCCCGCCGTTTTATAAAATGTTTAGTGTTTGATTTTAGTCCAGGTTGTTATGTATTATTTTGAACACCATTACTGCAATAATATGCCAATTCTGAACAGAACTGCGTTATTTCTGATAAAATTTCCAAAAGAAACAAAATTTATTTAACATAACTATCAAAACTACGTCATCCCACTCCACTAATTTTTTTATTAATTTTTGTACAAGTAAGAAACATATACACCTAAATAAATTCAAATACAATCAAAATTTCTCTTGATCTACTTCTTAAATGGTTATTGTTCTTCCAATAATTGGTGTAATGAAATTTTGCAGTTCATAATGTAATATGGTAAATTAAAATATATCAATCTGAAATTCCAATTTCGTCCTGTATACTCGAACTAAACTGTACTGAATCACGAGCATTTAGAAAAATTACAATATTTTTCTAATAATTGAAGATGTTATTTGATAAAGGTGCTATGCACATTCTTATAAAATCATCTTTTTCAATATTTGATTCTCTAATAACAATGCAACCGCTGAATAAACCTGGATTATCAATTTATTAATATAAAAAGATATTTTTATGAATAAAGGTGCTATGTTCGACATGCATTCGCTATTTATTGGTGGATGAAGATGCTATGTTTATTTTAAAATTATAAAAATACATGTTAATCATTACCGGTCACATAATAACTTAGAAACCAAAAGTTATACATTGAAATAAAGAGTCACATATAACAATAAGAACTGTACTGGTGTGCAATGGTGCCTTCGGCTCTTAATATAGTTGGAAAAAACGGGCAGAAATCTAGTCAGGTAGCACCCTCGCTAGATAAGCAGGGTCGTCACGAAAATCCTAAAGGTATTCCCAACGATGTAATTGCCTGTATTGAAAATCATATTAAGTAGTTTCCTTCAGAAGAGTCATGTTATTCTTTATATAGAGCAATACGAAGAAAAAAACTCGAATATAAATACATGGTTAAGGCTTCATTCCAATTCATGCCACAAATCCTATTTTCATATGGACGGAAGATATCGTCAACAGAGGTAGCAATGAGATAACAAGTTGTTTGCTGCGGTTTTTCAAGTTACTAAAATAATTGGAGGTAAAACAGGAACTTCTCTATAGTTTGCCTCTACGAATACTTAATATTAAATAATATTTTCAAAAGTATAGACCACAAATTTCACTACGTTGATCATTGCTATCTCGATTCAGATAGAGACTTTGGACTAATTGAGAAACTTTTTCGAACACATCAGAGTATTTATATATCTGAACAATATCGGAAAATAATATGATCTACCAAACCAAACTTTTGTGTTTTAATATGGATTTTGATTTAATGATTTCGAAACATTTCCAGTCAAACTTCATTTGCACAAAAAAGGGACCACCACACTCCATCAAAAGATACCTTTCCGCGATACAGTTAAATGGATTAGAGTAAACTAATTTGGCAGTTACTCTTACAAAACTGACCTAGACCCATTTACTCCATTTATGGAAGTCAACTTGCATACTTGGTACAAGCTAACAAAGTTGTTTTACAGAAGTTACCCAAATGTGAAAAAATATTAAATTCTCAAGATCAATTCATGTTCATCAAAACAAATTACAGATGGTACTCTGATATTGTTTTGGAAGAAACTATAAAAAATCCTGGGAAGACCCGAAATTCCTATTAGTTTTTTTATTTTTTGATGTAAGCTTGTTTTTTATTTAATTTCATACAAAAATAAAAATGTTTCTCAATATTATAGTGTTTTGAAAATTACCTAAATTTTAAAACAACGTGACGCCTTTATTCACTAAAATAAACTCCATGACGTGCTTTAGCGGCTTTAGTCGATAAAAATGTTATGTCTATTAAAATCTAATTAACCTAAAAATTTGAAAGTTTATGTTATTATAAAATACGACACAAATAAATTCAAATATATACCAAAATTACAAGATATTGTTTGTCTTAAGAAAAAATTGATGGAAAGTTCTGAATTAGAGCGTGCCTTCTTCGTTTACTTAAAACTTTGAAAAGTGGACATAGCACCTTTATCAACTCATGTCTTCAATTTGATGTTTGTGAAGTCATATTTAGAACTACATTCCGAGTTAATTTTCCAATGAATTTTTATCAAACATTTGAAATATAATCACGAATTTATTTCCCAGTTTCTTTCTTCAATTAAAAATAATCAAGTAATTATAGGTACTTTTCTGGTTCCGGCCATTTTGGTAGATATACTTCATTTATTTTTCCCAAAGAAATTAGAGATACAGTATATCACTTTATTTTCATTATGTACTTATAGCCCAGTCAAATTAGACGAATGCTTCCCGAAACAACGTTCAACGCTGGAAAGTGTTTTAATACCTTTAGAGGGTCCCAAATAAGAGTCCTGTGAGTTTGCAACGGATACTGGCTTCTGAAAGTAGAAAAAAACCGCGGAGTTTTCGCACATGTTTAAGTTTTTCGCGTATAACTCCTAAACGACCAATAATACAAAAAGTTGCGCTCTAAGCTTGTTTAAAGAACCTTAAGTTCCGCGTTGAATGGTGTTTGGATAGTTGAATTTGGTCTACCGGTTTAGTCGCAATCAATTTCTGAAGTTGGGCCATTTTATAACACTTCGTCAAAAGTTGATTCTTTGTTTAGTTTTTGTCTTACAACTCCTAAACGATGCATACTACAGAAATATTTACTCTTAGCGTGTTTTATTCAATTCCGCGTCAAATAATGTTTAGTTCAACAAGATTCCACTACTCGTTTAGCTGCAATCGCGTTTTTAGTTTGGGCCATATTTTACCAACTTGGCTAACAAGTTTATTCTTTGTTTATTTTTCGGCTTACATCTCCAAAACGACGAATAATACAATAAGTTATTTTCTCGTAGCTTGTGCAACCGTTTGTGGGACTTCATATTTTGCTATATTATTCCTTTCATTCAAGCGAGTTATTCCTTTTATTGGGTCCGCACCGGGACACTCCAAAATTATGTTATGGATCTCAAAATATAAAAAGGCATTACAAAGAATAATGATTTATTGAAGGTAACAAGATGTGTATCCTTGAAACGATAACGGTATTAATTGTGTACATGAAAGATCATAATATGAAAAGTGTACAAGGTAATCATGTTGGCGTTATATTTCGCCGTTTGGGAAAAGACGGCCGCTTTTCGCCGATCACGTAAACTAGGTCCTAATCCTTGGAATCTTGAGAATGGGGATTCATTTCTTGTTATCCTTCGATGAAATCAATTTTCTCGTCATAGCATCCAATATACTGACCTCCTTGTCTTCAGGGATGGGATTGAGGTATGCGTGCCCTTTGAAGGTTATGCAGATGGTGGTGCATTTTATCCCTGCCTTCCAACAGAGGCATGATGCTGTTCACCCTTTTTTACATATGCACAATATGGAGTTGAGAAGTTCTTGTGGGACCGGTGGATCACTCGTTGTACTGCTGGACCTGTAAATAAGCTCTGAAGTAGTGCTGTCGCGCAGCCGCTTCTTTTACGAAAGCGACCTCTGCAATAGGCCAAACTTCACTTAATTGAGAGACTTACTACGACTACGACAAAACAGCAGCGTTGTCGGAGCTCTCTGAATTTTTTAGCAGCTGTTGTGAGGGCTGTGTAGATTGTATAGAAATGTGAGGGAAGGGCTCTAATGAACGGGAGGCACAGTATACATGAGGTCTTGTAAGGCTCATTTGATGTGATTGTCTCCATGAAACGACTCCACCCTGGAAGGTCGATATCATTCTACTTCCCAAGCTACCAGATCAAATCTGCTGACTTTAGCAGCACTTCTCTCTCCACGTTGTCACGATCTTCACAGCCAGGGTGGCTAAAGCACTAAACTAAACACTATCTAACGCGGAATTAACTTTTCTTCAAGCAAGCTTAGATAAATATTTCTGTAGGATGCGTCATTTAGGAGATTTAAGATAAAAATTAAACAAACAATTAACTGTTTGACCAAGTTTGTAAAAATGACCCAACTTCAGATATTAATTGCGGCTAAACCAGTAGACCAAATTTAACAAGATAAACACCATTCGACGCGGAATTTAATGTTCTTTGAACAAGCTAGGAATATTACTTTCTGTATTATGCGTCGATTAGGATTTATACGCGAAAAAATTTAACATTTGGGAAAATTCCGCGGTTTTTTGACTCTCAAAACTTAAGCAGGAGCCAGAATCCGTCGCAAATTCACAGGACTCTTATTTGGAACCCTCTAAAGGTATTAAAATACTTTCCAGCTTTGGACGATTTTTCGGAAAGCACGGAAATTTTTCATCTAATTTGCCTACACTATTAAAATAAGAACTTTTACGATGATTGTCATTTCAGTTCGCCACTATAAAGGTCAAGGCATACATTACAGGACCGTATCAGGTCAGGACTACTCCAGTGTAACTGTACTGTCTCCCTTTTGTGTCACGAGTCGGCAGCACGTTAAGTGCACTTCCCGGACAACTCTGAACAGGTATACTTAATTTCTGACGACTAGTCGCTAACCGTGGGACGGCCGTAATATTGCAGTAGTCCTGTCCTGACACGGTCCAGTAATGTTTGTCTCGACCTTTAGAAGACGAAACAAAACGATCATTCCTCTCATAACTGGTTTGAGGTTAAGCGCCTTATTAAACACAAATAATCAATATTTCGATACGAGAATATTATTTGACGCGAGGTAATCACGTCTAACAATTCGTTATCGTTTTCGAGCGTGTTTTCAAATGACGCATTGAAAGACAGTTTTTGTTCAGAGCTTATGAAATACATTTTTACTCTTACAGTATACATCGGTTAATATGTTGCATAAAATGCACGTACTATTTTTATTGAGATTTATGATCTGCTTCATATCAGTAGTAACTATTTGTAATCTGATTATAAATTAGAGACATTTATGGAACTCTTTTTTTATATTCAATTTAGTACCAACAATATTTCTTTGATACGATTTTTTATCTCTTCCCAAGTTTCTTTTTCAAGTATCTACTATTACTATTCTTACCTATTTTATATTTGTCAGTATACGAATGAGAAGTATTCGATAGGTACAATCTCATTTATATCCAAACAATTTGATTTAGTTCGTTCCTTTTGGAAAAATTTTATCATTATTAATGATAGGAACTATGATCTTCAACTTATGGCATAAGCATTCCAATTTGTGATCAATAGATCTCAGTTTTTCAAAAATATCAAAAGTAGGAAGATTTTTGAAGAATCTGAAGTTAATGATAATCGGTTGAAAACATTAGGCATTTGATTCAGTATTGGGATTAATAGTTTTCTTCAATCTAAGCTTTATTATTCAGATAAAAGGAAGGCCAAAAGCTATTCCAAAATAAAGATATTTGATTCTAGGAAACAAATTCCACTGAATGTAATGTAATACAGATTTCATGACAATATTCAAATTCTTTCTTTATCTCCTAAAACAGCTATCAAAATATCAAGTTAAATGATCAATGTAACGAGTTTGAGAAACATTTCAATCGTATCATATCAAAAATCATAGTTAATATAAGATATACACTCAAAATTTATCTCAATTTTCATATCTGCCACTCATTGGTTTATGCTTTCCCCATGTATTCTTCGAAAAAAATCATCAACTTCTCACTATATCTCACTAAACCTCATGCTATCTAATCATATTCTTGGTAAACAATGTAGATCCGGTTTTTAGAAATAAGAGTTGATAGTGAAAAACAAAACGTTCCATTGAAAATTCTATGGAATTTAGAAATTGATTTTTCAGATCTCTTGATATAGTTTGAAAGTAACATGATAGGCGGTAGAACGAAAGTGATCGTTCCTAGTTTTAGTATTTCAATCTCAAACATGCATCAAAATGTGGAAATTAAGAACAAAATGTTCTCCAATATATGCAACTCTGTTTCCATTCAACCATCTCTCTACCTTCTACGCTTTCCCATCTACCAGTAGTAATCATTCCAATTTAATCAATTAAAATATGTTCTCATCTAATATTAAAATGTAATTAGGTGAATATTTCAAGTATTTATATCCCGTACTCATTCAAATGTCAAAAATGATTCCAAACATAATTGTTATTGTTAATCGTTTATTTTCGTATTTATACATAAGATGATATAATTATACGTTACGAAACGCTTGTTCAAAATATTTTATATAATTTTTCACTTTTACACCTCGATGCCTAAACGCAAAAAGTCGCAAATGAGCGTATCACCGTCCCTTTACCCTCCAAATGGTGTCTCATCGCGAATGGATTTGTCCAACAACATATATACTAATAAATATTTATCTTTATGTTCAACGATTGACTCAATTAACATACTCCTAACAGTAGCTCATTTTCCTTATTCTTCGTTACAATTGCTATTTATAATGTCAGACATTCAGCTCGTTACCACATTGGGTTATGGGTAACAAACATATAACCATAGGAATAACCGATTCACGTTACAGTTGTTGCTGACACGTTTTTCGATTGTGCTTTCATGCAATTGAAAATGGATTCATGGAGTATTTGTAAAAACTATGCCGTTGTCAAGACAAAGTTTTATATTCACATATCAATGGAAAGAAACTTTTGTGGAATTTACCACTTGACGTTGAATTTTCATTGACTGATGTCACCCATTGGACGAGCTGCAAAGCTGAACGTCGCGTCATCTTTATCTATGAATGAAGACTACAGATGCTCACCTGAAATTTTGGAATTTAGGATCGACCAACATACCAGAAACATTTACAGTTTCAACGTAGGTTTTGATCTTCGTCAAAAATAAAATAGAACTATAGCTAACAACTAGACGAATGAAATGAGGCAATAGTAACGAAGAATAAGATCGACGATTCACAATGGTAACATCAAATTAAGTAAATTGACAATTGAATCAAAATAAGGTCGAGAGTGATCATATCCGTCTATTGGAAACGTGAAACATATTTTTAGTAGCTTTTATTAGAACTTCATTATATTCAGCATATATTTTTAATGTATCTACAAATTTTTTTGCAAAACGTCTTTGTATTATAGTGGGTACCACTTTTTTCCCTCTCACGTTTTCGTTTTTTGGTTGATCACTAATCAATTTTATTCCATCGTATGCAAGTTGTCTTCATAAATCAACTAATATTTTGAAAAATTTTCATTAGATCCCCATTTTTCCTTAATATATTTTCTAAAGACGAAGTCAGTTGCTGTAAACGATCATCCATTAATTGGAGATTTTTAATAAATCTCTACTTACATGTCTAGTGAGTAGACATTTTGCGTAACTCTGCGTTGTCCATAGGACTTCACACATTTAGACATGATCCTTTTATGTCTACCTTCTAATATTACGTTACTTAGACGCTTGTTGAAATGTTTATTATAAATAGTCCTGTGTATATATAGAATTAGTTGTAAATTGGTTTCCATTTTTCAATATTATATTAAGTTCAAAGAGACGAAACAGAATACAAAAGCAATCGAACGATTCCAGCTTCACTAATAACCATATACCTGCTACTTACGTCTCTCAATTTTGAGTTTTAAATACATTATTGTATTGGGAATTTTTGTCGTCCTAATAATGTGTATGAATGTATTTACGAGTATAATCGAATATCAGTTGTGACAGTAATGGAATGAAGTTTATTGAATTCCTCAATGCAACCAAACATAGAGGGAGAAGTTTTCAACTCATTTATCAATTAATTTTCAACTAATTGACTTAATTTTTTCGGACATAAGTTGAAATAGCACATAAAACTTTCACATTATTAATTAAAATATTTAAATCCTGTCGGTTTTTAATTACATGTTTGAATATTTATATATAAAAAATAGTAATACAGATCATTTCAATTCTACATGTTTACCTACTGCCTACTAAATTTATGAGTTGAAACAAATTATAATAATGCTCAAAGTTGTTGTTAGCAAAATGATCAATCACTTTCTTCCTCCAACTCTTCTGTAGTATCACTTTCACAATCATCATTCTCCTCGCAACTGTCATCAGAGCTATCAGTGATGATATTTCGGTCTCGTTCTAGTTATTCACCATTATCTTCATAGTCATTATCTGATGATTCAATTTCTTCGCTGTCAACATTTTCTGTAAAAAAATAGTACAAATGTCAAAACTGTATCGGCATTACTATGATTTAATCTTATAACGTTTCAAATATATAAGCAAAAAAGTACTTGATAATTACTTTTTCGTACTTCCGGGCCTAAAGTGACAACTTCACTCCCTTGTGACAGGTACTAAAGTGTCACATTTAATCCCTCCGGGATTAAATATTGACGAAACTCCCGGAACGATTAAATCACAAACAAACGAATTTAAGGGATATTTTATTGAAAAATATAATTAATTAGAATGGTAATTAACGTTAATATTCAAATTTACAATGACACTAGTAATGACAATGTTTCTAAATTATAACTGTCACAACGCAATGTTACTATGGTAACTTATTTTAAAGACAGTTTATTAAATGAGTTGAAGAGAGAAAAAACTGATTGAAATTATTGAAATAATTAATAAAATCATACCGGAAGTACGAAAAGTATCGTATATACCTTGCGACTGAAGTACATTTAATCCTTCAGGTAAATTATGGCCCTCCCTGCGGTCGGGCCATAAACTTTACCTTCAGGATTAAATGTACTACTTCAGTCCCGCGGTATATAATATACTATCAATTTGTGTTATGTCAGTTACTGTTGGCAGAATTTGATCTCCGTCAAATCATTTGAATGGTCATTTACCATTTTCTTCCCGTTCTACAATGTTATCAGTAAACACTTCACAAGTGCCTGATGGAACACCATTGACGACATAACTGATTTTCATCAGAATGACTACTTGTGCTCCCTAATGAGTAATTAATAAATTTAACTCACCTAGAGTTATAAGATGACGATTGAGATATAATACTTGAACTATATTTTTTGATAACGCTGTAAATTGTCCACAGTGCGGGTCCAAAGTACCCACTTTTTGAATTTGAATTTGACATTGTGGGTAACTGAACTTCTTCTTCAAGTGCCGTCTTCGTTCAGAAGGTTGGCAATCATCAAGGCTATTCGTATTTTGGATACCGCTGCTCTAAAAAGGTGACTATTGGTGGCGTTGAACCATTCGCGAAGATTTTTTAACCAGGAATGTCTTCTCCTTCCTATTGATCTTCTTCCACTTATTTTTCCTTGCACAACGAGCTGGAGCAGTTGATATTTGTCCCCCCTCATAACGTGACCCAGGTAGAGCAGCTTCCTTTTTTTAATAGTTAGGACAATTTCCTTGTCTTGTTTTATCCTTCTCAACACTTCAGCATTAGTGACTTTCTGTACCCATGAGATTCTCAAAATCCTGCGATACACCCAGAACTCAAATGCCTCTACTTTTTTTACATCGTTCTTCTTTAATGTCCATGATTCCATGCCATAGTACAGCACTGACAGAACATAGCATCTCATAAGACGCAATTTGAGTTCCAAGCTGAGATCTCGACTGCAGAATACTCGTTTCATCCTCGTGAAAGTACTCCGCGCTTTTTCAATTCGGATTTTTATTTCCTGAGAGCAGTCCGCATTTTCATTGAAAAGAGTTCCCAGATAATTGTATTTTCTCACTCTTTCAATTGGATGGTTATGTATTAATATATTTCCGATGTTTTGGACCGATTTTGTTATAACCATAAATTTGGTTTTGTTTGTGTTTAGTGACAGTCCATATTCCTCACTAGCTTCCACTACTGCATTAACAAGTTTCTGTAGGTCTTGAAGTGTTTCGGCTATCAGCACTGTATCATCGGCATATCTTAGATTGTTGATTGGTCTTCCATTGATTTTAATGCCATATTCCTGATCAGCCAGTGCTCTATTCATGATATATTCCGAGTATGGGTTAAAAAGTATTGGTGAAAGCACACATCCCTGACGAACTCCTCTTCTTATTTCTATATCTTCAGTTGTATTTTCTTCTATCTTCACTACTGCTCTTTGACCATATGAGAGATTTGAAATAATGTTGATATCTCTAGAGTCTAAGTTTTTTGCCTGCAACAGTTTTATAAGGTGATCATGGCGCACTTTATCAAAGGCTTTAGTGTAGTCAATAAAGCATAGATACATATCCTAACTGAACTAAGAAATGTATACTACCTTTTTAATGGTATAAGGTAATGATCATATGGTAAGTTATACCTCACTTGAAAGCTTGTTCCATACCCTTTCCAATATACCAATAATAATGAAATGTTTTTTCTTATTTTCAAGTTTCAGTCGAAACACGTCAAATTATTAAAATTTTTGAACATCTTTTTAACCAAAAAGGGTGCTTTTTAATCATTTAAATATTAAATAATATGTTCAAAATGTCCACCATTAACTTCTTGGCAATAAAAAAGTGTTACATAAAACCCTTCTCTCTGGAAATTAATCAGCATTCATCACAAATCCTTTGCTTTAATTATTTTATGTTATTAATTGGCGTACTATAAACATTCGACTTAAAGTACTCCCACAAAAATAAATCTAGTGAATTCATATCAGGAAAACGAGCAGACCACGTTACTGTTCATTTAAATACTATATGACTGGTCCATTATAATGGTAGGAGCACCATCCTGCTGAAAAGCTATCTTCAAATCACGGAATTCGTTAGCATAATCCTCAAAATATTTTATTTCTACTGATGTTGAAGGATTTGGAACAAGCTTTCAAATAAGGTATCACTTGCCATATAATCCCATTTAAAATCATCTTCAAAAACGCTTAGCTCATTTTACCAAAATGATAAATTTCCAACTTCTACGCTTCCAAACATAAATAGGAGAAGGGACATTAAACCCGCACTTCATACCACTTTGAATGGTATTTTTGAAAATCGCTTTCCATTGTTACTTTATCGTCTTTCGTGGATGATTCATCACTTCAGCGTATTTCTAAAATACATACGTTTACATTTTTCTAGACAATTTGAAGTGAATACATAGAGTGGTTTTTTTTACGAAATACAAAAAATTATCTTAACTTCGTAGACATTTTGAAAACTATATGCTTTAACAGTACATAAAAACAGAAACGAAATTTACCCAGCAGATGTAGACATACTCGTATATTTTTCATCTGTTTATACTAGGGTCAATTCTACCTGATGCTTACAAAAATAAAATTGGGATAGGTCAGTGAGGATAGTGGGAGAATCGCAGTTCAAAATGTTATTCGATCTGGGGTACATATTGATAAGTATGAAGGATCTATTAAAATCTCGTCAGTCACAGCATAAAGTGTAAAATGTAAAATAAACTGATCTAATACACAAAAACAAAAATTACCGTCAGCTAAATATTTGTGGGTGTGAGGATCGTCAGCTCATTAATCAAAGTGATTGTTCAACGCTTAGATGCACTGAGCGCGCTGCATGTTTATGCCGCTGACTGACGGTCTTACCTCCATTATAAAAACAGCTAACAATTTTCTTTATTATTTAGAATGTTTCAAAATTCAGCTGAATAAAGATTATAGCATTCTAATTGCATTTTTATGTTTTCCGTCCTAGTATTTATTTAATATTGTCGGATGAATAGCTCATTTGCCTCTTCCAAATTAAAAACCAATCCCCTTCCATACTTTCTGAGGGTAGGAAAAGGGGGTGGGGAAGGCATGTCTTGTTTTTTTCTATTCTTATCTTCTTTGATTGTAACGTATTATATTTTCTGAGAACACACATATTTTTTTTGTCACGTTAGAAAATTATCTTTTTAGATTTTGGTCCTTTACCATGTTTCTTACTTACAATATCTCGCAACAGCATTTCTATGACAACATTTTTGGACGAGTTGGCTTCGCTGCTAAAAAAGTTAACCGTAAATGTTTGTTTTCTTGTTAAGGCCTAGTTCAGTGACAGACATGATGTTATTCTTGTGACAAGTGGAAAACTGAATTCAAGAGGTGTGTCATCTTTCCATAACGTACAGTACCTATGGGACGTCGTTATCCGGACTGGTGGTTTTAGCGACTTATATCCTAGGTAGTAACGAATATAGAAAATCACCACAGTAGAGTTACAAAAACCATAATTAACAATAAAATTTTATCGATTCAAGTCGAAGACAGAATGGAAAAGGGGTTTCCAATCGTGCGATGCCGTTTACATACACAAAGTTTAGAAGGTGATTGGTTTTTTAATTTGGCAGTGGCTAATGCGCCATTAATCCGACAATATTGAATAAATACTAGGAAGAAAAACATAAAAGGCTATTGGCATGTGACAAGATCATATGGAATGAAATGATTTTCAGTTCGAAAATTTTTAACACAGTTCATAAACTTCACTGACGTATAACCCCCCTTCTCCCTGAAACATACCTGATTATTATTCTCTGGTTAAAAATAATATAAAAAGTCATCCTTAGAATTTAGGGATAAAATTACTTGTAGAGCTTCAGGTTGTAGCTCCACCGCTACATTCAGGTCACTTATGTATTAGGGAAAACAATTATTGTTATAATTTTCACTCAGTATGTCATTACTTTTCAAAATTATCACTACTTCCTGTACTATATTGGGAATACATTATGTAAATGATTCCGAACGGGTAGGATACTATGCGGGTGTGCTCCATGCTGTATCCAAACCTAATCATCAAGTAGTGGTAACAGTTTATATATTTTTTTTATAAATTAGGAAAAAAGACAATTTAAAAAATTCTAAAATATCCAATCAAAAAAACTATTATCTTCTTGTAACCCTTCAAATTTTTCACGTTACTGAACTTTTAATAACATACTAAGAAAATTCAGTCATACTCACAAAACTTTTATTTAAAACTTTTTTCTAAGGGCAATAATAACGATGGTAAGGGCTGGATAATTTATAACGAACAACACTGTATATTCACGTAAGAAGCATAGAGCATTAAATATAAAGTTTTCTTCTTATTTATAAGTTTATCGACACACTGATTAAATTGTAAATGATTCAAATTACCCACAAGTAAGATTAAGTTCTGTGAATCATTGTCCCTTCAACCATAGTTTCAAAATATTCTCTAATGTACTGTGGAATGGGACCAACATCATGTTGGTGCTAAATTTGTATACGTTTCTATCACATTTGTTAATTTATGCAGTCACTAACTTGATTTTATGATAATTCCAAATGAAGTGATTTTTACAAATATCTCACATCCGATTTTAGAAACAAATATTCATCACTTATTATTATAACAAATTTTGGTTTAGTATCATTAGATGAAAACGTTGCTCTATTGAAAATAATACTTCTACAGTACCTACTTATTTTAACTCTCCTTTGGATTAGAGTCAAATTCAGATTTTGTACCTGAATATTTTGGTTGCGATATACATTGAACACATAAAGGTTGAAACAAATTCGTGAAAAGCTTGATATGACAATTGGGGAGAAAAGCTCAGACATGTCAGTTTTATTTTTCAGTGGCGCATTTTTTGGTGTACGAGCATATCGCGATACAGATATTACTAGTACTAGAACTAAATTTATTTTCCACTCAAGAAGTATAACCTGACACCATGTTCGATATGTTTTACAATTAAAAAATCCTAATTCACTTTTAATTAACTTTAATAATACTAATAATGTTAAAAACTTATTACATTTTACATGTGCTTCAATATAGCTCTGCACTCCTTTTTTTGTAAATGACAACTGCCAATTTTAGGACATTTTTGGTAACTATGAATAATACATTTGCAGGCTAGTTCCCTATGCAACCATGCTTACACTAACAATAGACTAGGGGCTACTATATTTATATCATACAATTACTTCCGACAATTTAATTTATATATAAAAAATCCCATATACCACAGTTCAATTGTCACTTTGACTGCGACAAAAGTTACCAGCTACTTTTACAGCGACAAATACGTATCCAGTATAATTCTCTATTTTCAACGAGACAAGGCGGTGAGAATAAATAATGTGACAGTAAATGGATTACATCTAATATTCTAGAGGAAGATATTTGCCCAGTAGGCTTAAGTAAAAAGTTGATGGTAAACGAGGCACTTCCATAAAATAGGACAGAATATTTCTTACACCAAATCCGTTTTGGAAGAAGGAAAATTCTAACGATTGGTATAAAAATGTGCCGATTGGAATTCATTGAAAATGCCAAATAGACTAAATTCAATTCTAAGCACAACGAATTGGTATAGATGTCAAACGTGTCAAAATTACAAATTACTCAAATCGAGCGGCAGCAGTTCGCGAATTAAGTAAAAGCGAAATTAAAGAACAAGCTCTAATAAAAATAACTGGACACACATCAATAAAACTATACTTACAAGTTGACAAAGAGTATCATTCGAGCCATATTGAATCGATTCGTTTGGAAAAAGAACAAATTCAACGTCTGCTACAGAAACGATTAACTGTGGCACCCGTAGCGATATTAATATTCCTCGTATGAACTTCAATAATTTCCTGTTTAATAATTGTATACTCAAAAAAAATGTATTTATTGTTAGTACTTATTTAATAAATAGAGTTTGCATTGATACGTTTCTAAATATCTTATACATTGAATTGTCCTGCCAAATTACTCGTAAATTAATAGAAAGAGTAATTGAGAATTATGTGTGAATATTGTTTTGTGCAGAACCAATAGATATAAAAAGGATGACGTCAGAACATGGTCGCTGACAGTTACTACGAGGAAACAAAACAATTATTTACCTATGGCTTCAACTGACCGTTTGTAATATTTTATTCGTTTGCTCATTTGTAAACTGACACTGCAGCATCAAGTAATTATGCCTTATTGCTTCGCTCCTAAACTTCCAACATACTCTATCCCTACGACATGTTCACTGTTCAATCTTTCTTCTAACACTTTAATTCCATTAAAAAACTGCTCTTCAACGATCGATAAATTATCAAGCACATTACAAATGTAAAATGAACGTAAACAAATATTTGTTTTCCCTCAGTATCTGTCAGCTGCCATGTTTATGACGTCGTTGCTTTTTTGTTCTATATTACAACAACGTTTTGCAAAAAAAATACAATTTGTGCGGAAATTCGTGGTTTTTGTTATTGATACAAATCGTCGTTGATCACTCTCGGCGTAATTATCTAACAACAGCAATATTTGTTGTAGATTATATTATTAGACGAATCTCGAAAGGTAAATATTTAAATAATAATTTTTTCAAACTACACCATAATTATTTTACTGAATAACATAGTAAAAATATATGTGAGTATTCAGTTTGTGCCTCGTTCACATGGGCATGGTATTATTAGGTTTTTCACTCACTGGGTGATTTTGTTAGTGTATATTATTTACGTCCGAACTAGGCGTACCCATACGCGACGCGATATCAATGTCCAACCATTTTTATACCTTGGAATTACTCTAAACATGTTTCATAAAAACTCACACTATTATTCATATCTGTCGATCACCACATTATATGTTTTACCATTTTTATGTCGATGAGAGTTTATCACGTCATCTTGTAAACAAATAAGTATTATGTTGAACAGTAATTCGTGAAAATTATATTCCATCAACTAATCGCTACATTAATTTATATGTTTTTATGATACAAAATTGTAAGAATAAGCTGAACCGTTATTATGAATTATATTGCCATGGAGGTTGATCTACAGTCTTTTTCTGTTCATTCCACTGTAGTTTGATGACTTTGTAGATTCAGTCAGTTTTATGAGAATATCTTTTAAAATTGATATTATTTCCAAAACTACAAATTCCATAGCATATTCTCATTTGTCTTCACATTCACTTATGTAACTTCTAACCACGTTTTAACATGATATCAAAATTTTATCCAAAACTTCAACTTATGTTTTTGATCATATTTTCCATTGATGTTTATTTGATTTTTCAATGCTACTACCTACGAAATTGCAGAAAGTTGTATATTATTTAGAATGATTTCAACAGTTTCTTGTTCAACGATTTCTGAAATACGATTTCAAAATTATTGCCATATAATGATAATTTTCGTTATGACAGGATAATATTTAACGATCAATGATAGAGTCATGAAAAAACCTATTAGATATCAAATTAATTTTGGCAAATAACAGGTCTGTAAACTGTGTACGGTTGTTTACTGTTTGTACTATAGGTTTCATTCAGCTGTAATATCTTCGAACAATATTGTGGTAAATGAACTGATCTATAGATGATTAGATGCATGAAATTTGAATAATAAAGAATAGACAAAGACAAATGTGTTTTATCTGAAGATTCACAGTTAAAAAACAATTGAATTTTCTAAGTATGGTGTACAAACTAGATATAAATTGTGTGAATGACACGACGAGTACTGAGTGTGTAGTTTATTAAAATGTAATAAACTACACACTCAGTACTCATCGTTTCTACTATTTGCTGTTACTTGATCTATTTTATAAACTTGTTATCCCGCATTTATTTCGTTATTTAAATTGTTTTCCTTCCTGTTATATGTATTAAATCTCTTCTCTTGTTGTCCTTTCTTTCCATGTCATTCTGATATCAACTGTCTAATTACTCTTCTTTTATGTTCCATACGTATTACGTTAATTGTTCAGATTCTTTTTACGGCTTTGTTCGTTTTTCTGACACTCTGTAGTTTTTGTTGAATTTAATTCTTTGCGGGAATTATCTCCGTAGTTTTTTCGTTTTCCCTTTTCTTCGTGGTTATTCGACTAAGTATATCAGCTATTTAATTCCTGATGATTTTCCGATTCTTTGTATTTCCTTTGATCATAATACCAACAAATTAATAATTACTAAATAATGAAAATAATGACAACTTGGGATAGTGCATAAATACAAGATAATAATTATCAAAATACTAAACATTATAAGTATTGGGTGCTTCCTTCCTTCCTTCCTTCTAGCCGTTTTCTATCCGTTGGATATAGGCCTATCTCAATGTTCTCCAGGTTTCCCTGTGTTGTGCTACCTGATACCAATTTAAACCTGCTGTGCGTTTTATATCGTCGTACCAACGCTGTTGAGGTCTGCCAACGCTTCTCCTCTCGCCCCAAGGTCTCCATCTAGTCACTTTGCTGCTCCAGTTGTTGTTGTTTGTAGCAATATGCCCAGCCCAGTTCCATTTGAGTGAGGCTATTCTCCTTTCGATGTCTTCGATTTTTGACGTTCTCCTGATCCATTCGTTAGTTTTTCGGTCTTTCAGTGTTACTCCAACTATCTTTCTCTCTATTGCTCTTTGATGTGTTTTGAGCTTGTTCAAGTTCTTTTTTGGCAAGACCCAAGTTTCCGATGCATATGTAGACACTGGCAGGACACATGTATTGTATACTTTTGCTTTTAGTTTCATTGGTAGATTTGACTGAAACACCTGTTTTAGTTTTGCTATATGCTGCCCATCCTAACCGTATTCTCTTATTGAGCTCTGTATTCTGGCATTCCTTACTAATTGTTATTTCTTGGCCTAGATAAATGTACGACGCTACTTTGTCGATTAACTGGTTCTCAATGGTTAGTGTATTGGTAATTGTATCTTCGTTTGTCATGAATTTGGTTTTATTTATGTTTATCTCTAGTCCAACCTTGTTTGCCTTATGGTATATTTCCTGAATCATGCCTATCAGTTCTGCCTCGGTTTGTTGTTCTGTTTTTCGCCTGCTACGTTTATTCCTCTGTCTTCCCAGTGTAAATTTCGATATACATCTTCAAGAACTAGCGTGAATAATTTTGGTAATATTACGTCCCCTTGTCTCACTCCTCTTCCAGTCTTTATCTCATTTGTATCTGTTTGCATCCTGATCTTCATTTCAGAGTTTACGTAGATGTGGCTTATGATGTCGATGTATCTTTGATCGATTCTGGCTTCTCTCATTGCTCGGATTTCCGCCCAGGATTCCACCGTGTCGAAGGCCTTCCTAAAGTCAACAAATGCCATTCATGTTGTGATGTTGTACTCCGTGGCTTTCTCTATTAATACTCTGATTGTGTGTATGTGTTCTATTGTACTCATATTTTTCCTAAAGCCAGCCTGTTCTTTCGATAAATATGCCTCAAACTTATTTTCTAATCTATTGGTAATTATTTTCATGAATAGCTTATAGATCTGTGAGAGAAGACTTATTGGTCGGTAGTTTTCAAGACTGGCCGGATCTCCCTTTTTATAAATAAGGATAACTATGGAGGTGTCCCAGTCTGTTGGAACGGTTCCTTCATTCAGGCATTTGTTAAAAAGAGATTCTAGTTGTTCCATTAGAATTTTTCCTCCTTCCTTCAGCATATCTGGCAGTATACCATCATCTGCTGCTTTTCCGTTTTTGGTTTGTCGCAGTGCTCTATTGATTTCCTCGATCTCGATTTCTGGAAGGTTTTCAGATCCAACATTCATTGTTCTTCTCTTTTCCTCGTATTCTGCCTCCTTTTGTCTCGTGTGTGAGCTGTATAGTTTTGTGTAGAATTCCTCGGTAACCCTCATGATTTCTTGTCTATGAACGACTATATATCCCTCCTCATCGGATAGCTTTTGGATCTCTTTCTGGTAGCTGTTTTCTTTATGGAAAATATTCAGTCCCCTATTCCGTTCAATGATATTTTCTATTTGTTTCTCTTGGTATTCCCTGATGTCTTGTTTTGCCGATTTTCTGGCTGTTTTGTTTATCTCTTTGTATTCTACAGTTTGTCTTTTTCTTTTTCTGATGAGTTCTCTTCTTTTTTCTAGGAGTTCTTTTGTTTTTGGGGAGAGCTTGTCTTGTTTCTTCTGTTTTGGTTTCATGCATTTTTCTGCCGTGTCTTTTATTATTTCTGTTAGACGCTTATTAATTTTATTTATGTTTTCGTTGGGGTGCGCTGTTTCATTTGTAACAATTGGGTGCTATTTCGGAGATTATTATTGTCATATATTGTTGAATAATCTCTTGATCTAATCTGAATCCAAATAATTATACCCATGCTGCAATATACACTGCGCCCATAAACTATCATCATAATTAGCTAAATAAACAGTGAGATGAAAATATCCCGAAATGGGCCAATTTTATATTTTAAATTACTATTTTTTTAAATAATAATCTATGATACGGGGTGAAAAAATTCATTGAATTGTTCAATTTGGTACCGGGTAGATAAAAACGCAAAAGTTTCTTACGCCATTTTATTATTCAGCAAATAACTGATGAGCTCATATATATTTTTTTCGCAAATAATTTTCATGTGTTCAGTCAAGACATTAAAAATTCATTGTGGGTTCTTATTCACATTTTTGTTTTCAACGTTTCGGACTTTCAGTGTTCATCATCAGAAAATTATTTACTACAAAGAGGCAGTTAACAATTAAAAAATTATACAATATGAATACTTATGTTTAAAAAAACTTACCACAAAACAAAAGCTTGCAAGTGCATGTCAAATTATAAGACGAAAGAACGGTTTTGATTAAAAAACATTTAATATCAAATAAATCACTTTCACAATGACGGTACAATATATTATGTTAAAATATCACAAATTCTGTAGGAAAACCAAAATTAATAGACTGTAAGCAGAACTGGTATTTATATCGTATACATTAATTATGATTAGAAAAAAGAAGAGCAAAACAAACAAATTTGACCGGAAGGTGTTTATTATGTTATCGTATGTACCTTCAACTCATCAACACTTCTTGAAGTTTATACTTATGTAATTAAATTAAAATAAATCTTAGATGAGTTTTTTGTATCTCATTTGGCATTGATAGAATGTTTGTTTTTTTGGATATGTATCATTTCGTAGAGCTCTCTTATTTTAGGTTTTCGGTTCTTCGTATTTTTGTGTTGTCATAAAAGTGTTTGTGTCAGAAACGTGATTCATATGAGCTGTCTTGTTTTTTGTCGCATTTGTGGCCATTTAGGCGTTTTTTTAAATATTGACAAGTTTGCCCAATATTGACACCTTCACAATCTTATAGATATCGTGGATTTTTTGTCCATGTGATTTTTTTATTTTAGTTTGCTAAAATTAGATTTTAAAAGTGCCACTCATTTTTTCTGAATGTCCCGAAATATATGGTAAAGATAGTTTTTGTGAAATATATCTAGGTTAAGGTTGATGGTAAAAAAAGATGATAACATTTTTAAAAATTGTGTTAACCAGTTTATTTGGGTAATCGTTTGATTGGAGTGCTTCTTTATCTTTTCTTTATTGCATTTAGCCCGATATTCGCAGTCAGAGAGTTTTACAGGCCGATCCGCGAGTCCAATTACTACCGATTTTTCCTGTGACATTGGATGCTGGGAATTAAAATCACGTATGTAGAGGACCAAGTTTCCTTTGTATACCATTCTTTTTCGATAATGTTGTTTATGTGGTGTATATTTTATTATGTTCTTCCCTTTCAATAGTAAATTGTAGTTTGTTGTGAAAGTTATTAAAAATATATAGAATATTTGCCTCATCCCAAAATAAAACGTTACTAATGAAATTATTATTTAATGTGTTATTGTTTTCATTTATCATCTTCTCACAGATAATTCCCACACTCTAGAATGTGGATCGTCTTCAGCCGACAAAATTACATCTTATTTAGTATTTGCTTTGGTACATCTTTAACGTCTTCTAATTATCTGTATTTCCTTTCTATTCTACCTACCGTAGATTGAGAGCTATATTCACAATCCGGGTGCTCTTCATGAAATAATGTTCAAACCTCTTGTTGAGTAATCCTACCGCAAACACCAATCATCATTGATCTTTTAATTCCCTTACTTTCAGTGTTATAAATCTAGTCGTTAATGAGTTGGATCGGACGAGGATCTCCGCATCCGCAGCCCCCAAGGTCCCCTGAACACAATCCTCTGTATTTTTGTATGTGGGGGTATAATCACACATATACACAACCTTTATATTAAACGTAGAAGATCTTCAAAATCGCATTATACGAGGTTGTAATGTTATTCGCAATAATCCTGGCCTTTTCGAACGTATTCAGCAATCTATTAGACATAGAGCGCATGCTTGTATCTTGAACATCTGCTTGTGTTATTTTTTAGTTTATATTTGTCACAATCTATCAAAATAAATTTCACTAACAGTCAAAGTTCGTTTATCAATAACAATTCAACGCTTTGTAACTCATTAACGACAAGACTTATCACACATATTTATAAGAACTTTTCGTCTTAGAATTAAATAGCATATCATCCACAGCAATCTTACACATTACATGAGAAACACCCTGTATACAATGTTAAAGTAGTGAACAACTATTCTATTCATCCTTACCAATTTGAATCAACTTGTGATATACTTTTGGAACGACAATTAATTAATTTTTTTTTAAATAGTAGATTGTAATAATAAATTAACCTGCTTCGGGATTTTTTAATCTTACAGTTTCTTTAGATAATAATGGATTTACTTACATTTTGTTAATAAACTATATTAAATGAAAATTCACTAGATAAATTCACTTATTTCTTCTTTTGTATATCCTTAGACGGTACTTTCTATGTAGATTGGAATAACCAATTTTATTCGACCCATTCATGAATCTTTTAAAATTATCATCGACTAGTTGATGATACTGTTGTTCTATTTCTCTGATTTCACGAGCTAGGATGGCTTTACAGTTCAAACACCAACAAGGATTCTGTTTCTTCCTGAACAAATTAACAAGTTCTTCCTTAAGGTTCACTTTATGTCTGTTGAGAAGCTGGAAATAAAAACATCGTGAATCATTGAGATTAATCAAAATGAATATTGTGACTTGTGTTTTGCTATGTTGAGTTTATACGTGTATGTGTAAAGTTTTAAATACCTTCATAAAAGATTGTTTCAAAGTTAGCACAGTATCCAAGAACTGCGGCTCACAAACAGAACATATTTTTTTGAATGAAAGTTTGGGAGTTTCCTCATCAGAATCTTCCGATTCTTCAGAACTAGAAGAGCCTCTATACTTCCGTTTTATTTTGTGTGAAAGTGAATTGATACTTTCACAATTCATTGAAATTTTGACAGATTTTGGTTTCTAACAATATCAATGACATCTTTCAAATCCTTATCTTGACCTTAAGCTTCATTATGATGCAATATAAAGTAAACCAATAGGACTGCACGACATTTTTACTAGCTACTATTTTTGACAGAATTGGAATCTACCATCTGCTCATGTTTCACTTATTATTACTATACTTCAATCAACCATGACTCATTGTTGTTATTTCTAAGTAATAAAAAATGTATGATAAGTATTCCGCACTTTAATTCTAAACTTCAATGTTTTGTATCACGGAAATAAATTATCGCCTTATTATTGTACTCTATTTTGACCTCATAAATATCTTTTTGTGTGATATTGAAACCTATCTACCATTCTTAAACTCAGATTTCTTAACTACACGGCTACTCCAGTTGGATATATTATGTTTGCTGACCGTCCCCATAAATTTCTGTCTTATTGGTTATACGTAGTTGTTCTGCCAACATTTTATCCAGTTTCATCAAGGTGAAAAATGAGTTCTTTGATTAAGTCTGGCGGCCGAAGTTTGGCAATAAGACATATAATAACAGTAAGTTATGTTTGTATTGTGAATAATCCCATTTTTCATACTTAAACGTCACAAAAGAAGAATATTTTTTAATCAGTATATTTTGTACACCTCAATTTTAGCTGTCAAATAGGGTCATATCAGTCGATGGAACAGACAACTTGACAAATTCAACTTGTCATTTGTTGTTATTTAGTTTTGTCTATGCATTTGGTCCAATATTTGGTGGAAATGCTATAATTTATAGTATTTAAAAGTTACAAGTGTTGCTTATGTTCAATATTGTCATTTTCTTTCAAGAGTAACTTTTAATTCGTTTTTTGAGAATATATTCCTTCTCTATTTTATCTAAGTTGGAATTACTTGAACCGTTAGTAATATTCATAGTGAACATACTATTCACTACTACTACACTAACACTCACAATTACACTGTCTTTAAACTGTTTACCTTCGGTTATCGAAACGCGCGATAGTGTAATTGTGAGTATTGGTATAGTCGTAGTAAACATTATGTACAGTTCTTATTGTATACTGATCAGATTATTTAAATCTTTCATTGTGTATTTTCTGGATTTTAATTCACTAACTCCATCTGACACAATTTCAACGACGAACCAAGGAAATTAACTGATTGACTTTCGATTTTTTTTCATTTCAAAGTTCTAACAAGTATGAGAATCAATTTAAAATAAATAATTGTCGTCACCCAAGGTAGCGACAGAAGTTTTTGTACTGATTCACATTTGCCGATTCGTTGTCAAGTAGGATTTCTTAGTAAATGAATGGCAAGAAATGTTTTGTCGTGAGAGTTGAATTATACCTAATGTTCCATACTCAGTTTACTTTTATCAGAATTTCCAATTTAATCAAGTAAGCCGCACGTTGACATTCCGTATCACGTCACGTGGCGAATTAACGTGTTTATCGATAGAGCTGTAATTACCTAACATTTGTTTCTTCCCAAAACAAAGCTTGTTGAAATAATGCTCAACATCGAATTCCGCATGATATGAAAAGATTTGTAAACAATAAAAACGATTTGTTGGCAGTTAATATTTGAAATGTTAGTGAACATATCCACATCACCCATTTAAATGGAATTATTATTAGAATTACTAATGCACATTTTTACGTAACCAATCTATTCTCAAAAGATGATTGCAAAAAATATAAAAACCAATAGGTAAAGATTCTGTCTACGAATAACTGATTTGAATCTTATTTCAAATAAACACATCAAACAATGTAAGTTTTGAATATATTCCGATAAATTGCTAAACACTTCAGTAACTACCTATGTATATACAAAGGCTAGTAGGAACGGCTTAGAGGGTTGGGTATAGAATATGCTCTACTGTCATTATTAATAAAATTCCACTAAACCAACATACTTATTTCAACTACTGCATTATATCAAAACAAACGAAATTGGAATTGTAACAATATTATAGAAAATTAAGGAATCTGTCCACTCAATGTTTGCTATATTAGTAAGCGTTTGACCCCCCTAATAATAAGAAATTCATAATTATGAAGTATCCACTACCAAAATAAAATACCAGAATGAAGTAACTGTGGTCAATATTATTAGGAACTTGACATATCGAAATGTGTATCAATGAATATGAAGCCCTAGTGTAATTTAACTCCGATTAACTGAAATTATTTCTTCCAAACCACCATTCATAATGATGATGCGATGCTAATTCCATAATAACATAAAAAAAGAACATCTAAGAAGTATTTTCTGTAAAGACGAATTTTTGCCCCAACTTAAAAGTTATTTAGGCAAATGTTTGATCCAATAAGACACGATACTTTTGGTTTTATGTAGACTGAAATTGCCTTTAAAGAATACTTAGAAGCTGAGTTATATTCGTGAATGGTTTCAATGAGGCATGATAGGTTTGAATAATTTTAATTTTAAAGTTAAATAAAATATTCACACATGGTGTGGATGTACAAATTGAAACAGTTGGTTGTGTAGAAATTTTATGCCTTACCCTTTTGATAAGGTAAGCCTAAGTTCAAAATATCGTATCATATGAGACAGTATGAAGTTTTTGTAAGACCGACACTGAACATGGTTTCCATCTTGAAGAAATGCGAGTGATACGGTATGTCACATACCATAATGGCTGGTAATATTATCTTCACAAATAAATCCATCATTACAACAATTATTATTGATTGGAGATGTACTTGTTCATAATAAAGTTGAAGCGCATAATTGTGAATAGTTAAAAAGGTGTTTAAAGTGTCATGTAGAAACACTTAAATTAAATCCCATTAGAGAAAAATTTCTCTTGATACCGATGCGGGGTCCAGTGAGGACACCAGTTAAAAATAACTCGTTTTTCTGTAAATTATGGCAAAACATAGGATTCGAAATAAACATTTATCCTTTTAACTATTATTTATAAATTCTAAGAGATAGAGAGATTAAAGGTCCAAAAATAAGAGAGGAATACAATCCAAAAATGCATAAAAATAGCATAAAACGATAAGAATTTGTTATAAATAAATCATTCAGTTAAACAGTTTTGTTAATATCTTCTATAAGCTTCGCATACTCATTTTTTACAAAAAGATCAATGTATATTAATTTTTTTGGCCCAACACCTGGGACACACGCAGCACCTCCGGCGTTTTCTTGTGACAACTTGCTCAGCAATTACTTGTTAATATAAAATAGCTCCCGTGTGCATTCCACAGTCTCTTAGAGCTGATTATACTTGCGATTTTTGTGTTTGGCCCCCGCTTCCATATTTTTACGAGCGAGATGGTCACAAGATCGAACAAAAAAGAGCATAGCCTCCAGCAAATATTTTTCTTTCAATCTGGATTTTTTAGTACATATAGGACAAACGAATTTAGGGCATAAATGTCAACATATTCATACAAATGGCTTACGGCCACCGAACTGTTTCTCTCTTACATGCATATTCTCTGATCAATTTATCAGCATTATTCACGCCTTCCTTTGACATATTGTAATCAATAATCATATGTGGCTTATTCTCATTCTCCACACAAACCACATCATTATCATGTTGACTAGAAAGAATATGAACCGTACTATTTCTTTGGAATATAGGAAACCATATTTGGTGAATGCAAACATTGATGTTTCTGCTCGTATGCCACTTATTCTCAACTGTTCCGGAATGTTTTGTTTATTTTTTCCGAAAGGTACCAATAAAAGTGAAAAATTTTGTTAGTAAATATTGTGTTAAGGCAACACTTGTAAAAAAGTTATCTGTAGTAAACCCTCGCCCACTTCCGCAATATGGTTCCACCAAATCCTTCACAATACGGTAGCCTTGATTCCGTACGCCATTCCATCAGGAGATTACCCTGTGTATATTTGAAGTTTGCCTAGATATGATGTTTTCAGATTGACAGCCGCAGAAATTTTTATGCCATACCGCCTCGGTTTGGATTTTATGAACAGTCTAAATGAGCATCATCGTCTGAAGGTTACTTTACTGCTCATCAATGGTGATACTTTTATGTGGCTCAAAGGCTTTCCTACAAGTACTCGTATCTACAAACATAATCCAGAGCTCTCTTACCGCGGCTAATTCGTCCTGCTGTTCGCGTTCAGCTCTTGTCGATTTATCATCAAAACGTTTGAATATGGATATGGTTTAATTCTTCTTTTCCTAAAATTCTCCAATTTTTTTACTGATTGCCATGATTCTTGTTCCATTTGTCATAATATCTGCAGGTCTCCTCATTGGTACGGAGACAAATAATATCCTTCATTTCTACAGTGATAAGTTGAAAAAGTCCAATATTGAACTAACACTTATCTAGTGATTAATGAAATACTATGTTCTGACTTTTTTTCTTGGACATCGGAGGGAGTGGTTGGCTCTCCTATTCCATGTCCGATTTTGCAATATATTTGGGAGACAAATCTCTATCCTGAATTTCCACAACTATAGGTTCTGCAGGCTCAATATCTTCCGCCTCCCCACTGTTGACCTCTACATTATCCTCTATTTCATAACTTTTTATCCGAAAATCACCTCCATCGTCATCGCTAGAAGCATGATCGCAATCGTAATCAATATCAGAACTAAATTCATCGTCAATGAACAAATTAAGTAACATCACAAAAATCTGGTTACGTTCAACCCTGTAAGGGGTACCTGAGACACTAAATAACGTCTTCTCAAAACATCAAAGCATACTGGCGCAGTGGGCATCGGATAGCCTACGCGATATTCGACAATATGTCCAAATAATTTAGATATTAGAGAATTAACACCTATAGTGTCCCGCAGGACCCAAAACGGGTATTAAGGGTTAATAATACTAACATTTGAACAACTTTTGACGTTATGAATATTACATTTTTAATCATACGAGGACGTGTATATATTGCGTACTGATGTAATTTTTGTACGATATTGCAAGGAAGAATTTGGAACATTTATAAAATAATATGTATAGACTTTAAACGATTTATATCTGGAATTAATCTGATATACTCTATAACAACACCGTTTTGGTGTACCTTTTCATCAAAATTTAATAATTTTAGTTGACTTAAATGTATGTTTAATTGAAACAGTCATTATTTTTATTTTCAATTTTTTTAATAAATATTATTTGTTGATTCCTACTATTTATACACAGATATTTTAACAGGCTTGTTTCCTGAAACACTAAAAATTAGGGGGCTGGACTGTTGCATGCGTATAAAAGAAAATTTGTTATAAAAAGGCTCATTGTAACAAGATATCACGGTATCGCAGCTGAATGAATAGACCTATCATAAATAGAAACATTTTATACAATTTTAATATACCATAAAAAGTTATATATATATATATATATATATATATATATATATATATATATATATATAGATATATATATATATATAGATATATATATACAATTGATTAGAAATGAGAAAGTTATAAAAATAACTTGAGCAAATAATTTAGTTAAACTAATTTGAAGCAGCATGTCATCAATCGGAGCTCAACAAAATAGAAAAAAAATCAAATATTTTATATTAAAATGTGATGATTATGGAATATAAGAACACGAAAAACTGTGCTGGCTCAATCTTTCAATCAACGTTATCATTACAAATATTGCCTAATGCATTTAGAGACACTTTCGAAATTAATCGTGTTGTTTCCGATGATCAAAATGTGAGTTTTTATGAAATTGATTATTTAAATACATCTGCTAAGCATTCGACCGCTATCAGCTTTTTTGCATAAAATTTCAAGATGACGTTTAAAATACGTTTGATAACAGATGTCCAAAAAGATAAATATAATCAGATGTCCATTACATACTTGATATGATCAGTGAAAATCATTTAAAAGCGGAGATACTTTCAATTTAAAGCACAAATTAATACATATTTCAATTTAATTCTTCTTTTAAATGATTTTTATACATACAGGATCTCTTTATAGCTATATAGACATAAAAAGTTGAGTGACATGCATGTTTTGAACTAAGTATATCAATAATGTTATAATAGTATATCGTTCCTCTTTGAGTATTAGTGATTTTACTTCTCTCAAAAAACGCGTTTTGTTATAGAAAAATGTTTGTTTTTCGGGTACAATTTTTTTATGAAAAATCATATTTTCTTGATTTTGTATTTAATTCAATTAAAAACGGTTTTTATCTATAAAAAATTGTTTTTATAGTTTCGGCTCAATTTTGCCCTTCCTAATGTGTTTTACCTCTTACAGCACAATAGTACACCATTCTATTTTACTTCTTTCCATATAAAACTTTCACTTGTGTCTGTTTTTTCTTCAACCGACTCATCTATATTCTCTCCACTCATCTTCCTTATCTGTTAGGAATACTTTAGGTGATTACTGCAAGCGGAACGCGTGATGCGGACTTAGCAGAAGTACTAGATGATACTCGAAGTACTTTCGTCAATTTTATCTCTCGAGTAGCTATTCAGCATAAGGAAAAACAAATTTTCGAATCCTGTGATGGTTTCATTTGCAAAGATTGTAAATGGAGATGTTCGGTATCAAAGAGCAAAAAAACTTTTGGGCGTGTAAGATGTCATTCTCCAAGTTTCATGTTGAAAAATTTTGTCGATACAGACAGCAGCAACAATGTCAAATTTGTAAAAACGACCAATCGTCGAATTTTTAATCTCAGGATGAATAAAAAAGTACTTGGAAAAACCTAAGATACAAGTACATTAAGAAAATGTCCATTTGTCTATATTGGTGATAGATAAATGGCTTTTGCCACCTGCAAAAGTAACTGCAATGTTAGGTTTAAAGGTACACACAATTGGGAACAGAGTCTTATGAACCAAGCTTGACAACAAAGAAAAAGTTTGGTTATAGAGAATAGTGTATCAAAGGTATACAGCTTTTTGAAATTATTGTTTTCTAATATGTATAATAATTAATAATTTCCACTCCTTAAAGCCTGAATATATACTCTCACGTTGCTAAAAGTTGAAATATTTACCCTGGTTCTTTTGAGTATGACAGAATATATCTATAAAATATTGAACATTATATCACGGAACTTGGCACCAAGTGATATGCATAATAGTCAATGTTTAAACTATCTCACACACTTTATATGTGTAAGCAAATAACAATGTCAATGATACAAAAACAGTTTTTGCTATTGCTTAACCCCGCATGAACTGGATGAATTTGTATAAAATGCTTAGGGTTACATAGATATTACTATTATAACAATTTTCTGATATATTTGGTCGGATTTTCTGCAAAAGCTCAAATAAAAAAAAGACGCAAATATAATAATAATAATAAAAATAATAATTTGTATGTAAGCATGTGTGCGTGTAAATATAATTAAGATTTTAAGATAAGTAATTCAATGTTATGAGACTGTTGCTGTGTCGCAAACATTTTTTGAGCAATATGTGAAATAAAAAAGTGTGTACTCTGAATTATGTTATTGTATTTTTTTAATACGGAACTGTTCCCAGATATAAAAAAATATATAAATACACTTTCAGCAAGAAAAGCAAACGTTGTGAAATTTGAGTTGTGCACTAGTGTGCGTTGAAAATGTAATAGTAATAAAATGTTTTCAATTATTTATGTGAATACACCTTAAAAATATAAAAATTAATACAGAGGAAACGTAGAAAAATATTAATTATTGAACTTACAATAGAGATAAAACAGATTTGAAAACACTATATGCTGTTTTTACCATAGACATTTTGTTGAAATTAAGCAATAGTTTTAAGAGGGAAAGTAGTTGCTCAAATATCGTTGAAAAAAGGGAGTAATTAAATATATTGTAACACGACTGTGTATTGCAATACTTTTCATTCAAGAATTCTTGCCTTCTCCAATTATAATTTAATTCAACTGTCATTTCATTCAAGACTTAGAACTTAGAGCTTTTTAATAAGTAAAATACGAATGGTTAACTTTATTCAGAAAGGTTATAGAGTATTCAACCCTTCCCAAGTGTTAATTATACGACAGGATACAATTTAACCGAATATTCCTCAGATCCTATTGGTAATATGCTCATTGTACGACAGTCTTGTGAATGCGAACACGGAATGTATAGGTGATTTGAGTTGAACTTCATAAACAATTCAACTTTAAATGAGGAGATCTATTCCTTACAACAGTTTTCTATTAAATTTTGAATATAAATAGCCTGAATACCCATCTACATATCTCTCTAAGATCTACTTTCACCAGATTTACAGTATACAATATATTTTCATTAATAATTGGAAATATTTGAACTATTTGAGCTGAAAATATTCCTCCTTACTGAGTTGCATTGTGTCTCATTTATAAATTTTAAAATGATTTGTGCCAATTACTTTAAAAGTATTTGACGCATTCTTGTCAGACTTAGCGGAACGTGTAGGCACTGTACAACTGTACACCCTACTTAATTATGTTAAATACACGTTTCTGGCTACAACCAGAGGCGTACGACAGAGGCAAGTGATTGGTTGACCCCAAATTCGACGCAACTAGCGGAATTGCCATTTTCGCAAAAAATTTCGATTCTCCAATACTTTCTATGTTTAATTCAGTAATATATACAGTACCTACACTTACCGCCAAGTATGAGAAGGATACGTCAAATAGTTTTTTAAAGTACTAGGCAAAAATAGTTTCTAAATACAGCACCCTGTAACTAATTAAAAAGCAACATTTTCAACCTATTGATTTTGGTTAAATCTTGATATTTTGAGCTCAGGATACAGTAGTTAAAATATTTCCAATTACTAATTAAGCACCCTGTATATGTATATGTATCTTTCAAACCAATGAAAACAGCAGTATGTGTTAAAGTATCAGAGAATATAAAACAAAATGTTTAACATGCCTTCGTTACTGCACATGAGCCGCTTGTGAAAGTTGAGTTTAGTATTACTAAATTTGACTTTTAATTCTTTTTCATTTAAATAAAGGCATTAATTCTAATCATTATGGTTAAAGCAATCATATATGTATCTTATGATAATAGTAGGTAATTATTTAATCACCTTCCGTTACAAAATTAAGTGTTTCCAAATTTTATTTGACAGCTTTCTACTTAATTTTCTCTAGATTATTTGACATAATATAGGAATGTTATTTGAATGCATTTCTCTACTCTTACCAAATATTTATTAATAAAAATTTTTGAAAAAATCGAATAATACTTGTAATACTAATGGGATCTAATGGACTTTGAACGGAACCTAGAGGGTGAACAAGGTTATCGAATGATACTTGTAATACTAATGGGATCTAATGGACTTTGAACGGAACCTAGAGGGTGAACAAGGTTATCGGTTATAATTTGACTACCCCTATAGTTCTCTAAAGAGAGATACAAAAAAAATTAAAAAAAAGTTGCAGTACTATGAATTAATTTTGATGAAATAAACTTTGCACAACAGTAACGTTTTTGCATTACGAGGTGTAATATAAGAATATCTTTTTATAAATAGAACGTCATGTATATTATGACATATTCGGATAAGGCGTTTTTTCCTCGTAACAAAAATACATACTTCTATACTTTCCAAAGCATTGGACAGTAAATTTATTTAAAAAAATATGTAACTGAGTGACAATAAAAACAACATAAAAAGCAAAACGAAATAGAAACCGATTTGATATTTTCATAAACTCTAAGCACAATAAAGAAAGTACTCAAAATCACCATCGTTATTTTCAATACAAGGTTCATATTTTCTTCATGAATATTCTATACAGTTTAAAGTTTCATTACTATTTCGATGGATTAGAAGTTTAATTTCACCTTCAATTTTCTCTATAATTATTGCAAAACTGTTATTGGTATCGTTATAAACATTTTCTTTTCAATCGCCCCATAAAAACCCATCTAAAGGCGTTAAATGAGGACTATTTGGTGGCCATTTAATCGTACCACCATTATCTATCCGAATTGTCAACTAATTATCTAAGTGTTCTCGCACTTCTTTTACATTATGCTTCGTCTTGTTGCCATATTATGATGTGAAGCGCATCTTCTGGAAATTGCTGAAGTAAATCGTCAACGTGATAATAATTATTTATATTGTAACACGATTGTGGACTTCTTGAAGTAGTTTATTTAGGAACAAGGAATACAATTTACAATTCTCGCTGTATCGTTCAACTTCACTCCCGTCACAGTTACCAACTACCCCCGCAACTGTCGCACCTTCTTATACAGGGTGTCCCGGGACTAATGGGAAAAAAGTCAGGAGAGTATAATATGAGCCAAAATAATGTTAGTACTTATAAACTTTTACTATGCAGGCCCTCGTTTTCGAGTTATAGGCCTCCAAAGTTTTAATTTTGAATTTGGTTTTTATTTTTATTTTTTGTACTAGTTATTAGATCTTTATAAAACTTACGGGAAAGCTATAATGTAAGTGTATGTTTATTTTGGTAAGGTAAACAGATTTACAGTAGTGCATTGAAGCCAGGGACGGACTACTCGCAATGGTTAGTGATGCAAAAATTTTGCAGGTATGGCACACCCTGTATGAAATTATCGAAATTCACTTCCCCACACATTAAGCTAACGAAAAGGTACACTTGTTGGAATTCGATAAAATAAGCCGTTTGGCTAATATTTACAGTTTTATTAATGCACTACGTACAAATCTACCTAACTAACTTATTAATACGATGTCCAGAATTTACTTGCTTTTAATCAAAATTACGAACACAACATTATTAAACCATTAAGAAAACCTCAAATAACACAAGTTATAAAACATTAGACTGAAACTAATTCCTAAACAACAACAAAAACTAACGTTATTCTAATAAATGTCCAATATGAGCTCCTCCCACTTCCACGCACATTCTAAGTCTACGAAGGTTGTTTCTTTGCACTTGAAAGAGCAATCTCACACTATTTCTAATAACATTGCAGTGTAACACAATTCTGTCTATTAAATCTTGCCTTGTTTGCACAGGTGTTGCGTATACCTTACTTTTGAGATAACCCTAGAGAAAGAAATCCATAGGATTAACGTCTCCTGATCGCGGTGGCCATTGAAAAGGGCCTCCACGACCAATCCATCTATTAGGAAGCCTTGTGTGTAAATGCTGTCGTACATCTAAACTGAAATGAGGAGGGGCCCCATCATGCATGAACCATAAATTCCTACGAGTTTGTAGTAGCACATCATCAAACAGGTTCCATAACTCATTTTGCAAAAACTCCAAATATCTCTGACCGGTCAAAGTACCGTCAATAAAGTATGGCTGTATCAAATGATTGCCAACTATTCCTGCCAAACATTAACCATGAATCTATGCTGGATCCTAGTTTGGATAATGCCATGTGGATTCACATCATCCCATAAATGCATATTATGAGAATTTATGATTCCATCTCTGGTGAAACCGGATTCGTTCGTAAAGAGAACGTTACTAATAAATGTGTTGTCTGCTTGTGGTTGTCGCAGAAATCACTGGCTATACTCAAGTCGTGCAGGATAATCAGCCACTGTCATACGGTGTACTTTTTTCATGTGAAAAGGATATAACAGCTGTTCTTTTAGGACGCGATGAACAACTGATTTCGAGACGTTATGTTCTCTAGATAATTTTCTAAAACTCGATGGTTCATTATCAACTGCATTTAACCAGTCTTGTTCAACTGCCACAGTACGTATGCTTCGTACTGGACCTTCTCCAGCTTTTTCTGGCGAAAATCTTCCTAAAATTTAAAATTTTGTTTTGTATACATGGAAAATTACATTTACTTATTCATACCTGTTTCTCGTAACCTTAGATCAATACGCCCAAACATTCGTCTGTCTGGCAATGCTCTGTTTGCAAAATGTTCTTCATAAAGCTTTTTGGCCTCTAAACAGTTTCGAGAAGCCAGTCCATACATTAGATGTTTATCTGCGTACTCAATAAAAGCGAATTCTGCTATTGTAACTGTTAAATTAAGGACTGAATTATTGACAAGTACTGACTACGAACTATTCTACACAACGTTTGACAACTAATCCTATGGTAACTTGATAAACGGTAAAAACACAGCTTTTACCATTTTTCCAATTAATAAGTCGCTAATGTTTTTCATCTTCTGCTATCGTTAAATTATTTTTTTGTAGTACTCTAGCTAAATATTGGACATCTATTAAAAGTTAGTTTTACCTCGTTGTGTACTTATAAAAATGGTGAATGCGTAAACTGGTACGTAGTGCATTAATAAAACTGTAAATATTAGCCAAACGGCTTATTTTATCGAATTCCAACAAGAGTACCTTTTCGTTAGCTTAATGTGTTGAGAAGTGAATTTCGATAATTTCATACAGGGTGTGCCGTACCTGCAAAATTTTTGGATCACTAACCATAGCGAGTAGTCCGTCCCTGGCTTCAATGCACTACTGTAAATCTGTTTACCTTACCAAAATAAACATACACATACATTATAGCTTTGCCGTAAATTTTATAAAGATCAAATAACTAGTACAAAAAATACAAATAAAAACCAAATTCAAAATTAAAACTTTGGAGGCCTATAACTCGAAAACGAGGGCCTGCATAGTAAAAGTTTATATTAAGTACTAACATTATTTTAGCTCAGATTATACGCTCCTGACTTTTCTCCCATTAGTCCCGGGACACCCTGTATATACATTTCCAATCCTCCAGAATATTCCAGAATGACATTTCGAACCCACCAGAACCAACGATCGAACAATCCAGAACATTCTATTGCTGTTCAACCTAACTGACATAGAACAACTCAAAAGTGAAAGAAGAATACCTAACCTAAGACTAAATGAATATCTAACTAACTTAACAATGTCACTGTCATTACAATGTCACTATCATTAACGGGTTCGTTACACTGGCCGTTACTTAAAATAATTCCTCCTGTAATGGCCCTGGCTTGAACTGCAGTCCTTATTCCGAAATGTAAGTTGCTGAACTCACTCTTCTTCAGGATGGGTTCTTTTGAATGGCGCCAGACGATCATGGTAGATGACCATAGGCTTTCCCCTGGGAACTCTAACAATCCGATATATGACGTCGTTAATTTTCTTCTTGATAGTGTAGCGTTCCTCCCAGTTCTGTTGTAGTTTGGGACACCGGCCACGTCGTCGTCGAGGGTTGTAGAGCCACCATAGATAAATACTTTTAATACGGAGAAGAATGGAATCTCCTGTCCAAAGCCACAAAGTTTTGTCGAGTGCTGCGCCATCTATTGCGGTGGAAGGTTACTATTCACCAACAGGGAAAAAATAAAGGAAGAGACCTGCATGATTAGTCACAGTTTACTAGCTACTACTAGATGGCAAGCCAAGCAAATACTGAAGGTTTTTTAAAGTATGCCTATATTGTTTTCTCTTAAATAAACAAATAAAAACAGTCACACAAAGTTTTAACACTTTTTGAAACAACCTGTTATGTTCTTTTGGCTTAAAAGTAGGATAGGTTGTTTCAAAAAGCTGTTTAAAGCTTTTATCCGTTTTTATTAACAAGGATAGTTTATTAAAAGACGAACGTCGACAAATAGTTTCAAAAATTTGATATAAAATTTTGTTTATAAAATATTACAGGTTTCTTCTCAAAAGTTGAGCCATTTTATTTTTTGTGGCAGTTGAGATAAGTAAAGCATTTATCATCCAAGGTGCGATCTTCGTGTTTTTCCTTTTACATTTTTTTGTATGTGTACAGTCGTCTATATATTTTTGAAGTGTTTCAATGAAAGTATTTGTTGCATAGTTAGGATCTGGACTCAAGTATAAGAAATCTCAAGATTTTGGTCTGATTGTATTTTTAAGTTTTGTTTCATCTATGTATTTCACTATTCTTCGTTCCTTGGGGCATTTGGTCTTTTCCAGTACTATCTGTAGTATTGTTGAGAAATGATCCGTAATGTCGGTTTGCAATACTAGGGACATTATTTGATCGAGTACGTTGAATTTGGATTTTCAAAATATGCGTCGAATGCCGAATTACTGGAATTTTTTCATATAACGTTTTCACATTATTTTCAAACGATGTTACTTGCAGGTTACTCGGAATTCTTTGTGTTTTCAAGAGAGTGCCAACGCTTTCAATTAAATTGTTGATTTTTAAATTTAATTGAGATATTTCATCTATCCTCAACCTTTGAAATTCTAAAATCAATTTCAAATATGATTGAATATAAAAATTAATTAAAATTATTTAGTTTAGTCCCTTGATCATCAAGTGTATCTATTTGTGGTGATGATTTATCTCTTTTGTGAAGTGTTCATCTGATTCCACAGCCACAAGGTTTTGACTCTAAAAATTGTTAAAGAAAGGTAGATTATAAAATTTAGTATTTTTGTAGTAAAAGTCAAATTTAATATGGAAACTTCAGGTTATTATAAATTATGATTTGACTTAAGAAACAAATTACCTCCAGGAACAGCAAATCTCGCCATATCATTTGATTCTTTATTATCTAGGGAAATTCCTTCAGCTTAAGACCTCATATTTTCGGCAATAGATTCCACTTGAATCTCTGGAGAAGTACTACCCGATTTATAATTCCCCGACTTTTTATACAATACTGAAAAATATATTATTTGCACAAAACATTCTTATTAATTTCGTTAAATACTTACAATTTGTTTGTGGTGTAGGTTTAAAAACAGGATAAATGTTACGATTTAATGAGGAACTTTCGTCTGAATCAGAACTAGAGTGATGGGACATATACCTTGTATTTTTTCTCCGTATCCTTGATCCCCGTTCTCTGTAAATATCGGAACTAGACGAAAGGTCTGTTGTAATTAAAGCCTTTTTTGCTTTTCTTTGTGCTACAGCAAAGTCATCTAAAAGTTAAAACATTATTTCTCTCTAAAAAATTACTAGTACAATAATACTCTCTAATATACTGATCCATTTGTTATTGTTTTACTCCTGACATTTTGATATACCTATTACTTTGACGGTATTACAGCAATCAGTGAAATAAAGTTTGTTAGTAACCGTCCAAGCGAATGGATGTCGTTAAAAATGCAGTTTAGCAGTGGCTATAAAAGATCGCAGGGCATGTAGAGCCATATCAAGTCTCCTTTTTGATAATTGGTCTGTTCTACTCGGGTGTCGTGGTACCTCTTCATCCGGTCACTGTTTAGTTGGAGCTTGTTACGCACCATTTCATGGATATCCTCCATCTTTCTAAGAAGATCTTCGACATATTCATCCCCACCCATCTTCAACAGGCTTGTAGCCTAACACCAAGGCGCACGGCAGTCCCATTTCCCCACCAAACAAGACCGTTGCAGATGTTCGATCGGAGAATTAATTACCAGTTGATCGAATGGCCATTAGGAAAAATGGAAGTTGTTGATCCCAATCTTTTTGGTGTTCTGTAACAACTTTCGATAGATAGTTAGCTATCATTCGTTCAACCATTCCATCGGAGGTTTTATTGATACCCAGCCTTCGACAGACCTCTTGGAACAGTTCTTTCCCTTCATTATGCAGTATGGGAGAAGAAATGTACCTTCAGCGTTAGCACAGGCTAGAACAGAAACAGTTACACCCTTTTCTCCTGACGTAATGGAAGTTACATTTTTTGAACCTTTAACAGCAATAACGTTTCCTGGCTTGTTGTTAAGTTGATGCCCGGTTTCATCCATATTAAAAACGTGCCCAGGCCTTTCAATCAAATCGTTTTCCAAAATAATACTTTCGAGTAACTTAAAGTACTCTTCCACATACCTCTTATTTATTTACATCGCTATAAGAACTTTACGTCGATATCACGTAAACTTAAGTTGGAGATTAAACCATGTAACCACCTTAAAAAACTTTGGTACTTACCAAAACAGACAAGGACGTTTTTCTCCACAAATATTAACAAAACAGCACGTCTTCCCTGTAACAGAAGCCAACTCACAAACGATGGTGGCGCTGGAATGTCACAGTTCGGAAATAATGGACTGGTCCATCTCTCCCGGTGGTCCAACTCTCCCGGATTTACCCTAAACCATTTTTGAAAAATCAACCTCTTTTAACAAACAATACGTTATATTTCTTACTTTCTTTCATCAGCAATTAATGGCAGTAAGACATGCAATGCCAACTACTTTTTTTAGCTGAATACTAACTTGAATTCGTTAGAAATTTAGTGTCCACTACTTTGGAAAGTATAAAAGTTGGTTAAAGTATAGAGAACTTGCGTGACCTGGATGATTGGACACAAGCGAAATTTAGTATCTAGTGAGTGAGAGAAATTAAATTTTATATTGAAATACATACAAAATATGAAGTAATCTGAAGTAAAAAAATGGTAAATGTTGTAAAAATGAGTAGTGGTTTTCAAAAAATTATTGTCTCAGATTTACGACTATCACTTTATCGCTCTACTAATGTATATAAAGCAAAACATTCAATCTTCAGTTGATTGTTTTTGCTTTAGAGTGACGGTGGCACAGTTTCTTGTATGTTTTTTTTTCGCTAGAAAATAAATTTTGTGCTCCATGTAGAACTTACGTCAAAAAAAGTTTCAATCCCGTTATGCCTTGATTTTAGTTGAGAATATGAATAGGTGATCTATTTTAAAGATTCAATTTTCGAAATTTCATTGATGGCAACATGTCTAACACTTATTGAAAAATTTCTGTTCTCACATTTTCTCATGCTAACAGCAAGAAGTTATTTCTTATTTTTCAATAGAATTGTATCCTCGGAATCCAAATAACAAAATTGGTATGTTAGATCCACTACTTTTATTTTTCGTGACTACTCCATTTTTAGGTTATTAAAATGATATTGTTGCTCAAGTTGAAAAATTATTTTACAAAAGATCAAAGTCACATAACAAAATTAAGTTATCACTTGTTGGCTCGAATGATACCACTTTATTAGATTATAGTGTTTCATATTAGGTATATTTGTTACTTGCTGAAGATCTTCACATAAATAATTATTTTGTTGGCCGCTACTAACTGTCGATGAACAACGTTCTCTTATTCCATCAATTTTTTTTTATTTATTTATTTATCCGCATCGACCTACAAGAACATTAGCGGTTTACATAGTACACATTTCTTAATACAAAATAAATTAACAGTTACATGGTAGATATTGAAACAAATAAAAATACATTAGCGGTATATGAAACTTAATTCATAATTAGTATAATAAACAACAGAAAACAGGTGTCTCAGTGCAGTATTAACGTTTAGTTTAGGTAAAGTGTGTGACGGTAGAATGGTTATATCTTATGTTACATATTTGCACTTTTCAGAAAAGCTATAACACTTGATGGGTCTGAGGCATTTCCTAAGATTTCCTTAATACTTCGTGGGATCTTGTAGGTCTTTCGTAGTAGATCATACATAGGGCAATCGATTAGTAGGTGATGTACACTGATATCTTCATCACAGAAATTGCAAAACGGAGGATCCTCTCTTGTTATTAAGTATTCATGCGTGTATCTGGTGTGTCCTAGACGTAGTCGAGTGATGATTACCTGGTTCCTTCCGTTTTCTGTTGGTATATGCCAAGGTCCGAAGTTAGGTTTTAAGTGTTTCAATTTAGATTCGGATTCTTGCCAAAAAGTGTTCCAGCGTTTTATGATTTTGTCCTTGGAGTGTGATTTCAAATCAGTTGATGTCGATAGGTTACAAGCTAGACAGTTTTGATAAGTTGCCGCTTGTGCTTTCTCGTCTGCTTCCTCATAACCTTTGATTCCCACATGCGATGGAATCCAAATTAATCTGATGTCTTTGTTATGGTTGTACAATTGTTCTAACTTTTTTCTTATTAAATTAACTATTGAATGTCCTTCGTAAGTTCTTCCTAATAATTTTAGTGAGTTCAATGAGTCTGTCAAAATGATAAAGTTTTTATTTTGCTGATGTTTGACATGTTCTACTGCTTTGTATATCGCATATAGTTCTCTAGAAAGGATAGTGTATGTGCCTGGTAGTTTGAATATTTCAGAGTTAGTATTTCTTACAATGGCTGCTCCAACATTTTCCCCTTTTTTAGATGCATCTGTATATATCTCTGTCTACCCATGATATTTGCTTGTGATTTCTTTAAATTTTTGAGTATAGTATGAATATTATAGTCATATTTATTGAGATCGGTTAAGTTAGTATTGATTTTAGGAGGGACACGTGCTCAAGGGTGAATGTCGGTTTGAGAGACTTTATTTGGAAAGGTTAATGGGAACGAAACATATTTGTGGCTTTTCAAATATCTGCGAATTCTTTCATAGAAAGGAGGGTTCCAGTATTAACTTTGGAAGCAGGAAGGACATCTGTCTGATATGGTATTCTTATACGTTGGGTGTTGCTGGATATTTTTGCTGCGTATGATAGGCTCAGAATCTGCCTTCTATCACTTAGACTTGCTTCTCCTGCTTCGCAATTTAAACTATTTACAGGAGTGCTACGAAATGCTCCTAGTATTATTCTTAGTGCCTGATTATAGATAACATCAAGGGACCTCAAGATTGACTGTTTTGCTGAAGCGTATGCAATGCAACCATAGTCTATCTTGACCTAACTATTGCTCGATATACCATCATCAGTGTTTCTCCATCCGTTACCCAGTGTTTGTTTGCTAGACACTTTAGGAAATTTAAACCTGACTGACATGATAAAACAAGTTGTTTAATGTGAGCTTTCCTACTTAATTTTTGATCGAAAATTAATCCCTAGAAATTTATTTGTTCTTTACATTTTATTCCAACAATTAAAATGATCCAAATCAATTTGTTAATTGCCCAAATAGATTTGGTGTATAATTTCAATTAAGTGATTACAGGTGGTCGTAAACAAATATTATGTTGAAAGGTTGAGATGATTGATTGAAAACACTGTTCATTCACAACGATATTACTTTATTTCACGTTCAAAAATAGGAGCAAATATGTGAGCGGATATAAAGATGGTGTTTTATTGTGATGAATAAATTACATTTCAGTCTCGTGAAAAGTATGTTTTGGTTTAGAAGTTTTTTATTCCATATCCGATGAACGACTCTTCACTACTTTTTTCTGTCTCCTTGACACTCGCCTTAAACTCGTTTTTGCGAATGGCTTGCTTTTTGTGGTTTTTAATATCTAGGTGTGGATTTAAATATTTCTTAAGATCATTTTCCAATTTTAATAACAATAAAAAGTAAAAATAAGCAATAAAATACTTTTTGTAATGTTGCACACAAATCTGTGTTCCCAGAACTAACTTTATTTTTAACATCACCTAAATTCATTGTTACTCAAAATGTGTATTCACTAATATTATTTATTCCAGCAAAACTAATTTCTCATATTCACCTATACTTTATATTTTTTAATATTCCAAATTATTTATTAAAATAAATGTATTTATTTCTTCTGAATTTGTTTAGGAGTTGTATTTACAATCAGTTCTGTCTTACGTATGTACTTATAAAATTACCAAAAGAGGTGCCACTAAACTTTACACAAGTTCTCTCTATATATTATTTTTACGAGAAAAAGGCCCTATTCTAATATGTCATAATATACAGGGCGTTCTATTTAAAAAAATATATGATTACATCATACCCCATAATACAAAAACGTACTGGTGTTTAAAGTATATTTCATTAAAATTCATTTATATTCGTATAACTTTTATATAAAACTTTTTTTGTATGTATGCATAAGAAAAATAAAAGGATGGTCAAATTATAACCAATAACCCTGTACCAATGAAAACGTGTTCCATCAAAAACATAGGAACAAAGGAGTTTCTGGAATTGAAAGCAAATAAATAATTTTGTTTGCGGCGAACGAGTTTCCATGTTTAATTCATACACAACAATTCACTCTATTTTATCTACAACCTTATTTTTCAATTAATGAATACATTTTGAAGACAATTAGGATTGACGTGATTGATCGAGAATTGAATAATAATGGTAAATACTCCAAATTTCGTACAACAAGGACTCAGTTCTTCTAAAAACCTCTGGTAAATGGGTCTTGTCCCATTTATGGAATGAAAATGAATGAATTCGTTTTAAATACACAAAGTGTATAATATCACTAATAGTAGTTCCAATGTTTTGGAATGCCAACATCAATTAATCTTAGATGGGAGAACTGTTTAATAACAACCCACTGTGATTGTACAATACATATTCCTATCATATCTTAATTATATGGTAGAGTAAGTGAATATAGGTAATTGCTGCCATTGCAGTGAGATTAATCCCCATTGATTGTCAAAGACATATTCGTAGAGGCCTCGTAAATTGGATGTTTAGTATGAAAATTCGAAAAATAACATTGTCTTCTTGATGGAAACTTCAAATTTTAAATTCAATAATGGACATTAATAACCCCGTGATTACTGTCTTTCTAGATCACGATAATATTTTTTGAGGAAGATGGTACACTAACAGATTCAAAAATTTGCTTGAAACATATTTTCAATCAACGTTTGCTGGGTGAGACAGAAGAGAGCGCATGATGCGTAACAGTCAGATAACTTAATCTGTTGATAAAATAAGATGTAAACAGCGCTCCACGAGTGTTTCTAGCGAAACAACGACACGAAATTGCTAGAATTCGCGTCTATCATAGAAACTTTTGAAACCATATTTAATAATTATACGTTCGTAAATATGAGACATTTTGAACAACACGTTCGCGGATATCTCAGATTTTCACGAAATTTTCAAAATAAATTTATTCAAGCAGAATAAGGGATATTCCAAAAATTGGAAAATTCAATTGACCATTAAACTGGGTGGATTCCAATGGGATTGAATTTATGAATATGAACTCCACTGAACACTAGTCGCACTAAATAGAACTCGAACTATTTCTTGCAATTAAAGAAATTCCTTAGTTTTTGGATCTATTTGGGTTAGTTCTCATTAGTTTATCCTGTATTATGATGTGAATGTATTTGAAATAATTTTACATGCAGTTTTTAAAACATTATTTAAATAACTTTTGGATTCCAAAAAAATATGTCATGCAGTTATGTTGAGTATCACAATTCAGCTATTTTAAATATGATTTAAATTTCAAATTATAGGTATATATTGAGAAATTCGTACATCCAAATAAAGATGTCTAAATGAAGGAACTACGAGTTGATAGGTTTTATTCAATTTGTATAATAATTTTGGTCATTACTACCTCATTCGTATGATCTAACAACTTCATATACACAGAGTTGGTTTGGTAGTATTCACATTTATATGAATATAAAATTTTATCTGTATTCCACTTATACGGCTTATACTAACTGAGTATCATATTAATTTGAAGTGATATATGCCCATAATAAATATAAGCTCTAGCTTATTTCGTTGTAACAGGGGTGTGTGTTTTCATTTTTCCTCTTGTTATGATGATGGATATCAAACGTCCAGCACACAAACACGCACCCGCAAATAAGTCAGAATTTATATTCATAATGAGTGTTCATTGCTTCAATTAAATTTCGCTAATATATTACTATTCAACATTCGATACGTACATTCAAATATATATAGAATTTACAACATTTTGCGAGTATTTCTCACAATCGTTTACATGGATCATCCTATCTGGGAACGCTGTTTATTACAATTTTTCCAACATAAAAAAAATATAATCCAGTTGAATGATTTCTAGACATCGCGTTTTTCGCTAGTTTCGCCTATTAAGCTAATATTTGACTACAATTTCTTTATATAGAGAAGAAATTATTCAGTTACAATGGAACCATCATTAATGCTTACTTTCCAACTCGTATGTAGACAGTCAAAGATTGCAGAATGTGTTAGATTGCGAATGAGATGGCTTTATCTGAAACGTACAAGAAGACACTGGCTACAATATTTCTCATTTCCTCAAGTTCTGTATAATTAAATTGAATAAATTTTATACATAACGAAAATATTTGTGGAAGGAATTGACATAATTTTTGATTGTTATCGGTTTATCAACAGTGAATATTTGCATTTTAGTCAATTGAAATCTCACTCTCACTGAATTAAATCATTTTCACGAAATATTTGCTATTAAATTGATAATATAATGTTTTTGATCCTAGGAAACAATTTGAGTGCGACCTTTTCAATACATTGAAAACATTCTAATTCATACTCTCCAAATACGTGCTCGTTATATTTTAATTTCAAAATTTTATTCCAGTTTTTATTAGCAGCACTTCTATTCTTTTTTTGAAGTTTTAATACATGTAGAGAAAACGAGGTTCAAAACGAGTTTTCTACGTTTCCACCACAATATTTCCAACTTCATATCAGAACACTTGAAAATTTTCAATTTCAGATTATTTTCAGAATACAGAATTATATGAGGGATGTGTGGGTAATATATGACACTAGAATTTCATTATGCAAAAAACTGGATTATATTTTTTCGGCCTAACTTTCGTTCGGATATACGAATGAATCAGAAAGAGATAATGCGTATTTCATCTTAGAAGAAGTGATAAATTTTCCGCGAAAATTCGATTCCACTGGGTTTCTACGACGATGATTTTATTCAATTCACTGCAGAGGATTCTCAGAATTTTTATTCAACAATAATAAAGTAGACTGTTATTCCCTTTACTATCAAGTATGTAATATATTTTGAGAAATGGAACATTCCATTAGATATAAAATTCTAGTAAAACTGGTTGTACAGTCTAAAAAAAATGGATTCTAGTTATCCTCATTTTGAAGTAATAATCAATCGTAAAAGGTGGTTACAAGAAATATTAAAAGAATGCGTTCTTCCCTTTATTAAAACGTGAAATTAAAATATTTCGAAAAAGTTATATTTCGAAAATGAAAAAGAATCAACTGATTCCGTTCATATTAATGCATATTTTGTTGCTGTAATCTGAGCATTTAAAAACATTCAAAATACACTTTTAACAAATCATAAGCTTGGCTATTCGCTGAAGTCATTACTTATTTTTAGAATACTAACCGTTACAGGTTTATAAAATCACTCTACATTAATTTTATATTAAAGTTGTCAACAATTTATGACATCTGGACACCTACGTACCTATGTATTTTTAATTTACCTTAATTATAAAACTAGATCTCCTAGTAAACCTATTTTTCATCGTATCTTCGCTTAGAGTATAGATATTGATCTGCGGTTTTTACCATTTTTCTCAAATACCATCGTCTTTCAAGTAAATTATTGAAAAATTAGACATCGCATTTGAGAATTCCCAAAAAAAGTTGAAAATAAAACAATTGTTCAATCACCGCCACCTAGCCACCGTTAAAACAACTGCAATGAAACGATGATATAATATTTTATTAGGCATTGAATTCTTTTTCAAATGATATTTATTTTGTAAAAATCCATAGAGCGTAACCAAAGTTATAACAGTTTTAATGAGTCAGCTTTACCATTCACTCCTACCAGTTATTTCACAATATACAGGGAAACGTACTGGAGCAAACTCTCGTAAAATGGTATAATGATTACGGATATTTAAATTTTGTGGCACTATGACGGCATATTTATTATAGAAAAATGATGTTTTAGTGTTATTATTGTGTTTCCTGGAATTTTTGACCACTCAGTTCCATCTTTAGATTTATATACTGGAATGCCCTGGCTGTTACTAACTGTTGGTTCCTCTGGGTTCGTTTTCTCTATACTTTGATCAACAACTATTACATCATTTTCTTCCTCTACTTCTGTGACAATGTCTTCATTTTCTAAGTCACTCGATGTTTCCTCATTGATAACACTATCAAAATCTGGATCATCACTTTCAAGTATACGTAACATCTCATCGTCAGTAAGTCCCTTGCGATTGTTTCTAAATAAAAACTGACTCATTTTCAAAACGATGTACCCTACTCGCAATATCACAAGAGACTAACCCGAATATTCAAGTCTTAAAATTATATCGCAGTGTGGGGAATCCCTTATTTGAACTGGTAATCTACATTTTACAATCATATGGGTAAATTCCCTGTGAGTAAACAAACGTTAAATGTATGGGATTCCCCGATTTTACTAACAGTTACCGGGATTATTTTATCGGACGTAAAAGGCTGACCGGGGTGTGAAGAGACCCCTGGAATATAAAACTATTTTTTGTTTATACCAGCCAATAAAAACTACTAAATACATCATAATTGATCAAAATAATTCATAAACTGCAGCTAGATGAAAGATCAATGTTTAAAAATTTGCGTTTGCAAAGATACAGCAAAAACATACGTCATGGGGTACAAACAGACCCCGGCCAGTCCTATGAAGGTTAATCAGACACCCGTTACATCAAACATACTAAATCCAAGGCGTATATAACTAAATACGTTCAGTTGAATGTATATAGCGATTTGTTCTATTTTAATCCTCCGTAATAGATTTTTTACCTCAGTTACAAAAGAATGATAAATAAAGAAACTGTACACGGTGTCCCAAATTGGTGTATTTTGCAGGGTGTCTCGTAAACTAGAAGAGATAGAAGAAAAGCAGTTACTGAGTGTTCAATTTTTTAAGGGTGTTTCACCTGATAACATTCATAAATGGTTTATTTGCACTGTAGCTCCAACCATTGAAAATTGATATATAATATGTCATATCAGGTGAATGAGAATTAAAAAAAGGAAACGAAAAACGTCAAAATATACAGGGTTTCTCTTTTAAAACAACATAAGTTGGCATTATATTTCCTTAGTGAGCCCCCTAACAAAAAAATTATGTGCGTCACTGAACTCTTTAATATTATATCTATCAAAAGTGTCTATATCGTTTATTTATAGTTTTCTTAATTAAGATAATAAAGTACCTTGTAGTTTTAGAAAGTTTTCATTAATCGCCCTGTATCTTCAAACTGCAGGGAGTTACTAAAGATTTAATTAGACTATCATTACTTTAACAAAAAAAGAAGTCATAACATCTCAACTACTTTTCTTCTATATCTTCTAGATTACGAGTTACCCTACAAATCACACCAATTTGGGACACCCAATACAGTAGATGACATTGCCTCGTCTTGAAATATCCCTATTAATCTAGACAAAAAAGCATTTTCCAGAATAAAAATGAATATTGCATACAACCATTATTAAAATTACTTTCAAATATAATTTCAGAAACCTCTGCAGTGAAGATATCATCCTTCACATATTATATACCGAAACATAACTTTTCCAATGCAACTTTTGGAAGGACGTATCCTCCGTAGAAATATAAATTATGTTAGTTGAACTTTCCCATTTTTAAGTTCCAAGATTATTCGTGCAAAAAAGGGAATATATCTCTAAGATTTCATTCGTATATATACGTGTCAAAGTTTTGCATTTGTCGTCTAACCTATGCGAAAAGCACACCTGGATTTAGTCTCCCTTCTCTAATCTCATTACTTGAAATAGTACCCAGCTCAGTCTTTGAATAACTTTTTCACAAGTTCGTTAAAACTCCGCGATATTCTTAAGGCAGCAGATGGCGAAGTTCATGTTAAGCCAGTGTCGGAGATAATCCCAGTAGGACACTCAAATTTTCTTCCGACAGTATTATTTCCTATAAATATATGTTTTATTAAATCGGTTCGCCTTCTGATACCTACTTGGATTCTAACGTTCGTATGTAAATGGAAAAAAGTTGTAAGTAGATGGCCGGTCTCAAAAAAAAATCAAATATAAATGTCATTTTGGTAGACGTTTTCATAAAATGAAACGATAATTCGATATCTCAGAATAACATGTGGAAAATTATATGTGAAAATAAAATTTTGAAAATATTTAGGAATGTGTTACAAATACTTTGATATCTAGCTAAAACAAACAAAAATATTTCAAATTAGTCGATACAAAACACCCCTGAACATGCAAGGTACTAAGATTACTGCTGTACATTGTATCTTACGTATTAAACATAATTTCAATTTAGTCGCAAAAATTTGATATCCATCCAAATATTGTTGGCCGATAATAAAAATTAATAAACATTTGGTCGATCAAAATTAAAAAAATATATTCAGATTGAATTTTATCCAAACATTTCAAAAATTAAATAAATTTTCAAACTTATATTAGTTTTCTCTAAAAGCGGAGTAAGCACAGGGCAAGAATGGCAATATTACAAAAAATAACAAAGATTCATTCGTCTTATCCTGAGTACTAGAGTGGCTGATCTTTGAAATCGAAAAATTGAAATCATTTGTTTACAATTATCCACACTGTTTCTCGATTATTTCCTGTTCATAGCTTTTTCTTTCCGATTCTGAATGTTATTATTTTTAGTTCTTACATAACACGGTCATACAATCTCTTCCTTGGTCTCCCCTTCCACATTTTGTCTCGCGATCTTCTCAGCAGCACTATTTTTGGCATCCGAACTTTATGTAGTCTCTCAACATATCCCAGCCATCTAACTCTCTGCTTCTAATAAACATACTTATTCTTGATTGTTTATAATGTTGCTCCAAAAATTCATTAGTTATTTTTTTCCAGTCCTCTTCCGGTCTTTTCTCTCCGTAGATTCTCCTTTGTATCTTTCTTTTCCATCTGCCCAGCATGTCTTCATTGGCGTTTCTAATAAACATGTCTCGTATGCACATGCTCGATTTTATCAGTGCTCTTATGTTTCCATACTTTTGTGTTCCTTTGGCTAATCTAGCTTTCAGTTCTAATTCAACTACACCCTTTTCTTCTATTACTACCGATAGATATACAAAATTGGTAACTTATATCGTTCATCTCTTGTTGACATAAAGGATAGATGATCCTCTGTTTTCTTGTGAGCACTCCCGATTACGAAATATTTTGTCTTCTCTTGATTTATCTCCGGTCCAAACATTTCTGCACCTTCTTTAAATTTTCTTATAGCTTTTTTCAATTGTTTTTTGGATTTTGCTATCAGAGTTATGTCATCTGCAAAAGCTAGACATTGGTGTTTGGAATTGAGGATTGTCATGTAATTACCTAATTGCAAAAATCCTCATTTTTGCTTCAGTTATATGGTTTAAATTGAAATTAGGGAAAATTTAAATTAAAAACACAATGAAAAGTGAAAATTCACAACTCACCAACAGATTCAGCTACCAAATAATGCCTCAATTCCTTTGAGAACAAATTCTAAGCACGGAACCATAATTTGATGACCTACTTCTTGTCCAATAATTGTCATCATGTCGCTAAAAAAATATATTTGTTCTCATAAGCGTCACCTAGACATTTTGAAAGCTCTTGAGGTAGCAGTAATATTTGTCATAAATTTCTTTCCACTAAAGATACAATCAATTATTTCGCCGATCCCATATTCAGCCATCAAACAATAACTCATTGCGCGGATGGTTACATTGTCTTCCGCTAATTGAGACTATTAGTTAGCGTCATTTAGCTATTTTAATTAGTGAGCAATCCATTAAAAGCACCGACGCCAACGTCTATAATTCCGATTTTATGAATAATTACCGTTTCACAAACACCACACGCGGAAAACTTGATTAATCTTCCATACTTTAGACGCCACATTGTTTTGGCTTATTATTCGGCACATCACTTTAGGAAAGTACGAATTTAGGTTTAAGCCCATGTTCTGTTTTCTGTGTAATTTAACGTAACTATTATCTTTAATAGTGTTATATTTATAATACCTTAAATACATTCATTTTCGAATTAAGCTTTCAACGAGTAAAAACATATAGTCTCGTTTTCTGCATTTTTTTGGGTAAATACCATTAAATACGCGTTAGCTTTATGTGTACTGTTTTTTCAAGTGGTGAGTCGCTTTATATCTACTGTATAGTAACGACTAAATAATAGGCCAGTCCATCTATACAATTTCACTTAATATTTTGGTATCCGAAATATTAAAACCAAAAAATATCAACCACAACCATCTGGACCTAGCTTCGCGGCAGTCACTAAAAATTCAGTAAAAAAACCGCAAGCACCTACATCATTCCCAAGCAGAAATCAAGCTGTTGTTATGAACGCTCTCCCTAACGTCGTCCTTTTTGACTACATTGAGGCAATCGGCGAAATTGTAACACCGAAAGGAATTACCTTTGCATCACGCATTTCTAATCACCGTATATGTATATATCTATCTTCTGTATCCGTTATAGATAATCTCATAAAAAATCATCCTTTTGTTACCATCAAACAACACATCATACCAATTCGTAGACTTATCACACCGGCAAAAACATTGCTACTCTCCAATGTTTGTCCCTCTATCCCTAACTTTCTTATCGAACAGGCACTTAAAAAGGAACTTGGACTACAGCTCGCCTTTCCAATTTTTTTCATTCGATGTGGCTCCCCAGAAGATGAATATGCACACATTTTCAGTTTACGACGATCTATTTATGTTATACCTACCTGAAAATGAACATTTTGAAATAAAAACTTCAATTGTAATCCTACATGAAAACACGGACTACAGAATCCGCAAGATATAACCTGCACCCCTTCACCTTCTACCTTCAGACACGAAAGCCAAGACATATCTTCTGGAATATCACCTTCTCAACATTCCGCATTCGAAGAACATCCTGCCGATAATACTTCTTCCATTTCAAAAAAAAACTACAGGACAACCCCAAATTTCAGAAGGTTTAACATCCAACTTTGGCATTAAGAGGACACACTCCACTGACACCAACCTCGAATCACCTCTTATACACATTACTACTATTCCTTCAACTCTCGATCTTGGAAATACTCCATCCCCCTCACCTGCTGCCTTTCTAACACCAATTTCAGCTCCTAAGAAAAAATCCAAAACTGAAAACAAAGAAGTTTGTAAGATACGTCACTCTAATCAAGCCAGAATAGAAAAATTGATTGGTACCGATCCTAAAAAATTCTCACTATCGTCCATATAGTTAATAGCTATAGTTAAATCTTTTGGCAGTAGTGATCCTTTAAAAGAAGTCTATAGCTTTACCACTAATATCTTATCACTCATTGAATACCTTCTACAAATATACCCAATTTTATCTGATAGATCTCTTAAAAATCGAATTACTAGATTGCAGAAAAAATTAAAGCTCGCAATAAACCCCAATGATGCTGTCGAACTTGCAAGCCTATCGTCCATCAATTCAAACGACTCCAATCAGGAAGATTCCTATCTATTTTGATATATCTTTATACAACCCATTTTCAACACTTTTTTTCATCTTCTCATTTTAAAATTCATTATTACAATGGAACTGCGACGGATATTATCCGCACCTAGAACAAATTCAGCATCTAACCTCAATTTACCGCCCAGATTTCCTTTGTCTACAGGAGACCAATTTTATAACAACTAATATCCCACGAAGTAAATCTTTTGAAGGGTATCATTCCATTAGAAATAACTGCAAAAGAACCAGCGGAGGTTCATCAATATTCACCTCAAACGAAATATATTCAGAACTACTTCCTTTGACAACAAACCTGGAGGCCGTCGCCATAACGACATACTGCCCCAATAAGCTAACAATATGCTCCATATATATCCTCCACATCATCATCTAAAAGAAGAAGAGCTTCTTGAACTAATATATCAACTTCCCTAGCCGTTTATCCTCACAGGAGACTTTAACGCTCACAACAGCATGTGGGGTTCACAAAAGACATTTGGACGCGGAAAGGTAGTCGAAAATATATTGAACTGTACAAATTCTTGCCTACTCAATATAAGGTATAATACACACTTTAATATTTACTCCGGTACCTTTTCTGCCATAGACCTAAGCATAAGTGATCCCAAAGTCTCTTCTATGTCTTGGAAAACAGCTGATGGCCTTTATGATAGTAATCACTACCCAATAATTATATCAGACAATCACAATGAAGCAGTTTCCGAAAATAGTTATTGGTGCCTCAAAAAAGCTAACTGGTCTGATTATTCCACGACAGTTGACACTCTTTTACTCACACATGATGTTTACGCTTTCAACAATGTTGATGACTTGATAAAATCAATAACAGATTCAGTTCTCTTGGCTGCGAAGTCCCACATTGGTAAAATGTCTTTTTCGCCCAATCATGGGGCAGTTCCTTGGTGGAACTTCTCTTGTGATGACGGAATACGCCTATCCAAAAGAGCTCTGAACCAATATTTGGAAAACAAAAGTACAGACAATATTATTGGCTACAAAAGACTCAAGGCTAAACCTAAATACGTAGTAAAACCAAGTAGGACATCATCTTGGAAGAATTATGTATCAACCGTAAACGAAAATTCCAACCCCAGTAAACTATGGAAGAAAATTCTACAAATTCAAGGTCACAAAACTAATAACAAAATTACTTGCCTCATTTCAGACTACTCGGATTTTGGATCACATGAACATATTTCCAATATTATTGCAAGTAATTTCGAAGCGAAGTCCAGGAATCATACGAATGTCAATACTTCTCCTTCTCAAGAAACATCTTCTAGTAACATTCTACTATCCGATGATATCAAGCACAATAATTCTCCTTTCACCATAAGCGAGCTAACAATGCCTTAGCCAAATGCGAAAACTCTGCTGTTGGTCCTGATGATACTCCCTATAGTTTCCTAAAATACTTATCCATCTATAGACTTACTAAGCTTCTGAATGTATACAATTACATATGGACGTCACAAAAGTGCCCTTCTCAATGGCCCAACTCTATAGTAATTGCGGTACTTAAACCGAATCAGTCACATATCTTGCCGCAATCTTACAGACCGATTTCACTTACATGCACTATGTGCAAATTAATGGAAAAGGTGATAAATAGGTATCTTATATGGTTTTTCGAAAAACATAGTATCATCCCAAAGGAATAATCTGGCTTCCAACGCCAGCGCACAACCAGAGATAATCTTGTGCTACTACAAGCCCAGCGCAATTAATAACCGACAAGATGTAATAGCCACTATCTTCGACGTTGACGGATCATTTGTTAACATCTCTAGAAAGGCAATTCTCGGAAAACTCACACAAAACAATCTCACTGGTGACATATATGCATTCCTAAAAAGTTTTTTAACATCTAGGACTTTTAGGGTTTCTGTTAATAACTCCATTTCCTCTTCATATACCCATCAAGGTAAAGTTACCCAAGGCTCAGTTCTAAGTACATCCTTGTTCATCCCCACCATTAACAAGTTATGCGACAATCTTCCTTCCCCGGTCAAATGCTCTCTATACGCGGATGATCTAATAATGTACTGTCATGGCAAAACACTCCTCCACTGTCTGACGCGTATTTTGTTAACCATTTTATATCTTCCATTCACCGAAGATGAACTAGAGCTACAATGAATTTCCAACTTATGTCCAAAAATTAAGGGCGCTCCTGGTAAGAAATCGGACCCCTATAATCTTACATCCAACTCTCACCTTTCAGTGTATCCAGCAAACTTTGATACATTTAATTAACAATTCAACTTTTTGTGGAGATATTGTATGATGTAGATCAAGCGCACGATCTCTAATACTCAATTTGTCTGTGTACCTTTATTTTAAATCAGCCAAATTTTACAGACATATTAGTTTGATGAACATATTTATCACAACCATTTCACTTTATTCGTGGATACCACTCTTTTTCATGTCCATATTTCATATTTCGAGTTAGATTACAACTGAGTTTAACTCTGCTCTTCTAATCAAAGAGAGCCTGTCCAACATTACATTATTTTTTTTTGTATTTTCCGATATCCTAAAAAAATCGTATTGTTTGTTATTTAGGTAGGTACTAAAGAACTAAAGTATTTTATATTTTTGTCTCTATTTTGTTCTCGTATTTGTCATTTAAGAAGCTCTGAAGCTCTGTTTCAAGTATTTGTTTTTTCATATCGTAGAATTTATTGTTAACGAATGTTCATTTTGTTTGTCTTTATATCTAGCATGTTCTGTTACTAGCATATTGTTATTAAACGTTTAAGGAAAGGCTCACCAAAAAATAAGTGATATGCTTACTCGATTCGATTTATCGTAACCAAAAGTAATACGAATTCCTACATTTCCCCATCTTACCTAACGAGAGAAAACAGTATTTTCCTAGAAAACTGCGAAATAGTTACAGTTATTCAATATCTCCACTTTTCTTGAGTATTTTCCATTACTTGTTCTCTAATTCAGGTTATGGCATACGGTACAGTTGTATATGTGACTGAGCTGGCCCTACACAATGTGAACTATTCAGAAAATGTATTAATGGTATTGATATGAAAAGGCCTTTTCATGTTTTACAATATCAATCCGGGTGTGCATTTCGTATGAAATCTACAATATGCGAATTGAGAAAAGAAAAGATCACATTCAAGTGTTGAAACAGTGTGTGAGGTGCAGAAAAGGACGCCATTTTGGAACTGTACATCGATTCTAACAAGGGGCGAGTAATCAACTAATTTAGAAATGTGACAAATAGCAGTTATGTGATTAATCAAAAATAGATTGAATTAATATATTTTAAATGTTTAAAAAAATAGATACAGAGATAGTGGTAGTGAAAAGTAGAAACGAAATATCATTATAGTTTAGTTGGTAGCGTAAAACTAGAAAATACATCATTTTAGACGTTTTTGAGAAAAATGGAAAATTATCGTTAAAATGGATCTTAATTCCATGTTAAATGAGTTGAACGTTAAAGGACCTTTTTGATTCGTTGAAAAATCATGATGAACTGAAATTCCAAATTCAAAATTAGTTAGAATTTAACAAAATAAGTTTCTTCGATGCATTTCTCTCAATTTCGAATATCTGGCATATAGACTAGATGTTATAGACTCAGTCAAGACAATTGATGCAATCTACGTTGTCGGCAAGACATTTTTGCGGGTTTATATTGAGAAACAAACCATTTTTTTCAAATTTAGTGGTCGGATTTTTAAAAATATTCTCCTGCCATCGATACCATCAACTGTACATCTTTTTAGTCAACTGATATATAGTATACTGGCTTGGGATATTTAAAAGAACAAAATATCGAGAATATTAATCGTAAAGAAGTATAATTGCAGAGGCAAGCTCTCCATATTCATGACGATGCATGATAGCCAACTGACATTAGATTCACAATAATGTAAGAGTGTCTAAATTCATCTTAAATTCACACTAACAATCAAACATTTCAAGACGTCTTAAACGTACTCCCGTGTAGTTGTCTGGAATGATCATATTAAGTTTGTTACTATATTTACTCCATTACACAATCCATCACCCCCTACCGATTCGAACATAATATCTTGGAAATGATTGTTAAAATTCATTTCGGTGTTAAGTTGGACCAACAATGGTTGAGAATATTGAATAAAGAATCTGTCTTTGATTCTAATTTGCAAATGGGAATTCGTAAGCGAAACTAATGATTCGTGAGGCTTGCCTCGCTCTGGCCGACCATCAACTAATTGCTACATGTTTGAGAATTTGGACAACCATGGCCAAATTATCATCTTTTAGGAGAACTTATAAATTAACTGCTATTAATGACATTCACAATATCAACGAATTTTGCACCTGTGCACCTATTTTCGGAAAAAATGAGTGGCTTGATTAAATAAAGATTCGATCAAAAAATTATTTGACAAAACGGGCCTCGGCTCCCGAACCATATTAATTATCTAATCCTGTCGTCCGTTTCTCACCAATAATGTTCAGAATAATTGAAAATACTTCATGTATTACTAGTTTTACGATATCAAATGTAGTTGTTTTAATACAGTTTATAGCGGGTGTCCATTGTACTAATAGTATATCTGATAGTTTATAACAATGTATTAAAAATTGTGATAACAAATCTAGAATAGGCTCATAGAGGGTAGTTCCTAGCAAAAAGTTTAGAGTAGATGATACATTACTTACTTCTGTAATCGCCTATAGATTCGGAATACTATAGAAGATTTTAAACAAAAGTTGGCAAACGTGTGATAGATATAGTAAATGTGTAGTTAAGGAAAATACTATGCTTATAGTATCATTATATATAATAGTATTTTCCTTGTAGAAAATTTCCTAGAGTTCTGTCATGGTTTGGATATCATATGACCTCTAGTATATGTCTACCCATAATATTAGCTTAGAATTCTTTACTTAGCTACACAATAACAAACAAAACATTTCCAACACCTGAGTAAAATGGCGGATGATTGCTGAACATAAATATGCAATATAGTATGGAACTTTCCATTTCTGTTGTTTATAAAACATATACAAATATATACAAGGTAGGCCAATATTTAATATCTTGACTTACCAATTTTCACGTTCCAATTGACATAGTTATCAAAGGATTTTCTTGACAAATCACAACTAGAACTACCAATAATTGTTATATTTTCAGAAGAAGGCAAATAATGAATATTGAAAATAGTAAACTGACGTCAACACAGTTTTATCGAACAATAGTTAATGTTTGTTCAATGAATTGTGATAATGATTTAATTGTTTACAACAATTATTTAATTTTTTTTTGTATGTGTTCCTGTGCAGGTGCTTAAACTTTTCCGGTACATGCTCTAACTATAAGAACTCTACCATAATGAAGACATTTCACTAATTAAACAGGTTTGAAACCATGCCTGGTTTTAACAATGTATCAGATTTCTAACAAAAAATCTGAAATTGATCTCCGCCATTTTTAAAGACACAAATCTTTTCACAAATTCATCATATTCCATATTTTAGCCTCTCCAATCGAACGTCGCCTGTTTCTGAAACATGACTTGGCGAAAAACATCGAGGGTGAAAAAAATGTATAGACATATTTTACCTTAAATCCTGTCCACGAGTGATAGATGAGATGTTAGAAATTCGGTTTGGAATTTCTTCATTTTCAGCTTCTTTTCAGAGCTCTTTCAAAGCAAATACGATGTTTTCAAGTAGATACAAGTGCTTAACAAAATTTTAATCCCATCAAAAAATAAAAATAGGATTTTCTTGACACTTTATTCAAAAATACCGCGTATTTAATAAAGGTGTCCTATTTCTGAATTTCCTAATAGCAAATGATTTACAGAACACATATATAGAACTGACGTTGCATATTTCAATAAAAGAAATCACATTCCTTAAAATACAGATTTCAAATCAGAAACAAAGTGAACAGATTACGTAGTGTGTTAGAAAATAGATAGTGTGATAGAGTAATTGTATAGTTTTTGCTACATTAGATTGATTCGTTTTAAACACTACAGTTACGAACCTGATCTACAATTATGAAATGGTGGAATGTTACAGTGTGGACTCACACATAGGTCTTCCAGAATAACCTCCAATTGAATAATTATCAGGATAAAATGTCAACGTCATTCACAGTATAGTCAAGAAATCAAAAAAATTCAGTCAAAACTGTCAGATCGAATCTATAAAGTGTAAGAGGTAACAATATTTTTAATTAACCTCATTATTCCAGAGAATTTATATAGGAATGGTCAATTCATTTCCATGCGAAAAAGTTTATACGAAAGCAATTTTATAAGAAACAAAAAAATTGCACGCAATTGGTATTCATCTCTCCGGAAACAAATAGCATGCTGAAAACATATTCGTATTTATTCCTAAAGCCATTGTTTTCTATTAGCACTTCACTATAATTCTCTGTGAAATAAATTGAAGTATAATTGAGACGACCACAATAATATGATAATCGAAACTTACGAAATAATAGAAACCTGGCAGAAATAAACAGCTAATTTCTTTAGCGATGATAGAGCAGAAAGCATCCCATTGGAAGTAAATGACTCTCCACCAAGCATAATAGAGAGTGAAATACTATACACCATAACACTCTTGAAAATCAACAAAGCTCCAGCATCCGACAATATGTACTCAGAATCATTCCACTTAATCAGTAAAAAAATAACAAAACTTTTTAATAACATATATGACAGTGGGAATTTCCCTGAAGACTGGCTACGCTCTACGCTTATCACAATATCGAAACCAACTAATGCAAATACTTGTAAAGACTATCGCCTCATTACCTTAATGATTCATTTCTATAAACTCTTTCTTCGTGTCCTACACACAAGACTATAAAAAAATGTGAGGAAGTGAACGGAACCAATCAATTTCGTTTCAAAGGCGGGTTCGAAACCAGAGAGGCTATATTCACTCATTCAAATATTAGTACAGAACTGTCATAACCAGAGAAAATATGTCTTCATACGCTTCATCGAGTACGAATGAGCATTTGACAATGTAAGACATGACCTCCCTATATAATAACTTCATGATCTGGGGCTGGATGGAAAAGACGTACGACTTATAAGTAACCTGTACTGGAACCAAATGGCAGAGATTCGACTAAGCAACTCGGGAGCAACACCAGAGTTTCAAATAAAGAAAGGCATCAGACAGGGATGCATCCTGTCTCCAATGCTGTTTAACATATATGCAGAGAGAGTATTCATGAATTGGTGTTAGGGTGAACAGAATTCCCATCAACAACATCCGATATTCAGTTGACACCGCTGTAATAACAGATAATGCATATGATACCCCATACTGAACCTGGTTATCGAAGCAAGTAGAAGTTAAGGACTAAAAATTAACATTAGAGAAACCAAGTTTATGGTGATTAGTAAGAACAACATTGCAAACACTCTGACACACATAAATGAAAACAATATCGAACGAGTCAAACAATTTAGGTATCTGGGATGCATGGTTAATGAAACGTGAGACCCAGACTAGGAAATGCAGGATTGAACAGGCACGAATAACTTTCCTAAGACTCAAAAAATTTCTTACAGAGAGGAGCTTAATATACTTTAGCATCAAATACAGAAAGCTATGCTATGTCTGGTCAGTACTGTTGCATGGAATAGAGATGTGGACGTTGAAATCAAACACATAGTCCAGGAGAATTCGACCCCGAACCTTTGGAATATGGCTGTGTCGTAACGTATATTAGATATTGGTTGGAATTGCTCGGGAATCATCTAAGAAAAGGAAATATGAAGGTCCGCCAGCTGCAAAAGTTGTGCTATTTGCAGGGAAAATCATAAACTGCAAAAAACGCAAAGCTCGCTCATTTTTTCCGATATTTCTTAATATAACTCTTTAAATATGCAAGATAGAGAAAAAAAGTATACTTACGAATTTATTCATTATGAAATTCTGTACAAGATAGAATTAGTTCAGAATAGATATATTCAATTTTTTCGTTGAGAAATGGCGATAAATGCAAAAAAAAGTAGCTAAAAAACGAGGTTATTTTAAAGCATTTGTTTCGCAGATAAGAAATCATCCAATCACGCTATAAATTGGGATTTAAGAACCTTATTATAGTATAAAACAATATGCCAAAGGCCGATTAAATTGGCCTGATAGTTTTTACATGAACTAATTGTTAATTAGTTTCCGCGAAAAAATTAACGTCATTTTTGCGTTCATATTAGGCTTACATTTTCGAGTTGTAATAGGCGCCGATTTTTTTACAACTATTTAGACCTCTAAACTATAATACACGATAGTCATAATGAACAATTTTTAAGTTCTTTTCATTTTTTTACGCGATTTTGAAAAGTTTAAAAATTTCGTCTTATAAATAATTAATTTTTGAAGCGAATTTGGATACTGGAGAAATATACTGAAAGTACCTAAAAAAAGTTCTCGGAAAGACGCTCCTTTTAAAAAATATGCGTTCAATTTAGCCTAATAGGTGCTGAGATAATAAACGTCTAAGATCGAGAGTGTTTTCGGTATAACTATTAATGTTGTAACAATAAAAAAAAATTCAGTAGATAGATTTTTCCGAGAAGTTTTTGTATGTGCTTTGAGATATAACATCGCCCTTGTGCATGAAGTAGGAAAATCAAAGAAAGTTGTAGCGTTAGCGTTCGGCGCGTCAAATCTGAGAGGAGTGGGGATAGAGTGCGAAACTTGAAATCGACGCTTCAAATCGAGCGCGGCGCAAAAAGTTACTGTATCTCGACTTCTATTGGGCCGATTTTGATGATTTTTTTTGAATCGATGTAGCAAAACGGAAGAAACTCATTTTTCAGAATAGCGTCTACCAATTATGACAATTTAAGCATCTATAGTAACTACATATAACTTGCCATGTTTTATGTTGATAATAATCAATGATTATAATTATGCCCATTCTAGGATTGTGTTGTTCATTGCAAATTTCAATTTTTTCAATTTAAAACTTAGTTCCTCAGTTTCATTATTATTATTACTATTCGAAGAAGCGGAAGTGCAAATATATTTATATTGTTTATGTCCCTATTTCTCTGACATGAGGTTTGTTGCCCTTTCGGGAAATTTCCTGGGTAAATTTTACGACAGCTCACCCCCCCCTCCCCTACTTCATGCACAAGGGCGATGTTATATCTCAAAGCATATACAAAATCTTCTCGGAAAAATCTATCTGCTGGCATTTTTTTTATTGTTACAATAATAATAGTTATACCGCAAACACTCTCGATCTTTGACGTTTATTATCTCAGCACCTATTCGGCCAAATTAAACGCATTTTTTTGAAAGGAGCGTCTTTCCGAGAACTTTTTTTAGGTACTTTGAGTATTTTTCTTCGGTATCTAAATTCGCTTCAAAAATTAATTATTTATAATACGAAATTTTTCAACTTTTCAAAATCGCGTAAAAAAATGATAAAAACTTAAAAATTGTTCATTATAACTATTGTGTATTATAGTTTAGAGGTTTAAGTAGATGTAAAAAAATCGGCGCCTATTACAACTCAAAAATGTAAGCCTGGCATGAACGCAAAAATGACGTTAATTTTTTCGCGGAAATTAATTAACAATTAATTCATGTTAAAATTATCGAGCCAATTTAATCGGCTTTTGGCCTATTGTTTTAAACTATAATAAGGTTCTTAGATCCCAATTTATAGGGTGATTGGATGATTTCTTATCTGCGAAACAAATGCTTTAAAATAACCTTGTTTTTCTGCTATTTTTTTGCATCTATCGCCATTTCTCAACGAAAAAATTGAATATATCGATTTTAAACCAATTCTATCTTGTAGAGAATTTCATAAAGAACAAATTCGTTAACATACTTTTTTTCTCTATCTTGCATATTCAAAGAGTTATATTAAGAAATATCGGAAAAATGAGCCATTTTTGCGTTTTTTTACAGTTTATGATTTTTCCTGCAAATAGCACAACTTTTTCAGCTGGCGGACCTTAATATTTTCTCTTTTTAGATGATTTCCGAGCAACTCTAATCAATATCTAATCTACGTCACGACACAGCCATGTCCAACTGTAGTGCTCCTGGCCTAACAATCAATAAAATTGTAGCATTCGAAATGTGGTTCCTACGACGAATGCTCCGAATACCCTGGGTTGACCACGTAACAAATGAAAAAGTTCTCTGAAGAGCTGAACTAACAGACCGACAACACTTCGATATAATAAAAAAAATTGTATACCTGAAACATATAATACGTGGGGAACGTTATCACCTTCAACGCCTTGGTCATCAAGGAAAAATTGAAGGGAGAAACATAGGTATAGGAAGGAGGAAACTGTCCTGACCTATCAATCGAATTAGTTTCAACAGCACCCTCATACCAATAACAATGATGTCAAATAGCTTGCACATCTGAGACAGAAGCTGTCCTGGGCACACCATATTAAAACTAAACAAGTACAATTATCCCTTAAAAATAGCACAAACGTTATGGTTGGTTAGTAAAAGATCCCAACTCTAATTAGAGAATAAACTCGTAATATATTGAATTAAACTCAGGGAGTATAGCAAACCTTCTAACACAAATATCCTACAGTGCTCCCAATAAAAAAACACCCTGGTATGTGTCCAACGTTACATAAGGACCTCCTAATAACCTATATTAGTGAAATAATAACAGGTTATGCCAACAAAGCAAAATCTAGAAGGGTTGAACATAGTAACAACGTTACAACACATTTCTGCCAAACCCCACTACTAAATATAAGACTCGAAAGATACTGGCCAGAAGACAGAATAACTTATAACGGCGAACAGTCGATGGATGGTTCTTGCCTCAAGCCCTTCACATATAGAAAATTCGCTTGAAACTTCTGTAAAGTAGTTGTGAAATTGCTACTAAAAACCAAAAATACTTTGTTTCTAAGTTCACTATTTCTGATGCTTAATTAACACGCAGTTCTATATTTGTTATTGGAAAATCACTTGTTTATAAAATAAAAATATGTCTATATATTTATAAGAAGCACCCTCTCACATACATTTTTATGTTTATCAAACTATCGTATTTTGTTTTTTATTTTGTGTACTGATTATAAATCATATATGTGTATACAATAACTTTCTCTGCTTTCCACTTTCGATAAAGATCAAAGTTTTCCAGTTACAAAGATTGGAGAGGATATCAATCTTCTTTGGATGTGACATCAAATAATGCGATAGTAGACTTACTTCTAGGTTTTTTATATTTCATCACTAAAATATCAATACTTCGCGTAGGGCAATTTGGAAACAAAATAGCAAAAATAATAATTCGCCACTTTCATTTCATACATGTGGTTGTTTATGGTCATTAAGATATAGTTTGGTTGTTATGAGAGTACATTTTTAGTATCAGATGGCAATTGGTTTCATTTATCTATATATGTTGATACTTATGCTTTCTTCTTCAACAATTTTATCAGTGCTCCACTATGAATACGTTTCAGTTGCTAGACCTTGTTGAAGACAAAAACATCTTTTCTAGATTGAATTAAAAAAATTGCCAAAAATTTTTGAAACAAGAGTATGAGTTCTATCTTTCATAAGAGAAATATACTCAGTTACACAGAAACCCGAACATTTCATTTTAAAAATATTTCATGTACATATTTCTCCAAAAAAAGTCTTAATACAAGATTAAAATTTTAGTACTATCAGTTTTCATTCAATTATTTTTTGCTGCAAGTACTGCACGAACCGGCCCATTCAGAAATTAGAATACAGAATTTATTCGATTACAGAGGTTTTAAACGTTGCCTTACAAGAATTCAGAATTGTTTATCATGCCTAGAGTGCGAAGAAATGCAAATTATTGGCAGCTAACTGAGAAGTCGAATTGTTGGTCTGCTGTAAGCTAGGCTGTCGTTCCGAGATATTGCTGGTAGAATAAACAAGAGTATATATACTCAAGTATGGCACGGATAAAGCCGAACACGAACAACTAGAGGTACAGGTTGAGTGAGCAGTACAACAGAGGGCCAAGATCGATGCCGGAGGTTATTAGCTTCAAGAGATCGTTTTTAATCGACAAGAGCAATAGCAATTCAGTAGCTTGCAGACCATGAAAGGGTCATTGGAATGCGATGTGTTTATAGACGCATGAGAAGATTTGGACTTTTTTCATACCGACCTCAGTTGGTGTTACCTTTAACTCTGCAACACTGAATAAATTGCCTTCAGTGGTGACAAGATACAAGATTAAAATTCATCCCTAAAGAGCCTGAGACATTCATAAAAGCATTATCACAAAGCAATACACCACAAACTACTGGAGATCCTAATAAAATATGGGAAACACCATTAAATAGATTAGATCTAGATCACGCTGACCGTCAATAATTCAGAGAACTTTTCGACAAGGTAAGTACTTAACCAAGGAATTCAAACCACATACGTAGATTATTAAGGATAACTGGGGGAAAACTATCACCAACCTTGAGGGCATAGATGCGATATGGAAACAATTTTTTGAAATGCTTTATGGTGATGACGACGAAGCAAATGTAGAAAGAATGAGTTAGGAAAAAGAACCAAATATCCTGAATCCGAAATAGAAACTGGAATAAAGAAATTAAAAACTCGAGGTGACGACGGAAGTACTGAAAGAAATTGAAGGAATGAGGATTGAAATAATGTCCAAAATATGTAATGAAATTTGGAACACAGGAAAATGGCAGTATGACTGGTGCAAGCTCACTATGACTGTTACAACTACCGTACGATCGCAAGTAAAGTTCACCTTACCATAATTAACGGAAGATTAAAATCAATTCTGTTACCACAGATCCCTCTAGAACAAAGCGGATATGTCCCTGGCTAACGAGAGCATATCCTTATTAGACAGATAATAGAGAAATCTAGAGAAATTTATATAGAAACATATTCATGCTTCTTGGACTGATCCAAGGCTTTCGGCAACGTTAAGTGGCATAAAATGGGTAACTAAGATCATTTAATACAAATACTACAACAACTATATACCAACAACACAGCAAATGTAAGAGTCAACCACAAATACTCCGATAACATCAATCTTAAGGCCGGTATTCGTCAGGCATGTATTATATCCCCCATACTGTTCAATATGTATAGCGAACGCATTATGCGCATTGTCAATGATGAATGTCAAGTAAGAATAACGGGCGGAAGACAGAAATCAACAATCTTCGCTAAGCTGACGATACCTTAATTTTAGCTTCCTCAGCAGAAGAACTTGTACAGAATATGCATAGATTAGACACTGTTAGCCGAGCGTATGGACTCAAAATTAATGCACAGATGTGATGATCATCGACAGATCAAGAAATGACCAACCAGAGATACGAAATCTCGCAGGATATTAATTGGTGAGACGTTTCAACTACTTAGGCTCTGTGGTCACAAACAATGGAGAGTGCGAAGAAGAAATACGTCGACGCCTTACAATGACAAGATCAGCAACGGCCAAACTTACTAAAATCTGGAAAGACACTGACATAAGTAAGGACACCAAAATACGTCTGATACAGGCGCTCGTTTTTCCCATCGCCACTTACGCCATCAAAAAGTCCTTTGTAATGTGGGTCTATCGCAGAATGCTGAGTATACCCTGGACCGCACAATGTACAAATATCTTAGTATTAACAGAATTCAACATCATCACTAGGCTCACCACAATTATTAGCCAAAGCATACTGAGATATTCTGGACATATAGAGAGGCGAAGGGAAGGTAAGGAGAGATTAGTAGTTGAGGGCAAAGTAGAGGGTAAAAAAACTTGTGGAAGATCGTCATTGCGATGGTCAGATCAAATAAAGAGCATCACCAGCTACTCTCTCTCAGAAGCAGCACAACACGCTCAAGAAAGGGAAGTGTCAACAATAAATCGAATAACACAACGCCACCACATCCTTACGAAAGATAAAGGACATAGGAAAAGGAAGAGATGACAAGAAGAACCAGTGTGGAATCAGGAATGGAACACTATGGTCTTCAGTGATAAATCTCAGTTCTATCTGAATATGCACTATGGTCGAGCGAGGGTGGGAAGGAGACAAGGGGAACGTCGTAAGCCTCAATTTTATTAGAGCGGCATGTACATCGCAGTGTTGGAGTTATGATATGGGGGGGCCCTTGCTTATGGCTCGAGGTCATCTTTAGTCAATGCAATATGAATGCATATCGATAGATTAGAGAAATATTGGAGCCTCATCTGATCCATCACCTCAGAATACTTCAGAATCCAACTTTACAGCAAGATAACGCTCGGCAACATTTAGCCAGACAAACCTTGAACTACTTCCACCAGTCTCAAATACTCTCCTACCTTGACCCCCCAAGATCTACGGATTTGTCCCCAATTAAATATGTGTGAGACATAATTGGTAGAAGGTCAGCGTGTCAAGTAGTCTACGGTAGTTGTGAATTACCATTCAATGGAGATTTTGATTCATCACCAGATGTTAGTATTGTCCATTTTATGTTACAGCTCTTCTTGTCACTAGAGGAGAAGTCTGCCTTTGTGTCGTCCTCTATCATTTTGATTTCATTAAAGACATTTTATTAGGATAAGTTAACTTATCTGCTAATGGGTTATCCCCTACTACGTCATAGCACTTTCTTCATTATTTATATTAGAATCAATGCTCTGCGGAATTCTACAGTTGATCCTGTTGCCAGTAGTCTGTATTGTAGTTGTACTAGTAGAAAGCTATAACAAGCAACTTCATGTGCGCCTACAGAATTGGAGCGATAGACCAGACGTACTAACGCTACTTGTTGAATTGTTCAAATAAAGTCTTAGAACATTCATCGTGTGGTTATTAGGAGATAAGGATGTGTGGATAGCCCTATTCAATGCTGCTAAATTAGTAGAAAATTATGATAAATGATTCATATCAAGTATTGGTTAGTTGTTTGATAATGTTTTTTTGAATTCCAAAGTAATATTTGGGAAAATCTGGTGCTTAGCCCAAAACGGTGAGGATTTCCTGAGCAGAAACAATCTTTAACACCATAAATAAAGTGGCGAAATATTGCTTTAGCATGTCTCGAACATTTTTCTCGGATGTTTCACTTCAGAGACTTTTATATTATAAAGAAAAATTTTGTTCAAAACTAGTGTTGAGATTTATTTAATGTAATAAAATGTTTAACAGTATATCGTAGTGCCAAACAAATATTAATAAATTAACATGAAATTTTACATTCAACAGAAAATACGTTTCTAGAAAATCGATTGTCACATCCTTTGAAGATCCTTTCAACCTGTCCTTTACACGTTATACAAAAATAAACTAAATTGTGCTTTGTTTTTTCTGTGTTTCTAATCTAGTGTTTGTCTCTGTGCTTTCAGTGGATCTAACCAATGGACAGCTCACTCCGAATAATAACACTCCACTGTTGACTCAGGCCTTGTCAGGTAATTCGACTTTAACCCATGTAATAACACACATATACTTTGAAACATACAATTTTACTTTGCTTCTTACCTTTCTTATTTTTAAGACATCACCTATGTGTAGTGTATTTTTTACTTCATCGAAAGCAATAGAGAAATGAATTTAATTAGATTTGTTAGTTGCTACTTATAAATAATCCTTTAGATATGAAATACTGACTTTATAGTTAGTTAAAAATTATTATTTCTTAGTTTTGGATGGTCATGAAACACGACCCATTGAAATCAATAATGTAGATACTGTATCCATGCTTAATTAGATTAAGTGTTGACATGTCCAGATATACTCGTGATGGAATTCGAGGAATGAATAATGGCAAAATCGAAAATACACACGTGTGTTTCATATAATTGATATCACTGTTGTATTAATATCTTCTCTAAATTTCATGTTTGTTTATACAGAGTGGAAAGTCTAACTGGCACAAATTCAGTAACTTGATAAATGAAGGTTTATCGCAAAAGTCCTGAAACACATCAATATTTATTTTCAATGAGATTTTTTAATCTTTTTAATTATTTGGGGGGCTGCAAACAACCCCAACTGTTTTTTTAAATGGAAGGGTAGGTTGATTAATTTTTATTTGAAAGATTTTTCAATTGCAGATACAATTCCATTTTTTTTGTTACTTTTTATAAGCAATGTGTCGGAAAAAAAATGAAATGAGGAAAATATTCACTGAAATTACTTTAATGCAATAAATGTTCAAAGTGCTTTCCACCTTGTTGCTGACAATATCCTATATCCTAAATAGCATTCCTAATATTTTGTAACACTTCCGGCGCTACTTGCCTAATTTTGTCCCTGATTCTTTGTTGAAGCTCGGCGCTGTCGTTAGGTTTAGTGGCATAAACCTTGTTCTTTAGATATAATGAAGTAAGATCGGGTGATCCTGCTGGCCACTCAATTGAGCCCCTTCTTCCAATCTGTCTATTTGGAAATACTTCGTTAAGAGAGGTACGTACATTCTGAGCAAAATGTGGTGGTGCTCCAACTTGTTGAAACCACATCCGTTGGTCAAATAAGTTGGGATCCAAATTATCGTGGAATGAATTTACTAAAGTAGGAATCAGCTCTTCTTGGAGCATATTAAGGTACGTTTCCATTGAAAAAAAGGGCCGACTATGCGATCCCCAATAATTCCAGCCTAGACTTTGGTTTTTTGAGGCATTTCGGTATGGCATTCACGCATTCAACAGGAATTTTAGTCAGCCCAATAACGGCAGTTCTGTCTATTGACGTGCCCATGTAATGTGAACGTAGGCTTATCAGAAAACAGCACACATTCCAAAGCAATTTGTCCACCATCGATAGAAGCCATAATTCGTTCGCAAAATTCGAGTCTACGATCAGGATCATCTTCGTTAAGCTCCTGCAGGTTATGCATCTTATGTGGGTGCTTTTTGGCTTATTTAAGAATTTTTAAAACGCTTGTGTGACTGACACCATGAACGCGAGCTATTTGCCTAGCTCGAGTAACAGGATTTTCTCAAATTTCCAACAATATGTTCAACTGAGCTTCTTCGTCGTCTTTTAAAAGCTTTTGTTGAGTAGCATCCTTTACGTGGCCCAACTCCCGATATCGAGTTCCCTTTTTGCTAATCGTACTTCGATTAACTCAAGGTAACTATGGATGAACTTCAGTAAACAAACGAGCGACTTCAGCCTGTGTTCGACTTCTGTCCCCATATCCGACCATACTTAAAATTTCCATACGATGCGTCTCGGTTATACAGGGCATTTTCTTATTTTTCGTTTCTAATTTACACGTTGAAATGCAAACATGTACTAACAAATCAATCACATTCAATTCAACTTGACTAAAAAACTATCGAGCAGGCTTTTTGTTGGGCTTATCAAGTAAGAAAAAATGTACCTATACTTTAAAATAATTTCACTAAATATTTCCTTGGAATGGAATGGTATTTGCAATTGAAAAAGCTTTCAAATAAAAAATTAATCAACCTACCCTTCCATTTAAAAAGAAGTTGGGGGTATGTGCAACCCCCCAGATAATTAAAAAGTTAAAGAAATCTCTTTGTAATATGCCCCGTTGAAAATAAAAATTGACGTGTTTCAGTAATTTTTCGATAAACCTTCATTTATCAAGTTACAGAATTTAATCCAGTTAGACTTTCCAGTCTATATTGAAGATATGTGTATGCATTTTTTGTGCATTTCTTTTCATCAGTTGAGCATACATAATGTTAAATTGACAATCCTTACGTTACCAACTCACCGTTTTTGAGATATCCTGTATACTAGGTGCTTCAGTAAGAATGGTGACCGCCCATATCTCGGAAATAATATGTTCTAAAACTTTGAGAAAAAACGCTCTCAAATTGTCTCAAATCCTCAGTTTTCGATATTTTTCACCAAATCTAATCATGCTTTATTAGCTTTAGAAAGTTTGTGGTCTAACTTTATAACTTTCATTCAATGAATTTTTTGTGACACTTAGCTCAAATAGAGGGGTAAGAGTGATTTCGTTCACAAAAGAGTACTGTAACTTACCCCTTTTTGAACGGATTTTCTCAAACTTAGGTTCAATTCAAAGAACAGTAGAGATATGTTTTAGAAACAAATGATAGCACATTTAATCTGTTAAATGGAAACAAGGGGGCATTATGTAGGATATTATTGGTATGCTGTTCCAAAGTTTTCAGCATATTTTCAAAATTTTTTTGCTCACATTCAAGAGTAATGTTGCTTCTATTCTTTTGAAAACAGAAAATCAGGTAAAATACTTCATAACGCTCAAATAACATGTAGAGCAGGATCGATAATTTTTGAGACCAATAAAATGTTGATGATAACCATTGGAAAAGTAAGAAAATATAACAAAAACAATAGGAGAAATAATTTACGGGCAATTTGGGCTCGGAAAGTGGAAGGGGGTGAGATTTTAAGTGTGGAAAACGGTGTACCACGATTTCAGGCAAAAGTATCGAAAAAAGTTGTAGGTAATAAATAGATTTACAACTTTTTTATTTACACTCTTTTCACACAACCTCAAAATTTATGCGAAAAATCCAAAAACTTCACTTTTTTATTTACGAGTATATCTCCCACTTACCTTTTTATGTTCCAAACAAACTGTAATTCTTTGGACTCAAAATATTTATTTTTTCCCCTTATTTTGATTTAACCCATTAACGTGCAGTGATACCGTATGGTATCGACAAAGCCACGGTAACTATAGGGGCAGGCTTTCCAACACAAATAGGTGCGGTACAAATTTTATTCCCGATTTGGCTTAACCAAAGACCATCAGTTGTACAACAACGATCGCGGTAGAATCTGTGCGGACGTAGCATCTGTGAACACGTGTTTTTACTGTGGAATTTTCTAACATCGACAAATCATGGACATTCGTTTTACGTAAGTGAATTTATTTCGTTGTCTAAACTTATTTTTTTAACGAAAGCAGTACAAAATATCAGGATTGGTGTATACTTTGATAGGACGTTATGTTCTTCACTCATTTTTTAAAAGTAACATTGTATAGGTTGTCCAAAAGTCGGGGATACCAAATGGTATCACTGGGCGTTTCAACAACAATAAAATACGGTTTTATTTCAGAGGAGGACTAACTATGTCCGAAGCTTTGGATATGGTTTTTAAAGACGAAAATATTGCTAATGGAGTAGATGAAATATTTATAGAGCCCCCTGAGGGTAACATAGAGACCGACGAAGACTCTGCAGATGAGGGCGAAGGAAGTACGGTTCAAAACCTAACGGGAAGACAGCTACAGGCACCGGTGGAAATCAAACTAATTTACGATACTCGAATGGGTGACAATAGCGCCGAATCTGTGACGGTACCTGAGGAATATCTACCTTCAACCGCTGAGGTGATTCAGGAAGGATCTCAAAGTCAGACCGATCAGACAGAGCAGAACGTACAACCAAACTACATTTGGATCAATGACCGTCTTGATAAAAAATTGGATTGCATTTGGACCGAAGGTGATTTAGAAACTGGAAGGCATAGTCTTCCAGAGGCAAATTATTCCCAGTATGAGAGTTTGTCATGTGTCGATATATGTGAGATGTTTTATGACGATGAGATTATCGAATATCTGGTAGAAGACACTCAAAAATATGCAATTTTTTAAAATCAGCCCGATACAAAAAATTTAAGCAGCCGAAATCAAATGTTTCCTGGCTATCCTAATTTTGAGCGGCTATAATACCCTTCCGTCTAAGCGTATGTATTGGGATTTAAAGGACGATGCAAAAAAGATATTGGTTAGTAACTCTATGAAGCGAAATCGCTTTATACAACATTTCTCCATTTCGCCGACAATACTAAAATCGATGTTTCAGATAAGGGGTGGAAGATTCGTCCATTGATGGATAAAATTAGAAAACGATTTCTGGATAATTTTGAGACTGTTCACAATCTTGACTTTCATGAGTCAATGATACGGTACTATGGCCGCCACGACAATAAATAATTCATCCGTGGCAAGCCGATTAGATTTGGCTACAAAATGTGGTCGTTGAACTCAACACCAGGGCAAAAATCCTCGTGGAAATGAAAAATACCAGACACTCTTTGGGAAATCTGGAGAATTACGTCGTCCAGATGTACACTATAATATTCATGTCGATAATCTGTTTACAGGGTTTAACCTATTTGGTTATCTACGGTTCTTAGGCTATGGCGCTGTAGGTACCATAAGAGAAAACCGTATACCGAAATCATGCCCATTACTCAATAAAAAGTCTTCTTCCTAAAAAAAGAGGGGCGAATATCGGCATGTCTTGGAAAAAAGTTCTGGGATACTTTTAGTGAGATGGCTAGATAATTCTGTAGTTACCATGGATTCCACCGATGCAGGAGTATACCTAATGGGATCCGTCGAACGATTCTCACAGCCGGGAAAAAAACTATATTAGTAGATCGCCCATATTGCGTCGCCAAATATAATCAAAATATGGGCGGAACCGACCTCATGGATGAGTGCATTTCCTGTTATCGTGTTGGCATAAGAAGCAAAAAGTGGTACTGGAATATATTTAAATGGATATTGGATGCTGCAATAAACAACGCTTGGTTACTACACAGAAAACGCAATAGTAAAACCACAAATCTACAGTTTAGGAGAGAACTAGTACATGTATACTTGGTGCGTTACGGTGTAGCTCATAAAATGCCAGGACCAGCAAAAACTTCAACTTCCCGGACTCTTCTTCCATCCGTACGTTTTGATGGTATGCACCACTACGTTGCTCCATGTAACAGACGCCGATGTGCTGGTATGGACTGTAAATCTTTTGGAAGAACCATGTGTACAAAGTGTGATGCTGGGTTATGTGTTCCTTGTTTCGCCAAATATCATACAAATGAGTAAACAGTTACTTTCAAAAATATTACACAATATAACTTTATAGTTGCAAACGAATAAAGATTTGTTTCTTGGGTTAATTCATTGTACCTTAACCGCCCAGTGATACCACATGGTATCAGCTAATATTTCTGTTTTCAAACAATTTCAATTTTTTTTATTGTTATTACACTAATCTCAACTAATATAAGCCAGGTAGAATAAAAAAACAAAAAATAGTTCCGGGCGTCAATGGGTTAATATTGAAAAAGCGAAAGTCGAAAATTCTCATGTCAAAATATCTGCGTTTAGAAAATATCGGAGAGCTTTTTATTCGTTGATATCTCGTTTTTCTGATAGTATTAAAAAAATATACATCACCATGGCAAATTTCCTCACAAAATGAGAAAAACAAAAATGAAAACACCAAAACCGTACAAAAATACCATTTTTTCAAGAATTTTTTTAACTAACAGGAAAAACAAGGGCAAAGTAATAAAAACGTTAATGTCCACAAGGAGAAGAAGATGCTGATGCTAACATAATTGAAACCTCGATAGAAATTGCCACAAACTAATAAAACTGTCATAGTTGTTGGTCAAGGATATTGATCTTTTGGTCCTTTTGAATCAATTGAATTCAAATATTTATGACATTTATTTTCTCAAGCCAGGCTCTGGAAAGATCTATATTTTATGCCCAATCGTTTCAAATATAAATCCTTCAAAAATATGGTGCATTTTTGCATTATTTTTCTGGTTACGATACAACATTTGGATTTGTCGGAGAAAGAAAGGAAACAATCGTAAATTCATTATTAGATCATGAAAATTTGTCAAATTTTGCCAATATTTTTTATAATAGAGATGCAAACGACGAAGATATTGCCAAAAATGGATTGCAATTATTTAATCTATTTATAATTGTAAAAATCGAAAAATAGCACTGAATATATTTATTTTTCGAAATTATGAATTGGCAACAATTGAATCATTGTTAATATTACCAAATCTCCCACCAACATAAAGCGCTGCAGAACAACATTGTTACAGGACATAGACAACAAATTTTTTTATACTTTTCTTTAGCAACTACTTATATACAATTTTCGTTTCTTTTATAGGTCTAATAAAATAATAAAATAGTAATAAATCCAAATTTATTCTGACACGTCAGGTTCTGGAGAAAAAATTATTGAAAATAAATGAAATATTATTAATTATTAGGTATGTACATTAGATAAAGGTGTTAGCTATCGTCCTGTTTAAAATGTTCTTTTTTTTGCTTTTCCTTTGTACTGTTCTGCGGCACTTTCTGATATCAATGTCCAACAATAATGAGCAAGCATTTCGCTGTTCCGTTTGCCCTGGTAACGTTTTTCAATAACAGAAACGTCTTGTGGCAAATTTCAGTACCTGTTAATGTGTCAATAGTAATCTATTTAGTAGTTTTGTCCTTGTTTAATTACCATATAATGAGAGATGCAAATATCGTCAGACTGTGATCGACGATCATTTTAAATACGCCGTTGTATTGTAGTAATAATGTCAAACGTGGTTTGTTTATACGAGCGCCATTACGACTAGAGAGTAAACATTTAGTTCTTTCGTTTTGATGTGTTTTCAAGACTTTAAGTGATAAAATAAACATTTGAGTTAATTAATTTAATGTTATGGATTATCATGGTTCGTCGGTACCAAGTTTGTCAGAAAACCAGCCGAAATTACCTAGGCCATGTGTCCACAATACAATCCCCACTTGTTGTAAAACATACGTGTTTATGAATGAATAGCTCTCTCTATGTTTATTATTACTCTAAGGGCCGAACCATTTTAGAATATCATTGGTTTACTTTTAAGCTCATCCTGTAGTTTGCTAACGAGATAATACTCGTCAACTTACTACGCAAAATAAGTAATCATTTATTTACTAGTTGTTCATATACAGAGTGTTTATTTGTCACGCAGTTATTTGCCACTCTATGGATATCGGAATATTTGTTTTTGAAATAAAATAAAATTTACTAGGTGTTCGTGTTTCTATGGCACTGAGAATACTAAGTAAACGTCTCAAATTATAATTAGCAACTAAGGAATCATATACAAAAGTATGCCAGGTGTGTGATACCGTACTTTTGCAACTTAGGAGCATATATTTTATTGCTCTGTTCGTTATATGGGGGTCTTCTTTCAAGTTGTTATAAATATGTTAATAAAGGTTTGCAAACTAACTTTAGTATTTCACTAAAAATCAAATGACTGGGCGAATAATGTCACATGAATTAATAATACCAAAACTTCTCTATTTACTATCAAATCTACCCATATCTACCTCATATATTTCTCAGAGGTGACGGAATTACCGTGTAAAATAGTCTTCTAAAAACTTGAAAGACGACCTTCGTGAAAGCTACACTTTACACCCTAGGATAGAATATTTGGAGCTTTAAGAAACCCGTCGTTGTAAGACTATCGTATTGTTGTTATAAACTATATGAGTTTTTACACTAATGCCACAATCCACTTCTTTGGTGTAAAAAGCACTAATGTATTAAAAAAATTAGTCGTTATTTACGAAAATTTCAGAAAACGCTGGGACATGTGAACTTTTAAATTAATTTGTGTGCTATTCAAAAATAAATTCAGATACTCCTTTGTATAACACAGTCTACTCTTAATTTTTGATGAAACACCCAATATATCCATGTATTTTAAACGCCAATGATTTGTTATGAATATAATGGGGTGAAATTAATTAATTGTCACACTTGGTATTAGTATTTCCTAATTAGCTAAACATAGACTAACCGAACCATTAACGTATTTTGGAATATTTCGAGAATCAATCAAACCTGATACGTTCATCTTTCTTGTTTTTAAATAATTTTTTTATCATGAACAGCTGAAAATTTCTTGTAATAGCCATTGAATAGGCACAATAACCCTGATCCAGACATTTTACATTAAAATAGTAAATTCACAACAAAATAAGAGTTCGAATAACAAGTGCGCAAAGCGTCACTTTTCCCACGAGCGCAGAAGTTTCTGGCCCGAGTCGAGAGGCGAGTGGGAAACATGCTTTGCGTACGAGTTGTACACAATATTTCTTCTACAACCACGTTTGTTAACGAGAGAAGAAAGTAAATTATATTTTAATTAAATTAAAAAATGAATATTTTGTATAAATAAATTAGGTAAACGTGATCAAATTTGATAAATTTTGGATGTTATGCCTGATGTATATTTTTTTGATAATAATTTTTCATTAATTGTAATATTAGTGTCTATCAACCAAATTCACTATGAAGATAATGTAAGATTATCAAAAATAATTTGATATTTCCATGCGGAAAAGTGACATTTCCGTGAGGAAATGTGCCATAGCGTGTACTTTTCCCACGGTACGTTATTACTTTTTCAACGGATATACAAGGAAAGGTCTGCTTTGGGTATATAAATTTGTTTAGAAAACTTTTTTGCATAGTGGTTGTGGAAAAAATGTATTTGTTACAAAACTAATAGTAAGATTCAACTAGACTTACTGAATTAAGATTTTCATTATGGTGGGTCACGGCTATACTTGCAGAGGTGGCAAACTTATTTAATCAGAGTTTTCCTCAGTTGACTAACATTTCATGAAGTCTGTGTCTAAAATTCATGCACATACCCCAAACCCCTGGACATGTCGAAGAATGAAAATAAAACTTCGTTGAAATGATGTTAAAGTGGATATTCTGTTAAGTGACGAAGATTGGACTGCACGTAAGAATAATGTGCATATTTCAATCCTCCTACGTGCCTTTATCGATATAAATTGACCGTGCAGTAGCTAACAAAATGAATTTCTGTTATACTCCGAAGGAGAACGTTTCGGTAGGTCTCATAGGCGACCAAATTATTGGTCCTTTATCCGTAGATGGAAATATGGCAGCAATATTTGTATATGATTAGAGACGGTATTGCTTCTGCGTTGGCGAATTTAAATCGCAGCGCAGTAGATCGAGCCTGCCCAAATAATTGGTTTCAGCAGACCGGGGGCAACTTCCCATTATGTTTTAATAGTGAGATTTTATTTAAGCAATATCTTTCTAAATAAATAGTTGATACGAAGAGGAGAAGATCACTGTGGTCAGCTGAATAGCCAGACTTCACACAATTACTTTTTTGTGGGGTTATTCCGAGACCAATATATATGCATTACAAACATGAAAGAAAACAAATCTGCATGAATACGACAAAGTTGAAGACTAATTTCACAGGAGTTTGCGTTATTGCCGACAAAGGAGTGGAGAACATTTTGAGCGTTTATTTTGACCTAATTAAAATTTCTGTATTCAGTTGTCTGATATAAATTATGAATAATCTCACATTGTAGGAAATAATATAAAGTTCACGTGGCCACCACAATATGACAAAATACTAACACGCGTTCAATATTGTCATAATATATAAATGTTTCCAATGTTAATTTGTTATTGATGTTCTAATAGGACTGAACTTGTTCTATATTTGATATTTTTAAGGGAAACAAAAAATAATATTCTAGATTCATAACATTTTTCCAAAATTGCCAGGTTCAAACTCAACAACACCAATACTTGTCTGGGAAACCATGATATTCCTGATCTTGATCTAATGTTCGATAGTTTTTAAAAAGTTTTTATGACGGAATTATATTATTAACTATACCATGAGCAATATAGTAAACAACGACGGGCTATCTTAACACCAATTTAAAGTTAGGTAAGGGTCGGCTCCAGGAGACTATTCCCTAAATTGTATCCCTCAGGGTCCCCAAGTGGCGCATGGCAGACGCAGCCTCAGCCTTCAGGAGCCGACCATCACCATCAGCAATCGCCCACAGCTGCACCACAACCCCACCATTTCTCCATTTCCTTTGCAGTGATGAACAATTATCAAGCAGCGGCAGCTGCACAGGCGCAAGCGCAAGGCTATGGCCCACCAGCGTCCCCGCACACAACTGGCGCCAGAGCAGGGTTCCCAGCTGCTAATTCTCCAGGACCTACCATTGATATGTACAACAGCAGTGCTGATAGCGTTGGTTATGTTCAAGCCGCCAGTCCCCAGCCTAGCAGCTTTCCGGCTATCGCCGTCAGCAGAGCACCGCTTAATTACAGTCCGGTAAGTTTTTAAATGACTTCTATTGATACAAAAATCTTTAACGTCCACAAAATCTAAATAATCGCATATTTATATAATCACAAGTAAATTTATGATTTGAAAAGCGTGAAAAAATTAATAAGACATAAAATAGGAACTACTGGGACAGGGCTGAAGTTGGAAGGATCACAATGATGTGAGTGCCAGTAGAATTTTATTCTTTGAGAACGACATTGATAATGATTTTTTTCATCGGTGGTGTATTGGATTTTTTTGGAGAGATTTTTCGTATTGATATTTGAGGAAGTTCTAAAAAGGCTGTTCTCTTGAAGTTGGCATCGGGGAAGATTATTTGTCCTCTTAGAAACTTTTGGTTGTTTAGAATAGCGTCTTATGCGAAGTAAACGTTTAAAGGGCCAAGGTTCAGCTGGAGATGGCGATAGTTTACTGAAGGTCTTGGTTTGTGGGAATATTTGTCTGGTATGTTTAGGCTCAGCATACAAACGGATGAAGTCTTTCTAAGAAGCGGGGAGTTGTGGTGAGGCGGACTTAATAAGAGATAATCAAAGTAAAATATCTACTAGTTACTTGAATACTATGAATCGTAACTAAAAACTCAGATATTTATGATTTGTTAATAGTTCCTTTTGAAGAAGATATTTCCAAATCGATAAAGCTGTTATACGCATCCGAAAACATCAAGTCAACAACAATTTTAATAAGAATTTGTAATGGCGGCTTAGAATTAACTTTTATCTTGTGCAACAATGGTACTTATGAAAGTTTAGCTTTAACAAATTTTACTACACCTGAGTAAATTAGCATAAAAATATTATACAGGTAATCTGCATTTAAAAAGGTCGTAAAGGGAAAATAATTAGAAACAGGGCGGTATCTTCCGTACAAGACGATAATATTATTAATGTATGATTTGCTCGTTTCCCTTACATTTTATGATAAACATGTAGTTATCACAGGATACAATGATATGATGGTATTATTAATAAAATATACTAAGAACGGATGATTTGGGTGAATTGAGAAACTTTGTTGTATGTTATGTTTAACAACTTCAATGCAAACAGAATAAATTGTTTCTTCTCGATTTCTACAGGAGCACTTGAAAATGAATTGAATCATACCTATTATTGGCTAGAAGGACTTTATCACTTATTGGCTAACAAGATTGAATAATCATCAAGTCTTGTATCTGGATAACCAGACCAATAAAAAATAAACGGGTTTAAAGATTAAAACTAATTTATATACTCGTGCTAACAAACCGAAATTTCTACATGTGGTGTATCTGGATTTATAGGACCCGTTGTACTGGCTCTGGTGAGCTTAATTAAAATCAATAGATTTCATCTGTAAGATGCCTTCAACAATATCCAATCATAAAATTTGTCATTTGTATATACCGCGGAAGCTGTATCATGGTAACAAACCGAAATTTCTCGAAAAATGTAGTATAGCTTTATTTATACGACCCGTTGTACTGGCTGTGGTGAGCTTAAAATCAAAAATTTTCATGTGTAAGATGCCTTGAACAATATTCAATCATAAAATTGGTCACTTGTATACTGAGGCTGTATCGTGTTGACAAATCGAAATTTCTCCAAAAATGTAGTATATCTTGATGCATAGGACCCATTGTACTGGCTTTGGTGAGCTAGCAATCTATAAGCGTAATCTATAATATGTCCTGACCAATACCCAATCATAAAATTGGCGACCTGTTGCACTCCGGAGACAATATCGTGCTAACCAGTTTTCTAAAGGAAAATTGTTTGTTCCTAAATTTCTACAATTCCTAATTTTCATAACAATTTGTTTTTTTTTCTTATTTTTTCCTTTATTGGGCTTAACTCTGTCGAGTTATCTACCCAGTACTATGTCTCACTTTGATTTATTTAAGAAAAAGCTGCACTTTAGTGCATCTACCTCTGGGACACCACTCCTTCCTGGATCGAAAATTAGGTTATATTACTCTATTACAATTTTTAAAGAATTTACACATAAGCAAAGCACTACTAGATAGATTGTAGATAGATTGTAGGGGGGGTCGTACAGGCTGTACAGCCTCACAAGCACTTCGACCTATAAGTTCTTTTGTGCGTGACCCTTGATCTATTCGAGGCCCGGGATTCCGAGACTTCTTGTGAAGTTTATCAGTTTCCTGGGAGCTAAGTTCCTGATGTCGGAGGGCGTTAAAAAGGCCCCTTCCAGGAACTTAAGCCTCTTGCAGAAAAGCGCTGGGCATTCGCAAAGCAAATGTTCTGCAGTTTCCGCGAAGTTCTCGCAGTAGCGGCAACTGTCACTCTCTGATTTGCCCATCTTTTTGAGGTGATACCCCAGAGGGCAGTGTCCAGTGAGGAGTCCCGTTACCATCTTCAAGTCTTTCTTGTCCAACTCGAGAAGCTGTTTAGCTTTCTTAGGCGATAGGCACACTAGTCTTTTCGCTTGTCTTTGTCCTGGCACTTTATTCCAGTGAGATTTCATTTCATCGGTTTCCCAGCGTCGGAACTCCTCTTTTAAGTGGGCTTTGGAGAGTCCACAGAAGGGTTCTGGGCCGGGAAATTGTGTATTTGCCCCTTCTTTGGCAAGGCAATCTGCTTCTTCGTTGCCTTTAATTCCTCTGTGACCTGGCACCCACATCAGGGTGACCTGATTGTTTGCTGCCAGTTGTCTCAGGGATTGTTTACAGTCCCAAGTTAGCTTAGACTCACAGGTGTATGACCTCAGAGCTTTTAGCGCTGCTTGGCTATCTGACAGTATATAGATTTTTTCCCTTCGAGTGCCTCTTTCAAGGCATTCCTGGGCACATAGTTCTATAGCATGTACTTCTGAAAGTTCTCTAAGTAATCTTCTACACATAAAGCAGTTCCATACTTCATGCAATTTTTAACCATACTGTTATATAAAATGTCACTGTATTTTTTGTTACTAGGGACTCCATAAGTATATGTCTGATACTACCCACTTTCCCACATTCACAATTGGGTGAATTCACTACTCCTATCCGTGAAGATGCTGCGGATGTGCAAAATATCCCAACCTAAGTCTCTTCAATGTAGTAACCGCATGCCTGTTGACCTTCACATCATAAAACCAAGGCTTATATGGTAACAATTTTAGAATCATGCTTTCCTTTAACCCTAGGATGCATAGATGAAATTCTCGACAAGAATGCATAGCATGAGTCTCCAAGACTCTTATTTAAAAAAAAACATTTTTCATAATAATCGGTTAAAAACAAGAGTTAGAAATTGAAATACATATTAAAAATTTTAATTCAAGCATATTGTGCATACTAAAACATTGTGTTCTTTGCATGTTGGTTTATTACATTTAGTACAAGCCAGTGTACTCATTCTTCCAATTCGTGTAGGATATTGGTTCCCAACGGGGGCGATACCGCCCCCCTGTGGGCGCTACAGCCTTTTAGGGGGACGGTAGCGGATTCAGAAGCAAATAATAAGCAGTCAAGAGGAATGGTGAAATAAAAATGATTTAATAAGGGTTAATGAGCAGTTTTAAATTAGCATTAATAATAATACTAATAATTATAATAATTTCTTTTAGTTCAGAATAGAAGTATATGACTTGTCCTCGCACGTTGATAAGCGAACGCGCGATGTTCATACAGAATAACATGTTTCGACATGTTCGCACACAGACAAGTTGAATCATGCACGAAATGAAACGTATAAAAGCAACAGCTCTACGAATTTTTTGTTAGTTAGCTGTATGTGCTTGGCAGCGATATATAGTCGTGAATCATAAGCTCTGTCGTAGTAAATAATCGTGAGTGGTGTGTGATTTTATAAACATTACTATCTATAAATCTATTGAGAATTTAATTTTTGTATGAAAATGGCTGAATCTACTTCTAAATTAAAAAAAGAAATGCCGGCAATACAGTATTGAATATTTAAAATATGGATTTGCGGAATCTTCTACAAACAAATCATTACCTATGTGTTTAATTTGCCGAAAAGTTTTTTCAAATGAAGCTATGAAACCTTCTAGGCTACAAGAGTATTTACATAAAATGCATCCTGATAAGAAGAACAAAGATTTATCCTATTTTCAAGAACTCGAAAAACAATATTTAAAACAGCCAACTATATCAAACCTTTTTACATCGTCTTCTAAACGAGACAATGATGGGCTACAAGCCTCATATAACGTTTCATTGTTAATCGCAAAGTCAGGATAAGCACACACCATTGGCGAGGAATTAATTTTGCCGGCAGTCGAAGAGATATTAAAAACTGTTCTCATTTGCTATCATTAAAAAAATTCCTCTCAGTAATAATTCAGTGCAAAGAAGAATAGATGAAATGGCAAATGACGTTGAAATATCATTATGCGATTACCTAAAGACTTGCAAATTTCCCATTCAACTCGATGAATCAACTCTACCAAGTAACGAAGCTCTACTCTTATCATACGTACGATTTATAAAAGAAGCAAAAATTCATCAAGAGTTATTATTTGCTAAGAATTTCGAATCTGATACAAAGGAACATTCTATATTTAATATAATGCAAGAATTTTTTCAAGAGAAAGAAATTCCTATTAGCAATATTTTGTCTGCTGCTACTGATGGTGCTCCAGCAATGACCGGGCATCATAAGGGTTTTATAGCACATTTGAGAAAAGCAGTGCCAAATGTACTGGCTGTACATTGTATTATTCACCGTCAGCATTTGGTTGCAAAAAAATTAAATCAACGTCTGCATGCGTCCCTCAATAACGTTATCAAAGCAATCAATATCATTAGAAGCAATTCATTGAATGACCGTTTGTTTCATAAGCTTTGCAATGAAAATGATGAAGACTACAATCGCTTGCTGCTGCACACAGAAGTACGTTGGCCCTCTAAAGGTGTTTGTCTGAATCGTTTTTTCAATCTATTTGACTCAGTGTTGGAATTTCTTGAAGAAAACGAACAATTGCGCGAAAACCTGATTACGTCAAAAAATTACATCGCTTATTTGACGGACCTGTTTAAAGTATTTAATCAAGTTAATCTACAATTGCAAGGTGATGATTTAAATTTAATTGAAACTAAAACCGTTATAGCTGCTTTTGCAGGAAAACTTCTTATATTCAAAAGAAATCTTGGTAAAGGTGAGTACAACCATTTTCCCACATTATCAAAAGTGTCTGCAAAACCGGAAGATTTACTTACTTACTTACTGCCACCACTTGGAAGTTCTTCATGTTGATTTCACAGAGCGTTTCCAAGATATTTTAAACATGGAAATACCAAGTTGGGCTATAGATCCTTTCGCAAACACAGATAATGAAGGCTCATCAAATTTGGAAGAGGAGCTATTAGAACTCACAACTAACGAAGAACTGAAAGTAAAATTCAAACGTGGATATCAAGAGCTCTGGCTTCAAAAACAAATACCAGTTCTCTATCCTGGATTGTGGACAATAGTACAGAAGTTGTTAGTTGCATTTCCTTCGTCCTATATGGCTGAGCGTGCATTTAGTGCAGTAACTGATTTGCTGTCAAAGAAGAGGAACAGACTACACATCACTGAACGTGGCGATCTGCGATTGATGTTAACGAAATTGGAACCCGATATTAACAAACTGGTAACACTCCACCAGCCTCAACCGTCTCATTGATTTTTTCTTTATTATTAATTTTGTATTTCTTATTTTATCGCATTTCTTATTTCTATTGTGATTGTATTCCTTATTGATTCTGTGTTTATATTTAAAAGTTTAATAAACAATTTTATTGTACATTTGGTAGTCGTTTAATAAATTTCTACTTCATCATTCCTCTAAAATAAAATTTAGACATTAACTGAAATTAAAGCTGAATACAGATCAATTGGAACGGTACATATGATATTCAAATAAAATTAACTACTTTGGACTAACCAGCGACTGGGGGGGGGAGAGGGGCGGCGAAATTTTTGTTCTCTTCTATAGGGGGCGGTGGTCCAGAAAAGGTTGGGAACCACTGATGTAGGACATTGCGAACATCTTATTTTCTTTTTCAAAACTGAACCGGCTAAGATATTCTTTTCTTCCGAGAGCGTAATAAATAGTTTCACACTACTTCTTACATTATTTGGAAGTTTTGGGTTTTGCTATCTTCATCTCATAAATGGTAACACTAATTCGGTTGCTAAGTCTTTGATAAACATTCATTTCTTGTTAGTTTTTCCATCGTAAAAATTTCTATTTTCATGGGAGTAGTACATAAAGTAAGCATTTAGAGCTACTAAATCCATTATTTTGTACCAAACTGCGTCTTGTTTGACGCTTTGTGGTATAGTTGCCTATCATTTGATTCATATGATCAACACCTCCTTTAGTTGTATTATAAAATTCAATTATTTCTGGTTTTTTGCTAGTACTCTCATTATCTACTGAATCGTCGTGATGCATCGAGCTAAGAAGTAGCACAGATCTATTCTCTTTCGGTACATAGCTCACTAACGTCAAATCTTTACTGAAACCAAAAATAGAGGAATAAACACTTCTTTCCTTAGAGGCTTGAAACTCTTTAGGAATTTTCTTCTTGTTTTTGCGCAAAGTTCCCACACAAGTTATTCCAATAAGCAGCAGATGTTGTGTTGGTGAAATAGTTGTGAACAAATTGTCAACTGTTAAATTCCGTCCTGAGTTTTTTATGGAAACAGTTCAAGCTTTTACAACAATTTCTGCTACGTTTCTCCAGGTTGGCGCCCCAAATATACTTGTCCATCAATGGCATATAGTGTTTTGTTTTCACAACGCCAAAAAACTGTATTCCATATTTTGCTGGCTTTGAGGGCATGTACTGTATGAAACTACAACGACCTCTAATAGCAAGCAATTGTTCATCTAGGGTAACGTACTCTTTTGGAATCATTTGTGTTCGGCACTGAACTAAAAATAATTCCCATATATGACGAATATGAGCGAATTTATCAGTTTCAAGTCTAACCGAACGACTGCTTTTGTCATCGAAACGAAGCTTTTTCTATATTTTCAAAACGATTTACTGCCATTGTAGCTTTGTACATTGGAGTCGACATCTTATCAAGAAATAATTCTCTTACAGGAGTATCCCAGTTTTTTTCAACACCAGCCAACAATAGCAAATTGAAAAAAGCATCCATCTCATATCTTTCGATTTGTGTCCAAATCTTACCTTTTTTTCAATTTTGCTTCTCGATTAGTACAAAGTATCATTTCATCAACAATTTCAGGCGTAATAAATTTATCCTATGCATCTTTCATACACTAAACTTGATTTCTTCTTAGAGGTCCTGATGTAAATCTTACTATACTGTGTAATCTTATCCTTTCTTGTGAGAGTTGAGTAGAATTCCACACAAAAGTATTTCTTTCAATAAACGTACCATTTGAGATGTTTGAAGGTGAGTTATGATGCGGAATACTTTCTGTTTCGCTATCTGAAGAGCTTTCTCCAGTGTCACTATATCCTTCAGGTTGTTGATATTGTTCGTCAGAGTCTGATGTATCAATAACAACAATATTCTCATCATCTTCTTCATACCATGTCATCAAAGTTTCCTCAAAATTTGAGTCACTGCAGATCGTTTTTTAGATGTACTTGTTGAATCCATAATTTACACTATGTAAAAAACAGAAAAACCTTATAAATATTGAGATTTTGTAGCTTTGTAAATAATAACCTAACCCAAACTCTTACAAAAATAACTTACCAGTATTGCACAATAAAATTACATATAAAAGTCTTTGGAAACTGTAAGCATTATTATTTTGGGATTATTTCTAGTAAAGAACGAAGCTTACTGAACAAACCAAAATAAATGATAAAAATCACGTGTTAATTGCACATGCGCATTGGAATAAATACATACCTACATAGTTGCCGATATAAATAGTACAGAACCGTAAAAACCATAAAACCAACAAGAGTCTACCAGACTCATGATATGCATTTAGCGACTGTAAGAGAAAACAAATTTTTTTTGTAAAAATTTGTAAAATACAGAAGTTATGAATACAGTGATATACATTCAAACTAATAATAAACAAACTCTTAAAATAGTGATGCTGTAGGTAAAATACATTAGAATTGTACCTGTTTAAATTTGTTAATGCGTCTCTGAGACTCATGTTATGCATCCTAGGGTTAAGTTTACACAATTCAATCCATTCCTCTTCCCATTCTTTCCTTATCATTTCTACAACATTTACCAAAATATCTCTATAATCCACTTTATTAAAATTCTTTTCCTTCTATTTTAAACTATTCTCAGCCAACAAATCTGCTTCTACATTACCCTTAACACCTGTATGACTGGGAATCCAACCAAACCTAATATTTTGATATTACACTTTGCATCCCATAAGAGTTCTCTAATACATAACTCTGGAAATTCAGCTTTACCATATAATCATGTTCTGGCTATTCTCTGTAAAGCACTCTTGGAATGGGTTAAATGTAAGTTTCCCACTTCGCGAATACTTTTAACTGCCACATAAATCGCTAATAGCTCTGCTGTACATATAGTAGCTTCGTCGGCCACTCTGACACTTAATCTAGAACCCCTATTTTCCATATATATGCCAAACCCAGTTAGATTTTCATATCTATCTTTAGATCCATCTGTATATATTATATGGAAATTCCTCCATTTCCCTTTAATTATCCCATCAAATTCTATTTCATTATGAGAGTTGCTTTTCTGTATCCCCTAATCCTCCCAGGGAATATCCATAAGCAGTGCATCGTAGCCAACTGAAAACCATGGTATAACATCGTATTTTCTAATTAAATTATGATAAATTAATGCTCTATCCAATCCCTTCATTGTAGGAAAATTGATCATGCCAACAGTTATATGTTGAAGCCCATACATACTCGTAAAATACTTGTAACTATACTATTATTTGAAGAAAGGTGTTTCAAGATACATTTTTCTGCTAACCATATACGCCTACAATGTAAAGGGAGTTCCCCGCCTCTGCCAATAGTGACACAGTAGGAGTGCTTTTCATGGCACCTAATACAACTATTAATGTTTTAAATTGTACTTTATCTAATTTGCATAAATTTTGTTTTGAAGTATTAATTGAAAGCAACGAACCAAAATCTAAGTGAGATCTAACAATACATTCATATATCATAAATAGAATTTTTGAATCAGCCTCCCAACAACAGTTTGCAACAGATTTGCTTGTTTGTGAATTAACCTCATTTAGGTTTTCTTCTTTTTACATTTGCTATTCATACTTTAGACTGTCGCAATTATTTTGCACTTTTGATGTATTTGTTATTAATTTTTATAATACGATGCTTAGATTGTTACATTCTCTAAATATTTTTATTTCAGAAGTTTTAACTTATATCGCGACTTATTTGAACAATGTTGCCATTCATTTTGATCCTTCTTTTTGTTAAGTATCAGAACATAATTTCTAGTTTCGACAATTACTTAATAGATAATGTAAAAAGATTTTGCGTCTCTCAATTTTATTTTACATAATTTCTCTAGATGATTGGTAACTCAACTTGTCTCATATATCTCTGTTACATTTTTTTCACTTTAATATGGAAGGCTGTCAATAGTCCATGTCATTTGTCAGTTTTCCAGCCACCTTGTCTGATTCTGTAATAGTGGTGGGTCACTTCGTTTCAGTTAATATTATAACATTAAAAATAGTAATTTTAGTTATTTTGGGGTGGTGTTCCAGAATTCTAAAGTTATTAATTGTTTAAGTGTCAGGACTTCACCTTACTCTCTAAATACACCGTAGAATCATGTTTAACCAGTCTCCTCATTCACATTTTGGCGTGGGTCAATATAAAAAGTTCTATATAACTTTTTAAAATATTTTTTGCATTCCCATTAGGGAATTATATTCTCCCTTCACCCCTCTGTGGGAAAGGTTCTACCCCATCTTTTACTTATTTCTAGTTTTCGCATTGGGTCTTCTTGATTGCTTACATTTTCCCATTACGACTCCGTAAGCACTAAACTTCTTGCTTCTAACAGATTCTGTCTGAGGACGATGTCAATATTTTTTTAAATTGTACATGAATTTAATTCAATCGGATTTCTAATTATTTCCCTCAACGGTGATGAATTTGGGTTGTTACGTACTGCAATAGATGAAGTTACCCCATTAGCATGGAAGAACTCGTTGAATCACGTTCAAAAAGAGGAAAACCGCATGTGGAAATTAGATTTTCTAGTGTGGATGGTTATTGAACCAGTCGTTATTCTTGTTTCACGTTGGGACCGACAAAGTAGCAACGATAGTGACAGTTTCATCAACAGAAGTGGACTAAATCGTTTTTGAATCATTATCTTAGCATAAAAATTGGGTATTCGGTAAATATCAAACATAGCAGTGATGTATAAAACAAAACACAACCAATATTTTAAATTATAATTATATTCTTCTTCTCTTTACGTGCCGTCTCCTTTGAGAAGGTTGGCTATCATCATGGCGATTTTTATCTTTGAAGCTGCGGATCTGAACAAATCACCAGAGCTACTGTTGTACCACTGCCTTAGGTTGTTCAACCAGGAGATGCGTCTTCTTCCTATACTTCTTTTACCCTGTATTTATCCTTGTATGATAGTTTGCAACAGTGTATACCTCTCCCCTCTCATCACGTGGCCCAGATATTGCAATTTTCTGATTTTGATTGTGTTGATTATTTCCTTCTCCTTTCCCATTCTTCTCAATACCTCCTTGTTCGTTGTTCTGCTCACCCAGCTTATTCTGAGGATTCTTCGATATGCCCACATCTCGAATGCTTCCAGCCGGTCAGTGTAGCACTTCTTAAGCGTCCAGGCTTCCATTCCATATAATAGTACTGGAAATATGTAGCATTTAAGCATTCTGATTTTAAGATGTAGACTAAGATCTGTTCTGGTTAATGCATTCCTCATTTTATTAAACACTGTTCTAGCCTTTCCGATTCTTGATCTTATTTCTTGTGAGTAATCATTATTGTCATTTACAGTTGTTCCCAAGTACTTGTACTTGTGGACCTTCTCCTCTGGCCCCCTTTGGTCCATAATGTTTGTCGCTGTTGTTGGTGTTTTGTGATTGTCATGAATTTAGTCTTTTTGGTGTTAAGTGTGAGCCCCCTTTCTTCGCTGATTCGTACTACTAGGTCTAATAGCCTTTGCAGTTCTTCCAGGGTTTCTGCTATTAGTACTGTGTCATCCGCGTATCTGATGTTGTTTATAACCTTCCCAATAACTTTCACTCCCGTTGTTTTTTGATTTTCCAGTGCTTCTGGTAATACTCGTATATCTTCTGAATACAAATTGAAGAGTAATGGCGAGAGCACGCGTCCCTCTCTTACTCCACGTTTTATTTTTATCTCTTCTGAAAGTTCATTTTGCACAGAAACTTTGGCAGTCTGGTTAAAATAGAGATATGTTATTATCCTGATATATTAGAAAATTATAAATAATTCAGATGCTCCGCCGATGGCACTTGAACTGGAATGATTCTCTGTACAGATAATCTAGCGCTTATTTCATTTTTAGTTTGTTAGACTATAGATGAAGTTTTTGAGTATAATCGGTTGATAGGATTCTGTTGTTCATTATCGAACCGGTTTGAAATATTGAACCACGCACTGAAATTATTAAATATTAACACATTATGGATCAGCCCAAGACTCCAATATTGATTTTTATATTAGGAATAATATTGATTCATACTAATTTTGTTGCAACAATCGAACTCAAATCATTAGTGTCCAAGAAGTATTCATCATAGGATGTTCAGCGGTATTGAAATTTTAGATAATATGGAACTAAGAAAAGATCAAATTGAAGATTTTCCATAATTAACTACAATATCTTCAACTTCGCCGAGACTGGTATTTGCAAAATAAATGTAATAATTCTGATAAGAATCATTCTGTGCACACTAAGATAACCTAATATCTCGTTTTAAAGGTTGACTCATCTAAAATATGAGCGTAGGTAAAGGCAGATCAAGTATCTATTGTAGAACATACTTTTGTTTTGTAAGATACAATTTGAAAGTATACAGGATGATTCATGAGGAACCTTACATACTTCTACCACATTATGTAGAGTCTCTCAGGGAGGACATCATGTGGTTACTAAAAAGTGTCAACGCCTCCTCTTTATTTGTGAAATTGACAATAAATATTAATTAGCTATAGTGTTTACACGGCTCATTTAATTTTTCAATTTTTTTCATGATACAGTACACTACCATCATGTTTTTGACTGGTACAAGCTAAACTTAGAAATTCCAGTACCGAATTTGGAAAAAACTTTTTTGGGATTCTTTATTGAATATTGCACTTTGTATATATATATATATATATATATATATATATATATATATATATATTAAATGAAATGAGTGATTTTGAAACTACATAAAAAGCCAATGGAAACGACATATGTGACAATGTTGTCGCACTTTAATTCAATCGATCAAATCTTACCAAAAATAGAACAACCATAATGACGTATAACAGAATAAGGTAAGTATTAATTTAAACGAATGTTATAAATTTCATGTATTTTAATAAAAAATTAGTAACTACAACATAATCTAACATTTATTAATTTAACTATACATATTTATTGTTCCTTTGTATTATCTCTAAGGGCAGAATCAGTTGTTTTCCAATTTTAAGAAAAAAATCGCATTTGGCATTATTTCCGATAAATAATAAATTACGTTAGGTACTGTTGTAATAGCTTCGGTAGATCTTCTGTTACTTTGGTTCAAAATGTCACATCTATTTTCGACCACGGAATATGCCGACATGATTTTTGTTTATGGGTTCTGTAATGGGAATGGTAGAGAATATCACAGAAGATTTCCTGATAGTCGAACACAGAGTCATTGAACGTTTGGATCAGTTTTTAGTTATTTGCGAGAAAATGGCACTTTTTCTAGTGGAAGAACAGAACAGCATGTAGATGAAGCGCAGGGAGATAACGTTATTGACGCTTTTACTATGAACCCTACAATAAGCACTAGACAAGTATGTCGAGAACTCAGTCTTACAAAAATAATCTATACCAACATCATATTTAAGTGGTTCAGCGACTACATCCTGGAGACGAAATCCATAGGTTGGAATTTTGTAGATGGATTAACAATCATAGACCAACGCTGTACAGAACACTCTTTACAGATGAAGCCCAATTTACGAGAGACGGGGTGAATAATTCCCGTAATTCACACGTATGGGCAGAAGAAAATCCCCATGCTATTCCAGAATGTCGTTCCCAGTTAAGGTTTTCGGTCAACTTGTGGATTGGTGTCATAAATGACCAATTAATAGGTATTCTTTTGTGTATGGTCGTTTAAGAGGACTTTCTACAAAATATTTTGTCGAATATTCCTGCCAACGCGAACGTTGTTATCCGAGGGATGTATTTTCAGAATGATGGGGCATGACCCCACACTTTACTGGTAGTGTGAGAACATCTGAATAATGTTTATGGTAACAGGTGGATAGGACATGCAGGTCCTATTTCATGGCCTTCAAAATCCTCTGATTTCAATCTCGTTGATTACCATATTTGGAGAAGATTGAAGCAACTAGTTTACCCAGAGAATAATAATAACCGACGATCAGAAGTAAAAATGGGAGACATAGCTAGAATAGAACAAATTGAGACAAATATGGAGAAAATTGCACAGAAATTGGACAACATTGTGTTAGAGTTGCAAGAAGTAAAACAGGAAAACAATGAACTGAAGGAAAAAAAAAAAGTTCAGGAAGACAGAATAGAAAAATTAGAACGCACGGTCAGACATATATTATATATATGTCTGACCTGTATATTATAATAAAAGTAGTTACCGACGAAGAGAAGGAAAACGAAATCGAAACAAAAAGGAAAAATAAAAGTATTGATGAAGAAAATTGGAATAAATATTGGTATGGCAACAGATTCGAAGACTAGGGAAATATACAGAAAACAGAACGAGAGCGATAATGATAAGATGATTGAAAGAAAGCTCGAAAACTCACATTATGAAAAATTCCGTAATATGGATTGATGAGGCTTATCCAACGAATATTCAAGAGAAAAGAAGAGCACTAATACCCGAACTAAAAAGGAGCAAAGGACACAAAGCGATGATAAAATATAACAAATTATTAATAAATAACGAAGTACTTGAGAAAAATAAACCAAACAAAGAAGAAAACAAGGAGGAACAACAATCTACTACCGACAGGCATAAAAGAACCGTAGGGGAAAGATCACCGGAAAACATCGACGACAGATACCAAGAAATATTTAAAACAACCAAAAAAAATAAAGAAGGCAGATAAGGAACGAAAATACAATGGAAACGAACAGGGTACTGGAAATTGGATCTAACATAAAAACAAAATGGAACAAGGAAGAGATAAAAGAAAAACAAATTGGAAATGAATCAACAATATGGAGATTAGCGACCTGGAATACTAAAAGTCTACAAGGGAAGGAAGTGGAAATGATAAATGAATTTGAAAAAACAAACCTACAGATAATAACAATAAGCGATACAAAAAAGAGCGGACAAGGACAAATTCGAATGCAAAATGACCACATTCGAATATACAGCGGAGTAAACTTAAACCAGAAAGCCGCGGAAGGAGTAGTATGCTTAATACATAAACCTGTACAGCTAAGAAACGAAAAGCAATAAGTTATAACGATCATATCAGTATATGACCCGGATGAAAATGAGAAAGCAGGAGAAAAAGAAAAATTCTGGGAAGATTTACAAGTACGGTAGAAGAATCAAAAGGAAGTATATATGTTGCAGGAAATTTTAACAGCAGAGTATGTAAACAGGACAACAACTACAAGATGGTACTAGGAAACTATGGAGAAAAAAAAAGAAATAACAACTAAAGAAGACTGTTAGACTTCTGTCAATTACAAAATTTGATAATTTGTAATACCTTCTACCAACACAAAGATATTCATAAATATACGAGGGTACAACATAGCAGAGGAGAAAAATCAATGATCGACTATGTTTTAACACAAAAAGAAGAAAGTAAAAACGATAAAGTTGAAAGACGAGATGAAACTAACAGTGATCCCTATCTACTGTAAACAAAAATTAAAGGTGACAAATAACAGTAAACAAAGAAATTCACATATCATTAAAAACATACAAATTAAGAAATAAAACGGTTGCAACAAAATATCAACTGAAAGCAGAAGAAAAACTAAAAGAAAAATTCACTGATATAAAAAAACTTAACACAGAACAGAGTTGGAACATATTTAAAAACGTAGTCATTAACACTGCCAGTGAATTTTGCGGGACTTACAAAACAGATATTAGGAAAAAACAAACAACATGGTGGAACAATGAGATTAAAGAAGAATTAAAAAAATATTTAAAACACAACAGACAAGAACAATATGAAAGATACAAAAACCAAAGAGAGAAAGTCAAAGTTCTAGTTATAAAAGCAAAACAAAATGCCTGGATAGATTTTAGGAACAAAATGGAAAAAGATAGTACAGGGAATCAAAAACTATTCTATAAGGTTCTAAAATCGTTAAGAACAGAAAAGCAGAGAAAAGAACAGTACATAAATCAAGAGATAGTAACAAATGAAGCAGATATTATGGGAATATAGAAAGATTATTTTCAAGAGCTGTTAGAGCAGCAAACCCAAATAAATCCAAATAGCGAACAAGAAATTGAAAATCAAAATGAAGAAGTCGAAATAAAGAGCATAAAGTTGGAAGAGCTAAAAAGAGTTGTTGAAGGATTGTAAAATAGGGAATCGCCGGGTGATGATAAAATTACAGCTGAAATGATTAAGAATCTAGGAAATAGAGGACTAAATGTGTTATTAGAAATTATCAATAAAGCTTGGCATATTGGAAAAATCCCAGAAGAATGGGGAGTAACCTTAATTACACCTATACACAAGAAAGGAGACCAGAAACAATGTAAAAACTATAGAGGAGAAACCTTATTAAACACCATTATAAAGATATACGAACAGCTTATAAACAACAGAATTAAACCAACTCTAGAAAACCAGCTTTCAGATGCACAAAGTGGATTCAGACTAGGAATAAGTACGCAAGATCACATCTTCGCAATAAAACATTTAGAAGAAAAGAGACTACTAGAAAATAAAAACAGATATCAGCGTTCATAGATCTCGAAAAAGCGTTTGATACTGTACTAAGAGAAAAAGTATGGGAGGGTCTGAAAGAAAAGGGAATACACAAAAAAATAATTGAAATTATTCAAGATGTGTAAAAAACAAACATAAATTTTATCATAAAAAACAACATGAAATCAGAAGGATTTAGAACCAACATAGGATTAAGACAAGGAGGAGGACTGAGCTTAACATAGTATGGACAACATTATCCAAAAAAGCGAACAGAAGGTAAAGAAAATGTTCATTGGTTATAAAAATTTAGAAAGAGTAGAGATAGCCGGAGGAGTTTTGCAGAGGATGTAGTGTTATTGGCAAGAAGCAAAAACCAATTACAAGAAAACCTGAATACATGAAAAGCAGTTATGGATGAAGAAGGCATGAATATCAACAAAAATAAAACCAAAATGCTTGTAATACGAAATCAGAAAATCAACAGAGAAATTAAAATAGATAATGTACAAATAGAACAAGTAAAAGAATTGAAATACTTAGGAATAACATTTGACGAAACAGGAAAACAAGATGCAGAAATGAATGGAAGAACCGAGAAATCAATTAAGCTATACTATTCCATGAACCAAAAATTTATAAACAAAAAAGAAACTAAAGTAAATATCGACCAGTTCTAACTTATGGGTGCGAGTCTTGGACTCTCACAAGTAAGCAAAAAGGCAGAATCCAAGCAACAAAAATGAAATACATAAGAAGAACATTTGTAGCAACAAGAAAAGACAAAATTTGGAACACAAAAATAAGAGAAGAATTAGGTGTCCAACCTGTATTAAAATTTATAGATCAAAGACAACTGTTGGCGGGGACATATTCAAAGATTGAACAACAATAGAAGAATTAAAAGGACATATGAGGCCAAAATACAAATATAAAGAAAAAAAGGAAGATCAAAATAGACATGGAATAAGGTATTGGGTAATATACTAAAAGAGAGTGGTTTTCCTGGGAAGATGCAAAAGGATTAACAAGAAACCAGAAAGACTAGAAAAAATTTATATACGAAAAGTAAATGCAAACCCGACATCTTAAGGTAAAAGCGTATAAGATAAGATGATATATACCTATATTATACCTATATATATTGTAATGATTTAAAATTGGCAAGTCCTGCAATACACTATTTGCATATAATGGAAATAATATTTGTATTCCAAACAAATCATGTCATTAGTTAGTAGATGTGAAGTGACAGTGAGCGATCGCGGACAGACATGTGAAACTATCTTTAGATCATCGAAATGAAGAACAATTATAATATTGAAATTGAAATAAAATCTTAAATAACCCTGATACCAAGTTAGAATGACGGCGAGGCTTTTGTAAACAGAAGAAAAAGGGAAATGTTGTTGAGAAGGTGGAAGGACGAGAAAAAAGTTGGTTAGAAAAATTAGAATTGAAATTTAAAAGAAAAAAAACGGTGATATCAAATTTATAAACAATAATATCTGGAAGAATACTAAGCTGAGAGAGTCGTGACATATAATTTAACCAGAGAGTGGTAAGCATTTTTCTGATATTACTAAAAATTAGAGGCCAGGTTACGGAAGTTGTTAGCAGAGAGCCGGTTTACTTTTTCATTTCTACAGAAGTGTATATAACAACCAGTTACAGTTTTGATGTTATTTAGTATATCATACAGCAAGATAGTGGATAATTTCTTGTATTGTATACCAGCTGTTCCAGCGGAATTCTAACCTAGAACAAACATTGATAAAATTATTTGATTTCGATATTGTAATTCCAAGGACACATTTAATTGATGCGTTGTGAATTAGTTAATTCTATAGTTGTTTACTTAGATAAGGCATTATTCGTTACTCATTTTTAAAAGGAAACTCACCTTATTCATATTAATTTAAAAACACTTCACAATATTATACAAATACCATTTCATAGTCGTATCAGCTGTAACGGGAGTTAATTTCGTCGAAGGGAAGTGGCAGACCACTCAGATTGGTTGTGTCCAATGATATTCAGTTCATTATAACGGGGTAGTTCGATAAATTTATTATTCAAGAAATGATACTTAGAGCAATAGAAAATGTTTTCAATTAATCACGATTAATATTGGATTGTGAAGGGTATATTATGGTATTAAGTGTGTTTCTAAATAATATCTGAAAGTGGGTAATGACAAATTTCATTCGTATTTTCATAATAATAATAAAATCGATATTGTCAATTTGCTAAAATAAAACGTTTTTTGTTAAATATCATAAATTAATATAGAGTAAACCGCAACCTGAAAGGTATGAGTCAGAACCCCATACTAAATCAATTAGCCGGATATTGATCAAATTGATAAATTAAGAAATTTACCAGGGGTCTCTTAAAATCCGAAATAATAAAAATTAAAAACCAAAATCATGAAAAAACCAATTACATAAACAAATATCACAATATATACAGGATGCAATATTCAATAGGAATCTCTAAATTAATTTTTTCAAAGCCGGTCCTGGAATTTCTAAGTTTAGCTAATAATAGTCAAACGCTTGATAGTAGTGTTTTTTGAAAAATCAAATGAGCCGTATAAACATGATAGCCAAATAAAATACATGGTAAATTTCACAAATCACACTGTAAATTAGTAAAGAAGAGGAGACACTTTTTAGTAGCCACATGATATCCTCCGTGAGGTACTCTACATATGGTAGAAGTGTGTAAAGTTCCTCATGACTCACCCTGTATAGTTAGATGTAGGAATCTCGGAAATAATGACGAAGGATCAACTTCGTTCAATGCACTTTATAGTTTGTCATGTGGAAATTAGTTGTTAAAATTACTGCGTCGGTGCCAGTTTTTCTACTGAAATCTTATTTCCTGCTAGATAACTGATTTTGGGCGCTAAAAATGTCATACATGAGGCAGAAACTTTAGCGTATCTTCAGTTTACCTAGCGTTGGTGTACAGTGTCTGCAGTATCGATATTTCTACATCTTTTAATTTGAAAAAGGTTATAACACATATTTGGACAACACCTTGATAACATTTTCCCTCTTTAAATTCGTGGAAGACATCCGTTTTTAATTAAAGAAATATATACTACGGTACTTATTTAAGTATTTAAGTTGAAACTGGTGATTATATCTCTATAACAAACTTAAAGTCACACAATAGCTACGTTGACGCAATGAGAAATCTAGAAGGCTACACGTTGTCTTTAATGTTCACATAATTTGGTGAAGTCTGTCACATATCACTATCATTCCATGTCATATGTCAAATATGTAGACTAGTTTCATGGAACTATTGTTAATAAGCTTAATATCTGTGTGGAATAATCGAGAAGATTATGATTGATTTAAAATTATTATTGAATTGCTTACACCTTTTTGAAAAAGATTCCCAACTTTATTCATGCTCATTAACTCGTATGCGACAAATTGAGTTTATATAGTTTTTCGTCATTGTCGTTTTTCTTTTTCAGGGTCCTCTAATCCCGGCTGCATTCACCAATGGCTACCATTGAGTCGAAGTACTATCTAGTGTTGTGTGACCCAAAAATCGGCAGCTACGTGATGGCATCACAACTGCACTTGTACATTCACTTTATGTATAATAATCTAATTATGTAGCACCCCCGCCAGGCGAGGCCCACTTGTTGTAATGTTTGGTGTACGCGTACCGCTTCGTCGCTAATCGGTAGCTGACGAGACTTCCGCCATTTTGTCAACATTTGTATACACTGAATCCAATCACTTTTTAAACTTTGAATGCATTTTAGCTGTGTACTAAATAAATGCATAAATGTTATTCTGTTAGTTGTTTCTAGGCGGATTATACAATACGTATCCGCATAACTCTAATGACAATCTGTTAGACAGCAAAGTCATTAGGATGATTGAAAAACAAAATGTCCTTTTTCTAAACTTGGCGTAATTATTTTCCCATCGTTGCAGATTCGGAATCGTCTATACTCAGCAAAAAAATGTTTACCATGCATATCTTCATAAATAAATAGGCTAATGATATTATTCACAATTTGGCCTTCTGAAACTATGAACAACTAAGTTCTTCCTATAACTACAAAAACTAAACAAATTATTAATAACTCAATCCATCGCTCTCTCATTTTTGATAACAATATGGTAGCCTCCTATATATACTGGAGAACGTAGTACCTTTTTATCAAGTCGCTATAGTAGTTACGATCTAGGGACATTGTGAATAACTCAGTCTCTCATTGTAATGTTATTTTTATAACTGCATCTAATCCTTCCGGGCCAAAAATTATCAATAAATAAATATTTGATTAATCAAATCTCATTTGTGTTATTGAACAAGTACAACGATCCATAGATTTAGGTAGTCATATTAACTTAATATAAGTATACATATACCTCTGATAAGTTGACGAAGACATGATTCATTAGCAGAAGGAATGAAAATGTCTCATGGTATTTATCCAAAAATATATCAAATGACAGAATATATCTTGAAATTGATTAAAAAAAATGGACAATTGTGAAAAAAAATCAATGATATAATTGAGGAAACAAGAAGAACTTGACATACAAGAGTAAATATCGTTGTCTATGGTTCCGAATCATACATAATCACCAACATGAATGTTGTAATAAGCAAATCTATATGAAGAGATGCGTCAACAAAATATTCACAATTTGGTCCTCAGAACCTATAAACAACACAGAACTAGTGACAAGATATTTTCAACAAAAGTTACACTTTGCAAAAATACTATCAAACATTGAATTGGAATCCATCACAGGATTTTTTTCTAAGAAGAATAGAGCCAAAGGAAATTGATTAAACATTTTGATTCAATCAACAGAAAATAGTACTAGTTTTCAAATTTGTAAATAAGATAATTATATTCTTATAACACATTTCGTTATACGTACAATCGTAAAAAATTTGTAATTTATATTTTTGTGCTGAATTAAATTCAATTTTCGTATTTCAAACGATTTCAAAGATACCAAAAGTTTTTCGTGTCAATTGGTATGTCGATGTTTTGTGATACAATCTGAAATGCATTAGTATATTTTTGAGGTTTAAAAAGTGACAAAGATAATTTTGTGCTCGCACAAATTTTATTGGCTGCCAAATTTACAAAATGCGTGCGTGCTCTATTTGAAGTCGATATAAATGTGGCCAATTGGAACTAACGCCAGTAATAATACCTAATATTTTTAATATTCTAATCACAGCTTTTAAGAAAACACTTTAATACAAATTTATAATTACAGATTAACGCCAAAAATATGAAACGTTATTATATTTTAGTTTTTAGATATTAAGATTAAAAATGTTTGACTATATATTTCAAATGTGAGGTATATAATATTTTATTTTACGTTAAGCGATAAAGTTACATTCTAATTCTACATTAAATTATGAGATATAGGTAAGCACTACATGGGGTATTTATATAAATCTCATTTTGGGAATCCCTGTAAAAAGTACTTTTATGCTAGATATCATAATTTCGGGCCAAAGCTTGAGAAACACTACGCTTCTAGACAATTTGTAAATGTAATAGTGAATTTTTATATAAGACACTTTTTTGATCACCTTCACAATTAAAAAGATTCCATGGTTTTTTAGTGATCCCCGTTACCTTTGCGAATATTTTGTTACTTGAATCGCTTTGGGTACATTAATTAGATGCTTGAAGCTTGCCCAATGAAATAGTTTTCTATTATCGAGTATAACTGTATATACTTTTAAGTACTATTACTGTAATCTACTTGTATCTTTCTCTGCAGCTACCGATAATGCGTCTCTCCACCAAACACAGGCACTATTGGTTAACGTCTTGCGTTATATTACATATGATGTATTACAGGGTATCTTAAAAATGGGATACATTATCCTCACATATATTATTATAATTAAGGACCAACTTGGCAACTGCGTCAACTGTAATTGAAAAAAGTTTGAAGCGTTGCCATGGTTAGTTGATTATTTTACTGTTTTAACTTTCATTTTTCAATTTACTATAGTTGTTTTATATAAATTTTATTATTAGTATATATGATATATTGTATTATTTATGAGATATACAAAATTAAATAAGTTTTTATGTTGCGTCACGCATTTGAGCGGTTAATGTATACAAAATATTCATTTTGTCTTTTTAAAATATTGTATATATTATTATTTCTTTTATCGTTACTTAACGCGTGACGGAACAAATGGAATATAAAATTCACTTTTAATCTCATGAGCAAATCAATTTTATATTTCTCAGACTATCAAAAATTGCCTCGACATCTATGCTGTGACCATCCGTTAACCTGTAAGTATTCTCTCTTCTCAATAATTTTTAATATCGAACCTTTAAGTAGATTAACAATTTCCAAAATGATGAGTCCGTTAAGAACTAGTTTAAAGTATAAAGAAATTGCTATGAATGTTGTTCAACACCATGGTGTAGTATTTTCTGAATTAAATTATAGTTAATTTTAATTATAGCTGTAGAGCTATGGTTTCCTTGAACACAACTAGTAAATTGCGCCATTGTCAAAAATATTGCTGTTCCTTCCTTCCTTCCTTCTAGCCGTTTTCTATCCGTTGGATATAGGTCTCTCTCAGTGTTCTCCAGGTTTCCCTGTGTTGTGCAACCTGATACCAATTTAAACCTGCTGTGCGTTTTATATCATCGTACCAACGATGTTGAGGTCTGCCAACGCTTCTCCTATCGCCCCAAGGTCTCCATCTAGTCACTTTGCTGCTCCAGTGGTTGTTGTTTCTAGCAATATGCCCAGCCCAGTTTCATTTGAGTGAGGCTATTCTCCTTTCGATGTCTTCGATTTTTGACGTTCTCCTGATCCATTCGTTAGTTTTTCGGTCTTTCAGTGTTACTCCAACTATCTTTCTCTCTATTGCTCTTTGATGTGTTTTGAGCTTGTTCAAGTTCTTTTTTGTCAAGAGCCAAGTTTCCGATGCATATGTAGATACTGGCAGGACACATGTATTGTATACTTTTGCTTTTAGTTTCATTGGTAGATTTGACTGAAACACCTGTTTTAGTTTGCTATATGCTGCCCATCCTAACCGTATTCTCCTATTGAGCTCTGTATTCTGGCATTCCTTACTAATTGTTATTTTTTGGCCTAGATAAATGTACGACGCTACTTTTTCGATTAACTGGTTCTCAATGGTTAGTGTATTGGTAATTGTATCTTAGTTTGTCATGAATTTGGTTTTATTCATGTTTATCTCTAGTCCAACCTTGTTTGCTTCATGGTATAGTTCCTGAATCATGCCTATCAGTTCTGCCTCGGTTTGAGCGAATATGAAGATGTCATCTGCAAATTTCAAGTTGTTCAGTTTTTCGCCTGCTATGTTTATTCCTCTGTCTTCCCAGTGTAAATTTCGAAATACATCTTCGAGAACTAGCGTGAATAATTTTGGTGATATTACGTCCCCTTGTCTCACTCCTCTTCCAGTCTTTATCTCATTTGTATCTGTTTGCATCCTGATCTTCATTTTAGAGTTTACGTAGATGTGGCTTATGATGTCGATGTATCTTTGATCGATTCTGGCTTTTCTCATTGCTCGGATTACCGCACAGGATTCCACCGTGTCGAAGGCCTTCCTAAAGTCAACAAATGCCATCGATGTTGTGATGTTGTACTCCGTAGCTTTCTCTATTAATACTCTGATTGTGTGTATGTGTTCTATTGTACTCATATTTTTCCTAAAGCCAGCTTGTTCTTTCGATAAATATGCCTAAAATTTATTTTCTAATCTACTGGTAATTATTTTCATGAATAGCTTATAGATCTGTGAGAGAAGATTTATTGGTCGGTGATTTTCAAGTCTGGCCGGATCTCCCTTTTTATAAATAAGGATAACTATGGCAGTATCCCAGTCTGTTGGAACGGTTCCTTAATTGAGGCATTTGTTAAAAAGCGATTTTAGTTGTTCCATCAGAACTTTTTCTTCTTCCTTCAGCATCTCTGGCAGTATACCATCATCTCCTGCTGCTTTTCCGTTTTTGGTTTGTCGCAGTGCTCTATTGATTTCCTCGATCTCGATTTCTGGAAGGCCTTCGGATCCAACATTCATTATTCTTCTCTTTTCCTCGCTTTCTGCCTCCTTTTGTCTCGTGTGTGTGCTGTATAGTTTTGTGTAGAATTCCTCGGTAACCCTCATGATTTCTTGTCTATGAACGACTATATTTCCCTCCTCATCGGATAGCTTTTGGATCTCTTTCTTGTAGCTGTCTTCTTTACGGAAAATATTCAGTCCCCTATTCCGTTCAATGATATTTTCTATTTGTTTCTCTTGGTATTCCCCGATGTCTTGTTTTGCCGATTTTCTGGCCGTTTTGTTTATCTCCTTGTATTCTACAGTTTGTCTTTTCCCTTTTCTGATGAGTTCTCTTCTTTTTTCTCGGAGTTCTTTTGTTCTTGGGGAGAGCTTGTCTTGTTTCTTCTGTTTTGGTTTCATGCATTTTTCTGCCGTGTCGTTTATTATTTCTGTTAGACGCTTATTAATTTTATTTATGTTTCCGTTGGGGTGCGCTGTTTCATTTGTAAACTTTTCCATTAGCTCAGTATTATATCTCGCCTTTTGATCTCTTAAGGTGGTTATGTCAAAGTTTTGTTGCTTGCTCTTGAATTTTTTGGCCCTTTCTAGTTTTCCATTTATTGTTACTTTACATCGGACCATTCTATGGTCACTACCCGTATTGAACGAGTTCAGTACATCGACATTGGATATGATGTGTTTATGATGAGTCAGAATATAGTCAATCTCGTTCTTTGTTTCTCCGTTTGGACTTATCCAGGTCTACTCCTTATTTGTTCTTATTTTGAAGAAAGTGTTAGTGGCGTATAGTTGCTCTTTTTCTAGGAAGCTGGTCAGCATATTGCCCCGTTTGTTTCTTAATCCAAGACCAAATTTACCGACATATTTTGAATCACCACAGCTCTTGCCTATCTTGGCATTAAAATCGCCAACTACCAGAACATAATGCGTTTGGTTTTCGTGTGATTTCTTCGTACATGGTTTCTACTTCTTCATCTTCGTGTGTGGTTGTTGGTGCATAAACTTGGACTACCTTTATGGTTATATTAGAGTTTATCTTGAATGTTACATAGATTACTCTGCTCGAGATGGCCTTAAGGATTTGGAGGTTAGGTGAAATTCTCTGATGAACTAGAATTCCAACACCCCCCATTGTATCATTTTCGTTGCCCCTATAGAACAAGATGTATCCAGACTTTAGCCTGAGGCATTTTTCTCCTTTTCTTCGAACTTCTGCGATTCCGAGGATGTCCCATTCTATTTTGTTTAGTTCATATAGAAGCTCTTCCATTCTTTCGTCACTTCCTATGGACCTGTCGAGATGTCTAATTGGCAGCCTGATCTATCCCAGGGATTCTTAGCACCCCCCGTTCTACAACTGGTCTGTCCACTGCCTTGTTCGGGGTTGTTAGAACTGCTGGGGACTGGGGGCCTCATATTTATCGTTCCTGTCATCATCATCATTGGGAGGGGGTTAGCCTTAAAACACCACGTTGGTCAGACGTCTTGGCGAGTGTAAGTATCGGCCGCCTCTAACATGAGGATCCGACGCCGTTTGCAGCCGCCCACTCTGAGTCAGACGCTGCTGGAAATCTTCTTAGCTTCACCTTTATCCCTTCGAGACCTTACCGGCATGGGTGGCCCTACCGGTAGCTAAGCTACCGCCGGCATCGCTCCCTGGATTTAAGGTTACTGAGCCTTCTCACCAACGTCAAGGTGATGATTTCCCTAGAGAAGCTGCTGTTCCTACGTTTATCATTATCTGAAATTCCTTCAACCCTTCAAGATATGTCAGTTACTGAGTATGGGTTCAAAAGAAGATTGTAAATAATGCTAATATTTACTGGAATAACTATAAAAATTTGCTTTTGACAGGCTCAGTTGTGTATCCTTGTTTTTGACAAATCAATCATAATAATAATAATTTTTTGTTTTTATATAGTCCTCAAGGGAAATATTTGTAAGAACATATAATCAACAGAGTGTTTTCAGGAATGAAATACAACTTCCATTCCTAACATCCCCCATCACAATTCATCGTCTGCAATGAGTACATTAAATCTCCCTAAAAAAAGTCGACAATTGCTGAGATCAGCTGTTTATCACGTTACTGAGAGTGAATGTATCTGTTGAAATATTGAAACAAATTTATTGGCAGAGGCTGACTACCACTATTACGAATGCCCCCCGACCAATTAGCGGTGCTAAAAATCTGGCCGTATGTTTCTTGTATGCATCAAATGGAAAATATGTGGTCTTTATCATTTTTACAATAATTCCTTCCCACCCCTCACTATCTTGTACTATCACACAATCAACTTTATTCTAAGATATTGTGAATCTTTTTTCATTTCTCAAGTATAGAAGTCAATAAGAATATTATTTTGAAAATTTGATGTGTGCAAAACAGATTCGATCATTATTGGAAGCAAAAATAGATTATTATCTATTGCTAAATTATTTCGAAATTATACCCTGATATTATTTCCTCTCAGGTGCAGGCAGAAATCGTAACATGACAGTAAAATCCTTTTTTTCTCAGCTGTTAATGATTTTGGTGTTTCCTTAAATTCAATACATTAATCTCTGTCCATGGAACCAAGTCTGAGTAGGATGTACGCACTTCCACCGCACCAAAATTTCGTCTTGAAATTCGCATTTGGGTGGCGAATTTCAAGTGTAGTCTGTAAAGCCGTCTTAGTTTGTTAATATGGTTCAAAATGGTTTGAATTTATTATAAGAATAATTACCTGCCCTTGTTCTGTTTTATCGCATATTTGCTTGTTTTTCAATGTTGTGTAACCAAGGCCCGACCTTGTTTTATTCCAAGAAGGGATATTTCTTTTACGCTTTTTGCTTGTAAAAGCCTCTGGATTAATTTGTTCATTAATTATGAAAACATAACAACACAATATACACTAATGTATGTGCCGGTATAAAATCGGCACTCAAAACTTTTTTCTTGCCTAGGGAGAAAAAATAACACTAGTGGCGCTTGCTTCGAATTTTAATCAGAAGTGCACCTCGAGGATAGCACTTAAAACGGTTTTCTGTAATAAAAGACATGTTACCTCATTTGGCCCTTACAACGTTTTGGTTTAGCACCCTTCGAGTAGTGCATAGATCAGTTACTGAATATTATGACAACTCTTCATATATTTATATCCACATCAAGCTCGTAAATCAAACTAGGGTGAAATATCAAAACGCCTGAAATACTTAATTAATAACAAGCAGTTGTGTTCCATACCAACAATGTGAGAGTATCAAGAAAAATGAAGCTTATCACTGAGCAATACCGTTTGCGAATGAGACAGAGATAATCTTCTAAATGAAAAATGCAGTTTTTTCACTGCAGACCAATTTTTTATAATAATCAGATACGTGGACTGTAACGTTCACATATATTCGCAGATCAAAAGAACAGTACCTTAATACAAATTATGGCTAAGCATTTCAAGCGAGGAATATTTTAATCATACTGATTACATTATACAAAGTCCACTAAATGACTATTTCTTAGGTTCGGTTAGGTGATCCGTCTCTAATTAGACGAAAAACTGAACATTTATTGGAACATACGTTGAGTTGATTGCTGATTCTATTAGTCAATTTAGAGAATCAGTACTTGAAATAAACTCAATTGAAGGCTTCGAGAGGTGTGAATATTAAGAGATGGGTATCTATTCAAATAACATTTGGACCAACGTGAAAGTTTTCTAATCTTGTTTTCCGTCTCTTTGAATAACGGATAGCAGTACCAATCAACAGAAACGATAAACAGATAGAGTTCAGAGAAAGATAGTGAAACTGTAAGATTAATCAATTAAATCATAAAGTCAAATAACAAATTGTGACTTGGAACTAAAACATGTGCATTGAGTGAAAAATATAAACTGAAAATAAGTAGAGGACACATTGAAAGAAACATCGGAGAAAATGAAAAATCAAGATTTTTGAAGTAAAAGAACGTATCAGAAACTCGTGGATCTCTATAACTACCAACAGTAACACGTTTCTTAAGAGCACACATAGTGAGATAGATGGGGAACGTAAAAATACTGTAAAAATTCGAAAAACTTATTTGAGGAACCAGCATGGAGGCAAATAAAATAACCTGAGAAAAATGTGACAGATGCAGTTTTCTGGTTGATTGATATTTAGATCTGAATTTGAAGAGAGTAGTCAACAATCGTTGTCTTTGAAGTGGCTCCAATAGAGACAATTGAAAAATCAGAATATACCTCAAATATATGTTGTATTGGTACATCTATAAGACCTGGCTCAGAGTGATTTATTGTCGACACAACTCTTAATCTGATTGGTGTAACATCTTCAGACCTTATTTCCAATTTTGGTGGCTTCCATTTATTAATTGTCTCCAGTTGTATTTTGGTTTAAAACACTCTTGAAGTTAATTTTAACTGGTTTGGAAAGGTACTCAATTTCATATATACAATCACAATGTACAAATCATTTTTGTACCCGATGGGACCATCAATATTAGAATTTTTTATGATAACTATCAAATAAGCACATCGGTGTAAGAACCATTCAATATACCTACCACATGGCGTAACGAACTCACTAGCATTTACTTGAAGGCATTCTAGTTTTCAACTCAGTTGATAAATTACCGCAGTAGAACTAACGGAAACCGCCAAATGCTTATGACTTAAAAATTGGATTGAATAGATACGATACATTTATCAGAATTTGTTCCATCACGCTTAGGTCTGTGTAGCTTGTAGGATATAAAAATCATGTTCGTATTTCTTCATTGTAATATTCTGACCCCTATTAGATCTGTCTAATTGTTTAGTAATAGGCAAGATCAATTATAAAAGTATATATTATATAAATATGATAAATGTTTCCTGTTATTACATACATATTCTATAGGTCGGACAGCAAAAGAGATCAGACTCATAAATTAGATATATCCAATAACACGAATACATATTTCAGTAGATAGATAAATTATTTGGGTATATCTCGAAATGTTCTTATTAAATGAATAAAACTGTTACGACATTCTCCCAAGAAAATGTGTTAGGTCCCTCTGTTGACATTCGTAACATTCAGAACTGCGTAAAAGTTAAGTTATTGGTTTCTTTCTAATCAGAAATTGCGGAGTCTCTGCAAGCGTTACACAGGCTCATTTATTTCACATATTTTAAATTATTATAAGCCGTTTGACGAATAAGTGCAAATTGAGAAGTTTTTTTCAGGTAACTTCAACTTATATTTCAGGTCTAGATGGTTTATCTTGAAATTTGAGTGATTTTTTTGGTGATTTCACTTTTTCCATATGACTGGAAGTACTGAAATTACAGTTGCAGTTTGAACGGCTCTACATTTTTTTTTTAATTTTTATTGGACATTTCTTGATGAACCCGATTTTGTGTATGTAGAACTAATTTTCTTAATGGGATTTTCAAAATTATTTCTGGATTAGTTATGTTTATAAGTTGATTGGAAAACATTTAAAGCTTTTTCCCCATGGAGGCATAATATAACTCCTACTGACTCATTCCAATGTTTTCAATTAGGTACTTTCAATTCTTCATCTGATTAACTACCTTCAGAGCTACTTGCAGTTTTGTTGATGCTTGGAGAATGGGAAAAACGGATCGAATTTTAATTTTAGGATATGTCACAAGGTATAGAGTTTTCTGATGAAAAGGTTGTATTGCTTTCTTCTGAAAAGGTGTGCAGAAGATATAATGTTCCTATTATTAAAAAATTCTTATTCTTTTGTAGGTGATATCTGGAAAGTTTCATTTCGTAAATTTTTGCTGTGGTTACCAGGAGTAACAAAAGGAACATATGTTTTTCAGATATTTCAAGGCAACTACATACATTTTTGAAGAAAATCTGTCGATTAACTTCCTATTATTATAATCTGAGCTTACTCCTCCACTTAATAAATTGTTAGATCTTGTGATACTGAAAAAATAAGGAGACTTGGGAAATATTTTTGAATCAACTAAAGCAAATGGAACAGATGATTTATTAGTTGTATTTAGAGATTTTGTATGTTTGATTTGACTTTTTCTTGAGCTCCCTGTTTGTATTGAACTATTCTTCCCCTGTGTCATAAAGATTGTTGTTTATCTGTATATGTATATGTTAACAGAGAACCATCTAAATATTTTTCTCACCATACTATAGGCTGGGGTGTAAATTTTAAAGATCTCTTTCCATAAATATTCATTGCATGAAGTGACTCATTTACAAGAGAAAATTCGGAAATGTTATTGATTTTCTTTCTTGATATTTTTGGAATATTCCAAATATCACGCTATCCTTTTGGAATTCTTTTTTTTTAATACGTTCATCGTTAACAGCTGCAACTGACAGAAAGAAACCAACAACTTAACCTTACTTTCACGCAGTCACGAATGTCAGAAGCACATCCCAAATTTCAATGTCTTTAACCAGGGGTATAACTCATTTTCGTGGGTCAATGTCGTAATAATACGGTTTTTCAAATTAAAGTTCAATATTTGACAAATATAATATTGTTTATTAATTCCAATTCACTAACAAAAAGCCGATAGTAGGCGATGATGATTGAGATCGTGATCAGTAAACACACATTACTTATACATTTGTCAACCAGTTTTGTGAAAAATGGTATTTCATCTAAAATTGACTAGTGTGAGTAAGTCTAAGATCCATTACTCAGATCTTCGATATTCATTAATTTTTATTATTAAATAATTGTATGGAACGACTTTTTTGAATGAAACTAACTGCTTCTAAATAATTCCACATTATATTGAAAAAAAATGTTTCGATATTACTATCATCGTCAGAATGATGATAGTAATATTAGAATTTGAATTTTTTAGAATCTTCAATGTTTTTCAATATATTGTGGAACTGTTTAGGAACAGTTAGTTTCATTTAAAAAAGTAAAATGAGTAGTTTCCACACAGTGAGGGTCGAAACACTAAATTTGTATGCAATGAAATATTTGAATAATTTACCACATAATAATCTTGGCAATTTTATGTCAAGATGAAAATGCCTCATTTTTCCGCACTACTATTTTTTTACGAAATTACGAATATAGATTATTTCACTACTAATAACCTAACATAAGAATTTGCAATCATTAAATCGAATGAATGATTTTCACTTTCTTCATCTATTTTAATCTATCAAAATATAACTTTTTGAGGGTGTTGAAAGAAATTATGTATTTCTCACACCTTTCACTTGTACACTGTAAATTTGTTTTAAATTCATGGAAAAAGAGTTTGAGCGTGATTATTGGAAGAATATTATAAATTTTGTTAAGGTATGCGGAAATAATTAGTCTGTTTCATTTATATATTTTAATCATAAAATATGGAGGTGATCAGTGAGCAGTTGTTTATTTGAGGTGTCTTGTGTAAAATATTAATGTCATATATGAGTATAAGTAAGGAACCAATCTTCTCTTCTGCTGTCTACGATATGACTTTATGTGGTTAATGAGGTGTGTTATTATTTGAATTATTGTTTTCAGTTACGTTTTTCGCCGACAAAAGGCTTGTTATATGAATATTATTACTATTGTTGTCTGTCTGACTGCAAAACATGCAAATGCTTGTAATTTTAATGTCTCCTCAGTACAAAAACACCACGATATAAACTAATCAATTAATATTAGATTGAGTGAATACAATGTAATGGAAACACCACTGAGTTCCATCTAAATCAAAATGTGATTTGGTTATTAGGAAAAATATATATTACATCCATTACCCACATGAATTATTGTTTCAATGTTTTCCAGAATATTTTCAGTTTTGTTATTCTCATAACAAATTCCTAGTCTGATATATACATAGTGAGTGATAAATAATGTACCAAATTGTAATTATACGTTCAGAAGACGAATATAAACAACGAGATTCGGTATAATCTCTATTTGTCTATAGGGTCTTGGAATCTAATGGGAACAACATCTTCCTGGTTTGATAAATACAGTACTGTTGATAGGTCAACTATTTTCTTAAATACTATCGTGTTTGTTAGAATGTAGCTTTATTGATCATCATTTATTTTTAAACTTTCATATTTGATTTGAAAAGTTATATCATTTCTGTATGGATATGGTATAGTTCTTCAATCGCTCAAATATGTGGTTGCTCTACGAAATATTTACAAATATTGGTCGTATACGAAATTTATTACAAAATACTGTTTAAATATCACCCGCAAACGTTACAATTATATGATATTATTTATCATTTTATTATATTAAGAAACTTAACGAACTAATGAGAATGTTGAACAAAATTGATAACTTGTTAACATGAACTATTGCATTAAAATCGCTCAACTCAAAATACGCCGTACATAATACAGGACCATAAGATAAAATAAAAACGTGATCTGCGCGAAGGATCAGACCACACTTTCATTGTTTATATTTCCTTGGTAACTAAACACAAATCTGAAGGCAACATTGGGAGACAATGAGCAAAATTTTAAGAAAACATGAAAAGTAAGATTTTCATGAATGCAGCTGATGGAAATTGCAGAAATACCAATCATTTCAGTTCAATGGTTTTTCCACGTTGTTAAGTTATTCTTATCCTTATGCCGATATGACATCTCGCCAAGAGAGCTCCAACCTCACACTGAGGCAGGGTAAGTAATTTCACTTTTCTATATTAATCAATATATCATCATTTCATAATTTTTAGTATTCCACACACTAGTTTTTGTAAATGATAGAGCTGTGTCTCGAACATAGAGTAGGGTTGCCTTGATCGTACCAATTCTCGTCTTCCAATTTATGTAGCTCAAATGCTGCTAGTTGTTATGCCCAACTTTATTGTATAGTTAAATACATTCTTTCCCCACCTCATACATTTTTTTAATGTGATACAAGTTCATTTAGTACTTGAAAACAATAAATTACTAAGGCCCTGCAAGTGGTACAATGAAAGAAACTAGTAGCCTTCATCATACCAGGTGGCTCCTTGATCATACCCTGTACAATTCATATGTGGTTGATAGCGTATGATATAAATTACAAATAATAGACTTCTAAATAGTTAACTTTTGTTTTTCATAACAAGAACAGTAAATATACAAATACTGTAGATATAAGAGTTATAATGAAATTAAGATAAACGTCTACTATTTATCTACATTTGACACATGTAAACTGTTGAGGCCTGTCTTTGTTTGCGATTTTTGCACAAGAATCATGCACCCACAAATTACAAATCTGATATTGAATCATATTTTCTGCCAGGTTGGTTTCACAGAAGAAACAATACCATTTTTCAGGTTGCACTTCTACCACAACAGCAGATTGATTCGAAGAAGATGCGACGTTAACCATGGACCCAGAGGAAACTTTTGCTGATTTTCCACGGAATCCAAGGTTTTTCTTCACGTTGTATATCTTCTTTTCAATAGGTTTTTTATATACAAATTTTCTTCGATGCAGAACCCAATTTCTCTTTCAATGCTTTAACTTCTCTTGGTTTAACTTAATCTCCTTTTGTAGCTCCAATTGGTTTTTGTATGGGCTGTTAGTCAAAATAGGTACTTTTTGTCCTACATTCCCAGACTTGGATTTTGATTTAGGTTTAGGTATAGGAGACAGTGTCTCAATTGGAACTGAAAGCTTTTTACATGCCGAATGCTGACTATTATTGTATGTCATCATTTGAGTTGCTGAGTGATGAAGGTTTGAAATTTCTGGCTGCGAAATTAAGTTCCTTGTTTGAGAACTCAGGGTCAGTAGGCATACACAGTTGTATCAAATTATCAGCTGCCGCAAAGTCGCAGTCTTTATATACCGAACGATCAACCGGCCAAACTCCAGTAACTCTAAATCCATTGATTGCGTTCTCAATTGTAGCTGCTTTCCAGTAAACCTCTGTACACAACCCAGCCACCTGGTACTGCGTAACACACAGTCCGGGATTGTAGTATGCCCATCCAAAACTAAAATTACTCTTTTGTCAATGGTTGGTTTTACTATTCCAATGATATTCCTAATCCACTTTTGAAATAGATCACTTGTTATGTAGCCAGCTTCAGAAATTTCCACTAAACTTCCAGGGGAAGCTTCCACTTGTAGCTCATGAGCCACTCGTTCAAATATTAACATGGGCGATACAAAGTTCCCAGATGCTCTGGTGCAAGCGACAAACGTAGTGTTCACTCCACGCTCGCCAATAGACACTGAACTAATTGGTTTTTTCCCTTCCAGACCAAGTACCTTCTGGCATTTATTTTGGACAATATCTACATAGACCTGATACATATTCATTAGCAATTCTTGTCGCGTCAATTTGATTTTCATCCACGAGTTTCTCAAGGATGTCAAAAAAACCATGAACATTCTCTTTATTGAATCCCTTAACTCGTGCCAGAGACGTTGCACTGGATTCTCGCAAACTGAGTTATGGGTGGCGAGCCTTGAATCGATAATACCTTTTTTCCCCGCTTATTGGGTTTGCTTATTAAAATTATGAGATATATGGTTTTGTTCAGCTATATGGAATGTTGATTTCCTCACATCTGTTATTGTCAATCATTAGGCTTTCAAGACGTAAGATGTGGTCAAGCAATGCTTTTTCTACTTCTTCCGGTAATGTGGTTTGCTTCCCGATGATCTTGACTTCTCCATTAGCAGAAATATTTGTCTCCTTCAGATGGCGGTTGAAAGTAGGTTTAGGTATGTTATATGTGCGGCAGCACTCGTTGAGCCCCATATCTCCGTTCCGAAAAGAAATAAGAGCACGATGCATATCATCTTCGGTCCACGATGCATATCATCTTCGGTCCACGCTCCATATTTCCTTTTTGACATCTAGAACACACACATACATGTGTATTAGAAATTAAGTGTCGTTTAAAAGTTACCGATACGATCAAAGGAACCTAAAAATAGCGGTACGGTGAAGGAACCTAAAAGTGGTACGACGAAGGCAACTCGTCATCGTAGCGGGGAATATGGAAATCATAACCCACAAATAAAACTACTGCGGAAACCGGCTGATTTTTCATCACTAAATTAAATGTAATAAATAAGTATATGTACTAAAGTGAGTTACTCTTACCGTAAAAGGATCTGCGAGCTTACGAAAGATGGTGAAATATTTCATGGAACCATCCACAAATACATAAACTAATATGAAACATAAAACACTACAAACAAACACGTGCAACTTTTGCTACTGGCTCTCCACTCTCCACAATAGCAAGTACGTAATGTCGCCGCTAGAGTGCTCTAGCATCACTGTTAGTGGGATAATAGGAGCTGGTACGATGAAGGATACGGTACGATCATGGCAACTCTCCTCTATAATATTGTCAAATAAATACAATTTATTTCAAAATTACGAATTGATTTAACAATTCTTCCTACATCTAAAATTTGTTCGATTTTCTAATGATCCTCTTCTTTGATATTTTTCATTAATTTTATGAAAATAAAAGAATATTATTATCAATTAAAGTACAACTCGGGCGACCGTGCAGAATATTAATAAACTTTTGCATATAAATTACCAGCTGAAATTATCTTGATTAAGAATTATATTAAATTAATAGGTAAAATGTTCTGTATCCGTGTATGAGTTGACTAAACACCCTAATTGTCACTGTATTTTCTTCGCCAACGTAAAATTACAATTTCAACAATTATTTTTAACTTATACAATGAAAGTTATGAATCTAAATATCTCTCCAGGTTTGTTGATTCTAATTTTTAACCTACTCAATAGATTTATTGATTAATCATAGGTAGTGACATTCTCATCGATTAGAGTCTATTGGTATGTAATTGTTATTTTTCCTAATAAGTACCACTACCAAAGTTATTAAGTATTATGGGACCTCACCAAAGACTAGTTTATAGAAAGCTGGATGTGAAAAGTTGATTTAGGTGGTTCTCAGTTGTAGGAAAAGTTATAACGATTGACTTAAATGAATAAATTGTAGAATTAGTCAATGTTTCCATGAAATGTTGAAAATTTATTTTCACCTCGATTCATGGGGTGCCGACGCTAGATACTCCGATAAACAAAAATAATGACACTTAGATAGATCTAGGGGAGAGGCGTAAAAAATGACATACTACTTAAAATCAGTTATCAAATATTTATTCATTGATAATATTGAACACTCCAAGCATCTATGTATTCTTGGTTCATTACCTATTAGAATTATAGAGATCAATCAACTCAATACAAAAACAATAGAATTAGTAAATCGTTTTGTCGGCCCTAAACAGGTTAAATGACACACGTGGTGTGGACAATATAGCATACCAAATTTTTATAAAAATCAGTCGATTAGATGCAGAGTTTACTTGGAAAATGCTTGGTATTTTTCTGAACCACTTTAGCAGGACCTTTTTTGGCTTGGATCTGGGGTAGAGGTCATTGCAATAAATGCAAGGACAATCTTCATCATCATATCAGGCTTCAGTGTAAGCTTGTAAGGAAGATAAATCATTTTCTTTGTCGGAACTGAAATCGAAGGCTTTTGTAACCTTTCTCGTGTTTTTCTTTGGAACAAGTAGAGGAGCTGATTTGGCTCTTCCTGCTTCTATATTTGGCGTTGAAGTTTACAACAATACTGTTGGTTTTTTGCGTGTTTTTCATGTCCATTCACATACGTTCCTTTCTGCACGGCTGATATCACGCTGACTGGAATATTGATATTCATGTCTTGGGTCATGAGTATCGTAGGTACTGAAGTAGCTGTGTCTCTAGATTGTGCTGCTGAGAGTAGTCGTGGGTTGTTTGAGGTTCATATGCTTGCAATTATCAGTGATGTTGAACTGCTTACTGCTACCCGAGATGGATCTTCTGAGGGTATGCATAGGTTTTCTGCTGCTGTTGAATCTTCTCCGGGCTCTACCCGATTTTTTTGCATGGGGATGTTTGTCGTATCAGCAGGCTCAAACCAATAATCTGGTAATACGGTTGGATCAACAGGCATGGAGACTTGTTTTTTAACCCTTTTGACGGCAGTTGGAACCGTTGCTGCTTTGCCATAAACCGTGTTGAGGAGTGCACCTATTTGGAAGCGAATAACAACTCTGCCTGTATGGCTATTCAACCAAGTGCTCACTTCTTGATTAAAATGAGTCTTCAGTGGACCACAGAAATATACGTCTAATGGTTGCATGCGGTACGTGCAATGAAGTGGCAAGCACGCCATGATGATTCCATGCTCTTTTGCGAATGTTAAGCTTTTGATTACCTTTATGACTGATTTGTCCATCGACTACCACAAGCACTTTGTCATCAAGACTCGCTTTTACATGTATCTGAAAGTGCACCAACCATTTATATGATACAGCTGTTGTATTACAACATGGTTCCTGCGTTATACCCATAGTACCGGTTGAAGCTTCGTACTGTTTCATTATTTTTCCAGGATAAATTAAACATAGCTGGGTGAAATGACCATTTGCACTCATACAACAAACAACTGTCACATTAGACCCCTTTTCTGTACTAGTCAAAACCCCAACCTGCTTACGCCCGGTAGTAGCAAAGTCCGTTTGTGATCCCTCGATTGTTGATTAAGCTGACTCATCAACGTTGTAGAGCTTATGTGAAGGAATATTGTTGCTCTGAATAATGTCTTGGTAAGTGTTGAAAAACAGTGCTACATGCGGCTTGTTGAAGGCTAGGGCTCTTGCAGCTGAAGTTGTTTCAGGTTTCCTCAAGGATATATCGGAGTTTCTGTGTCGAAATCCAGCCAACCGTTCTTTGCATGCAATCTTTTTTTCATTGTTAAAGTTATGAGGAATATTATTAACGTATGCAACATGATAGGACAATTCCAAAATTTCCTTTCTTGTGAATTCAAATAATCTCTTTTCTAGTAATTTAATATCTTCTACCAGTTCTCGTTTTATTTCATATGTGGAGACGCTCCTGTACCTACTAATACCTAAAATAATAAGGTAGGTGAATAAATCCGTTCTAATCATGCTAACAAAACGCGAAAATTTAATAAAATACTAAGTGGGTACGTTTTGCAGTTGGACCTAAGATTTTATTTTATTTCATTGCATGTCTTTTAAGAGTGGATTGTGGGACTTTAAACACTTTAGAAACCAATAGCCAGCCCATTTCGTTATTCTTAACAGCTTCAATAGCCTTTTCCATGGAGTTTTTATCCCGATTCTGTCGGTCGGTTTTCTATAAAAGTTGCGAGGCATGATGGTCAAATTATCTGGAAAAAAGTGGGTCCAATGAGCTATTTTACTCAAACGAGATGTATGCCATTTTGTTTACTTCAGCACCTTCAACATTAGAAAACACTAACTAAAAATATAACTAGAATTGTAAGGTTTCAAAACATTCTCGGAGTTATTTGGTAAAACTACAATAAATTAACGTAAAACATACTTACTTTTACGAAAAACAAAATCCACCTGAGTAAAACTCGTGACTACAAAAATAAAATGAACACGTGTCTGCACCACACAGCCTAATGGAGGCGACTGGCGCTGACACAGGTTGCGACCTGTTACTAAGCGGTTCTATACAGGCTATTGCGAGACCTATTAAGTATGTGATTTTGGAGAAAAGTAGGTATGCCAATTTATCCGCCTGTCACTTCGTTTGCCTCTCCCCTATGTTCTATTTCATTTTACACAGGATATTTTAACATTCACTTTTTTCAATATTTGTTTAAATTGTGTTATAAGCAAAAATGTCAATTACGGAATCTAATATACAGGATGCTCTTTCTCCGCTTCATCTACTAGAGAATGTATCCCGAGTAAGGAACTTGATAGTACATATCTATCAAAGATATGGAGGAATCTGTATATAATATGGTCATTATATTTGGGTGTCGGGTAAGTTTAGGTTAAAAACCGATTGTTCACGGTTTTTGAAGGTGATCAAATGATTTTAAAATGTCAATACTATTGTCAATGATATTTTTTTTGGTATCCATATGTCAATCCTCAGCAATATAAGGATGTAGATAGTTTCAGAAGAATTAACCAAAAATGTAATCGTTTTTTTAATGAATTTTGATATTTGTAGAACTGTGTTACATTTGAATTGAGTAATAGGTATAAGTTAGGATTAACAAAGTTTTATTCACGTAGATCGATCCTAAAAGAACTAATTTAAAATATATAATAGACAAAGCATACCACCCATTTTAATGCAAGTAATGTTCATTTCAAATTATTTGAAAACATTTATCCTTGTGGCAGATCAATTTACCAGATCTATATTGAAAGAAAGAATAAGGTAATTGAGATTATCAAATTTAAAGTAAGTAAGTTAGTAAGTAATAGAAGCCAGTCCATTAACTTTTTTTGTTGAAATTGTCGCTTTTCCATGAATGTACCTAACGGTCGGTATAATTTTGGATAATATTATTGATTTATTTCTATAATTCGTTCAGTTGGATATGTAACCAAAAACAAAAAGATATACAGAACAGATAACGACAAAGGGAAATATATAGAAACAATTAAGAAAAGATAATTAAGAGCTCCGTTCCTTCTGAAACTGGAAAAAAAATAAGTGGTTGTATGAGGTTAAAGTTGACCTACATTTGGTATGAATAAATAGAGCAGACACCAACGGTGCACATAGGAATAAATGGAGGAAAATATGAAAAGTTATAAAATATATTATTATATGGGGTTTGGTTCACCTCATGGAAACATATGTGTTCCATTTATGATTTAATGTATGTAGAAGATAGAGTTTCATCTTCAGTAGTACAATGAATTGGATTTGGGTATTTTCTATGAATATACGGGTAGAACGGATAATTGATTTGGGTTCAACCTCATTGAGAAATCTGAACTTTATCTTCTCATTTTTCGCTCTCTTTTTGGATTACTTCCATAACCGAGATCTTGAATCATTGATATGATCAAATTTATTTCCAGTCAATGAACTGATCAATATTTTAAATGGATGAGATACTATATGGTTATAAGGTTGTAACAATTTTTTTTCTAATAAAAAATGAATAGGATCATCAATTTTTATAAAATTACTTAATAGAATATGAAGCAATTGAACAGTCGTCAACCAGCTTTGACAGTATTTTTAACGAAGTAAAAACCATATTTATGTTGAATATCTCGTATTTCTTACGAATTTCAATTAGCTTTTTATCGAATTCCCTTGTTTGTTAGAATGTTGTGCATTAACTTTTCTGGTGATAGTACCAACTGCAAAAAAAACTTAGTTGAACTTAACATATCATTAGCCCGTAAAGGGTCTAATTTCTTATAAAATATTTGCTACTAATGTTAGTTCAAATCTTTTAATATCACACCTTCATTTCTCTCAACTATGCAAAGCTATCAGGTTTGTTTCAGCTATCGTAGGACTTCTATCGAATAGACATGTTTCTTGGACATATTTTTTCCAAGTATTTCTTACTAACGTTAAACAAAAAAATTGTTGGAGAATCAAGTAAAAGTATAAGACACGCCTGTAGAAATCTACCTTTTGTTCTGAAAATTCCCAATAATCATGCTCATCTCATTATTTGGGAAAGAGTAGACATAAGACATTTTATATGGAAATAAATATGGGAGGGTCTGATTACAATACTTTATAAAGTCAACTACTGTCATTTGAAGTGTTGATAAACTAAACTATGAAGTCTCCAATAAATTAAGTGAGAGAAATTTAGAATTTCCTTAGTACATTGTCCTGATGATGAGATTTGAGGTATTCTTCTTAGTTTTTCCACCTTCTATAAAGATTGAATTTTTCAAATCATTCGAAATGAACTATCACAATATAAGTTTAAGAAAGGAAGCTCCCTGATATTAAAACAGAACGGCATTAAATATCAATTCAGTTAAAATTGAAGAATCTCCATAAAAATCAGTAACTTCAAAAACTAATTTCAGATTGTTCAGGATAAGTAATAACGTGGCAGTGTTGAAAAAATCTTAGATTTTCTCCAAAATCTAAGCTTATTATTCCTTATTTTCTTCTATCAAAACACACAGTTACACAATTTATGAAAGTTTGGGCAATAACTTCTCGATTCTGGAAAATTCCAAATTAAAGTATCTACATTTGAATATACTTGACTAATGTTTGATAATATATATACAAAAATATTGACTGACGCAATCAGTCTTAATTTATTTTGGAGTTACAAACTTTTGATGCATTATATAACTGAATGTATTAAATGTGCTAGTGAAATGTTATAAGTAGTTATATCAATTTAAGTAATTCCAATATTAAAATGATAACAAATATACATGTTATCGTTTATTTATAAGGGTCGGTCTACAATGCCGACGCTTAGAAAACTCGAGAATACAAATTACTGATGAAAATAAATAAAATTACCTGTAATTGTGTAACTCGAAATAGCAACAAGTTCGATTCAACTTCAAAAATTTAACACTATTAAGGGAACAGTTGTTGAATGAACTTTATGTCCGTGTACTGGCAAATGGCTTCGCAATATCTCATTTTAAAAAAGAGTTTAGTACTAGTAAGTAAACAGCCGAAATTAACAACATATCAAACGCCAGACACAGACAAGCGCGGCAAGAGTTCCAGAAGCACGCCAAAAAGTTAAGAAACTAATTAATGACTATATGTAATGTAACTAAACTTTTACTCAAAATAACGTTTATATTAATTCAAAATAAGCGTTATCATTAAGGTACTATTATTATTTATCTGTGAATTTGAAATTGATTAATTCGAATTCTCGAATTTTTTACGAGCAGTAAACCAGCACTCTTGAAGAAAACAAAGAATATAAAAAACAGAGTTATTATAGGATGACTTGGTTTCTCTGCTGTTCCAAGAAAGAAACTGCGCCCTCTATAACCGATGATATCTCTGACATATTATGGAACTTTTTCATTATAATTTCCTTCAAATTGAGAAACTCTAATGGTTCCAAAAACGACTAAACTCTTTCTTTCATTCCAAAATCTACCATGTATAGGTAAATTTAAGACCAGCGTAGTTTGAAACTATCCGATTTCTATTTTTATCTAAATTGCTTCCACTTAAATTGATGTAAGTAAATTCTCAGAAATATTTTCGACCGCATTACGGCTGGCGGCCCTTCTCTTCTTTGTGTAGATTATTATTGCCTAGTCGATTACCTTGATGTTTATAAGCAGTAGATGTCATTTCTATTTTACTGATTTATTGTACTAATAGTCTCATGATTAACATGTAAGATCTTTGAATTGGCCAAAACGTGTACAAATCTTCTTTGATTAAACTTGAAATTGGAAACACTCGAAATTAATAGGAAAGCATTCAAGAAGCAAAAACAAAAAAATATGCATACGTTAAATTCAAGTTCAGTTGATTCTTCAGCATTGTTACGTAATTTGTAGAAAGTGTGATGATGTTCGGGGTTTCTTCTGAGTCATATATGCGTAACAAACCTTGTAGGCGTTGTGATGTAAACTGCTATACATTCTCCTTCTTCCAATATTCTATCAATAATTTCTCTACACTTTTTTCCGTTTATTTTTTCTCGTTCCAATTTTTGACATTTGAGACACCCATGTGTTGCACTCATCCATTTATTTTTTAGTCTACTTACCTTTTACTTATCTGGTTTTTGTGTTGGATTACCTTCTCTCTCTTCTTAATCGATTATATCTCTTTATTTTAAAATTTTCCTTCAATTTTTATCGTCCGATATTTATTTTTTCATTCTCCATTACTGTTGCCTACGAGACGAGACGAGACTGAAAAATCTCGTCTTGTCTTTCAAAAAAGTGGAAAGTGTCGTCTCGAGTATTATCTCTAGTCTTGTTTCGAGTCTCGTCTCGAATCTCGTCTCACAATAAAAGTCTCGTCTCGCAATAAAAGTCTCGTCTTGCCTGATGTCTCGCGCGATTGTCTCGCAAAGATCTCGCAAAAGTCTCGCAACTTTTCCATGTTTTCTATCTGAATTAAATACACAAATAAAATTAATTCAAATTTTCATTTTATTGAACACAAGCATAATAATCTAACAAGATAAATATTAAAAAAACGAAAATCCATCAGGGATACAAGAAATACAAATAGTAAAATCAGTTCTAATTTTGATTTTAATTAACAACACAATAATGTAACAAGATAAATAGAAAATAAAACGAAAATTAATCATAGATACATGAAATACAAAAAATAATTACATCATTTCTAATTTTCATTCAAACGAACAAAAACAAAATACCTAGAAATACAAAGAAACTGATATAACAGATTATATCTCCCTAATATCTCAGTAATTAATAATACGATTCTTTTCTCAAACTAATAATTATTGTATATTGTGAAATGGAAAAATGAATAAATTGACATCATACACAAATTTTTGTTCTTCCCAACATATATAACTGAGGTATTTGGGTGGATTCATAAAAAGTCAAGTCAAGATTCATATTGAACAATATTTTTATTTTTAACCTAGTTATTTAAAATAAAAGGCTTCTTATGGCCCGGGACAACATCCTTTCTACCGGTGCAGATGTGGCTTGAATGCTGAGAAAATCCCTCGCCATCTAACTCGATACCGGAAACTGAGAGTCATGGCCCTTCCACCTTTCTACATAAAATTAGTTACTTCATGCACTGTTTCTCGTCTTTGGCTGTGTATAATAACATCTTATTTTCCAACTTTTTTTGCCATATTTTATTAAAAACAATACAAATATTTTGAATCACTTCCTTGCAACAAACTATTGCACAAAGAAGGAACCGAACGCAACAAAAGGCCAACTTTTTCTAAGCTGAACCTTCTGTGAATCGGTAATTCTCATTATTTGAGGAACATCAGAAATTTACTATAATTTTAGTACGTAAGTAATACTTTGCAATATAGAAAAATGATTTACTATAATGGATGTATGGTAATTCAGCCGCTTCCGTTCAAATTCTAATTTGAACCATATATAAGTCATGCATTGCTGCCATGTTATTTAAAGAAATCATGTCTATACAACAAGAATAAGGAACGCTCATAAACATGCCACTGAAGCACAAATGCGATCGGCATAATAGATGAGACTATTATTGCGATCTTCGTCTAGTATGACGCTTCTGTGCTTTTCTTTGTCGACTCGAAGTCTAGCATTTACTATAAACACATGCTGCTCACTATTATGCGGCTTTAAAAAATATGTTTCAATAACATTCGTGATAATTAGAATAATTGACTAATATTTGGCATTTTTATCTGCGATACTTCGAGACTTTTGCGAGGCTCTCGTGCTAGATTTGAGACAACACTTTTCGAAAGTCTCGTCTTATCTCGCAAGGTAAATTTAAAGTATCGTTTCGAGTCTCGTCACTAATCTGCATCTTGTACACATACACTACGTTTTTTCTTCTGATCAAATTTGAATGTCTTTGCTTTAATTAATTAATGAGATTTGTCTAATTTTTTTCTTTCACACCACCTCTCTCTCACATTTCTATTTCCATATTTTATTCTTTTCTTTATAATTTTCCTACGGCAACACAATTGGCTGCTGAATCAAGTCTTTCATTTGCTGTTCTCTAACCTTGTTTCGTACCAGTTATTTGCTCTCCGTACTATACAGTATGTCGCTAATGTAAGTTATTTGCTCTCCGTACTATACAGTATGTCGCTAATGTATAGAATAAATTCATTATTTTCAAAATAAACGACTTTTGAAAAAAAATCCAAAAACAGGTCAATTTTAGTTCTTGAATCGTCATCACATGATGTAGATGTAACGAACATTGCGTTACCAGTATTAACGTGATGATGTGATCGGCAATTTTTTTAAATGCAACCATGTGTCTCAAGACACCTCATTGGAAAGGTCTTCTAATCGTCTTCACAACGATGTAATTATTTGAATATTTTTTTCTACAGGGTCGACCAAAACTGTTTATTTACTAAAATACAGAGAACTGTTTAATAAAAAACAATTAAATTATATTAAATATTCAAACTTATTACCTTCAGCAATACTATAATGAGACAGCCAAGCAATAAATTCGTCTCTAACGTTTAGGCGTTATTTGTGCAATCTTCGTTCTGATACGATCCTTCAAATCTTCTATATCATTTGGGCGACTTTGATAAACTTTGCTTTTCAAGTATCCCCTTTAAAAAAGTCTACAGATGTCAAATATGGCGACATTGGTGGCCATTCGATCGTTCCTCTTCTTCTTATCCACCTATCTGGAAAAACAGCATTTTAGTAGGTTCGTACATCAAAGACATAATGCGGGGTGCCCCATCCTGCTGAAGTTACAAATCACATCTATTTGGAAATTGTTGATTCAATTGTGACGAAGATGTCGAGGACCGGTCAAGCTTCCTTCAAAAAAATATGGCCCTATTATTTGATTGTTTATAATGCCGGCCCAATCATTTACCTTTTCAGTATATTGTGTCCTATACTCCTGCACCCAATGGGGATTTTCACTTGCCCAGTATCGATACGTCTGACGGTTTACATGGCCGTTGAGCATAAAAGTTGCTTCATCTGAATAAAGTATATTTTGTATGAAATTACATAGTTTCATAATTGTTTAACAGAATTCGATTCTTCTATCAAAATCATCTTCTAACAGCTCTTGGACCAAATGTTCCTTATACGCATGCCACTTCTCATTTTTCAGCACTGTAGCAACAGTATAATGGTGTAAATTATTATCCAGCGCAACTTGTCTCGAGCTGGTGTGGGGATTTTCTTGAAACTTAAGGAAAACGTCAACTTTTTTGTCTTCGGAAACTGACTTTCTACCACTTTTGGGGAGATCTTTTTCTCGAAACTTTTTCTCGATTTTACTAATTGTTGATTGAGAAATGGGTTCACGGTTGGAGTATTTAGCATTAAATAAATTGCCAACTTCTTTCTCTGTCCTTACTCTATCTCCATAGACAATCATCCTTAATATTTCGATTCGTTCAGTTTCAGAAGTTTCATTACTAAATTATGCTAATTTAAAGATTTTAACTATTGAACACTTGAATGATACACGCCAATTAGTGTTAAATTAGAATTTAATACTATTATCAGTAGCATACAAAAACAGAAATATTTTTTGGATACACTATGATGTTTTATTTCCAGTGGTGGTCCTTACAATAACTTACTTAATTGAATCAGAATTTATGATTAAAATTTTACCAAATAAACAGTTTTGGTCGATCCTGTAGAAATAAATATTCAAATAATTACATAGTTGTAAAGACGATTAGAAGACCTTTCCAATGAGGTGTCTTGAGACACATGATTGCATTTAAAAAAATTGCCGATTACGTCACCACGTTAATACTGTTAACGCAATGTTCGTTACAACTACATCATGTGATGACGACTCAAAAATTAAAATTGACCTGTTTTTGGATTCTTTTCAAAAGTCGTTTATTTTGGAAATAATGAATGTATTCCATACATTAGCGACATACTGTATGTTATTTCTCATTATTCGTTGACTTTGTTTGATTAACAAAATGCTTTTTTTTCGTAATGTCGGAGTATTCGTTTGAAGTGTGGAAATTAGTTGACAGTTTTGTTGTGATTTCTTCAGTAACTGAAATAGGTCTTCATGATGGTTCAGAATTTAAAGCGCAGTAAAGAGATTTTTTCAATAATGTTGGTAACTCTGGGAACCAGGCATTCTTCAAAATATGGTGTTTATTTTATTCTACAAAACTGTTTCGGCCTTTTAGAATAATTTATGGGCAGCAATAAAGTAGCTAAAATAAGAGAATAATATTAATATAGATGATAAAACAACAGATAAGTCAATTTGTCGAATGTACAATAACATTCCATCGTGTATCATATAGGCTAGTATTTAATCTAGTATTACGTGGATAATTTCTGATTTTAACATTATGATAAAGTTATTTGACCAAGGTATTAGCAATTGTTATAGCATAATTACAATTGCCAACGATTCTGTTAGTGGTTGTTTGAATATAAATTTAAAAAAAAACATGTATGTCAAAGTGTGTTACATTACATTGTAAATATCAGTATATAGTACAAATCATTCAACAGAAAAAAACAAGTAGACACAAATTTATGTGTAACTGGTTTTTAACCGTGTCACATTATTTTCAATTGAAACACGTTGATATTCTTTCAATAAAAAACTTCAAATTAGTACTTGAATTGTTCGCTAACTTTTGGTGTGTCTCTTCTCGCTGAGATGAACATCGGCAACTCTGTTCGGATGAGAAAATTTTTATTTTGCGAATTGAGAGTAAGGAAGATCATGATGTGGACTTTAAACCTTTGATTGACCAATTTTAAGATCAACTTAGAGGATCTGAAGAACAGGATTATGGGGGCAAAAGATAATGTGTGAAAGTAGCTAAGAGAAACTGGAGAGATATAGATGTTCATAAAATATAGATATAAATTTTTGATTTAAAGTATTATTGCTAAAGAATAGACACGACTATTAACAGAGTTGTCGATCAAACTTCTCATAAATAAAAAGTCTTTTAGAGGCTAGATATTAAGATAGTTATGAAATACGTATTATTTAAGGTTGTGACTAAAATTTTGCGCTTGACATTCTATTCCATGTAGATGAATCATCAGTCATATCCTTTGATTAGGTAATTCTGGAGATCAATGGAATAGTTAATTGAGCAATTGCGCTCTCATAAGGATTTCTTGTGCAAAAAAAGTCACTTTCATTATTCAATGTATAAAAAATTTATCTCGACAATATTAATTCATACTGTGAAGTTTTCAGTTGTATGTTAAAAATATTGTATATCGTGGGCCTTACTATACACTGAAAATTAAAACGTGCTGTCCAAATTTTATTATTACTATTTCAGTTGACCTTGATATTATACAGAGTGATGTTTTCCATTTTTCCAGTTGTATTTAAAATTATATTATTCGTATTTTTCTCACCACACTGTATAATACGTTTCAGTAGAACGGTATTAACTAGAATTACGCCGTTCTCATTCTTGTTTCTTACTTAACAAATAACGCATAATGCGCTATTCTCTGTTATAGGTACTTTATGTTTGTTTACTGAATGTATACAAGCTGTATATATTGATATTATGATATACATAAATATATACTCTAATTTAAATACTTGGTAGCAACTGTGGTTTGGTGTCGCCACTTTTATGTATTAGGCACCTATATGTCCCTGTGTTTTGCAATTCCCAGTCCATCCTTGTCTAGATCGTATCTAACAACAAATGCACGGTTAAAATTGTAGAATACAATAGCCTTGTAGTCGATTGGTTGGCTATAAAAAGTAAGTGTCAAAATATCTAACAGGGTAATTTAGTTTAGTATGATTGAATTGGTTCCTATCATTGCTTTTAGAAGACTTATGATAAGACGATAGCACTAGGTGATAATGAAAACATGAAGATAATTAAGAATATCATTTTTTAACCATAGGATTATGTTTCGCCTATTTAGTTGGCATTTTATATAATCAATCAGACATTTTGAAAATATATACCGAAAGCATTAGAAACGAAGTCAAACTTTTCATACGAATTACTTTATTTCTAGTTTGAAAATGTATACTTGAAGTATGTACGAAGGATTTTGATTTTTATCCAGTTTGTTTGAGATGTAGCGATATTTTTATAAATTGTGTCAACACCGTTGGAAGTCTAGGCTAAGCATATTTGAATATTGTAGAAAAATAATATTTACTGTAATCAGATGGATTCAATGAATTCACATATCAGAACGATTCCATCAATGTTCTTTCTGTTCCCTTTGTTGCCCACTCATCGTGCCGATGGATATTTCATATTATTTTATTCATTTTTATCTACTTATAGTCTGGTTCACAAGTCCCATTTTCCTCAGAACCTAAACCGGACCACCGAAAATTATGATTTTGGTCTCATTCAATTCGGATCGGCATCTAGAATATTCTATCAAAGTGGCAAGGGGGGCTGAAAAAAAAATGCAAAAGTTATAAACCATAAAAATAAAATAAAAAATAAGGGTTTGGTTTTTTTGAAATATTTCAAAAACTATTTGAGATAATTGAAATTTGAAAAAAGATACTTAAAGAGCAGGAATCATCATAAAAAAGTCCTACCTCCCGGAACTGTACCGACAATCTTCATAATTTTAATTTAGCGGCGAAAATAACGGTAAAAACGCGTGGTTCGGCTGCTGCGCGCATCGCCCCAATCTGACACATGAACTAAAAAAATTATTTTAACTGAATGAATATTTAAATTAAGGAACAAAAAAATTTGGGTACTAGGTAGACTTATGAATAAACAATAATCCGTAAAAAAAATTTTTTATCACAATTTTTTTATTAATTATGCTTTTGTTAATTAGTTAATCTTCACCATTTTATTGTTAACATAAAAACGCTGATTATTTCAAAACAAGAAATCTAGAATTTTTTTTTGATGTTTTGGAGATAATCTTAAAAGGGTTTAGAAGAGATCCCCGTTGGAAAAATTCAAAAATTTTGGTTTTTCACCCTTCTATTAACATTGAAAGGCATTAAAAAATTACTTATATAAATAAAGCCAGCAGGAAATTTTTTCCCAATTATTGTTAATATTTTGTTTTCTTATTGATGAAAGCCATATAACAATATTTTTTTTATTTTTAATCAACATTATTTAAATTATTGTTATAAACAAGTGCATTGTTTATAAGATTTTTGAAGACTTTGTTTTTGGAATTTCATCCTTGATGAAATTAATGATCGTTTTTCAAAAAAAATTTTTTATTAACAAAATACGCACTTGTAAACTAACAATTTTTTTTGTTACTAAATATTATTATTAAGGAACCATTTTTTTTTAAAATCATTATTTATTATGTTCTTTCGTATTATAAAAAAAATAATGTTTTTATTAATTTTCCATTTGTTTATTAAACAAATAATTTGTTATAAACAAATGCATTTTTACGAAATATTTTTTTAAATACTAAAAAATATTACAAAAACCGCCATATATAATTTTTTATATGAAATTTTTTTTTATATTTTCTATATAATTTTTAAATATATTGTACTTCAGGACCTGTAGTTTTCTTTTTACTTATTGTTATTTAAATAACTTATGAACTATTGAAGATACGACAAAAATACTTCGTTCGCTATTAATTATTTAATAAATTTAGCTCTGGAACGAACCTCTAACTCAATTTTTATTAACTTTTTTTATTGTTATTTATTAAATTCACCCGGATTCTACTTTTTTTTTCTTTTCAATTCCAAAATCTTATAAACTGATGAAAATATGATAAGAACATTGCAAAACGTTTTTGTTCTTCGTATATAGAAGAACAAATTGAGCTTTGAAACCAAGCTTTAACTTTATCATTAAAAAAATTATGAATATTTATATTTAAAATTTTTTTTCTTTATGTTACTTTCTTATTCTATGCCTAATTACCTTCTATTCAAGAAATGTTCTGATCATATTTTCATTAGTTTATAAGATATTTGAATTGAAAAGTAAAAAAAAGTAAAATTCGGGTGAATTTAATAAATAACAATAAAAAAAGTTGATAAACAATTGAGTTAGAGGTTCGTTCCACAGCTCAATTTGTTTAAAAATCAATAACGAACAAAAAAGTCTTGAAGTGTTTTTGTCGTATCTTTAATAGTTCATAAGTTATTTTAATAACAATAAGTAAAAACAAAAAGAAAACTACAAGTCCAAAAGTACAATATATTTAAAATTTTTATTATAAATAAAAAAAAAATTTCATATAAAAAATTATATATGGTTGTTTTCATAATATTTTTTAGTATTTAAAAAAATATTTCGTATAAATGCATTTGTTTATAACAAATTATGTTTAATGAACAAATGAAAAATTAATAAAAAAATTTTTATAATACGAGAGAACATAATAAATAATGATTTAAGAAATGGTTCCTATTTCTATTAATATTTAGTAACAAAAAAAATTGTTAATAAAAAAATTTCGTAAGGAACGATTTTTTTTAAATCATTATTTTCATCAAGGATGAAATTCCAAAAAAAAGTTTTCAAAAATCTTATAAACAATGCATTTGTTTATAACAATATCTTAAATAATGTTATTTAAAAATAAAAAAAAATATTGTTATATGGCTTTCATCAATAAAAAAAGAAAATATTAACAATAATTGGAAAAAAATGTCCTGATGGCTTTATTTATATAATTAATTTTTTAATGCCTTTCATTGTAAATAAAAAAGTGAAAAAACCCAATTTTTGAATGTTTCCAACGGGGATCTCTTCTAAACCGTTTTAAGATTAGCTCCAAAAAATCAAAAAAAATTCTAGATTTCTTGTTTTGAAATAATCAACGTTTTAATGTTGACAATAAAATGGTGAAAATCAACTAATTAACAAAAGCATAATTAATGAGAAAATTGTGATAAAATTTTTTTACGGATTATTGTTCATTCATACTTAGTACCCAAATTTTTCTATTCCTTAATATTAATATTTAATCAGTTAAAATAATTTTTTTAGTTCTTGTGTCTGATTGGGGCGATGCGCGCGGCAGCCGCACCACGCGTTTTTACCGTTATTTTCGCCGCTAAATCAAAATTATGAGCATTGTCGGTACAGTTCCGGTAGGTAGAACTTTTTTCAGGATTATCTCCAATAGTTTTTGAAATAATTCAAAAAAATCAAACCCTTATTTTTTATTTTACTTTATTGTTTATGCTTTTGCATTTTTTTTCAGCTTCTCTTACAACTTTGATAGAATGTTCTAGATGCCATTCCGAATCGAATGAGGCCAAAATCATAATTTTCAGTGGTCCGGTTAAGGTTCTGAGGAAAATGGGACTTGTGAACCAGACTATTAATCTGCTCCTGTTCGTTTATCATTTATAGTCTTCTTGTATTATACAATAAAAAAAATTTGTTTTCCTGCCGATTCAAGTTATTTTTAAATTTCCCTCGTTACCCATCAACTTTTGCACAAATAGGTTGTTCACGCCAAATTTCGCTTCCACCTATTTCAATGTAGTTTCGTTAAGTTGAAATACGATATCCTTTAAAAGCCTATACCTTCCTTTTTCTTTATGAATATGTGTTCTTCTAATTTTCAGGTTCTATTTATCTACTTATAGTTCTTCTATATATTTTTACTGAAAATTGTAATCTTTCATGTATACATCTATTGTAATCCCGAAAACTTTTCTTAAGGTGGAAATTTTAAAAATGAGAGATCGTTTTGTATTGTATTCTATCATAAGTTGAGAAAACAAATTATTTTCCTAAAAAAACATTATTAATTATCGAGAATGAATGATGGTAAAACTATATAGATTTTCGATCAAAAAATCAAACTTGTAAATTCTTAAATTAATGTAGTCACTATATTCAAGTCCATAGAGGTGAAGATGTTTTAAATAAATATTCACAGTATGTTGTATAAAGTAATAAACAGAAGAATAGGAATATAGTATTTTTCAGGTCTGGTATTATGTTTCACCTTGCTTTGATTGAAGCATTATCTAATAAGTTGAAATAGTTTGCAGTTTTTTTGTGACTCTTAGATAACTACGATTATCGTAATTTTTCCGTTGGTCTATCTCACAGGGATACTATGCCAGGAGCACTACAGTTTACCATGGCTGTGTCGTGACGTAGATTAGATATTGGTTGGAATTGCTCGGAAATCATCTAACAAAAGAAAATATGGAGGTCCGCCAGCTGAAAAAGTTGTGCTATTTGCAGGATAAAACATAAACTGCAAAAAAACGAAAAATCGCTCATTTTTTTCCAATATTTCTTGATATAACTCTTCAAATATGCAAGATAGAGAAAAAAACTATACTCACGAATTCGTTCTTTATGAAATTCTCTACAAGATAGATAGGTTCAAAATCAATATATTCAATTTTTTCGTTGAGAAATGGCGATAAATGCAAAAAAAGTAGCTAAAAAACAAGGTTATTTTAAAGCATTTGTTTCGCAGATAAGAAATCATCCAATCACGCTATAAATTGGGATTTAAGAGCGTTATTATAATATAAAACAATATGCCAAAGGCCAAATAAATTGACCTGATAGTTTTTACATGAATTAATTGTTAATTAATTTCCGCGAAAAAATTAACGTCATTTTTGCGTTCATGCCAGGCTTACATTTTTGAGTTGTAATAGGCGCCGATTGTTTTACAACTACTTAGACCTCTAAACTATAATACACGATAGTTATAATGAACAATTTTTAAGTTTTATAATGAATAATTTTTAAGTTTTTATTATTTTTTTACGCGATTTTGAAAAGTTGAAATCGACGCTTCAAATCGAGCGCGGCGCAAAAAGTTGCTGTATCTCGGCTTCTGTTGGGCCGATTTTGATGATTTTCTTTAAATGGATGTAGCAAAATGAGAGTAACTCATTTTTCAGAATGGCGTCTACCAATTATGACAATTTAAGCATCTACAGTAACTACTTATAATTTAGCATTTTTTTATGTTGATAATAATCAATGATTATAATTATGTTCATGCTAGGATTGTGTTGTTCATTGCAAATTCGTATAGATAAAATAAAATAAAATAATATATTCATGTAAAAAAGTAGAATACAATAATGTTTTACCAAAAAAGCGAAATATCATTATTTATTGTATGTAGATCTTATAATGAAATAAAATATACCATTATTATACATAAAAATTAATTGTACTACCTTTAATTTTGATTACTAATTATTTTAACTATAGGAATTTGCAATTAGCAACACAATCCTAGCACGGACATAATTATATATGTTTATTATCAACATAAAAAAATGCCAAATTATAAGTAGTTACTGTAAATGCTTAAATTGTCATAATTGGTAGACGCCATTCTGAAAAATGAGTTTCTTTCATTTTGCTACATCGATGTGAAAAAAATTATACAAATCGGCCCAATATAAGCCGACATACAGCAACTTTTTGTGCCTCGCTCGATTTGAAGCGTCGATTTCAAGTTTCGCACTCTATCCCCACTCCCCTCAAATTTGACGCGCCGAACGCTACCGCTACAACTTTCTTTGATTTTTCCTACTTCATGCACAAGGGCGATGTTATATCTCAAAGCACATACAAAAACTTCTCGGAAAAATCTATCTACTGGATTTTTTTTTATTGTTACAACATTAATAGTTATACCGAAAACACTCTCGATCTTTGAAGTTTATTATCTCAGCACCTATTCGACCAAATTAGATGCATTTTTTTTAGAAGGAGCGTCTTTCCGAGAACTTTTTTTAAGTACTTTGAGTATTTTTCTTCGGTATCCAAATTCGCTTCAAAAATTAATTATTTATAACACGAAATTTTTCAGCTTTTCAAAATCGCGTGAAAAATGATCAAAGAGGTCTAAGAAGTTGTAAAATAATCGGCGCCTCTTACAACTTAAAAATTTAAGCCTGGCATGAACGCAAAAATGACGTAAATTTTTTCGCGGAAATTAATTAACAATTAATTCATGTAAAAACTATCAGGCCAATTTAATCGGCCTTTGGCATATTGTTTTATACTATAATAAGGTTCTTAAATCCCAATTTATAGCGTGATTGGATGATTTCTTATCTGCGAAACAAATGCTTTAAAATAACCTCGTTTTTAGCTAATTTTTTTGCATTTATCGCCATTTCTCAACGGAAAAATTTGAATATATTTATATTAATCCAATTCTATCTTATAGAGAATTTCATGAAGAACAAATTCGTAAGTATACTTTTCTTCTCTATCTTGCATATTTAAAGAGTTATATTAAAAAATATCGGAGAAATTTAGCGATTTTTGCGTTTTTTTGCAGTTTATGATTTTCCCTGCAAATAGCACAACTTTTGCAGCTGGCGGACCTTCATATTTCCTTTTCTTAGATGATTTCCGAGCAATTCCAACCAATATCTAATCCACGACACAGTCATATTTCAAAGGTTTGGGGTCTAATTCTCCTGGACTATACAACAATCGGTAGAGTCGGAGTAATTAATATGCGAGAATTGGAATGGAATTAGTCACCCTCCACGTATTTGATAGCGGAAATGGAACATTGGAAAAGAAAACATAAAACCGACAATATTAACAAAAATAGAAGACATAGGTACACCTAGTATTGTTAGAATATATCGTCCCGACAAAGTCCATATATCGAATGTGATAATCGTCACTTTTCAGGAGAGCAAAAAACTCCTTAATTTTTTATTTTTAAAATCGGCGCCTTTGCCAACTGTACTTTTGTATTATTACTCCTATGCAGTTTTTAATCGTTTTTATCAAGATTTATCTTTGTTTTTTGTATTACATACCAAAAAATCATATTCGTTACTTTGGATCATATCACATATTTTTAATAATATGTGATTTTTCCAGACTTTGCATTTCATGGCATATTCAATTGTTGTTTTTGTAGTAACATACACATTTTCATCTCAAAATTTATTACTTAAAACACATTACAATAAGAATAAGTACGGACGTTCTGTCTTAATGTTAGTTGAGATAAAAAAAGAACAACATACTAAAATTACACAAGTGAATATCAACAAACATGTTCCTGAAAATGGAAAATTTGAATCTCGTCTCGATCTTCTTCGCTAGCATCTGGCTCAGGAAGGGCGTCCCGTATTTCACTTGAAGTTGGTTGTGATTAGTTATATTGGTGGTAAGGTCTTGGGATCAAATTTTGAGAGCACAACGTTAAAAGGTCCTTTTTATTTGCATCCGTTAAAGGGAGTCGCTCTTTGTAAGGAGTAGAAAGAACTGTTTATTGATTTCCCTTCTTTTTTATTGTAGGTGCAACTCGTAAAAGTTACCGTTATAGCTCATTTTAATAAGTATATGTTTATTTCCATTCCTCCGGTATTGAAACCATACACTATTACTGTAGTTGAAATGAGCTTCGATGATCTCTTGCCTTTCATTTTATTCTTTTTCCTTGATTCTCTGCTTTGGCTTTGGTTTTTTCATTTCAAATTTTACCCCTTCTTATGAAAATCCAAGAAATCATCACGGAGTAGTAGAGTTACCTCAAATGCACTGCGGTTAGTTCGTGACAATCTTATGATTTACACCCAGCGCAATTTTTCGATTTTATTTCCATTTTTGAATGCACGGAGTCGCACTCCATGTGAGTGTGTCCCGGCTCAAAATACACATGATCAATAGTTTTTAGAATTTGGTAAGCGTTTAAAACATGTTGACAATTTGCTGAAAACTTACAAGTTTTTCTGCTGTCTTCCGCAGCTATCCGGCATCATCTTCACATCATGTTCACATAATTTTTTTATAAACACAAGTGGAAATTCCGGTACCCCCCGTTTTCCCTCGGTTTCATCCGATATATAGTTAAATTATCAATAGCAAGTTTCCTAACGTGAAATAATGATCCTGCAGCTCTTTTAGGAGTTGACAAAACTGAGTACAACTCAAAGTTAAATGTCAATATATTTTTATCTTGTTGAGCTGGCTGTTTACCTTCATTCCGTTTTGCTCCAGCTGCTTCTTTTCTTCCCTGGTGATTCGTGTATGCTTCAGAGCTTACAATTTTTCATGCCTCTGAATATTCGGAGATAGCGGAGATCTTTTTTGGGTTTATGATTTGAAAACTTTTTGGTAGGTTCCATTTTTGCATTTTTATGGCATTCTTTTTTATACAAGTCATACATAGTTTTTTATTTTTACATTGGAATCCAAATATCTGTAATCGGATTTTTTCCACCAAAAATGAGAATCTAGAGCTGGAAATTAATGTATGTGTTTTTTATGGCCTCTTCATCATTTTCCATTAGTTTGTCTCCAGTCCCTGTTTTTTATTCTGGATCTTTTTCTGTCCCCCTATCAGGGTCAACTGCTCATGTTGACGAAAATGTCTTAAACTCCCCTAGTGTCAAACCTTCACTCATGCCAAGAGGATCGAAAAAAAACTGTCTGCATACTACATGTTTTTGATTATTGCTGATCAGGGTATATTATTTTATCACAACCTTCCTTTATATCCCTTAGACGACCCATCTTTTAGGTTCTTCTATTGAAATATGCCTTATGAAAAACTCTCGCTGTTCATGAAGTGAAGTCAGTGGAACATCATCAAATATGATTTTCCTTTCATTTTCTGTGATTTTTAAGAAACACTTTATGTACAGATTTTTTCACAGTAGATAGTTGGACATTGTAGGGACGATATACATACACAGATCTAGACATTAGAAGAGGACGATCTAAAGAAACCTGTCAAGATGAAATAAAATAGGCAGTACATGAAAAATTATTCAATGGAAAGAACTCAAAATACAAAATGGAAGGACATGGGAGTAACAATTGATTGACTCAATTTCATAATCTTACATGTAAGGGTCGAAAGACTTTGGAATAAGTAAAGTGAGTAGGAAAAAAAATGTAAACAATAATATTTGAACTTGTTAGCATACATCTTCAACATTCGGTGTAGTATATAGAATGTTACTTGAACACACAATTATTCATTTAGTTTCTCAATTAAGCAGAAAAAGTGGGAATTATAAACATAATTTGCCTCGCAATTGTTTTGGAATAACTATTTTGTTTGGCAACCAATTTTTTTCTAAATGTTTATGTAGCAAAAGTTAGACTTTCTAAGCTTTTTTTTATTTAGTGAACAAGGTAAAAATTGATTTGGGGCAAGAACTGATGTCAATATATAAAAAGCAAATAAAAAAGTAGATCATGTGTAATTGTTATAAGGTGCGGTCTAGACGATAAATGTTACGTGAAATCATTGTATCAGCCTTATGGGCTTTTTGCAATATAAAAAAAGCAATAACCATACTCCTTCAGTGGACGCTTTCGACTTTTATGTATTAAGCATTATAATATTAAACAATTATTGTAAGTACGTATTATATAAACAAGATTTTACACTAATGATAATAATGAAGGCGAATGGCAGAAAAATAATGTCATATGTTAGGATGATTGTACAGATAGAAGTTTGTAAAAATATAAGAAAAATTGTTGTACCGTCAAGTCTATAATAACACAAATAATACAGATCCCATAAATATTGAATCATCTCGAAGATGATTGTGTTTATCATGTCAAAACGTGGACGATAACTATAGTAGGTCATTATTGTCAAAACAAAATACAATACCTAGTTATTGAGGCTATCATATATTGTCGACGGTACAGTTACAACTATATATTGGTTAATATAGCACTTTAAAGTTTTAAATAAGTCACGTAAAATTTTATATGTACTACGAGTCGTCCAGTGCCATTGCTAAGAAAAATCTTTGGCAAGTAAACTGATACTAGCCACATTTTTGACCATAAAAGTGCACTTTTACGTCTCTGGTAATATAAGTTTTTACTTTGCGATTCGTGTATTTTATATCAATTGACAGAATCATTAATATTTTTAGATTGATATTTATTTGAAATATTCACTATCATATATAGTGAAATATCTATAGATAAATGGAATTAGTAGAAAAAGTTTGAAAAATTCAAGAGTTAATTTATAATTATTGTATCCTGTACATAACGTTAATATGTGAAAAATGTCAGGGGATACATATTTTATGATCCTTGAATCTATTGACGTGATTTTATATTTCTGAATATAGCGTTCACAGGAAATCTCCAATGTTTTCTAGGATTATTTTCATGCATTACATTGGAAATATTTGATAAGACAATACATATTTGGGAAAATCTTCACAATTTATAAACTGTTTTATAATTTTTTTAGATTATTCATATGAACGAAATCTACCAAAAAAAACTATGAAATGGGCTTTTACTCTGTGCAGATTCGAAAAAAATGAAAGAAAACTATAAAATAAGAACATGAATAAATATGAAATGAATAAAAAAATAGTCTTAAAATATTTTGAAAAAATAACGAACTGAGATATTCCTGTTACCATAGAATTAGTTTCGATTATCTGACTTTTTATCAATTTTTGATACAATCAACAATGTGAAGTAGTTATCCCGTGAACCAAAATGTAGCATTAGGTACCGAATGTGGAATCTAATTATCTATGGGATCTGTATAACCTGCTGTTTGTTGATTTGTAGGCTATTTTTGTGTTCGGCAATTGTCCTGCCGGGCCTTCATGTATATCTTAATATGCGTTCTACAATGTAAATATAAATTAAAATACAATGATAAGACAAGGTTCACAACGTGCCGTGTGTATGTGGGATAAAATAATATAATATGGACATTGTTCAGAAAATGTGTTTCATTTATACCCCTCTAACTTTTTACACTGGGAACTGCAGTAATTCAATGGAAGAGAAATAATAAGTGTTAGAAGTCAGTTTATGATAATCTGTTGAACTCAAACAACTATATAGCGGTCCTCAACGAATTCAATATTTTATAGATATCTGATTAGTGAATGGCCCTCAAAATGGATGTTATGCATCTTTCAAAATTAGCAAGAAGTATTCCGGACCAACTAGTAAATGTATAAGCACCGACGTGTATTGAAATACAATTTATGACGAAACATTTGATTTGATCCAGCTTAGAAACAACAAATGGTTGATTGATTTCGAATATTCAATCTACATTAGGATTTGCGTTATTAGTTCAATCTTGAAATTCAGATATCAGGCTACCTAAATTTGTAGTTACTGGATTTCTAATTGATACTAACAGCTACAAATACGTATTCCATCTATATAATGGAGTGGTAAACAATACTTGGTACGGTCTTCACGTATGTCAACATGTACGCAGTGATCATGTTAGGTTAGAGGTGCTGAACGAGAAAACTTATACCTTGAACTGAGGAGATGCAGTGCTGCTAAAGCCGGTCTCTTAGTACAACTTGTTCCTGATTGTTGCGAAACGAAGGAGACGTCCCCTGTAATTATTCTCAATAAAAATTGTTCGCGAAAATTATCCACAAATCTATTATTTATAAATGTAGTTGATATATACTTGGAAAATGGTTTGCTGAAGGGCGTTTCACGGTAAGTACAAATTTTGTCATTCATTAAATACTAAATATGATCGCTATGTGAAATTATTATTTACGATTATTTTCAAGAAACACTTTTTATTTGATTACGCGTCATCATCTAAGTATTACCCTTACAGTACATATATGTCCATTGCATGTTCATTCGATGTACATACAGAATGTACAATGTACGTGCCTACAGGATGTACAATGAACGTACATACAGAATGTACAATTGACGTCCTCACAGGATATACAATGTACGTACAGGTAGTATGTTCATGAGAAACTTTCAATGGATATACACAGGGCCCCCGTAAGGGCTACTGGCGCTTGTGTGCAAAAAATGGATTTTGGCGCCTCTTACGGCATTTTGGATTATGATTTTCTATTTACTTTTTGATGGTAAGTAGGTAGGTAGGTGCTTGAAGCAAAGGGAAAAACTGAACTTCAGAAGTCATATTTATTTGTAGACTAAAATATCAAAATGAAACAAGCAGAATAAAATCATAACAAAATAAATTCTTGTTCACACCCATTTTAAAGAATTTACTTAACTAATGGGGTACAAACACGTTGTTTATAAATACTAGAAAATAATCCATAACTGAAAACTACATTTTTTTAGGAACAAATAACGGAAATATTGCCTAATGTCTACATATACATAAATGCTGCTTTCTACTCAAACTTAGATATTTTAAAAAACATGCAGATACTTCTGATAACAAATACCCAGGTAACTTCGTTATAAAATCAAAAATGATAGCTAAGTACAATAGGAAAATAAAAAATAGCTATTGTAGTAGCGATATTTTCCGAGACTTTGCTGTTGCAAATTCATTAATTACATCGCTAAAATTTATACTATCAAAAATTTCTTGTTGAAATGCTAATATTGCTAGCCCAGACAATCTTTCTTGGAGCGTTGTCGATATTAAATAATTCTTAATGATTTTTAACTTTGAAAAAAATCGCTCGCCAGAACCTACAGATACAGGCAATGTCAGAAGAATTCTTAGTGAAATGCTTACGTTTGGAAGGGTGGAGATTAAATGGTTTTCCAATATATTGAACTAGTGTTCTAATATATTAAAACAATTCACAAATGTGAACAAACATTAAAATGTTATATTAATACGTAGGGTGTACCAGTAGACACAACCAAATTAAAAACTAAGATTTAATATGAACTAATAGAATGAAATGAGCAAATATATTGTCAGATATTGAGAAAAACAGTTACCAAAAGGACTTAAAGGATAATGAATAAAAATTCTAATGATAACATTGTTTAAATAAGTATAAAATTTTACCTTAACAATTAATCCCAGGTCAAGTCAATGTCAACATGTTTCAAACTACTCTGAACACATCCATGTAAATATCTGGATAAATAAAATGTAATATCACTTGAAACCTGAAATCACATAAATTAATATTCAACTCAATAATTAGTTATCTATATTTACAGACGATGATAGTAAAGGTTTAAATTTGAAAAAGAATTGGAAAAACTTTATAATAGATGACATACGGAACAGAGCCAAGCTATCTGTCAAGGAAATATGATAATTCAAAAAGCTTTATAAACAGGAAGTAATAAAATTTTGTGATTCTCTTGCCAACTTAAATTTGTTGGATGTTAATTGAATATAGAACAATAAAGGCAAATTTGGAAACAACTAATAGTTTATATAAGATAAAATTAGTAAAAATTCAAGAATCTAAAACTAGACAGTTACATATATATTAATAATTATTTTAGGTTGTAGATTTTGTATAATCAAATGTAAATAAATAGACCTTAAAAAGGGAAATATAACAAAATTTGATACTGTAACACATGAGAAAGACATTTTATGGAATCCCTAAGACAGTATAAACATATATAAATAAGTGTTGTTATCCTCCAGGACTGTTAAAATAAATAATTTTACATTTTTAACTAAAAACATTCAAATCAACAATTATTGTGTTGAAAGCAGTGAAAAGCAGGCTTTGCATTTTATGAGGAAAAAGTTTGTTGATTTTGAAAATAAAAGACAATCGCACTTGGGTTGGAGAATAGTGAGCTTCAGTATAAATCTCCTCTATAAAATTTTTTGATGAAATAATATAAAAATAAATTTTAAAGCTAAAAAAGTTAAGAAATAGTAGTATCATTATTGATTAATTTCTGTGCATTTTTAGTAATAGATATAGATTGTACTTACTTGTTATAATTAATTCCTTCCATCATTGTTCACGCTGTACATAGATGATAATAATATAGCTTCCATTTCTTCCTTCTAGTGCATGTTTGACTATTTCTATCTATCACTATTCTAATTTCACTTCACTCGTATTTCTTTGATATATATATATATATATATATATATATATATATATATATGTAATTGTATAGTCAGTTTTAAATAATATATCGATGATTTCAATGAATATATGAACGTTAAAATCGCACAAACATTTAATACATTTAACATCGACTGTGAATTCCACATTTAGTGTCGCGTGGAAATTTATGAGAGCATATGTTTCTCCTATGCGCCGACGCAATCATTTACAAGCTCCATAATAGTCAGTGCGCATGACTGGGTAGAATGCAGGAGTGGTATCAGGAAATTTGATGTTAAAATAATTCGAAATTTGATCTTAACAATTTATTAAAATATTTTCATTAAAGTGTTGGTATTTTTTATTTTTATTCAATATCCATTATACATTCATTAAAATTTGCTTACTTCATTCATTCTATGTAATAATATTTTGAATCAATAAAATCAGAGGTGTATATTCAGGAAAGATTTAGTTTCTGAATAAAGTGAACCACGAAATTTTAAGAATTAAATATTCAAAATTAAATCACATTTATTTATGTGCGACCTGAACCCAAAGGGAGGAGTCTACATGCTACCGACTCTATGTTAAAAATTAAAATAACATTAAGATATAATAATTAGGAGCTAGCCGAAGGTAAGTCAAGTCTATATACAAAACATAAGACAACGACTTTTATAACTAAAATATATAAAATGCTAATACATAATTCTAATATATTATAAAATACTTAAGGGGTCAATATCATCAGGTAATGAAAAAAACTTTAACGCTTTATTTACATTAAACAAATCATTGGAGCCTATATCCTTATTATCCTGATCTGTCAGTCGGTCTTCAAGAACCGAACAACGATTTAAAAGATCGCTGACTTAATTTGAAATCCGAAAATAATATTATACTCATTCAATAAATAATATCGGTTTTTTTAGAGAGCTTAAAGTTTGATCTATAATTTTTAAGAAAAAACTAATTTTTAAGGCGGTTTTTCGATCATGAGGGGTCTCATCTCGGTGTTCATAGTCAAACAGTTTTGGTTCAAATTTCCTTTTGACCGTTGTAACGGTAGAAATTCTTCTTCAATTTCGAGAGAGAGTGCTACTTCTTTCGTTTGTACAAGAATTTTAGGAAATTATTGGTCAGATCTATATTGCTGGAAGTGATCAACTAAATTTTTTAGGTAGGTTTGGCATACTTTAATATTAATTGTAACACTTTGCATTTGTTTGCTGACAATATTTGTTTGAAATAAAACGGCATGCTTAATAATGATTCCACAAATAAATTGAAAATTTTGTACAGACGTTAAGAGGGAACTCGCTTTATGTCTTGCATCAATGTGAAAGGAATTAACTTCAGCTACTTCTAGACGACTTTCGCAAAACTTGATTAAATAAAGTTTAAGGAGCTTTATTGTGTCAATTCTGCTGGACCATCTTGTCTCAATTAGAGGCTTTAAACTTAGCCCGGGGACATTTTTTCTCATAACATCCCACCTTTTTGTGGATGACGAAAAAATATGATATACCTCTTGCCCAAGATTCCAACAGTTTATAGTAGCATCTGACACATTAGAAGCGTCATTTACTTTTAAGGTCAAAGTATGAGCCGCACAAGGTACAGGGTGTCCCAAATTAGTGTGTTTTGCAGGGTATCTCGTAAGCTAGAAGAGAGAAGAAAAGCAGTTAAGATGTTATGACTTCTTTTTTTGATAAAGTAACGATAGCCTAATTAAATCTTTAGTAACTCCCTGCAGTTGAAAGATACAGGGCGATTATTGAAAACTGTCGAAAACTACAAGGTACTATAACTTCTTAATTGAGAAAAATATAAAAAAAAACGTTAAAGTTCAGTGGCGCACATAATTTTCACTAAGGAAATATAATGCAAACTTATGTTGTTTCAAATGGGAAACCCTGTATGTTTTGACGTTTTTCGTTTCCTTTTTCAATTCTCCTTCCACCTGATATGACATATTATATATCAATTTTTAATGGTTGCAGCTACAGTGCAAATAAACTATTTATGGATGTTATTAGGTGAAACACATTTAAAATATTGAACACTCAGTAACGAAATTTAACATTTTATTATAAGGATACTGATGCGTGACTATTTTATTTATCAAAATTATAATTAATAAAGAATAAAACCAGAATAGAAACAATAAACTTATGAAACAACAATAAATATTGTAACAACTAATCTACCTATAACTAATTTTATTAGAATGTAAAAATTACAATAAATGTTCAGAATGTCCTTCGTTTTGTTGTAATAATATTTGACACCTTTTTCTTACTGATCTTATACAATTGAGAATGTGCACTGGCTTTATTTTTCTAAACGCGGCATGAATATTTTGTAATAAATCTCCCCTACTCTCGAAGTTAGTCTTGTAAATATTACTTTTTCAAAAGCCCCAAATAAAACAATCAGGAGGATTTATTTCCGGGGAACGAGGGTGCCACCTAACCGGTCCATAAGTACCAATCCACCGATTAGGAAATTTTTCGTTTAAATAATCTCCAATGAATAGAGCATTATGGACAGGTGCTCCATCTTGCTGGAACCAAAATGTGTCCCTATCAGCCAACACTTCTTCCTCCAAAAGTTGGTGTAAGTTTATTTCCAAGATATCTACATATCCAGCATCAAATATATGATAAACTAATTTATTATGTTTGACAAAACAACTAACGTTGAAGGCGAATCTGCCTTGTCTCCTAATCTCCTGAACTAAGTGTGGATTTGAGTCATTCCAATATGGTTCGTTATGTTTGCACTGCTTATGTGAGTTTCATCGCTAAATATTACCTTTGAATAAAAATTTGGCTGTTCATTACTTTTTCCTATGTACCACTGTGCAAATTGTGTTGTTCTCAAAAAATCATTTGGGTATAATTTTTGATGGACGGATGTCCGATAAGGCCTAAATTTATATTTCTTTAAAATCCTTCCTGCAGTAGTTTTTGGAGCGCCTATTTCATTTTCAATTTGACGCAGAGAAGATTCATGATGTGCTTGAATATATCCCAACGTACTCGTATTTACCTGTCTTTCTTCATGATTCTTTTCGTACTTACGCCGTGGTTTCACAAAACATCCATACTCGATTAAATTTGAATAGAGTTTTTTATAAATTCTCTTGTCAAGTTGCCTTCTCTCTGGATATCGTTGAAAATACAATTCAGACGCATCACTAACATTCTTTTGTCATTCAATATATGCCACATGCATATAATTTTTTCATAATTTTCAAAATTCATGTTGTTCACAAGACTGCACGTCGTGAAATTGATAATGACAGGTAACACAGTTTTTGTTTTATTTTCCATGGTAAGAGGGCCAAAGCCTACTTGATGAAATGAACATTCTTATAAGATATAACAATCATGTCAATTGAGGTAAAATATAACAACATATCGGGTTAAACATAATTAGAAATGAAAGTGAAATCGGTAAGAAAATACAGACGTCTTATTTCGTGATGTTATTTACCAAAAAATGGATTCAATAATTTCAAAATAATAATATAGGTACTTAAAATCAATAGTCAGCTATATTTACCTACTTTGTTTTCAGTTCACTGATTTCATTTTTACTAATGCTGAATTGGTTGAAGATTATTTAAACGAAAAACTTTTTAATCGATGAAAACGGAGGACATTTCGTTACTGAGTGTTCAATTTTTTAAGGATGTTTCACCTGATAACATCCATAAATAGTTTATTTGTACTGTAGCTCCAACCATTGAAAATGGATATACAGAGTGGCCCAAAAGTCTGGAAACAGCCAATTATCTCGTAAACTGCTAGTCCTAATTGTACAAAATTTGGGGTACACCTATTTTGCGATACGGAGATTCCAGATTTAATATTTGCAATGTTGCCAGATTTCCTGTTTCTCTTATATTATTAGTAACTTTGGTTTTTCAAATGCATCACCCTGTATATTCAGTCGTTTTTGGAACCTCCTATTCAATACGAGTTCAACCATATGTAACACTTATGATTTTCTGTAGTCTGGAAGGTCTTTAATACATAAAACAGTAAAAAATATGTAGATTTGAAGTAATTTAAATGTAGAATGCTGTGATTTTGACATTTTTCCACCATTTACATTATTAACTAAAACTGACAGTAGTTTGATGTGTTTTTAAAAGTTCTGCAAGGTAAATTGCTTCTCTAAAATGGCTCTTAACGAAAAAGAACGAATTACTATTCTAATGATGAGAGGGTACGGCTACAGAAAAAGATCTTATTGTGAAGTAGCCAACTAGTTCAACGATACTTTCCCAAACCGTTCTCCTATTCATAAGGCGACGGTACAAAAAAGTGTAAAGTGATTTGAGGAATCTGGAGGAGTAAAAGACAGATACCGATCAGGTAGACCGAAAACAGTTATGAATGACAACAAAACTTTAGATATAATGCAGAGTTTTGTTGAAGATCCACATACATCCTCACGCAGGGTTGCACAAGTACATGATGTAGGTCGTTCTTCAGTCTTACGTATACTACATAAGACTAAATTTAAACCATACAAAATTCAGTTATTGCAAGAATTAAGTGAAGATGACTTCGATCGTAGATTAGAGTTTACTGAGGTAATGATGGATAAAATTGAAAATGATGAAAATTTTGTTAACAGAATATGTTTCTCCGATGAAGCAACCTTTACACTTTGTGGCAGTGTAAATCGACACAATTTAAGGTACTGGAGTGACGTAAATCCCCATAGGATGCGTGAGAACCATACTCAAAGACCACAAAAATTAAATGTATGGTCAGGTATAGTAGGTACTCAGTTAATTGGGCCATTTTTTATCGAAGGAAATTTAACGTCAGATAAATATGAACTTCTACTTGGAAATGAAATTGTACCTACACTGAGAAACTTGTTTGGAGCCAATTTTAATAATATATGGTTTCAGCAAGATGGAGCTCCAGCTCATTTTGGTGTAAATGTCCGGCGTGATTTAGGTGGGATATTTCCCGGACGATGGATTGGTAGACGAGGTAGAATTGAATAGCCTCCACGTTCACCTGATTTCAATCCTAAAGATTATTTTTATTGAGGATACTTGAAAAATTCAGTTTACAAAACTAAACCAGCAAGTCTTGCAGATCTAAGGCAACGAATTATCGATGAATCTCGATTAATTTCTAGACAATCATGGAGAAATGTGGTAGATGCATTCTACCATCGATTAGGGTACTGTCAACTCACAAATGGAGCACATTTTGAACACTTGATAAAGTAACCATTGAGTTAAAAATGTTGCAATATTTCAATTGTTACGGTTTAATGTAGTTGAAAAATAGTTTGTATCAAAACATTTAATGAGACAATTAGGCGTTGCCAGACTTGTGTTTTATTTATTTAAGACCTTCCAGACTACATAAAATCATAAGTGTTACATATGATTGAACTCGTATTGAATAGGAGATTCCAAAAATGATTGAATATACAGGGTGATGCATTTGAAAAACCAAAGTTACTAATAATATAAGAGAAACGGGAAATCTGGCAACATTGCAAATATTAAATCTGGAATCTCCGTATCGCAAAATAGGTGTACCCCAAATTTTGTACAATTAGGACTAGCAGTTTACGAGATAATTGGCCGTTTCCAGACTTTTGGGCCACTCTGTATAATATGTCATATCAAGTGAATAATAATTAAAAAAGGAAACGAAAAACGTCAAAATATACAGGGTGTCCCATTTAAAACAACATAAGTTTGCATTATATACTCGATTGAATTTGAATCGAGTTTTTAAAAAATTCTCCTGTCAGGTTGCCCTCTTTCTGGATATAGTTGAAAATATAATTCAGACGCATCACTAACATTCAGTATATGCCACATGCATATCATATTTTTCATAATTTCCAAAATTCATGTTGTTGACAAGACTGCATGTCGTAAAATTAATTCTGACAGGTAACACAGGTTTTGTTTTATTTTCCATGGTAAGAGGACCAGAGCCTACTTGATGAAATGAACATTCTTATAAGATATAACAACCATAACAATTGAGGTGAATAAACTTAAATATAACAACATATCGGGTTAAACATAATTAGGAATACAAGTGAAATCGGTAAGAAAATACAGACGTCTTATTTACCAAAAAACGGATTCAATAATTTCAAAATAATAATAATATAGCTACTTAAAATCATTAATCAGCTATGTTTACATACTTTGTTTTTAGTTCACTGATTTTATTTTTGGTAATGCTGAATTGGTTGAAGATTATTTAAACGAAAAACTTTTTAATCGATGAAAACGGAGGACATTTTGAACATTTAATGTAATTTTTACATTCTAATAAAATTAGTTATAGGTAGATTAGTTGTTACAATATTTCTTGTTGTTTCATAGGTTTATTGTTTATATTTTTTTAATCTGGTTTTATTTTTTGTTAATTATAATTTGGATAAATAAGTGTTCAATTTTTTAAGGATGTTTCACCTGATAACATCCATAAAGGGTTTATTTGCACTGTAGCTCCAACCATTGAAAATGGATATATAATATGTCATATCAAGTGAATAATAATTAAAAAAGAAAACGAAAAACGTCAAAATATACAGGGTGTCCCATTTAAAACAACATAAGTTTGCATTATATTTCCTTAGTGCGCCCCCTAACAAAAAAATTTCTGTGCGCCACTGAACTCTTTAATATTATATCTATCAAAAGTTTCTATAACGCTTTTTCTATATTTTTCTTAATTAAGAAGTTATAGTATCTTGTAATTTTCGAAAGTTTTCAATAATCGCCCTGCAGGGAGTTACGAGAGATTTAATTAGGCTGTCGTTACTTTAACAAAAAAAAAGAAGTCACAACATCTTAACTGTTTTTCTTCTATCTCTTCTAGTTTACGAGATACCCTGCAAAACACAGCAATTTGGGACACCCTGTACAAAAAGGGCTCTCGGATTCGCATTGAGAATGCGTTTTTGAATCCCAACATGCTTTCCCTTCATGTTTGCCCCATTATCATAACCTTGTCTTATTTTTTATATCTAAATTTAATTTTTTCAAAATTTCTGTCTCAAATGTATATATTAGGGTGAAGCGAATTTTTGTTTTTTGGAAATTCAAAATGCCTATATGCGGAAAAGCTGCCTTTTGTTATTGCAAATTATTATACTACAATTTACGACCATAATATTTTATGCAGATAACTAATGAAATAATTAAATTGAGATTCTGTTTATCTTAATCAAATCTTACTTTCGAAAATAAACAGAGAAAATATTAACAACAAAAAAAATTATTTTGAGTATTCTGAACAAAATTAAAAATACATTTGATAAGAACTGCACAATTATGCCCGGTCTTTTCATCTATAAATAAATAAGCATTATCCTACAGATAGTTATCCATCGAATAATTATTTATCCAACGAATAAGTCCAACGCGACATTTCACGTCATATTATGTGGTAGCTCTCTGACAGATAACAGATTTTGTTAACTAAGAACGGACATGGAATTTTAAATTCCTAACTTCACTGAGTTGATTTATGACTGATGATATGGTGGATTGGTTAATATGGTTTGTATAGTTTTGTCTATTCGATATATCAATATGAAATTCTCGGTGCCTAGGGGAGGGTGGGACACAATGGAACACGGGGCACAGTGGAACAGTTCGTGTACCGGATTTACAGAAGTGTCCAGTACTACGGGATTCCAGTAGTAAGCGCTGCGGGCCACACTCAACAAAGTCAGCTAATCGTCCCCTGCTCATCAGTCGCGTACCAAACTTGACGAGGTAATGTGTTGTTTTTCGCTGTGAAAGTAAAAATTTAGCGCCAACGGATTTTTGCCTCCAGGTAAGAGTGATTTTTTAATTCAATCGGCTTTTACGGCATTTCATTGTACATCTATCCCTGAAGTTTTTGCTCGACTTTCGCATTTCTACTGCTTCACGTTTGTGGTACAGAGTATGGAAAAGCAAAATGGCGTGCTTGGGGTTCCTTGAAACAGATGAATTTGGGGCACAATGAAACGTTTCATTGTGCCTCATGTGTTTTTCATTGTGCAATAACTATGGTTTTTCCTTATTGTTTCAGAAATCAGAGTATCAAGGGGCTCTTCTCGGAAGATGACATGAAGGCAGCAGTAGAAATGGTCATGAATGGAAACAGTTTAAGACATGCTGCTACATTGAAGAACGTTGGTTATGTCACTTTATCAAGATATGTGAAGAAAAGAAACGAATATGGTGATGGTGGAGAAGAGAATACGAGATATGCACCTAACTACACAGTGAGGATGCTCTTCACACTGAAGCAGGAGAAGAAACTGGAAAACTACCTCATTATGTGCTCTAAAATGTTTTATGGCCTACCAGTTGAAGATTGCAGACGAGTTGCATACGAAATGACAGTTATGAACAAAATACCATGCCCTATATCAAATATCATGGGGTGAGAAGAAAATTGCAGGAATTGACTGGTTTTACGGTTTTCTGAAAAGGCACCCCAAACTCAGCCAACGAACTCCTGAGGCTTGCAGCTTGTCTCGTGCTACTTCGTTCACCAAATCAAATGTTTGTGTGCTTTCCAATAACTTGGAAACACTGTATCGACAATACCCAGAGTTTGGAGATGGAACAAGGGTGTTCAATTTGGATGGAACAGCCACATCAACTGTGCAGAACCCCAGCGAATTGTGGCTGAAAAAGACGTCAAGCAAGTGTGCAAAGCTACAAGTGGGGAAAAGGGCACTAACGTCAGTACAGTGTCCATTATTTCTGCGTCTGGCAGCACCATTTCGCCAGTCACGATTTTTCCACGTATTCATGCCAAGGACCACATGACTCAAGGAGCACCTCCAGGCACACTGGCCTTAGGCACCCCTAGAGGTTGGATGACATCAGAACTTTTTTTGGAAGTTATTTAGCATTTTATTCACCACACTTGCAGTTCTGGAGAGAACCCCACTCTATTGATCTATGACAATGTAGAAAGTCACTTGTCCCTGGAAGCTCTTATGCTGTGTAAAGAGAACGGTGTCTCAGTTTTGACTTTGCAGCACTTGACTCTTGGATGATGCAAAACCCTGGCAAAACAGCTTCAATTTATAATACAGCATCCTTCGTGAACACAGCTCATCCGAAAAGCATGACACATTCCAACATAATTGCAGGTTTTAAGAAAAGTGGGATATATCCGTTTGACCGAGATATTTTTACAGAAGCAGACTTCTTATGCAATTATGTGACTGACCGACCGCCTTCTACCGTTGTGGACGATCAACCACCTGAGAGAAATGTTTATGCTGTGCCAAGTGATTTGCTCAATGGTTCTCTCCCTCAAGAAGAAGAAGGAGCAGCTTCCCTAGAAGAAAGAGCAGCTTCTATGGAAGAAGCAAACCATACATACATCGGTATCCTTGATCCAGGAGCTGGTCCAAGTCATGCTATCCTATCTCCTGAAGATTTTCGTGGTTATCCAAAAGCAGGAGAACGAAAAACTAATCGAAAGCAGCGGAAGAAGGGAAAGAGTATGATAGCCACGAGTACTCCATAAATGAAAGCCATTGCAGAGAAGAAGCAGCCGATTTCAACTTCCAGAATACTGTCTGTTAAAAGGCAGGTATGCGTAAATCAACCAAAAACGAAGAAGAAAAAATCTAGTGAGCATGCTCCAGTTCATTCATCAGAGGACGACGAAGAAGACGATGATGACATTGAATATGCAGACACAGACGACGACATGGACACAGATGAGATTTTTGCTGTTGAGCCCGACCATTTTGCAGAATCGACTTCCTGTTTTGGGAGATTATGCTTTCATCGAGTTCAAGCTTAAAAGCCAATCTAAATTCTATGTTAGTCAAATCACCAAGATGAAAGATGATGAGGGGGACTATGAGGTCAAATTCCTACGATACCGAGAATGCAACACCTTTGTCGAACCTCTTGTGGATGACATAACCGCTATTGATGACAAACACATAAAGATGCTCTTGGAAAATCCTTCTGTGGTCCAGGGCACTAAAAGACAAAAGGACTTCATCTCATTTAACGTTGATTTTGGCAATTTGAACATTGGCTAAACAAAAGTATTTGGTGTTTTCAATTCCAGATCCTTACCTCTTTTTTTAAATGCCTTCTCTTGACATCTTCAATTCAAAAAATAAAGTTTTTTATGAATTATCGTGTTTTTTCAATTGTTCCAAGGTACCCCATGCTCTGTGTCATTGTACCCCAGGAATGGGGCACAATGACACAAAATTCATTTTTTGGAAAATGGCCGCTCACGGTCACATATGATTTCTATAATAACGGTTCATGCATTTCTTTCATAGCTTAGATCCTTAGGCCAAAGGAAATCATTAAAATGCTAAAAAAAATCATGTGGGGAGCTATGGCAAAACCAACTTTTGTGTTCCATTGTGCCCCACCCTCCCCTACGTTTATATTAACAACATTCAAAGTTATGGTGTTAACGTAGCAATTCTCCGTATTTTCAAGCTGTATAAGAATTATAAAATCAATCAGGTAGTTCTACTCAATTCTTTCTCGAATAAACACATCGGCCAAGTATAAGTTGTTTAATTTCAATCCCACAAAATCTTTGCCTGTCTGTGCCTTTAGAGAGTGTCTTTCGAATTGAGTTCATGATTATATGATAAGCATAAACAAAAACAATAGAGGGCTCATGATTTCAGTAATCTTGACTTGTCATTCCTTAATAAATATTTGACAACAATGTTTTGAACAGAGGATGGAAATTACAATTAAGATATATTTGGGTGATGAAATAAAACAATATAGTTTGTTTAAATCTTCATATATTTGAACTAATGTTCAATTTAAACTTGTTGACAAGTTTCACTAACACAGTAGCTTTGTCACTGTGTTAGTGAAACGCGTCAACAAGTTTAAATTGAACATTAGTTCCAGTATATGAAGATTTAAACAAACTATATTGTTTTATTTCATCGTTCAGTATGGATCTTCATCAAGTAAAAGCCTCATCTATTCAATATATTTGGGTGTTAAGACAGTGTTCCGGATTAACTTTAATTTCTATAAGTATTTCTAGATCTTCAAGCCTGTCCATTTTTTCAAAATTGTTCGTGGGAATGTTGTGCAAGATTTTGAAGTTACGTGATGGGGAGAAATTATGGTTGTTAAATTTAATATGGAAGCCAAAATGAGAAGAAGTGGGTTTGTTGAGATGTTTGATTCTAGTACCTAAAGCACGAGTGGAGCACGAGTAGAGAAAAGTGTGGAAATGGAAACGTAATATTTTCAGGTTGGATTATTACCAAGAATCTAAAAGATGTAAAAGTTTCCTTTAAATCTAAAGGTTCCGTTTCCATACTTTTCTATAAGAATAATGACCCCATTAATAAGCTTAACAAAAGTGGTATGTAACAATTAATTTTTGATTCTTGCCCATTCACTTGCGTAGGGAGGACCACTCGTGCGCTAGGTACTAGAATCAAAGAACATCTCAACAAACCCACTTCTTCTAATTTTGGCTTGCATATTAAGTTAAACAACCATTATTTTCCCTATCACGTAACTCCAAAATCTTGCACAACATTCTCACGAACAATATTAAAAATATGGACTTGCTTGAAGATCTAGAAGTACTTAGAGAAATGAAAGTTAACCCGAAACATTGTTTTAACATCCAAATACATTTTGATTCTGATTCGTTACTATTTCTTCTGTTTATCTTCTAATTCTTCAGCCTTCTTAGTTTGCTCAACCTTGTTTGCCTCTTACATACACATTAAGCCTACTGCTGTTATCCGCATTGTGTTCCTGACACGAGGATATGTTTGGGTCATAGTTGGTCCACCGGGACATCACCTAGTTCCTTCACCTTCTCATAGAGTAAATTTTTATATCCCATTCTATAACCACTTCATCTATCATCAATATAATAAAAATAATGTTTTTCTTTCTGGTACATATCTTCCACTTGGAACTATCCATGGGCACTTCTAGCCTGGATCTAGGTTTGTTCTTGCGAATAAAATAAAATCATCTCACAACCTCATAGTTCGCTGGATACCAGGCTATGTCTAGGTCAGAATACAACCAACCCCCCTTTATAATTAATTGTGAAATAATCTTTATTCTTATTATTCTCATTATAATTATTATTGTGGTTATTATTGTATTTTTCTCTCTAGTACATGCCTTTCCCCTGGTACTATTCTCAAATGCGCCTAGTATGGACCTTTCGACTAGCTCAAAAATCTCCCAACCACGTTATGCGCGGGACACTAGACAAACTATGGGTCACTGTTCGGTTCATCAGGATACAATCAGTTACACCCTCTCCTAATCATATTCATCATTAGATTGTGAAACCAAATATGTACCGATTCGAATCAAATTATTGAAACGCTTCTCCGGGATGGAAATTTCATAATGCCATCCTGCAAATGTATCAGTTGCTCCTGGTATAAGTAACCTTTTGTTATCTTTCGATGTTCAGGCTACTTTGTTTTTAAGTTCAGTATTATATAAGCAAAACTTAAACGTAGATATACATTTCTCGATACACTGTAATGCGAACTTATTGTTGTTAATTACTTGTTTGTAGTTTGGGAAACTTGAAGAGTTATTTATAAAGTTATTGGAAATATCCTGATTGAACAGGGCCATATTATTAGTAATTTGAGACTTTAGCCAAGGTTTTAGCAGAAATTCCAAAATATATCTTAGTCCCAATTTTATGCCTTTTTTCAGGATATTATGTGATAATTGATTGTATATTTTGTTGCATCTTCATAATTTTCTCGATCATATGCTTCTTCAAACATTCTTCCATGGTAGTAGAGAAGCTAGTGTTGGCAATTAATTTCCAATTAAATTGCATATATACCTGAAATTAACCACACCACACCTCTCTAAATAAAAATGATATAGTAGAATCTGCAGGAAAAAGAGCTTTGGAATCATCTTCTACATCAGCTATCGTCAGTTGCTTGGGAGTTCCAATCCAGATATGTAGTATTTCCACTTGGCTGATTCTATCAATAATTGAGAGTGGTTTAGAGACAGGACCATTAGCGGTATTGTGGATTAGAGCTGGTGTTATCACTTGTTTAGTTGGGTTCAAGATTGCTGCGTAGTCTTTCTACAACACCGACCGCACCAGATGCTGATTGATAAGGTTCATTGGAAACAGCGACTGGATGGTGATGCTTAGCCAAAGAAACAATCAATGACGAACTCGCTAGATTTCTTAATTGTTTGAAAATTTTGTATTGGACAGCATTTTATGACGTTTGAGAATAGGTTAACCAAATACATATATTCGTGTCGCATGAGTAGACAATTGTGCATAAAATGTGTTCGGTCGCTTGACGAAAAAGAACTTCAGGTTTTTCATTTTCACGACAAGTTGATTAGCCAAAAGAATATTATCAGTCCAAAAACCTCTTGATGAGATAAAAATAGGTGACGCAAGTACACCCCTTATAAAATATGTGATTTCAAATTATGCAATGTATAGGGTGACACAAGTACTATATCTACTTATAATCTTTTTAAAATAAAGGCAAGCTATGGGTACACATTCACGATTCATTTATTCACTATTAATTTGAAAGTTCCAAATAATTGAGGTACTTGCATTCAGACATGTTTAAATAATGTTATCGTAGTACCACAAATTGAGTTTAATTCTCGGTGTATTGCCAGGGGCTGGCATCTGATGTTCAAATTGTTCTAATAGCCCAAACTTCTTTCGAAAGACGGTTGCCAACCTTCGTGCAAACCTTGTCTTTCTTCTATAGTGACTCCGTATCTAGCTTTCCCAGTACCTCCGTATGCGTCCATAAATTCTTCGAAGGCTGGCTCTTGTTGTACATGGCGGACTCCTTCCTCTTTGTGAGGGTCTCCTTCGAATGACGCTAGTCGGTTTTAGTGAACTACTCTCGGGTTTGGGGATCTTGCTTATGCGATAGATGACGTCGTTTATCCTCTTTTTTATTAAGTACGGACCTTCCATTCTCTTCAGTTTCTCCTAGTCGGGTTGTGTAACAATACTTTGTCCCCTTCTTTGAAACTGCTTTCTGTAGCCTGCGTATCGTACCGTTTTTTCATTCTGTCGCTGGCAACTTGAAGATTCGTTCGAATCAATTCGTGCACATTCTCCATCCTTATTCACAATTAGATAACATAATTTTCTCCTGCTGGATCTTCGCCGACAACCAAATTCCAGGTCACAAGAAAGCCTCATTTTCCGTCCAAATAGGAGCTTCGCAGGTGTTCAACCCGTAGACTCATTTATGGCAAATCTATAAGCCAGAGCAAATAGGAAATAATACTGGTCCCAGTCTCTCTGGTGGCTAAAAACTACCCAGGATAGGTATTTTCCAATGGTCCTGTTCATTATTTCGACCAATTCATCTGGATGCAATACTGTTCTCCTGGTCTCCTTCATTCCCAGCTTGTCACAAATTTCCTGGAATATCTGGCTCTCGAAATTTCTTCCTTGATCGCTTTGGACTTCCAAGGGCATTCCATATCGGCTGATAAATTCTTTCACCAGTATATCCGCGACAGTTGTGGCCTCTTGATTCGTGATCGCATAAATTTCCACCTACTTTGTGAAATAATCCATTACTACCCGGATGAATTTCCCACCTTTTTCTGTCATGGGAAATGGTCCAGCGATGTCTAAAGCAATCCTTCCGAAAGGGCTTCCAACATTATACTGTTTCATGGATGCCTTTCTCTTGCGATGTGGGCAATTACTCGTAGCACAAATGATACATTTCTTACATCAGTCCTTCACATCGTCGGAGCTTTTCATCCAATAAAACCTTCCACGGACTCGCTGAAGCGTTTTCTTTACTCCAAGATGACTTCTCTATGGACTGTTGTGTAGCTTTCTCAGTACTTTGACTACCCCGTTTTCGGGATAACTATTTGTCTTCTCATCTCGGAACCATATTTCCAACGCGGTTCAACCCGTGAACCTAGTTCGTTTGTTCATATAATATTTTATATTATAGTTGCCTCACGTTGTGGTGACAAATTATTATATATCTCTATATCGTTATTGTAATTTTATAGTTTTAATAGTTTTATTTTAATGGATATATGAATATAACAATATGAAATATTATTCGTCAAAGTTTTCACAATCTGTGATAGTAGCGACACTATTGCACACACACCTTCAGCAGCGTATGTAATTTAATTCTGACAGTAGTTGTCAACAATGCCCGGCTAAGATGAATATTAATTTTTGTATTTTGAAAGATAAATTTATTCACAATCGACTTAATCCCTCTTGTCTCAGGGTGGGATCAAAAATTTTTAAATGATAATAATTCAAATTTTATTATTTTCACGTCTACTCCAAATTAAATATTACTCTATATTCAGAATCTCGAATAACTGTTTATTCAATATAATAAAAGGCACTTGAATTATCTTATGACATTTATGATTTTACTGTCACTGGAAATTAACCAAATGTCACTGATTAGATCAAAATTTCTATAGAATGCAAAATGTTAAATACGATGAAAATAGATACTGAATGAATACCACATTGAGTTAGAATCATAATTATATATTATACGATCAGATAACAAAATTACAAAAATAATTATTGTTTCCCAAAAATATCATAAAAGAAACAAAGTTAGTATATTCTACCAACTTTAATATTAGAACCATCCATATTAGAAATCTAACTAAATATTTTAATCAAAAGTTCGATTCGTCTAATTTACACTTGACGTGTATCAATGTCAAATAACGCAAATTTCCGTTCAAATTGTCTATTCCAAAAAATTTCTTCACTTGACGTAAAATCTTATATGTGTAACGTTAATTTTGGTTTAGTTCAAATTATCATATAGATGCATCTATTTTTGAAATATATTTAAAAAAGCATGTTAATTCTCGAGAAATAATTTAAAAACTGGACTGGACTCACCAACTAGGAACAGGAAAACTCGTACGTATTCTAAACGTACTTAGAATTCTGCAAACTTTCTTAATATATAATTTAGAAACTGGAACCGAAACTGGAACCACTTACACTTTATACGATGCAATTCTTCTACGAATTATGCACGCACTGGCTTTATAATGTATGGCTTTACGATCTGATTGTATAGTTATACAATTTCTACTATATTCTCAAAAATATTGAGAAAACTCTTATTTTGATGTTGTCTCGTGGCGATTTCAAATTCAACTAACTGAACTTTTTCTAAATAAATAAATCTCTTCCCCTGTGGTTAACAAAAATTCTTTTTATTTTAAATACTAATTTATGTTTTCCTATAACAAGGAGAGGTTTCAATTCTTTTATTACAATTGTAATTCTGCTATCAGAGACATCTGTATTTTCATATTTCTAATATATTTTCCAAATCGTAATATAATCTATCTATCATTAGATATATTCTGCATAAATGTCATCAGAAATTAAAATGTCAAATTTGATTTGTATACCGAATCTTTCAAAATTATTGATTCTACATATTATACAGTGTGTATCGAAAGTATTGCATACAAATATAAATAATTTTCCTTATTTTAATGTTTCTTTTAAATTTTAAATAGAGGAACGGTATTAATATATATAATATTTGTTTTCCTATATATATATATATATATATATATACCTAAACCGAGGTACCTGTATCTCAGGTTTCAGTATATCTGGCTGAAAATATTACTGTAGCATCACCTCAGCGCTCCAAGTCAACTGACAAAATTCCATCGTGATCGGTAAACGCGTTCCAATTTTTTCGGCCATTTGAAAATTGACATTTTGTATGAAAAAAAAAGGTAATTGTATATATAGAGTGACTTTTCATGGTTTTATTTACATGTTGTAGACCGTTTGTATTGGGCTTGTTCGGTGTAGTGGTTTTTGTGGAGGTGTACTTGCGTCACTCGGCAACTACCGTTGGCTGTGATCAACTTATTACCTGATAGGACTCCAGCAGACTTTAAGTCTCACACACACATTACCACTCTAAGGTTTCCATTTTCAATTGATAGAGAATATAAAAATTTGAGCCGTGTACTGGAGTAAATTCTTGAAAATTCATTTAGCAAACATTTTAATTTCTTCGCCTTACTACAGATCAATCATTTTATCAATATCATATCATACTATTAGTTCTTATGTATATGTATATATATATATATATAAATATATATATATATTTATATATATATATATATATTTATATATATATATATATTTATATATATATATATATATATATATATATATATATATAGTTATTTTATATTCTTGGGATTGAGGACCATTTTTAAAGACATTTAACTAGTAGTTAATACATTTTTATTTTACGTTTCGGTCTTCCATGACCTTCATCAGAAATAAAATTTTTTGTTAAAACTAAAAGAAATGGTACAAGTTACAGAAAGAATTTTTAAAAACAAAACAAATAAATCTTACCTTCGACAGAACGTTCATTTGATTATTTAATATATTTTATAGATGTTTTAGGATGCATCACATAATAGAATACAACTCACACCACAAAACAAAACGAACATTTTAAAAATATGACATTCATTGATTAAAATTTGTATTGGAATATACGAGTATTTGTTCTATACAATGAAAGCAGCCGTAACGAGGTTTTAATGTGTCGTTTTTGTGTTGACTGGTATTAAATTGAAGTTTATATTTATATAGGGAGTGGTAATAAATGGATTTTATATTTATATAGGGAGTGGTAATAAATTTATTATATTTGGAATGTGCCACGTGTTTCTCTATATTTCTAAGTTTTTATAATGTTATTATAAATTTTACTAAGATTTTTTGTGTCAGTCTTTAAATTTACGGAACTAGTTTTTCTTCGTATTTCTATCATTTCTAGAACTTCGCGTTTTTTTGTATGGTTTTCACTTCGAAGAATTTTTGTGTTTTCGAAATCAAATTCGTGCTGGTTTTCTGAAACATGGATAGTGAGTGCCGTTTTGTTTCGTTTGTCATATTTGTGACTATTTATTCTGCTTTTCAAATACTGACTTGTTTGTCCGATGTAGACCCCTTCACAGTTTTTACATGGTATTTCATACACTATATTGCTCTTTTTTTCTTTTGAGATTGAACTTTTTAGATTGGTGTAATTGGTTTTTAGTAGGTTGTACCCTTTATGAGCAACATGTATGTTGTGGTGCGAAAATGTCTTTTTTAGGTTTTCTGATAAATTTGGTATATATGGCAAAGTGAGGAATTGGTTTGTTTTATTGTCTATTTTAGTTTTTGTATTATTATGGTTATAAAATATATGTAAACGTTTTTTATCTTATTTATCAAATTTGTGGGATAGTTGTTGAGTATAAGGGCATCTTTAGCTTTTATTATTGCATTCTCTCTGAATTCGGGGTCGGACAGATTTATTGATCGATCTGCGAGTCCTATAATGACAGTTTTTTTGTGTGTTAGAGGGTGTTGTGATTTAAAATTTAAATATCGGGAAGACCAGGTATCTTTTGTGTGCCATTCCGTTTTTATGGTGTTAGTTGTATGATGGAGGGTAAGGTCCAAAAAGCTATTTTGATTATTTTCTTCTAGTTCAATGGTGAACTGTAGTCTGTCATGGTAATTGTTGAAATCTTGCAAGACCAAATGTTCTGTATGTTTTGGAATTGCTAATATGCAGTCGTCAACATATCTGTAAAAAAATAGTGTTTGAATTGAGTTTTTGGTCAGTATTGTTTCTTCAAGGTCTTCCATAACTAATTGGGCAATGACACTAGAAATCGAGGTCCCCATGGCACATCCTTCAATTTGTTGGTAAAACGTCTCTTCATACAAAAAATAGGTGGAATTCAGAGTGAGTTCTATAGCTTCTAAGAAGTCACTCATAGGTATATCAGTGTATGTTTTAATCTGATTCCATTTTTTAATTATTATATTTTTTGCTAAACTTATAGGAACACTCGTATATAATGATTTAACATCTAGGGATGCTAGTATATAATTTTCTGGTATTGTGATGTTTTTAATTTTATTTTTGAAATCCATCGAGTCTTTTATGTAGTATTTATTCTGGTAAACAATGTTTTCAAGAATTTTTTTAAGATATTTGGATAGTTTTTCGAAAGGTGATTGGATACATGAAACAATCGGCCGAAGTGGTATTCCTTCTTTGTGCAGTTTTGGTAGGCCATAGATTCTAGGTGGAAGCGAATTTTGTATTTTCAAATTTTTTGCTGTGTTTGGAGAAATATATGTTTTATTTTCCCAATTTGTTACTAATGCATTGTTTTTCTTCTGGTATATATTTGTAGGATCGTTCTTTAGTTGTTTATAAGTAGTATCATCTCTGAGTTATACATTTTTTCTTGGTAGTCGTGTTTAAACATTATTACAGTTTTGTTAGTTTTATCAGGTTTTAATACTATTATATTTTTATTCTGCCTTAGAAACGATTTTGATTTTTTTATTTTGTTGGTAAATTTTTTTATTTTGTCTATTTTGAATGCTAGAGTTTTTCTTAAAATTATTTTTATGATTTGTTATGATGTTGCAACATTGGGACCGCAAATTATCTTTTGTTTCCGAATTAAGATTTATGAGGGAAGTCTCGATGTTGCTTATTATTTCCGGGGCCAAATTTTGCTGCTCCTTTAGAAAATGCGAACGATATACCTATCCCGGAAATAATAAGCAACATCGAGACTTCCCTCATAAATCTTAATTCGGAAACAAAAGATAATTTGCGGTCCCAATGTTGCAACATCATAACAAATCATAAAAATAATTTTAAGAAAAACTCTAGCATTCAAAATAGACAAAATAAAAAAATTTACCAACAAAATAAAAAAAACAAAATCGTTTCTAAGGCAGAATAAAAATATAATAGTATTAAAACCTGATAAAACTAACAAAACTGTAATAATGTTTAAACACGACTACCAAGAAAAAATGTATAACTTACTCAGAGATGATACTACTTATAAACAACTAAAGAACGATCCTACAAATATATACCAGAAGAAAAACAATGCATTAGTAACAAATTGGGAAAATAAAACATATATTTCTCCAAACACAGCAAAAAATTTGAAAATACAAAATTCGCTTCCACCTAGAATCTATGGCCTACCAAAACTGCACAAAGAAGGAATACCACTTCGGCCGATTGTTTCATGTATCCAATCACCTTTCGAAAAACTATCCAAATATCTTAAAAAAATTCTTGAAAACATTGTTTACCAGAATAAATACTACATAAAAGACTCGATGGATTTCAAAAATAAAATTAAAAACATCACAATACCAGAAAATTATATACTAGCATCCCTAGATGTTAAATCATTATATACGAGTGTTCCTATAAATTTAGCAAAAAATATAATAATTAAAAAATGGAATCAGATTAAAACATACACTGATATACCTATGAGTGACTTCTTAGAAGCTATAGAACTCACTCTGAATTCCACCTATTTTTTGTATGAAGAGACGTTTTACCAACAAATTGAAGGATGTGCCATGGGGACCTCGATTTCTAGTGTCATTGCCCAATTAGTTATGGAAGACCTTGAAGAAACAATACTGACCAAAAACTCAATTCAAACACTATTTTTTTACAGATATGTTGACGACTGCATATTAGCAATTCCAAAAAATACAGAACATTTGGTCTTGCAAGATTTCAACAATTACCATGACAGACTACAGTTCACCATTGAACTAGGAGAAAATAATCAAATTAGCTTTTTGGACCTTACCCTCCATCATACAACTAACACCATAAAAACGGAATGGCACACAAAAGATACCTGGTCTTCCCGATATTTAAATTTTAAATCACAACACCCTCTAACACACAAAAAAACTGTCATTATAGGACTCGCAGATCGATCAATACATCTGTCCGACCCCGAATTCAGAGAGAATGCAATGATAAAAGCTAAAGATGCCCTTATACTCAACAACTATCCCACAAATTTGATAAATAAGATATTTAAAAAACGTTTACATATATTTTATAACCATAATAATACAAAAACTAAAATAGACAATAAAACAAACCAATTCCTCACTTTGCCATATATACCAAATTTATCAGAAAACCTAAAAAAGACATTTTCGCACCACAACATACATGTTGCTCATAAAGGGTACAACCTACTAAAAACCAATTACACCAATCTAAAAAGTTCAATCTCAAAAGAAAAAAAGAGCAATATAGTGTATGAAATACCATGTAAAAACTGTGAAGGGGTCTACATCGGACAAACAAGTCAGTATTTGAAAAGCAGAATAAATAGTCACAAATATAACAAACGAAACAAAACGGCACTCACTATCCATGTTTCAGAAAACCAGCACGAATTTGATTTCGAAAACACAAAAATTCTTCGAAGTGAAAACCATACAAAAAAACGCGAAGTTCTAGAAATGATAGAAATACAAAGAAAAACTAGTTCCGTAAATTTAAAGACTGACACAAAAAATCTTAGTAAAATTTATAATAACATTATAAAAACTTAGAAATATAGAGAAACACGTGGCACATTCCAAATATAATAAATTTATTACCACTCCCTATATAAATATAAAATCCATTTATTACCACTCCCTATATAAATATAAACTTCAATTTAATACCAGTCAACACAAAAACGACACATTAAAACCTCGTTACGGCTGCTTTCATTGTATAGAACAAATACTCGTATATTCCAATACAAATTTTAATCAATGAATGTCATATTTTTAAAATGTTCGTTTTGTTTTGTGGTGTGAGTTGTATTCTATTATGTGATGCATCCTAAAACATCTATAAAATATATTAAATAATCAAATGAACGTTCTGTCGAAGGTAAGATTTATTTGTTTTGTTTTTAAAAATTCTTTCTGTAACTTGTACCATTTCTTTTAGTTTTAACAAAAAATTTTATTTCTGATGAAGGTCATGGAAGACCGAAACGTAAAATAAAAATGTATTAACTACTAGTTAAATGTCTTTAAAAATGGTCCTCAATCCCAAGAATATAAAATAACAATATATAAGTAAATAAAAAAGACCAAGAACCAAAAAAAAGAAAAACTATATATATATATATATATATATATATATATATATATATATATATATATATAGAATTTTTTGGTACATTTTGGAATGTTCTATTTTGGAATCCAGGTATAGGATCGGTATTTGGTTTAGGAATATCTGATATTCCTAATACTCATTTTTTCGCAGATACTTAACGTCCATATGTTTAATGAGCATTTAGAGCAATACGGATTTACTATTCAACCTATCTACGAGGGCGGTGTAATCTAACCTTCCGGTTGACTGCACTCATGCTGGTCGTAACGGACTACGTTACCGGAACAGAGCCGTGGGCCCGGAACAACAAAAAAATTCCCGCGCGCTTATTCTACAAGATAAAATGTGTTGATGTGGTTTTCTGCCATCAAAATAATAGAGTAGTGGTTTTTAATATTTTTTAATAAATGATGATGTTAAATTATACTTGCTCCATTAAAAATGTTTTTGTGCATACGTTCCGTTATGAGATACGGAGTTGTTTTTCCATTTCATAAATTTGAAATTAAAGTTGTGATAAATGGGCGGATGTAACATCGATGGACAAATTTCAAGATTTCAAAAACAAACACAATTTTAATCATGATTCTAGATTAATAATAATAAAGATAATAGTAGTGATTGTTGACTATCTGAACTTTAGAATCTTCATTTTTTAAACTCTTCATATACTGATCCATGGTCACGAACCGCGTCTTAGTGAATTTTTCGTATCGCATTTTTCCTAATTATTCTTCCATATTCCTATTTTCATATCTAACTTCTTTGAGGTATTGCACAAATTTTCTCTTCTCAACTCTTTCGTCTTGTGTCAAAATCTCCTGAAATTTATTTTTTTCCTATGAATTTTTCTCAATATATTAAAGCACTTTGTTAAGTAATATATCTTGTGAAATTTACGACAATATTCTTACTTTTTAAAAATATTTCATTTATATGCACTGGCTCCGCATTCGGTTCATAATTGCTTTTTAATAATTTCTGACCTACTACTGGGCGAAATTGGCGAAAAAAGTACATCTATTAAAACTATCTAAACTCCACAATATAATAATAAGCAAAAAATAATTTTACCGGATGTCGTGAATGTTTCATCGCATATTATCATATTCTAAATATTATCTTGCGGAAAATTGTATTTTTGAACTTTTATGAATGGTTTATGATATTGAAACATGTTCAATATATATATATATATATATATATATATATATATATATATATATTGAACATGTTTCAATATCATAAACCATTCATAAAAGTTCAAAAATACAATTTTCCGCAAGATAATATTTAGAATATGATAATATTCTAAATATTATCTTGCGGAAAATTGTATTTTTGAACTTTTATGAATGGTTTATGATATTGAAACATGTTCAATATATATATATATATATATATATATATATATATTGAACATGTTTCAATATCATAAACCATTCATAAAAGTTCAAAAATACAATTTTCCGCAAGATAATATTTAGAATATGATAATAAGCTTATACAAATTCGAATCCTTATATAAATAGTCAACGCACTTTTTCGGAAAAACCCGTAATGGGACAAGGGAACATATAAAAGGAAAAATCTACCTTACATCTCTCTCATTCTTTTTCGGCTCACTGATACCTTTAAGTCCGCTCGAGGCTTCTAGTTCCTCATGTTCAAATAAAAATACTCTACTCTAGAGTTAATTTAAGTTAATTCAGTTGTTCCGGAGTGTTGTATATTATGTAAATAAAACTGAGACGCTACAATTTCTGAGTTTTATTTGAAGTTAACGTCGACGAATAAAACCAGCCCAAAAAAAGGAAATACAGCTCGTTTGATTGACTAGTAAAATAGTCACCTTGGCGAAAGCGACGGGAATGTACTAAGTCCCTCCAAATCCGCACAGTACGTGTAATACCAAATTCAAAAGATCTCAAAGTTGTATCCAGAATTAACTCTTAACTGGTACACAAATAATTTGAAACTCAATTGGTATCGTAGGTGACTCCAATTTTTTTTAAAGAAGGAATAAAAAAAACTGCAATTGTTTGAGTATTCGTATATTTGCAGTATAAGAATGCGACATAGATCTTAAAACATTAATAAACTGGAAAATTCTTATACGTACACATCTTTAAAAAAATGTGTTTTTCACATTTACTTAGTTTTGACTTCTTAAAACTAAAATTAACGGTCAAACAAGTACTGTGGCGATAACATCCCTTCGTATAAGTTTCAGTCGACCCTCTGTAATCCAAACAATTGCATTCTACTTTTACATGTCAAAACGGACAGGTATGTTATAACAATACAAAAAATGAAGCTTATTGCCAAACATGATCTGTAGCGATAACATGGTTATGTCTAAAGTCGGTTCTCTGGAACAAAAAAAATGCATTTTGATTTTACATGTCGGAACTAACAGGTTTGTTATCCGTTATAATGAATAATTGCAATGGCAGAATGGCAGGATGTACATTCTATAGTATTTCTATAGTGTTGTTTGCATACGAAATTTTTAATATCTTGTTTTACATCTTTTGATCTTGGACACATGGTACATCTCTGCCTTTTCAACTGTTATTTATTTTATCACTGTTATTGTCTTCGGCTGCTATTGGCACACCCAGTAAAAAACGTCAAGATAAGAAGCCCAGGCCACTGAATGTTAGATTGGTAAACAAATGGATGAATCATAATGTGTTTGTAGCTAAGAAACATTTAAAGGGAAGTGGTGTTGTGATTAGTGAAATGTCGTCGTTAGAGTAGTAATGTTGTATACACAGAAAGGAAATATCTGGAAAATTCGATAGAGAAGAGTATTGGGCTCAATATTGATCCTTGGGGCACTCCGGTACTCATAGATAAAAAACTTGAAATACGTTCTTGATTTTTCACCGCTTGACTCCTCATAGACAGATAAGATTTGACTGAAACCACAGCTTTAATGTTCAAACCATTATATGATAGGATCAAAAAAAGTAGATTATGATTAAGAGTGTCGAATGCTTTCGAGTAGTCAAATAAGAACACAGTTAATTTACTCCTATCTAGAGCTTTCAAGACATCATCAGATATTTTTAATAGTGCTGATGCACAACTGTGACCAGTTTTAAATCTAGACTGTACCGAGGGTATTACTGAGTTTTGAATCAAATGATTATGTAGTTAAATATTGATTACTTTTCGGCGATATACTGATCGGTCGTAGTTGTTGCAACATTTGTGGATTTTTATTTTGGGCAAGGGAATAACAAATAATTTCTTCCAATTTTGAGGAAACACAGAATTCAATGAACAATAATAAATTATATGGGTAATATACGGTAACAGAAATGGTATGCACAGATTTAAAGTAAGAATATTGATGCGGTCTGGTGCAACAGCTTTACTTTTAATACCTTTTATTATATTGAGAATATCAATTTCAGATACTGGTTGGAACGTCAGAGTTGTATGTACCGATTTTTTTACATTACGCTCATGAAAATGTTTCGTATCATGATTAGGGTGCAATTTAGGAACAGCATTTAAGGAGAATTCAGCAATTTCATTCACATTCAACTTGTTTGATAAATCCAAATCATTATTATCTTTATTCAATCCCACAATAGTCTTAAGACTAGACCACCTCTATTCATGTGATTGATTTTACAGTTGAATTTTGATATATGCTCTTTTATTTTTTAATTGTGACATTCACTGAATTACGCAATTGTTTATAAAATTGCCAGTCGTTGATACTTTTGGTAAACTTGAATTTTTTTAAGGCACTGTCTCTATCAGAAGTCATAGCGTTGATTGTATCAGTTAATCATGGAGCGTAATTTAGTGTAATTATAAAGCATTGAAAAGGGACGTGAAGATCCAGGATACTCATGATATTGTTAGAAAAGAATTGCAATTTGCTATCTATATCATTTAATTCAAATATAATTTTCCAGGGTATAGATTGAAGGTCACTATTAAATTGAATCTAATTTAATTTTTTCAAATTTCTACAGGAGATGTGTCTAGTTTCATTTATTTCTAATTTTACTCTAATAATAAACAAAATCATTTCATGGTCCCCTATTTCTGGAATATGATTAACTATTTGTTGCAGTATGATATTATCGTCAGAAATTATTAAGTAATCCAGTAGAGTGGCTGAATGATAGGTAATGCGTGTTGGTTCCTTTATTAATTGATTTAGCCCTAGGCCCTCGAGAGTATTGGCCACTAATTCACATGGGGCACTATTAATATCAAGAAGGTCCACATTAAAATCCCCTAAACATATGATATAGTCTACTGTGGGTTGAATGGATGATATCACAGATTCGAGATGTTTGAAAAAATAATTACAATATCTTACATGAGGGTTATAAAATACGCCTAAAGCACAATACTCAGAACCAAAGGGAATCTTCAACCACATCTGTTCAATTTGTTTACCTCTTGGAATGAGTGAATATTTTATATTTGTATGTAAATACCTACTCCTCCACCAGTGACATCTTGTCCACGATCTACTCTCTCAAAAATTACCTGGTATACCAATAACATCATTCAATATATTACTTTCAAGCCATGTTTCAGTTACCGCGAGTAAATCTAAATTGAGATGCAAAATTAGATTTTTTACTTCATTAAAGTGAGCTACCAATGAACGAGCATTAAGATGACCACATTTCAATAATTTCTGAATAATTACGAATTTAAAGAAAATAAATTGATGTTTTTAAATGAAACTCAAGGTCTCTAGTTAATTCCACAATATATTACAAGTTATTGAAAATTCTAAAAAATTGACAATTGTTTCGATAAATCAATATCATCGTCAGAATGACAGAAGTTACATTTCATTTTATGCCTACCTGATGTTTAGTAGTTATATTTTTGGCTAGACCAAGAAGTAACCTAACTTGTAATTGGCTTAATATATGTTTATAGAAAAAAGAAGAAGATGTGATATTACAAATATTGAAGCTTAGATATTATTAGCCCTATGGTGATATCCTGGATATCATTTTTCCAATTAAGATCAGTATAACTGTGCAATGATATAGAAAACCAGGAAAACTATATCTGCTGATCTTTACAATTATCACTTAAGAAGACAGTTTATTAGTGGAGAATTCCCTAGATTTAACTGTTCATTGACAACTTCATATTGTGGGTTTCTTAAATGTCTTTTAATTTCCAGTTCTCCGAGGAAATCCAGTTCTTGTTTCTTTTCACAAATATGCAGCACTTCTAGTTCTGTGTTAGGTGTCAATGAATGATTGGTGTCAAGTAGATGTTTTGCGTAGTGGGATTTATCTGGTTGTTTTAATCTGTAAGCTCGTAAGTGCTCACTGTATCGTATTTCAAAATTCCTAAGGGTCTGACCCAAATAGACAGCATTACATTCTGGACATTTGAGTTTATATATACCTGACTTCTTTAATAGTGGTATTTTTGTTTTTACATTTAACAATTTTGTACTAACGTTACTTTCTGTTTTAAAAGAAATTGTTGCATACGTTGCTGAAGATATTATCTTTGAAATATTATTAGAAATATTTCCTGCATATGTGATGGTTTTATAAGTTTTAATTTCATCAGCTTGCTTAGGATATATTAGTTGTAATGCCACTTTTTTCTCTTTTTTACTAATTAGTTTATTTATCATATCTAATGGATAACCGTTAGATGTTGCTATTTGTCTAATTGTATTAATCTCTCTATCAAAATTACATTTGTTCATAGGAACTGAAAAAGCTCTATGTATCATTGAATTATATGCTGCTAGTCTGTGTGAGACAGGGTGGTTAGAATTGAATGGAATTGTCACATCAGTCTGTGTTGGTTTTCGATAAATTGAATAATCAAGTACATTATTAACTCTTTGAATTTTTAAATCAAGAAAATTGATTGAGCTATTTTCTTCAATTTCTAATGTAAATTCAATTTTCGGGTGTAAATTATTGATGTGGTTGAAAAACACATCTAATTGTCGCTCACTACCCATAAAACAAGCTAATATGTCATCCACATATCTATACCAAAATAAAATATTTTTCGAAATATTACTTCCAAAGATCTTTCTTTCTAAATTGTCCATAAAAATGTTTGCTAAAATAGGTGATATAGGGCTTCCCATTGGTAAACCTTCATTTTGAATATATATCTTATTGTCAAAAGTGAAATAATTCTGATTAATGCATACCTACATCAAATAAATTAAGTATATCTGATATTATTCCTGGATTAATATTTTTATCTTCTAGTAATTTTCTTACAAGTATTAGACATTCTTTAGGAGGAATTTTAGTAAACATATTAGTTACATCGAACGATATGAGTTTATAGTTATCTTGCAAGTGGATTGATTTCAACTTTTTGATTAGTTCTATTGAATTTCTAATTGAGTACTGAGATTCATATCCGTAAGTATTGAGTATATTGTTGAGCTTTTTTGCCAATATATTATTAGGAGCATTAACATAAGAGACTATCATACATAAGAATCCTCATTGTCCACAATTATATGGAACAGTTAAATTACATAAAATAACGAAACCAATTAGACCTGTAGTCTCTTATGTTAATGCTCCTAATAATATATTGACAAAAAAGCTCAACAATATACTCAATACTTACGGATATGAATCTCAGTACTCAATTAGAAATTCAATAGAACTAATCAAAAAGTTGAAATCAATCCACTTGCAAGATAACTATAAACTCATATCGTTCGATGTAACTAATATGTTTACTAAAATTCCTCCTAAAGAATGTCTAATACTTGTAAGAAAATTACTAGAAGATAAAAATATTAATCCAGGAATAATATCAGATATACTTAATTTATTTGATGTATGCATTAATCAGAATTATTTCACTTTTGACAATAAGATATATATTCAAAATGAAGGTTTAGCAAACATTTTTATGGACAATTTAGAAAGAAAGATCTTTGAAAGTAATATTTCGGAAAATATTTTATTTTGGTATAGATATGTGGATGACATATTAGCTTGTTTTATGGGTAGTGAGCGACAATTAGATGTGTTTTTCAACCACATCAATAATTTACACCCGAAAATTGAATTTACATTAGAAATTGAAGAAAATAGCTCAATCAATTTTCTTGATTTAAAAATTCAAAGAGTTAATAATGTACTTGATTATTCAATTTACCGAAAACCAACACAGACTGATGTGACAATTCCATTCAATTCTAACCACCCTGTCTCACACAGACTAGCAGCATATAATTCAATGATACATAGAGCTTTTTCAGTTCCTATGAACAAATGTAATTTTGATAGAGAGATTAATACAATTAGACAAATAGCAACATCTAACGGTTATCCATTAGATATGATAAATAAACTAATTAGTAAAAAAGAGAAAAAAGTGGCATTACAACTAATATATCCTAAGCAAGCTGATGAAATTAAAACTTATAAAACCATCACATATGCAGGAAATATTTCTAATAATATTTCAAAGATAATATCTTCAGCAACGTATGCAACAATTTCTTTTAAAACAGAAAGTAACGTTAGTACAAAATTGTTAAATGTAAAAAAAAAAATACCACTATTAAAGAAGTCAGGTATATATAAACTCAAATGTCCAGAATGTAATGCTGTCTATTTGGGTCAGACCCTTAGGAATTTTGAAATACGATACAGTGAGCACTTACGAGCTTACAGATTAAAACAACCAGATAAATCCCACTACGCAAAACATCTACTTGACACCAATCATTCATTGACACCTAACACAGAACTAGAAGTGCTGCATATTTGTGAAAAGAAACAAGAACTGGATTTCCTTGAAGAACTGGAAATTAGAAGACATTTAAGAAACCCACAATATGAAGTTGTCAATGAACAGTTAAATCTAGGGAATTCTCCACTAATAAACTGTCTTCTTAAGTGATAATTGTAAAGATCAGCAGATATAGTTTTCCTGGTTTTCTATATCATTGCACAGTTATACTGATCTTAATTGGAAAAATGATATCCAGGATATCACCATAGGGCTAATAATATCTAAGCTTCAATATTTGTAATATCACATCTTCTTCTTTTTCTATAAACATATATTAAGCCAATCACAAGTTAGGTTACTTCTTGGTCTAGCCAAAAATATAACTACTAAACATCAGGTAGGCATAAAATGAAATGTAACTTCTGTCATTCTGACGATGATATTGATTTAACGAAACAATTGTCAATTTTTTAGAATTTTCAATAACTTGTATTATATTGTGGAATTAACTAGAGACCTTGAGTTTCATTTAAAAACACTAATATGAGCATATTCCACGAAGTAAGGGTCGAGACAGTCAAAATAAATTGACATTATACATATAAATACTATAATCAGCTTCGACCAGAACGAGTTCTATTCAACTTTATTGTAAAAACTTAAACATTAAACGATAAAGGTATTAATTTAATATGCATAACTTCCTATAATAAAAGCCAAGTAGAACAACCAAATTTATGTGTAAGTGATAAATAATAATGTATATCCCTTCCTATATAACCACACTATGTAATATGGGTGTACTACAAAGAAAAATCAAGTAAAAAAAGTAATGCGTTATACTCTAAGATCCGAAGTAAAATCGACCTTCACTTATATGGGTAATGGATGAAAATAATTTTATAAGTAATTTAGAATGTTTAAAATTATAAAAGAAATTTGTTGCTTGAAAAAATCCTGGCCAGGCTATAATTAATTGAAAAATCACTTTTTTTTTAAATTTCTACCGATGAGTTTAATGAAAAAATTCTACACCAATCGTAAGTACAAAGCCTATAGAATATGCAAACGTAAGGTTGTCCATATTTTTCCTGGCCTAACTATTGGGTTGCCAGGTGTAAACAGGTATTTTGGTCTTAGTTATTTTCACTTACTTGTTTATTCTATAAATTGAACATAAAAATTGGCGCTGTTTTATTGTGAACACAATGATATAAGGTTGTCCGCAAAAAGGCCGTCCTAAATGACGGTTGTCGAATTTTAAAAAATAAAATTTTAAAGCGACTGTGAACGTGTGACAAAGAAGGTCCTTGACAAATATCTTGTGCGATGGACGAAGACAGGATATGTGCATGTCAGTTGCTCATGCAATAGAAGAAAATGATAGCGATAGACTAGTAAACAGCAATACTTTGGAGCAGTTAATAACCTTAAATCACAGAATACACCAGCTTAATAAGAAACGAAAGCCGGCGTAAATCCTTTGATGTTTTGGGGGCAAAATCTCGTGACCTTCAAACTGACGTTGACAGATAACTGAGCATCTTTACTTGACTATACAGTAAGAAAAGTGTTCAAAAAATGTAAATTAAATCTTACCTACACGCAAAAAAGTGAAACCAGAGAATCTCAAATAATAATTGTTTATTTTTATGGCTTGTTTCGACAAATTTTTAATTGTCAAAGGAAGATTTAAGCATTCAACCGTGTAATATTGTGAATATTGGTTGATAATTGGTGAAAACTCATTAAGGATGAAGAAATACCAAAGTATAATTCTCACAATAGGTCTGTTAAACTCAATTTATGAATTGTTAAAGTTAATTCAACAGCTAAACAAACAATGTGAAAAATACACTTCAGCATTTCTTCATATATCAAGTTTTAGCTTCTGTTTTTGGAGTTCCATCCATTATTAAAAATAACGAGCTATTGTTTAACCAAATGATTTTTATTTTCTATATTATTATCGACATTATATGTGTAAGTATGTATTTGAGTAGCGCTGTATGTAGGATAGGGTGAGTATAAAAACCAATACAATAATATAGATTATGTATTTAGAATACCAGTTTACAATAGAAAGAATTTCAGTAAATGATGATATAAAATTACAATAAGTATAGTACTTGAATAAAAAATTCTTATAATTAATATATTTAAAAGTTACATTTCACCAGATTCTGAATTAAATATTTTACAAGAGGAAATCTACTGATGTATGTAACAAAGAAGTTATAAAAAAGTAGCGACAGTAAACATTTCTGCATAGTTATCGAAGTTTTGTTGCGTTTTCCAATTATTATCATAAGGTCATGCTTTATAGTGTTTGAGTTGAAGCTGAGGGATATTGTGAATGTACGGGTTCCTCCATCTCAATAAGAATTTTAGAAGATCGATTATCTGAAACAAAAAGGGAAAATAGAGGAAGAATATATGCACAGGCCTTATTATGGACAACGTGTTGTTTTATTCATCCATCACATATTCCAGTGTCTGTTTTCTGAAAACCACTAGGAATATTTTTCAACATTGATAGCAAGTGAACTTGGAATGAATAACCCAACATTTTTCCATTTTAACAAAACCATAAAAGAATATTGTATAAGAAAAACAAAACAGTTAGGCTAAATGCAATCTAATTATAAGAAAGCCATCTATTTTGATGCATATTATCTTACAGAAGTGAATCTAAATGATGACTATATTTACCAAGAGATGGAGAAGCATCACCGATATGTCTTGTGGCGGCTTGAGACGAATGTCTCACTTGCCCAAACGGCATGGTATCTGTAATTATAAAAATAATTGTAAAAAACAGCAATTCCAAATAATCTGTTCAAAAAATGTCAAGCATTCTTAGACTTGTCACTCTACACTCTAAAGAATACATAACATTTACATTGCAATTGTATACAGGTGTTTAAATAGAAAGCATATGACGATTCACAGAGAGGCTAAATGCAATCTAATTATAAGAAAGCCATCTATTTTGATACATATTATTCCACAGAATTGAGTTTAAATGATGATTAAATTTACCAAGTGATAGAGAAGCATCACCAATATGTCTTGTGGCGGCTTGAGACGAATTTCCCACTTGCTCAAACGGCATGGTATCTGTAATTATAAAAGTAATTTTAAAAAACAGCAATTCCAAATAATCTTTTCAAAAAATGTCAAGCATTCTTACATTTGTCACTCTACACTCTAAAGAATACATAACATTTACATTGCAATCCTATACAGCTGTTTAAATATACAGCGTATAGCGATTCACAGATAGGCTAAACGCAATCTAATTATAAGAAAGCCATCTATTTTGATGTATATTATCTACAATATTTGAATCTAAATGATGGTTATATTCACCAGTAGATGGAGAAGCATCACGAATATGTCTTGTGGCGGCTTGAGACGAATATCCCACTTGCCCAAACGGCATGGTATCTGTAATTATTAAAATGATTGTAATAAGCAAATAAACAAAATGCCATTAAGGTATTAATGAATTCTGTCGGAAAGTTATAATTAATTCTGCACTAAGGTGGCAAAAATAAATATCAGTAACAACTGATTGTAATGTTTAAATCAATTTAATATTCACCTGACTGAATAGCTATTTTTGTTGGTGTATCGCTAAATATAACATGGCCCTTGCATGTTGACCATGGGAATATGGTAGGCACAGCTTGAAGACATAGGTACTTTTTACGTCCCCTTTTGGAAGTGAATTTATCCTCAAGTTGACGTAACTTATAATTGTTATATAAAGAATCTAGAGTTTTTTCAAACAAATCACCACGGTAACATGCATCCAACCATAACTGTGCTCTAAAGTGTAAATAAAGCTAAGTAAGTATATTTATATTTTTATTTATCATATGTGTATAAAAGAAATAAACTACTACCAATTTATATTGAATATTGTGTATTATTATTCAACATATTCAAGCTGAACCCATCAGCAGTGACGCTTATTGTAGTGTATTCATTGATTGTATTATTATTATTATGATTATTATTATTATTATTATTAATCGAGTGTCTGAGGAGTATTCATAGCAATATCGATCTGTTATAACTTCACTCGGACGTACACACTAGGAATGCGACATCAATTGTGCCTCAGAGATCAAGAATTTGTTTATCTCAGAACAACAGGCTGAATTATAATTTATATAATGCATTGCAAAAATACTATAAGGGCACTGACATAAAAAGATTAAATAAAATTGGTTTTCCGAAATTAATCAATAAATTGTTATTGGCACACTGTTTTTATAGTGTGGATGACTTTATTGCGTTCTGCAGTAACCCTTGACTTACATATCGGTTCCCAAACGGATGATTTTTAATTGTATATATATTCATATATATTTTTAATTATTGATTTTTTAATGTAATATTTGACTGTTATCTGTGACTCTTTGACTATTTATGTATTTGGACTGTGTTAAACTAATTAACATCTGCATTCATATTTATTTTTGTTTTTACGTTTTATATATTTATGTTATATATTGCTAATGTGTTATTATATGCTTATATTTTAATGGACTATGAAATTTACATAAGTGTTTTTAATTATTATATCAAAATCTAAGGAACTTCATAATTTGTGACGATATGTACTATTTGTATACTAAACGTCAATAAACTATACTATACTAATATTATTATTATTAATATTAATATTATTATTATTATTTATATTATCAAAGGCACAGGGACATAGATTCACGAAACTTACAATGTATAGGTGCAATGGAGGAATAACATATTCAGAAATAAAGAAATATATGTCTATAATTTATTGCATATAGAAACAATTCCTCTTACCTTACAGGATCTTCAGGAAATCTAAACATAGTTGTTTCGTCTCCATCCCTTGAATGACACCCACGAACTGCACAAGTTCTTGGTGCCATATCTAATATAATAGTTTTTTAAACAATTGAAAAAGCAAACCAAAAATATATACTATATTGTAAATAAGGGAAAACCGTACAGCAAAGAATATTGTTTGGTAAACATGTAAGCAATAAAATCACATGACATTGACAGATACCTGACTCTGACTCAGACGTGCGCACTTAGAAAATGAATTCTAAAATAGCACCAGCTTCGTTTCTTATTGGGCTGGTGTATTCTGTGCTTAAATATTGTATTCACATTGACAACACGTACTAGTTATTTTTGTGATTAAAAATGGTTAAAAAGTGTTTCTTATGTGACTCAGATAATCTCATAATTGATTTTAATGATGAAACCTTCAATAATTGCTTATTGAAGTTTTTTGAATACAATGGTGTTGAACTTACCTCAGTTTCACTTGATTTTGTTGGTGTTATAAAAAAGTGACCGTTTTAAAAAAATTTGAGATTAATTTTTGTTAATTCTATGTGGCTTAATGCAACTGAGTCTACATGTATCAAACTCCAGCCTGAAAACTGTGGTTGGCATTTAGATGATTATTATAAACCAACAGGATTTATTGGAGATCAAACGCCTTCGACAGTACAAGACATGATCGAAATGACGGAAGATAATAGTCAATCCTTAATGAAAATTTTACTTCAGATGAATCAGACATAGAATAATGATTAGTTCTTTTTTATTAATGTAATATTTATATTTATGATGTACAATAATAAAAATTTTGTACTGAATAAAATATCCTTGGTTTTTTTTTATTTTGTTATTGGAAATTTTACTAGTCTATCGCTATTATTTTCTATTGCATGAGCTACTGACATGCGCACTCTATTACATCCTGCGGTCGTGCCGCGCGCTACTTCAACTCTGTCTTTGTCCATCGCAATGAAGATCAGTTGAATAAAATAATTTGTTAAGTATTAAATACAAGAAAATGCTCTACTGCAAGTAGAAGAACTTATTTGATTTAGAAATACAACAAATATTACTTTGTTCTAGAGATAAATCATCAAAAATATCTGTATGTGATACAATTTAGCAGAATAATGTATTTGTCATTACTTCTTCCATATTTGGAATAATTCATAGCAAGATTAGGTACCTATAAAGAACAGGAAATTTCAGTGGAAATTGTCTGAGATTTGTTTACACAAAATTACAATGTTTTGTTTCTCTGTAGACGATAAGTAGCCTAAAATTACAGAGCTCCGTTTTTGGAGGGGCGAATGATGTCTGCTAATACTTGGAATATTATCTGAGTCCATTTTCAAATTAGTCCTGACAAGAACTGTTTTTATATTTTTATAAAACAATAACAAGAACGCAAGAAAGAACAAAATGGACACTATTTGTTTACAATTTATACAACTGTCAATCATAATATATGTCAAAAGTGCTGTGTAAAACCGGCTGTGATTTGACCAATCAGGAATCTACAGAACTGCCAACTTAAATTCAAATCAGTCCTCCTAGTTTAAAAACAGGGTATACTTATTATTTACCGAATAACCAAAAATTCAGTTTCTTCACCTACGAATAAATAAAACCTTCGAATAATTCTAGTTATTTCGCAAATAGTTATTAGGCAGTCACAATTATTGTCAATTAAATGGTTAAGTAGCAGCATAACCTAAAAAAGTTACGTCGTTAATCGTTAATATATACCTAAAAATGAATGATAATTTAATCTGTATGCTTTCGAAGATTTGTTCATGAGGAATTAATTTAAGAAATACATCAATTTCCAAAAGAACGTGCTTATTCGATTCGAAATCAAATTAATCATTACAATTTTTGTCCGACGATGAATTTCATAAACGGTCCCGATTATGAAAACCTACTGTTCAGTGTATTTTTAAAGAAATAGACCATATATGTTGCAAAACACAACAAATCGGTATGTTCCTGTCCTAATAATTCTTCTATGAATGTGTTATGTCAAGAGCTGTTTCACCAATGAATAAATTATTACCCACATACGCACAGATACAGATCATAAGTTACTGTCAAGAGAAGAACGTATTTTCCTTATTCTCTTTCTTTGTCCAATACATGGACGGGTGCTATGTATGCATCTTTCTTAGCGTTATCAAGGGTAGAAAATTTGTGTAGTACATAATAAACTGGCAAAAACTTTTTTGTTAGTTTGGTTTCAACCAACCAGGGTGAAATAACGGTAAACATTTATTCGTCGATTAAAAGTTCCCACTAAAGTTATGCGGTTAACAATTATTTGGTACTTAATTCAAACATGAAAAAACCGGACCTTAATGGTCTTAAAGGTAAATTGGAACGAATTATATATTACACATTTTAATGAATAGAGTACGCTTATTCATTAATGAAAAGTCAATTGTTTTTTTTGTTATTTATATGTATGATAATTCATAGGTAGGTTTATATAATGTTACAGTTTTGGAATAAATTACAAGATACCTACAGGACGATATACTACAGAAATGATTCTGTTCATCATATAATATAAATAAGACGTAGGAATATACGAAGAAGCTCTTTTTTGAACAAACAATAATCCTCTATTTGCCTAAATTGAAGTTTGTTTAGAATTTACACAATTGTTCGATCATTGTATAAGTCAAAAGTTAAACCGGCTGTGTTCTGACCAATCATGAGACTACAGAATTGCCAACTTAAATTGAAATCACTCCTAATTTAAAAACAGGGATAATGTAATTCTATTTTATTCAAAAAATTAAATAAATGCGAATTGTAAGAAATATTGTGTAAAACTATTGTCAATGATCTTTTGTAGTACTTGTGCTTTGCGCAACTCACCGCTTCGCGGTACGTTGCGTAAGTTGCACTCTTACTACAAAACGGATCATTGTGACATTTGTTTAACAAATAACTTTTTTATAATTCGCGTATAAAATAGACTTCATTATAACATTGTTTACAGTGTCACAATGAAGCTCTTTGAACACTGTTATAGTAATTTTTAGTGTACAGTTGGTTATTGTATTTAGTTATATTTTTATTTGACATTTGACTTTAACCTTAACACAAATTATAAGTAAAATGGTCTAGCGTTGTTCTAGCTAGCAAATTATTATATTAAAGGTAAATTAGAATGATTTATATATTAAAAATATTAATGAATAACGTACGCTAACGTTTATTTATCGATGATTTTTCAATTGTTTATTTTTATATTGTATAAGATCAATATATAGGTATACATAACTTTGACTTTGACTGTCTCGACCCTTACTTCGTGGAATATGCTCATATTAGTGTTTTTAAATGAAACTCAAGGTCTCTAGTTAATTCCACAATATAATACAAGTTATTGAAAATTCTAAAAAATTGACAATTGTTTCGATAAATCAATATCATCGTCAGAATGACAGAAGTTACATTTCATTTTATGCCTACCTGATGTTTAGTAGTTATATTTTTGGCTAGACCAAGAAGTAACCTAACTTGTAATTGGCTTAATATATGTTTATAGAAAAAAGAAGAAGATGTGATATTACAAATATTGAAGCTTAGATATTATTAGCCCTATGGTGATATCCTGGATATCATTTTTCCAATTAAGATCAGTATAACTGTGCAATGATATAGAAAACCAGGAAAACTATATCTGCTGATCTTTACAATTATCACTCAAGAAGACAGTTTATTAGTGGAGAATTCCCTAGATTTAACTGTTCATTGACAACTTCATATTGTGGGTTTCTTAAATGTTTTCTAATTTCCAGTTCTTCGAGGAAATCCAGTTCTTGTTTCTTTTCACAAATATGCAGCACTTCTAGTTCTGTGTTAGGTGTCAATGAATGATTGGTGTCAAGTAGATGTTTTGCGTAGTGAGATTTATCTGGTTGTTTTAATCTGTAAGCTCGTAAGTGCTCACTGTATCGTATTTCAAAATTCCTAAGGGTCTGACCCAAATAGACAGCATTACATTCTGGACATTTGAGTTTATATATACCTGACTTCTTTAATAGTGGTATTTTTGTTTTTACATTTAACAATTTTGTACTAACGTTACTTTCTGTTTTAAAAGAAATTGTTGCATTCGTTGCTGAAGATATTATCTTTGAAATATTATTAGAAATATTTCCTGCATATGTGATGGTTTTATAAGTTTTAATTTCATCAGCTTGTTTAGGATATATTAGTTGTAATGCCACTTTTTTCTCTTTCTTACTAATTAGTTTATTTATCATATCTAATGGATAACCGTTAGATGTTGCTATTTGTCTAATTGTATTAATCTCTCTATCAAAATTACATTTGTTCATAGGAACTGAAAAAGCTCTATGTATCATTGAATTATATGCTGCTAGTCTGTGTGAGACAGGGTGGTTAGAATTGAATGGAATTGTCACATCAGTCTGTGTTGGTTTTCGGTAAATTGAATAATCAAGTACATCATTAACTCTTTGAATTTTTAAATCAAGAAAATTGATTGAGCTATTTTCTTCAATTTCTAATGTAAATTTAATTTTCGGGTGTAAATTATTGATGTGGTTGAAAAACACATCTAATTGTCGCTCACTACCCATAAAACAAGCTAATATGTCATCCACATATCTATACCAAAATAAAATATTTTTCGAAATATTACTTTCAAAGATCTTTCTTTCTAAATTGTCCATGAAAATGTTTGCTAGAATAGGTGATATAGGGCTTCCCATTGGTAAACCTTCATTTTGAATATATATCTTATTGCATTAATCAGAATTATTTCACTTTTGACAATAAGATATATATTCAAAATGAAGGTTTACCAATGGGAAGCCCTATATCACCTATTTTAGCAAACATTTTCATGGACAATTTAGAAAGAAAGATCTTTGAAAGTAATATTTCGAAAAATATTTTATTTTGGTATAGATATGTGGATGACATATTAGCTTGTTTTATGGGTAGTGAGCGACAATTAGATGTGTTTTTCAACCACATCAATAATTTACACCCGAAAATTAAATTTACATTAGAAATTGAAGAAAATAGCTCAATCAATTTTCTTGATTTAAAAATTCAAAGAGTTAATGATGTACTTGATTATTCAATTTACCGAAAACCAACACAGACTGATGTGACAATTCCATTCAATTCTAACCACCCTGTCTCACACAGACTAGCAGCATATAATTCAATGATACATAGAGCTTTTTCAGTTCCTATGAACAAATGTAATTTTGATAGAGAGATTAATACAATTAGACAAATAGCAACATCTAACGGTTATCCATTAGATATGATAAATAAACTAATTAGTAAAAAAGAGAAAAAAGTGGCATTACAATTAATATATCCTAAACAAGCTGATGAAATTAAAACTTATAAAACCATCACATATGCAGGAAATATTTCTAATAATATTTCAAAGATAATATCTTCAGCAACGAATGCAACAATTTCTTTTAAAACAGAAAGTAACGTTAGTACAAAATTGTTAAATGTAAAAACAAAAATACCACTATTAAAGAAGTCAGGTATATATAAACTCAAATGTCCAGAATGTAATGCTGTCTATTTGGGTCAGACCCTTAGGAATTTTGAAATACGATACAGTGAGCACTTACGAGCTTACAGATTAAAACAACCAGATAAATCTCACTACGCAAAACATCCACTTGACACCAATCATTCATTGACACCTAACACAGAACTAGAAGTGCTGCATATTTGTGAAAAGAAACAAGAACTGGATTTCCTCGGAGAACTGGAAATTAAAAGACATTTAAGAAACCCACAATATGAAGTTGTCAATGAACAGTTAAATCTAGGGAATTCTCCACTAATAAACTGTCTTCTTAAGTGATAATTGTAAAGATCAGCAGATATAGTTTTCCTGGTTTTCTATATCATTGCACAGTTATACTGATCTTAATTGGAAAAATGATATCCAGGATATCACCATAGGGCTAATAATATCTAAGCTTCAATATTTGTAATATCACATCTTCTTCTTTTTTCTATAAACATATATTACCCAATTACAAGTTAGGTTACTTCTTGGTCTAGCCAAAAATATAACTACTAAACATCAGGTAGGCATAAAATGAAATGTAACTTCTGTCATTCTGACGATGATATTGATTTATCGAAACAATTGTCAATTTTTTAGAATTTTCAATAACTTGTATTATATTGTGGAATTAACTAGAGACCTTGAGTTTCATTTAAAAACACTTATACATAACTTTGATTTTTGGGATAAATTACCAGATATCTATGTGAAGATGTATTACAGAAATAATTCTGTTCATGATATAATATAAGTAGATCGCAAGAGCATATACGAAGAAGCTCTTTTTTAAACAAGTAATCATCCTCTTTTTGCTTAAATGAAAATTTGTTTACAATTTACACAATTATTCGGTTATATGTCAAAAGTCAGAAGTGCTGAATAAAACCATCTGTGATCTGATCAATTAGGAATCTACAGAATCGCCAACTTAAATTCATACCACTCCTCCTAGTTTAAAAACAGGGATTATATGAAATTCTATTGTATTTAAATAATTTAGTAAATGCGAATTATAAGAAATATTGTGTAAAACTTGTGCCACAATGACTTTCTGTAGTACTCGTGATTTGCACAACTCACCGCTTCGCGGTTCGTTGTGCAAACTTCACTCGTACTACAAAACGAGTCATTGTGACACTTGTTTTACAAATAACTATTTTATAATTCGCGTATGAAATATACTTCAATATAATAACATTGTTTACAGTGTCACAATGAAATCTATTTGAGCACTTAAATATTAAAAGATTAAATAGTCTAAACGGTAAATAGTATCAAATTGTATGTTTAAAATTATAATAAAGTAATTAAGCCATCGTTTATTCATCAATGATTTGTTAATTGTTTATTTTTTTCAATTTGTAGGATAAATACATGATTTTGTTCATGATATAATATAAATAACATGTAAGATTTTGTAAATCAATATTCACTAGATTAATACATTATTTTCGAAATTAGTGCAAAAATTCATACGGTTTTTATAAAACTGGCTGTGAAAAACTTGAATTTTATTTCATTTTATGGTATTTCAGAACAAGTAAAACTTTTTCAAGAATGACATTTCTCACTAAAACTAATATATAATCATTTTTCACCTATAAGATACCCCATCCGTGAACACGCTCTAGACTTCCATTCGAGTGCTCTCCTGGGTTCTTCTATTCTCTTCAGTTTTGCTTTTAGGTTATCACCTCTTTGAAAACAGAATGGTTCTGGTCCGGTGAAAGAGGTCGTTGCTCCCCATATGAATTGATGGCAATGCATTCCAGTATCAAGATTGTTAGGCCACTTGAAATGATAGTAGCGGATAAAGAAGTGTGCTCTTATTAAAGCAGACAACTTTCACAAGGCGGAGTATCAGAAATATTTATATCAAGCTAAGATTAATATTCACATTGAGTTTAGAAGATCAATCAAAATCAATTAATCAAAAGAGATCAAATTCGTACTGGTGGAACGAGGACATTGAGAACAAAAGAGGTGACTGCAACGAAGCCAGGAGGGCATTGACAAGAAAAGGCGAATAACAGGAACAAGGGAGCAGGCGCAAATAATAGCCGATCTAAAAATCATAAGAAAATAACTCACCAAGCTAGTGAAGAGCTCTAAACGTAAACAGTGGAACAAACTAAGGGACGAACTAGAGAAAGACGTATGGGGAGACGCATACAAGATCGTGACCCGAAAATTCGGACATACTCCATATGATATCCCCCTAGTACAAAAGAAATAAATCGCTGACGAATAATTCGATGACAGAAAGAAGAGACAGTAATCCACCCGTATTCACCGCAGAGGAGCTCGATGTAGCCCTCCACGGATTAAAAAATGGTCGCGCCCCAGGATCTGACGGCATACCCTCGGAAATCATCAAGGCGGTTAGAAGTATTGCAAGCAAATGCTGCTAGACATAATGAATAACTTACTTATACAGGAAGAGTTTCTCACGAAACTGGAAGCGCGCAAAACTAGTGCTAATACCGACAGGAGGAGGAAACACTGAAAAATATCGGCCAATATATCTGCTCTACACGATCAGCAAAACCTTCGAGTCACTAATCAAAAGGCGTTTAGAAAAAGAACTAGATGAGAAATGAGGTATTTCAGACCTCCAATTCTCTTTTAGAAAAAGAAGATCCACAATAACAGCTATTGAAGAAGTCCTTAATACTGTAAAAGAACACAGGTGGATGAAATGGGCTACCCTGATAACGATTGACGTGAAGAACGCATTTAACACCGCATCGTGGCCAAAAGTTTTGGAATACCTTGAAAGAATAAAGATATCGAAATATTTACGAAATACCATCAAAGACTATCTGACAGATGGGAAGATAGAAATCGAAGAGGGCCATGAGATGCAGGTAACGGCCGGGGTCCAACAGGGCTCAGTCCTTGGACCTACTCTGTGGAACGTACTTTACGATGGAATTCTAAGGCTAGCTTGGCCAGAGTCAAGAGTCAAGGCCGTCGCATACGCGAACGACCTGGCGGTAATAGTGTGCGCAAATAGTCCACAAGACGTAGTGGAAGATGCAAACAAGGCACTGGAAACCATCAAAAAATGGATAGAGAAAAACGACCTCGAATTAGCACCGGAAAAAACGGAAGCAGTACTCCTAAAGCACAGGAGAAAGAACAAAAGCCTGGTAAGTTTTAAAATGGGAGAAACTCTCATTGAACCAAAAAGAGCCATAAAATACCTTGGAGTCATGCTAGACCAACAAGGCACATTCGGCGAACATGTGAAATACGCCATTCGAAAGCAGAGGCAAGGGCAATAATAGCACTGAGCGCCGACTTATGCCCAGCATTAGTGGACCTAGCAGCAGGAAGAGGGATATCATAGGAGCCACTATAGACTCCATACTACTCTACGCCGCACCAACTTGGCACGAAGCCACTGAAATCAAAAAATATAAAGACCTGTTGACTAGAGCACAACACAACGGAAAGCACTGTTAAAGATTACTAGCGCATACAGAACAGTCTCCAGCAAGGCGGTACAAGTGATAGCCGGAATCATTCCTATCCACATCGAAATATACGAAAGAAGTCGATTGTACCGAAGAGAAAAGTGCAAAAACAGAAGAAAGAGAAATCTCGATATACAGGTGGCAAAGTGGATGGGAAATAACGGAAAACGTGGCACAGTGGACAGAGAGGCTGATACAAAACGTTAAGAAATGGGTGGAATGCCCTTTCCGCAAGACATATTACTACCTTGCGCAAGCCCTGAGCGGTCATGGTTCTTTCAGAGCCTATACGCATCGAATAGGGGAAACAGAAGACGACGAATGCGTGTACTTCGGGGAGATAGACAATGTATCTCATACCCTGTACAATTGTATTCGATGGGCACAGAACAAAAATTAACTGAAAGACCAAATCGCTAGAGAAATAAACGAGGAGAATATGATAGGAGAAATGATGAAATGCAAGGAAAATTACGAGAAAATTCAAAAATACGTAAGAGCAACCATAACGAAAACTCGGGGTTTTTAAACTGAAGTATACGAAGCCCCCCACCCTGAAGGTATGCCGTCAAGGCGGTTCCGGGGTGGACAAGGGGGGTTCTTGTGGTGTTTTTAGTGGGTAAGCGCTCTGAACAACGCGAGCTCGGAACCCCACAGTAAGTACCGCAAGTGGAAGGTGTTCATAAGGAGAATTTTCACCACAAAAAAGTACTACGGCCGAAATATATATAACACATACATTCATCGCGCTCCGGAACGCATTATACGAATGCAAAATTGATTATGGCAGTAAAGCGTGACGGAAGTGATGTGGTTTCCTTGCTGTCGAGATCGATGCGATCGGCAACACCAACATTCAATTTTAAAAACCATTGCTCCTTGGGCAGCCAGTAAATAACGGAAGAGTTTATACAGAAGCAAAGGAAAAATCTTGTGTCAATGCGAAACGTTGTATATGAGGTGCGGAAGCTATTTGTAACAGATACCGTTTTGACCGCATTTTCAGATTCACGCCGTTTTAGTTGAAGTAGACGCAATGTTTTATAACGCATGCATAAAAAATATGTACCAAAAGCCACATACTGGACTAAAGAGAGGGCAATGATCCTATTCTAACGTGGGTGAAGCGATGGAATCGATTTATTCGTATCTAAACGACAATTATGATGAATGTCAATTCAAGGTAGATGATTTTATAATTTTAATCGAAGGAGAATACCGTCCGGGTATCAGTACAGTGAAGAACTGTTTGATAAAACAGTACGGTGAGGATACAATCAGAAAAAGAGCCACTGAAATGTACATGTAAATGCAAGACCAAATGCGGCGCGGCTTGTGGTTGTGAGAAAGCACGCCTAAAATGTTCTATTATCTGTGGTAATTGTAACGGACAGAGATGCAAAAGCGTCCCACAGATTTTATACGACTTAGAAGACGACGTAAGTGAATAAATCATCGAAGACAATGACAATCATGCATCAGCAAACATTGACGCAGGTTAGAGAAACTACCGAACGATATAAGTGAATAAGGCCTGTTGCAAACATTATGCAACACGAAATACACTAAAATTTATAAGTGTAAAGTTCTTATCCTAGATATCGTCTGCGGCAAGCATCTGAGGTTGAATCATGCGCAGAGGAAAATATAGCCTGCGGCAGTATAACACAAAACATGGTGCAAGCAAGAGCTCTCGCGTACGAACGCGTTGTAACTACGTTGTACCATAATTTCAAATATTAAAAGAATCGGGCTAGTTTCCACAAGTAGTAAAGTGTTTTTAATACGCATACAATCGGGCAAGTACCCATAAACAAAAAACCCTTTCAACAGTGCAGTTGATGTTGTAAATATGTTAGTGTAAATAAACCAGTGTAAATAAATTGTACATAGCAAGTAGCATCGAAGGAAATTTATTTATTTTAACACAGTCCACAAACCCAATGAGTGATATGTGGCAATCAAATTGTGCATATCAAACAAGGCCTACCTGGAAAACCACGTTGAAAAACGGGATGGTGGCAAGGTCACTATATCCTAAGGTAGTGTGGAAAACAGCGGTTTCCTGATATAATTAATTCTTTTGCAATTATAGTTTAATAATTACATTGACAACGGGTGGAAATCGTCTTCGCTTAAAGCTGTTCCAGTTTGTAAACTGTTCAATCTGAAAAAAAATGTTTCATACAAAAGTTATAGAGAATTGTCTTATCAATAAGATTTATTTATACAATTGTATGATCAATTGGAAAGGAGATATTTCGATAAAAACAGCTTTGGCCACAATTTTTCCAAAATAGCGGGGCAAGCGGTAGATCGCTAACGTGAAAGACTCAGGAAACATTCATGAATCCAACGATCCAGCCAAAAATCAGAACTCCCGCTTCTTATGTACAGCAAAAATTCCCATTGATTGGGCAAATGGTTATTCTGAAACTTTGGCTTACGGAGCGAGGATTGGTTTTTGAAACTTGAAGATTATACGAGAAGCATAGAATAGAAATGCAAAGAGAAAGAAGAGATATGAGGCAATGTTTCTAGTATAAGCTCTAGAGTAATTAAATAAAATGTGATCTACATAATCAAAATGGTGATATTCCTATAGAGATCGTAAGCTGTATAAAGATATTTGTATCAATATCCACAATGCCTTAAAGAAAAGAAAAGACACTTATCGGGAATATTTTTGTGCAAAATAAGAAGATAACCTGAAATTGAGAGATTTTTACTTTCTGTGTGGCCGAGAAATTATTTTCAGAGACAGAATCGTCAAGTACCTACTACAACTCGAAATTTCTTCCTTCTACATCGTACTATAGGATATAAAATTATTTAATTATGTACACTTTTTTATAAATGCTGGCAATTATACCACAATCATGGAAATATAACGCCATTATGATTATAATATTTTGAACTAACTACCCATTTCCTACAATTTTGCACTAGCATATACATAATGTTCTTTATTGCTTCTGTACACAACAATATTTTTCAGTTTATCGACTATCGGAAAAGTATTCATATTTCATAGAAGTTTTATATATTCATGTATTGTCTAACAGTGAGCCATTGGATTACTAGGAAATCAGTGTGATCAATAAATCGAAAATAGCTTCATGTAACATCAATTTGACGAAGAGCCAGTTTACTATGTATTTCCAAAAGCACAGTCATCAATCTATTTCATATATGTTTAAAGTTTTTGACCTCCATTTATATTTAAAGGCTAGATATTTAAATATTTCAGTTCCACAAATTAAGTCGTTGCCACAAAGTTGATCAAACAAAAGCAAATATTTTCATACTAAACAAATTAACTCACGAGTAGACTAAATTAAATTCCTCTTAGGCTCAGCATAAAGTTCAAGCATCACGTAAAAACAAAATAACAAACCAATCAGTTCCAAACTGCGAAAATGAAGGATTTCACTAATGATTCAGCACCAGCCCTCATCAACTTTCTCGATAAGATTAAAACGCCATATCCTTGTCGGAAATCAGCGAAATATGCAGAAACACAAGAGCTTTCTCTTTTCAACCCTCTTCCACCCGTTTTCTACCCTTACCAGAATTCAGAAAGAACCCCAACGATGCGTACACGAAGTTGACAGCATTTTATATGCCCGAGGACTTAAAACAATCAACGGTGTTGCCAATTCAGGCAAAACATTCATATAAATACATTTACCTAACGGAAGTATAAAAATTTGAATCTATTGCAAGATTTCAGGAAATGTTGGAGATTCCGTGAGACACTTCTCATCTCATTTCATCCCATCTTGTGTTGACGCGATATTATACTGTCGAAAACTGGCCCAGAATCAAACCAGACAAATCTAGTTAAGTGAAACTCTAGACGGGATAAGTTTTTAGAGTTTAGATTATTTGAATTGAATGTTAAATATCCTATCCAGTTTATACAAATTAGTTTTTCAGGTTCACCTATTCATCCCCACCCTTTACAAAGTTGGCACTCTTTTTTGAGCATGTTCATGACAAATGGGTCTTTGACATTTTCTACAAATGTAAAATGTTTTTCTTTTAATTCGTCGCGGACACAAATAACATGTTTTTTTTAGCCTCTCGTCGGTTATTTCTGGTTGCCCAAGAGCATCTTCCATTACTAATGTACATGCCATGCGCTGTCTAAGTGTCTTAGGAATGAGCGCATTTATATACCATTAACGTAAATAGGGCTCTGATAGTTGCCTCGATATTGGTTTTAGAAACTGCAATCTGTTCATTTCTGCTCGCATTTCATAGCTATTATATAAGACATAAGCAATAATTGTGCTTACATTGAATATAAAATAAATAACGGCCATAAACCAGCGTCTAGTTCGCCTAATGGGAGAATAGTTCACACATTTTTCGGTCTAAGCTGTCACCTCCACCTTTATTCTAGTTGTAGTAGGTTATGATTTCTGATTTTCCTGATTTAGCGTTATCCACTTTGCCGTGATGCATTGATAATATGAATACGACCGCCTCATTTGACTTTGGCACAAAAGACCATAATATAGTGTGATGTTTTTATTATTTATTTAAAACAGTTTATCCCGACGGGTGGGAAACTCCCAGTTTGATGTTTGTCGGTTGGTCGCGGCCATTGCTGAATGGAAACCATTTTCTCTGGATCCACCACCACTCCTTCATTGCCCACTATATGACCTAGATAGTTGACTCGGTTTTGGAATATTTCTTCGGATTTAACATGAGCTGAGCAACTTGGAGTCTTGTGAATACGTCTTCCAAATTCTACAGGTGTTCATCAAATGTCTTCCCCATCACTACGATGTTGTCCAAATAGACTAGGCATGTCTCCCAAGACAACCCTCTCAAGACATTCTCCATGAGTCTCTCAAATGTCGCGGGCGCATTACAGAGCCCGAATGGCATGACGTTGAATTGCCATAATCTAGATCCGGTGGTAGAAGCAGTCTTCTCTTTGCCTTTTGGGTCAATTTTTACTTGCCAATAACCAGACTTCAAGTCCAAGGTGGAAAACAATTTGCTGCCGGCCAAAGTATCTCGCGTATTGTCAATTCGAGGCAGAAGATAGCTGTATTTTTTTGCCATGTTGTGTAACTGGCGATAGTCCACGCAGAATCTCGTAGTTCCATCCTTTTTCTTGACGAGCACTACTGGAGACATCCAGGGAATAGTAGATGGTTCTATTACTTTTTATTCTGCCATATCTCGAATGATTCTTACAGCTTCCTTTCTCTTCGTTTGTGGTAGTCTTCGAGCTGATTGCCTGATCGGCTTGGCATTACCAGTATCAATTTTGTGTTTGACGGTTGATGTTCTAACAGTCTCCTCTCCTTTTGGTACGAATAGATCTCGATACTGTAATATAAATTTCCTCATTAACCTTTTCTCAGCTCGATTCAAGGATTGACTATCTACTGATAACATCTGTTCGCATCTGGTATTGGAATTGTCAGTTGCCGTTGTTTGGCGAACTATAGACGTTACTGGTACGCAGGATACAATCTTGGTTTCCTTCTTGATGGTAATTGAGTAATCGTTCACCTTTATCAAACGTACTGGGATCTCTTTCGCCGACGTAACCAATCCTTTTCTAGTTAGTACTCCTTTACCAACCTATCCGTCGTGGTCCCTTGGCTCCATCATAAACGGTATACCTTCTTCCATGATTCCCTGTAGCCGCGTTAATATCATGGTTTCGCTTCGTGCAGATAGAACGGTATCTTCCTGTACATCTGCCAATACCATGCTGCCTTCATATGGATGAAGGAATATCTTCTCGGAACCCACTTTAATTGTTTTGTTTCTAAAGTCTAATTGGAAACCATGTAGATTTCCTACGTCTATTCCCAGAATCACGTCTTCTTCAATGTCAACTACGATTACCGTATGCGTGAATTTTTCTGCGCCAATTCCCAATGGGATTTGAGTCTCCCTGTGAACGTTGGCACTCTCACCTGTGGCGGTCGGCAGTCGCAGTCTCGTAGGTAAAATCTTCTTCTTGGACTTTATTATCTTGGGTCATATAATGTTTCTAGTTGCTCCAGCGTCTACCAGCAGAGTATATATCTTGCCATTCACTTCGCCATCTATATACACACTATCTGAGACATCTGAGAGAAGCTATCAGTATGAGAGGGTCTTGGGAACGATTATGGGCTGTTGCTGCCCCCTCGTAGCTGACCTGTTCAAGTCTTCCTGTGACTGGGGTTTTTGGTTTGCAGGTGTTATGGGGCGCCACAATTCCAACATCTGATCTTTCTTGGCTTTTTGTCCATCATATTTTTTATAAAATTGATGATCTGGTGAAATCTGTCCTCGTCGCCTTCCTCTTGGATTGTCTTAACTTTGTTATAACCCGAAGCCTTTGTTACTGCTTCATATTCAAGTGCAGCTGTCAATGCGTCAGAGTCACGTAAGCCATCAATAAAGGCCTGTGTGTTCAGACATGTTCTCTGGTGCTGATGGATAAGCGAATCGAACTAGTCGGGCAACATCCACTTCATACTCTTGAAGGGCTTCATCACGTTTCTGCCTTCGATTCATCAGCTGGGTTTGGTACAAATGTTCTAGATGTTCGTGGTCATATCGCATGTCCAACTTTTTCTTCAGCTGCTCGAAGTCCTCCGTCCCTTCCAGAGGTATCGTTTGAAGTACATCTAAGGCATCTTCCTGAAGCGCGATGGTTAAGTTTACTACCTTCTCCCTATCGGACCAATTATTCACTCTAGCGGCTGCTTCAAATTGTTTCACATAATTGGTCCACGATGTCTTCCCGTCGAACGTTGGAGCCTTAACTCGGGCAAAACTGCTAAAATCTTCCGTCTTGGGTTGTGTTTCTGACTTGCAGATCTCGATCTTCTTTTGTTCTGCAGATGTATCTTGTGTTCTTAAATCTGTTATTGTTCTCTCCAACTCCTTGATTTTTTCGTCCATCGTTGTCAATTTATTCTCCATTTCCTCGTCTATCGTTGTGATTTTATCCTCAATATCCGATTTAAGAGATGAAATTTTATTTTCCACGTCAGCGGCAATGTAATTTTTCAATAAGATATCGGCAGAAAGTTTGTCCATCTTAGCAGAAATATCGTTTTCCATATCAGAAAAATCGTACTTTATAGCAGATTAAGGTGGAAGCCTCGTCATTGAATAAAAATGTTTCTGGATCCAAGCCGTCACTTACCAGTGCCACTTTGAGTCTTTCTACTAACTCACTCCACCAGATGTTTCCAACTCGCGATTTTCCAATCGTGTCTTTAGTTCAGCCACTTCCAGGTTACTTAGTCTCTTGGCCATTTTAATGTAGCTATTCATTTATATTACCCCACACCTGACACCAGTGTAATGTTTTTCTCATTCATTTAAAACAGTTTATCCTGACGGGTGGGATAAATTCATACACACGGTAGGTTCACTTACTTAATTTATTTATTCACTAAACTATTCACTAATTTATATTATATACACAGTATATTTAGTACAATATTTATATAAACATTTCACTAATATTTACTTGTTCACTTGTTTATTTCACGAGATCACTTTATAAACTGACTCTACGGCAAGTAGGTAGTCTCTTTATATACTAGGCGCCCTTCTGGAATATTCTTTTTTCCGGGATATTCCTCGAATGCCGGCTTAATCCTTGAAAGATCTTCGGAGAACATGTCTATAAAAAAGGTCACAAAAAATCCCAATAGACCTTCCCAGAATTCGGCGCGCTCGGCATTTTTTAACGCCGTTAACATAAGATTACAGGACCGTACATAGTATCACTTCGGTGTGCGAGTTCGTAACAATAGTAATGTCATCTTGAAATCCGTACATACTACTGTTAGTTTCTCGTGACTTATTTGGTAAGAAGGAAAATGAAATATTTGGTTTTCTCTTATTTAGAGTATACATGAGTGTGAGACCTCTTTCATTACAGCTTCCAAAGATCGAAACTAATTGCCAGCTGTATCATTTCGGTGGGTGTTTTCAATGAATTTTACTAAATTGAGAACTGCTTGTGTAGGTACTTTCGAATGTTTTTCTAAGTCAGATAAAGTGGCGCCATCGGAACCTTTACCAGAGTAGATATATGCATTATAAAAATAATCATTTCGCGCATCTATCAGGCACATTATTTTTATACCATACTTGACCGGCTATTTAGTCAAATAATTTTTAAAATGATTGTGGCCTCGAAACGCGACAAGACTGTCATTGATATATATATATATATATATATATATATATATATATATATATATATATATATATATATATCGAATACATATTTACCAGTCCCATGAATGGCAAAAAACGAATCAAGATTTTCATTATCTGATTTGAAAATTTCACTATAAACTATACTCTGTTTTTAAAATAGGAGGACCATTTTAGGAAACCTGACGGGATGACATAAATTACTAGTCGTACTAAAATTATACAATCTGGAAATAATGAACCAAAAACTAAATAATGATTAACCTAATAGACTCACGGTAAAAAAGTGTAATCGTCTTAACTGTTCTGTACAAAGTTATCTAAAGTTTTCTTGGATGGAACAAAGATGGCGTAGCGAAAAACTATTATTTGGAATGGTAGTGGGTGACAAACTGTTAAAACGGTGCTATTGGGTTTGATTGGAGAGCTAACGGTCGTAGGTAGATATGATGGAAGTTAGTCAAACGGGAAATTAATTATAGGGCGCCAAAAATTTTAATTTGCAGAAAAAAATTCGAAAACTACGATAAAAGAGAAATTATAAATGAGATATTTCATGGACAAGGTGTCTGTGGAGAATAGCGATGTACTCACTGAAACGCGAATATTATGGTAACCAGTTTATTGTTGTTATCTTTTGACTAGCGTCAGTGATCAAATCAATAAAAAAACTTATAATATGAATATACGAATTACAGGGTACCAACAACAGACAGAAACAATAAGATCCACAATCTTGTCTTGGGGTATACGCACGCCCTGTATATTATAAATACATGTACACCTCGACGACGTTATTAATATACACATAAAAAACAAAGCGCGGAGTAATTCGGTATTTGTTCGAGGAATAAACAGTCTACAATGAACAATGAATAAAATTGATCAATCGTATAATCTCTGGAGGCTGTATCGTACTAACAAACTGAAAATTCTCCTAAAATGACAAAAATGTGGTACTTCATACAGACCGATCAGCTTACTGCCAGCAATGTCCAAAGTCCTGGAAAAGTTAATACTCTCAAGAATTGAACCAGTCCTAACAGCCCGTAAAATTATACCAACTCACCAATTTGGATTTAGACCAAAACATGCGACTATTGAACAAATTCATCGTGTCTGTACAAACATAAGCCAAACACTAGAAGACAAAAAATACTGCTCTGCAGCCTTTTTGGATATTTCTCAGGCTTTTGAAAAGTTTGGCATACCGGCCTCCTCTACAAACTAAAAAAAATCCTTCCACTTAGTTACTTCCTAACCCTAAAATCCTACCTAGAAGATCGCCATTTCCTCGTCAAATATCAAGACGCGCATACGTCAATATTTCCTGTTAAATCTGGAGTTCCTCAGGGCAGTGTTCTGGGACCTGTGTTGTATCTCTTGTACACAGCCGATTTACCTACCACCAATGGCGTTGTAACAGCCACATATGCTGATGATACCGCCCTACTATCAATGCATGAAGATCCCAATCAAGCATCACAAATACTCCAAATGAACCTGAACAATATACAAACCTGGTTAAAAAAGTGGAGAATACAAGCAAATGCAACGAAATCGGTGCATGTTACTTTTACGAACCGAAAAGGAAACTGCCCACCAGTGACCCTAAACAGTCAACAGCTTAACCAGCAACAGGATGTAAAATATTTAGGCATGCATATAGATAGAAAACTGACCTGGAAAAAACACATTTTCATGAAGAGGAAGCAACTTGGACTGAAACTTAATGGTTTATATTGGCTTATAGGTCGAAAATCACAACTATGTCTACAAAATAAAATACTTATTTATAAAACAATCTTGAAACCCATTTGGAGTTATGGAATACAACTATGGCGAACTGCTTCTAATTCTAACCTCGAAATCTTAGAAAGGTTCCAATCCAAAACTCTTCGAGTCATGACCAATGCACCTTGGTATGTCCCAAACAACTATATACGAAATGACCTCCAAATACCCACTGTAAAAGAAGAAATATCAAACTTCGCCCAAAAATACCAACAGAGACTGCAGCAACACCCCAATAATTTAGCAAAGTCCCTCAGGAGAATACCGGCAAGAAGAAGATTAAAACGTTATATTGTTAGTGATTTACCAACAAGATTTTAAATGTATATTTAAATTAATGTGCACAATACCCTAGAGACAAATAATTTTATATTTTATATCAAATATTTAAGAATAGAGTATGGTTATAGGACCATTGCTCTGCATGTTAATGTGATTAGTGACAAACTATTTACCTATTGTAATTTTAATTTACAGATTGTAAATAAATTGGGAAGTTTAAAAAAAAAAAAAAAAAAAGTACCATAGAACCCGTTCTACTGGCTTTACTGAGCTAATTATCAATAGGGTTAATCTTTGAGACGCTCTCAAGAATATCCAATCATAAAATTGGTCACTTGTATATACTTCGGAGGCTGTATCGTGCTAACAAACTGAAAATGACAAAAAATTGAAAACATCAAGTACCATAGCACCCGTTGTACTGGCTCTGGTGAGCTGAAAATCTATAGCGTTCATCAGTGAGATGTCCTGAATAATATTCAATCATAAAACTGGTGACTTGTTGAATTCCGGGAGCTGTATCGTGCTAACAAACTGAAGTTTCTCAAAAAATTACAAAATGTCGTACTTCAATTACCATAGCACCCGTTGTACTGGTTCTGGTGAGCTGAAAATCAATATTATTCATCTGTGACATGTCCTTAACAATATTCCATCATAAAATTGGTGACTTATTGCACTCCGGAGGCTGTATCGTGCTAACAATACATGTAAGGAAAAGTGGCCGACGTCAACGACGACGACGACGACATACACAGAGGATTTTTTTTCTGAAAACCGTTTTTTCGTGTTGTTGTCGATGAAAAACGTGAAAATAACTCAAAAAAAAAGTTTCAAAATTACAACTTTTTTTGGGGTAAACCAATACTTTTCTCGCATATTAGATAGGTTGGGCGGAAAAGTAATATAAGGAACCCGTAACTAGGTATGTCATCTATCCACCCTTTAACAGTGATTTTTTTAATAATGGTCATTCAGGACATTGCTCTGTTTCTGTGTCTGCTAATTTATCTACAAAATATTTTATTTGTTTGAAATTTTTAGATAATGCAACTGACAAGAACATTTCTTTGTCTATCTTATCCTTTACTTGCAAATCAAACTTTTTTATTTGAAGCCACATTCTTTGTAATTTTAAGGGCCAATGGTCGGTGATCAGTTTCTACTACTACCGTCAATTTCCCTTTATTTCGAACCTAATGATATTGTTGCAAATGGCTGCATCCCCACATTAAAAATATTGTTTCTTTGTTTAAAAGAAAACTTTACATTATTTGGATTTTCCATATATAAAATTGACTATATTTTTTGTGAATATGAAAAAATATTGCCCAAGTATTTTAATTCAATTTTCAAAGTTAAATTTTAGATAATATATATTCCTTTGCTTTGTCTAATACTTTTTTAAGACTACTATCAGGCTCTTTTTGGTCTGATCCATATATTGACAAATCACTCATGTACACTTCACATCCATCAATTCTTTCAAATATCATTTTAAATAATCTTGGGAAATTTCCGGACTTGTTTTTAAAACAGTACCTTGCAAAAGTATATTATTCACTACTATTTTCTGTCAACCTAATTTGATACAATGCTGTTGTTACAACATCTAATATACTAAAAATTTTAGCACTTCTTAATTTATCAGCTATTTCTACAAATGTCAGTAACTTGAAATATTCCACCTATAACATAAAGGAATCATTAAATTTTATAGTTATGTTTATTAGAATAGAGGTTCTCATAAAGAATTCTACTTGTAACATACTTTCAACTTCTGATTATAAATTGTGTAGGTCCACCATAAATTGCTGGCTATTGATACTAGAATACATGTAAATTGCTTGCGAGTTGCAAGAAACCACTTTAAAATACTTTCACAAATCTGTTCCAATATCATCAAATTACAAATAGACTATACTACTACATATTTTTCTCCTTAATTAGTTTGGACTTGTGACGATCCCATAGGAACCATGTAAATAACATTTTAGTACTCACATTGTACTAATTTAAATTAATTCAACAGTTAACGCGATATTGTTTACATTCCATAATATAACTAAATAATATTATCAAAAATGAAATTTGTAACGCCAACTAATGCTGAATTGTTACATGAGAATGTACCATTCGTATTATACAGTGCTATTCAAAAGTCCTCTTCCCCCCTCGTATCTTTTGAACGGCTACACCTCCATTAATAAAATTTGGAGGGTGAAAATAAAGTGTTGTAAACTTCTCTACGAATGGTAACAGATGACGTAATAGTAATAGATGACTTCACAGTGCCACTCTGGCCAATAATTATAAATAGGACCTTATGGCAAGTGATATCTCGGTTGGAAGGCATTGACATTGGCTACATAGCCATATCAATTTTGTTTGAGTTTAAATTAATTTTGACGGATAAATTAAATAAATAACAAAATTATTATTTCACATTCAAATATTGAAGATTTTTCAGACGGCCTCTGGTTAGTTGTCAAAAAAATTGACGTTTTTAATTTAATAGTATTTGTTGCTTTGCAAAGTTTTTCTAAATAGCTTAAATATTTAATTTTATTATTGTTTCACGAGACGTTTAAGAGTTTACATAGACAAAATGGTACGTACGCAAGCCGACAAAGTAGCAGCTATCTTAATAATTGGTGAATCTAGAAAGAATCTCCATGAAGCAGAACGTTTATTTAATGAGAGATACCCAGATCGCCATATCTCGAGAGCTTATTTGAGGGAGCTTCTTCACAAGTTTGAAGCAACAGGTAGTGTTCAAGATGGCAAACGATCTGGTCGATCAACATTTAGTGATGATTAAAAAATTGATATAGTTGCTGAAATGGTAGTAAACCCTACTTCCTCTTCAACTAAAGTTGCGTCTATCTGTGAAGTAAGTAAAAGTACAGTACAGAGAGTGTTGGCTAAAAATAAATTTCATCCATACAAGTTAAAAATGGTGCACCACCTTTCGGATGACGACCCCGACAGAAGACTCGAATTCTGTGAATGTATGACAAATAAAATTAATCAAAACCCACAATACACAAAAACAATTTGTTTTAGTGACGAAAGTACTTTTTGCCTCAATGGAAATGTGAATACATAAAATGTAAGATATGAGAGTGACACAAATCCTTACACCTTTCGTGAACAACATACCCAATTTCCAGAAAAACTCAATGTTTGGGCATGTATTTTGGGAAACCACATAGTTGGTCCTGTTTTCCTAAATTCAAATTTAAGCGGTGAAGTGTATCTGGAGATGTTACAAAATGCAATTGAGCCGTTAATTCTTGAAATTCTGGAAGATAATCAAGATGAAATCGGCCATCTTGAAATAACATTTCAACAAGATGGTGCTTCTGCATATTATTATGGTGCAGTAAGACGTTACCTGGATGAAAAATATCGAGGTAGATGGATCGGCTGGCGAGGTCCTATAGAATGGCCACCTCGGTCACCAGATCTGACACCATTAAATTTTTTGCTATGGGGGTACTTGAAATCCAAGGTTTATACTACGGCACCAGATAGCATTGGCGTTTTGAAAGAAATAATTACTGAAGAATGCAATTCTATTTCAGCTGACACATTCGAACGAGTACGACAAGAGTTTACTAATAGGATGTATTACTGTCAGGAAGTAGACGGAGTACATTTCGAATACTTGCTATAAGAATCCATTGTTTATATTTGATTAATTAAATTTAAAAAAATAATTTCAATAATTTTGGTATTTATTTAATTTATCCGTCAAAATTAATTTAAACCCAAACAAAATTAATATGGCTATGTAGCCAATGTCAATGCCTTTCAAGCGAGATATCACTTGCCATAAGGTCCTATTTAAAATTAAAGGCCAGAGTGGCACTGTGACGTCATCTATTACTATTACGTCACCTGTTACCATTCATAGAGAAGTTTACAACACTTCATTTTCACCCTCCAAATTTTATCAATGTAAGTGTAGCTGTTCAAAAGATACGAGGGGGGGAGGATACTTTTGAATAGCACTGTATACAATATAATATAATTTTAAAAAGTGCGTATATATTAGCGCGCTGTGCCGCGAACGTGCTCTGCGCATTCCATGCTCATTGTATTTGTTATTCCAACAAACCTCCCACGATCCATAGGAAACCCGCATACACGCATTAAACATTCAGCTCAATCGTGTCATTTAATAAAGATAAGAGTTATCTGTTTTCTACATATAACTTAGCCTTTCCTCTGGCAGCATTTCTCGCGCCGGTGCGATTGGAAGAAAACAAAGAAGTAATTTTTTTCAACAAATATCAGCAGATACCCCCATACCTGCTTATATTGCCCCACAGGCATCTAAATTTCCGTGTATTTTTTTAAATTATCTTTGTGTCATGGATCCTACAATAAAGATTTGCCTCGATAGACACCGATAAGCTTCATCCAATATTCTTCTGATCACTCCATTACTGAACTATTTTCGTGAAAATAAAACGAAAGCGCGCGAAAAATGACATACCTACCTACTGACAGGAGAGGATCGAGGCGCCGTTTGTGAGGGTAGTGCGTGTAACTTTAGAACACGCGCCAACTTAGACGAATAGGTGCGCCCGCTCCGCGTTTTCGCGTCGCAGGGCGCAAAGGTATACGCACTTTAAGAAACATTCGCAAATAGAAGCATACGTATCGTGACGTTGCGAACAATGTCAAAAATAGCGCCTCGGTTCGAGATACAGGGCGGACGAAACAGAGTTACCGATGGCCACATTCGCAAGAAATGAATCACCGGTGCGACAGTGGTTTCGTTTATCGACATATAGAAACAACACAAGCCAAACGTTCAACTATAGAAACATTTTTACAAAAGTTTCAACTTTTATTTTTCAGAACATAATATATTCTCAATAAATACATGGAAAATCATTATTGATGCTGCAAATGGGAGATCATATATACATTATAAGGTCTTGTGCACTTTACCACCCTCGGTATTTGATATTTTTCGCAAATTTTAATCGAAAGGATATGCCGAAGAGTATAGGCTAAAAGGAAAAAATCCGTGGATGAACCAGTATTTTTGCTATAAAAAATTTAAAAAAAACTCTAAATTACTAGTTTTTAGAAAAGAGCAATGCCAAAACTCCCACAGTCAGACTACAGCGTTGCCATAATATAGCTACTTTATAATTAGTTCAATGTGATAGGCCAAATCTAAAAAACTAATAATAACTTAATAACATACAAAAATATATGCATTACTTCAATAGTTATGAATTTTAACCTTGTTAAAAGGTATATCACTGAGCAATTTGATTAATTAAATTACTAAATCTGTCTGTTGTCGTTCTTCCGTACACTTCATTCCACATGAATTGATCGATATATTAGGCTATAACTGAACAGTACTATACCCCCAATCGCCGTAACTACTGCTTAAGGCACGACCAATAAACTTCAAGAAGATTAGTGGAAACTCCAGTTTAACGATCTACCAAGTTACTAGTATGGTTCACTGTTTTGTGTATATATGGAGAGACATCATATAAAGTATCCTGCCCTGAATTTCCCGGCCAGCAATCTGTGCATATCTCGGCTCCCAGTAAAACATAACGCTCAATAAGAGGTAGTAACGTATTAGCAGACCGGTCTGGTATAAAAACATCACATCCTCTTTTGTCCCTTACATCATAAATCCACATTTACGGTACTATCCGTCCTACATTATAGATTCTTTCCATAATTACGGATTCATCAATTTGAACCACATGTCCCAGTCCATCTGTAAACAAATATGATCAACGTGCAGCCCATCCATAAGTACATTTTTAAATGATCCTATTCCCCACCTCTCAGATCAATGAATAATATCAATTCTTAACAGCTTAATATCTCTATCGCTATATTTATTGATTGTAATAATGTAGCCTAACAACACTATATTTTATTTGGCTCTCTATCCCATAGGATCATCGAATTTAGGATAGAGGGAAGTACCACCTCGATTCCTACAATCCGAAATCCTAGAAATACTTATTGGTCTCTCTACAAGACCAATCTGAAGGACAATTTGGAACAAGTTGAAGTGAATGGGGTAAATCACCCGCACTACGACCTGGAACAAAGAGTCGAACAGATCAGTGAGGCAATAATGGAAGCTTTCCGTTCCAGTTGCCCACTGTCAAAAGCTCGTTCAGAAAAGGACTCTCCTTGATGGAATGAGAACCTGTCAAACCTCAGAAAAGAGGTCCGTCGGCTCTTTAATAGAGCCAAACGAGACGGTAATTGCCAGAGGTACACTGAGAAGCTTACTCAGTACAATCATGATATTAGGAAGGCCAAAAGGCTTAATTTTCAAGCCTTTTGCGAAAATATCACTTCCGCTCACACAGCGGCCAGACTATTAAAGGTCATGGCAAATGGGCGAACTAACCCCACAATGTCGCTGAAAAATCCAGACGGATCATACACGGAAGGTGAAGAGAAACGATCGAGTCTTCTTCTTAGAACCCACTTTCTAGATAGTGAACCAGCAACGAGCATTCAAATAGTAATGAATTACACTAAAAAATCCCGCATGGAAGTTTGGGACATTGCTAAGAAAATATTTACCAGATAACGATTGGAATGGGCAATAAGTACCTTTCAACCATATAAATCACCAGGAGTGGATGGAATATTTCCAGCACTCCTGCAGCAAGGGATAGAGGAGATTCTTCCTCACCTGCTTAAAACGATGGGAAAACTAGTGGATAACTACATAAGAACAGAGAATTTGGAGAATATACCACTTCATAAATGTCAGCATGCCTGTCGATCAACTGAGACGGCTCTGTATCAGCTGACCGAAGTCGTCCAGAGAAATCTAAACAACAATGAAATCGCATTCCTGGATATATATGGGGCCTTTGACAGCACAACTCATGTGTCTGTAAAAGAAGCACTAAAAAGCGAGGAGTAAATGAAACCATTGTAAGATGGATGTATGAGTTGTTGACGACGAGGATAGCTGAGACACAGGTGGGGAATCAAACCACTTCAGTTAAAGCCACTCGGGGGACACCTCAAGGGGGAGTGATATATCCCCTTCTATGAAGCCTCGTAGAGGATGAGTTGCTCTACAGGCTAACGGAACTTGGCTTTGAATGTATGGGCTATGCTGATGACATAGTTCTAATAGTCACATGCAAGTTCGAGAGCACCTTGTGCGATTTACTACAAAAGGGCCTCAGTATCATTGAGCAATCGTGCTTGTCAGTGGGGCTAAACATTAACCCAAACAAGACCATAGTAATTCCATTTACCCGGAAAGAGCACTTCCAACCATGAAACCCAGATCCTTTAACGGGGAAATCATAGAATGGAAATCAGAAGTTAAATATCTATTGATAACCCTAGACAGCGAGCTTATGTGGAATAATCATGTTGAAATAACTGCTAGTAAAGCAATAAGAGCTTTGATGGCGTGCAGAAATATAGCTGGTAAGAGGTGGGGCTGTAACCTAAAAATACTGTGATGGATGTACGCCATGATTGTGAGACCGGCAATTACGTATGGGGCAACAGTTTGGCATACAAAAGCAAGTCAGTACATCACGAGGAAGACCCTCGACAAAGTTCAAAGGCTTGCCTATGCTTGAGCTATGAGAACGTGTCCAACTAGAGCACTTGAGATCATTACAGATCTCACACCTCTACATCTGGTGATAGAGAGATCTACACAAGAGGCAATTCTTAGAATATCTAAGGAAAGTGCAGGCAATGAGAGCATTGAAAATCAGGGAGCATGATCCTCTCTAACAAAATACATCTCATCAGCGAATCTTCCCAGTGACGAAATGATCAAGAAAGTAAGTATCGAAAAGAATTTCACTACGATGCTAAATACGAGGAGAGACTGGGAAAGGGAATACACCACTCAAACTATAAATGAAAACACCATTAGATGGTATACGGATGGTTCGAAAACCACCATTGGAGCAGGCGCTGGAGTATTTGGGCCTGGCACTAGATACTTATTATTGTTAGGCTCCTTCCCGAGCGTCTTTCAGGCAGAAATACTGGAGATTGAAAGATTCATGGAAATGAACCTAGAAAGAAACTATCAGAAATGTGACATATCGATCCATTCTGATAATCAAGCAGCTATCAAAGCATTGAGCTTCCATGTTATTGACTCAAAATTGACATGGGGGTGCCGAAGAAAACTTGATGAATTAGGCAAGAATAACAGGGTCTCTTTAGTCTGAGTTCCTGGCCACTCGGGAATCACATGAAATGAAGAGACCAAAACACTTGCCAGGAAAGGAGCACAAACGCTCTTTATTGGCCCGGAGCCTTTCTGTGGTGTAGGAAAATACTCCTATAAGAAAGAATATCGGAAGAAGGAGGAAACCGAAAGAGAAGCACTCTGGCGTTGCCTTCCCAGGCTGGAACATTCCAAAAAGTTCCTGAGGAACTTTGACACTGTTAGATCCAAAAAATATTTGGATCTCAGTAAAAATAAGCTGCATCTCCTCACGGGCTCTCTTACAGGACACTGCCGCCTTAAGGAGCACCTAATAATAGTATAACACCTGATATTTTTCTTAACATATAACAATGTCACAGACATAGAAGAAATTATGATTTTAAATATACAAACAGTATGAAACGGATACAATGAGAATTTATATATTCAAACAGATCGCCGCCAGACTAACAATAATTCACATTTTCTAAAAATACACCAATATATACAAAATCAAGAATTCATACTCTTGGACAACAAGATTTGCTTGAATTCCGTATTTCTCACGGCACTTTGCCCAGACCACATACATTTTTGTTACTTAATCACTACTACAGCTTTAAGTCTGATATTGCCCACTTTTCTAAATTTCCACAGATTTTTATACCACTTATTGAATTGAATTTAATCGGGATCGAGATTTCACGTGCTTCGCCTTTACTAGTCAGGGTCGCACTCGCTTAACGGGATACCGGTATAAAAATTGAAGACATGAAAAATATTCAGAGCGATATAAGCAACCAGAGGCATTACAGTCCTTTTTTAAGAAAGGTGTGCTTAAGAAACCATCTTTACCTATACCAGAAGCCAACGTAAGGTGTAATAACTGAGACTACGCTTAAAGAGAAGAACATACGCCCGATTCCAATATAATCTGTGAACCTGGTGGTTTGATCTCTGGGTTAAGCGCTATTGCAGGTGAAAGTGACACTACAACTATAAATGTTTCTGCAGAATCAACGTCTATTTTAGATGTTGGCCCAGTCACGTGGCCCAATATATTAACAGATGCAGAAAGAATATTGTTCTAAATTAACCCTTTTACTTTGGGTTAATTAGAGGGAATGTAGTTTTTTTGTTGTTATACGATGTACTCGAAGGACCAAATGGATATTTTTCACTTTAGGTATGATGTAAATGATGTACTGTACGATGCAATGAAACACTTATGTCACTTTAGATTTTATATTGTCATGAAATTATAAGTTTTTGTTTGCGTCGACAATTAAGAATTCACTTTATATTCACGCGATGAATGCTATGACGTTTTATGAAATAACTAAACCTTAAAGACACATGTTTGTTCCCGATATGTAAACGCCGGGTGCTCTTCTAAACTCAGTACGAAAGTGTGTCTGGGAAGTCTGTCTGGGAAGTGAGGTGAGAATGAGGTTATTTTCGTACTTATACGTGGTGTGACGTAGGTGCGAGGAACGAACAAAATAGTAGAAACTAGCCAATGGGATAAAAGTATTTTAAAATGTAATGTTCAAACACAAGTGAAATTGCCAGTTGGAGATATGTTTTTTTTGGGGTTTTCAACGGTTTCGTAGATACAGATAACAGAGTTTGGACGAGAGTTTTTATGAAGAGATAAGATGTCGGGGACTTTGATATGTTCAGTGGAATTACAGAAAACGATATTTATCTGTTTTTCTTAGGTGTTAGTAAATTTAAATGACTTTTTTAGTGAAGTAAAGAAATATTAACTGTTGAAATTAAGGATATATTTAGTTATCTGTTTTGAGCATAATATTCGAAAGGTAGTATACAGGGGCAGTTGAAATAAAATCACGGGAGAATTTGGTAATTAAAAACCAAATTCGAACAAATATATTTGACTAATAAGGGTTATCAAGACCCACTGTTTGAACTTTTCACCAGATATCAATGGTAGGTGGTTTACTTCGAGATACTATGAGAGAGAGCTTGATAACGGTGAAGAAATTTTGAGAAATCGGCTTGTACATTATGTGACAAAAAATTCGTTGTATTGCTTTTCCTGTGAAATATATAACTTCCGGTCTATCTAAAGGCGCCTACAAAAATTAAGCATGTAGGTAATATATGATTAAATCTCATGAGACATCACGAAACCATGTACGTCAAATCTTGGCCGATCTATCACGTAGGCTCAAATTGTCTCATACGATAGATGCCGAGTCACAGAGAATAGTTCAATCAGAAATAGAACCCTGGAATAGAGTATTGTAACGAATTAACTCAATCATGAAAATGTTGGCTGAAAATGGCTCGTTTTTTCAAGGTACTTCTGATAATCTGTATAAACATAACACTGGTAATTTTCACATACATTGTATACCCACAAACATGAAAACACTTATCAGTTGTCGTATAGGTACTTCTTCAGAAAGCACAATAGACTGATGTGAGTATTATAGGTATAATCCCAACAATATCATATATTTTATGTACTTTATATACTTAACATCCCCCAATATAACAAACTCATGACTTATATGGTGTTTAGTGTATGTAAAGGGCAGCGAAAAATATATTTGCCCAGAGCGGCTTGATAGCTAGATCGGGCCCCGGATAACAGTACCAATAATAACATATAGATGTGAAAACTGGACAGTGGACGAAAAAGATGAAAGTAAAATAAACGCCATGGAAATGAAGCAGGAAGATAGAAGAGAAAACCGAATTCGTTTGAAAACGAGGTAAGTTCACCATCTACTCATACACATTGTTCATTGTGTCCTCTTGTTTCAAATTTCCAATATTTTCGTACATAAGGGTCCTGCTGTCCTGTAGATAAAGGAAACCATAATTGTGTATAACGACCATGCCATCGCAATTTTAATTTATAAATTCTCACTATATTTCCAATATTTTGCAATAGAGAAGTAATCGTCATTGTGATAAGTAGTACTGAGCAGTCTTTTTGCTAAACCAACACTTACACTAGTTGACACGCGTTTCGATAACCAAGTTATCGTCTCCAGAGAGCAAAGGTAAGCTTAGTTAATAAGTAGGTTGTTCTCTTCGTATCTTTAATTCGAAGGTTTACGTAAGCTACTAATGATCTTGACTAAAAAATATCTGTACTTCTTAACATATATAGAATGGATTCTTTCTGGAACTGTTGTACAGGTCAAAACTGTGTACGATATTCAACAACTAAATTGTTATAATATGTATCAGTGCATTTATATATTGTTTTAAAAGTTATTAATAATTAAATTATTCAATTAACAAAGCTTTTGGCATAATAATCGATACTAGATTTGGCAACACCGTATATGCGATTTGCGTCTCACGAGTTTTAGATTTTACCGTGCGAAGTGGTGGTGCCAACTCGAGAATTAAAGCAGGCCTTGACAAGTGCCAGTACAATAATGCTGAGCTAGGCCCTTCATACCGGCTACTACTTCAACAACGAATTTCATATTCTTTTGTCTGTGCACGAGTGAGTCTTTCTTTTCTGCATGGCTCACTTGATAATCCCCTCTACTCCGCCGACCGCGACAGCTATACCGACAACTTTATCTTTCCATATTATAACAACAGAAAATCCACTAATTACGTATGTATTCATTCACAAACTTTTAAGGTAACTAACAGAACAGCGGAAGAGATTTTTAAAGGTATCAAATAAATACGAGGGAAATCCCAAAGGTTGACTTTACAGTTTTGTCGACAAGAATTTTATTCCCATTTACATATTCCACTAATTTGGTAATATATAGTTCGATAATAAACATGGCACTAGGATGCTGTGTGGATTCCTATTATTAAACAATTCGTTTGTAACGACACAGTCAGAGCAGTCAGAAACTATCAGAAACTGTTCGACGCATGAGCACTCGTCTTTTGGCCTTCGTAGAACGGAAATCCCTAACTGCTGACAAACCGTCAGGAGTTCGCAGAGCAAAATATTGTAGTTGGAAACCAATTTCTGACAGTCAGAAAAATCCGCGGACTCGTAAGAAATTTTGAGTTGGAGACATGCGCATTTGCATTATTTGAATTACAGTAGTTCGAAATATTTTGTTTTGTTTCAAGCTAACCTAAATTAGTATTTTGATTTTGTGGAAAGGTTTCCGTGGAAAATGGTGAGTTGAAAATATCTATTATGTTTATTGTTCAAAACCAACAAGTTCTCTCTTAACTATAGATACGGTATCCGCCAAAATAAACAGTACCGAAACAGAGAGTGCTGTGGAGTTGTTTATGTAATATGGATTTGTCATATTCGACTTAATTGTCACTAGTTGATATATTAATAGTAAGCTGCAGTTAAATTTGATTTAAAAATGGTTCTAACAACGGAAGAAAAAGTTTTTTTGGTAGAGCATTATTTTCGTTCATACGGAAAAGGTCGTAATGATGGTCCAAGCTTAGAACAGGTGTCAATAAAATATCAACAAAAAGTTGATAAAGCAGCTCCTAGTAAAAGTGTGATGTTAGCTGTTGTTGAAAAATTTCGTCGCACTGGTAGTGTATTGTGTCAACGTAAAGGTTCTTCAGGTCATCGAAAAACAGTATGCACTAACGAAAATGAAGGACGTGTTTTTAACCAAGTTGTGCAATCACCTCAAAGAAGTCTTGTAAGAACTGCATGTAAACTCAACATTAATGAAACGTCTTTACGTCACATGTTCAAATCAATTGGTGGTTATCCATACCGTATTCAAGTTGGACAACGACTAAATGCTGCGGACAAACGTGCAAGAGAAATTTACTGTAGTCGCATGTTGAGTTTAATTTACGAAGATCCCGAATTTTTGAAAAACATATGGTTTTCAGACGAGAGTCACGTTCATCTTAGCGGATATATTAATCGACAAACATCCTTGGATTTGAACGTCCTGATGTCATTGTAGAGAAACCACTCCACAGTCTTCGAGTTACCGTTTGGTGCGCGGTATCTGGTCATGGAATGATTGGTCCTTATTTCGTTGAAGATGATAATCAGAATCCACTTACTGTCAACCAAGAGCGTTATAGAGAGAAAATTATTATACCTTTTGTGAGAGATCTAAATAACTTTTGCCGTGCACGAAATCTACAGTTTCGCACACAATGGTTCCAACAAGATGGTGCAACGAGCCATACAGCTGTGCGCACCTTAGACTTACTCCGTCAGCATTTCGATAATAGAATAATTTCTCGGGGAACAGACTTCGAATATCCTTCTCATTCACCTGATCTGACGCCACCTGACGCATACATTTGGGACATAATGAAGGAGAAAATATTTCACTCGGAAAATCCGCCGGCGAATATTGCTGAACTACGGGAAAGAATACAAAATAAGTTTCGGCAGTTACATCAACCACTTTTTATAAATATGTTTATTGACTTACAAAATCGATATGAAGCTTGTTTGAGTCGAAATGGTGAACATTTTGAACACTTACATTACAGAAATTGAAAATTAGTTTTTATTTTCGGTACTGTTTATTTTGGCGGATACTGTACAAAATAAATAGAAAGAAATATGATAGTTTAGAAGCAGTTTGTATGCCTCAGTCTATCACATCTCTTTATTCATCTGTGTTTCCTACTTAGCATTATTTGTGTTAATGTAAGATTTTTATTTTTAGTCGAGTTATTCGAAAGATTTAACGAGCTGAAACATAAAAATGAGGACTATTTAGAGGTAACTGTACCGCAGTATAATGAAATAGAGTTCATTGAACACTTTCGAGTAAGTCGACGAGTTGTAAAGTAATGAGTTTGGTGAATTGAGGGCCTATAACTTTACTATAATATTTTTATGGTTTGCTGGACATGAATCGGCATCCAATAGAGATGTTGCTAACTAATTTGGCATTGCACTCAGCACATAGAGGAAGGTTGTGAAGAGAACAACTTACTTTTTAAGCAATCTGTCTCCTAATATCATAACCTGGCCAACAGCTGAAAAGCAATTGCACATAAGGCAACAGTTTTCAGCCAATGGATTTTCAAGAGTCATAGGCGCAATAGATGGAAGCCATATTAGAATCGACCAACCTCAGAAATATCCCAATTCTTATATTAACAGAATAGGTTTTTTTCAATGTAGGTATTTGTTTCCTTAATCATACTTTATTGATATTTTTATTTGGTATCTATATTTGCAATGTAGTTACAGGTTGTATGTGATCACCAAAGGCAAATATGGGATGTTGTAGTTGTATTTCCTGGATCTGTCCATGACAGCAGTGTTTTTCAAGTTTCTCCACTCTCTGAACCCCTTTCACAAAAATTCCAAAAAAATTATTTTCTGGGTGATAGTGGATACCCTTGTTTAAGGCACTTATTAACCCCATACAAAGACAAAGAGCTCTAACTAGAATACAACAAAATTATAATGTAAGATTGGCAAAGACTCCTTATATCGTGGAGCATTGATTTGATTTGGCTTAAACAAAAATGTCTGCAACTCTACCATGTAAAGCTTAGAAAAAAATGAGATATTGCCAATTTCATTAGAGCATGTTGTTCTTCAAGAATACAACTATAACCTGCCAGCTGAAGATGATCGTAACGGGCTTCAAATGCGAACTGAAGCAGCTAATAATTAACATATGAGTTAATTATGTTTTTTATTGAATCACATGACTTTCTTGTAATAAACTCACTTTATTATGTGCTCATAAATTACTCATTACTTAGTAAATATTGTATTCAACAAGTATTTTTTTGATAAATAAAGTGACAAATTTTGAATTTGTTTTTCTATAGTTTGGACAAATTGAAATATTTATTTTCATGTAGTTTCAGGAGATATATGACAGGTCAGGTAGTTTAGCTTATTCTTTTAAATCGGGTATGGTGGCTAAAACTAAAATTCTTTGGCATATATTAAATGAAAAATGTTGAGTACCTGTCTGTAGAATATCCAGTAACAAATTTGTAATTCTATTATTGAGAAATGCATTTTATTAGCTAAAATATGAAGAATTTATACAAATTCTTATTGTTAATTTATCCTCCCAAAGTTTTTTTAATTAAATCATTTCTGTCCCTCAGGAGATCATTGTTTTCTTTCAGTATATCATTCTTTTCTCTTTGTAGTTTATGCTTATCTACTTCCAGGTGATACAACTTCTCAAATTTTATTGTTTCAAAATTCTTCTTCTCTTTGTATCTATCTTCTGTGTCTTTTCTAATTTTTTCCATGATTCCATGGGAATTTCTTATTCTTGGCTTTTTGGTTAAAAGCTTGTTTTTTTCATTTTTAAATACTGGCCCTATTGATTCATTTGTAGTCCCCTCAATGTTCAGCATTCAGCTTCTATCTCGGCTTCTTTAGTTGGTAGTTGCCTTATAGTATGAGTAGAGAGAACCACAGTGGGCTTAATATTTTTTTTCTTTCCCGAAATATCCTTCATCTCATCTACACATTCAAAATATGGCCTGCCACCACTAGTTTGATTTTTTTATCAATGTATTTCTTGTAATTTCTTTCGAGGACTCTCCACTTATCCTCACAATTCAACGGGGATACAATAAGATTATATTTTTTTTAGTTCTAAAGAGATTATTTCCCTCATTTTCTTGAAATTTCTAATTTGTAATGTACCAACTTGTCTTCTGTATTTCCTATATAAACCTAATAGTTTTAGAGTATTTTTCCTGGTTCACACATAGGTTATGCCACCGATATCTGTTGCATATTTATGTGTTTTCTCTACATTCCCTTGAAATCTGTGATGCTGTTGCTATAGTCTCCGTAGGCTTTAAACGTAGAGGAAATTGTCGGTGTTGTTGATTATAATAAATTCGGACATTTCTCTATCTAAAACAAAATGTTCATAGACTAGATAATTGGCTAGTATGGAAGTACTTACTTTCCATATTTTTCGATTAAGATTCAACTAATACAATATGTTAGTTTCATATCACGAAATAACAGATAAGTGTGAGTTAAGCAATTTTATGGATAAATGGAAAATACCAGAATCAGAGAGGTTGTTTATAGTTTGATCGTTTCCCGGTTTTTTGAATTGACAGTTGTAATCCATAATCCGTTCGCAGATTACAAGAGTCAGAAATCAGTCACAGACTTGTTTCAAACTGCACTTGCGCAGAAAAAAGTTTCCAACTAGTCCAAGATTTGCCTCTGCGAACAAAGCTAATAACTTGACCGATACTACCAAAGCAGACGTTCTGCGATATACCAGGCAAGCTCTACCTTACGTAGAATAACGATAGGAAGCTTCAACTGAAAATAACCGGAGTATTGCACTATATTCCGGAGCGTGTTGAGCTTAGGAATCGTGAACACTTAAATATCCCGCTTCTCGTTGACACCTCGGTGTGCGTTGAACTCGAGGCTAGACGCTAAGCGAACCTGTATATCGGACGAAGTCCTGAAGCGTGTTGAGCTTAGGGCGGACGCCAACTACCCTAGGTCAAGCCCTGCAGCGTGTTGAGCGCAGGACCGAGGCCTTTCCGATTAGCCGAAATTCCGGAGCGCGTTGAGCCCGGGACGGAAGCAAACTCCCGACCCCCGTGATCACGCTGTGCATTGAACGCGCGATCTCGACCCTGATACACACACCCCTTTGATTATAGGAGCCTGGCGTCTCAGTGAGGAAGCTGGACAACCGAGAAGAATAATCCGCGACCCAATCCGACGACCACCCTAGAGGGACTGCCCGCCTCCAGGACCACTAAATCTTGTATATATACTTATTGTACAGAGTTTTAGGTTTTAATTGTAGATACTTATTGTAAGTTGAATAAAGAAATATATCTAACCATCCAACCCCAATTATGCTCTACCACACTGACGCACCCTCACACATGGCGCCCGAGCAAAAGGTTAGATAACACACATGGCGTCCGAACAGAAAGTATGATAATACAAATGGCACCCGAGCAGGTGTCACACATGGCGCCCGAGCAAAAAGTTAGATAAGGGAATCAAAGATAGCAGATATAACAGAGCAGTCAGTGAGGAGACAATTACAAAATTAAGATAAATGATACAAAATTGCAAAAGGTTAGACACACCAGAACAGCCAGGGAGACACCAAGCATACAAAAGCAGCAGAAAACCAGACAGGAACAAATCATGAGCGAACAAGGAGAATACGCCGACGTGGGATTAGAGATAGCGGACACAAAAGTAGGATGGATATACAAGCTCAAGAAGGAAGAGCTAGTGACAGAACTACAAAAATTCGAATTAGACACAAGCGGTAATATGGACACACTACGGGCCAGAATGGTACATTTTATAAAGAAACAGATAGGACATAATACCAGACAACAAGAAAGCAGCATACAAGAATCTGAAAAACCTAGAGAAAGAATGTACACTTCCGAAGACAGCGAGTCCGAAGATAGACATAGTAGGTACAATCACAAACACGTAGATTGCACAGAACTGGACAAAATAAGGAGATGGGGAATATACTTTGATGGCGGCTCAAAAGACCCGATAGAGTTAATCGAAAGGTTGCAAGAACTCAAAACATGTTACCAGCTAAACGACGAAGTTATACTTAGAGCTCTGCCAGAAGTGCTAAAAGGCAAAGCAATTCTTTGGTACCGGAATAATAAACATCTCTGGGAAACTTGGCAAGATTTCATAGATGATTTCGAGACATTTTATGTATCATTAGACTTATCAACATACTTAGAAGAAAAGATAATGGAGAGAAAACAAGGAGAAAACGAACCGTTTAAACAATATATCACAGAAATTCAGACATTAATGCGGAGACACATGGGCTTCAACAGTAGCCAACAACTAGAAAGAATATATAGAAATATGAATCCGAAATACAAACTTCATGTCCGAAAAAATGAAATCGCATCAATAAGAGACCGTACACGGCGAATAGACGGACTAGAAAGTATCCGAAAAGATATCGAGAAAGCAGGAAAACCCGGGAGAAAGAAAGAATAGAAAAAAAACTCCTACAACACTTATTTCGTGGATTTGTTTGAAGCGTTCGACAGCATGATAATCTGAAAATGTCAATTTTAGCTGTTTGGAAATGGGAATACAGAATAATCTAAAGTTTTCCAGTTAAATGAATGAAAACTTCTATTGGAAATGAACATTTACAAGAAGAATAATATATACAGTGAGCACGTAAAGGTTGGAACAAATTTGTTAAAAGCTTGATTTGGCCATTGGGGAAAAAGGTCAGGCACGTCGAATTTATTTTTCAGTTGCGCATTTTTCTGGGTACCCATATTTTTGATGAAGTCATGTTATACAAATATGTGAATAATAGATTAAGATTATTTATAAGATAAGCAGGGTAGAATATAGAAAGTGCTACATAATACTGCTGATCTAATATACAGAGTGTCCACGGATGGGGTAGCCTATAGGTGAAAAATAATAAACCCGCGATCGGTACCGCCGTTAGATTTTATCTAACATTTTTACATTTAGCCCTATTTTCAAAAGTTGGTTACGTTTACATCTTCCATCGCATAGCTATGTCTGCCTAAGAACCTCCTACAGCCATGTGCGTAAGAATAGAAGCGTACCTAACCAGTAACTTTTTATATACAGTCGGGTGAATACGTTAGCTAAAAACTAATGCGGTACCTGTCGCGTAACTGAAAATTTTGCTGTTGTTAGTTGTTTTAACAATACATTCGAGATTTTTTTACATTGAAGAATATAGTTTTGTGTAGATATTATTTAACTGTGATATTCTGATGTCGTACGAAAAGGAGTATGAACGTTTGACAGCTCTCTGGGAGGAAATACAAGATGATAATGAAAGTGATATATCAGAGGAGGAGGACGCTCCATCCGATCACACTATTCATAATACGGATACGGAACAATCAGGTTCGGATAATGCAGAAAGGTTCGAGTTTCAAATAATGGAGAGACCAGTAAACGATGGTCCTGTATATATTGGTAAAGACGGTAGTCAATGGCTACGTCATAAAATAGCACAGAAACAAAGTAAGACTCCACGACATAATATAACCACACAATTACCTGGTATAAAAGGAATAGCTGAAAATACGAAAAGTGTTCTGGAATGCTGGAAGCTTTTTTCTCTGATAAAATTATTGCCCATATTACACACTGTACAAACAAACAATTTGCTAGAAAAAGGCTCACTGGAAGTAATAAACATAATTTGCCAATCGATTTTGAGGAGATTAATGCTTTCTTAGGTATTTTATATTTAGCAGGTGTTAAGAGAGCTCAACATCTAAAGACATCTGAACTGTGGGCAATAGATGGAACAGCTCCGGAATTCTTTGCTGCAACTATGTCACAACGTCGTTTCCATGCTCTAGTTCAAAATATTAGATTCGACGACAAAGATACACGAGCTGAGAGAGCAAGAACAGATGATTTAGCTGCCGTCCGACAGATATTTGAAGAGTTTACAGAAAAATGTGTGAAGAATTACTCTGTTGGCTCTTACGTTACGGTCGACGAGATGCTTGAAGCCTTTAGAGGCAGATGTTCGTTTAGACAATACATAGCTAACAAACCCGCCAAATATGGCATAAAGATCTATGCTGCCGTAGATGCTAGAATGTTCTACACACATCATATTGAAATATATGCCGGCAAACAGCCCGATGGCCCATATCAACTAAAAAACGATGCACACAGTGTAGTAACTCGTCTTCTGAAGCATTGCAGTGGTACTGGTAGGAATGTTACCACTGATAATTATTTCACTTCGGTTCCTTTAGCAAATGATCTGCTAAGGAACCACCGTCTAATCTTAGTTGGCACATTACGGAAAAACAAGAGAGAGATCCCGCCAATCTTTATAGATGTAAAAATAAGGCCTGTACATAGTAGCATGTTTGCTTGGGGAGTGGATTCCAAATGTTTACTAACTTCGTATATTCCTAAATGAAATAAGAATGTCTTAATGTTGTCAACTTTTCACGATGATGATGGCATAGATGCAGGCACTGGAGATCAGATGAAACCGTCCGTTATAACATTTTATAACCTTACCAAAGGAGCAGTAGATGTGGTAGATATAATAAAGACAGAATATAATGTTACGAGAGTGAGCAATAAATGGCCATTTACGGTGTTTTGCAGTTTACTGAACATTGCCGGTATCAATTCCGAAATAATTTTTTATGCAAATACAAATCAGGTAGGAGCTAAACCAAGATGCTCTTATTGTCCGATCCGGAAAAATAGATTTACACAGTACTCTTGCAATGGATGTTCCAAGCCAATATGCAAGGAACATATAGCTAAAACCCTTTTAACCTGCATGCAGTGCTTGAATCGGGAAGAGGACTCATAAATTTCATTTCATTTTTTATATTTGTTCGTTTTGTACCAGTTTGATATATTGTATGTTTTTATTACTGTTTTTAAAATAAATATTCTATTATTATTTATTATTGTTTGAAATTAATTTCAATAATATCATGTTATGACAGAATTATAAGTTAAATATGGAAAATTACGTCAAAAAGATGATGTTAGATAGAATCTAACGCGTTACCAATCGCGTGACTATCGGAAGCGGTACCGATCGCGGGTTAAATATTAGTTTTAGAGAAAAAAGTCATTCTTGATCAAAAATTTTGCATATTCTGAAAACCCACAAAATGAAATAAAATTCAAGTTTTTCAAAACCAGTCTCATTTTATAGCCAGTTTTATGGAAACCGTATGAATTTTTTCGTTCGAAAATAATGTATTAATCTAGTGAGTGACGTTTACGATGTACCAAGTAACTGTCAACTTTTATATATAATTTTCAAACTGGCATTCTTTAATAAATATTTGACAACAATGTTAACTATTCAACAATATATATTGAGATATGTTATTTATTTATTTATGTAAGTATTCAATTTTATTTTTATTTAGGTTTATATTTTTTTATTAATTTTTTAGTTGCTGAGCGCCAGATGAAATTAGTCTATCAATTTTTGTGTGTTATTATTGTGAGCCAGCTATACTCAGTCTATAAGGATGAAACTCTTAACCATAAACAAGGAATTATGGTGGTTGAGCATACGTCTTTTACCTTATAAATTCAAACTCGAGAAATGATTTAAATTGTAATATAATTAGTAAATAAAATAATAAATATTCAGATTATTATGTTCCAATAATTTTACAAACAATTAAATACCTATCTAATACAACCCTGTATTTTCTGGTTATCTTATAGGAATAGAGAGGGCAACACTAAATAAATCAACTAATGTCGATAAGAAAGATCTCTTTCTCTATAGTTATTTGCACAGAACGGTTTTGTGTCATAAATATTAACCTATTTTCAAATGTATTATTATTTAATTGTAAATAATAATTTCTCAATCTACCAATACAATTATCGTTTTTTTTAAACGCAATTGAAACTATTTAAGAAATTCAATATTCTATGCAATTAAAATGATGGCAGAAGTTACAAATCGTTTAGTATTCAAGATATATGATATTATTGTAGTGAGTACTGATTATTCAATATTAATTTGCTAATATAAGAGTTATTTCATATCGTTTAAATACTTTCTTTTATCAGTCATTAAATAAAAAATTATTATTTTACTTTATCTAACGGAATAGTTTCCTTTTTAGGTTATATTACTATTGTTAGAACAGTTTATATAAGAAAAACTTTACCTCACAGTTCATAGTCACTCTTAAATTCAGTTCTTCAGGAAATATTCTTATTTCTGTTTCTTTTAATTTTGAATAGGATGGCCAAATAGCTCAAATTTATAATTCTTCCTATAATGTCACCAGATTGATGGTTAGGTTAGGTCTTCCTGTATTATAATGTAGGTATTCTCAATTTTCAATTCTTTTCTTTGTTACAATCTAATTCATTAATTTCTTAACTTTGATTTTTCTAACATTATCATTCACTATTGTACAACATTCAAGTTTTTTCTCCTTCTTATAAATTCCAACAATTTACCTTGATTAATAATTATAAAGTATTCTTCTCAGCTTCAGCTTTTCTTTTATATAATTTAACTTCTTTGTAGATTCTTTTTACTTGATTTTTCTATTAGGATAATTATTTTTACATCTCTCCTTAAAAAAAATCTGTCATCCATGTTTATTTTTCTTAGCAACCATCCATGAATTGTTATTCCTACTAGATTGGTATTTTATTTCATGTAGAGATTAATGGTTTTTTTTACAAATTAACATTTACAATAGTAATTATTGGATTCATAATAATTATATCAGTGAAATTTATATTCTCTCAACCACCTTAATAATTTATTTTAGTAGAGTTTTCATTGAATTTATCCTTTCAAACCTATCAATTTTGATTTTAGTCCAATATATATGAAATAACTAAAATCATAAAATAAGATAGTGTATATTAATAATACTGGTGAAAGTATAAACCATATATTTCATCAATATTGAAAGTAAAGATGTCCAACGATTAGATGAATCAATCATAATAAAAGATATTTTTTTTGATTGCAGATATAAAATATAAATGGACTCGCATGAACAGTGAGATTATATAGAAAATATTAAAATATCAGGTGATATATTTATGTGAATGAACACAACGGTATATGTGTTGAGAACAGATGTTATATTTTGTAGTTGACCATTATGGTATATTTATATAAAAACTGTGTATAGTAAATAGTTATGTAGTGTAATTGAGTTCATAATTTTATATCCAAGATAATGATAGTTGTATATTATTTTATAATAGGTAATACTAACTAATACTATGGACAGTTGCAAAATAATAAGGCCTATAAATATAAAGTATATAAATAATATATAATAACAATTTAAAAAAAATTATCAATAATAATAATTAATAATATATATATATATATATATATATATATATATATATATATATATATATATATATATATATATATATGTACTAGATCCAACTTAATGGTTTATTTTCAGCTACATGAACCCCGTTCAATTGATGGTAATTATAGAGGATGTATAACAAAGACTGCAAAATTTCTTGAGATATACAAAGCATGTCGATTTTCGTTTGAAAGCATAGAAAGCATTTTGTGGTGACGTTCAGAATTGTCGAATAATAAGTTTGCATATTTCAACGGTCTTTTCTTTGATACTCCGTTAACTAATGATATATGAAATTTATAATGAGATTTTTGAGTTTATTATCATGAAGAGCAATATTAAATTCCAAGCAATAAAATTACGCACTTTTTCATATATCTTTCAAGTGACTGAAATAAAATCATCTACTTCAAATTGCAGTTTTGTGATTGTTTTTAATAACAAACTGTTCAGCTGTTGAAACATTAAATTCAAAATAAGAACAACCTATTTGACCAATCAATTCTTTTTCAGTTGAGAAAACAAATTGGTGCGTTGTCAGGCAAAGAATTTTTCTCTTGTCGCCTTTTCGTAAATATTCTCAACACTTTCAAAGATAAATATCCACCGTGTGAAACGCATAGTAAATAACAATCAAGGCATCCAGGAGATTCTCCAGTTGATTTTGAATATACCTCTACGGTTGTAGGTATGCATTCCTAAGAAGTACAGAGGCGGAATCAGAATATGATGTAAACAGAATAAATCATATATAAATTTTCACAAAGGAAGAAGTTTATAGGCGATATGAAGATCAAGGGGAAGTAGGTAGTATATTGTAGAAGTATTATTTAGTTGATGCATCATCATTTGTTGTTTTTCCCAAATAAAAATAACCTGCCCACTAAACAAGAAACATAACAAGTCTTATTTGTGATGTTCAGTTGCAAAATAATAAGGCCTATAAATATAAAGTTGGAAAGTGATATCTTAGTATAAAAAATGGAATAAAATTTAATATAGGTATATAAAAAAACTCTCAATTTTGATTAGTGGAAAAAATATATACAACTTCAGAATAGTAAATTTATCAGGATAAAATAAAATATAGAAAATAAAGTCTTTGCATATTTCATAGAAGAGATGTTAAAAGGGCGCAGCAAACACAAATGTATATGTTACATAAAAATATATAACAGGGGAGGAACGATTGTTATATAAAACGTTTATATATATTTTTATGTAGTATTTATGTTACAAAATGTTTATAAATTTTGTTATATATTCTCAATATTTATATTATAAAATGTTTTATATATTGGATATATCTAGTTTTATATGCATTCAAGATGTAAATTCTGCTACATAAATATGAAATTTTTACTTTTCCGCCCAACCTTTCAATATGCGAGAAAAGTATTGGTTTACCCAAAAAAAGTTGGAATTTCGAAAATTTTTTTTGAGTTATTTTTACGTTTTCCATCCACAACAACACGAAAAAATGGTTTTTAGAAAAAAAAATCCTGTGTGTATGTCGTCGTCGTCGTCGTCGTCGTTGTCGTCGGCCACTTTTACTTACAATTCTTGTTAGCACGATACAGCCTCCGGAGTGCAATAAGTCAGCAATTTTATGATTTAATATTGTTAAGGAGATGTCACAGATGAACCCTATCGATTTTCAGTTCACCAGAGCCAGTACAACGGGTGCTATGGTACTTGAAGTACGACATTTTGTCATTTTCTGCGAAATTTCAGTTGGTTAGCACGATACAGCCTCCGGAGTTCAAAAAGTCACCAATTTTATGATTGAATATTGTTAAGGACATCTCACTGATGAACCCTATTGATTTTCAGCTCACCAGAGCCAATGCAACAGGTGCTACAGTACTTTAAGTATGATATTTTTGACATTTTTGGAGAAGTTTCAGTTTGTTAGCACGATATTGCCTCCGGAGTATATACAAGTGATCAGTTTTATGATTGAATATTATTCAGATCGTTTCAAAGATGAACACTATTGATATTCAGCTCACTAAAGCCAATACAACGGGTGCTATGGTACTTGAAGTACCAGATTTTTGTCATTTTTGGAGAATTTTCAGTTTGTAAGAACAATACAGCCTCCAGAGAGTATACGATTGATCAATTTTATGATTGAATATTGTTCAAAGTGTCTCACAGATGTACCCTATTGATTTTCAGTTGACTGGAGCGAGTACAGCGGGCCCTATAAATCCAGATATACTAAATTTTTGGTTATTTTTGGAGGAATTTCGGTTTGTTAGAACAATACATCCCCCGAAGTGTATACAAGTAACAATTTTATGATAGAATATTGTTCAAGGTCACAGATGCGGAAAAGTTAGTTTTAATCTTTACAACCGTTTATTTTTATATATATTTATTACGTAAAATTTGTTACAGAAAATATTTTATATATTTCATATGTATTTTTTCCGAACCTCGTCTAGTATCTTTCTAAAGAAAAAGAAGAAATCTCTTCAATATTATAACCTTTAAATTGTCACGAGTCGATGTACCCACATAGGTACCTGCAAGTATAATAACGTTTTAAAAGGTTTTTCAATAGTTTTGTCTGTGTGTTTATTTTCAGTTTTGATTGTAGAGGAATGGAGAACACATCATGTAAGTATTATTATTATTATTTTCAACAGGCAAGGGGCATCGCCAATGAAGCCGTTCATTCAACTGTCGATTACAAAAGCATATTAAACTAACGTATTAAAAAGGTTAACTATATTAAAATATACAATGAAGTAAACAATTACAAGTCACATTATACCTAGGTATCTCACTAAAGTACTTTTCAAGATAATATTTTCGTCTTAACTGACAACTTAGACATGGTTTAACAATAATTCCCTGTGTAGGGAGTCGTTATTCCGAACCAAATACCGCCGCCCAGGTATGCACTTAGGGCTCAAGTAGATTTTGTAATAAATTCAAATAAAATACACATCTTTAATCCTCTGACCACAGGTAGTAAGTCAAGACAAAATATCTTGAAATGGATTAATTTTAACACATCTGTTGAAAGTTATTTATATTCGAATACTTAGATAAATATAAATGAATTTTAGGCAAAATAACTGTTTAAATCGAAAAAAATTGGAAGACTTCTGTGATTTATCAATAAGACAGAAAACCGAAACGTAGTACAATAACATAATTCTACAAATAGATGACAAAAAATTAACAATTTATACATTCCATATGTCTATCCTAAAAATAACTTACCATAAAACAAGAGCTTGACGAGCGCATGTTAAAATACACGAAAACAATCATTTTTATTAAAAACATTTAGTATCAATATGGTAAGGACAATTGAAGGTTACATAAAAAAAACTAGGAGTTTTAGATGACTGAATTGAATGAAGTGAGCATTTATACTACCAAATATTAAAAAAAGCATTTATATTAAAAGGAATAAAAAGGATAGTGAATAAAGATACTTCTAGTAATAGCAGTATGTGAATAAGTACAAAATTTTACCTTAATAATAATCCACCTTAATAATAATCCAATATTACGTTGATGGCAACATTTACTAGACTGTTCAAAACACTGCCATATGAACATCCAGGTAATTACCATGTAGCATCAATTGAAACCTGAAAACAAAAGGAATTAGTATTTGAATAAATAAATGAGTATCAATATTTATGGGTAATAAGTAAAAAGGGTTATAATTAAAAAGGTAATTTGAAATAAAAAGTATTTGATTGACAGTCCGAACGTAGCCATGTCAGTTGTCAACAAGAGTTTGCAATTATGAATATTAATCAACTGGAAGTAACATAAAAATTACTAAATTGATTGCCAACTTAAATTTATTGGTTACGAATAGAGTAATTTTTATGAAAGGCAAATTTGAAAATAAATAAGAATTTATATGTGATTAACAATCACAAAGATTAGAAAATTGAAAACTATACATTTGCATATATAATACTTGATATTTAGATTGTAAGTTTTATGTGAAATAATGTAAATCAAAATACCTTAAAAAGGGATAACTAACAATATAAGGGATTGTCAATAGTGACATTTTATGAAACCCTTAAGACTATATACAATTGAACAAATAAGTGTTGATACCATCCAGGACAATTAAAAGAACTATATAATTTACATTTAGAATTAAAAATTCCCCAAACAAACAATTATTTTGAGAGAAAGTGTCAATAGAAGGCTATGAATTGTGGCGTGGGTAGCTAAAAAGGGTTAGCATCTATGTAAGAGGCTTCCGAATAAATTTTAATAAAAAAGGAATAAAACATGTGAATTTGCAAAAAAGTTCAATAATAATAATTCTATAAGCTATTTAAACAGTTTGTGAGAACGGGAGTTTGTCCGAACGTGCATCTCTTTCGCTAAAGAGATCTTCAAGAAAAGAGGTGATGCCATCCAGCAATATGGAGCTTTCTACAGTGGATATATTAAGGTCTGTGCTAATTTAATATTAATTTGGAATTCCAACATAAATAAAAACATTCAAATAGTGAACAATAAAATAATTTCAAAATTTCATTAAAAGGCCTGAGTATTTTATGATGCATAATAAGAATTTACGTACATGGATATCCATAAATCATAACTAATAAATAACTATGTACTTACTTTTAATAATTAATTTGTATCATTGTTGTTCACATTGTATGTAAATTTCGTCTAGCTTCCATTTTCTTATTGCATACATTATCATCTTCTGTCTATCACTATACTAATTTCACATCACTCCTATTTATTTTTATATATATGTATATGCAATCGTATGGTTTTGTTTTTGAATATTATCTTGATAGTTTCAACGTATACATACGAACATTAATTTGTATAAACATTTCATAAGTGGGAAATAGAATGTAAACACAAATGTGTATCTTCGCTTTCAACGAAGCAAAATCGTATATTTTCGTCACGCCGACGCAGTAGAGATATGTTCAAGAGCATTCTATGTGTCTGACTGTAAAGAGTACAGGGGTGGTATCAAGAAAATTTGGTGTTTAAAATTAATTACGATTTCAATCTCAACAATTTATTAAAATTATTTTTCTTTAAAGTGTTTTGCATTTTTATTTTATACACTATCCTTAATAAATTTAAAAACATCGACTCACCTCATTCATTCAGAATATCTGGAAACAGTAAAGTAAGACATATATGTTTTCAAAAATCATTTAATTTTTCAATATACAGTATATTTACAATTCAATAGTTTTTAAAACCACAGTTAAAATAGACTTTATATGCGCCATGAACTTAACGAGAAAAGGTCTACATGTCTCCGGCTATAAACAATTCAAATAATAAATAGACAAGTTCGATTAATATTAAAGAGCAGTCGAAGATAGAGGTCAACATGCTTTCGACTCTTTATAAAATAAAATTATAAATCAAAATTAAACCTATAAAGAGCGTACGAAGGTAACTCTCGACTTCATCTTATAAAATAATATATAATAACAATTTAAAAAAAAATTATCAATAATAATAATTAATAATATATATATATATATATATATATATATATATATATATGTACTAGATCCAACTTAATGGTTTATTTTCAGCTACATGAACCCCGTTCAATTGATGGTAATTATAGAGGATGTATAACAAAGACTGCAAAATTTCTTGAGATATACAAAGCATGTCGATTTTCGTTTGAAAGCATAGAAAGCATTTTGTGGTGACGTTCAGAATTGTCGAATAATAAGTTTGCATATTTCAACGGTCTTTTCTTTGATACTCCGTTAACTAATGATATATGAAATTTATAATGAGATTTTTGAGTTTATTATCATGAAGAGCAATATTAAATTCCAAGCAATAAAATTACGCACTTTTTCATATATCTTTCAAGTGACTGAAATAAAATCATCTACTTCAAATTGCAGTTTTGTGATTGTTTTTAATAACAAACTGTTCAGCTGTTGAAACATTAAATTCAAAATAAGAACAACCTATTTGACCAATCAATTCTTTTTCAGTTGAGAAAACAAATTGGTGCGTTGTCAGGCAAAGAATTTTTCTCTTGTCGCCTTTTCGTAAATATTCTCAACACTTTCAAAGATAAATATCCACCGTGTGAAACGCATAGTAAATAACAATCAAGGCATCCAGGAGATTCTCCAGTTGATTTTGAATATACCTCTACGGTTGTAGGTATGCATTCCTAAGAAGTACAGAGGCGGAATCAGAATATGATGTAAACAGAATAAATCATATATAAATTTTCACAAAGGAAGAAGTTTATAGGCGATATGAAGATCAAGGGGAAGTAGGTAGTATATTGTAGAAGTATTATTTAGTTGATGCATCATCATTTGTTGTTTTTCCCAAATAAAAATAACCTGCCCACTAAACAAGAAACATAACAAGTCTTATTTGTGATGTTCTTTTTAGAGACTTTCCGTGATGTTTATTTAAAACGTTAATAAGATATCTCCTAGATGCCTTAATTTTATTACCAACTCTATTAACATCCATGTCAAGCAAATAAAACATATTTTTGATGTACACAGTAATACTTGAATTCGCAGTTACATACATATCCTATGAACTTCTTTTTAGTAACTTCCTATAGGACACATTCATACGATGTTAATTTCTATACTTCTCACTAATGTCACATACAGAACGTGACTGTAATATTACAAATTAACATGTTTCTAAGATGATCACATGTTGCAGTTAATTTTACATCTTTCGAAATAATTTTAGTAACATCCTACTATTACGCCTGTACGATGTTAGTTCATAAAACTCTCAGTAATATCTCATATTAAACATCACAGTATCAAAAAAGAAGAAGACAGAAGAGGAACTGATGAACGAAACAAACAGTTGTTATCTGTGGAATCAAATGACAAACTTGAAATGGAGGATGGTTTTCAGTTATGTGCTATATTTTATTTGCAGGAAGCACATATTTTGCAAGTAGTACTTGAATAACGTGGTCTTCGCTATCGTTAGTTCCTACTTAGCTACAGTTTCTATACTTAGTTATAATTCTTGTTATAATGGACGAACAACAATTGTTATCGGTAAGTACCTATTCCAAAATCATAAATATTAAAAATTAATACTCATTCAATACTTTAATCGGCTATTATACATTGAAATTCCAGGTGGCGGAATTGTACACTAACATTATATAATAGAGTTTACAAAATAAGGGTTTTCTCAATTTTTGAAATATTTTAGTTAGTAAGTATATTTTAAAAACGATTCACAATATTTCAAATCCTAGATATGCATTATACCCTACAAAAAACTTAATATTGCAATAGGGTAGATGTTATTATTAATAATAAAACATGCTCATATGTTGGCAGATATTTGAGTCTAGAAGAAAATATTTTCAATGTTCAAGATGTTTCAGGAGCTACTTACACAAATACAATTAAAAACCTATAGTTGAATAATTTGAAAAAGATGGTCCAGGTTGAGAAAGAATTTCTAACTGGGGGGGTTGAGTTTGACGATAACGCTTCTATCTGGAAGCTTTACTGCCCAATGCTTCGAGTAAAGAAAGTGCTTTAGACATCAATCCATCCGGTTTAGCTTTTTGTCGATCACCAGCTTCTGCTTCAAAATTAGTGACACGTTCCAGTAGACCTATGACATGCACTAGCTGACTCTGTAATTTCTGTAAATTACCTCTCACACGTGATTCATCCAACACTTCAACACTCGGCTAAATCTAACCTAATTCAATTTCAACCAGTATACGGATATTCGGGAGGATATATGCTATTATCTTCCTTTTCCACCTGCAATACTAATGCTAAACTACGTCGCATCTCACAAACCGAACCACTAGCAATACCTCGTATTGTCAACTCATAAATAAGTTCATCTTGTACTAACCGCTTAACTGCAAACTGACGAGACATCTTTTAAGTTCAACTGACAAGCAATCTAAGCGACAAACCAATTTCTAACCTAGTGGAATAATAATTCTTCCCAGACACACTCATACCTCAAATGGCCTCCCTCTAACTGAAACCTAATGAGGAATTTGAAACTGAAATCCAGATACCAAATGTCCAAAAAAACCCATTTTTGTCCAGACAATATCTCCAACCAACAGAGTTTCCACCAAGTGTACTTCTTGAACCAACGCATCGTTCCTTCCTCAAAAGTGATTCGAAATTACAGTAGTCCACGATACCAGTTCCAACATATCGACCCGCAATGCAGTTTATAATCGTCGAAAGTCAGATAAACTTACCATAAAAGAAGAAGACAAAGAAAAAGGATATAATAATAAAATTTTCAAAATTACAATTATCTATCAATCAATATTACAATATCAGAAAACTCTTCTTATTCGCCGCTATCTGAAAAAGAAAATAACAATTGCACATGAACCAATGAGCTCTAGTCTGTTTTCTACTATAAAATTTTCAGTTCAATATCTAAATACAGAATAAGGTAAATTGTTTACAAATTGCGCCCAATAAAACAATTCTTTTCGAATTGAACTCAAACCCCAGATTTAATACAAAACCACTTCAATCTGGCACAATCAATACATATTAAGGGAAATTATTTCCAGGTTACGCCCCTATTAAAACAATTACCTCCAAATTGATGCAAAGCTCAGATTTACTACAAAACTCACTTAAATCTGGTGCAACCAATAGCTAAAAAAAGCAAAAATAAATCATCAAATCTAATTTATCAAAAGCTCAAATTTAATCAAAGTTGCTAGGAAAAAAGTTTAATTCTAAAAGTTTAAGCTTAAATTTCGGGATAAACATTACTGGAAATGAAAATTATTCAAGCGGCCCCACGTTAGCTGCCAAAGATCTATAACGAGAATTTTTCTCACCACAATACCTACCTCAGTGCTTGTTTAGATGTCAGATTGGCCCGTAGATCAATCTGTACTCGTGTAACGTAAATTTCGTTCACCACTCGTAATATTTCTCGTCGATGAAAGAGTAACGAGAATTTCGTTTACCCCTCGTAACTTCGAACAATACTTCTGGTCGATGTTTGCCGAGTTTTAAGTTATCGGAAGAGTTCGTTTTCATTTGGATATTTAAGCCAATGCGCGCCGACATTCGGCCCTTAATTCATCTACTTTTGTTGAGTTCGTCATCTTATCGTATCGAAGTGTATTTCTATGAAATGCACTTTTTCTTACCGGCCTACAAACTTTTCCGTACCGGCCTAAAGTGATTTCACTGGCCTATGTCTTCGTATCGACCTAAGCCTTTCCGTTGATGAATTCTACCTGCTGGGACCACGGCTCCATTCAGAACCGACTGGACTCAACTTGACGCAGCCAGCTGATTGGTTCCCGATTCCTTGGACGTCATCCAAATCATCATTGGAATAGAAAAAAAACAAGGAAAGTACTAACGTCCACAATCGTAAACTATAGATTATTTCCAACTAATGTTCATCGACTAATTAACTTAATAGTTTGTACCAATGTAAATTATCCATTTGTAAAATATTTAATTCTTGTTTAAACTTTAGTTTCCTTCAGAATCTATTTTTTTTGGAATTTCAATTTACTTTCAGTTCTAGTTTTTTTTTTAAATTCATAAATTAAGTTGTAAAATTTAATTACATTTTTATCCTCAATTTTTCATTCAACATATAATTTTTATTTAATAAACTACTTGTAAATAAATATTTCAATTTTTCATCCAACATATAAATTGTTGTTCAATAAAACCACTTGTGAATAAATTTCCAATTTTCATACAACATATAAATGTTATCCAATAAAACTACTCGTTAATTTTAAATAACGTTGTTCATATTTTTTTTATAACCTTTCCAACTTCTTGTTTTGTTGACTGAGATTAGTTGATGTAAGGTAACTTATAGACTAGTAGGACTCAGGGTGGCGCCCACTTAACTTTCCGTCTCGTTACGTAAAAATAAGTAGGATTACCCAAGAACCGGTAAGACCTATTCCTTGGGTCTCTACTAGTATATAACCCACGCATGAGTAGCTCTTCGACGTTCGATGTTCCGCATCGTCACCACCTCCGAAACCCACTACCACCAGGCCCTCACCTCCGGCCTCTCATTCCATGGACTCCCACATCGGTGCGAGACCGGACATTCTTCCGAATCTTGTCGGTCTGAACCGATATGCCCCTCTTGCGGCCAAACAGGCCACCGAACCGAAAATTGCCCCAAGTCCGGCACTCCGAAATGTACAAATTGCGGTGGTCTTCACCCCGCCTTACACCCTCGCTGCCCCCCCCGGCTATGGACTGCCAAAACCCCTCAAGAGACCGCCCCAGTCACTCTTGAAAAGCCACCAACCCCCTACGATCTTCCAACTGACATCAAAATTCTCATTGAAATCTTCACCGTCAAACTGATGAACGCCATCCCAAACTCAAGGGACGTCTTAGCCGACACTCTTCGTCATCTAATACTTTCCTTCTGTCGACACAACTGCTCTATAACAAATATAGGCAGGCGTGCTCACTTTGCTTTCACTCCCATCAGGAGTGAAAGCGATTCAACTTGATCCGCGAACCTCATCCACCCCGTCGGTGTTGCAGATTTTTCACGCTTTTTCCTGTAGCATAGTGAATTTATTCGCTAGCCAAATGTGCCGACGTACGACGAAATTTTTAGATTTAATATTATTTTTTAAACTTCACATTCAAAAACACACCTATCCAACAAATTCCTCACCTCGAATTCGAGAGAAGCCAGTCGCCACCACCCGACATCATCCACATATCTTTCAATGTCTCCTAGTCACTTTTCCAACAAATTTCAAATAAAACTCAAAAATTTCACACTTCTTATTAACTCTTATGACATAGGAGACACCCAATCCCAAAAACGTTTTCATTTTCCAACAATTTCAATCATCCACCTCGCCTCTATTAACTATCCGCGACGCAACGTGGTTAGTCTTATTCATTTTCTACCTTTACCAGACATTTCTAAATTTCCCATTCTATACACCTTTAAAACCACGTTCGCAGAAAAACCAGCCAATTTCGATGCTAATTGTTTCTATCTCTCTCTCCGGTTGACTTCTAGCAAAACAAACACAAATCATCCACAAAACCAAACAAATCTTCAATTTTCTATACACCTTTTGTCTCTAACTCCTATACACTTTTCTAAAAAACTGAATTTTCAGCCCTACCCAAAACACAAGCCAAGTCAATACGCGCACACAAACCACCCACAAAGACACCCCCAACCAGCCCTGAAGAGGAAATATATCCTATAACAGGGCCAAACTCCAAACAAAAACAAACCCAAATAAAACACTACAAGCCCCAACTCAAAAAATCTACGAACTTCTCTCTCTCTCTTTAGCTCTTCGACGAAGTGGCCGTTGCACTCGCCAGTCGACTAGCTTCGAGTCAAAGAAGATGTGGATTCGTCTATATTTATGTCGGATTCAAAAATAGGGCGCCAGAGAAATTTAAGCAAGCACCCAACACTCCTTTAAACTAACCCCCAACTCCTCAGAGGGTTAATACACTTTTCCACACTTAAATGTTTTTGTCGGGTAAGATTTTAAAATTAAAACAGCAAATCGATGGTCTAATTCTAATGCCCCGTATCTGACAATTTTACGATTTTTAGATTGACTGGGCAATGTGAGGCTGAGGATACGTCACACATTATTACAAAATCTGGTAACGCAGTGAAATATTTTAAAATCAATTGTTTATAATACGCCTTATCTCTAGCATGCTCCAGCATGCTCGAAAAAATACCTCGTATCTGCCAGTTCAGTGTTGTTTTCGTAGATGTTTACATCGTGCGGGTAAGATCGTGATTGTTTTTTGTGCAAAAATTTATAAAAGGCAAGTAAATTATGGTTTATATTTTCTTAAAAATACTTCAATGTGTATAGTCATAATGCCAGTTGAAACTTTTCTTTACAATACGGGATGTCAGCATAGTTTTTTTTTAATAATTTTGTTCGATACGGGGTGTTCTCAGTACTGCATTTTAGCGATAAACACACGTTTTTAGATGATGATAAAGAAATTTGGTAGAAGTGATTGACCTGGGTAGAGAATGAAATGAAAAATAAATTCAAATAAGATAGAGACTTAGTCAGGGTTGTATCAGTATATTAAATAATATTATACTTATTATCCCCCCTAAGAGAATAAATTGATAAACAAAGGTGGTTCTAGCTCAAACGGTTACGTTTCAATTTGTCTTCTTGGTTTTATAAGCAACATTTTTTCACAGGAAATTTCAATTAATACTTATCTGGCTCATTTTTTCAGATGAATTCTTTACGAATAAAGAAGATCCTGTCGATTGCCTCAGAAAATCACCCAGAAAAAACAACAACCGTTACCACTTACACAATAAATACTGATGGTACTTTAGCAGAATGTAATGAATACAGTGATGAAGAAGTTTTAACTCTTGACTTTAATGACACCGACACTGAATATTTCGAAAATTCCGCGAGAAATGATGGCGACTCTGCTGATCAAGACAAAGGTCAATCGAATTCGAATTATCACCCTGATAAGGAACTGAGTAGCAACAATGAACCTGAAGAAGTTACCAAAACACGTGAACGGAAGAAGAAGTCAGATAAAACCGAGTGGTTGGTTAATAAAACAAAGTACAAAAGAATGAGGGGAATGAGGTATGAAGGGTATCAAAGAAATAAGAAGAAAGAAATTACTTATGGAATTAACAGGCCAGAAAGTAAAATGGGCGATTTTTGCAGGTCGAGCGTATGTCAAAAATCTTCTAAGCATTTCTGTAATACGTTTACAGGAGAAGAAAGAAGACCCATGTTTGAAACATTTTGGGAAGAATCGACTAGGGGGACAAAAGGGCTTATATCACAGGAAATATGGAGTACACCACAACAAAGAGATCATCCAAAGGAGACGGGCCTTCCAGAAGAGCTGGAGTGTACTTGTATTTTTTGAAAAATAAAAACAATGAGAAGAAGAGGGTATGTAAAAGAATGTTTTTGAATAGCTTTGGGCTAAATGAAGACATGGTTCATGGGTGGTTCAAAAAACAGAACATGGTCTAAATACCACAAGTAAAATGTATGAATCAACAGTGAAGCATGAAGATAACAAGGACAAAAGGGCCACTCTTGTTTCGTCGTTCGAAAGCCTTCCCAAAATGCCATCTCACTACTGTCGCAAAGACTGTAGTAAGTTATATTTAAAAACCATAATTCAGTCGAAGGTACAACTTTATAGGGAATATGTAACCTATTGTGATACTAACAATAGAGCAAAAGTGTCTTCTACTGTTTTTGATAGTACATTTTGTGATATGAATTTGAACCATTACAAACCAAAGAAAGATTTCTGTGATACATGTGCTTCATACGAGGTTGGAAATATAAACGAAAAAATTATGTCAATCATATAAGCAGAAAAATATTGCTCGCGAAGGAAAATCAAAAGACAAGGAAGATGCCTGTTGTTTACAAAATTATACTTAAACCATGGATTTACAAGCTGTGAAAAACTGCCCACTAATCAACGCCAGCGCTATCTATTATAAAAAGAGACTAACAGTGCACAATTTGACAGTGTATAACTTGGAATCTCATGAGGGGGTGAATTATTGGTGGGATGGAACAGAGAGCGACTTGAGTGCCTCCACATTCACCTCTTTGATAGTCAAACATGTAGAAGAAAATTGTCCAGATACTAATTTGCCAGTTATATTATGGTCTGACGGATGCTGCTACCAGAACAGGAATGCAGTTTTGTCTAACGCTCTGCTAAACCTTGCAATAAAAAGAAGGCAGACAATTGAGCAAAAGTATTTGGTGAAAGGACACACCCAACACCTCATAAAAGTAAAACTTGAAAACAGGAAAATTTACTTACCTCATAATTACATGCGAGTTACAGAAGAAGCCGGAGCAAAACCACAACCATATAGAGTCTTTTTGTTGAACCATACAATTTTTAGAAACCATACAGTAAAGGAAATTGTTTAGAAAAGTATTCGCACATATTTAAGGGCGCTAAAATATTGTCCATTTGAGAAGAAATTTTTTTAAGATCAACTTTAGCCATGAGTATCAGCCACTACCTGTGCGAATCAATCCAAAGGGATTTGAAGTGACTCAATATCCAAGACTTCATTTGAACAGACTTAAAATTAAAATAGATAAATTTAATCATTTGAAAGATTTAAAATCATTCATTCCTGCCGACTGCCATGCGTTTTATGATAACATAGCTACTGACTAATTGGCTATGATGTATTATCCTACCTTAAGATATACTTTTCGTTAAATAAGTGTTTAAAAAAATAACGACTATGAGAATATTGTAAGAATGTTTATTTTTGTTTGATAAAGAATGTTAATTACGTTGTGTTCAATATTTCAATATTTTTCCATTAAAGTCTTTATTTAATTCAGTTATTTTATTTAGATCGTTCAAAGTTCTTCCAAATTTAAAATCCCTTATCTGTATTTTTTAAGAAATTAACTGCATCAATATCCCGTATCTGCCGTAAATACTACCAAAACGTTAAAATATTGATTACTCTACATTAAATAAGTTACATGAAATTTGATAAATGGAACTAAACGATAAAACATGATAAATCCTTAAAACTTTAAGAATTAGACAGTTTTTTGCATTTCCTATATAACAACGTTTTTACAGATACGGGATATTGGAATTAGGCCATCGAAATATTCCCTGTCTCTGATATATTATTGGACCTAGTATCTATTTTCCAAGTTAACAAGAAATTACAAATGACAATTTATATTAAACAAAAACCTGGACCCAGCTGAAGGCTGAAGTGCCAGTAATATACAAATAACTATGAGTTGAAGGCTAGAAAATCTTAGAATTCAGTTTACGATAGAATCCTTTATCAAACATTCAAAGGAAACAGACATTGACAGGTTCGTGTACAAATGTTCAAAAAAATGTACAATAATCAGACAAGCGAACCAAAGATCATACAATTTCAAATTCATATATTAATATCTGATATCCAGATCGAATGATAATTATAGCAAGAAAATATTGGCATATCAAAAAAATGTATAAAATACTTAGATATATAATACACAGATAAAATACAACAACTATAAAATATATGTATGGCGTATAGCCAAGGTATGCACCGTTGGTATGCCAGTACCTTATAAATTTATTAAGTTTATCTATTTATCCAAAGATAAACTTCTACAATGTATATAACAAAGTGATGACAGGAAGAAAGAATTAGCGAAATTTATATAAAGAAAAATAAAAAGTTAATTAATTAAAAAAAGTAGTGAAAATTTTAAACGCTAAGACGACTGTTCGAAAAAATAATTCATAAAATTCACTAATTAAGAATCGAAATGAAAGAAAAAATAATTTCACAGCTAGTTACGGGATACAGTAGTCGAATCCCTCGATGAATGCGTTTCTAAAATGCCAGCCCTCCTGGCATTCGTCTAGTTGGGTAGGAGATCAAGCCTCCAGAAAAATTCCAGCTATACTACGCCTCCAAGACCTGCAATAGAGCCCCCTTTTCAGGGGAAAGGAAGATAAAAAAAGTAACGAAAACCCCCCAGATTTTTTAGTTCCTTCTCTTGAACTGTTTGTCGAGTGGGGAATTTTCAACGTCCACTTAATAATTAACGGCTACTTCGGTTGTGATGGCCGCCGGCAGGTAGGTTTTGCCGTGTACCTTCACTCGCCAATGCAATTCTTATAGGATTGGCCTCCTCGTCAAATGATTACGAGCGGATACAGTTCGTAGCAAGTATAGCAAAATTATATTCTCAATGAGCGGGCAATTTTTCGCGTTACAAGGACTACACACGACGGGTCGAACAAATATTACTGGGACCAGGTAATTTAAATCCCAGATTAAATTAGTGAGGTCGCCCTCTTAAGCTCAACATCGGTCCAAGAAGAGAAAATTATTGATTTGGTAGAAACAGAACCTACTAAAAATCTTCGAGTTATATCGTGATAACTAATTTTCTGAAACATACATAGATTAATATAGGTTGGATGAAAGATTTCGGTCGATAGCCTTTTGATATAGTAGAATCATAAAGTTTATTCCTCTCTCTCTCTTTCTCTATTTGGAGAGATGAAAACCCTTACTTATTACGCAAACGATGTCTCCAAACGAACGATCCGATCATTCTACGTAACCGAGTAAATTAAGGGTCGTATTTACATTTTTCAAATGAGAATTTATCACTACTATATATCGATGAAGTTCCATTAGCAACTAGAGTTGTTGTTACCAACATGAAGGTGCTCCTGCATACTATCGTAGACAAGTGACAACTTTATGAAATCAGAAATTCCCCGACTGTTGGATTTGAGGAGGTGGGCCCATTCTGTGGCCTCCTAGATCACCAGATCTAAGTTCTTTACATTCTTTCTTACGGAGATCCTTGGAAGAAAAGGTTTACTACGAACCTATAGTAAGATCGGAAGATGTAGTAGCTCGTATACGGACTGCTGTGACAATTATAGACGGGAACATGTTGCAGAGGGTTCGTGATTCGATGTTAATTCCTGTAAATGGTTGCTTTTAAGTAGGAGGAGATTTGCTTGAACACCTCTTGTTCAATATTAAATATTGAATTTTAAATATTTGTTTCAATTTTAATCCCCCAACTCATATTCGAGGAGGACGAACATCATTTTAGAGACACACTCTATTCATCAAATTATCTTTTCTATATCGGATTTTCGCAAAAATTAGTAACCACTTTAATGTAATTACTCGATTTTTGATTAAATATCATTTCTCTAATTCTTTGTGCTCGAGAAATAAGAATTATCTTAATTAAGTAGACATTTCTTGAATAATTCATTTCATTACGAAGAAAAATCAGTAAAAATATTAACTGGTTTGAATTTTGTAATACTTTTGAGTTTGTTCGAAGTCAATACATAAATTAGATTACTTTAATTTCACAGTTTTGAAAATATAATTTTCTTATATAGAATCTTTTTTTCTGACGTAATTAGTGCATCGTTTTTGAAAGCCAAGTACTTATTATTTACTTTTCACACACTCTTGATTAACACACGATCTTACTATATGTATCAGTTAGGTATATTTTGGTTTTGAGTTAAAAATTGTCTAACAATTCAAAAATATTCTTATCCATAAATAAATGTCTTTGCTATACCGTTCACATAAGTATTCAAAATAAACAATTTTAAAAATTGAAATTAACTTTTCCGCATATCTAACACACTCTGAACAAAATCCTGCCATAAAATTTGTCACGTGTATACACTTCGGAGGCTATATAGTGCTAACAAACCGAAATTTCACAAAAATTGACCAAAAATGTAGTATATCTGGATTTATAGGACACGTTGTAATGGCTCTGGTGAGCTCAAAATCAATAGAGTTTGTCTGTGAGACACTCTAAACAATATCCAATTATAAAATTGGGCACTTGTATACACTCCGGAAGCTGTATCGTACGAACGAACCGAAATTTCTCCAAAAATTACCAAAATGTAGTATATCTGGATTTCTCGGACACGTTGTACTGGCTCTGGTGAGCTGAAAATCAACGGGGATTATTTGTGAGACAACCTGAACAATATCCAATCATAAATTGGTCACTCGTCTACACTCCGGAGGCTGTATCATGCTGACAACCCCAAATTTATGCAGAAAGGATTTAAAATGTGCTACTTCAAGTATCATAGCACCCGTTGTTCTGGCTTTAGTGAGCTGAATATCAATAGGGATCATCTTTGAGAGACTCTGAATAATATCCATTCATAAAATTGGTCACTTGTTCATACACCGGAGGCTGTATCGTGCTTAAAAACCGGAATTTCTCAAAAAATGACAAAAATGTCGTACTTAAAGTATTATAGCACCTGTTGTACTCGCTCTGGTGAGCTCAAAATCAATAGGGTTCATCTGTGTGATGTCATGAATAGTATTCAATCATAAAATTGGTGACTTATTGCACTACGGCGGCTGTAGCGTGCTAACAAACTGAAATTTATCAAAAAATTACCTTTGGAAGCCACCGTGTGGCTCACATACAAGAGAGGGTTGCTGCGGATCGTTGGCATTTTGTTCAGACGACTTGTAATCCAGCAGATTGTGGCTCCCGAGGCCTACTGCTGGGACAAATTATCAATCATTCTTTGTGGTTTTTTGTTATTCCTTTTCCGGAATCTGCATGCATTGTGGCGGCGGAACGTCGGAAAATGTGACCGGTATATAATTCAGGATTTGGAAGCTTCAGATAACTTGCAATCTCTGATGGCATTTTTCCGAAGGTGTTTATTCCGATACATTGTACAGTGCAAGTTTTTTTCTTATGTTTCACGGAAAGTCGCTTATTTTAACCCATTTATGCCCAGAATTTTTTTTTGCATTTTCCTTATGAAACTTGTACATGTTGTGAGAAATGACATTTTTATGATGGGTTGATAATAAAAATAAAAATGTAAAGGTCAGTTTTTGAAATATGATGTGGGTCATTTTCGACCCACTTGGGCAAATTAATGTACTTTTTTGTTTGTTTGATAATTTACATTTAGAGTGCATTTTCTGGATGTTGAGTTATGGTAATATATGGAAATAAAAGCTAACTGTTATTGAACTCTATATTTTACAACAGAAACTTGAAAATTTCATTATTTATGATAATCTAGAAAACATTTATCATGAAGGGCAACTTTACATTGATTGCAGGCCTTGGTTGTTTTATTTTTACAAAAAGCACATCTTCGCCGTGTTTGGCTGATCACAACCAGATGCTGACCCTGTCGACGTGCCGCTGGACTTACAGAATGGAATGTTGGACCTTCGGCCAAAGGCCATATTTTTGTAATATAGCGATTACAGCTCTTCTGCGAAATTCCAAATTGTCCAACTTCAAACCAAATTTGCTTGACAAAACCCAGGAATTACTCATACATATGTCGAACATCCAAAATAAAATAGGAATATACCATTTTTTTCCTCGCAGACCTATACGATAATTTGCAATATTATTATCCATCTGATCTACCCCTCCCATATATCTATTATAATATTGCACGACGTATGGTTGCTGTATATCTACTTTTTTTTTATCTGTTGATGAATATCTTATTGCTTTTTGGATTGGGCATAAACCATATTCATTTGACAACAACGTAACAACACTGTTGTCTTTCCATCTTACACAAACAATGTTTTCATCTTTGTCAACTGCACTATCGTAGACCCCTCGATCTTTCTTTTTCATTACAGCCGAATTGTCAAGAGGACATTTATCTGTTCGATTTTCTCGAACGGTACCAGTTGCACCAAAACCCATTTTCCCGAGTTTACTTACAAGTGCAGCACTTGTAAAAAAACTGTCAAAGTACAGAGAAAATTTATTATCGGGAAATTGATTTTGGAGCAAGTTGGCAAACGTTGTAACCACAGACTCTCCAAGGCCCATCTTCTTCTCTTCTGTGTTCATTCTCCTCCCTTGGTATATATCAAAATTCACACAGTACCCAGACGATAGAGCAAGAACCCATGCTTTGTAGCCAAAACGAATTGGCTTTCCTCTTATGAATTGCTTACACCCGTTTCGGCCAAAGTACGGGATCATAGACTCGTCGATTGACAATTCCGAGTTGCAAGGTACATATTTTACAAAATTCCCATTCATTTCTTCTATCAGAGGACGTAACTTAGCCATTTTATCATTTTCTGCCAAGTTATTGTTGTTTGCTGCATGTAGGAATCTGAATATTTCCTCAAATCTATTTCTACGCATGGAGTTATACACCAGAAAATTTCGAGTGTCGTCTCGCCCTTCCCAAAACATTCTTCGACGTGGAAGTGGAACATAACCGCTCAAGTATAATATTGCTATGAAAACGAGTAGTTCATCGTTGCCTAGTTCTAATCGACAGTTTTTGCTATTTGCATACAAAACAGTATATTTTACAAGATCTTCGAGTACATCTGCATTTAGAAATAGTTCTAAAAATTCACTTTTATCGCTTAGCGGTAATATATCAACCATAGGAAATTTTGCAGTAGATGATTGAGACGTTGTCTTATCCAAATCACCCTTTGACCAGTTACGCTTTTTTGGAAACTTATTTTTCCTAGATGGGCCACTTTTCTCTTGTATTTGAGTTTCCTCCTCATTGTCGCTATTGACTTCTTCTAGCCTGTTGCTTTCTGCTTCTGCTTGAAGCTGCATGGGATTTAGCCTGTTGGGATCATTGCAGTCCTCGTCCCCAGAATCCTCACCACTATCAAAATCGTTGTCATCCGGCGGAGTAATATATATAGCATCAGGAATATTAGGATCGTCTTCGTCAAGTCTTTCTATTTCATCTAATAGCTTGGCTGTTGTTAGTGGTGTTTTCCTGAATATAAAAAAAATATGTCACATATCTGCCCAACGGGTCGTTAGCGACCCAACCAAATTATACTTCAATTTTAGTCGAAGTGTCCAAGCCTGCCCTCATAAATGGGAACGTACCATGAACTTTGAAGAATAAACAACAATATATCATCAATTGATTATATTCTTTAAAAAACTGAAATACTTACCAGTAATAACTTTCAGCCATGTCACCCAAAGAAATATTACACTTTGATTTGTTACAAATACGAACAACTCACTGTCGAACGTGCTTTTTCACTGACACTACAACAGAATATGCAGTTTTAACATGAGAATGCCACTATAGGCAACACACTCAACACAGCGATATGAACAGGTGCATATATAAAAGGCAGTAGGTCGTTTTCGACCCGTTAGGCATAAATGGGTTAAGATTCAGGCTTTCTTAAACTCACATACTTTTTTAACAAATAGAGCAATTTTCCAGTTTCAGATTCCTCAGAAATCGTAAAGCTTCTGGAAGAGTGTTTTATTGTGTCTGGGATATTTGTCAATAAAATATTTCCTTTGCCATCAATGTGATCTAGAGACATCTTTGTTAATTCTTGTCGCCCGCCAAACCAAAAATCGTAGCCACTTTTATATGAAGATAAATTTCGTCAGGCGCTTCATTTATGAACTTAAAAATTTCTGGTTTTGCAAAAAATTTTGCCTTTTTTGGTCTAAATCCAATGTTATTTTATATATGTCGTGGCCTTGCAAAACTTGCTTAAATTGACGTCTTTTTTGAGTTTAATTACACTTTTTAACATTGAGTAGGTACATGAACATGAAAGAGTGTTTGGCTTGCATGTTTTGGAAATTTCAGCGAAATAAGCCAAAAAAATGCCTTCTTTAAAAGTTTTAATTCCCTTATATTGGCATTAGTTTTCAAACAAAATATATTACTTTTCATACCTACTCGTATAACGGGATTTTGATGGTAGTAGATCCAAGTTTGCAGTTCTAGCCGCGCTTCCAAAACTTACTCTGGCAAATCTTCGTCTGAAAAATCCATGAAAAAATATATCCTAGAAAAAGCTGCGACGGTAAAATTGGTTTTGACAAGGTAGTGTTTTGACTGACCAGGGGCATTAAATAGCTATTTGTATAACAAGGGAGGAAAGTGCTACTTTTCCTTCCGAGGATGAAGTTTACAGTAATCATTCAAGGGAGGAAAAGGTACTTTACCCCCATGTTATACATATGATTTTTCCGCCTCCCTCAAATAACAAGACATTTTTACATAATTAATTCATGAAACTAACAAACAAAATTAATAAATACTACTTAGGATGGAGTTTTACGAAACTTGGCTGTGCATCGAGGACGGACTTCTAAAATGCTTGGCTAGGTATCGGGGATGTACGTTTTTATTTGTACTTTTAATCCCTTGGGATTTCAACTGTCCCTTTGTATCGTCTCGGAATTGCAAAGATTATTTCATTGATAACATACTATGACGTCACTTTTACTTTTCCTCCCTAGGGCTTTTGCAAGTTGAGTGAAAAATTATTATGAATCCATGAATTCAGTTTCCTTTTTGTTCTCCGTTCTTCGGGAAAATACTTCTCAAAAGATGCGCGTATGGTATTGAGATATTGGACCAATTCTTCAAATACATCATCTTGAAACATTTCTGAGTCGTTATCGCTAACAAACTCACAGAGTGACGTGAAGTTTTCTATTATGTTACAGGTCTTGAACACTGTTGTTTGTTTATCCTGCAATGTTAAATTTGATTCGTTCAATTTTTGACAGATATTCGCCATAAAAGACAGTCGGAATAACCAAGTTTTATCATACAAACCATCTTTCAAATTAAAAGAAGTATTCCCACCAACTACTTGAAAATTCCAGTTTCTACATGGTAGATAAGGGATTGAGTGGTAAAATTATATTCTTGTAATTAATCAACCACTTGACAAAACGTGACTTGTCTCGCCTGATGAAAATGTCCAATTAAAACGGCATATAAATGAGATTCTTAAAATACGCTATTCAGTTTGCCAGTGTTTTTAATTTTAAATTGAGTGTGATGGAAATCGTCAAAAGTCTCTCTTCTGATTCACTAATTTTTTAATTTATACAATTAAATTTGGTAGATTAATTTATGAAAATGTGGGTTGGGATTTTTCTTCTGACTCAAAAATAAAATATTCAATTATAGGTTAGAGTTTTAATGAAAACGTCAATAATTTCCAGGATTTAGAATGAGCACATTTAAACATGTATTACACTTAGTTAACTATTATTTCGCTAATATTATGTATTAATTGTGTAGTCTTAGTCAGTGGTCCCTTTCAACTGGCTGTCACTTCTCAGCTGCCAAATCGAAAATTATTAAATTCAGTAAAACATCGAGACCTAACATACTTCCACAAATACAGTTAAATGACGAATATCTGCAGGTGTGTAACTCAATAAGAATTTTGGGGCTTACTTTTGATATTAGATTAAATTGGAAAGAGCATATCAAAGACATAAAAAAGAAGTGTGTTGTACGAACAAACATTATAAAAACGTTAGCTCACCATCAATGGGGAGCTGATGAAAAAATACTGTTACAGGTGTACAAATCTCTTGTTCGTTCCAAACTTGATTATGGTAGCTTTATTCACATGTCAGCAAGCAAATCCGATTTAAAAACTCTTAATTCTGTTCACAATACAGCTCTAAGAATTTGTCTAGGAGCTTTCAGATCCAGTCCTGCTGAAAGTATTTACTGTGAATTCAAGGAACCCCCCTTATTTTTAAGACGGGAATTACTTCTCAGGTCATACTGTGTAAAAGTTTCAGCACACCCTAAGAATCCAATATACCCTCTAATAAATCGTCCATCCAACAATAGTAATTCTGGCACTAAATTTCAACCACTTCCATAAATTCTGTCAACACTCACAACTGATATCAACCTATCTCATCCTGTCCTCCTTGATTAAAGCAACAACCAAAGTTTAACACATCTTTAAACTTATTTCCTAAGCATGAAACTCACAGTGGTCTATTGAAACATCTCGCTTCCAATATTATAAATTCCACTCAATACAATAAAATATTCTTTACTGATGCATCTAAGTCTGAGAACGGCGTATGTTGCGCTGTTACCAACTCCCATCAAATAATTAAACAACGTCGTCTACCATCTTTCGCTAGTGTCTACACAGGGGAGTTATATGCAATCCTTCAAGCTCTAAATTCTCTATCACCTGACGACAAACAATCAGCTATATGCACAGACTCTCTTGCATCAGTAAATTCCATTAGACAAATATATTCCGTTCATCCTATTGTCCAAGATATTCATGATTGTATTGGCCGTCTTGCGAGCTCTGGTGTTACCATTACATTCATCTGGGTACCATCTCATGTCGGAATACCCGCGAATGAACTGCGGACCAAACTGCAAAAGAAGCTTCGACAATTAACCTCCAGATCGATTCAATGCAAACTCACAATGACCTGATAACTAGGATAAGACGTTCCATACGTGATCTCTGGGCAAATCACTGGACAAATTCCAATACAAAACTACACGAAATTCAGCGTATGATCGACTTCAATTACCATCGTCCTATGGCTCGGAGAGATATAGTTGTTGAACGCAGGCTACGTATTGGGCATACTAGACTGACTCATGGATATCTAATGTCCGGCTCCGACCCACCCGAATGTCAGAACGGCAAAATCCCACTTACAGTTAAACACATACTGACAAGCTATCTGAAATATTCAGATAAACGCCGTAACCACCAGCTACGAACTTCACTTCAAGAAATTTTAAATATTCCGTACCAGTTGCCTCGCCTAATCAATTTTTTAAAGGACATTAATTTATATTACGAAATCTAAAACAGCTTGTTAATGTTCAGTTCTTGTAGTTATAATTATTGTTCCATGTTGTGTCAATGAAATATAACTTGCCTCATGTAATATAAACAGTTCGTCAATGTTATTGTTCAGTTTTTGTAATTGTACCATGTTTCTAAACTAAATAGTTTGTTAACGCTTATTTCTTATAGTTAATAACTGTACCATGTGTCAATGATCTCAGTAATCGAGGCACTTTAATGTAAATTAAAAAAAAATTGTGTAGTACCGATGCAGTAACTATTTTCATTTTAATTGTTTTTTTTCCTGTACATTAGAAACAATCTTTATTTCCATGTTAACAAAATAGTTAAAATGATTTTAAGGATACGAGTGGCTTTCAATGATATCCATTTTATCACATGTTTCTGATACGAACGAGCTTTCAGATACGTCTTTATCGTCAAAAATCAAACTAAATTGATTTAAAATAAAAATGTGCAATTATACTTCCATTGTAAAGTGCAGCAACTGAAAGAATGTACTGATTATTGACGTTATTAATTATTTAAATATCAAAAAACAAAACCTACTAGATACTTAGCACGCAACTTCACTACAACCTAAATACTACATTTTTACAGTACATATAAGTAGGGGAGACCGGGTTTGGTTGTCTCACGGGTTTGTTGTCACAGCGGCCATAACAGAAAACTGAGTGAACGAGTAAATTCGTTGACCGGCGTCGGAGGCTTGTTGCGGCACAAAATACACCAACCCAATAAGAAACGAAGTATGTGCTGTTTTAGAATTCATTTTCTAAGTGCGCATGTCTGAGTCATGTGATTTTATTGTTTAAATGTTTACCAAAGAATATTCTTTGCTATACGGTTTTTCCTTATTTACAATATAATATATATTTTGTTTGTGTTTTCAATTGTTTAAAAAAGTATTATATTAGTTATGGCGCCAATAACTTGTGCAGTTCGTGGGTGTCATTCAAGAGATGGATACGGAACAACTATGTTTGGATTTCCTGAAGATCCTGTAAGGTAAGAGGAATTGTTCATATATGCAATAAATTATAGATATATATTTCTTTTTTTAAATATGTTATTCTTCCATTGCACCTATACATTGTAAGTTGCGTGAATCTATATTTTGAGTGTTAGTATTCCTGTGTCTCTGTGTCTTTGTGTCTTTGATAACATAAATAATAATAATAATAATAATAATAATAATAATAATAATAATAATAATATTAGAAAACGATTCTTATAAACTGTATTATGACCTCTCGATACATACAGACAAAACAATAACAGCGAATAAACCAGACCTTGTACTGCACAATATGAAAGACAAAACAGCAATTTTCGTAGATATAACCCACCCTAATGACCACAACATCAATAAGGCAGAAGAGGAAAAAATAAAAAAATATATTCCGTTATCAATAGAATATAAAGAAATTCATAGATTAAAATCAGTACAAATCGTTCCCATTGTAATAACGGCAACTGGCTTGGTCAACAAAAATCTGTCACAATTAATACTGAAAATGCAGCTCGACCCAAACACACTGATCCCAAAAATGCAGAAGAATGTTATCCTCGAAACGTGTCGCATCGTACGAACAGTCCTGAACATGCCTAATCAGGAATTTGAGTAAGGTTTGCTTGGGCCCCTTACTTCTTGAACCAGATGTTTAACAACTCTGAGACTAATACATGAAACAATAATAATAATAATAATAATAATAATAATAATAATAATAATAATAATAATAATAATAATGATAATAATAATAATAATAATAATAATAATAATAATAATAATAATAATAATAATAATAATAATAATACAATCAATGAATAGACTACAATAAGCGTCACTGCTGATGAGTTCAGCTTGAATATGTTGAATAATAATACACAATATTCAATATAAATTGGTAGTAGTTTATTTATTTTATACATATATGATAAATAAAAATATAAATATACTTACTTAGCTTTATTTACATTTTAAAGCACAGTTATGGTTGGACGCATGTAACCATGGAGATTTGTTTGAAAAAATCCTAGATTCTTTACATAACAATTATAAGTTATGACAACTTCACTTTGAGGATAAATTCACTTCCAAAAGGGGACGTGAAAAGTACCTATGTCTTCAAGCTGTGCCTATAATATTCCCATGGTTAAAACGCAAGGGCCATATTATATTGAGCGATCCACCAGCAAAAATAACTATTCAGTCTGGTAAATATTAAATTTAAGTAACCACTACCATCAGTTGTTATTGATATTTATTTTTGCCACCTTAGTGCAAAATTAATTATAACTTTCCGACAGGATTCATTAATACCTTATTGGCATTTTTTTATTTGTTTATTACAATTATTTTAATAATTGCAGATACCATGCCGTTTGAGCAAGTGGGACATTCGTCTCAAGCCGCCACAAGACATATTGGTCATGCTTCTCCATCTGTTGGTAAATATAATCATCATTTAGATTCACTTCTGTAAGATAATATGCATCAAAATAGATGGTTGTCTTATAATTAGATTGCATTTAACCTGACGGTTTTGTTTTTTTATACAATAGTGCTTATTATTTGGAGTTTGAGTTGATAGACGTACTTTCATTTTGTGGAAATTCGATGGATAAGATTGCCTGTTTGTTAGTTTTTGTGTACACCCAATATAAAACGCCTGTTTGTCTTGACCGTAAAACTACTTTAAAAATGACCAGGATGTTTGTTTGCCATCAAAACAAAATGTATCTCTTTCCAAATTATTTCTTGTGGCTTCAATTAAATGACTAGAAACAGAAAAGTGAATAATCTCCTTGACATTTACTGTGAATACTGGATTATCAGGAGTAACTAAAAAGGAATTGGCTAGTTTAATGAAATAACACCCCATATCACTTGAGAGACCATCAACATGCAAACTTTGGCTCTCCTACTTTAGCATGCATGTTTTAATAATAGGAAGAAACTCTTTCACTGCTAATTTGGTACTCACAAAAAAATGCGATTGCCTCCAGTTCGCTTACAGTCCTTTGGCATAATCACGAGTTTATTGTTTGCAGGACAAAGGTCTTCTGATCCAGTCCCAATATCAATCAGTCCAGTATCTTCATCTCATGCAGTACTATAGAAGACTTGACTTTTCAGTGACATTCCATCAATACATATGGTATACTGTTTTTTACCATTGGACATTGTCTGAAGCTTTATTTCTACAGCTTTAAATATTGAATCGTGACCTAAACCAGGCTTGCAAGCAAGTTTTTTGGTGATTCTTTGCAGGTTTCGTTTTGTTGGAAGACTAATAATTTATTCATAAAGTTGTATGTCTGTGATCCCAAAAAATATTGCGTCAAGGCAAATCTTTTTGCTCTACAAAATATCTTCTACTTAGAGGTTCTCTGCCTTTCAGTAGTACTTGCGCTTTTACAATTGACGCTAGAAGTTATTCAAGAGATTTCTCACACATTTCTTAGAAGTCCTCCAGGTTGCATATTCCTTTCTTTTCTCTGGTTTCCCTTGAAAAATTTCGTTTCCCTAGAGCCAGCCATAACCACTAATTTCACCTTGCTTTTCCGTGGTGTCCAGGAGAAAGCAGGGTTTGAGTGGAAGTTGTTGGAGAATTTTCCAGAGTAAGCTGTTGTGCCTACAACAGAAGTTTCCTGTGGATCTATAAAAGTATATTATATATAATATATTTTGGAAATGTACATGTACATGATTCAGAACCCTCACAACAATACATATATGTTTTACTTTTGTTTGACAAGACAAATGACTGTATATATTTCTTTTCACTTATTGTACACATACAAACATAAAATGTTACTGAAAAGCAGAAATTTTTTATATATTTACGCTCTAAAAAGTAACAGTACTTTGATTATGGGTTTGGCAATCATAATACTCGTATAATGGTTTGGTTTGACTGAATAACATTATAAAATACACATACCTAACATCGTCCTTGGGGATAGTAACAAAACTCATCCCTTCTCCAGTTTTGGAGGATCATCCACGACATACGCAGACAAATTCTCCTTTACAAGCGATCACAAAAATAAGCTAGTGCCACAAAAAGTACTATATTATGTGTGTCTAAGTTATATCATAATATTAAATGGAGGGATTACCAGAAAAACAGCATAAACTGTTCAACCAGAAAAAAACACAAAATATGATAATAATTGAAAAACGCAACAAAACTTCGATAACTATGCAGGAAAGTTTACTGTCGCTACTTTTTTATAACTTCTTTGTCACATACATCAGTAGATTTTCTCTTGTAAAACATTTTATTCAGAATCTGGTGAAGTGCAACTTTTAAATATATCAATTATAAAAATGTTTTATTCAAGTCCTTATTGTACTGTACTTATTGTAATTTTATATCATCATTTACTAAAATTTCTTCTATTGTAAACTGATATTCTAAATATATAATCTATATTATTGTATTGGTTTTTATACTCACCCTATCCTACATACCATGCATACATAATTTCGATTACAATATAGAAAATAAAAATCAGTTGGTTAAACAAAAGCTCGTTGTTTTTACTAATGGATGTTCACATTGTTTGTTTTTAAATGAAACTCAAGGTCTCTAGTTAATTCCACAATATAATACAAGTTATTGAAAATTCTAAAAAATTGACAATTATTCCGATTTATCGAAACAATTGTCAATTTTTTAGAATTTTCAATAACTTGTATTATATTGTGGAATTAACTAGAGACCTTGAGTTTCATTTAAAAACACTAATATGAGCATATTCCACGAAGTAAGGGTCGATACAGTCAATTTCATTCACATTGTTTGTTTAGCTGTTAAATTAACATCAACAATTCATAAATTAAGTTTAACAGACCTATTGTGGAAATTATACTTTGGTATTTCTTCATATTTAATGAGTTTTCACCAATTATCAACCAACATTCAAAATATTACACGGTTGAATGCTTAAATCTTTCCTTGACAATTAAAAATTTGTCGGAACAAGCCATAAAAATAAACAATTATTATTTGAAATTCTCTGGTTTCACTTTTTTGCGTGTAGGTAAGATTTACTTTACATTTTTTAACACTTTTCTTAGTGTAAAGGCAAGTAAAGATAGTGAGTTATCTGTCAATGTCAGTTTGAAGATCACGAAATTTTGCCCCCCAAAAACATCAAAGGATTTACGCCGGCTTTCGTTTCTTATCAAGCTGGTGTATTCTGTGCTTGCGGTAACAATACCTCTCTTTAGACTTCACCTCAGTCTGCTCTAAGCTTTCGTGACAGAAGCACGTGCATTTGTTTTTTTCCCATTGTAAAAGTAATTTTTGTGAATATTTTTTAAGTATCGTAAGTATACCTAAACTTTGGATATTAGTGCACTTTTTTGTGTATGTTTGATGTTTAGTGTGTGCTTTATAATATGGCTATATAATTTTTTAAATAAATATTGATTTGAAATTATTTTGGGAGGATATTTTGTGAAACGTGATTTGGGGCCGGTCACGTATGACAAACAGCCCCATGCATGTATAGAGCTTCTTTTGTTGTATTTTTGAGTTTCAGCCACATTTACGTTTGTTTGTTCCAGGGTTAGCTATGCAACGGCAGCATAAAAGAAAAACTGCCAGAGGGCTTGTTACATCAGCAGTATTGCTGCGTGCTGCCAGGTAAGTGAAAAATCCTAACAAATCCATAAAGTCGCGAAGGATTTTGGAATTAATTATCGAATATTAACGAGGTATTGTAAAAAATGTAGTACCGAAGCCAATACCAATATAGCCACATCAACACCGTTTACCAAAGTGGGCTATCAAAGAAATCGACAGATCTTCAACGAGGAGCAGGAAGCAGAGTTGGAAAAATAGTTACTTCTGACTTCAAAAATTTATTTTCGGTTTTCTCCTAAGCAGATTCGGAAAATGGCATTCGAGCTTGCGGTTTTCAATAACATCAAAATTCCAAAGTGTGGGAAACGAACAAGCTAGCTCGCTCTGACTCGTTCACGTAATTTTTGCAGAGACACCCTTCTTTGTCCATTAGAACACCTGAGGCTACCAGTCTGGCTCGAGCCACCAGTTTTAACCCACATTATGTTGGAAGTTTTTGCTATGACCTTGAATCCGTAGTTAAACGGTGTAATTTCCAACCACACAACATATGGAACATTGACGAAACTGGGGTGACTACGGTGCAAAAACCGAACAAAGTTGTTTCCCAAGAAGGATCTAAGCAACTTGGTGTTATTACCTCGCTCGAGAGAGGCACAATAGTCACCCTAGTTACTGCTGTTTCGGGTGGTGGCAATTCAGTTCCAGCATTCTTCGTTTTTCCGAGGGTGCATTTCAAAGACCACTTCATCAGGATGGGCCAATTGGCAGCAAAGGAGGAAGTAATTCTTCAGGTTGGATCACAGAAGAGCTATTTGTTGCTTTCCTGAAACATTTCCATAACCATCTGCAATCAACAAAGGAAAAACCATGTCTCTTGCTGTTGGATAATCACAGCTCCCATCTATCAATTGAAGGACTTAATTTTGCAAAAGATAATGGAATAAAAATGTTATCGCTTTCGCCATACAGCACTCATCGCCTTTAACCTTTGGACAAATCGGTGTATGGACCTTTTAAAAAATACGTTAACAACGCAATGGACAAATGGATGGTTAATTATCCAGGCCAACAAATGACGACATACGAAATACCAGGAATAATTGCACAGGCTTTTCCAATGGCAGTTACTTCATCCAATATTCTCGCAGGGTTTAAAACTCTTGGGATCTCCCCATTTAATCAGAACATATTTCAAGATCACGATTTCTTGCCATCGTTTGTCACAGATAGGCCACTAATCACGAATCTTAATAGCGAGACCGCACACATAATCAAAACGCTAACACTGACCTCGAACGTAATACTGCCACTAAAGAACCTGCAACGATTCCATGTGAGACGCCTGACCTTGAAGATACTTTATCGGCTGAAAATGAGAGCCCCGGCTTTAATGCTCATTCTATGAAGTCACAAAGTTTGCCTGGCTGCTCAAAGTCAGAGTATTCGCTGCAGCATCACGCTACCAAGAAACCTATCGTGATTGCTGGTCCTGGTCCAAGTAATGCAATGAGCTCTCTGATAATATCGCCGCTAGCTTTGAAACCCCTACCAAAAGCTCCTCCACGCAAGTCGTAGAGAACTGATAGAAAGAAATGTAAATCAGCAATTCTAACAGACACACTGGAGAAGACCTATTTAGAAGAGAAAAAACTAGAACAACAAGCAAGAAAAAGGAAAGTAACGAAACGTGTTTTGAGTGAGGATAAGGAAGTGAAAAACGGTAATGGAAAGAAGAATGTAAAAGGAAAGGAAGGAAAACTAATGAAAATGAAATCAGTTTACGACGAAGACGAGGAAGGGGATAAAATGTTTTGCCTGGTATGCGTATCCTCATATTCTGCTAGCAAGCCCAAAGAAATCTGAATTCAGTGCCAAGAATACAAGTTATGGGCGTACGAAGCTTGCACATCTGGGCTACCATATTACATTTACCAGAACTGTGATTCAGAGTATTCAGACTGATTCTTTAGACTGACTAGATATATTTTTTTGTTTTAGTTTCCGTATTCTTAGGTCTCCAGTTTGTTTGATAGCGTAAGCTTAGTTTGTTTTTGTTATATGAGTATAGTTTCTATTATCGTTAAACCACTTATTTATGAATCTGTGTTTTGTTTTTTATTATGTATAATACAGTTTTCGTTATTTTTTTGGGCACAATTGGTAATTAAGTACCTGCACCCATCTTTCCACAATAAAAGTTGGTTCGATTTAAATAAATATATTTATTTCCCCTTTAATTTATCATGTGACTACCTACCGCACACGATGTGACAACTATCCCTGATACGGGGTTATAAGTCTCATTTGTTCTTTTCCTTAATAATTATAATATTTCCTCAGTGGATAATGTTAAACCAAAAACCTTGAAGTCCTTAGAAACTAGAACGAATGCAGTATTTATCTATAATATAAAAATGAATCGCAAAATGTGTTGGTAAGCGCATAACTCAACAACGCCTCGACCAATTTGGCCAAATCTTTTTTTTAAATGTTCGTTGAAGTTCAAGGATGGTTTTTACGGCGAGAAAAATTAGAATTATTGCTGGAAAAACCCTAAAAATAGCCCTTTTCTTTTTCCCATACAAATGATTTGTAACTAAAACGTAGTCAATTTGAGCTTCATTGCTATGGTATAAAGTTCATATTAAATTACAAGCACTCACTGTTGTCTAAGCAATGTAGGTGTGTTCCTAACGTCAAAGATCATATCTATCAAAACAATGTGCGTGTGTGCGTTGGAGCACAGAATACATAGTTGGAGGAGTTTAATTGTCAACTGATACACGAAACAAATTCGTATATCGTGTTTTGTGCAGAGTGTTTACTTAGTTAGTGTTTGTTTAGTTCGTGATTAGTGAAAAAATAATTTATATTTGATATGCCTCCTATAAGACGAAGCAATTTAGGTAGAAGAACCAGAAATGCTACAAACCAAGCTATTTACCGATCTAATCGTACTGCACAAGAACGTGACGACGAAACGTTTGCAATTGCTTGAAAATTACGCTCATTGGGATCAAACTCTCAATGATGCTGTAATATCATCACACGCTCATCAAATACGAACATTGTTTTCTATAATCATATCTACATGCTTCCCATCAAACCCAATTGATTTGTGGATCAAGTACAAAGATTATATGTGTGATGATATTTTGTATCAAATACGGAATAGAATGGGAAATCCAAATATACAAATCAGTGAAGAAATTTACAATGAAGCATTGATTTCAATTGAGGACATGTGCTTGATAATGTCAAACAAACTATTAATTCAATTAGGCCTGATCGCGCCCAATCGTCCAATGCATGACACTTTTAACCAAGAGTTGCATCGAGAAAAACTGTATGATCTCAACGCTTTGAAAGAATTAATTCAAACAAATCTTCCACTGTTAAATGAACAACAGAAGTATGTATTTGAAACTCTTATGAAAGTAACAAATGATGAAACTGGAGGGATTTACTTCTTAGATGCACCTGGTGGTACAGGAAAAACATTTTTGATTTCATTGATATTAGCAACAATTCGCTCACAAAATAAAATTGCACTTGCACTTGCTTCGTCGGGAATCGCAGCAACTTTGCTTGAAGGTGGTCGAACAGCCCATTCAGCACTAAAATTGCCATTAAATATGCAAAGCAATGAAACTCCAACCTGCAACGTTTCGAAGAACTCTGCAATGGCAAAGGTTTTGCAGCAATGTAAATTGATTGTTTGGGATGAATGCACGATGGCACATAAAAAATCTTTGGAGGCTTTAGACAGAACCTTAAAAGATCTACGGAGCAATAATAATCGATTTGGTGGTGCAATGATTTTATTAGCAGGAGATTTTCGTCAAACATTGCCAGTGATTCCACGATCAACGCCAGCTGATGAACTCAATGCATGTCTAAAGTCCTCCAATTTGTGGAAACATGTCAAAGTACTTCATTTAAGCAAGAATATGCGTGTCGAGTGGCAAAATGACCAATCTGGAAACATATTCTCTAAACAACTCATTGACATTGGTAATGGCAAATTTCCTATAGACATGTTGACTGGCTGCATTAACTTTCCTCAAAGTTTTTGTCAGTTAACTCGATCAAAAGATGAACTTATTCAGAAGGTGATTCCAGATGTTTCTCAAAATTACAGAAACCATGATTGGTTGAGCGAACGAGCTATACTGGCTGCAAAAAACATAGATGTAAATGAATTAAATTTGAAAATTCAAGAACAAATTACAGGCGAATTGAGGATATATAAATCAGTTGATTCGGCTACTAATCAAGATGATGTAGTCAACTATCCACCGGAATTTTTAAACTCGCTGGATTTGCCAGGATTGCCACCTCACAATCTCCAATTAAAGGTTGGATCGGTGGTTATAATGTTGCGAAATATCAACCAACCGCGTCTTTGCAACGGTACACGGTTAGCGATAAAAAAATTACTAAACAATGTGATAGAAGCAACTATACTCAAAGGAAAGTATAAAGGAGAAGATGTTCTCATACCGCGCATCCCAATGATTCCGACTGATGTGCCATTTGAGTTTAAACGACTACAGTTTCCAGTGCGGCTTGCTTTTGCTATGACTATAAACAAGTCCCAGGGGCAATCATTAAGTGTTTGTGGTATTAATTTAGAAAACCCATGTTTCTCACATGGTCAATTGTATGTTGCCTGTTCCCGTGTTGGAAAACCATCAGATTTGTTTATCTATGCGCCAGGTAATCAAACAAAAAACATCGTATACCACAAAGCACTACAATGATAATAATAATAATTATGATTCACATGATTGACAATAAAGCGATTACTTACTTTTAAATCCTTATATATGTTTTATTTAATTATTTTTTATTCACAACGCCCTATCACCAGGGTGACGGTTCTGTTCAGGAGAATTTTTTTAAATACGTAGGCAAAAAAACTGCCACATTACAAATATTTTTGACAGGACGAAGTCTGTCGGGTCAGCTAGTTGATATATAAATTCTATTGCTAAACTAAGAAAGCGGGGGCAATAAACACAAAATAAAAAAATGTGACTTCCAATCCCGGTCTCCCTTACTATAATTCCAATTTTCCAAGCGTACCTACACCACAAATAAAACACGGATGATATCAACATCATTAATAACTGCACTCGTTTTTTATTTACAATTTTCAAAGTCAAATTAAAATTAAATATTGTACACAAAACAGAATAAATAAGAATACTCCGAAATCACATAACAACAGTGAAGCAGAAGACCGATTTCTGCTTCTTTAGGTACGCCGGCTTCTAGTGTACTAGTGAATGCTCCTGCCTGCCAGCTGCCTTAGCATTCTCACCTGCTTTTTCAACATTTTCTATGATCCTTTCTCAGTCTTTCCTATATCAGTATCAGTTACCTATATTCTCAGAAAAATATAACATACTAGCTACTTAGCAGGCGATTTCACTACAACTTAAATACTACAGTAGAAATATTAAATTTCCAATTTTTAAAGCGTACACCACTGCTTTGCCACAACTTATTCTCATATAATGTATGTTACGTGTGGTTGTTACAATAAGAAATTATTAATATTTCATAAACCAGTTATCATTCCACACCATCTTCAGTGTATTTTTGCTCGATTTACTTAGGTCTTGAGGGTAATAACTGAGCTATCAAATTAACTTTTACTTTTAGGTAAAACCTCAAGAGGGCCCATAAAGCCCTTAAAAACTTTTTACAACTCTACTACATTACCTTTATTCAAGTTGAGTTTTTATTGAACACAGAATTATTTTTTAGTAGTGGTAAAATGATAATAATAAAAAATGCGGCAGGCATTTTAACGGGCAGTCGTTAACCGCAACACAAGTAAACGATTTCTAGAGATACGAATAAAATATTAATGAAGGTGTTAATCTTTTTTATGTGTCAAAAAATACTAATTACTTGAACGAGGAAATGTAACCAACATTTAACTTGAAAAACTAGCGCTTATTTGTCATCTTATGAACCCACATTTTAACCAGATTATTGCAGAATTTAATGCAACTTTTTTTTTATCTCCAGAGAAAGGTTTTATGTTAATGGTAAATATACTTTTTTGCAGTGAATCAAATTTAATGGCAAATATAATTATTTGAACCTATCTTCGGTGTTTGTTGGTTTAAACTTCAGAAGTAATATACAACCAGTATTTTCACAGCACTTTTTATTGGAAATACAAAGTTGAATTAACAATTTTTAATTAAATTTTACTCGACGTTTTTTCACGTAGTAATGTCAATGTCAATTAATGTCAATCTTGTTGAATAAAAAAGTAGAAAATTTTGCGCGATTATCTGAGTGCAACCAACCACGTTAGCTCCGTTCAGTAAACATAAGCGCACTAAAAAGTCTTTGAGCCGTTAACGTGCCCCCCTAACTTGAAGTCACTAGGTTTCAACCAAAAATGACACTCAATAATCAAGTCGGCAGTTCATTCTAACGGTAATGGGCAAAGCTTTTTAAAACCTCATTTTATTAACCCAGAATTACTCTTAGTGGTTACCACTCGCGGTATTTCACCCTTTCCAAGATGAATGTATAGGACTCTACCAAGTTTCCATGGACCAGGCGGCAAATTTTGTTCTTTCCCGAGTTCTTTCCTTTAGTGAACTTGGGTAAGTTTTCCATTTCACACTCTTCTGAAGTTCTGAAATGGACTCTTTGCTCCATCTCTTCCAAAAATAAAACTTCGTTTGCTGTATGTGTTGGAATACGAAGAGGCGATTTACGGAAATTGTATTAACATCGTGTTCTTGTACGGAGTTTAGCGGTTTGCCGACTAAGAAGTGAGATGGTGTCAAAGATAAAATGTCACCCTCCTCAGAAGATAAGGGCGAGAGGGGTCTTGAATTGAACATATACTCGATCTGCACAATTTCACGCAGCTCTGAACTCGTTTTTTCCGTTATCAGAAGATAATATGGAATGCTTTCCGCGACGTGCACAAAACTTGAGGAATGACATTAAAAATGATTCTTTAGAAAGGTCTGTGCGGCGCGCCACCTGTGCGTAGCTTACACATGGTGCTACGGCTACGACAGCACAAATAATATAAATGAAAGACAATATGGTTTGAGACAAAGTTACTCAACAATAGACGCAATAACACAGATCACAGAAAAAATAACACAAAACAAAAAAGACAAATTACACACATTAATTGTTACATTGGACTTGAAAAATGGTTTTAACTCGGCATAGGTCCCGGCGATTGTCAAGAAACTCTTAGACGTTGACACCCCAAACAACATTACACAGTTGTGCTAAGACATCATCACCAACAGACACATTAAAACAGAAGACGTAACGAACATGACACTATGAGGCTGTCCGGAAGGCTTCAGCCTTGGACCTACACTGTGGAACCTGGTTATGGAGGACTGGTTTACAGACATACACAAGACAGGACAAACGACTGACGATGAAATAATACAGGCTTTCGCAGATAACCGGATCTTAGCCATTACAGGTCAAAGTTTAAAGATAATAGAAACCAAGTGGACTGAGATCTGGACAGCATGCAAGGCCTGGGCAGAAAGAAACAAACTGACATGTAACGAAGACAAGACGGAGTCAATGTTTATTCCATACAGACAGACTAGGCAACCTAGAATTAAAATCCGCAACAAAACGGTTCAATTTAAACACATAGTAAAGTATCTTGGGCTTACAATTGACCTCGAACATGTTGAAGCAAATAGACAAAAGGCACTAGACGTGGGGCACAAGCTTTTTATAATATCAGGGAGGGACTGGGGACGGAAACCAGCAACACTGAAACACATTTACGAGAGAGCGGTGAAACACATACTGCTGTATGGGGTAGAAGTTTGGGGAAGGAGTGCCAATGACTCGAGTATCCAGAAACAACTGGCCACGTCGGAGGGGCCATTCCTTCTTGCAATAATAAAGAACGGCACCGAACTCTGTTCTACATACACTGGCCGGGGTGACACCGCTTGACGTTGACGCTAGAACCATACACAAAACATACACTGACAAAAACACGAACTGAACATGCCGAAAACTATATCTAAACACCTACCACAACCGACACACAGAACAATAAACACACATGAATGACCTAAAACACAGATATATACTGACGCAACCGACAAAGACGGGGACAAGACGATAGGGGTTTACATTACATCACACGACGGGACAATAAGACAGAAACACAAAATAAACACAACACTACACGTGAACAAACTAGAAACAGTAGCTTTCAAAACAGGAACAGATCTGATATTAAACAACATACATAAACACAAACATAACATTCAACACAGATTGTGATAAGGTACTACGACAATTACAAAACTGTAATAACCGTGACATCGCAATAATTAAAATCAAGAAAAATTTGGAATTAATATCACAGCACAACTTAAAATATAATATAGCAAAACAGCCAAGGACCAGTACAGGAATCAAGGAAGCACACAAACTAGCAAAGCTAGCACACAACAACACATATTACACTTTAACAATCATCAGAAAAACAGACCAAAAGACAAAGTGACAACATGGCAAGACAGGTGGGACAATGACACAAAGGGCAGAAAGACTTATGACTTAATAAAAACAGTTACACTGACAAAAGCGACTTTGACATGGAAGACTATACAATTAGTAAAGCGACACGGACAGATGAATTACTATTACAGTCGTTTTAAACGCAGACAAACAAACAGACACTGCATAAAATGTAACATAAACGAAGGCCATAAACACATAATACACGATTACACACTACCAAACAGACAAAACGCTAGACAACTACTGACGGACATACTACGACCAAAAGGTAGGTGAGCTGTTGTCCACAATGCTAGGCTCTCATCGTTTTGAGGTCTAGCTAAGTGGACAATAAATCTATCTTTCCTGCTGATACGGTACTAGGTTTTTTCGTTGTGTTTTTCCCCGCCCTCTTGGGGGTTTTTTGGACACCTCCTGTAGTTGGCGCAATCCCTCGCTATTTTGGCACTTCGGTCTTTCAGTTGCGCATAGGGTGCATTCCGCAGCCCTGTGTGCTTTGGCGCATCTTATGCACGTGCTTTGGCCGTGGTGAAATCCCTGGCATCTATAGCATTGCACAGGTACGTCGTGTTTTTTCTGGTCTACCACATTTATTTTCGTGTGGCAGAGGTACCTTATATTTTTGTACGCCTTTTTTTTCTGCGGGCTATATTTCTATCATGTAAATTGGTAATAATTCCTTCGTATCTTCTTCTTTTTTTGTGTTCGGCTTAGAAGTTGCCAACATTTTGTAGGTTTCAGACCTTGTTCCTTCAGCTCTACTGCTATTTCTTCCGCAGTAGTGTTCAATGCTAGACTTTTTATGACCAAATTTCCTTCTCTATATCCTTATACTCTCCCAGTAGATTTTTAATTTTATTAAAATGTTCTACTGTAGATGTCCTTATTTTTCCAGTGTAAGTTCCCATCTTACACTGTGCTTCTCTTTCTCTTTCTGATAATTTTCGGCGAATGGTCGTTTACACTAGTGGGGTCTTTAATATGATGGGGGGCGGTCTTTGGTGTGTTTTTTCCGTAATTTCACGGGCCCGTTCCTTGATTTTTTTGTATTTCGATTGTTGTGTCGTCTTCCGAATGCTCGTTGACTTTCATTACATTATTTTTTTTGTTCTTCTCCTGTCTCGGTGCGAGCTATTTTCCTGTTACGGTTTTCTCTTGGATATCTTCATTTTTCTTTTAACGTCGTTTCGTCGCTCGTTATGTCCGCGGCGTAGTCAGTAGTCAGTGCTTGTGTCGTCTTCTTCCGAAAGTCCTTCTCAATTTATTTTATGGTTTCTTCTTTTCGTTTGTTTTCTCGTTCGTTTTTCGGCTCCTACTTCTAGGGCTTCCGTTTCAGATACAAGCGTTTTTGATGGCTAGTAGCAGTTCTATCTGATTTTAATCGGCCTTCTCCGATGCTTTCTTTACGTTTTTTATGCCTTCTAATTATTTGTATCAAATTTCTAGTTTTTGTTTTAGTTCTTCGTGTTCTTCCTTCAATCTTATAATGTCGTCTTCTTTTTTTTCCTCTCAAATGAGGTCCCCCTGCCTCCGGGGCCTTTCTCCTGTTACGTGTTCAAAGACAACTGTTAAAATTCAAATAAAATAACTAATTCATTGTTAAATACATCAAAACTCTACTGAAGATAGTAAAATCTAATATCAATCCTAAAATATAAAATTGAAAATAAATGATAAATAATATTCCTGTTCCGCCACTGGTAGCGACACAAAATTATTAAATCTTAAACCCCTGTCCCACTGTAAAAATTTGTATAAAATTTTTTCATAAAAACTTATATAAACACCATTTTTATAGTGTGACAACACAAATTTTTCATCAAAATGGCATCTCGTAAAAATATTTTATGGCGCTTCTATTTTCATGACGTCACGTAAAATATTTTTATAAAAATCATAGATAAAAACCATTTTAATGGAACACAACACATTTTTAAAAGAATAATCTCCGGTAATAGTATATTATTCAACAAGCGTAAATTGATGGCTGTTACCCACGAAGATGAAATTGCCGGAGCCGGAGGCGAGTGTTGTAACATCTGAGTGGGTATTAGCCATTATGCGCGTGTTGAATACTATACTTTATCCACAACTATATATAAGTTTATTAAAAAAATCCAAAATATATTTCAAATGAACATTATTTTTTATTAATGGTAAAGTTATTAATACACAATAAATTTATGTTTATTTACTTATATAATAATTATTAATAGTTACATTACAATGGTTAAAATTGATGCCAGGGATAACTTTGTCGGTCATCTCAGTCTGATTGAAAATCATGGGACTTGGACTGGCACTAGAGCTACTACAATGTTTTTCATTGTAATTAGAGCTAGTATAAAGTTTGTCAATTTCGTTTGAAATCTGATTTCCTCTTTTTATTTTATTGGTTATGTTGTCATCTATATAACCTTCGGCAACTGTGGTTGATTTCCATCCCCCTAACTGCTTCACTGCTGTAATGTCACCTCCTGCGCATTCGGAACGAATGTCCTGTGTACAATTCGGGATTTTTTAATTTTAAAAACATAGCAATGTGCTTTCCCATAGAAGATAATTTGTTAATGCCTAAGATGACAAAGATTATAAACACAGAAATATATGGTGTGTCGAGAGAGAGTAGAATTAGTTTCTTTTTTAATTTGCTTAGGATTTTAGTTTTAATCATGTAAATAAAAGTAAGTGAACTTTTAACATGTCATCACTGGGTAGAATTCGTCATAGTTGTATTGTAAAAAATTGTAATAGTAAATATTTTTGGCCACTTTGCAATTTGGAGTTTAAGATCAAAATATTTTTTAAATTTTATAATGCATTCACAAGCACATTACGCAAAAGACTTCTTAAATGTGCTTTATCTGTACAGCCATGACATTATACACCTCTAAAAGTATAGTTGAATATAGTAAAAACACCCATATACTGCCCAAGCTTTTGAAAATACAGTATTGCCTGTAAAAAGAGAACTTATTTTTTGCAACAATAATGATACTTTAAAGAAAACTCAATTTGAACATTTACCTAAAAAACAACGTTTGGAATCTGGGATTAAGTAAAATAAATGAAACTACAGTCAGTAACTTATCTCCCAAGAAGAAGAAATATTGCTAAAAGATCAGAGAAATAGAAGTTTCAAATTAACAAAAGGCATTTATCAAGTAATAATCACAATATTAAATAGCAACTAAATTTTCTAAATCAGTTAATTCAATATTTCAATTAAAAATTAGATCCAGCGCAGGCATGGATTTTTTTAAAAGCAGTACTGCTAACTCTAACAAACCTTCATGGTTAATAACAGACCCTTTGATTAGTTATGAACCAAAACCATTGACTTATATTACTAGTAATGAATTGAACAAATTTGAATTCCAGTTTTCAGATATAGAATTGAATGATTCAAATTTTGACAATTTTTAATGGCGAAGGTAAGGCTAAAATTTGCAGACAGATATTTTAGACGTTCACTATAGTTTTATTGACTTCAAAACTATTGATGATAAAACTTCTGATTTATGTACAAAGAGAAGTCATTAAATTTCTTTCAATACTGCATGACATTATATATCACATTTTACCACTTTCAGGTCATGTAGAAAGTATTGTTAAAAAAACTGAACTTTTTGTAAAAGAAAAGAACATAAATCATACGCGTTTTCTCAACCCATGATAGTTTGTGTTCCCTTGTTAATTGAAAAATATTATAATGCTGCTATGAGGACTAACAAACAAAAATATATTTTTTTTTGTAACATAATGTACTGTTTAATTTTGTTTTGTTCCATACCTATTCCTGTTTTCATGGAAATGGAGAATTTAGTTTTCGTTTTTTGTTGTCAATAATTTTGAAATACCTAACTTATTGTGCAACTTGATTTTATATTGGATTAACTACCTAAAATATTATGCAATTTTACTAAAAATATGTAATTTTGTGATTAATAATATGTAAAATGTGTGATCAATTAATAATATAGATATTATAGTATTTTATGTAACGATCATTAATACACGACCATATTGTAGGATACATGCAAGTGTATTAATGGCCATTATACATGAAAGTTGCCTACATTTAGTAATTATCATTTATTATAAAAAACAAGAGCAATGAAATTATTTTTTCATGTTTATTTTAACATATATATTATAGACTGAGAATTTTAAGTGCTATGTTAGAATAATTTTTTTTATAATTGGTAATATTAGTAAAAATTATAATTTCTTTAATAATAATGTAACCTTGATAATTTAATAAAATTTCTTTTTATTTTGTGATATTAATGTTAACTACTAAAAATTCAAATATAAAATAAGAATTCTAAAGTTGATAATGTATATAGAATAATATATAACAGTCCTATGTTTAATAGACACATATTTTATAAATTTTTTTATGTTATTATGTAGGTGTTAATAAAAAATTTAAATGTGTACTCTTTTCTTATTTATCTAAATTATTTGTCTTAAAATTGTTTATTGTTATTATTTGATCACAGAAAATGAAATATAATTTTATTTTTGTAATGAAGTAATTATACCGAATAAACAATTTTAAGACAAATTGTAAATTTTACCTACCCATAATCGAAACTAACAAATTTGAATATCCCGCCTCTCAAAATTAGTTTCTGTCCCATAACTAGTGGCACTGCGATCAACGTGATGTCAACTGATAATACAGGAACTCTTATTATACTTTTATCTATGACTCACTTTGAGAAACACATGGAGCTAGTATCAAGAGGAGTCGCTACGCATGTCATAAAAATGGTATCGGTTCCGCCATCTTACTACCACTTCTTTGTCAACTTGACATTAGTATTGTTTTGTGGTTGTGAATTGTGTATTTTTTGGATTTTATTATGGTTATAGTGTCGTTTTCCTTATTTTAATAATTGAATAATAATGGTTTCTTCTGCTTTACGAAGTTGTACAAGTAGAGAAAGTATAAATACGAAAAAATCATCAGGAATAACATATCATAGTTAGTAAACAATCGAAACAGGACTGTACTGAAATAAGTTTTCTTTAACTTCATATTATATCTAATGTTTGTAGATTTCCTAAAACTCCATCAATAAGAGATATGTGGGTAAAATTTGTGAAAAGAGGTTCTTGGCAACCAACAAAATACAGTGTATTATGTTCTAAGCATTTTGCTGAAGAACATTTCGACCAAACCTCCTCCTGCTTGATCCGTTTGAGCAAAGATGACATTTCAACAATTGGAGTTATTGAGGTATGTTGTTATTTTAAGCATCTATAACATTCAAATGAATTTTTTGATTGTTAAGGTATTTATTATTCAATGATATACTCAATCTATACAATAAACAAATATAATTAAGCACATATATTGCAACATTTTGAGAACATAGCAGCACTTTAATTATACTATTTATTATAAGGATATACATCCTCATAAGGATATTTTTAATTGAACAATCTTGATATTTCAGATTGTGTTCTTATAGTTAGTATCAAAGATTTTTCAATCCTCGAGGATTATATATTAGTTATCAAGTCATTTACTTAAATTTTTAAACAGAGTTTCTCAAAAAGTTTATTTATTTACAGATTGAAACACCCTCTGATGGGCATTCAACTCCAAAATCTTTCCATGGATTATTGTTAGAATCCAGTCAGACACCCTCAACTTCGAGTGGAATTAAGCAATCTGGAAAAATGGCAGTTGGTGTAACAGTGACACCAAGGAAACAGAAGATATTAAAAAAAATTGATCGTGCCTTGAGTTTGAGCTCATATAGGAGAAGGCGATTATCTTTATTACAAGGGCGGTTTGCTCGCCGTGAACAGAAAATTGCCACAATGAAAAACATACTCAAAGAATTACCAACTAAGAGATTGATTCAATAAGGAGCAATTGATGTGATTTCCAAATTAGGAGGACATCAAGAATTGCTTCTTCGACAATATAAGAAAAATCAAAAGAAACCATTACCACAAAAATATTCCGAAAATCTCAAAACATCTACACTAACCTTACATTACTACTCTCCTTCTGCATATAACTATGTTAGAAAAACTTTCAATACGTGCCTACCACATACCAGAACCCTTAGCAGATGCTATCAAAATGTCAATGGGGAACCTGGGTCTACCAGTAAAGCATTCGATGTTCTACAGGTATTGGCTAGATTTGAAGATAGCGAAATATTTTGTTCGTTAATCATAGACTAAATGTCTATACGGCAACAGGAAGAATGGTGTCCAAAACAGAACAAATGTTATGCGTATGTAAACATGAGAACTGGTTCAAATGAAAACAGTCTAGCTAAAGATGCTCTTGTTTTTTCATTAAATCCGGTAAATGGGTCATGGAAAATACCTGTGGCATACTTTCTTGTTAATGGGCTGAAAGGGGAGCAGAAAAAAGGATTAGTGTATCAGTGTCTTCTCAAAACACACGAGGCTGGAATTAATGTAGTGAGTGTTACTTTTGATGGACCACCAGCCAATTTAACTATAGCTAAACATCTACGATGTAGTTTAGATCATCATAATTTATATCCAGCAACAAATGAGGATATAATGGTATTTCTACTTCCTTGCCACATGGTAAAGTTAGTTAGAAATACTCTAGATGAGAAAGAATCACTTGTAGATGATGAAAGAAAATTCATTGAATGGAGATATTTAAAAAATCTGCATAAAGTACAAGAAGAAGAATCATTCCGTTTAGCAAATAAACTGTCTAAACAACACATTATGTTTTATAAACAAAGAGTGAAAGTACGTTTAGCAACACAGTTGTTTAGTGAAAGTGTGGCTACAGTCATGGACTTTTGTGAAGATAATTTGAAATTGAATGATTTTAAAGGGGTTAAAGCCACCACAAAATTTATAAAAATCATAAACACCCTTTTTGATGTTTTAAATTCAAGAAACTTCTCAATTTGGATTTAAAAAACCTCTTTCTTCAGAGAATTATGATCAAGTAGCAACATTCCTAAATGACACTGATTATTATGTGTCAAATTTAAAAGCAAGTGTTGATGGTAGTTCAATACTGGACACAGATCGACATACTGAGTTTTTGGGACTAAAAATATGTATAAATAGTTTGAAGATACTGTAAACAAAATTGGTGGACAGTGGGAAATTGAAGTTTTTACCTCTGTATAAAGTGTCCCAAGACCACATTGAACTTTTTCTCCTCAATTAGGTCTCATGGAGGACACAGTAACAATCCTACAACAAGGCAGTTTCAATCAGCTTACAAAAAATTGCTTGTTCATGTAGAATGGAAAGAAAGTTTTGGAGGAAAGTGTATTCCTCTAGAAAAATCAAATATTTTGAAGTGCAATTCTGTACAACAAATAAATACAACTTCCAGGGCAAGCAGAATGTTTACATTAGAAGATACATATCAATATGCAGAGTTTGATCAAGATTATCTTCACGACCAATTTTCTGAATTTACCAAAAATAATATTGTGTATGTTGCTGGATATGTTGTATATACTTTAAAGACAAATATTATTTGTGAGACCTGCTCAGATGCTCTCATAGATGATCATTGTAACAACATATCCATATATTCATTTGTAGATAAAAGAAATAAAAAATGCCTACAAAAGCCATCGACAGATGTAAAAGAAATATGTTTTAAAACGGAGAAAATAATAAAACATCTTTCGTACCAAGTTAATAAGACGTCTTTGGATGTTTTGACAAATACTGTTTTAAAACAATTCATAAATAAAAATAGTATATTTTTTTCTTTACAAAATCATTTATATGATCAATTACCATTAGATAACCACAGGGTTCTATTAATTAAAAGTGTAGCAAATAGGTATGCAAGTATTAGAATGTACTATTTGAGTAAAAGAACAATAGAAAAATCTACAAATATTAGACATCGAAGTAACAAAAATGTATTGTTTAAGGGCCAGTAAATTTGTATAGAGTATCCTCTCTTGAACATTTGTATGAAATAAATTACTAATATTATATGTTCAATTTATATATAGAGCATGAAAACACTAATACTTACCAGTATATCTTATTAAATACATAATAAATTAAAAGATGAAATTAGTTGTGACATATCTTAAATAAAACCAATTTACTATATTGCTATCCAAGCGCCTCCGTCTGTTTTTTATTAGTAAGACATGCTAAAATTAGGTATGAGTTATAATTTTCATTAACAATGCTATACTATTTATTATACAAGTAATTTATATTTTCTTAATAAAGACATATTATTAGGTCCATTTATTTATTTTCAATTATTTATAATGCCAAGAAAATATAAAAGGGGACAATATAAGTGTAAATCACAAAAATATTTTTTGTATGATCAATTTCATCTTGTCAATAGGACGAACGATAATGTGCACTTTAACGAATAAAACAACCTCTTAATGAAAAAGAATTTTACTAGTGAATATATTTTTGTTAATTGAAAATTTAAATAGTCCGGCTCTGTCGGCGACGCCATATTGCTACCATTGCAATGTCACTCATGTGATACCACTTTCGTATTACAAGATTGTCGATAGTTTATCTTTATCTTTGAACACAAGCCAGACTCACTTCAGCTAATTGTACGATTAAATGCATGATTGATTTTGCATATTTTCATTTTTAATGACTTTAATGTTAATATCTTGGAATATTTTATAATCTGTATCGACATTAAAGTCAATATTATAGTTGTGTCAGCTGACCATTTTTATAAAAATATTTATGGAAATTTTCACAGTGGGACAAGGCATCCATTTTTATAAAAAGTTTTTATGTGATGTGATTTTTAAAAAATGGTTTTATAAAAAATTTTATACAAATTTTTACAGTAGAACAGGGGCATTAGATCGGCTTGAGCACTGCTACTAGAATTGCGAGAAGACGATAGAGAGTTTCAATAAATAGTTATCGATAAAAATGTTCGGTGACAAAATTTGTTTATGGATCTGACCAACTAATCAATTTGATAAAGGCCAGATAATCTTCTTTCTCTTTTATCTGAAAGACATTAGCTACTGACACTTCACTCTTACTGGTTTTAATGGAAGAAGGTTGGATTTGTGAAGTTTTGAAAACGTACGGCCATCGCCGGAAAATTTGATCCATCCTTAACTATATCGAATTTAGATTAATTCTTTTATTATGTCGGGATGACATACTCTTGTAGTTAGAGGATATTTTTGGGAGAATCTAAGTTAGATTTATGAACAAAACCTTATAGACAATAAGGCCACATTACATCAAAGGTATGTATTTCAGTATTATTAAAAGTAAGTTAGTGCTAATAGTATATTTTTGATTTCAGGCCTTCTCCTTCTTTATCTTTTTGTTGCTTGCTGTTTCTCACTGCATTATTTCCTCTTGCTTATTTTTTTATACTCCTTTTGCTTGCCATAATGTAGAAACTTGTGATTAGCACAAGCTATAGTTTTGAGTGCTTGCCTTAGCTTGATATACGTAGCGTAACTCTCTGCAGCATCTGAGCAGGTAGGATCTTCTTTATTTTATATTCTTTATGGCTGCTTACCACACTCAAAGGAAACTGCTAGACTCACGACCCTCATCTTTACCTATTTCAAGTTAATATTGTATTATAATATAAGTATTATACATATCTTACAGATCTCTTAATTTTTATTCTATGAAGTACTTAGTAAATATTAATTTAGACACATGTTAAACGAATAGTACGTACTAGCCGTTCATTTACACTCAAATATTCATATAACTACAAATTTAAAAGAGATCATCAGTTAAAAATACATTTCAAATAAATAAAACTGATTATATCATCCATTTTTTTATATTTAGGTCAAACAGTAATTGGGGGAGAACTCTAACAAATGCCTTCCCTATAACCCAGCAAAAGAGGGTTTATAACATATTCTAATATAATTTCATTAACACTACCTTGGTTTTTCCATGCAGTACAGCTGAAATTTCGGTTATAATAATTTAAAAATGTACTGAACCGTTTTTTGAATCCTTAATCCTTTTGCAAACAGAATTGTTTGTTTATATCGTGACTTTTAGAATTAATTGCAGCATGTCACTGGTTTATACAGACCAACTTTGCGTGAAAATTTTCTCCTCATTTTTTTTTTCATTCTAGAAATGGGAAGGTTAGAATTTCCGTATTAATGTCGATCGAATTGAGAAAGGATGACATTTTCGCTTTCCAACAAGAGGTTTTTACCGTTTTCCCGTCCTCAAATGCTTGTATTCTATTTTCGCATTCTGAAATACGTCATTGCTGACATTTCCCTGTACAATGACGAAAAATAGGGAGGGTGATAGCCGTTATTTCACACAGATACCTTTCAACTTGAAAATAGGATAAACTTAATTTCAATTCAAAACGTACAGAGGAAGATACATACTAAATGTACAACTAAGAATTAACACTGGACATTAATCAGTTATAATGATGTTATGCTTATTCCCTTAGTAAGATTTATAAAATTCATCACTCCAATCATCAATATTATCCCTGCCGTCAACATTCCTCACCCACATGTTATGACTAATAATAAATAAAGGAAAAATCTCTTAGCAAATATGTCACAAGTTTTATTTTGTTGTTTTAAAATCTTTATAAAAAACTATTTTCGGCTTTCAATGGCCATCTTCAAGCAACAAAATTATTAGGCTATCAGGAAAGAAATTTTTAACAAATAATCATATCTTACCTAAATGGAAAACATCAATTAAAAGGGTAACGAACGTCCTAGTTACAGCGCTGATAAAGGAAGGTGAGGGAAAAGGAACTACAAATTACGAATAAGTAAAAGTGAAAGTGATTGAAAATTTAAATTATGTATTGAGTTTGAAAAATGTTGTGACTTATAGAAAACAGGAGGGCTGAAAAGGATAAAATAAAAGGGGAAATTCTAATTAATAGAGTTAAAGTAAAAAAGGAAAATTACGTCTGCAGTAATTAAGTCATAATGCTATATAAAAAAATAAGTAAAAAAAACAGATTAATTAATATATACCAACTCCTTATGATAGGAGTTAAGTGTGTAATTGTTGGGAAAAAACGTAAAAAATAACTTCGAACTTTTGTAAAGTGGAAGAAACAATATAAGTGGGGAATCAATCACTGGCAAAGAGAACATGTAAGGAAAAGTAATATGAGAAGCGAAAAAATAATACTCAACCTTAGGAACAGGCGGATAACGTTCTTCTTCCGGATAACGTTCTAATGATCTTTATGTTGAGAATAAAATTTGAGCCAGCAATTCTTGGCTAACAACTCCATCAAGCGTTGATACATTATGTGGTCTAATTAAGTCCATACAACAAATAAAATAAGAAACAAAAATAACACTGGTATACATTAAATTTACTAAACACACTACTAATGATATGAAGCATTGATGGATGGATTACATATCCGGCAAGAAAGCAATTCAAAGGAAGTATGTCAAATTTCAAAATTGACAGCTGAAATTAGGGAAAATTAAAATATTTTGTGGGGTCTAGTAAAAGAAAAGATTTGAAGAGCTTAGTAAGAAAAAGGTTAAGGTAGTAAAATGAAGCGCAATAACTCTAAAACGTGTGCTGCCAATAAAATAAAGAAAATAGAAGTTGTGGTAAAAGTTAATATAAACAAATTATTTTGTATTATTCTTTTTATTATTATAGGCGTTTCGCCTGTTCAATTCCGGTGCCTCTGCAGTAGTTCTTGAGACATTTATTGCTAGCCTGCCTGCCGATTGGTCTTTTCCAGTGGGGGATATTGTTGCGAACTTTGGCGGCCATTCTGCTGTCATCCTGTTTACATTCTGGCTCCACTCTCTTCTCCTTTCCCTAATCCACCTCCCCACGTCGTCGGTATTGCACTTCTCTATAATTTCTATGTTTCTTTGTCTGCCATATAAGGTATTTCTTGTTATCCCACTTAATGATTTCATCTCTGTTGTTCTGATTATTCTTTTGGTTACTGTTGTCTCAGCACGTATTTCTGCACCATATTTCAAGATGGGCCTCACACATGTTTTATTCATTCTGGACTTACAACCCATGCTGAGGTTTTCATTCCTCCAAATTGTTTATCTAAGATGACCAGATATTGTGGCAGCTTTATTTGCTTGTTTCCTTACTTCGTCTTCCAGGAATCCTGTACTTGTGATCTTACACCCTATGTACTCGAATGACATGACTTGGTCGACGGTAGTGTTTCCTATGCGTATCTTACAGTGCGAGGGTTTTTTTATGTGATCATACATTTTGTTTTGGTTTTGAGATCTCCATGATTAGTTCTTCAGCATTTTTCTAAAAAACGTTATTTGGAGGTCATCTTCTGATTCGACAATGAGCACGGCATCACCTGCGTAAAATAATATAGTTATTTTATGTGATCCCAATCGATATCCTAATTGTGTGTTCTTTACGAAGTTCCCTAGTTGGTCCATAACTGTATTGAAAAGAAGTGAGCTTAGATTTTCACCTTGACGGATTCTTGATGTTATTCGTATTGGTTGTGTTAACATGTAGCTTGTACGTATTTGTGTTGTCGTGTTTATATTCAAATCCATTATAATATTAATGAGTTTTTTAGGAGTGTTATTATGATCTAGTATATGGATTACATCTTTAGTTATACTTTGTCAAATGCTTTCGTGATGTCTATAAAGCAAAGATACGCAGGAGTATAATAGTCAAGGGATTTTGCTACAAGTTGTCTCATTATATATAATGCATCAAGAGTTGATCGGTTCTTTCTAAATCCTTGTTGTTCTTCACTAATGGAGGAGACTATTGTTGTTAGTTCATCAGCTAAACTATTTGTAAATAGTTTCAATGAGGTACTTAGGAGGGTTATTCTGCAGTAGTTCACCGGGTTTGTTTTTGCACCTTTTTTCAAAAAGGGGTATTTTTGTACTTTGTTTCCATTCTTCAGGTATTCTTCCATGTTGTATTATTATATTGAACAGTCTTGTGTCTTCCTTTATCACATCTTCTCCCCCATATTTGATGAGTTCATTTGGTATTCCATGCAAATATCATTTCTGTCGAAATTAACCTCGTTGATCTCAAAAAGCTCCATCCTAGGACCTTTAAAACACTTATGTAGTCTACTAACATCTGATAAAGAGAAATTATGAATCTTAGAGATAATATGATTTTTAACAGAAGAGAGTGAAGCAGGTGGGTCAGTAGTATGAACTCTTTCAACGAAACTAAGGTGTTCCTTAATTCAAGTTTCCAATAAATAACAAGACTGACTGACATAGACGGTAATACAACCCCGACAACTCAGTTTGTATATACCAGGAGATTGAAGGAATGGGATAGAACTCCTGGTGTGAACCAAAGAAGATCTCAAATTTTTGTTGGTCTAAGCTAAAATTTATATTATATTGCAGAAAGATATTGCCAATCTTATAAAAAGTAGGGGCATGAAAATGTAGCGAACCATTATCTGAAATGTTATTATGAGATGTAATAGAGGGAAAATTAAGTTTGAACTTTTTGTATATACCAGGAGAATGAAGAAATGGGATAGAATCCTTGGTGTTAACTGAGGAAGATCTTAAACTATTGTAGGTCTTAAATCTGAAATGTATACTTTATTGCTTAAAAATATTGTCAATCTTATAAGATATAGGTCCCTGAAAATGAAAGGAACCAATATAGTTGGATTTTCCATTGTCTGAAATGTTCATATGAGATGTAATAGTAGGAAAATTAAGGTTGAACTTATTTGTTAATACCAGGAGAGTGAAGGAATGGGATACAAGCCTTGGTGTTAAGTAAAGAAGATCTTAAATTATTGTTGGTCTTAAAACCAAAATTTATATTAAATTGCTTAAAAATATTGCCAATCTTATAAGATATAGGGTCAAAATAATGTAACGAACTAATTCGTGTTGTAGTTAGGGTTGGTAAATTTTACATTATCTGAAAGGATATTATGAGATGTAATAGTAGGACAATTAAGATTGAACTTATTAAAATGCTTAATTTAGATTTTGTTGAATAAAGAAATTGGAAAATTATTATCAACTGTAATCTGTTTAATAATATTTATTTCCTTACCGAAAGATTCTTATGATAACGGTATTGGAAAAGCTCTATTAAATGATGCAATTTTGTGTGATTCTAGGAGATTCGAATGAAATTGATATCTGTGTCTGTTGTAGTGGGTTTGCGATAAATTTGAAACTCCAATTTCTCGGAATTAACATCCCTGGTGATCAATAAATCCAAAAAGGGGATATTGTTCTCAGACTCAAACTCCATTGTAAATTGAATTCTGGCATGAAGTGTGTTAATAAAATCAGGGAAAAAGTGGGCCGCTTGGTGGATTCCGTTGAACAGAACTATACAGTCAACAACATAGCGATAGTAAAACAGTCTCAGTCTCCAAATATTTTCAACCATCGGTAAACAGTCCTTGCCGTTCTTGATACTTAGTATACCATTTGTTGTGTATGTTGTATTGTACTAAAAGTATTACTTTTATTTCTATATTTATTATATCACTTACTTAACAAAACTGTTTGGTAGCATACATATAATATATCTACATCGACATATGTATAGGAATGTGTCAATTCCCTGCACGACAATATCAGTAGACAGACAACTGTCAACTATTGAAACGTATATTGATTCAGCAAATACAATACAAGTAACTGACTATAGAACATCCCTTCCCTCCCTAGTATTTGCAATTTTACAAATTAAGTCTATTCGGAGGTTTAATTGTCCGTGAAGATCTTAGAAGACTTTGTGGAAGGTCGCTTGGGCTGGGCAATGCTACTTCATTCCTAGTACATAAATCTGGGACTATTTTCAGATTTTCTAAGCTAGGTAGCGCTTCAGTTTCAGAGTTAGGGACACTGTTGTCAATTGCAGTAGTGGAAGTCTCACAGGGTACAGGTTCTGTGGTCTAATTACAAGCTTGGGGTGTAATAGGAATCGTTTCCCCTATTGATACAATCTGATCAATATGTCTCTTCCAAGTATTGGCATTATCCAATTGAATTATGTAGTGTAACTGGCCTAACATTTCTTTAACATGACCTAAAACCCATTTATCCTCATGTATATAGTCTCTGCATGCTACTCGTTCACCAACTTGTAATTCTCGTGTTTTATTTATGTATTTATATGTCTCTTCCAAACATCATATATGCTGGGTTTACACTAGTTGAGCTTTTCGGTGTTTTTCGGTTTTGTAGAAGGGAATTTAAGAGTTTTATCTCTCTCTATATCATTCCCTCCTAGGGCTTTGAGTGACCGCTTCAATGTTTGTACATATTTTTCAGCAAGCCCGTTTGTAGCAGGATGGTATGGGGCACTTTATGTGTGTCTGATACAATTTTCTTAAAAAAATTTCTTAAATTTATAAGAAACAAGACTTGGTCCATTGTCAGAAACCAAAATCTTTGGAAGACCATTTGTAGCAAAATTTTTCTTAAGTAGGGTAACTGTATTTAATGTGGTAATATTTTTAATTATACGTGTTTCTGGCCATCTAGTATATGCATCTACTAGTATAAAGTAATGGGCATTTATAAATGGTGCAGCAAAGTCAAAGTCAATATGTACTCGTTCAAACGGTTTAGTAGACACCTCCCATACGTGTAGTGGCACCTTTTCAGGGTTAGATTTAATCTTATTGCAGTCTATACAACTTTTACAAATTCTTTCTATATCATATGAAATTCCTGGCCACCAACAATGTCTTCTGGCTAGATATTTCATTTTTAATACCCCAAAATGTTCAGAATGTAGGTTATAGGTATCACAGCCATTTGCCGCCTAAAAATATAGTTATTTTGAAGGGTAAATTCAATTTGAGGTAAATTAAACCTTTCTTGAAGTTTAGCTTCTATTAACCCTTTCTTCAAGTTTAAGTGCCACACCTGTTTCAATGGAATGTAAAAGTGGTTTTAATGTGGGGTCTTGTAGAGTCTCCCTTCCAAGCTCTTTACATGTGACAGGTAATGTGTCTATTTGAAAAATTTCAAATTTATCAGGTGTATCGTATTGAAGCTCACTAGTCGTAGTTACAGGTAGTCTAGAGAGTGCATCGGCATTAGAATGTGACTTTGTATTTTATTTGGTATTTAAAACCTAGCATGATGTTGCATGCGTGGTGTAGTTAGGGTTGGTAATTTTTTTGAATGTGAAAAAATCTGTATCAGTGGTTGATTATCCACGTAAAGTATTGAAGGACGGCCATATAAAAAGTAATAAAACTTTTTTTATGCCAAATATTATAGCACATGCCTCTTTATCAATTTGGGCATACTTTTGTTGCACTGGTGTGGGAGTTTGAGAAGCGAATTGAATTGGCCTCTCAGAACCATCTAAGTACATATAAGACAACACTGTAGCAACGGCATAGGGACTAACGTCTGTGGCTAATATTAATGGAAGGTTTGGATCAAAGTGGGTTAGAACTCTATCAGACATTATTTCTTTCTTTACAGAGTTAAATGCCACATGACAGTTTTTATTTTTCAAAAACCTGTGATAATAATTCACAAATCCAACAAAGGCTCTAACGTCTGTCTTATTGGAAGAAACTTTAGCATTTTGTATTGCATCCATTTTATTTTTACATTGGTGTACCCCGTATTTTTCTAGTATATACCCGCAGTATTCAATTTGTTTTGTAAAAAACTGACACTTTTCATAGTTTATTCTAATATTATATAGCAAATTCCACAATAATTGAGATGTAAAATGATAGGAGTAATTAGTTAATTCGTATGCATATACATAAATTGCCAAGTATTTATTGGCTTTACATATATTTTACGTAGGGAGTTTCTTGTACTTTGTGAAAAGCAATATTTTACACAACTGATATTAAATAAGTGTAATGAATTGATACTCAAAACTATTCACTTAGGCCGGTATTAGACTGTAAAAGTTCTTTGACAAAGAACTTTTATAAAAGAAATATGATGAAAACATTTATGGTGTAATATGCTATATTTTATAAACTGTTTCTTGGATAAAAGATCTGTTGTAAAACATAGCAGCAGGTGACTACATTTGATAAAAGAAGTGGCGTTAAAAAGCAGGTTAAAGTAAACAACATGGCGGAAAATAAGTTTTCGTGGGACGTTCGTGCTACTAAATTGTTAATCAGTGAATATGAAGCAAACGAATTTTTATATAACAGTGTTCATGCTGACTATAAAAACAGAAATAAAAGATTGGAGGCTTACCAGAGAATAGCGGAGTCGATAAAAACAATTAGTGAAGATTGTACAGTTAATGACGTTAAAAAGAAGTTAAATGGTTTAAGAAGTCAGTACTTGGCGGAAAAATTGAAGGTAAATTAATTATTTAGTTATTTATTATGTATCGGTTGTTACAATATTTTTTATATTCATAGATGACAAGAAGCATAAAAAGTAGTGCTGAGGGAGATGAGATTTATACGCCTACGGTCTATTGGTTTCCTCTATTAAAATTTTTGGACAAAGCGACTGATGCAGATGAATCTACATCCAATTTGGATCCTGCCCCACGTCCAGAACCAACTGAAACTGTTGGTGACATAGATGGTGCTGGAGTAATTGAGGATGAGGTAAGTTTAGGCATATTTATCTTGCCATGGCACTGTTCCAGGGCCATTATAAAAATCTTAAAAATTGTCTCTTATTTCGCGTCCATGACGGTTTCCACCAATCTCAAGTTGTCTAAACAGAGGTTCCATTTCAGGAAGTTCCTCTTCAGTATGAATATCAAGACACTGTTGACCACTTCCAGTTCTACAAATTATTTCTTGACGTGTATACAGGTGTTTTCTTTTTTCTGTTAACAAGTTGTGAAGTGTGCAAGCAGCAAGTGTTATCAATGTTACCTTTTCTGGAGATAAATGTATCGTAGTTAAAAAAACCCTGAAGCGACTAGCCAAAATTCCAAAACTACTTTCAACCATTCTTCGTCCTCGACTTAACCTGTAGTTAAAAATGTTTTCTTCTTTTGTTATATTTTTCAATGGATATGGTTTCATGATATTGTAACTTAGTGGGAAAGCATCGTCAGCAAGTACCACGTAAGGTGCAACAATATTTGTACCTGGAAGTCTCCTACCATCTGGTATATTTAGTTGTGCTCTATCTATGAGACATCTTCTCAGTTTGCTTTTGGCATACACTCCACTATTACCAATACGACCATTGGTTCCAACATCTACGTACAAAAATTTGTAGTCGGGACCTGCTAGCGCAAACAAGACAATACTGTGGTACGATTTGTAATTGAAAAAATGGGATCCTCCCATTTCTGGACACGTTATGCGGATATGTTTGCCGTTCATGGCTCCAATGGTGTTAAAAACATTCCATTTGTCTACAAACTCTCTTGCAATAACTTCCCACTCGTTTTCTGTTGAAGGAACCTACAAAAAGTATATTTGGATACAATCTAAAATAGTAATTTTCATTTGTTTCAGCCATCACACATTGCTAACAGTGATTCCTTACCAGAGAAGTCACTAATGACAGCAACCTTTACGGCACAAGATGATACAACGGTTTCCGGACCCAAAAATAAGAAGAAAAAATCGTCTGATACGTACGATGCATTAATTGTTAAGGCTTCAAATGCCATGACAGAATTGTCCAACATTGTTAAAGATAAACCGGCAGTGAAAGAACTTGATGCGCTTGATTCGTTTGGTCAGTTTATCGTTACTGAGTTGCGAGGAATCAAAGATGCCAGTAACGATTATATCGTACGACAGGCGAAAAGAAAAATACAAAAAGTGTTGATGGTAACTTGGGACCAGATTGACCAACCGACTATGCCACCTAGCCCTGCATCATTTCAAGATTCATCAAGAAACGAATGGCTTGAAACTCAGCAATCAAGGCCGTTGTCAAATAATAGCAGTACCAACAGCACAAGTTACCAGCCATATGACAACAACGTAACCGATTTAGTTCATAATGCGTTATTTCTGGCAAATATAACAAGCTCTGATTATAACGATAATGTTCATAAATAAATAATAAACACCATTTTTTGGACATGAATGTTTACCTTTAGGTATTCTCCCTTCAGTGCCCTGTAAATAGCTTCACATGTTTCTGGTATTATTCCTGACAGAGTGCATTGCGGTATACGGCTACTATATTGCAGGCTTGCATAACTTTCTCCTGTTGCTAAAAATCTAAGAGTAACCATAAGACGTTCTTCAACACTAATGGGATTTCTTAAATGTGTGTTTTGTTTGCAAATAAGTGTAGATATTTTTGAAACAACGAACTTGAAAGTATCTTCATCCATTCGTAAATAATTGTTATACGCCTTGATATCCTCCGACTGAAGTTCTCGAAGTAGATTCTGGTGAACTCCTCTCAATTCTCGCCTTGCAACCCATGGTCTTACCCACAATCGCCGAGTTTTTCTTTTCTTTTTTTTCATTTTTATTAAGCACACAGTCAGAATGGCTGTAAATGACGCCGCACAGGCCGCTACTTTTTGTTCGTCCATTTATGTTCAATTAACCTAACCTTTTTTATACACACTGCAATACCTTTTTGTCATAAATCTTTTACATAGTGTAATATAGTCCGCAAAGTTTTGAAAAACAAATAATATGAAAGATATATTGTGAAATCTTTTACAAAAGGTCTTTGTCAAAGAACTTTTACAGTCTAATACCGGCCTTAGACTATTTATTGTACTAATGGAATTGTTGAATATTTTTCTACAATCACTTGAAAAAGAAGGCTTTTTTGCTTGTCATTGGCAACGAAAAGTTGAAGTTTACTAAGTATCGTCACTTTATTGCTGTGGCACGTTAAATTTTTACGGGCGTCGTCCGTAGCAACCAGTGAGTATATACAATACAAACAAATTTCAATATTTAAACTGACATATTTATTGAACACTATTGCCAAAATACCGAACGAAATTATTAAATATCTAAATGTACAAGACTACTATTTATACACTGGACACTGCTTCCGCCAATCATCGACTACTTTACTGGTATACGGGGGATGTGTCACAATTAAAGCGACACAGGAGTTGGAAGAGTTTTACATTTGCCGAGGGCTATATAGATGATATTATTAATGAAATAATGGAAGGAGCAAAGAAAATTTTGCCTCGGCCATCGAGTGTACAAATAGAGGATTATGTCTATCATAATTATTCTGAACCAGAATATAGGCCTAATATTCATTTGAGGTCTGGAATTATATTTGAGAACTGTACACACTAAACTATTTATATTTGTACAAATAGTTATAATAAAGTTAATGATTTTAAACAGTTCCATTTTATAATAAGGCCATAGCAACCAGTTAATAGGTACATACAAGACAAACACATTTGAATTGACATATTTAAACCGCCAGATTTAAAAGTTTTCAAAGTACTTTATATGTGGTTTTAAATAGTTACAAAAATTATTTAAAAATAGCTCCATTTTATTGATTGTAGAAAAAATTTTGTTTGTATCAGGAGCAGAAAGTGTCATTATTGCTTTCGAGTAAATAGCGCGGTGCGCTTCGCGTCGCGCGGTGACTGTTAGGGGTAACTGGGGGAATGGTGGCCTCCGGGGTAATAGGAGCCAATCCAAATATCCCGGTATAATTTTTATTTCACAACAGAACACCGTTGCGCCATCTCTGTATGTGGAGCTCCACTTGTTAAACAAGAACAAGCCGGCGATTCCTTCAATTGAAGCGATTATCATGACATTTCTGTTTTGGTATCGCAATCTATAACAAATGTTTGAATTTTTAGGTTAGATATTCAGATTATTGTTTTGATTTTTCTGAAACTAATTGTTGTGTATTATTTTGTTATTAATAGACTTCGGAGAAACCAATCGTAAGTCTTCTTCTTCTTCACGTAGCGCTACAACCCTGGGTGGGTCTTGGCTGACTGTACAATTTTTTTCCAATTAGTTCGGTCTTCCATCAACCTAGTAGTAGCAAGTAGCAAGTTGTTTAGTTTTAGTTTTTTTCAATTATTGTTATTATAACACGTGTTTTTTGGGGTTATCGTGGCCGGCCGCTATGGGGTAATGGGAGCCGGCCACCCTTACCCCATCATTATTGAAAACATCAATGATTTTTCTTTTAGAGAAAAAAAGTGCCACAGTTGGGATAGTTAATACGTTTTGCAGATGCCAAGGACCTATCTCAGGCAAACTGAAAACATGAGCTGGAAATGTAGCTATCACTGCTATAAGGAATGGTAGGAGTGTTAGGGAGGTATCCAGAACTTTCAACATTCCGAGAAGTACCCTGCAAAAGCGTTTGAAACAAAACAGTGATGGGCGCAAACTGGTATTTTCAGTCGAGAAGGAACATTTTTAAGCCCAGCATGTTATTCATCTTTCAAAACTTTTCTACGAAATTTCCATGCAAGAAATCAAAAAATGTGCATATGAATATGCTGTAAAAAATCACCTGCCTTGTCCTTTTAATAAAGATTCAAAAATTGCCGCTGATGATTGGCTGTGGAGATTCATGAAAGGAAATCCCTCAATTGCTCTCCGTGCGCCTGAAGCAACATCAATAAATCTAAAGAAAAACATCTTTTAATAAGAAATAAGCCGCAATATTTTTAAAAAATTTAGAACAAGTGCAAGCAAAGTATAATTTAAAGGCCCATAGAATATTCAACACTGATGAGACAGGAATCTCTACAGTTCAGTAGCCAGGAAAAATTTTAGTCAAGAAGGGACTAAAACAAGTTGGGTTTGCCACAAGCTGGGAAAGAGGCCGAAACATTACAGTAGTGTGCGCTTTCAGCGCAACCGGAATTTATATACCACCAATGTTTATTTATGCGCGAAAAAGAATGAATTAGGAACTCCAAAAGGGGGGTCCAGCAGGAGCTCTGTATACTTGTTCGGACAATGGGTGGATCACAGAAGACCTGTTCCTGCAGTGTTTAGAACATTTCCAAAAATTTGTAAAAGCGAGTCCGGAGGATCCAGTTCTCCTGATAATGAATAACCATTCCACTAACTGTACCCTGAAAGCTTATAAATTTTGCGAAGCCATCGGTGTTGTTCTTTTGTCCATCCCTCCGCATACGTCACATAAGATCCAGCCACTTGATGTCACGTTTTACGGCCCGCTAAAGACGGCGTTCAATTCCGAATGCTGTAAGATTTTGAGGAATCACCCGCATCAAAAAATAACCCCTTTTGAAGTTGCAGAGCTTCTCAATAATGCATTTATTAGGGTAGCTACTCCAGAAAAAGCTATAAAATGGTTCCAAGCTACAGGAATATGTCCCTATAATCCAGATGTCTTTACTGATGAAGACTATGAGCCAGGTGCACTTCAAATAAACAACAGCACTGATGGTTGTGATGGTCTTATAAACGACGTTCCTGTTATTCATGAACGTCAGTAAACTCCCAAAAGACAGATAGTTCAAGCTTCTCAGTCGTGTCAACCCCCAGCATACGAGAAACCTTTAGAAGTAGCAGAGCCATAAGAACCCCAATATTCAGACATTGAAAAGTCATTCTACGAAATTTTACCGTTACCGGGACCATCAAAATCCGAAACTAGTGGGAGTAAGAGGGCGACTGCAAAACAGCATTCCCAAATAATCACGTCCATCCCAAACAAAGACGTTTCCCAAGAAAAGGCTGACAAAAAATTACTAGCACAACAAAAACATACGAAGCCTGGAGCGAAACAGGTATATAAAAGAAAAGTTTTTCCCATGACGCTACTGACGACCACAAAGAAAACCCTGACGTTTAGAAGAAAATGAAATTATCTAGAGGAAAGAGTGAGAAAAATTACAGGGAAATGAGTTCCGAAGACGAAGACAATGATGATGAATTCAAGGACAAAGATACGAATGGGACTGATATATCTTAAATGTGCGGGGAATTCGGTAAAAATGGGGAGGTACGGTTAATGTGTAACTCCTGTGGAAATTAGGCTCATAAGGCATATACCGATACCGAAAAAAAACATACATATGCGATTATTGTGCTTAGAAAACTTTTATCTCTTCATTGGGGTAATAGTGGCCGTATGTTACCATTACCTCAACTAGTTGGGGTAATGATAGCCATATATGGTTTACCTTTTTTTACTGTAAAACAAGTTTTATTATTTTTTGTTCACTCTTGAGTAAAATATGATCTATTTCAATGATTCCATTAATTTAAAGGTATGTAGAAAAAATAATAATAAAGAAACATTGAATAAAGTTTAGGGGGCCACCATTCCCCCGGTCTCCCCTATTCTCAAGCAATAATGTATCACTTTTCGCTCCTAATGCATAAATGACTATTTTAGTTCGATAAACATAATGATTTTTTGAGAAAATTGCAGAAATCTACAAATTCTATCAGAAAATAACTTGATGAAAGAGGCCTATTGAACTTATTTACTGAAAAAATATAATTCAGAATTGTAACCTAAACAAATACATCACGAATTTTCTATCAAGAGATATAACTTTACTCTTTTTCATAGTTATGCAAATCCAGCAGCACGTAATGAAAAAAGAAAAGGATTTTCTCAGTATTTCCAACTTGTAAAAGCGGAAAATATTCAATGGTTAAAAATAACTTATATCTTTCATTCATGTTTTTTCAAACTTCCAAGTTTCCGCATTTGCAGGATTAGCCTGAGTAGTCTGCAAAATTAAACGGTTCATTTTTATTCGGGCTGTTTCCATTTTCTAGATAATAATAATAAAACAGTTTTCCACTATATTAAGAGAGCACTTTTTTGCGATTATACGAGAATAATCGGTTATGAAAATAGCGGAAGATTATTCTTGTGGCGTTTAGCACGTAGGGTTCTGTAGGGGTTTATCCAATAAATTCACACATAATATACAATCTCAATTAAGTAAATGATTCCACAGGACAATACAGTGACGGGAAAGATTTTTAAGGAAAATTTTCTACTAGTCAGGATTTCGACTAGGATCCAATAGTTTTCTTAATTTCAACCAGTATTTGCATGTACAGTGTGTCACAAATTGGTGTGGTTGAAGGGTATCTCGTAAACCAGAAGAGATAGAAGAAAAGCAGTTAAGATGTTATGACTTCTTTTTTTGTTACAGTAACGATAGCCTAATTAAATCTTTAGTAACTCCCTGCAGTTGGAAGATACAGGGCGATTATTGAAAACTGTTGAAAACTACATGGCACTATAACTTCTTAATTAAGGAACATCTAAAAAAACGTTATAAAAACTTTTGATAGATATAATATTCAATATTTCAGTGGCGCACAAATTTTTTTTGTTAGGGGGCTCACTAAGGAAATATAATGCAAACTTATGTTGTTTCAAATGGAACACCCTGTATATTTTGACGTTTTTGGTTTTATTTTTCAATTTTCATTCACCTGATATGACATATTATATATCCATTTTCAATGGTTGCAGCTACAGTTCAAATAAACCATTTATGGATGTTATCAGGTGAAACACCCTTAACAAATTGAACACTAAGTAATGAAATTTAACATTCTATTATAAGGATACTGATGGGTGACAATTTTATTTATTAAAATTATAATTAGTAAAAATGAAACCAGATTAAAAAAATAAAAACAATAAACTTATGAAACAACAAGAAATATTGTAACAACTAATCTACCTATAACTAATTTTATTAGAATGTAATAATTACATTAAATGTTCAAAATATCTTCCGTTTTCATCGATTAAAAAGTTTTTCGTTTTAATACTCTTCAACCAATTCAGCTTTACCAAAAATAAAATCAGTGAACTAAAAACAAAGTAGGTAAATATTGCTGATTATTGATTTTAAGTACCTATATTATTATTATTTTGGAATTATTGAATCTGTTTTTTGGTAAATAACATCACAAAATAAGACGTCTGTATTTTCTTACATTCTAATAAAATTAGTTATAAGTAGATGATTTGTTACAATATTTCTTGTTGTTTCATAGGTTTATTGTTTTTATTTTTTAAATCTGGTTTTATTTTTTATTAATTATAATTTTGATAAATAAAATTGTCACCCATCAGTATCCTTATAATAAAATGGTAAATTTCGTTACTGACTGTTCAATTTTTTAAGGGTGTTTCACCTGAAAACATCCATAAATGGTTTATTTGCACTGTAGCTCCAACCATTCAAAATTGATATATGATATGTCGTATCAGGTGAATGAGAATTAAAATAGGAAACAAAAAACGTCAAAATATACAGGGTGTCCCATTTAAAACAACATAAGGCTTCATTATATTTCCTTAGTGAGCCCCCTAACAAAAAATTCTGTGCGCCACTGAACTCTTCAATATTATATCTATCAAAGGTTTTTATACCGTTTTTTTTTAAATTTTTCTTGATTAAGAAGTTATAGCGCCTTGTAGTTTTCGACAGTTTTCAATAATCGCCCTGTATCTTCCAACTGCAAGGAGTTACTAAATATTTAATTAGGCTATCGTTACATTAACAAAAAAAGACGTCATAACATCTAAACTGCTTTTCTTCTATCTCTTCTAGTTTACGAGATACCCTGCAAAACACACCAATGTGGGTACAGTACAGTAAAGTATTTTTCTGTGCAATTGAAAATATGAATATATCACTTTTATGAGTGCTGTTTGGTCGAATAGGGTAAATGCGAATAAGTGTGCGCCTGTATTACAATATTGACTGTGAAATTAATATTTTTTTCAGAAATAAAGTTTTTGACATGCGTACATATGTATTGACGATTGATGAAAATAATTATACTTGATTAATCGAAAAATTCTAATAATAAGAGAAAAACTATATTATTCGGTGCCAGTGCAATTGCGCACTCTTAAACACAGATGTGTACAAGAGTACGCATATTAATTGCATTGTAATTCTAACAATAGCGGTAAAAAAATATGAAATATAAGCAAGACATAATTTTTAAAAGCAACTTTATTCTTTAATTAACTAAAAAACATTATAGCCTTAAAAATATCAAAATAAACATTTGTTATTCTATTATTTAACAAATAATTTTGATATGAACTTAAAAAAATAAACGCGTACCTAATCATTAGGTAGGCATGCTAATTTTTGCTCCACTTTATTCACACATACAGCTAAATGAGTGTGTTGAATTAATGTTTTTTGTTTTTAATGATGGATTTTATATTTCAATAAAATGTATTTGTGAGGTAAGCGACCTGAGTACCATGTGGCTCATGTTTATATTAGGATATATTATTTGTATATAATTTTGTCATGTGTATGTATGAATATGTCTATGCTGAATATAGGATTTTGCAATAAGTTGCAGTGTAAGCACCATGTGCCGAAATGCAATTAGAATATACATTTTGCGACGTATTCTAAAAATCGAATCGATATTTTAATTATTAATAAAGTTAAGTTGTTAGAGTTAACTGGATTTTTAATTATATTCCCTCAATGGTCTAACCTCGGAAGAATCTATAATATGTAATCATTACAATCATTACATTAAATTAAGATAGACTACCCTGGAGGTAATCCCCTAAAATGAACGAGTGACCAAACTTATAACAAATTTAGTAAGCTTCCATTTTGTACCAAAAAACTTTTTCACTGCAACGCACAGGTTTCGAGTTATAACCAAAAAACTGGAAATTGGAGCAATTAAAGCTCCCCTCCCCTCCAGCGGCACCCATATTTGGAGGTACTTTATTTTTTCTTGTTCAGGGTCACCCCTACACGTTCATGAAAAAATTGGAACGAGTATTTTTAGTTCCTCCGATTTTCCTATTTTGAGAGATAACATCTAAGCAGATCTCCGGAAAATGAACATTCCATTTGACTCTAGGTTGATGGAGGACCGAACAAATTGGAAAACAGTTGTACAGTCACCCAAGACCCACTCAGGGTTGTAGCGCTACGTGATGATGATTAATACTCAAAAATATAGGCTACCAAATAGCTAAGACTGCAAATGTAAATGAATTCAGTTTGTTATTTTGTCCTATGCTTACAACCCTCAGTAGTTGACGTTGATATTATTGAATTTATAAATAATAATACAAATCCTTTTGGATTTATTTGAACCGAGATAGAGCCAAAGCATCCTCTACCATTGCAACCCTATCGCATTTATTGTGGTTTCTCCTATCTGACCTGTCCAGGCCCGATATTTTGAATAGATTCCACAGCTGTGACAATGGCCACTCCAAATAGTTTGCTGGTTTGAGCTTTTCCTCTTCCAGCCTTGCAAGCTTAAGCCTGCAAAGTGCTTCACCATACATGTCCGGCCGTTTCTTCCGTCTCCTGGGCCTATCATCTCTATGGCCGCGCCTGCTTTGGTTGAGTCGTCGGCCCGCCTTATTTCCTAGGTGGCCTTCATGGTCTGGAGCTTTCCTTCTGATCCTCCTCTATTTTCTAGCTCATGGCCCTATGATGTTCTGTAATTGGACCATGGCCTTGTACAATACCGTCTTCAATTCTCCTTGTATATGAACATGTGATGGCGGCAGAATTAGCTGCATTTGGCGCTGTTTTCATAGCCCCCGTTATGCATATATATGCCAGCCTTTGCACACGTCGAAGTTGTCTAATTGCTACGGTCTGCGTGACCTTTGCACCCCCGGCAACCAAACTATAGGTAATCATAGGTCTTTTTACTACTTGACAAAGTCATAGTGTTGAGTCCCCAGCTTTTTCCACAAAGCCTCTTGCTTCTCACAAGGGTAGTTTTCTCCTTTTGGATCACCTTATTAAAAAGTGGACCCCATGTCAGCTTTAGGTCAAAAGTGACTAGCAACTACTCGACCTCTTTTGAGAAGGGGATTTCCATGTTGTTGATCTTGGGGCGTTTGAGTCCTCTCAGTGCTCCTTCCTGTGAAGGGCACAATAACGGTTTTCTGCGGATTATCCGACAGACCTTCCACCTTGCACCATTTGTCTACTATGTTCAGTGCGTTTTCCGTTCTTACTGAAACATAGTCTAGGCTATTGCCTCTGATTACTAGCACTATATCACCCGCATAACCAAGGCAGTAAAATCTCACCTTACCCATTTTTGCCAGGAGATCCTCGACTACTAGAACCACCCAGTATAGTGGTGATAGATTGCCTCCCTATGGACAGCCCCTACCCCCCTTTGCTTCTACTGTATCCTCGCACAGGGTGGATATGATGATCCTATCTCTTAGGCTGGCTTCTATCCATTTGCATATGCTGGACGGAATATTCCTATGCGTCAGTGCAATCATTAGTGTGGTTGTTGGAACGTTGTTGACTTCCCTCTATAACCAGGAACTCGCCTAGTACCACATCTTTGTCATCAATTGACTTTGTCAGGAGTCTGTTAACCCACGATCGGTACCGCTTCCGATAGTCAAGCGATTGGTAACGCCTTAGATTCTATTTAACATCATATTACTTTTCCGCCCCACCTTTCTAATATGCGAGAAAAGTATTGGTTTACCCCAAAAATAGTTATAGTTGGAATTTAGAAATTTTTTTTCGAGTTATTTTCACGTTTTCCATCAACAATAACACGAAAAAACGGTTTTTAGAAAAAAATCCAGTGTGTATGTCGTCGTCGTCGTTGTCGTTGGCCACTTTTCCTTACATGTCTTATTAGCACGATACAGCCTCCGGAGTGCAACAAGTCACCAATTTTATGATTGAATATTATTAAGGACATGTCACAGATGGACTCTATCGATTTTCAGCTCACCAGAGCCAGTACGACGGGTGATATGGTACTTGATGTACGACATTTATTGAGAAATTTCAGTTTGTTAGCACGATACAACCTCCGAAGTTCAACAAGTCACCAATTTTATGATTGAATATTATTTAGAACATCTCACAGATAAACCCTGTTGATTTTCAGCTCAGCAGAGCCAATACAACAGGTACTGTAGTACTTTAGGAACGATATTTTTGTCATTTTTGGAGAAGCTTCAGTTTGTTTGCACGATACAGCCTCCGGAGTATAAACAAGTGACCAATTTTATGATTGGATATTATTCAGAACGTCTCAAAGATGAACCCTATTGATAATCAGCTCACTAAAGCCAGAACAGCGGGTACTATGGTACTTGACGTACCAAATTTTTGTCATTTTTGGAGAATTTTCAGTTTATTAGCACGATACAGCCTCCAGAGAGTATACGATTGATCAATTTTATGATTGAATATTGTTGAAGGTATCTCACAGATGTACCCTATTGATTTTGAGTTGACTAGAGCGAGTACAGCGGGTCCTATAAATGCAGATATACTACATTTTTGGTTATTTTTGGTGAAATTTCGGTTTGTTAGTACGATACCTTCCCCGAAGTACAAGTAACAATTTAATGATAGAATATTGTTCAGTGCCACAGATGCGGAAAAGTTAGTTTTAATCTTCAAAACCATTTATTTCATTTTTGACTTTATTTTCCATATTATTTAAAAATTTTTATTTTAAAAATGGTAATAAAACTTACAATATATCAAACAGGAACAAAACGAACAAATATAAAAAATTAAATAAAATGTATGAGTCCTCTTCCCGATTCAAGCACTGCATGCAGGTTAAAAGGGTTTTAGCTATATGTTCCTTGCATATTGGCTTGAAACATCCATTGCAAGAGTACTGTGTAAATCGATTTTACCGGATCGGACAATAAGAGCATCTTGTTGTAGCTCCTACATGCTGTGGTCCTCTATCTGCAACTCTCTCGTTTTCTTGACCCAAGACATTTTTGATTTTTTGCTTCAGAGGAATAGAGAAAGAAGTTGCACTAGCTCGTCGTATAATATGCAGTCTCGTAAGCTCTTTAGGTAGATTTGTTAGATATACCCTCCAATCGGTCTTCCGATTTGTATTGGCATAAAAAATTATTTAAGAATTGATACCAGAAATGTTCAGTAAACTGCAAAACACCGTAAATGGCCATTTATTGCTCTCTATCGTAACACTATATTCTGTCTTCATTCTGTCTACCACATTTCCTGCTTCTTTGGTAAGGTTATAAAATGTTATATCGTACTGTTTCATCTGATCTCGTATCTGCATCTAATCATCATCCTCGTGAAAAGTTGATAACATTAAGACAATCTTATTTCGTTTAGGAATATACAAAGTTAGTGAACATTTGGAATCCACTCCTCAAGCAAACATGCTACTATTTACAGGCCTTATTTTTGCTTTTACAAAGATTTGCGGAATCTCCCTCTTGTTTTTCCATAATGTGCCAACTAAGATTGGACGGTGGTTCCTTAGCAGATCATTTGCTAAAGGAACCAAAGTAAAATAATTATCAGAGGTAACATTTCTACCGGTACCACTGCAATGCTTTAGAAGACGAGTTACTCGGGCTGTTTGCCGGCAAATATTTCAATTTTATGTGTAGAACATTTTAGCATCTACGGCAGCATAGATCTTTACGCCATATTTGGCGGGTTTCTTAGCTATGTATTAACTAAACAAACATCTGCCTCTAGAGGCTTCAAGCATTTCATCGACCGTTACGTAGGAGCCAACAAAGTAATTATTACATTTACAGTTTTCTGTAAACTCGGATGACAGCCAACTTATCTGTTGTTGCTCTCTCAGCTCGCGTACCTTTATCGTCGAATCTAATATTTTTAACTAGAGCATGGAAACGACGTTGCGACATAGTTGCAACCAAGAATTCCGGAGATGTTCCATCTGTTGCCCACAGTTGTGATGTGTTTAGATGTTGAGCTCTCTTAACATCTGCTAAATATAAAATACCTAAGAAAGCATTCATCTTCTCAAAATGGGTTGGCAAATTATGTTTATTAGTTCCAGTAAGCCTTTGTCTAACAAATTGTTATTTGTACATTGTATAATATGGGAAATAATTCCATCGGAGAGAAAATGTTTCCAGCATTCCAGAACACTCTTTGCATTTTTAGCTATTTCTTTTACCTCAGGTAGTTGTGTGGTTATATTATGTCATGGAGTCTTACCATGTTGCTGTGCTATTTTATGACGTAGCCATTAACTACCGTCCTTACCAATATATACAGGACCATAGTTTACTTGTCTCTCTATTAGAACCTCGAACCTTTCTTCATTATCCAAACCTGATTGTTCTGTATCCGTATCATGAATAGTGTCATCTGATGGAGCGTCTTCTCCCTCTGATATATCACTTTCATTATCTTCTTGTATTTCCTCCCAGAAAGCTGTCAAACGTCCATACTCCTTTTCGTACATCAGAATATCACAGTTAAATGATATCTACAAAAAACTATAATCTTCAATGTAAAAAATCTCGAATGTTTTATTGAAACAACTAACAATAGCAAAATTTTCAGTTACGCGACAGGTACCGCGTTAGATTTTAGCTAACGTGTTCACCCGACTGTAAATAAAAAGTCACTGGTCAAGTATGCAATAACGATTCTATTGTTACGCACACTAATAGTGGGTATGGCTGTAGGAGGTGCTTAGGCAGGCATAGCTATGCGATGAAAGATGTAAACGTAACTAACTTTTCAAAATATGGTGTAATGTGAAAATGTTAGATAAAATCTAACGGCGGTACCGATCGCGGGTTAAGATCATCCAGTACGGAGTCTGTGGACTTTCCTGGTTAATAGGCGTATTGGCGGGCGCTCAGTGGTTATAATTTGTCAATGTGTGACCCTGATATGTCTATCCACAATTTTTCTGTGCTTTATGCAGGAATGGGGACATGTATATAGGTCTACATGACTTGGGCGTTTGGTCCGAAATCTTACAGATCTTTGGCAGATAGACTACATCGCCTTTTGCCATACTACTGGAGTATGGCACCAATCGATACATGCTCTGAAAATTTTGTATAAGTGTGGCAGTAATATGTCCTAACCTCTCTGGAGCAGTGCTGAGTAAATTCCATCAGGGCCTAGCGACTTGAAAGGTTGGAACTCGTCTATGGCCCATTTGATTCTCTCATACGTTACCAATTCATTTGCCATGTTCTTTCGGCTTAGATTTATCAATTATTGATGATCCTGGAAAGTGGGTACTAATTAGCGGTCTTAAGTTTTCCTTATTTGTGCTCGTATTTGTCCCGTCAGATCATTTTAGGGGACCTGGAGCGCCCGCAGTTCCTTCCCTTGCAATGACTTTGTGCATCCTGACGCGCTCTAACGTTTCTGTAATCTCTTCGCAGAAACGCTCGCACGATTTTCTGTTTCTCTTGCACTGCGTAAGTTTTGCCTTATATGTTCGCCAGTACTGGTTCATTTTGACTTTATTGAATAGCCTTCCTACCTCGGATCTGAGACACTCCAGGTTATTGTTCCACCAGGCCGTCTTCTTTCTGTATTGCCTTGTTTGTTCCCCACAGTTGTTCAGATAGGCCATTTGTATTGCCTAACTCAGTTGTTCTACTGCCAGGTCAAGGCCCTTCGTTGTGGAAATGGTTACCGTGCCCCTCTGGGAGACTCTTCAAGGGCTGTTTCATAGCCCTGCCAGTATGTCCTTGGGTCGCGGAATTTCCTGATCTCCAATTTCGAAGATGTAATTTTGAATCTTATGTAGCGATAGTACGAATATGATGGTTTGTCGGGGACATGACAATTGGTAATATTTTCGCTGACATCGTGGCGGCAGAAGGTGAGGTTCAAAACCTCTTGCCTGACCAACGTCACGAATGTGGGTTGTGCGCGTATATTAGCTATTTCTAACCCTTCACCAACTATAAAATCATGCAAGGATTCACCTCTATTATTGGTGTTGATGTTTCCCCAGATTGTTGTATGGGCGTTTATGTCACCTCCGATGATTATTTGTTGTTTTTTTCCTCGGCAATACACCAAAGCATCTTCCATTAGTTGTGCGGACAGCTCCTCTCTTTTCTAGGGAAGTAGACGCAGCAGACAACCCAGGACTTGGTCCCTTCCTCTGCTGTCTTTACCTATGCTTGTACTGTAACAAAATCGCCAGAGCGAATCACCGGGATTAGCATACAGCTGATTTTATTACAGTTGCATAGCAAACAGGCTCTTGAATTCTTAGCAGTTAATTACCTCCAGGCAGGTTTAGTCCTTTGATGGCACCGTTGTTCAGCCACGGTTCTTGTAAAAGCGCGATGTCGATGTCGTATTTTTGGAACCTTCTGCACATTACGGCTGAAGAAACCTTGGCGTGGTGAATATTTATTTGGATAACCTTTATGGTATCTATTTTTTAAGGAGAGGAGCTGGGAGAGCGGCTCATCAGTAAGGCCTTAGGATCTACGACGGCTTACAGAACATCGTCCTCAGGTGTCCAGTCCTGCTTCTTTCTGGATTTTAGCTTTCCAAAGCCGAGGTAGGGACTCATGTTCAGTTTTTATAGACCTCCAAGGGACAGTCTGTCCATAGAGAAGGTCCAGAGTTGGCATTTGTCCATTGGGATTGACCCCCAGTAATTCCACAGGCTTGTGCTAAGGCTTCTGTTGCCCACCGAAATTTTTTGGCGATTGAAAGGATCAAAACAGTGCTGGTCACTGGCTTTGGTAGATCCTCACCCGTTAGCACCTTTAACACTGCGGCTTGTTGGCACCGTACTTTTCAGCCATTCCACCCTGGTTTTTTCAGCGCATCCGACCTCAAAGTATCCTGGTATGTGGTTGCATTTTTCAAAACGAACCCGTGGGCCATCTTTAGGGATTTTCTCGTGTCCTCGAGATTGCAGCTTGGATTTCTTCGATCCTCTCGATATACTAGTCTTGGTAGTCGGTTTTTGGGGTTGGACACCTGATGGCTGTTTAGCTTTCTGAGGTATGCTCTCATCCGATCTTGTTCATTTTTGGGGTTTACTGGCTTCTACGTTCTTAGTTGAGGCCTGTGTCTTACCCCTGCCTTCTATATGGTTAATAAGTTTTGTCTGATCATAGAGCGCATGGCTTCAATGTAGATTTTGTCCTCCTTGATCAGTTTCTGCATCCAACACCTGGAGCCTCCGATAGAGTGGCACTCTAGACCTCTTCCTCTGTCAGGTTGTTAATCTCCTCTAAGAAGATTACCGTGTAACTGGCGCCGGCCTTAGGTTTGCCTTTGCCCTCGCCCTTTTTCTTTGGATTTTTATTCGTTTCTTTATTCAACCTAATACCACGAGAATCTAGGGAAGTAAATAGTCGACCCATTCAGAGCCCCGCATGGCTGGGTAAGGCATGAGATACAGGGAGTGCTGCCTGGTGCCCCCGGGGAACGTTCAAGGTCCCATATATCCCTGTGACCATCCAGTCCTCGGCACGTTGCCTTTAACCTTGACTTAGGAGAGTGTTAAATATGTATAGTGTAGGTGTAGGTGGTCTTGGGACCGTTCCCTTGGTCAGCGTAAACTGGCCCTCCACGACAATTGTGTGTTGATCGAGGAGCGCCCCAACCGACCAAGAGAGCAGAATTATACAAACTTTTACTAGGATATAAATTAATACCTAATATTGATTGGCATTTGGAAGCATTCTTGTTAGTTCAACAACAACTAACAAGAATTTTCTGAAAAATGAAGTATGGCAATACTGAAAAATAGCACTCCGTTACACAACATAGTTCTTTCCAATAATTTGCTTATAATCAATATGAAAAAACTACTCTCGAATACATTTAGCAACAAACTGATTATCTAGTATATAAAATTACTGTACTATTATTTAAACGCTCCATTTTCAAGATTATGCTGAAATAATCTGTTATGAAAATTCGAGAGATATTACAGGTAGGATTAAACACGTACGCTTATTCTATTGATTTTCTGGATATTTTCTTTGCATAAAGCAGTAGTTACTTTATCCTATCTGCTCTTTCGAGTAATGTAAAGATTATTCTTGCAGATTAATTTCAAACGTACACATTCCGAGAATTTGAGAGGAATTAACATTGATGAAAAATCAACGAAATAATTTGAAATTCGACGACTTTAGAATAAAAATCATGGCAATAACATGTGAAACCGTTCGCTTATCATTAATGGCACTTCTCTGTACAGTGATACAATCATAATAAATTTCTGTTGTCAAATGGTTGAATTTTTTTTTCATAATTTGATCATTCTCTCTTCTAATATTCCTCAAAATTCTCGGCAAAAAGCAAATATTGACAAAACAAACACAGTGCTTCAAGCGGAATAAAAATACTAGGTATTGAATATTTTTCAAGGAGAGGAACTTTCCACTGGATGGAGGAAAAATACTCCGATTACAATACAGGACACTTGCTAAGAATGCTATAATTTTTCATGATATCTACTGCACAATTAATTCTCCTCTCCTTATTTAAAAAAAATATTGTTACACGGGTAAATTATTCTGAATAATATTTTTGTATGTATGTATGCTTCGAATAATAGATCGGGTTGGATCGCCTAATAGTACGCATTTCCGATATGGCAGCACCGATATTGAAAATTTTACATCAGTTGATTGTTCACAATGAGAGGAAGTGTACATAAAAGTTTAAACGTTATCATGATGAACATACTAGAGTTACGGTAATGAAAGGAATGAAATTGATTGATATTCTTTATAAAAATTATACACTACACAATAAGGCATACAATCTCATATATCGATTTTTTTAATAGCTATTTGTATTACTAGCGAGGAAAGTGCCACTTTTCCTCCCGCAGGATGTAGTTTACATCCAAGGGAGGAAAAGGCACTTTACTCCCATGTGATACATATGATTTTTCCTCCTACCCACCTTTTTTTGAAAATTTATTTACGACACAAATAGGTAACGAATATAATTAAGAACACAAGAATTATTTATTAAACAAATTTATCAATATATGTTATACAATTAAGTACATAATTTAACTATATTTTAAAATTATTTATGTTAATATTGAATGTGCAGTTTTGAGCAGCACTTATATGAACACCATTGGAAGGAGCTTTAGTATTTGAAATATTTTCGCTTAGCACATTGTAATGGTGGTAACTTCTAGAAGTGCTTGGCTGATTTTGATCAAGTTCAGGTTCTACATTATTTCCCATAATTTGATCAGAATTTTTTCTGTTTTTTTGTGTAAGATTGTTCTACATAACCTTCTGCGATATTGGTTGATTTCCAACCGCCATGCTGTTTTAGAGCTAAAATATCCCCACCAGCGTTTACTGACAGAGTTGCTGCTGAAGTTGTTCTGAAACTGTGCCCTGTGTAATGTTCGTCATTTGGAAGATTGATATATTCTGCAATTTTTTGTGGTATTTTGCATATACTATTTTTGCCAACCACTTGATTTATACATTTGCCTGATTTAAAGCATACCAACAATCGTTTATGCTCAGTTTTAGGACGTAGACAGATATACTTTTTAACGATTTGAACAAAATTTGGGCCGTTACCTGTTGTAGTATTGATAACGAAAGTTCGTTGTTTATGCGGTTTTGAAGTGTGGATATTTATGACTAAATGATTGTCTTTCTCTTCAATATCATCCATAGTCATTTTAATAAGCTCATCACATCGACATGCTCCAGAAATTCCAATAACAAGGACTACCTATGAATATTTTATATCAAAAATTTAATTATTTGCATGAGATTTCATTTCTCACCTTCATTAATAAAAAAACATCATAGGGGGCTTCCATTAAGAATTTATTTATTTCTTCTCTTGTAAAAGTTTTAGCTTTATTTGTTTTGTATCCGGCATTTTGACGTTTTAGAAATGCAATCAACTTTCGATATTTAATATCGACATTGTCCTTCATTTGTATCATTGTACGTAGCATTGAATATTTAGACCAAAGTGTTGAAGCTTTTAATGATTTTCCTTGTAGTGAAAAATATGCCAGTAAAACATTCTTCAGCCCATTGCTTATATTGTGCATATTGTTTTTCACATCTGTCTTTAGACTTTTGTGGTAGTAAGGTTAATGACGCTATGTTGGCTTGTTCCTTAATATTAGGTGGTGTATTTGGAAATTCAAAATCACTTGAATCGCTCTCCATTTTCCAAAAATTCAACTAAGTTTAATGAATGTAGCGACTTTGCACCTCAAAAGTCAATCGCCGTGTTTACTGTCAGTGAGCCACAGCATACTATGCTTTTCTTATTCTGAACTCAAAAAACGTATATCTAAGAATCCTGAAGTTGAAATTTGTATTGAAGAACTACGTTGAAGTAACATTAATGTTTAATTTTTACCAAAAAACAGGATATACAGGATGTTCTAGAAATTATGGAAACAATATGAATTTAATGAATTCACAAGTTTCATCGTTTACAACTTACTTGAAATGAGGGGGACGAAAAATACTTTCCTTCCTAGGGAGGAAAGTACTTTTTCTCCCTAGGGAGAAAAAGTATGAGTTTCCTCTCTGATTTGAGGGAGGAAAGTGTGTACTTTCTATAGGGGTAGGAGAAAAAATAATTTATGGTACCTACATGATAATAAGTGGTTGCCCTTAGTACAATCCTATATTAACACTTTTTTAACTTGGTTGCCCAGTTTGTGGCTTCAATGTTTGTCCATGCGCTTCATAGCAGGTAACATTACGCACTCGAAGAGACCCAAAGAGTTCGCGTGCGTACTCTTACCTCCATGCGTACCCTCATCTGTTTTATTAAATTCTTGTTATTTCCTTTAGCAGATATCTAGATGAATCAGTGAAAATGTGGAAGTATAAGAGGAAATGTAGCATAGAGTTAAAGTTTACGCAAGAAATTTTAAACCAAGCAGCTGAACGAATAGCAAATGGAGAGAGCAAAAGGGCAGTAGTAAAGTCCCTAGGGATCAATGAATGTACGCTGAGAAAGATATTACGCAAGGTAATTTTTTACAGACGTAATTTGGAGAACGATTAAATTTTTTTTTGTTATTGTTACCTACAAACTTGGCAATATTTAAATCTGTATTCAAAGAAGATCAAGAAAAAGATTTGGCCAATCATATTCGAGATTTAGAAAATCGGTTTTATGGTTTGGGTACGAAGGATGTTAGATATATAGCTTTTAAATACGTTGAGCTGAATAAGATTTCACACCGATTCAGTCAGTAGCGAAAAATAGCAGTCAAACATTGGGCTCAAAAGTTTGCATCTAGAAATGCACATCGTTGCGAAGTCCAGAGAAATGTAGCTTAGCCCGTGCTAAGGGTTTTAACCAAGTGCAGTTTTAAATTTTTTTCGATAATTTGAAATCACTTTATGGAAAAACGAAAGTTTTGGGGCCCAGAATATTCAATATGAACGAGACCGGGCTATCCACTGTTCTCAAGAAACTCCACAAAATGAACGCATCTAAGGATAAGAAAGCGGAGCAACAAATTGTTTCCAATGAACGAGTGTAACTTACTACTACTGTTGTCAGCATGAGCGTTGGACGTGTTTATGTATCCCCAGATCTAATATTTGACAAAAAACGTATGAAGTCGGAGCTTTTCTATAGAGCACTCTTAGTATACATGAATCGACAATTATTTTTAACTTCTCTGCGTAATTTTTCTGATTTCGTAAAACCAACAGAAATTGATCCCGTAATCCTAATACTGGATAATCACGTATCCCACTGCTCTCTGGTAGCGATTATGTTTGCAAGAGAAAAATCTATTATCCTTTAGACTTCCCCTCCGCATTCCAGTCACAAAATGCAGACACTTGATAGGTGCTTATTTTCCCTCTAAAAAGCGCCTTCTCTGCAGAATGTGGTAAATGGACGGTAAACAACATAGGTAGACCGATCTTTTTTATAAAGTGTCTGCATTGTTTCACGCTGCTTATGCAAAAGTCTCTACCCTTCAGATTACCGAGAAATCGTTCCAGAGCACAGGTATATACCCTTAAGATCCTGATGTTTTCACACAAGCTGATTTTTCTTCTGTTGGGGTTACAGACAAACCAGCATCTGAGCTTGAACAAGTTAGTATACAATATGTCCCCATAAGTAGGAATCATATGGAAAACTTTTTTATTATTAATTTTAGAAAAAAAAGTTATTTTTCATCAAAAGTTCTACATTATTCAGAACCTAAAATACAGTAATCAAAAATCAAATTTTTCAGCCGTATACGAGGTTTGTCAAAAAATATGAGTTTTACTCAAGAGTAAAGTACCTTTAAATTTGACAATATCGAAAATTGTTACTAAAAAAGTTGATCAGAATTAAGAACTACGTTCAAATCTGCAAGTACATCAATTTAAATTAAAATTTCAGATTATTATATTTTTTACTAATATTTCTATTTTGAATGAACATTCATCTCTGTGGTTAGAAACACATGATAACCTTTTTGTTTTTCGATGTTTTCTAATAATTTTGCAAATAAAACGCGTAATCAGTGCATATTCATTTACTTTGCAAATAATAAAGTACATTCAAATATTAAGTTATAAAAGTAACATCATATTAATGATAGAGACAAACAAATTTAATTTCCACTCATACTAATGCTTTGACATATCCACCCTCTCGATCAATACACTTAATCGTTCGATTGAAAAATTCATGTAATACATTCCTTGTCATTTATGGAGAATTTTCTTGACATGTTTCTAAAACTATCCTCTCCAAGTGGTCAATATCTTGAAACGGCTCTTTCTGGTGAACTTTTTGTTTCAGGCAACCCCATAAAAAGTAATCCATGGGGATTAGGTCAAAGATCTAGCAGGCCAAAAGGGATCAGAATTTCTGTGAATAAATTTTCCATGAAACAAATTTTCAAGATAGTTCCTAACATTTATTGTAGGTACTGTGGCATGCGGCACCGTCTTGTTGGTACCAAATACATTGACGTTCTATTAAGGGTAGTTCGTCCATGAATTTATTGATATTAGTTTGTGAAAACTGTGAATAACATTCGGCATTCATAAATTCGCGTAAAAAAGGCGCTATTATTTTGTTATTACAAATGCCACACCACACGTTCGTTTTAAACGAATATTGGTCATGAGATTCAAACCACCAGCGACAATGTTGCGACGAGACAGTTCCATTTGACGAACATGTCACCTCAAAGGAAAAAATTATATGCCGCGTAAAAAAGGATCCTCGACAATTCTCCTTGTATGAGATATCAAAAATCAAAGCGCCTATCATAATCCCTTTCTTTCAATGTGTGTATGATTTTTGGTTTGTATGGTTGTATTTATTTAATTTTAAAATTATTGCCACTGTATTTTCACTTACATTTTGTTGTAACGACTTTCTCTTGCGCAATGAGAATTTTGGACTTGCTACAACAGACAACACTACATCAAACTGCGTATTCTCATCAGCAACCAGTTGTCGACGTTTTCCATGGAAATCACTTTTAATACTTCCAGTTCTTCTACATTTATTTACTATTTTCGTTACAGTTGATTGGATTATATTTTTATTGGGATGTCTATATTGAAAATATTTGCTGCTTCTCTATGCGTTTTATAGTAATCTCCCACAATCAAAACAATTTCTATTTTTTCTTCATCAGTTAATAACGCTACCATTTTTATGTGTCTTATAAATTCTAATGCGGTTTGAAATTTACTATCAACAAATTATTTGTTTGTCAGTGCATCATAGATTTACATAATATAACTACAGTTAAATTTGCATTATTGTAGACATACGTTTTAAAAATAATTATATTATTGTAAATGAATATAAATACATATTTAAACGTAATTTTTAAGTCTGTTCAACTTTTTTTAATAACATTTTTCGATATTGTCAAATGTTAAGGTACTTTACTCTTGAGTAAAATTCATATTTTTTGACGACTAATAAATTTGATGAAATTAACTGTCTCTACCCTTACTTCGTGGAATCTACTCATATTATACTCCGTTTTTAAAAGGCATGGAGTAATAAAAGCTCATTAAGTATGCAAAACCGATACAGGGTGTATAATAAAATATCTCCGTAACTCTGTATTCGGTTGGGTCACCTATTATATTGAAAGGGTCGCTCTATTGTATTTGAATGAACAAATAAACAATTTAATCCTCAGAGGCGTGCAATCAGGACAAAACAAACTTGGTATATGAATATGAAGGCACTAGGAAATTATAATTACGAAAACTATTCAAAAGAGTTCACAATATCGACTCAATAAAAACACATTTTTTTGTGTTCCTATGAATAAACAATAAACATAAAATATTATATAAAAAATAGCAATTTTTTTTGCAGTAGGTATCAACTTTACAACAGGAGAGGAAAAAAAATGCAGGAATAAAGTACGAAGGAATGTAATATTTATAAAAAAAGTCTAACAAATAATAGTAATAACTAACACAAAAACTAGTCTATATATCAGAATCAGACGATTCTGTTGAGCTTCCATTATTAACATTGATTATAAATGGTTCAATCATGTGTTCACTTATATGATCCATTTCCCACATATTTAGTTCTTCTTGGATCACGTGTTCAACACATTTCTTCCAGTTTTCTTTGGTTACGTTACCTAACGCGTCTTCGAATAAAACTTTTACGTCACTCATTTTGAATGTCGTATTCTTTCTTGAAACTTCCCCTTTCACTTGGGCCCATATTAATTCTATGGGATTGAGTTGACAGTGATAAGGAGGAAGCCTCAGCACCGTTATACCACACGCTGATGCCATTTGATCTACAACGTATCTACTATATTTGTGTTTATGTGAATTGGCCAGTTGCAAGAGCTCATTTTTCAGCGGGTTTCTGGGCATTCAATATTTTTCGAGGTTAGCCAATCGTGGATATCTTGTTTACGCCATGCAGTTGAAGGTAATTTCTCCACTAACCTGGAGTGATAACTTGCGTTATCCATAACAATGACTGAGCCCGTTGAAATTAGATATAACATTTGTGAGAAATATCCTTCGAAAACGTCTCCATCCATATCTTCATGATAATCTCCGGTTTGCTTCGACTCAAAGCACAACAATCCACCTTTAACAAAACCTTCGGCACTTCCGATATGAGTAATGATGAGTCGACGTCCTTTTCCTGCTGGTGGATTGAGGCCTGTTGACGACCCTTCAAGAGCTGCCTGCCTCCGACTTTTGACATTCGTGTCTTGCCAAAACATTGAAACAGTATGACCTTCATTTAACCAAGTCTCATCCAAATAATAAATTCGTTTATGATCTAGTCTTGCTTTCCGAATATTGCGCAAATAACTCCTCCTCCAAATGACAATGTCGTCTCTATCAAGCAAATCCAAGTTCCTTCAAAATTTTCCATAATGTACTTCGAGACATTTTCGGAAAATCTGAATCTTCTTGAACCGAAGCCATAATTTTGGAGGGAGTTGGGATCTCTTTTCTAAAGAAAAAAGCATGCACCTTACGCCTTATTCCATTCTTTAAGTCGTCATCCATTTCAAGTTTGGGTCGGCCTGGGGACTTTGCTGGGGCTGTGATGTTTCCATTTTTTTTCTCCTTCATTAAATTATTAATTGTTGTTTTTGAAACACCCTTCATTGTTGCAGTAATCTCCACAGTTTCATCAACACTTCCTGTCAAATTCATGATTTTTCTTCTAATTTCTTCGTTCTTCAACGAGGAATAGCAATTTAATATCAGATTTTTTTCGTTCAGCGACAATGGGCCAACTTTAGTTCGCTTAGATGGTGATAAATCCTCCATATCTGGTCGAATTTGGTTGGAACACTATATATGTATGAAATTTTCGAAATTGACTTCCCCACACATTAAGCTAACGAAAAGGTACTCTTGCTGGAATTCGATAAAATGAGCCGTTTGGCTAATATTTACAGTTTTATTAATGCACTACGTACAAATTTACCTAACTAACTTATTAATACGATGTACTACAAAAAAATAATTTGATGATAGCAGATGATAAAAACATTAAGAACTTATTTAATGGGAATTAAAAAGGTACACAGACAACGTAATTAGTTGCTTTTAATCAAAATTACGAACACAACATTATTAAACCATTAAGAAAACCTCTTAAAACACAAATTATGAAACAATCGACTGGAACTAATTCCTAAACAACAAAAACTTACGTTCTTCTAATAAATGTTCAATATGAGCTCCTTCCACTTCCACGCACATTCTAAGTCTACGACGGTTGTTTCTTTGCACTTCTAATAACATTACAGTGTAACAGATTTCTGTCTATTAAATCTTGCCTTGTTTGCACAGGTGTTGCGTATACCTTACTTTTGAGATAACCCTAGAGGAAGAAATCCATAGGATTAACATCTCCTGATCGCGGTGGTCATTGAAAAGGGCCTCCACGACCAATCCATTTATTAGGAAACCTTGTGTGTAAATGCTATCGTACATCTAAACTGAAATGAGGAGGGGCCCTATCATGCATGAACCATGAATTCCTACGAGTTTGTAGTAGCACATCATCAAACAGGTTCCATAACTCATTTTGCAAAAACTCGAAATATCTCTGACCGGTCAAAGTATCGTCAATAAAGTATGGCCCTATCAAATGATTTCCAACTATTCCTGCCCAAACATTAACCATGAATCTATGCTGGCTCCTAGTTTGACTAATGCCATGTGGATTCGCATCATCCCATAAATGCATATTATGAGAATTTATGACTACATCTCTGGTGAAACCGGATTCGTTCGTAAAGAGAACGTAACTAATAAATGTATTGTCTGCTTGTTGTTGTCGCAGAAGCCACTGGCTATACTCAAGTCGTGAAGGATAATCAGCCACTGTCATACTGTGTACTTTTTTCATGTGAAAAGGATATAACAGCTGTTCTTTTAGAACGCGATGCACAACTGATTCCGAGACGTTATGTTCTCTTGATAATTTTCGTAAACTCGTTGATGGTTCATTATCAACTGCATTTAACAAGTCTGGTTCAACTGCCACAGTACGTACGCTTCGTACTGGACCTTCTCCACCTTTTTTTTGGCAAAAAAGTCCTAAAATTTATAACTTTGTTTTGTATACATGGAAAATTACATTTACTTATTCATACCTGTTTCTCGTAACCTGAGATCAATAGGCTCAAACATTCGTCTGTCTGGAAATGCTCTGTTTGCAAAATGTTCTGCATAAAGCCTTCTGGCCTCTAAACAGTTTCGAGAAACCAGTCCATACATTAAATTCATATCTGCGTACTCAATAAAAGTGAATTCTGCCATTGTAACTGTTAAATTAAGGACTTTGAATTATTGACAAGTACTGACTACGAACTATTCTACACAATGTTTGACAACTAATCCTATGGTTACTTGATAAACGGTAAAAACACTTTTAAAAAGTTTTTACCAACTTTCCAATTAATAAGTCGTTATTGTTTTTTATCTTCTGCTATCGTTAAATTATTTTTTTGTAGTACTGAAGGTAAATCTTGGACATCGTATTAATAAGTTAGTTTTACCTCGTTGTGTACTTATAAAAATGGTGAATGTACGTAGTGCAATAAAACTGTCAATATTAGCCGAACGGCTTATTTTATCGAATCCAAACAAGAGTACCTTTTCGTTAGCTTAATGTGTGGGGAAGTGAATTTCGATAATTTAATACAGGGTGTGCCATCCCTGCAAATTTTTTGGATCACTAACTATTGCGAGTAGTCCGTCCCTGGCTTCAAGACACTACTGTAAATCTGTTTACCTTACCAAAATAAACATACACGTACATTATAGCTTTGCCGTGAATTTTATAAAGATCAAATAACTAGTACAAAAAATAAAAATAAAAACCAAATTCAAAATTAAAACTTTGGAGGCCTATAACTCGAAAACGAGGACCTGAATAAAAAAAGTTTATATGAAGTACTAACATTATTTTGACTCAGATTATACGCTCCTGACTTTTTCCCATTAGTCCCGGGACACCCTGTATATATATATATATATATATATATATATATATATATATATATATATATATATATATGTATTTTTATAAAATTGTTATTAACATTTATTTTATTATTTATTGTATGTAGGATTATAACTACCTGGAGCTTAGTGGAGGGACTCGTCTACGCCCTTTTATACATAATAATAAATTTTCTGGAAAATTGATGTCAGTGATATATATAATCCACAGTTTATTATATTATTGATAATTTGAAATTTCATTTTAAATAATATTACAAAACGGTTATTTTCGGAAATGAGGTAATTTTAGAAGCCTTAACTTTTTTTAAATGACTAAATGTGGTACGCATATGGTTCCGGCCAAAATGAGTGATTTATTACTCCATACCTTTTAAAAACGGAGTATAGTGTTTTAAATGAAACTCACGGTTTCTAGTTAATTCCACAATATAATAAAAGTTATTGATTATTGTCAATTTTTTAGAATGTTCAATAACTTTAGATTTTCGATAATGCAGAAATTTTTTTAAAAAATAACTTTTTTTCCTAAAATTAATAACAAAAAAGATTTCCATATGATTCCAACTTAGGAGGACATATTGTATAACCAGAAGATGACTTTGAGCATGGTAATTTTGATGCAGACGATTTGATATCTCTGGCTGCGTTGTAGACAACTTACCAACAAATGACCAGAAAAAAATGAAAGTCCACGTAAAAGTCCACTGATGGAAGAACCCTTCATATTACGACCCTGGGTCTTCGTCTTTAACAGTGACGCCTCAAATGATTTTACCATCACCAATGTCAAAACATCAGTAAATCTGAAGACGAAACTCTAAAAAATCTGAAATTATTTCTCCCACTTCATATAAAGATCAAGGTGATAAGCGAAATTTTGTTAATTATTACACTCAGACATCCAAAAAAACGAAAGTCTCATCCCAAAAATCTTCTCTAGAAGTTGAAAAGCTAGGTGACAAGAAAAGTATTTCTAATTCCTGAACTTACTCATCTAAAAAAAAGAAACTGTCATCACCAAAGTCTGCGGCAGAGGGAGAGAAGGACAATACGATTTGTCCTGGATGAATTTTAGCTCATCAGATTGGATGTGGAGTACAAGACATCGTAAGAGGGGGGAGACAAAGAAGAAGACATTGGTACGCTCATGTGAGAAGAATGGAGGAGAGCAGACTGCCACGCATCGCACTTGAAGGGAAACCAACAGGGAAAAGAGCACCCGGTAGACCACCTAAGAGATGGAAGGACAGTTGGCAGTCCACCTCCCAGGAAACGATAAAGAGGAACCTTCAAAACTAACAGATCGCAAGATCTTAAATACGAATAAGAAGAAGAAGAAGATTGGATAAAAATTTTGTGAAGACTAGCCGATATATCTTCAACTGTTCAGTTTTATAATGCCTACTCTTTGTCATATAAGTTGCGTACTCTTAGGAACCTGATATCTAAGAGTACGAATTTTCGTTATTTGTTTCTAAAAATCATAATTTTAAGTTATGGTAATGTTGGTAATAGTGTGATATGTCATGTCATGTCATGTCTATTGTTTAATTACTTTAATTACATATTCAGGTTTCAACATAGTGTATTATCACAGAAAACATAGCATACTGGCGACGGGGATATAGTTATAGTGGAGATCACGTTCCAGATATACTTATAACCTCAAATTATTTGAAATGGACGTGGCATAATTCGCACAAACTTTGGAATTGCACAACAATAACAAATTACACAATTATTATACGCTTCTACCATAACAACACAACAACAGTCCACTGCTAGTGTTTCTTCACAAACGGAAGTAACTAATAAAAAATTTTAAATGTGAAAAATGCGATGCCCATATTACTGCCGAAACATTTATAGAATATTTTTAAGCTCCGTGTCGCAAGAGGGGACTGGAGATGAAACCCAACAATGTGGCATACATTACAACAAACCGTGAGTTATTTTTATCCTGTTTAAAAACCGAAAAATATAAAGAACGTAAAATCGCATTTGCTAATGGAACACCTAAATTTGAAGAACAATCATATTTAGAAATATCAAAAAAGTTTCTTACGTTATTCCAACCTAAAATTACGCGATTTAAAGCCTTAAAAAATTTTTGGAATTGTTTGCAAATATTTCAAACAATATGCTAGTACCCTTAAAGAAATTGCTACACACTGTAAATATGAAGGCAGTATGCTAGATCACCAGTTGTGTGACTGTTTTGCAACGGGTTTGAATTATAAGCGGCTCGAAATAGAATTAAAACAAAATTGACCCGATCTTTTAAATCCAGACGGTAGCGAAGTAACATTCAGCCAGGTATTTGATGTCGCTCAGACTAGAGAAGTCGCTGAACACGATTATGACGGCAACGGAGATGTTGGTTGTTGTCTTCCAATATTGATGACAAAAATGTTGCGTATGGCTGTCCTGTTGAAATCCGTTGTATTTTCTCATGTTTTAGTCAACAACTTTGCTCCCAGGTTTTACACCCTCACTAGGCTATAACGTACAGAGGACGGCCAATGAGACAGAAACGTCCTTGAATGATATAGGGAATAAGGGGTCTAGCTTATTTACTTTTTGAAATACAGGGTATTCGAGTTGAAAAAAATAAAAAAAAATTATTTCATTACTTTAGAACGGATCAATATTTCAATTTGAAATTTGTCAGAATGTTTTTACATATAAATTATAAATTCACATATCTTGGGAGCAAACAATTTTCCTTACTTGGGCGTGGCATGCTTTTAGAAAAATTAGTCACTTTTGCCCCTAATCTTTTTCGCCAGTTACCTTTTATACCTGTCAAGCGAAGTTTTGAATTGCTCCATGATTCTTTCGTAGAAAACGTATAATCTTTACATATCGTAAAACTTCGGTTTTCAACATACTGTATGTTTTAAAAAAGCTTGAAAGATCACGTTTTATTTATTCCTTATAAAAAATAGCTACTTTGAAATTTTTTATGTATGTCTTTTCTTAATATTTATGCTAAATATTGTTATTCAAGTGAACTCTCCTAACATTTATAAACTGATAGTAGACTGAATTTTTACGATATGTAAAGATTATGCGTTTTTCACGGAAAATCATTGAACGATACAAAAAACTGCTTATTGTAGCGAATAAAGTACATTTTCTAGTGACAACTCTGTCACATTCACCATGTATCAAATGTTAATTTAGATAATCTTCATTGTTATTTCCAAACGAGCCATGTCTATTACTGTACAAGGTGGGCAAAAAAGCGAGGTAAGCGGCTGTATCTCAGAAACTAATGATCGTAGAGAGTTACGGTAAAAAAATTTATAGATAAAAAGGACAAAGGAAAATACTGGAAATTACTTTGAAGTTACCTAGATGGCTGCCAGTGGGCGTTTCCACCATCTTCAATTATATAAAGTTACGTTTCTCGCGATTTTCCCTAATGAATGTACCAAAAAAGTATTTGCTTTTCAATGCAAACATTTTTTCTCTATCTTTCGAAATAAAGTTGTGGGGGGTATTTGAATGTTGTTTTAAATAAATGCCTGTGACTTCGAAACAGCTTAATGCTTTTGGATAAGTTCGGTATCATTGGAAAGAGCATTTCTTGGGCTTTTAGGTCTCTTATGCTCGGGACAGTTGTGACCTACACGGCCGCCGATAGAGGTCGTTATTCGATATTATAACCAAAATATTGGATTTTCTGAAAAAATTCAAATGCGATGATATTGCTTTTTTTTGACTAGAAAATGAACAAATGACCAACCAATAAGCCTGCGCCAATCGCCTCTTAATATCTTTGTCCTAACTCAAATTATCAAAAAAAAAATACTAAACCAGGAAAATTCATATATCTCCATTTAAGAATGCATCGGTTGCTTTCGATAAGGAGACAAGTAGTAGGCCATGGAAATAAAAGACAAACACCTCTCTCAAATATTCACAAGAAAGTTTATTTAATGCTGTGATTTTAATTCACACGTTTTTGTATTTATAAGCGATTTACCTTTTAAATAAAGTTTTGGTCCTGAAAAGGACCGATTTTGAAAAACGATTAACGCCTTCTGTGTTCAAATTGCCTTTCGTCATATTCCACACATTGTTCCAGTCATTCGACAGAACCGCAGCCTTGATTTCTGCCGCCGATAGTTGACGAATTGAGTTTCGAATTCTGTTTTCCATATCAATTCGTGTTGTTGGTGAAGCTTGAAAAACAATATCTTTCAAGCGTCCCCACAAGGAAAAATCAAGACATGTCTGGTCGGGATATCTTGCCGGCCAATAGGTTTCCACATCCTATCCAGCGTTCTAGAAATGTCCCGTTAATATGGTTTCGTACAACCATCTAATTGCAGAAACATAGTTCTCCTAGTTCCGAGTGGCACATCTTCCATCAAAATTGGCAAATCGTTGATCGAAAACTCTAAGAAGCGGTTACCAATTAAAGCTTAATAAAAAAAATAAGGCCCAATAATTCTATCCCCAATAATACCGCACCACACATTTGGGCTCCAGCGTCCCTGGTGCTGCACTTCTCTTAACCAATGCAGATTTTCAGCGGACCAATAATGCATATTATTACGGTTCACTCTACCATCACTACTAAAGGTAGCCTCGTCGGTCCAGAAAATTTCCGTTAAGAAATTTATGTTTTTCTCAAGCATGTCTAGCATCCATTGACAATAATTTGATCTATTATCGAATTATTGTTCAATTAGCGACTGGTGCAAGACTATGTGGTAAGGATGTAATCTAAAAGTGAAAAACAATAAATTTGAGAGTATGTGCTATGATACTTGGAAAAAATAAAATTATTTACCCATAATCTTTCAATCAGTTGTTCGTGCTATTCCCAAGTCTAGAGACAATGTTCTAGTTCCTACATGTCTATCAAATTCTATGTAAGCCAAGACAGAGATAATGTTTTCTTCGGTACTTCCATTGCGATGCCCGCGACGTTTAGGACGACGAAAACTTCCAGAATCGCGTAATCGCTGTACCAAGCACAGAAACATTCTTCTCCCGTTATGACGGCGATCTGGATACCGTGCCGCGTACTGTCTTGCAGCTATAGCTGCATTTAGAAAACGCCCGAAATAAATCGCATTCATGTCAACGGCTTCATTATTTGTGAGAGGCATTTTAATTAAAAATTACTGAAATTATACGCAATCAACAATATTGCTACTAGAACAAAATAATTTATTGGCTCCAGAACAAAGCGGATTTCGCCAAAATAGTTGCACAGCTGATAAACAGATAATATAGAATCCGAAATTAACGAAGGGTAAGCCAATTAACAAGAATGCATAGCAGTATTTATTGATATCAACATAGCAGACGATATAATTTGGAGGTACAATGTATCCCAAAAATTATACCAGTGGGGCCTAAGAGGAAACAAACTACACTTCATTAACAATTTCCTTACAGATACATATTTCCAAATGAAAATGGATGATAGCTCATTATTTAAAAAATGACAGAAGAATGGATTTCCACAGGGGTTTACAATAAGCAATAATTGCTATCCCCGACATCCTCGACAAATGGTCTCCGTTGGTCAAAGGAAGATTGTACTCCGATGATTTGGGACTTCTACTCAAACGCATATACAAACCGCACTTGACAAATGGTCTCCGTTGGTCAAAGGAAGATTGTACTCCGATGATTTGGGACTTCTACTCAAACGCATATACAAACCGCACTTGACAGTCTAAGCAACTGGTCTAACACTAAACGGATTGAAATTCTCAAAAATTTATAACTCAAACTTACCTTCCCGGCTAGAGACTCAGCTCAGGTAGTGGTAATCAGTTACAATATTTTTATTACCTCATCTGGGATACGGTGAATCAATAAAAAAAGTTTCAGGAATGATAGATTTAATAATCATACAAAAATAATTTCACATTAACTATGTATTCACAATAAAATACGAATCAAAATCATTCTAACAAAAAAAACCTACTCAAGATTATATTATATTTTTATAAATCGAAAATAAGTTTGAGGACTTATCTTGGAGAGACTTCGGATATACAGCTCTCAGCGATGTTCTGTAGAAGTGGTATTCGAGATGGGTGCGGCAAGTATACTTTTTGAGGTACAGATAAAACGGCTTCTTAAAGGCCAAAGTATAGAATCGGCGACTTCTTCTTGGAGGTTGAGGTACAATTTTAAGGCTCAAGGTACAAGTTTCCTAGAGCTACGTTACGAGTTGCAGATCTGTTTGATTTTCTATTACTATTGTTTTAAATGGAATTTACTGTTTTGACAATTGTTTCGATAATACAATTGTCAAATTTCTTGGAATTTTTAACATTTTTTTCAATATTGTGGAATTATTTAGAAGCAGTAAGTTCAATTTAAAACAGTAATATGAGTAGATTCTACGATGTAAGAGTCGAGACAGTTAATTTTATGATTTCACAATTTCAAAATTTACTACAATCCTCGTCTATTCTGTCGATCAGACAACACAGCCAGGTCGTGACGATTTAAATTATCTGTAATGTGCAACGACTATTTCACTCACCTACGAAATGAACCAATCAGAAGCTCTAGTCAAGTTCGGCTTACCGATAATACCAAACTTGACTCTTGACTCTGATTGGCCTATCAAGTTCGGTGTTTTCAGATTCGTTTACAGTGCATGTGACAGTTAAACGTCAAATATAAGTGATTACGCTGTGTACGCATTCAAAAATGAGTAGATTTGGGATGAATTCTATCGAATCAATTAACGAAAAAATCGATGAAAATGTACCGAAAAATACGAGGAAATCGAAGGAGTACATTTGGAAGCAATTTACCAGATTTTGCGATGAACGAAAATACCTATTAGATGAAGCAATGTTTTCTGTTCATTGAAATTTTATTAATTTCTCAGGTCAACTTTTTTGCCAATTTCCTCTAATCCTGCCAAATTTCAGATTTTTTATCTTTCACTCTGTTTGTGAAATAGTCTAATAAAATTCCACTCGTGATTGAATTTATCTCATAAGTCTGTCTTTCATTTATGATCTCAACTGAATTGATTCGAGAAAACACCACTCGTCCTACGGACTCGTGGTGTTTTCTCGAAACAATTCAGTTTGGTTCAAAAATGAATCGACAGACTTATCGCGAAAATTCAATCACTTGTGGGATTACTACTGATAATTGTATTGAAATTTTTATATTATTTAATTTGTCGCCTTAGGAAAAGCGAACATCCAGCAACTACTCCTATGAAGGGCAATGATTTTTTTTCAAGTGGCCACTCATCTTTATAAAAAATCTCATCACATTTACAAATAATTTTAAGCCCCCAGTTTTTGCGTGGGTAGCTATTTTATAACTTAATAAAAACGCTTCGTTTTAATTTGTCATTCCTCAACTTCAGGAAAACTTGACTGCTCTTTTCAAATCGCTCCTTCTTTTCATTCACATCTTTAACAAAAATTCCGATCGTTTCAAGTAGAGACTAAAGTATATTTTCTGAATCAGGAATAGATTATAGTTCAAGTTGAAACTGATGTTCGACTAACAAACTTCAACTATTTCCAGAAGCTGCCTTTAAATGAATTGTAGCTGTAGACTAGGTGCGTACAGACATCTAACAAAACTTCGTGTCGTAACGTCGTCGCGTAACAAGTCTGGACGGCACTGCGTAACACCGTAACATAAGTTTTTTTCGCGGAGACAATCCCAAACGTATTCAGAATACAAACTGAATCTATGCTATGGTGCAAGCTCATATACGAATTAGTTCCGAATAGTTTCAAATTTTTAAACTCCGCGAACGCGCCTAGCATATCTAAGAATAAATGTCCTGTTATCTGTGTTATCTACTTCACGGTACATCCGGTCTAGTTATCCTAAAATGGGTTATGAACAGCTCATAATCAAATTGTCACACAATTTCTTCAAAGAAGTTTGCATTTTAGGTACATCCCCAAAATCCATCCGCAGCTCTTCCAAATCTTCGTCACTCGAACTTAAATAGTACATGAAATAAAAAATCAGTGAACAAAATGGAGTATGTTTGTATACTATCACTTTTTACCATAAATAATAATCTCCCAAAACAAGAAAATTTTAGATTAGGATTCGTTCTGAATGTGACATCCTTCCTTCAATCCGAGGATCTGTCGAACGCGTTACGAACTTGTTCACAGATTACAGAACGTGATCCGCGAACACTGAATTCAAAATCTGGAGGGTTTTCTCTTTTCAGCGCGAACGGCAAATTTTAAAGTGAGCATGCGTTAATATTTTGAATGCGTTCGAGATTGTCTTCGCGAAAACACCTATTGTAACATCGGTTGTCGGTTTTTTCGCGGCACATCAAAGAAATGTAAAGGTGGTTCCAGACCAAGCGCGCTGCTCCTTGCTGCGCCGCTCAAATCACTTCAGGGCGGCGCAGCGCTTTGGGTTTAAACGACAACCCGCGTTGATTCGCGCTTACTTGCGCTACCCCGCAACACGATCGAACGCTATCCGGCAGATGTCGGTACATCGAAGAAAAACGGATGTTTATGCTCATTTGTTTTGTACGTGAAAACGTTTACGTTGATTATTTGATTAAGTGTTTCGAGTTTTGATAAAGTTTTTTTGAAGTGGATTAAAATATGAATGCCTCAATTGAATAGACACATGAGAGTATTAAAAAATTGATAGACCTATATCGTCAAAAACCGGAGTTGTGGGATCCCAAAGATAACACATATCACATTAAAACTAAAAAGCATCATGCTTGTACTAACATTTCTTTGGACATGGGAATCGATGTTGATGCTGTTGTAATGATTTCAGTCTTTTTTATCTCTCTGGCTCTCTTCTTCTCTCTGATTGTAGTGACCGGAAGGGCCCTACTGTGTATACTCCTATTAGAGAAATCGTTGCAGCGTGCTGTCACCAGTGCCTTACGGCACAAAATTTAGAAATAAATGAGTGAAGTCAGCTGAGTGTACCAGAGAAAAAACAATTATCAAGCAAAGACTTTTTTATATTTTGGTACAATGATTTATTTAGCAGAGCGCTTTCAGTTTAATAACAAACCATCTTCAGTGCCCCCTGTAAGAGTGAGAAAATTGATCTTACAATCTCGATATGAAATACAAGGTTTTTAAAGGCATAAAGCCAATTAAATACATTTTACTTACATGGTCAGGGTGTACAACAAATCATCACATTTAGAAGCAACATACACGAATTAAAATACAATGCTAAGCACACAGTCAGCATCCAATAAAACAATAATAATAAAAACAACACCCTCAACCCATTGTCCAATGGATAAATCCCTGAAATAGGGAAGAAATTTTTAACTCAATGAGTCAGCTGTTTGACATACGACAACTGCAAATGATACTGAACAATGTTCGAAGGTGAGAACTAGTAGGTTGACCAACAACAACCGGCGCTTCGGTGACGTCATCAGAACCATAGAAACAGAAGTTGACTAAAGCTTCAAAGATAAACAAATTTCATTAGCAATTTTCGTTCGGATGACCCCCCAGAGAAACAAACATGTGTTGGTCTGAATGACTGGAAATAGTCCAGGGTTTAAACCATATATGTTGGTGATCTGTGATATTATCTTATGATAAAGATACAGTCCCGCAAGAAAAATAAAAAGTGGAAAGTAACATTGAAGAAAACGTAACACTATCAGATAAGAGATTGACGCCCGTACACCATCCCACCCCGGAATCCTAATCAGGGAAGCGACCTGAAAGTCTCCGAAGGGAAAACAATTACTCCTCGAGGCATTTACTCCGACAAGCATTGGATTACAATCCCTCAGCAACAAACCAGCCGATCCCCTGGAAGAGGCCCCAAATAGGAGAGGCGCAGAAGCATGAAAACTTCCGTAATGGAAGTTGAAAATGTAGCTGGAATTATGGTGTTCCGATCACGCGATGTATTGGTCCCAACTGATCTGAACCATTATCGTCATCAAGTAGCATCTCACCATCATAAAGTCTCCTATGTAGAGGGGTAAAATCTCTATCAAACTCCGTCTGTACATTAAGGCACTTATTGTTTTTATTGACCTCTATCATGATTTCCAAATCCTCATACAAATCAAGTTTCAAAAATTGTTTTGTTGTAATGTTATGTAAGAGTGTTACTCCGCTCTCATAGTCGATGTTGTGGTTATTGAATTTTAAGTGATGTCCAAATACGGATTTCTCCGGAGTTTTTTCATGTTCAATGACTCTTGTTCTTAGGGATCTACAAGTCCTACCGATGTAGGTGGCATCACAATCAGAACAAGAAAGTCTGTAGACCCCACTCCTCTGCAATTTGTGTAATTTGTCCCTGGCATTGACCAGACAGGCACTCAAACTGTTTTTGACATTATAAGAAATTCGGGTATCAGGAAAATATTTTCTGATACAAAGACTTAATTTATTGCACAAGTTGTGGTCAACAAAAGGAAGACTCACATACTTGTTGGTGGAATCAGCAGGCGCGGGGTAAGCAGTATGCATTAGCAACTTCCTCTCCCTCCGCCTGATGACATCATCAACAATAGTTGGCTCATAACCATTATTAACAGCAATTTGTTTTAGTATATTGTATTCCTCATTGTAGTTATCAGTTGACAAAGGGATGGTTTGTAAACGATATACATAGCTGTTGAAAGCCGCTAATTTGTGCTGTATAGGGTGGAAGGAACTAGAATTAATGACGTGGTCAGTCTGAGTGGGTTTCCGATAAATGCCAAATTCAAATTTATTGTTTGATCTATTAACACGTAAGTCCAAAAAGTTTAATTCAAAATTTGACTCCAATTCCATAATGAATCTCATATTCGGGTGTACGTTATTAATTTTGTCCAACAATGTATTAGTTATGTGGGGGCCACCCTTTATGAAAACCAAACAGTTATCCACATATCTAAACCAATGCAATACTTCATTGTTTTTCAAAATGAATTTGTTTTCCAAATGGTCCATAAATAAATCCGCCAAAAAGGGAGACAAACAACTACCCATTGCCAGACCATCTGGTTGTTGATAAAATACATTATTGAACACGAAGAAATCCTGAGAGAGACAAAATTTTAGTAGCTCAACAATGAAATGAGAACTTTGTTGAGTGATTCCAGAGTTATATAATAGTTCAGTTACCAGACTAAGAGTTTCCTGCTTAGGGACAGTGGTGAATAAGTTACTTACATCAAAGGACAACATAGTCATATCATCTCTTAAGTTAATTCTAGATAAGTTGTTAATAAGGTGCATGCTGTTACTTACCGAATTAGTAGATTTAAATTTAGTCAAATCGACAACAAAATTTAGAGCCAGGAATCTCCCTGCGGGTTACCTCGAGGGAGGGTTTTTTTCCTGGCACGAGCGATCAAAGTCTTCGTGGGGCCTCTTGGGCTTATACAATGTGCCAAGCCTGAGTTCGAAATGCAGGTCGAGTCGGCCCGTTCTATTTGCTGGTACGAGGGTAAGGGCTGGGGTTGAAGGAAATAACTGGAAGGTTAAGAATGTACAAGTATATATTACAAAAAAATAGTAGTGAGTCATACAAGGTTTGTGGAATCGAATAAAATGTAATAACCCGGCAAACTCATAATTTTTGGATAACCTATGCAATATAAGAATAACAAAATATCGAACAGGACTTTTGGAATTTAATCAGAATAATTACGGTACCCTATACACTATAGTAATTCATATAATAACAATAGACTTTTGAAGTCGCAAAAAAATAATTATGATATCCCGTGAGATTGGATACCCTGTACAATATAGCAAATAATGAAACTTTGGCAATAATTAACATCTCTCAGGTATGGTGGATATCCTGTACAAAAATAAGGCAATAAAATATCAGACGAGACTTTATGAATCAGAATAAATACGATATCCTGTACACCTATAGTAAATCATATTTATATATATATATATATATATATATATATATATATATAATCACCAAAATTTTGGGATCTCATAAAATAATTATGAATCTCGTGAAATTGGGTAACCTGTACCATATAGTAAAAAAAAACTATATCAACCAAATTTTGAATTCGAATTATGATTCTCGTGAAGTTGGATAACCTATGCGATATAAAAAAAACCAATATAAACTAAATTTTGACAATCTAGTAGATTAATTATGATATCTCGGGTATGTGGATATCCTGTAAAAATAAGGTAACAAAATATCGGTCGAAACCTTTTTAAATCGGAATAAATATGATCCCCTGTACAATATTATATCCTTGCACAAATACAGAAAACCAATATATAGGGAGATGATCCTCGAACATACGATATCTCCGTATATGCCTATAAATTGTAGACTAGAATGGTAGGTGAGGGGCGCAGATGTAAATGGTACACTCGATATGACCGAAAATATGGGTTCCCTTACCTTTTGGGATACCCAGTTAAGTCAATATAAAATATAATAAAACAGATCAATACAGTATATAAAAATTAATTATACGTTAAAAACTTACGTTTTGGAATATCACTAGTCACAACTATACAATATTACTGTTGATGGTAAAGGGGCCGTCCGTACTTAGTCTGGCCACTTCGGGAGAGTTCCTGTCTCTCTCTCTAGATTCAAAAATTCCTGTTATTTATTCTAACATTACCTCGTCTATGCCCTTTTGTGAAGGTTAATTTTATATTTCATTATTTCAATTTGTAACGTATCGTATAGATTTATTGATAAACAAAGCATGGCAAAACCATCAGCTGTGGTGTTTATTAACCTTGTTAATTATAACAAAATTGTTTGTATCAATTTCTTTCCTGGAGGTTCACATTTATCAATTATTTCGAATTCGGAAAAATTTGTCTATATAGGGCGTTCTTAAAATTTTCTATGTCATATCTCGTGTTTATTACACTGTTAAATCTAAAATTACTTTTTTATTGTCTTCTTGAAGAAGGGAAAAAGGAAAAATAAAGAAATCGACTGGCACTGGAAAAGGTAGGAATATTACCTATCTTTTATATCCCATATAATATACCTGATATATACTTTTAGGGCGGGGGATATTTACATCTCAAACTGGTTTGCATTCAAGATTTTTTTATTTTTTGTCGGAAAAGGACACACCAAAGGACACTCTTAATACAGAAAATTTAAGTAAAAACAAATAATATATATTTATCATTCTAGAATATTTATTTAAGCACGGTTATTTTGCCAAGGTTGACGCCCGTTTGTAAAAAAATATTCTGCAAATTCTTGCCGTGTTTCTAGCGCATTTGATGGACTTTTTTTTGGTATTTGTTTCAACTTACACATTGAGGTTTGGTTTACATCATCCCTACGCCAGTTTCCAGCAACAACTATGCCATAATTTAGCTCACTATCAAAAGTTCCTGTAGCTTTGTTAGGTTCAAAGAGCATGTATTTTCTCAAAACTCTAAATACTGCACTAAGTATTCCAAACGCATTTTCTGAAACTCGCCGTGCACTTGACAATCGATAATTGAAGATCCTTTCTTTCGATCTTTTTCCTTAAAGACCAGTATAGGGTTTAATTACATTTTCATGGAGAGCAAATGCTTCGTCACCCAGTATAACGTAAGTAATACGTTTTTCCTGCCCAAGAAGTAAGTTCTTTTGGTTCTGGCAAACACAAACTTTTCGCTTGTATTTTCTTCCATATTAGACTATGTTTAAATATTCCTCCATCAGATATACGACCCTGAGCAGATATACGACCCTGGGCAGATATACGACCATGAATACCCTCATCAGCGAAAATAAAATTATAACTCGCATCCACAAGTGCAAATACAACAATGTTAAAATATGATTTATAATTGTTGTATTCGCTGCCACTGTTCATGGGTGCTTGTAACATCACATGATTTCCATCCATAGCAGCTACGCAATGCGGATAATTCCAATGTTCCTCAAATTCTTTAGCACATTGCTTCTGTCGTATTTGGCATCTAAAAAAAATTATTGATGATTTTTGAATGAAATTTTCTTCATTTGCAGATATACGCCGAAAAAAAATCGCAAGGTAATTTGCAACCTCCTGTTGATGATGCCAATGATCAAAGTGAAAAACAAACCTCTGAGGTATTTATTGAAAATGTCATTGAATCCCCCTCTTAAAGCAATGGGAAAAATACAATAACCAAGCGAAAGATATTTGTCTCCCCAAAAAAAAATCCAAAACGTAAAATGGTAACAGAAGACCGTAGATTGAGTAAAACATATGACATCATCGATAGCATTTCAAGCGAACCAGCGTCCAGTCGCGATAAATGTTCGGTATATGGAGAGCATGTCGCTAATAAGCTACGAAAATTGAATCATAGAAGTAGAGCCATCCTTATCCATAAAATAAATTGCTCGATCTTCGAAGCTGAGATGGAAGTGTTCAATGAATTACACATACATATCAAAATGTATACTCCTCAAGCAACGCTTCCTTAATTGTTGGTACGCCTCTAACAAGTCCTATTCCTCCACTATCATCTACAACTTAATCTGTGTCTATATATAACATGGATATGATACAGCACTAAGTTTCCTTTAAAATTTTAGTGTATCCAAAGAATTTTAAATAAAGGGGACTTACCTGAGCTTGGTGTTTTAATGCTTCATTAAGAGCTCGGCTAACTTCAATAACTATAGTTGAAATACTTTGTTTAGATATTTTGAAAAGGTACATTAAACGGCTGAATGAATCTCCCGTAGCCAGGAAGCGTAGAGTTACAGCTAATCTTTCTTTGGGAGAAATAGATTCCCTATAGTTTGTATCCTTTTTTCGTCTTACTGGCTCAATTAAATATAATAAGATTTCGAAATCCGCTGACGACATACGGGAAACATTTTCAAATTGTCCGATATTACCAATTGCCATCTAACTTAATAGATTTGTTCCACTATAGACTAGTCTATTTCTAAGCATCGGTGTTACACAATATCGACGTTTTCTATTTCGTCTTTTTCTATTTAAATGTTGAATAATAATAATTACAGCAGCAGCAATTTTCACTTTTTTGGAATACTCCATATTAATCCAAAATGCGCGCGAGCCAGTTGGAACAATGACGAATAAAATTTATTCTTTGCGGTGTTCTGCGCCGCTCTGCATCGAATTCAATAGTGCTATTCGGTGTTTTCCAGCATAGAGCAGCGCAGCGCGGAGCAGCGCGCTTGGGATGGATCCACCTTTAAAGTGCCTCTAGATTAGCGCTCTACGCCGCGTGCGCACCTATTCGTCTGAGTTGGTATGTGTTTTCAAGTTGCACGCGCTCCGTTCACAAACGGCACGCGTTGTTCTATCTCGTATCGGTTTTTCAACGCTCCTTTTTGTAGATCCATTGTTTAAATTGAGATGGCACTGAGTAAAGTATGTTGTTTTCCGAGTGCTTTCATTTCATTGTTATGAAAATCGTTCGGTAATGGAGTGGACAGAAGAATATTTGATGAAGCTTATCGATGTCTATCGAGGCAAATCATTATTGTGGGATCCAGGACACAAAGATCATTTAAAAAACACTTAAAGTAGACGCCTGGGGGGCAATAGCAGCAGATATGGGGATGTCTTCTGATATATGTTAAAAAAGATTACTTCTTTGCTTTCTTCCCACCGGCACGAGAAATACAGAGTAAACAGCAGCCAGAGTAGGAGAGCTAAGTTATATGTTGTAATATGATAATTACGAGTTCTACATAAAAAATTTATGCTCCTGTAAAAAACAGATAACTCTTATAGTTATTAAATGATATGATTGAACTGATTACTTAACGCGAGTTTTCTGGTTTCCTATGGATCGTGGGAAATTTCTTGAAACAAGAAATACAATGACCATCGTATACGTACTTTTACGCATTGATGTTGCACCAGTTGTTATCATGTATGGACAAGTCTGCGGTAGGTACATAGTCGCGATTTATGTTTCGTGTATTCAATTTGAAGACATCGCTATGGAATGTACTAAAGATTCTACCATTAATTTGATGAGCAGTTACTGTATTAAAGAAATTTTAAGGGTTACAAAAGATCCCGAATATTACAATGAAATAAAGAAGCATGATGCTTGGACGAACTTGTTGTAGAGTTTCGTACAACAGTAGACGAATGAAAAAGAAAATGAATGTTCTTCTGTCAGCACTTGTGCGAGAGGAAACCAAAATTGAAAAAAGCCACTGTGAGGGTACAGGTATATTTGTATAAGTGAATTTTAATTTTTTTTTACATTTTATTTACTTTTCAATAACAAATTTAATTTTTATTTCTTACAGGGCTTTCAGATGTTCACGAAAGTCGTTGGTTTGCCTTTAAAAGTTTGTAATTCCTTTGGAACAAAAACAAGGTTCGGGAAACACAATGCATTGTAAGTAGTGAAATACGAATTACGCATGTTTATCCTGCCTAAAAGTCTATTTTCATTTTGAAAGTACGATGACAATTCGTCTCTTAATCGTGTTGCTTTTTCGGTTGGTCTTCTAGGAATATTTCTAATTGGAAATAGCGAAGATATTGACTCAATAGTTATAGTTTTATGGGTTGCTTCTACAATCGTTCCATTAATTTCGGTGTCGAAGGTTCCATGTGGCGTATACAACGCACGAGATGTGGAATGTTCTCTTGAAAACTAATGCTGATGAGCTGCTGCCATTATAACGAACTCAGCTTTTCTGAGTTCAAGTAACATCGGTTTACGAAGTACTCTCAAAACGGCTGAAGGGATGCCATGTAGTTAAACACTATTTTCAATCCTTTAGGATCTACTCCCGAAAACGGTTTCATTAACGAATCAGTTAAGGCAAATGCCTCATCTACAATAAAAAAATAGGGACTTTTCTGTTGCTTACCACGTAAAGCTTCTGGATCAGGAGAATTTGAGTAATTTTTTGTATAGCGAGCAGTTTTTAAAGACACCACCATCTGAATTTCTTGCTTGGCCTCCAGCATCGACATACAAAAAGTTATAATGAGCATCCACTAGGGTAGAAAGAACTACTCTAAATGTTGATTTGTAATTAAAGAACTTGCTTTGGGTGTTAATTGGTGCTTGTCGAATAACATATTTCCCATTTAAAGCACCCAGACAATGTGGAAAGTTCCAGGTGTCCTCAAACTATTTAGCCACTTCTAACCATCTTTCTGGTATTGTCGGTATCTGTAAAAATTGGAAAAAATTCCGTTAAAACAAGTTATACGGTCTCCCCAAAATAGGACATATTTTTATTATCTAAATAAACTTATTCCTAAAGAATTATTTTAAATTATATTTAATTTTATATTGTAGTCGAAGAATAAGATAATGATGAAAAACAATTATCGGGTGATGAGAAACATTAACAGATGTCAATTAAAACTCTGCTGTACATGAGAATGAGGAGAGTACAGAAAATATACCGAAAAGAAAGGTGATTGAAGCTACACCTAGTAGGAAACGCCAGAAGAGGGATGAAGATTCCGAGAAATTAGATACAGCTTCTAAAATAATGTCAGATACATCAGCAAAAGCTAGTAACACACAGGATCAAAACGAATGTCATATATTTGGAACTTTTGTGGCTAAAAAACTAGCCAAAGGTTGTCCTGAATTACAAAGTAGTGTACAGCACGATATATTGAATGTTTTGTTTAAAGCAGACAGGATCCAGCTTAAAAACTATTCAACCAATTTTAACCATTCGCAATGATACCGTACTTATACTCATCAATCATCCATTCCGAATTTGATGCCACAATATTCTCAGCTTCAAGATAATCAGGATACCCAGATTTAAAATTATCCTCAACTTCGACACAATCAGCATACCATTTCCATTTTACTCAACACCAATTACAGGTACCATCTCCAGCATATTATTATGATAATTCTAGTATTTCGAATTATTCAAATCACAGTACTCCAGCCAATTATTTACCACGTCAACTATTGGATATGCCCGACATTGAATTCGAGAATTTAAAGATAAACATTTTTTTTGTTAAATGTGTGTTTATTATACTTCTTTAATAAAACAGTTTCTTACCTGTATATTTTCTTTTAATCCTTCTATGATGGCTTCGCACACTTCAGGAATTTTATGGCACTTATCGATTGTATAAGAATTTTAAAAAGGTATTGAAGACTGGTGTAATAATCACCAGTCGCCGGAAACCGAATTGTTACTGCCATCCTTCCTTGGACATAAATTGCAGTTCTCCATCTAGTATATTTTCGTGCTATTTTGAGTCCGATTACCTTAATCAAGTATTCAAAGTCTATTGGGAATATTCTAGTAAAATTTGTGTAAAGGCCATTCGTTGCCTGAAATTTTAAATCCAACAGTAAATGATATCCGCCGCCTTCACTTCTACTAGTATACAACTGAGTCTTCCACCAGCGTCTGCGAGTGTTTTTTTTTTCTTAACGAAGTAATGCATGAATATATAAGCTTCTGCAGCAACCTTAATCGCACACAAGAAAAAGACAACTACTGCTCTGTTGTACAGACGGAGCGGCATCATGTTCCTTTTATAAGATACGCGACGATGTATTGTACTACTATATTTGTTGACAGGCCGTATCTTCGATGCGTAACAAACAATTGTACGCGACGGCGTTAGGATACGAAGTTTTTTTATATGTCTGTACGCAGCTTAAGAAGAAAGTACCAAAACTTGCATAAGATCTAACTCTCAAATTTGATACATCTAGACCTCGAACTTGAAGAATGGTTTCGAATATTCATGGAAGGAAATAACTAACTGTCTGTACATGTAGCGCAAGTTACAAGCCTTTCATGTGCACCTCACTGTAACAAAAGCAATGAAGATGTTTTTGATTTATCGAAACAATTGTCAATTTTTTAGAATTTGCAATAACTTGTATTATATTGTGGAATTAACTAGAGACCTTGAGTTTCATTTAAAAACACTAATATGAGCATATTCCACGAAGTAAGGGTCGAGACAGTCAATTTAATTTAATAACTGTTTTATACAGTTCAATTCATGCAGTGATAGTGTACACATCGCCCACGAATTGAGTGTTTATAGTTATTTATTTAAGTAGAAACTATCTGAAAATTTTGAATAATATTAATTTTAGTTTAGGTACAACACAGAAAAAAACAGTTAGTAACAAAATGGATTATGATTCAGGAGACCCCGGGGGGCGGTCTCCCGAAAAAAACAGTGACAACAACGAAAAAACAGGTACGACCACAGATTATATATACTCCCTTAGATAACCGACTCTCGCCTTCCCTCCAAAACACGTTTCACTAGTGACGCTCGCGACATGAGGATGAACTAGAGTCAAAGGCGCCAATTATGAAATTAGTATAAGCTCACTGATAAATGATACCATGAGCGCAAAATAGCGTAACTCAGTTTTAATCGTCCAAAGCGCCAACATATAATGTTGGTTATACTTCGACGCCTTGGTAAATTGAAACCATTATACAAAAAACGAGTTACACCATTTTAGACTTATTGCATCAAATATATGGCACTAATAAAGTTAATTTTTGCAAGCAGTTAAAAGTAGACATGAGATGCTTGAAAAAATTACTTTAGATAAATATAATGCTAATAATAATATTTGAAGATCCGAATCTTCGCACATTACATCTGATATTGAAACAAATATTTTGCATGTTTCACTGTTGCATTGGGGCAATGATTAATGGGATTAGGAAAAAAATTGAAAAATTAAACAAAATTTATTATACACAACAATATTCTAGAATGCTGAAGTATTTTTCAGCTGAGTGACAAAAAAGAGCCACTTCCCAATCTGACATTTTAACGAAAATGGCAACATTTGATGACAGTTTTCGATTTAATTACAAAAATAAGGCAAATTACATCTATGAATAAAAACTTTATTGCCAACATAGCAAAACACTAAAAGATCATTTAAAAGATTCAAAGAAATACTGCACACACAATAATTAGAAAATAGCAGAAGATACATAAAAAGTTTTAAACGCGTTATTTAACCGTATTAGTTTTTTTATTTCTACCTTTTAAGAGTAAGTGTCTCTGCAATGCAATTTTTTTAAAATGTCATTATCTAACACATTGTACTCTACCTGCCCTTTTAAAATTGAATTTATATTTTTAAAATATGTGAATATAAAAAAATTTGAAAAATAATTAATGTACATTGAAAACATATCATGATGTTCACATAAAAAAGGGTTGAAAATATTACTTTTCATAACCAATGACATTTTTCTTTCAAATTTTACATCTAAAATGTATTTATGAGTACAGACCATAAAGACTGACACCATGTTTGAAAAGATTCGCCGGAATGGGGTCTTTGTCTTCACCAAATCAGCAGGCTTATATTCGGAATAGGTGTTACCTCCTCACAAGCTAAAATTGTAGATAGAGCAGGAGTTATGGCCACCTTATTAGCTAAAAATGAATATATTAAGTAACAAAAATTATATTTAAGTTAGTTTGTTTAAATTGTTGAAATTACAGATAAACTTCCTTCTGTACAAATGCAGCTTTAATATTTTAGTTATTGGTATACTTACTTGGAATACTTAACGATGGTACAGCATTGAATTTTAAATTGGTTCGATTCTGATTGGTAACAAATTTCATATCTTCAGAGAAATGTAGATCACAAATCCTAAATGCATGCCTTTGTTTAGTATTTACGTCAACAAGATTGTTTCTTCCTATAGCCAGGTACCATTGTCGTCTAATCTATAAATCAAAATATGTATAAATTCGTAATTACTTGATTAATTCATAATAGCTTACCTCTGGATCTTTTGGTAAACAATGCAATATTTTTGTATTACTGCAACCATGAATGGAACACATAAAAACCATTTTGATAATAATTATATTATAAGAGTAACTGTGAAATCACAAATGTAAATTGAACAATATATTAACTGTCCACAGTTTGGAAAAAATATAACCACAGATTATGAATGAAAAGGATATATGTTTTTTCTTCTAAATTAAGAATTTATGAAATACTAAATCAGTGTTTTAAATGAAACTCACGGTTTCTAGTTAATTCCACAATATAATAAAAGTTATTGAAAATTTTAAAAAATTGACAATTGTTTCGATAAATCAATATCATCGAAACAATTGTCAATTTTTTAGAATTTTCAATAACTTTTATTATATTGTGGAATTGACTAGAAACTGTGAGTTTCATTTAAAACACTAATATGAGCAGATTCCACGAAGTAAGGGTCGAGACAGTTAAATACTAAATCTTCTTTTCCGTGATTTCTGGTCTCTGTCAGAGTTATTCTTTGTCTTTGAGAATGACGCTCACGACACATGCGACATGAGGAATAACTACAAATAAAAAACTGTCAAACATCGAGAGTCAGCACCCCATGGGTACGACTAGTAATAATTTACCATTTCATGATATGATTAATATATACCGATCGACTGATAACGGTCCTTATTTTGTATTTGTTGAACATAACATTAAAAAGCTAGGTAGATTATTTCCCATTCGTGTTGGACATTATCTTTTTCAAATTAATGAATTTAAGGAAAACGTATCAGATATTATATCAACAGGAAGGAATCGAGTTAAATAATTTTTAAAACATATTCTATGGCAAATAGTTTAATTAATCATGAAATAATTATCAAAATTAACTTATAGCTTATGTACCTACATTTCTCACCCAAAAAGAGGAGTATAAGAATAGTAGATATATTTTTTGATGAGAGTTATTTAGTTAAGAATATTAAATCTGATAAAAAAGTTATGAGCGTAAAAAGAATGATGAGGAAATTTAAAAATTCAGATGGTACAACAAAATGAATACCAAGACAAATGATAATTGTATCATTTCTAGGTAGTAACATCCTATCTAGAGTGCAAATTAATTTATGTAATTTTGAGGTTGAACCGTTAAAATGCATGAGATACGGACATACGACAAAATTATGCAAAGGAGTTGAGAAGTGTAGAAAATGTGGTGATAAAATTGAAGAAAATCATAATTGTAACGTTAATCATGAGTATTGTATTTATTGTGAAAAATTTGACCATGGCATACCATAATATATCATTTAAGGAAGGGGAAAAATAGTTATGCTTAAATTATGAATCAAATAACCACCAATAATAGATTATCGGTACTTAATAATCTTAACAATTTTTCAGAATTAACACCTAGCCCAAATGACTCACATGTTACCACTCAATCACTCACCCAAAACCGCGGACACAACCGACTAAACGTAAAATTGTATCTCCTATTAGATTATCTCAAACTACAAAAAAAGTTCCACCACGCCCACAATCACAACCTGTCATTTCAAACCCTCACCGTGATGATTTCATGCCTCATAAGGAAAAAATAATATTTGATTAGTATTTTAAATGAATCTCACGGTTTCTAGTTAATTCCACAATATAATAAAAGTTATTGAAAATTCTAAAAAATTGACAATTGTTTTGATAAATCAACATCATCGTCAGAATGACAGAAGTTACATTTTATTTGATGCCTACCTGATGTTTAGTAGTTATTTTTGGCTAAACCAAGAAGTGACCTAACTTGTGATTCACTTAATATATGTTTATAGAAAAAAGAAGAAGATGTGATATTACAAATACTGAAGCTTAGATATTATTAGCCCTATGGTGATATCCTGGATATCATTTTTCCAATTAAGATCAGTATAACTGTGCAATGATATAGAAAACCAGGAAAACTATATCTGCTGATCTTTACAATTATCACTTAAGAAGACAGTTTATTAGTGGAGAACTCCCTAGATTTAACTGTTCGTTGACAACTTCATATTGTGGGTTTCTTAAATGTCTTCTAATTTCCAATTCTTCAAGGAAATCCAGTTCTTGTTTCTTTTCACAAATATGCAGCACTTCTAGTTTTGTGTTAGGTGTCAATGAATGATTGGTGTCAAGTAGATGTTTTGCGTAGTGGGATTTATCTGGTTGTTTTAACCTGTATGCTCGTAAGTGTTTACTGTATCGGATTTCAAAACTCCTAAGGGTCTGACCCAAATAGAGCATTACATTCTGGACATTTGAGTTTATATATACCTGACTTCTTTAATAGTCGTATTTTTGTTTTTACATTTAACAATTTTGTACTAACGTTACTTTCTGTTTTAAAAGTAATTGTTGTATTCGTTGCTGAAGATATTATCTTTGAAATATTATTAGAAATATTTCCTGCATATGTGATGGTTTTATAAGTTTTTATTTCATCAGCTTGTTTAGGAAATATTAGTTGTAATGCCACTTTTTCCTCTTTTTTACTAATTAGCTTATTTATCATATCTAATGGATAACCGTTGGATGTGGCTATTTGTCTAATTGTATTAATCTCTGTATCAAAATTACATTTGTTCATAGGAACTGAAAAAGCTCTATGTATCATTGAATTATATGCCGCTAGTCTGTGTGACATAGGGTGATTGGAATTGAATGGAATTGTCACATCAGTCTGTGTTGGTTTTCGGTAAATTGAATAATCAAGTACATTATCAACTCTTTGAATTTTTAAATCAAGAAACTTGATTGAACTATTTTCTTCAATTTCTAATGTAAATTTGATTTTTGGGTGTAAATTATTGATGTGGTTGAAAAATACATCTAATTGTCGTTCACTACCCATAAAACAAGCTAATATGTCATCTACATATCTATAGCAAAATAAAATATTTTTCGAAATATTACTTTCAAAGATCCTTCTTTCTAAATTGTCCATAAAAATGTTTGCTAAAATAGGTAATATAGGGCTTCCCATTGAACAGATTCCACGAAGTAAGGGTCGAGACAGTTAATTTCAATAATATTTGAAGTTAATTCGTTAATAACTAAAGCACTTACTGAACCTTATTAAACATATATAAACCACCTAACGCAAATACTGTTAATGTCAAAGGCTGGATAAATATTTTCTCACAGTTTTTAGGTAAGGCTATTATCTGCGGTGATTTTAATTGTCACCAAAATTTATGGGGATCCCACAAGGGTGATATACAAGGTAAAATACTTATGGATGCTTAAGATCACGGTAATTTAATCTGTGTCAATAATGTTAAACCAACTCGAATACACAGGCCTAATGAAAATCCCTCTAGGGTTGATCTCACTTTTGCTACTCCTAACCTAGTTTCCTATCCAGATTGCCAAATTATGGAAGAAACTCAAGGTTCTGATCATTCTATAATAAGCATGTTACTCCATTTGTCAGGTAATCGCGCAAACATTTCAACTTCTAATAGATGGAATGACTCGAGAGCAAATTGGATAACATATCAGGACTATATTGATCAAATATTAACTGAAAATGATACTAAAGTTATCACTCAGAAAAAGCTAACTTGTTAATTACAGCCATGTCAAAAGCCGCAGATTTGTCTACGCCTATCAAAAAACCTTTAATTCTAATTACTAAAAAAGCTATTTGGTGGAATAAAGAATGTACAGGAGCAGTAAAAAAAGGAATTGAATATAAAAGAATATCTAATTTCCAAAATTTTATTAATTATAAAAGAAGTGTAGCAATTGCCAAATTAACTTTTAAAAAAACTAATCAAGATAGCTGAGTCTCCTTTATAAATTCTATTAATAGGAATGCTCCCCAAACTAAAATTTGGAATTTCATAAAAAGAATTTCAAATAAACATTTTCAGAATAATCGTACTCCTCTATCACCACAATTGCTTGAAGAAATATTTAATTTAATTTGTCCTGCAACTGTTCAAAATAAACTCGAACTTGATCCATCACACATCTTAAAAACAAATCCTTATTTAGTAATTCCATTTAATATGCAAGAATTACTTCACGCTGTCAAAACTTCCAGAAATACTGCGCATTGTAAAGACAATTTAACGTATAAAATGATGGAAAACCTTCCCAAGATAGCAAAGACAAATCTTTTAGATACTTTTAACGGCTGGTGGTTACAAAATGATTACATAGAAACCATAAAAATTATTATTACCTTATTACCCAAACCTTTTAAGGATAGCTCTATTGTGACATCATTTCGGCCAGTTTCTTCATTTTCCACCATTATAAAAACGTTTGAGCGAATGATTAAAGCGCGATTAGAATGGTTTACAGAAAACGATCAACTTCTTTTAGCAACACAATATCGATATCGTAAGGGTTACGGCACGATAGATGCTATAACACATTTAGTTAATCACGTACAAGTAAGTTTTCCTGAAAACAAATATCTTGCTTGTCTATTTGTCGACATAAAAGGCGCCTATGATGCTGTAGATTTAAATATACTAACAAAAAAACTTATAGAATTCGGTTTTGATAATAAAGTGGCGACCAATATTTTTAATCTGTACACAAATCGGAAAATCTACCTCAGATATCATAAGAATAAACATCATGGTCCGAGGGAATTGTCGCAAGGTCTCTACCGCAAGCATGTGTTTTGAGCCCTTCTCTTTTTAATTTATATACAACAGAACTGCATCAGATAGGAGATAATTCTTGTTATAAAGTTCAGTATGCTGATGATTTTGCCTATTACACGATCCAAAATACACACCAAGAGTGCTTGTGTGTTCTGGATAACATGATGAGTACTATTAGACAATCCTTACATGACTTAGGTTTCAACATATCGCCAGAAAAATGCGCTGTCCTTTTTTTCACGAGAGATCTATATCAGCCACCCGCAACAGTGCTTCTCTCAAAACTTACAATACCAGTGGTGAATAAATATAAATACCTAGGCATATTTCTGGATACTAAGTTGTTGTGGACGAAACATATTGAGTATATCAAATGTAGATGTAAAAAAGGGATAAACATGTTAAGATGTATTTCTAGGTTTATAATTTGTTGTTGGTGTGACTATTTCATTAATGTTTTATAGAGCATACATCCGGTCAATTCTGGATTATGGATCGCCTTTGTACGGTTCTGCTAGCAAAACAAATCTACAAATTGTAGATCGTATTCAATTTAAAGCTCTACGGATATGTATCGGAGCAATGAAATCATCCCCAACTGATGCAATCTTAGTTGAATCTCTTGAACCTCAATTAGCAATTAGACGCGAATATCTGGCAAATGAATATTTAATCAAAATTAGAGAAAAATATTGCTGCAATAATCTCAATAATCTTGCTTATCTCACAACACTATGTTTAACAAACAAATATTGGAAGATTAAAAATAATCCACCTTTGGTCGATGCTTTTATTATTACTAATAAATTTCAGAAGTTAATTCATACTGTCGACAAATATCCAATGTTTAGATTCAGCTATGACTTATGTATGTTTGAACCTAACATCATATTCCCCTTATGTTCACTTTCAAACATAGTTAAGAAAAACATTATGATATCTATTCTTTCAAACTATACAAATTATTCAACTATTTACACGGATGGCTCAAAAACCAATAATGGTACTGGATGTGCCTTTTATCATTCGAATACACGTTTTTCCGTTAAAATACGTTTACATGATACATGTTCAATTTACACAGCGGAGATGTATGCAATATGGCAATCCCTCACTTATATATTTGAGAACAAAATTCGTAATAGTCTTATAATAACCGATTCAAAAGCAGCATTGGAACTAGAAAATTATATAGTCAGGTAAAAAATTCCCTTTTAGGGAATATTAAAAACTATCTATACCTATTAAGTAATTATGATACCAAAATAACGTTTATCTTGATAAAAGGACATGCTGGCATTGAAGGGAATGAAGTTGTAGATAGCCTTGCCAAATAGGCAGGCAAATCACTCAGAGTTGGAATAGTGTATGGCAGGAATACGTAAAAGAGTCTAAAAACCCATACACACTTATACATCCAGGAATACCCAAAACAATACCACATATTCAAGAATACAATACAAATAAATGATACACTACGATAATAACTAGAATCCAAACTCTTCTATATGTTCATGTGACAATAGATCAATAGCTGATATTAATCATTTAATTTTTTCCTGTAGAAATCACCATTATCAAATAAATATATTTCTAAATTTTCTCATTAATCACAATATTTCTTTACCGATAAATTTAACTCACCTATTAAGTTTAAACGAAAAACCTATTTTAGACGTCTTAGTTGAGCTATTTAAAAGCGCACAAATTCTAATATAAAGTCGAACATCCAAATTGAATAATTTTTGTGGCTAAGAACTAAGTTTTCTACGGCCAAAACTTCACACACACTCACACACACACACACACAACTGTTTTATACCGTCCCAAGTTTGGGGCACGAGGTATACGGGCATAACTACAGCCCAAGGGCTCAACGTTGATAAGTAGATTTAGCAACTTCGGCAGCAAGTCACTTTAGTCACAATAGCGAATCAGAAATATGATCCCTCCTGCACTCGTTTCAAGAGAGGAACATTACCAAGACCATTTCCTCAGAAATGGACCATTTGGATTTGCTAAAGCTGCAATCTGCTCATTCTGGAACTAGAATAAGACAATTATTAGTTTCCTAGAACACTATAAAAAGTATACAAATGCAACTGTTCCACATAGAGTCTCACTTATGCAGAAACGCCAGGAACATAAGTGTGTGAAATAAACACATTTTTCATTGAACTAGAACCAAAATCAATAATCTTTATCCACTAAAATGTAAATAGGGAGTTCCAATTATTGAGTACAATGGGGGTTTTGCACAGCTTTTCATTCTCATGTGTAGGCGTATTAGTCATTCTTTTGTCAGTGCTTCTGTTTATAGAAAGTTCTGGTTGTAACATGAAATTTCACATTTTAATTATACCTGAAAAAATGTTGAAATAAGAGATTAAGTTCTCTCATGATTCACTTCCGTGGAGAATGAGGCAAATAAAAATCCACGGAAATATTAGGAATATGAAGCTAAACTATCCAGAAAGAAGGAATATCTGTATATTGATAGTTTACTGGTGGATAATGAAAATGATAATCCGAAAGTAAATCATCGACAAAAGCTTCACAAAGACAAAATCCTCTGTAGTATTCACAAATGTTTATCGTTCCAATAAAGATTCGGTTGAAATAATAATAGTGTTTTTAAATGAAACTCAAGGTCTCTAGTTAATTCCACAATATAATACAAGTTATTGAAAATTCTAAGAAATTGACAATTGTTTCGATAAATCAATATCATCGTCAGAATGACAGAAGTTACATTTCATTTTATGCCTACCTGATGTTTAGTAGTTATATTTTTTTGGCTAGACCAAGAAGTAACCTAACTTGTGATTGGCTTAATATATGTTTATAGAAAAAAGAAGAAGATGTGATATTACAAATATTGAAGCTTAGATATTATTAGCCCTATGGTGATATCCTGGATATCATTTTTCCAATTAAGATCAGTATAACTGTGCAATGATACAGAAAACCAGGAAAACTATATCTGCTGATCTTTACAATTATCACTTAAGAAGACAGTTTATTAGTGGAGAATTCCCTAGATTTAACTGTTCATTGACAACTTCATATTGTGGGTTTCTTAAATGTCTTCTAATTTCCAGTTCTTCAAGGAAATCCAGTTCTTGTTTCTTTTCACAGATATGCAGCACTTCTAGTTCTGTGTTAGGTGTCAATGAATGATTGGTGTCAAGTAAATGTTTTGCGTAGTGAGATTTATCTGGTTGTTTTAATCTGTAAGCTCGTAAGTGCTCACTGTATCGTATTTCAAAATTCCTAAGGGTCTGACCCAAATAGACAGCATTACATTCTGGACATTTGAGTTTATATATACCGGACTTCTTTAATAGTGGTATTTTTGTTTTTACATTTAACAATTTTGTACTAACGTTACTTTCTGTTTTAAAAGAAATTGTTGCATTCGTTGCTGAAGATATTATCTTTGAAATATTATTAGAAATATTTCCTGCATATGTGATGGTTTTATAAGTTTTAATTTCATCAGCTTGTTTAGGATATATTAGTTGTAATGCCACTTTTTTCTCTTTTTTACTAATTAGTTTATTTATCATATCTAATGGATAACCGTTAGATGTTGCTATTTGTCTAATTGTATTAATCTCTCTATCAAAATTACATTTGTTCATAGGAACTGAAAAAGCTCTATGTATCATTGAATTATATGCTGCTAGTCTGTGTGAGACAGGGTGGTTAGAATTGAATGGAATTGTCACATCAGTCTGTGTTGGTTTTCGGTAAATTGAATAATCAAGTACATCATTAACTCTTTGAATTTTTAAATCAAGAAAATTGATTGAGCTATTTTCTTCAATTTCTAATGTAAATTTAATTTTCGGGTGTAAATTATTGATGTGGTTGAAAAACACATCTAATTGTCGCTCACTACCCATAAAACAAGCTAATATGTCATCTACATATCTATACCAAAATAAAATATTTTTCGAAATATTACTTTCAAAGATCTTTCTTTCTAAATTGTCCATAAAAATGTTTGCTAAAATAGGTGATATAGGGCTTCCCATTGGTAAACCTTCATTTTGAATATATATCTTATTGTCAAAAGTGAAATAATTCTGATTAATGCATACATCAAATAAATTAAGTATATCTGATATTATTCCTGGATTAATATTTTTATCTTCTAGTAATTTTCTCACAAGTATTAGACATTCTTTAGGAGGAATTTTAGTAAACATATTAGTTACATCGAACGATATGAGTTTATAGTTATCTTGCAAGTGGATTGATTTCAACTTTTTGATTAGTTCTATTGAATTTCTAATTGAGTACTGAGATTCATATCTTCAGCAACGAATGCAACAATTTCTTTTAAAACAGAAAGTAACGTTAGTAAAAAATTGTTAAATGTAAAAACAAAAATACCACTATTAAAGAAGTCCGGTATATATAAACTCAAATGTCCAGAATGTAATGCTGTCTATTTGGGTCAGACCCTTAGGAATTTTGAAATACGATACAGTGAGCACTTACGAGCTTACAGATTAAAACAACCAGATAAATCTCACTACGCAAAACATTTACTTGACACCAATCATTCATTGACACCTAACACAGAACTAGAAGTGCTGCATATCTGTGAAAAGAAACAAGAACTGGATTTCCTTGAAGAACTGGAAATTAGAAGACATTTAAGAAACCCACAATATGAAGTTGTCAATGAACAGTTAAATCTAGGGAATTCTCCACTAATAAACTGTCTTCTTAAGTGATAATTGTAAAGATCAGCAGATATAGTTTTCCTGGTTTTCTATATCATTGCACAGTTATACTGATCTTAATTGGAAAAATGATATCCAGGATATCACCATAGGGCTAATAATATCTAAGCTTCAATATTTGTAATATCACATCTTCTTCTTTTTTCTATAAACATATATTAAGCCAATCACAAGTTAGGTTACTTCTTGGTCTAGCCAAAAAAATATAACTACTAAACATCAGGTAGGCATAAAATGAAATGTAACTTCTGTCATTCTGACGATGATATTGATTTATCGAAACAATTGTCAATTTCTTAGAATTTTCAATAACTTGTATTATATTGTGGAATTAACTAGAGACCTTGAGTTTCATTTAAAAACACTAATATGAGCATATTCCACGAAGTAAGGGTCGAGACAGTCAATTTCATGAAATAATAATATTGACTATTCAGTTGGTTCTCTACTTTTTATTGTTTTTTTGTGTGGAATATTCTAATTTTCACATGAACAAAATGCCTTCAGTCATCACTAGGAGATCCCACAACGCAATAAATCTGCAATGAAATTAAGGAAGAAAAAAAATTAAATTCATATAATGAATGAAAGAGCAACATTATTCAAATTGTAGCACTGAATTCCATCATCCTCTCAGTATTCCCCTAAGAAGCCGTCTCTCTAGACTGTAGTGAATCGATGTGCCAAAATTGAACGGCAAAAAAGAGTATAAAGCTCGAAGTAAGTTTATAAAGCATCTCCAGCTGGCTCGAAAATAGAGAATAAATTAGGTAATAGATGATTATCACTAGGATCATAGATGGATGGGAGCGCCGTCTCGCGGTGCTTTTTACGAGGTGTCGTAAAGAAAATATCGCATGTGCGTTACGTTACGAAACTAGGCATCAGCCAGTGGCGTTGGTGTTTCATGGAAATAAAAGTTGAATATTTGTTAAATAATACCAATATATATATATATATATATATATATATATATATATATATATATTATGGTAGCATATACTATGAAGGATATCCAACTCAAATTTAGACTTAAGGATTTAACACCACATATATACAGCTGAACAACAAGCAATTTTAGAGGCTTTAAAATATATCAAAAATCAAGATTTATCCCTCTGACTCTTAATAATGGATTCCTTAACTGCCATAAAATCCTTAAAACAGATTTATAATAGCCATATTAGTGTTTTGAATGAAACTCACGGTTTCTAGTTAACACCACAATATAATAAAAATTGTTGAAAATTCTAAAAAATTGACAATTGTTTCGATAAATCAGTATCATCGTCAGAATGACAGAAGTTACATTTCATTTGATGCCTATCTGATGTTTCGTATTTATTTCTGGCTAGACCAATGAGTGACCTAACTGGTTATTGACTTAATATATGTTAATAGAAAACAGAAGGAGATGTGATATTACAAATATTGAAGCTAAAATATTATTAGCCCTATGGTGATATCCTGGATATCATTTTTCCAATTGAGATCAGTATAACTGTGCAACGATATAGAAAACCAGGAAAACTATATCTGCTGATCTTTACAATTATCACTTAAGAAGACAGTTTATTAGTGGAGAACTCCCTAGATTTAACTGTACATTGACAACTTCATATTGTGGGTTTCCTAAATGTCTTCTAATTTCCAATTCTTCAAGGAAATCCAGTTCCTGTTTCTTTTCAAAAATATGCAGCACTTCTAGTTTTGTGTTAAGTGTCAATGAATGATTGGTGTCAAGTAGATGTTTTGCGTAGTGGGATTTATCTGGTTGTTTTAATCGGTATGCTCGTAAGTGTTCACTGTATCGGATTTCAAAATTCCTAAGGGTTTGACCCAAATAGACAGCATTACATTCTGGACATTTGAGTTTATATATACCTGACTTCTTTAATGGTGGTATTTTTGTTTTTACATTTAACAATTTTGTACTATCGTTACTTTCTGTTTTCAAAGAAATTGTTGTATTCGTTGCTGGAGATATTATCTTTGAAATATTATTAGAAATATTCCCTGCATATGTGATGATTTTATAAGGTTTTATTTCATCCACGAAGTAAGAGTCGAGACAGTTAATTTCATATAATATCCATCCGACTCTTATACAAATAAAATTTGAACTAAACTCTCTTGAGCAAAAAAAAATCGATTTTCAATTGCTTTGTGTACCGTCTTATGTAGGTATAGAAGGCAACGAGATTGTCGATAGTCTAGCTAAAGAAGCATCTACCGAATTGACCGAATTAACTTAGAACATCTTATTGGCAGAACCGCTGAAATACATCAAACTCAAAGTTAGCAGATGTAAATACTTCAGTTCGTCCTTGAGAACAAATTCCTGAGAAATGTAAAGCTCAAACAATAATATCTACTTTATGAATTGGATATACACTTCTAAAGGCGGCGCCACACATTCGCTATTCGCCGAAAACCGAGTACTTACTCGCCCAGTCACGAGTAGTGTGGATAGCTATTCGTCTATTTGGCAAGCAGCAAACATTAGTGCTCGTTGTTTCCCGTTCAGTGTCGGTTTTATTGCATACATCAAAGTGTTCGAATATTTGGGAAAAGGCAAACTTCATCTACACAATCAGCTTTGTGCTTGGGTGTAGAAGTACACCCTTTATTAAATTATCAATTTCTAAAGACCTCTCACACTTAATATTCTGACGCAATTATCGCGACAATAAAACGTGAGTGTATTCTGACGTGTGCATTAAAAGGACTGCATTTTGTTTCCAAACAAACAACAATAAAATACACTAAATATAACTTTTACGGAATTAATGTTTTGGATGCGCATGTTATGGTTAATTGTTAATAATATATACCATCCACCATATCCTTCTCCTAGGTTTCCTTCTCATTTTTAGCAGAAAGTATCCTCCAGTTGAAATTATAGAAGCGTGATACGCAAGAAGAGCATGATCGTCATCCACGTTGATGATTATTGCTATTCCCAGAACGAACAGGTGCTCGCAAAATCTCACATTTGGGTAGAACTCTGCTCGTTGATCGGCAAATAGCAAGACAGTTCTAGTTCTCTGAACGTCAAATATTCGGTGTTCGGCGAATAGTGCATTTGTGGCGCCGCCTTAACATATAGTTATTTATTTAGAAACAACAGAGTGTTTTGCTTGTGATGTGAAGCTTAGTGTTAAACATTTACTAGTAGAGTGTCCGTTATATTCAATTTAAAGATAGAATCACAATATAGGAAAATTCTTAATTGAAGAGCTTGGTGATCAATTGGACTATAACAATGTGTTGCAGAACTAGAAATTAATTAACATGTTATGTAAAATCTAAACTCATCGATTTCCAAAACTGATTGTGTTGAACTACTTTTAGTTAATAACCCTGCGTGGTTGAAGCGTAATAAATTATTGAATCCATTCATAAGAAGTATTGACATTAATATCAGAAAAGTGATTAGATTCAATATTGGAAAAAATATTCCCCAATGAAGTGTGGAATCATATTTCGCAAGCTGCATTCTGCGAAACACATGATATGCATTTGTTTTGTATAATAATCTCAACACCCGGCATGGTCGTAACATGTTACAACTGTCCCCAGGCGTTGTTCTTACAATTATCTTCGAAAGCAATTTGTAAAATCAAACACCATTTTTAGGATCTAGTCAAAATGCTTTTGATTCACACATAAAACATAGTGTACCTACTAGTCCCTTAATAATCAAATTAGGAGAATATAAAAAAATTCTTGTAAGAAAGCACTTGTCAAGGTTTTTGTATATAGGTGAATATTTACTTTTCACTTCCGAAAATACGTTTTATTTGCCGCACCACATGAACCGTGTCAAAGCTGGCTAGTAAGTAGATTATAGATGACGGAACAAAAAACAATGTGTCACTCGCTATGAAACAATATGTAGTTACGCGTATTCTGCACACCCAGTGAGAGCCTATCAAAAAATATAGGATCACATCTCGATGTCGTCATATCGTTTTGTATTTGTATAAAGCAAGCTGTTGCCAAATATTTCTCATTTACCTATTTGTTATTAGTGCTAGTATAATTTTTAAATAGTGTATAATTTGAAAGACAATAATTTGTTCTGCAAAAAATTGTAATTTTAATAGCAGAAATTGTAATCACAGATACGAGGTTATAAGCTACAGAAAGCGCATTCTACCAAATGCTCAGCCGACAATATTTCCAATGCTTGAAGGGACTTCATCAAGAAGTTTACATAGTTATTGTATAGTTATGTACCGGATAGCACATTTGGTAAGCTACTGATAGACTACCAAAATTGTTTGCAAAATTATTGAGAATTGAGACACGAGTTAAAAGAATTATTTATTTTCAGAGAGTTGTTTTGTCCAGAAGGAAAGTAATATTATTGAAAATATGACGTTACAAAACGGTAAGGATTATACATTGTATTCAGAACAATTTTTTATAAGAGGATTGATTTTACTCTCAGGTACAACAAAAGTCAATGTTTTTTTTGTTTGATCGATGAATGTTTAACTCTGCTGTAGCGGTTTAATAAAAGTTTATATTGTTGCAGCTGATTTGGAACAGAATGTTTCAAAATAAATAATGCCAGAGGATATCTCTGAGGAAGTAGCTACACCTAGATCACCACAGTTATCACCAAGTTTGTCAACCCAAACAAGAGATTCACTTTCAGCTCAAACACCCAGAAAGGTTAAACTCAATCAATCAAAGAAGTGCACAATGAAAATGTATATTCAAAGATGAAGCTCGAAAAATGTCGAACCCAACTTAAAACTACTCAAGAATATGCTGTAGCAAATGTTACACCAGCACAATATCAACAGTAAATTGAAAAATTTGTCAAGTATGAGAGCTTGGCAAATTTTATAAATGTGCAGGTATGCCAAAGTAAAAAGGAACCTGAAGGTAGAAGATATTCCATAGAATATGAAAATGAATGCTTGGTCATGTATTTTATGTCACCAAACCGTTATAAAAATTATTTAACTAAACAATTCTGCTCACCTTCCTGTAGACAATTAATAAAATTCATTCAACATATAACAATAACTACAGGTTTACACATTGCAATAATGGATATGTTAAAAAAAGCAGGAAATGTTTGCGATAGAACATATGCAATAATGAAATTGTAGGGTTTGAAGATTTAGGTAGTAAAATAGAATTTTTAAGCCACCGTTTTTATGGTAAGAGGCATAGAAAATAAATGGAAACAACCAATTTGTTCATTCTTGCACAAATCTGTAACACAACTTAAAACATTTGTATTTGAAATAATACGAAATTTCAAAAAAATGGATTAAAATCATGTGCTTTTGTAAGTGACATGGGATCAAATCATACCAACTTATCTAGAATGTTGGAGTTACATGTACTAGTCCATTTTTTCATGTAGATATTGACAAAGTTATATACTGTTTAGATCCACCACATTTGATTAAATCTACCTGAAATAACTTGAAAAATCATATTTTCGTGTTTGAAAGTAAAACAACTTCATGGGATTATTTTGTAAAATTTCATAACCTTGACAATCAGTACCAGATGAGAACAGCTCTAAAGCTTACTGACTCTCACATTGTTGTGGATATCTTGCTGTAGGTATTAGTTTGTATGTACGATTTGGTGTGCTTCCTGCTGCAGCAGTAGGTACTGCAGAATTTATTGATTTGATGGACAAATTATTCGATTTATTAAGTTCTCCAAGGACATCACAAGCCAAAAAATTCACCAGAGCATTCAAATATTCACCAGATCAAACTGAACTCCCACTTTCATCCGAATAATTGTGAAGAAATGAAGGTAAAGTTAGTTAAAATGGCTCTAAGTGAATCTGTTGCTGTAAGTATTAGTTTGTATGTACGGTTTGGTGTGCTTTCTGCTGCAGTAGCTGGAGCTGCAGAAGTTATTGATTCGATGGTTCCAATATTCGATTTATTAAATTCTTCACGGACATCACAAGCCAATAGATACAACAGGGCATTTTAAGGTTTACCATATCAAGCTGAACTATTGGATAATAGCTTAAAATCACTTGTTTTCTTTAAATTACCTAGTAAGTTGGGTGAAGAAGTCACAAATAAGCTGTATTTTATTAAATGTTGGCAAATTAGTGTCAGAGGAATGAGCTTTATTGGATTTCTTAACGAAACAAACATTCGAGTATGTGTTTACTAGAAGTTTCAACCAAGATTGCATAAACAACTTTCTGGAAAAATCCGGTGACAAAATTACCCTTCTGCAAACCCCACTCCAATTCTTGAAAAAATATTATGTTGGGCTCTTTTAAACTTGGGGACAGAGAACTGTTAAGCAGATCAGGATAAAATGGTATTCAAACTCGCTGATTTACCAACACAAACAGCAAACAATACCTAATCTAGACATTAGAATAGACAGAGACTACCTGAATTGTTACTTACTTCAAAAAAATTTTATCCAAAAGTTCTGTGGATACTTAATCAATAAGTGCTCACAGAAACATACCTGTGACGTTTGCGAAGAATTTTCCAGGTACCACAGAGAAGTAGAAGGTAGTAGCACATTTTGTTATTTGGAAGCCTATGAAAATAAGACAATACAACATTTCGGAAACCTCAGAATGCTGACAATACTTTTGTTAACTTTATTCTTCAACTGAAATATTAATTTGAAAATAATTTTGGAATTCTTGCTACTTCTTCGAATGAGTTGAATGATTTGATAAATATTTTTTGAAAATACAGCTTTACTTATCCAGGTACGAATATTGTATGAAAGGTTAATGCTGTTTTATGCGGTAGAGTATGTTATTACAAATTTGAAAAATTTTCCTAAATATAGTAATGGTAAGAGTATGCAAAAACATAAGCTGTTCACCTGGAGGCATAGGAATATGGAAAAAGATTTTTTAAATAATTCAGTACGTTATGCTTATATATAAAAGAAAATATGGTATATAAATATTAGGTGTGGTTATTGTTGATAAACGTCACAAATTAGGTAAAAAATTCCTTGTTATCCAAATCACCTTATTTCACATAAGCTTTTGCATACATTTCAAAGGTATATAGAGCTTTTTCAGTTCTAGTAGACAAAGTAATTTTGCTTATAATTTTAACAATACTATAAGCTACATCAAGTATATACACTAAATTAATGAAGAAAAGGAAGCTACATCAAGTATATACACTAAATTAATGAAGAAAAGGAAGAAAAAATCTTTTTTTAATTTGTGAAAATGTAGGTACGTGAAATTTTGCACGATTTCTTTTAAATTTGATATTGTTAGTGCATTACCACTAATGTTATATATTACAAAGTTTGAACGTATAGAGTCAAAACTATGTATTTATATTGGAGGCACTTTGTTAGATCTACCTATCTAGCGTCTCAATGAATAAAGAAATACAAAATATTTGTGTTTCATATTTTGTGAGTCCGTTATTCACAGACAACAATAGAGTAAATGTGAGTAATGCAAGTTTTAACAAGTAATTGAAAGAAAATTTTTCTGTGATGAGAGTTAAACAATAATTAGGACATTTCAAATAATTGTTATAAAACTGTAATGTTCATTCCCAACTAATGAATAAGATGTAAAACATTAAAAATATTCTATTTCCAGTGAAGTGTTGAACAATTAAAATATATATTGATTCGGAGATAAAAATTACGTTGATAAAATCGCCCAAATATTTACAAAGTAATTATATCTAATGCCATAGCTTTGAATTTTCTATCACATTTATGAAGGGCGGTTCTGATTTTAGGTTCACAAATTTGGAGGTCATTTGAATTGCTTGCTAAAATACTTCAATAAAGCCGACAAAGAGAGACGCTTCCAATTGTTTTCGTGTTCCGTGATATGGATCAGACACATAAAACGCAGGGCGACTATGGTACGAAAGTTAGAAGTGCTGTTACTATTGTATCCTGTTACTTTTGTCCTCGGTCTACTCTAGGTATCAATCATTCGGAAACGCGTGAGAAATTGAAGATTTGTTAATAGTTCTTCTGGTGTTTACTACATCCCACTCACTTTTCTAATAGGCTTACAAATCAGGATTATGTTTGGTCTCCATATTCCATTGCTATACTGGCAAATACAACCATGTCTAACTTCTACTAAGATGACTAGGAAAAGTCTGAACACATATTGTACTCCTGAAAAGTTTTGGCAGAACATTTCATTGAGAGAAGAAAAACAACAACGATCCTTTCAATATTTGTCCGATCCAAGGCTTGTGTTAAGATGATGTAACAAAGAAGGATAGTAGGGAATTGATTTAAGAGCTTGAGTATCACGGTGAAAAAACCATACACCCCATATAATTCACTTATCTATGTACCCTTCAAAATTTCGGAAGCAGCAAGGTTAAATGAAATAATGGATTAATTCATTGATATCATTAATATTGAATAGAATAAAATGTTAGGATATCCTATCAAAATCGAGTTCAATTTTTTGGTTTATCGGAGTGTCAAACCCACTTTGTTCTATCGAATAATTTCGTATAATTTCTCCACCTAACTTGTTCCATTTGTTTTTCAATAGATCCCACAGCTATATGCTCTGAGCACGTATGAGATTAATTGTTTAACCCACTATCGAGTTTACAAGTTCATAAGAGAGGGGTCAGGTGAGCGAAATACTATTATTATTATTAACAAATATCTCCTTTTAGTTTCTGGACTATCCTTACAATATTTTTGGGTTCAGCCATCCCCAGTATAGGGGTCGAGGGGTCTGTGCCCTCTCGCAATCGACGTAAAGTTGAAAGGGACAGGGATGCAGAGCCCAAAGGATAGGTTTTGCACGGAGAGTCCTAGAACATTGCACCTCTTTAAACTGTCCCAGGACCGCTGGGTACTCCCAAGATGATTGGGAGTGTGTGATCATAGATTACACCCTTCACGTGGGGGCACTGTTGCAACTGAACTCAGCGGATCTAGACCGGGAGGTCGATAAACATCCCCCAACCCAAGGTGTCAAGCGACCCGTGCCAATGGGTGCATTGCGGTGGAGGAGCACCGTCGCAAATGGAGCCTCTGGGAAACCGGGCGACCTCCCAGAGTATTAGCCTTATTCTCCCAAGCGGGTCACTGGGGGAATGGACCGCACTAACCCGGTACTCGTGGGAACAGATGGCTGACCCGATAACAAAACAAAAAACTCCTGAATTGGAATGTGACCAAGATGCCGCAGGCATTCCTATTCAGTTAACAACAAGCAACAATTCTCCTACAGCAATGGAGGAGGACAAGTTGCTAAGTTCTGGGGAGGAGGGCAACACCTCAAAGAACCCAGGTAGGCAGTCGCCAAAGAGAGAACTAAAAAGAGGCTCTCTAGAGGCGAACTGAGACGTCTAAGGAGAGAAGAAGCCCTCGCTAAAGGCGAGAGGATTCTCTCCAGAAAAGAAAGACAGTTGGCGTGGAAGGAGAAGCATGGTGCTTCGGCTGTACCACCCCTTAGCAAATCCGGTTCCTCTGGAACCTTGGGCGCGGGGGTGAAGCCGAGGCAAGATGCGAAACCAGAAGCCCAACCGTCATCATCCAAACACGTAACTCCAGGAGGGAAAAGGTTGCACTCGCAGCGAACTCCGAAGGAATCTGTAAGGATGACAAAAAAATCTAAGCCAGAGGGAAGCTCAGCGAGAACCATGAAGGCACCTGAGTCCTTCGCCGAGAAACTGATGTTTGAAAAGATGGCAATTGTCCATGTGAACCATACAGAAACAAGGCTGGACAAAGAGACAGCCTCAAAAGTCAAAATGGAGCTGGGGAGACGTGCCCTACGGGGCGAAGACGTCAGAATATCCAGCTGCCACCCTGAGAACGGTGCAGTAGTTGTAGGCTGCGCAAATTCTATCACAGAGGTATGGTTAGAAGCCCAGTTCAAGCAGCTAAATCCATTTGGCGAGATTCAGATGAGACTGGGCCCGGCCAAAAACCTTGTGAAGATGTGCAAAGTCACAACTTTTGTACCACGATCCACGGGAGCAGAGACCAAGGAAAACGTAATGCTTGGTCTAAAGAGCCAGAGTGGATTAAACACCGAGCACTGGGCTGTTGTGGGTGGTAATACCACGCCAGAGGGACAGTTCCTAGTCATCCACATTGACGACGAATCCCTGCAGAAGCTGAGGAAACTTGGTATGCGCCCATTCGTGGAACAGAAAGAGTTCTCTTCAAGTTGCAGGGGGGATCACATAAAGATAGCAATGATGACCGCAGTGCTGCAAATCAACTTGCATCACAGTAGAGCGGCAACGGCGACGCTCTGCCAGAAGATCCTGGCTGATGACATAGGAGTGGTTCTTATTCAAAAACCATGGACCGTCAAAGGCAGAGTAATGGGAATGAGCGCTGCGAAGGGTAAGTTAATTTACGACACTGATAATGCAAACCCAAGGGCATGTATTTTTATCAGGAATAATATCAAAATGTTGAAAATAACGGATTTATGTTCTAGGGACACTGCCGTGACTGAGGTACACCTGCAAGCAGGTAATGGAAACATCAGAATCCTGCTTGCATCAGTGTATCTGCCATACGATTCCACAGAAGTACCTCCGTCCATGGAAATGAGGAGGATAGTGGGACACGGATCAGAGACGGGGAAGGAGCTCATCTTGGGAATGGACGCCAATGCCCACCATCTGGCCTGGGGGAGCTCCAATACCAATAAACGGGGTGAGTACATTATTGATTACCGAATAGAGTCGAATCTAACTTTATTGAATCAGGGCCGCAAGCCAACTTTCCGACAAAGAAGGGGGAATTTGCTTAGCGAAGAGGTTCTGGACATAACTTTGGCCAGCCAGTTTGTGGCTAGCAAAATTAAGGGCTGGGAGGTATTAGACGGAGCCTCAGCGTCGGATCACAATTACATATCCTTTACTATTAAGTCGACCTATAGAAAGAGACTTATAGACACTCAAGGAATATAGATTGGGAAGCATTTCGGAAGAAATTGGAAACCAATCTAGCCTCACTTGACCCAGTCTCAGGGCAAGGGGTTGAGAGAATGACTAGTGACATTAACAATGCCATAATGAACTCATATACCGAGACCTGCCCTGAGACGGTCAAAACGACCAACAGAAATGCACGTTGGTGGAACAGGAAGCTCGAATCGATGAGAAGGAACATTCGAAGGCTGTACGATCAGTGCAAACGCACAGGAAATTGGGACAGTCATACGAAGGCACTCACTGAATTCAATAAAGCAGTGAGGAAAGCCAAGAGAAGCTCATGGAGAAATTTCTGTCAGGACATTGAAAGTGTCTCTGACTGTACAAAACTCCACAGAGTCGTGGCTCAAAATCCAGTTAACACTCCAGAGACCGTACTCAAAGAAGACGGCTGACACACGGATGGACCGGAGGAGATACTGGCAGTAATGCTCAGTACGCACTTCCCGGGATCCACCGAAATACAAGTCGAAGCAACGAGCGAAGTCAGAGAAGAACGGCAAGTTGCCCGTGGTCTGGCAACTCGTGATAGCTGGACTTGTGCAAAGTCCATAGTCACATATGGGTCTGTGACATGGGCTATTCAATCTTTTAATCCCTTCAAGTCGCCTGGAATGGACGGAATTTACCCTGTACTACTCCAAAAAAGCGCCGACATATTAACTCCAAGGCTTGTGAATCTGTTCAGACTAAGCCTAGCCGCAGGAGTTATACCTACGTTGTGAGAAATCTACAAGGTGGTATTCATATCAAAACCTGGAAGACCCTCTTACGATACTGCAAAGGCACATCGTCCGATAAGTCTCTTGTCATTTCTTCTTAAGGCATTAGAGAAGAGAAGATGATAGATAGGAATTTGAGGGTCACGGTGCTGGGCGATAAGCCGCTGCACCCCAATCAACATGCCTACCAAAGTGGCAAATCTTGCGAAACAGCCTTGCATAGCTTGGTGAGCAAGATAGAGCAAGCCATTACTTAAAAAGAAGTTGCACTGGCTTTGTTCCTGGATATCGAAGGAGCATTTGAGAATACGAGCACTCGCTCAATATTGTCAAAGCTGGAATCCAGAGGCACAGACAGGACAATCACCCGATGGATAGAGATCATGCTAAGCAGCAGGAGAGCACAAGCATCCCGGTGTGGTGTCACAAGAGAGGTGAAGACAGAAAGAGGATGCCCACAGGGATGCGTTCTGTTACCAAAATTGTGGAATCTGGTAGTCGAAGACCTTCTTGTCTCACTAAACGTGCAGGGGTGGTATGATCAAGGGTATGCTGACGACATCATCATTCTAATACGGGAAAAACACGTGAGCATCTGCCTGAAACTAATGCAGAGGGCAATGTCCGTAGTGGAGAGATGGTGTGATGCGGAGGGATTGTCTGTCAATCCCTCGCAAACCATCATGATACCATTTGCAAAACAGCGAATCGCAGAGATTACTATTGTGCCAAAACTCTTCGGCAATCAGATAAAGGTTGCCAAGGAGGCAAAATATCTAGGAATCCGGTTAGATGACAAGCTAACCTGGAACAGCGATTTAGCGAGCATCACAAGCCGTTCTCAGATTACGCTAATGACAATGAGACTAGCAAATGGGTGCACCTGGGGACTAACTCCGACAATGGCAAACTGGTTGTATACCAGAGTAATCAGACCAATGATGGTGTATGGTGCGATCGCATGGTGGCCTAAAGTTCGGCAAAGCACAGCCGCCAAAACGCTTTCTAAAGTGCAGCGAGCTGCGTGTCTGAGCATTACAAGCGCCATGAAAGGCACCCCAACCGCAGCATTGGAAATACTGCTAAACATCCTACCATTAGATCTCTATATACAGGGGGAGGCTAAAATGGCTGCATACAGAATGCAGTGCAATGGCAACTGGTGCAAGCACCATGCTATGAAACATACTAAAATACACGACACCATGAGGTGCGACATTATCGAAATGCCACCTGAGAGAATGCCCAAGGTCGTGGAAACTGAGATACCATATCGTGTCAACTTGAGTGGCAGATCCGAATGGGCCCAGGGAGAACCTCAACGCATGTTGAACAGTATCACGTGGTTCACCGACGGGTCAAAGACCCTAACGGGTACAGGAGCAGGCGTTTACGGCGTCAGACCCAGGCAAAGCATAAGTGTTTGCCTTGGCAAAATGACGACCGTATTTCAAGCAGAAATAGCTGCACTAATCGAATGCGGCAGAACATGCATAGACAGGAAATAACAAAAAAACCATCTATGTGAACACGGCCTTTTGGCCTTAGCAAGCCACAGCTATACGTCGAAGATAGTGTGGGACTGTTATAACACCTTGAAAACCTTGACAAAAGACAATAGAGTAATTCTTACTTGGGTGCCAAGCCATACAGGGGTAGCTGGAAATGAGGGAGCTGATAAGTGTGCCAAGAAAGGAGCTCATCTCACCCTCATGGGACCAGAACCAGCATACGGCGTTTCATACAGCTCCGTACGAAAAACTGTTTCCAACTGGGTGTCGCTTGAACACTAAAAACGCTGGAACAGAATCACGGGACATGCTCAGTCTAGAAGAATGCTAAAGGGACCATCGAGTTCCTATTCAGCAAATGCTTTTAGACTGGGTAGGAAAGAACTGCGAAAAGTGATAGGATTCATAACTGACCACTGGAAATTCAACGCATACCTAGTGAAAATGGGGATTGAAATAACAAATCCCATTTGAAGGATGTGTGGAGAAGTAGAAGAAACCGCAAAGCACGTGGTCTTCGATTGCCCTACCCTGTGCAGAAGGCGGGCCTCCTGTCTAGATATCTTCCTAGGCACAAATCAGGAGGGAATGCAGGAAAACAAAGTCCGACGAATCTCAATGTTCGCTAAGAATTTAGGATGGGACTCTGCTTAATACCTGTGAGTGGAGGTGCCCTGGCTGAGCGGCAACAATTAGGGCACCTGAACCCTAACCCCCGCGTGACTAAAAAAAATCCCCGATATACCTAAACCACGATCTTACACGATAGTGAGCACTATACATACCTGACCTGTTTTCTCTTGATCGGCGTCTCACCAAACGTCAATTGGATCTGGAAACACATTTGTCAGTCCCAACGAAATCTTCTTATTTGTTTATTGATCAGTATTTGTGCACATGTGTATATTTAGAACATTAGCATCTTTCCTACTTTGTTATTTAGACATAGAACTCTGATTATGCCATTCCTTTAACTTACTGCTTTCGGAATATCAGTATTTTCCTACCTTCATTTTCCTGTACTCGTAGATGAGTGTAGTGGGCACTTTTATAAAAAAATCCATCTCTTCTGTAATTTGACATTCATTATATTCCTTACGTAGAGTAACAAGAGAGCTTAATTGTTCTATCGTGATTTGTTTGTTTTTCTAGTGAAATGAGAACCAATACTGTCAGAGCAGTAGTCGTAATCGTAACATAGCATACATTTATTCTTCAAAAACAAAACTTTCTTCATAGATGTTTGGTTTCTCATATATGTATCGGTCTTTTTATGTGAATTACACCCATTTATTAGCTTAGTGGCTTCATACTTTATTATGAAAAGATATCGATCTTGAATAAATTCTTACAAATGTTATGGCAATAATCTCTATCGATCCTAGAGTGGGTGACTTTGAGTTAGGAGCACTTTAATATAGTTCGATGTCCAGGGCTCGATTTTGTCCTTCTGCGATTATTTATCCAAGTAGAATATTTTTCCGAAGGCCTACACATGTTAATTTTCACTCCTGGTTTCACTGTCGGGCTCCAATTAACAGTGCTACTCCTTAGTGTCACGAGGGGACAGTACCATGACTAACTCCAAAAGAACGTGGCTAAAACAGCGTTTGACTCTGGTAAATTGGAGATTCCTCTATTTCCACTTGTCGTATTTCTGCAAAGTATTTGATTACAAATATCAAGAATATCGGGTTTTTGCATCTTTCTCATTAACAAGAAGTGTTATCCAGACAAAAATTATATATCACGAAGTTATTCCTATCCTTCCTCCATGGATATCTCGTGATATCCTGAAAACATATGCACTCCAACTAATAAGATTATTAACTTTCCAAAACCTGTGAAAGCTCAAATACAAACAAAAATATGTTTGTTAGAAAGTTTACTGCATCTCCAAAATATCCAGCTAATATATTATTTCCATTTGTGATATTTCTCTGCGATACTACATCAGCACTTTCCAAAACAGACAAAACAAGTTTATTTCGATTGTTTGTAAAATGTGTTGATTTATTAAATTGCGCAAACGTTTTCAAAATATGACTGATTTTTGAAAAATAAAAGAAATAATTACAACAATACAGTATATTTATTGTTCCTTTGTATACATATAATACATGAACAAGAGAGCCAGCTGGTACTACATAAGATATTCTACAATAAACAATTATGAGTTTGAGCATATAGGTACTGAACGATTGCTCTGTAATTTTTTATAAACATACCCACGTACATATATGTACAACACATACGTATACAAATCATTTTTGGTTCATTATTCATTGATTATGAATGATCTGATTTTCATTGCCTCGTTCATAAATCGATATAATTTCTTCAGTTGCTTTCTGTCTGTTGAGGTAAGTAGTGAGTCTAAGTCATCTGAATGGCCCAGAGGTTTAATAAAGTAAGCTCTTATGCTCTGATACATTGGACACACTAAAATTATATTCTCAAGCGTTTCTGGTAATAGTTTATAACAGATTGAACAGTTTAGGGTTGTATTTATTTTGTGAGACATATTATTTAAATATATAGACAGTACTTCGAAATTAAAGGTTCGGAGTTGTGCGACGAGCCTTTTAATATGTAATGGGGAATCCCCCTGTAGATAATTGCTTTGTTCATTTCGATCTTGTAAAAGGTATTTATACGATGTATGATGTGTAGTGAGAAGTATTTTATTTGAATCCTCATAAAAAAATTTCTGCAGGTATTGTGATAAAAGTTTATTGATATGGCTTGTGTTAAAACTATTTATATCTAGATCATAATCACAGTACGTCGCTATACCGCGGTATAATTGGCCGATCCAGTTATATTTTTGACATAGGTTAGAGTGATCTTTCAAGTGGATCAAACGGAAAAGTGCTCTATGAGTGTGTCGTCTAGGGTTGTGATCCTTTATCCTGAGCAGTAGCTCTAACGCTCTAACGCGCTGTTGTGGCTGTTGTCCCATATTAGCACTTCTGTGGAAAACCACTATTTTAGTTTTACTTATATTTACTTCCAGTTTGAATGTTTCACAATAGGCTTCTGAAATCTTAAGGTTTCTTTGCAGCTCTATTTGGGATTCTGCAAGTAGGACCATATCATCTGCGTACAGCAGCATATTGATATTTTCATTGTTATCAAGAGTTACTCCTTTAGCACGATGATTTTGGAAGTAAATTTCCAAGTCCGAGATAAAGAGAGAGAATAACAAGGGGCTTAAGGTATCTCCTTGTAGGACACCTTTAGTTATTCTAACTTTATCGGAGATTCGACCACCTTGCTCAATTAATAGTGAGGCTGAACTGTAGATAATTCTTAGTATCCTAATAATTTTAGTGCTCACTCCAATATCGAATAGTTTTTCCCACAATAACCCATGGTCTACAGAGTCGAATGCTTTCCTAAAATCTACAAATAGCACAAGTAGTTTCCTAGACGGGAGGCGTAAATAATTATTTATAATTGTGTAAAGGACAAAAATGTTATCATCACATGATCTTGTTTTCCGAAACCCTATTTGACACTCAGGTAGTAGTTGATATTTTTCAGCATGATCTCTGAGTCTAGTGCTAATGAGCTGCGTAAAAAGTTTGGTTTTGTGATTGATTAATGCAATACTACGGGAATTTGTCAGGATCATCTACTGGGCCTTTTTTATGAATATGAATCATTTTAATATTTGGCCAGGTGGATGGGATTTCTTCATCTTGTAGGATAGTATTGAAAAGCCATTTTAAGTGCATTATCCAGTTTATAGGAATGTTTTTGTAAAACTCGTTACTTATATTGTCTTCCCCTGGCGCTTTATTATTTTTAGCTAAGCTTAGAGCATTGTAAATTTCACAAGTAGAGAAAGCTATATCATGATACGGGTGTAAAGCTTCTAGGTCATAAAAAGTTGAATTTGGTGTGGATTTGTAAAAATTTTAATAATAAGTAATCATTTGATTCATGTTAACACCGCCAATTTTTGTTTTAGTTTTGTGTGAATTAATATATTTCCAGAATTCATTGGGGTTGCTTATATTTGTTAATTTATATCTCATTTTTTTCATATGCATGTTTCTTACTTTTAATAATTTGGATATATCTTTTTTAGTTTGCTTGTACGTTATTACAATGTTTTTACTAAAATTTGATGCTACTAAATTTCTCTTTGCTACATTTCATAATTTTTTAGAATCCCTACACTGTTTATCAAACCAAGGTTTAGCCTTAGAACTATTATTGGGGTTGAATGTTTGTGTTTTTTCCATGTCTAAAAATCTTAATGTCAGTCTGATTGCCTCATTTATTTGTCTATCCAAACTTTCCACAGTATTCGAGTTTAGATCAAAGTCATAGTTGTCTATAATATTTCTGTATGATTTAAGTTTTGTAGGGTCCCATCTAATCAGTTGTTCATTATAGCTGTGTGGGGTCGAGTTGATTTGATAGAAATTATTCTCTAAGGTTACTAAGCAGCCCAAATGATCAGAAATGAGTGTTTCACTAATAGAGAAGATTACAATAGAATTTTAGTTATTAAAATTAGCCCCAACCAAGTCAATCACACTGTGTCCAATGTAAGTGTATTTACCTTGGTAATCATCATACCTGCCGTTTAGAACGGAAAAACCTAAATTCTAGTACTTTTACAAGTAGTGTACCCCGTACATTAATCACGTTGTCCATTGTTTCGCGGCCTTCTAAGGGAAGATCAAAGTTCAGGGGATTGCTTTCCCCAGAGCCATTCAGATGACCTATCCTTGCATTGAAATCGCCATATATGATAAACTGATCATTAGGGTATGTAAAGGTCAAATTTTTAGTCGTTTTTTCCAACATTTCTATACAGGTGCAATCGTCCAGCCCCGGTTTGAGATACACAATACCTAAAATAATAAAAACATTACATAAATTTAATCTTACAAATATCCACATATCACTTAAATCCACTATATTTACAGTTTCAAGACCCGGAAAGTCTTTTGCTATAAGGAGTAAGATACCTCCGCTTCCTCTTCCTCGTTGTTTGTCTTTCATCGCTTGACTATGGAAAAAGTTGTATTAAATATGAAGGCAGCCTAGATACTGATTGTGTAATCCAGGTCTCCACAAGACCAATGATAGGAAAACTATTCAAATGTTCAATGTGCTGTGTTTCAGAACCATTTAAGGTGTTTATTCCTTGGCAGTTCCAGAATAGTAACTGAAGGTTATTCAATTTACCGCTACATTTTTTGTTACTTCCTTTTTTTGGTTCACTACTTGTTTTCGTTACCGTTTTCGTTGGTTCGTCGAAGTCGTTGCAATTTAATTCGTAAAGTTTTTTGAGTCATTGTTTTGGATGTTCTGAGTTGTTGATTCCTCTAGCATATTTGTGTTTTTGTTCCATTTCCATTGAATCGTTAGTTTTTGATATCCAATTCTAACTGATTTTCCATTGTTCCTTTCTTCTTTTGTTTTTTTTCAATTTACATTTCTCCTTTTGTTCTGTCATTATTTATATAAATCTTATTTTCTTCCATATTTCTCAACTTACATTTATTTTTCATTACTTTTAATTTTCCGACACTATTTCCAAGTTTAACTAGGCAAGTTTTAAATCCTAATTTACCGGCAGATTCAATACTAACGTCTGTTTCTAAATTTTGTTTTATAAAGCTTGTAGTCCCTTCTTTAAGTGCATCTGGATCGTTTTTATCTAAGGGTAGTCCCTGGATAACAATATTGTTAACTTCGTTTTCTTTTTCTAGCTGCTTACTTCTATTTTTAGTGAATTGTAGTTCTATTTTGATTTCTTGATTTTCTTTTGTAGCATCTTGGTATATTTTGGACAACCTATTTATCTCTTCGTCTATTTGTCTAAATTCCTTCCCATATTCTTGCTGTTCTTTTCTTAGCTGTTGTAATTCGATTGTAGTTTGTGCTACTTGAGCTGTCAGATTTTGCATCATGCATAATGTTTGATCTATTTTTTCTTCGTTTTTAGGCTTAATTTTGATTGGTGTCCTCTTTATTTTCTCATTTCTGCTGAAGACTTCATCATCTAGCTCTCTTCCACGCTTCTTACTAGTATCATCCGACACGTCATCGCTATCCATGATGTACGTATGTATTCCTGTCTCTATTTCACACTATAAATTCTGTCCACACTATGTTATGTATTGTGAGATTCTGTGGGATAAATAATATTCAGTTTCCAGCACTGCGAAACTGAATTGTCCTAGATCCGAGCCTGTATTAATGAAAGAAACAATGGAAGTATACGTCTACGTTCTCATCCTCCAACATTTGCTTCTGTTTATCAACTCCTAATATTTCCGCGAATTCTTATTTATTTCTTCTATCGACTGGAAACTGTTGCATCGAAGTTCTAATTCCAACTCTGAAAAAAGAAAAAATCAGCAACAGCTATATCGAGGATATACCATGCTTATTTGATAAGATGTACCAATTGATTAATTGATAATTTAAAATGGTATTAATCGATTCTTGAGATACATGAATTTAGATAGCTATTTCTCACAGACTTAAACTATGATATTTAATAACCTTTTTTAACGTTAAGTTAACTTGAAGATATTGCCGGTAGGCCAGAGCGATGTAAATATTCCACCAGAATTCAACCGTTCTTTAATAGACTGTAGGGTACAAATTTTACACACACGTTTTTAAGAGAGTTGAATGACGTTAAACTTTACTTATTTTTTAGCGCTTTTGAATACGAAGTGTAATTTGCAATTCAAAATTGATCAAAATCCCTGGTGGAGGTATTTTTTGATGACTCAAACATTTTTCGCTAGCATCAAAATAAGTTGTTTTGTCAATAAATTGATACGTAGGAAAGTACGTGAATTATAGGTCAAATAGTGAAAAAAGATGGGGACTTCATCTTCTGGCGTCATATTTCGCAGATGTTTGAAATAGGCAATTTTTTGTGTACAAAATTGAATTCATAGAACAGTAGTGATGAGCGAGTCTTGGTCTGGAGGTCTTAGACCAGTTGAAGGCTTGCAAGACCAAGATCGAGGGTGCAAGATTAAGACCAAAACTATGTGTGACATTTCGACGTTACCAGGTGAATGACATATTGAAACGGGCTTTGGTGTCAGCGGATGTTCCTGCAATTTTGGAACCTTTAGGTACCAGTCGAGATGATGGTTAACGACCCGATGGTATGTCTCTCATACCCTGGAAATACGGCAAACCTGTAGTATGTGACTTCACTTGCGTTGACACTGTAGCGGCTTCCCATCTAGCCGAAAGTTCTAAGTCAGCTGGAAGTGCAGCTGTGTCTGGCGAAAAGTTGAAACAAAAAAAAATACAAAAATCTTGGTAACAACTATTTGTATCCATCCAGTAGCAGTTGAAACTTTTGGTGTTTTTGGCCCGGAATCTCTGTTATTTGTTCATGAACAAAGGAAGGAGATTAGGCCAAGCAACGAAAGATAACCGTTCTACTTCTTTTTTAATAGAGAGAATTAGTATTGCTATTCAACGTGGTAATGCTGCTTCGGTTCTTGGAACTATTCCTCCATCACATAATTTGCATGAGATCACGCATTGTCATCATTTCAGTACGGAACCTAAATCTCTTCGAGACAAGCCAAGAGCTAGTCATCAGTCTCCTACCAAGGTTAATTTGCAAGTGATTGATTCACCTTCTTCTTTTTCAGTACGGTCAATGGAAGATAGTGACGTGGTAACTGAAGAAGCAAGAAGCAGCCATTCCCTCTCTGAAAATAATTCGAGAGTTAACAACTTCTCTTCGTACATTTCAATTTCGAGCAAAGATTTTAGGAGAGGGGATGACACTCAAGCAGAACAAAAGAACACGTCCAAAAATGATTTGGATGTCAAGGAATGTATTAGCAAAGTGATACAGACCAACGATCTATCGACATCTCCAATCTCCAATTCAATAGCAAATAACATCAACTGAAATTCCTTATCACGTCGATCAATTGAGAGAGACAGTGTTATAAGTCGAGATTATTCGGATAATGATAGTGGTTGCGAAAGAGATCCACGATCAAGTCCTTGGAGGGTGTTTCCCAAAAATTTCTGGGTCTTAATGGCATCAAAAATATCGATAACACATGTTTCATGAATAGCGTTGTCCAATGCATATTGAACACAAGGTGGCTATTAGAATATTGAAGTAAAGTTACATATATGAGAGATATTAACACATGCATATCCAGCATGAAGGGAGTACTAATTAGAGCATTTTCTGAAGTTATTAAAGAGCTTTGATCTGAAGACGGTTCGGACAGGGTGGTTAACCCCGTATCATTAAAAAGTCAGATTCAGCGATTCGCTCCAAGGTTCATAGGATATGCTCAACAAGATGCGCAGGAGTTTCTTCGTTACCTATTAGAAGGACTTCACGAAGATATCAACAGGGTACATGAGAAACCTAAACCCATATTAACAGAAATTGATGAAAAACTCAGTGACAATGAAAAAGCACAAGAATCTTGGTTGAGACATCTGCGAATGGACAACTCCAAGATCGTAGATAACTTCGTTGGTCAATTAACATCTACACTCAAGTGTACATATTTTGGTAACTGTTCTGTTACCTTTGATCCCTTTTGGGATTTATCCCTTCCCATACCCCAAAAAACAGGTCAATTATGTCTTTCACAATGTTTAGATTCGTTTACAAGAGAAGAATCGCTCGACTGTGCTGAGAAACCGACATGTTCGAATTGTAAGGAACGAAGACTATAATATGCACTAAATCATTCTCCATTCATGAATTTCCGAAAATCCTGGAAGCGCTTTTCGCCGATAGAAAGATTTAGGGGAAAACCTAATGTTACAATAGATTTTCCAGCAGAAGGGCTTGATACGATCCATTACGGGGCTGATAATATGGCATATGGTTTTTAAATATTTTTTGGATTTCTGAACTATTTTTTGATTAGTTGATTTTTTTTAAATTTTTGTCTTTATTGGATATTTGGGATTTTTTATTACCGCTAGACCAGTGGTAGCCAACCTGTCGATCTACCGGTAGCTCGCGGGGGCAATTCTGGTAGCTCTCACAACGATTTTAATTTAAAAAATACAAACTGCAAAAATCAGAGAAGCCTTCGAAAATTCCACAAAAAAATCTAATTGTCATAATATTAAACATAAACAGCGGCAACGTTGCGGTGAGAGATCTGCCGTTGACGCCATCAAGCTAGAATCGACAAGAACCGACCAGCCGGACCAGCGCGTTAGTGTTCGAAAACGATCAGGATTGCTTTGAACGGAATAAATACGCACGGAGCGGCGACATTGCGCTTAGTTTAAAACTGAACGCGTAACCAACGTCCAGCGGTTGGGTTAGTAGAGAACAACAAAAAATAATATCATGGCATGCAGTTGTAAGAAGGTGAAGACATACCACTTTTATTCGGAATGGGAGGAGCAATACTTTTTTACAGAAGTTAAAGATAAAAATGTGTGTTTGTTATGTAATACTTCGGTCTCCGTTGCTAAAAAAGGATATATTGAGAGACATCATAAAACTGTACATTCTAATTTTAAAAAATCATTCCCACTACATTCTGCCGCCAGAAAGGAGAAACTGAAACAGTTAAAAAAGCAGTTAATTGGACAACAATCAATATTTTCAAGAACAGTCGACCAAAAAAAGGCTGCAACTGAAGCATCGTACCGTAAGTCCCAGATAATTTCACAAAGAAAGAAACCTTATGAAGACGGGGAAATGATAAAATAGGCGTTTTAAGAAGCTGCTGATTCGTTATTTGCCAACTTGAGAAATAAAGACAAATAAGGTTTCAGCTATAAAATATATGCAACTCCCTGCTAATACAGTGTTGAGACGTGTAGAAGTAATGAGCAATGATATTTTTTTACAGTTAAGAACTGACTTAGATAACTGTATTTATTTTTCACTTCAACTGGATGAATCAACAGATGTCGTTGACACTGCCCAGATGGCCGTGTTCGTCAGGATGGTTTTTAGTGATTTTACGATTGAAGAAGATATTTTGAAGTTTATTCCACTGAAAGGACACACTACTGGACAGAAGTTGTTTTCTCATTTGAAAAATATTATTTCTTCAAAGAAAATTCCAATATCGAAAGTAGTAGGCTTGACAACCGATGGCGCTTCAGCTATGGTGAGTTGTGATAAGGGTCTAATGGCGTTATGTCGTAAAGATGAAACTTTTACGCAATTTCTCTGTTACCACTGCATTATCCATCAGCAAGCATTATGTGGACATTTCCTGAAACTAAACAACGTTAAGAAACTGGTGTTAAAAATTGTGAACAAGATTAGAGCTCAAGCGTTTCAAAGAAGATTATTCAAAACCTTGGCCGATGAAGTTGACTGTCAATACGGGGACCTACCCCTTCACTCTGAAGTCCGACGGATAAGTAGAGGTCGGGTGCTGAAACGTTTTAATGATGTCCTATCTGGCATAGTTCAATTTTTCACACGATGAACCGACTCCGGAACTAGAAAACTCAATCTGGCTTAGAGATTTTGATTTTCTCGTGGACTTTACCGAGAAATTAAACGCCATGTTGCCTTGAAAATGAAAGCATTATTCAGTTCAACCTATTTGTGTGAATCTTCTTTTTCCAATATGAAGTTTATTAAGAACAAATATCGCAATCGACTTACAGATGAACATTTGGATAATTGTATTCGAATGGCTGTATCAAATTATACTGCAAACATTAAAAAAATTATCGATGAGTCTGAGTGTCAGCCTTCTCATTGAACGTGCTTTTTTATTTTTCAATGTTTATGTTCATGATAGTGCGTCACTTTTTTGTTGTTATTATTAACTATTTTTAAATCTTACGTGACATGCTGTTGTGGCTGGATAAAAGTTTGTGTTTATTTTCCAAACACCTTCGTTTGGTAGGTAGGAATGTAGTGTAACGCTCTTGCGTCGTTACTTGACGGGTTGGCGCCTTAACTACAGGTGACGGGTTGCCTCGGGCGCCAGTTTATTAAAGTGGTATGCTCCTCTCGCACCGGGCAGCGTCAGTGAAGAATTAAAATACTCCAGGGGTCACTTTATGGTGGTGACGAAAGTGTTGCGGCCGGTCGGGCAGATTTTACTTGCCTCCCCGGCTTCGTAACCTGGGTATTAGCTGCTTAACGTTCTTACCTATTTACGGAGGTTTACTGGTAATTGGAGTTGGAGAGAAGAGAAACCAAAAATTACTTATTTACAAAGAGTCTTTATTAAACGGAAAACTAAACTAAATGTCCTTTAATTCGGGTAGGCGGGGCAAAAGCACTAGTACTAACTACTATCCTACAGGTTCAAAACGGTCTCTACTACGGTGAGAAAAACAAAGCTATGCAAGCGGAAGCAACAAAAAATGGGCGGGGTTGCGGTGGACGGTTAGCGGAAGCCGGGTGGTGCGGTGGACGGTTAGCGGAGGTGGGCAGAACTACTACGGATTGCAAGCGACCCTCTAGATTAATCAAAGCTCTACTTTCGGGGGATATGGCTCTCGGTTTCCGCGGTATCGAAATCTCGGAGTTGCGGCGGCCACCACTAGGATGTGAGAACTCAACTTTCTAGTGGCGGACACGGTACTTCCTCGATCGGATGGCTTAAGGCCCAAACACGGCCGCTGCTAGGATGTGAGAACTCAACGTTCTAGCAGCGGACACGGTTCCCCTTTACTTCCCCTGGTCGGATTATACGGCGAGAACCATATACCCTAAGGTATAAAATTCGGAATATCACTCACCTCGGTAAACGGTACGGTCGAATTAACGGAATCGGTTTTCTGAAAGAGAACGGTTTTATGAGCACAATGAAGGCTCTTAGATTTAATTCTCACCTGCGTATGCGGGTGAGGAGCTGAGTCTACGGATAGACTGACGACTCTGAGAATCGTTCTGCTTTACGGTATGGCTTGGTGGGGATACGGTGCGAAGTCGTAAGTGTCGCCGACTGTCGGTGCAGGTTTGATAAATTATATTATGTTATATTGTACCGATGTTTATATTACATTGTATCATACGGACGGAGAAATACGGTGTTCGAACGCTTTATTTCACATTATACGGAAGATTGTGCTTTTGCCCGGTCTTTGAAAATGTAACTTCGTTACAGTAGCTATGGACAAGTACATACTAGTAATATTAGTTATTTTGTTATTAGTTTATTATTAGTACCTATGTATTATGTATTTCCAGTTATATAGTAAGATAAATACATATAATGATAAATTAACTGTGGATTATTTCATTTACGTTGCGTTACGGGCTTCCGTGTGGGTAGCTCGCTGTTTATTCCAAAATTAACAATGTAGCTCAACACATTGAGAGGATGGCGACCACTGCGCTAGACCAAATACTTGAACGTAATGGCTCAACAAAAGTTAATACTCACTTTCATTTCCCATAAATTGTCATACCATGGGCTATAATATGAAAATCGGCAAGGGCTCTATACCTTCCAGGGAGGGGAATATCTTCCACATGTGGTGAAGGTGGCACTGGCTCAACACCTTTACCGGTGGAGGGAATAGCTATAACATACAATAAAACTCAGATTATTACTTTTTCAATGGGTACCTACATTTTAAAAGGTCCAAAATTAAAGCATGCTATATGGAATTTAATAAAACTTACCATCAATGTTTGTTAATTTAATCTCATATGGGAAGGCAAATCAAACTGTCTAAATAACCTCTCTTCGTATTTCTCAAATCTAAAGGAACGCTGTTTTTGAAAATAAAGGGGGCGTATCCTCCATTGTTTCCTCGTCGACAAATCCAATGATTTATTACCACTGTGTTTCAGCCATATTAATTTTTTATCTTCCTGGGTTGGAGGAAAAAAAACTTTATAAAGAGATATTTACTTTGTTTATGCAACTATTGTCAGTTTAGCTAATGTAGAATAATTAAATTAGTAAAAATTCTGTATTTTCTAAAAATGAAGAAAATGGTTGTTAATTGAGAATGAAAAAATGCTCTAATTTTTTTAATGAATACACCACTTATTACACTCCTTCACAATACACTTTGACATTGTCTTTTCAAATATTAACAATAATATAATAATAAAGCAACGAAACAACAATTACATATTACACTATAACAATTAAAAAGTACACCAAAATACCGAAACCACATAATAACCTCAACACTTGAACTAAGAAATGATCACATCGTGCTTATGCAGTTATAAAAATCAATAAAATTTGATTACTGACGACGTTACAGTTTTCGTTAAATGTTTTGGAATTTTTTTAAATCTACCGATTTTAGTTACTCGACAGACTCTATAGATGGCACGGTCTGCAGTGTCCCTAGCCTGGTGATAACGAGATTGGCTTTTCCATGTTCAAGGTACTAAACATGACATCATGTAAAACTTTTAAAAAGTATGCAGATATTTGGAGTGATAACTGCGTAGGACAGATTAAGATAATAACGGTTCGTTTTGCCTTGATTTATTCAGTAGGTAATGGTATTTATGATATTGATCATAAAGACTTGGTCAGTACTCACTTCTTTATGTTATGCGTTCGAGATTTCCCTTAAATTGAGAATAGAAACAAAGTAGTCAAATGTTTTGAACCAAAGGATATGGAAAAATGGTATGAGAATCATGTCACAAAAATCCATTTGAAGTGCTTAATTTGAACCAAGATTATTTTAAAGACCTTTGTAAGGCTTCCTCGGATTTCTTAAACACTACAAAGTTAAAACTATTTACTATTTCATGGACTCGCATCACAAAAGATAAATTACCTCGTGTTGATTTAATTGAATCCCACAGTGTCTCAATACCGTAGGGCAATGTCAAAATAAGCAAGTATCCAAACAAATTGAAAAACTACACACTGCCAGCGTTAGAAGCTCGAAACAATATTTGAAAAGAAAAATTGGGATACTTGAAGGACATGCATACCCACCTAAAATAATGCATTCTGTGAACAATTGATTAATCAAACCGAACCCTGAGAACGTTTTAAATAGTTTTCATAAAGGCACCTAGCCGATTTATTTTGTATTACTAAATTGGATTCCTATTTTTGATTTTTTATTACTTTTTGTAGTTATAACATATGTGATTGATTGATTTAAGTAAAAATAAATAATTATTTCTTTGAATTGTTTAGTTTATTAGGTTTTTTTGATATATCTCCAAATAATAAAATTGGCACTTAGACCCTTACTTCTTAATTTTATAATTTACCTTCCTCTCCTGTAATTGCAATACTTTATACAGGGTGTTTCTTTATTAACTACAAATAGAGAACACTTAAGTGATACAAATAAACTCTTTTCCTTGCTGTAAAATAATTGTTTTGTTCCAACACGCTTTGGTATCATCATGGAATCGGTTCAAGAACGATGATTTCGATACTTGATTAAAAGCAGATATCAAGGGAACCGACTTGCGCTGTAGATATATCTATACCTATTTTAAGGTTATTTGGCTTGATTTGTTGTTTTGTTTATTTATTTGCTGAATTTTGTGGGAGCGATCTTAGGTTTGTTCCAACACACAAATTTTAATTGTTCCGGAATCGTTATTGAAATCGTTCTTAAGGATTTGTTACACAAGCGCCAAGTGTTTAGCGTTCTAATAACGGTTCCAAAATAGATTGTGGTTGGAACGGTTTGGTTACTGACTCGAGTCTTAAATCACTGGAACGAGTCAAAAATGTCCTCCACCTCGTTATCACTCATATTGGAAAATATCAATAAATAGCACAAACAAATATAAATAAGATCGCTCCCACAAACTTCAACTAATACATAAACAAAACAACAAATCAAGCCAACTAACCTAAAACTAGATATGGATATATGTACTGCGCAAGTCGGTTCCCTTGATACCTGCTTTTAGTCAAGTATCGAAATCATCCTTCTTGAACCGATTTCATAACGATACCAAATCGGGTTGGAACAAAACAATTATCGTTCGCTAAACGATCCCCTCGTGGTTGGAACGCATTTTTGCTTTTGCACATGCGCGTCACCGTTTCAAGAACGGTTTTTTGATGTGTTGGAACAAACCTCTTATTTATATTTGTTTCTGCTATTTGTTGATATTTTTCAATATGAGTGATAACGAGGTGGAGGACATTTTTGACTCGTTCCAGTGATTTAAGACTCGACTCAGTAACCAAACCGTTCCAACCACGATCTATTTTGGAACCGTTATTAGAATGGTAAACACTTGGTGCCTGCGTAACAAATCCTTAAGAACGATTTCGATAACGATTCCGGAACGATTCAAATTTGTGTGTTGGAACAAAGCTATCATAATTCGCAGAACAACAACAACAGGTTTTTTGTGTACAAATTGGCAGTATTTAAGATTTAACAAAAAATACAATACTCGGAAGACTCTTGCACCAAGGCCAAGACCAAGACCTAGCTGTGGAAAACGATGACAAAGACCACGTATGCAACACCAAGACCGTATTGGTCTTGGTCTTGTTTTTCTCATCACTAAAGAATATTGAATGAATTGAACAATGATAATAATGTATATTTTTCGAATGAAAGGTAATAAAAATCAAAACATTTCACTGAATATTTGATTAGATGAGAGTTGAAATGTCAGAGGTTTCAAAGTATATAAATGACCATTGTTTGGCATCTAACTTACTGTATACAGTGTTATGGGCGTGAAATAATTATAAATCATATTTTATTATTATTCCAGACTTTTTATTTATTTACTAGATAGGTTTGGGTAGTGAATATATAGTACCTTTTTAAATTAAAATGTCACGACTATGTCTGGCGTCGTTCGAGGCGTCGTCTTATCTTCTTTTGGTGGCGAGTTTCATTTATCTTCTTCACGGGTGACTGCTGTCACTGTGTCCCTCTATATCTAAGTTTTATGAGAGAATCGAACTTACGAAGGAGTATTGGAAATCGGAAGAATGATGGAAGATACAACATTTTAACAACGGCCAACATTTCTGATTTTTTCTCGAAACACATATTATATGCATGTATTTTGGAGAAAACGGATTTTTAAATTTTGTTTACACGTTCACTCATGATTTTAGAGTTATCGCGATAACAAAGAAATATTTGAAAAATGTTGTTCCCTAAAAGTGAAAAAATGGATACACAATACGTCACTTTATCTTATATATATGTTCATGCTTTTATTCGTTGAAATATTGTTCTTCAATTTATTTTTCAAATTGTGAGGTCAGTTTAAACTTGAGATGTGAATTTATAAATCAGTAATTTTAGACATTGAGTTTTTTTTAAATACCGCATCAATAATTTAACTTTTAAAATAAGCAATCAATGGGAAAGTCAGATGGAAGTTAAACAATATAACATTCGGTTCTTTGACTATTCCAAAAATTGATATTTTAATTTTGGAAATATTAATTGAATAAAGTAAGTAGTTCAACTAAGAGATTATTGTGAGAGAAGACAGAGGAACTTCCAAAGAATATTGTGTGATCCTTTGTAGCTTCGATCCAATTTCATGGATAGTTATTCTTAATACTGTGTATGTGTTTATGGCTTATGGAGGAAATAAAAAAGTTTTCTGAATTGCTAGTATTTATGCTCCACTATCTTGATTTCAGAAATATTCATGAACACATTTCATGATATTGAAGATGTTCTGAATGGATATTCGATGTATAGCATCTTAACAAGAGTGACAGACTCATGAGAGCTCAAAGACACTTTACGTAATATTCACGCAGACAAAATAGATATTTTTGTATCTAAATTGCGAAATAATACTTTTGCGTTTAAGAATGGAAGTTATATTGCCGAGCTTCAGCGAGGCAAAATAACCATTCGAGAACGCAAAAGCATTTCGCATTCGTGATGCAAACAATATTTTTTTTATAATTCGCGTATAGAAGAGACTTCATTATAACATTGTTTACAGTGTCACGATGAAGCTCTTTGAACACTGTTATAGTAATTTTTAGTGTAAAGTTGGTTATTGTATTTAGTTATATTTTTATGTGACATTTGACTTTGACCTTGAAAAAAATTATAAATAAAATGGTCTAGCGTTGTTCTATCTGGCAAATTATTATATTAAAGGTAGCTTTGAATGATTTGTATATTAAAAATATTAATGAATAAAGTACGCTAACGTTTATTTATCAATGATTTGTCAATTATTTATTTTTATATTGTATAGGATCAATATATAGGTATCGAAAACGTTCGATTTTTGGGATAAATTATCAGACATCTATGTGAAGATGTGTTACAGAAATAATTATGTTCTCTTTTTTAAACAAATAATCATCCTCTTTTTGCTTAAATGAAAGTTTGTTTACAATTTACACAATTATTCGGTTATAAAATGTCAAAAGTCAGAAGTTCTGAATAAAATCATCTGTGATCTGACCAATTAGGAATCTACAGAATTGCCAACTTAAATTCAAACCACTCCTCCTAGTTTAAAAACAGGAATTATATGAAATTCTATTTTATTTAAATAATTAAATAAATGCAAATTATAAAAAATATTGTGTAAAACTTGTGGCACAATGACTTTTTGTAGTACTAGTGATTTGCACAAGTCACCGCTTCGCGGTTCGTTGTGCAAACTTCACTCGTACTACAAAACGAGTCATTGTGACACTTGTTTTACAAATAACTATTCGAACACTGTATTAAAACTAATATGAATATTAAAAATTGACAAATAAGTACAAAGATATATCTGTCATTACTAATTGACATTGACATTGTGTTTGAACCAAGACGATCTACACCTAAAATTATTGACCTTTACCCTGACGTCATTAATATCTGAGAACATAACCGACAAATGTCAAATTATTTTGTTCGGTTCTTCACTATTAATAGAGAGAGACGCTACTTAATAATTATGTCGGTTATGTTATCAGATAATAATGACGTCAGGGTAAAGGTCAATAATTTTAAGTTGTGTGTGTGGGTGGTCTCTAGAATCCGTAGAGGTCCTTAAAGGCTGTTAACGGTCCGTAGAGGTCCTTAAAAGTGCGTATAGGTCCTTACAGGCTGCAGAGCAGCGAAGAAAATTAAAAATCACAAACAATTACTTAGAAACTGAATTTTAAATTGCTTTTTAGCGAAGAAAGAACAAGCGACGATTCCTTGAATCGTAGTTTCAAATAGCAATTTAACGATGTTAAAAACAATCACCAATACGGTCCTAATATTTGAAATAAAAGGATTTGGAATTAGAGGCGGGAGTAGCCGACGAATAAGTAACGCTCCAAAATAATTGATTAAAATAGTAACATGTCTCAGCGACATGTTACATCTGATGATTCATAAGTCATAATAGAAAGCGTTAAAACATTCTCACTATTGTTATATGCTATCATAGAAGTGAAGTTTACAGTCCAAATCAGTTATACAAATGAAGTGTTACAATGCATCACGATAACCATAAAATAAATTAGGCTATATGACGTCAAATTGTAAACTAAAACTCAAAAATCAATTTTTCATTTTTTTAGTGCCGATAGAGATTAGGAATTTTTTTTCGTAATTGTTGGAAAAAGTACCTTCTGGAAGAAATAAATATATATATATATATATATATATTGTGTCACCAAGATGGGGCTATATATATCAAATAATCTCTGAAAACTGCACACCCTTCTATGTTTCCGAATTCTTTCCTGATAAACCCTAGAAGAACATGACAGATCATACTGATAAACCTTAGAAGAACATGACAGATCATATGGTAGACGACAAAAGAATGTCTATAGAAGGAAGTGGCAAAAGTACAGAGTTTTTGACTTTGTTTATCTAATTCAATTTGCCAAAACTATGGGTTGCATCTAAAGTGATAAAAAATTTTGATCCATGTCACTTTGAACTTATTTCCTCCCAGGTTGGTAAATGCAAACTAGGTTTTTTTATAGAAAGGTTTAGCTTGAAAGGGTTCATGCCAATTCTTAAATTTCCATTCTGTTTTTTTAACGATAACTATGGGGTGAAACCAATCCGTACTACATTTTACTCGTTTTATAATTTTATCTGTTTCTAATTGATTTGAAGAATGTTTAAACTCTTCTGTTTAACCTAAAGGTACCTTTCTAGCAGGGCAAATTGATGGTTCGGTACCTTGTTTAAAGCTATATATGATTCTCTCTTTTCTAAACAGCCTATACCTGTAATTACTTGAAATTTTGCTTAAATCCATGTCACTTTGAAAGGTATTGTCGATTGCTTGTATTCTCAAGCTCGAGTTGCAAACAACCTTTCCGGCCTAAAATTGGAATGCTCTCCAGCTCTACATAATAAAACCACCAATTGATTATTATTGCTTTTACGCTTTGAAAATAATAGGCCTCGAACAGGTAGGAAATGCTTTGTATATAAACGAAGTTTGATATTGGTTTTTTGCAAATTCGACGTGTTAAGTTCTATTTGTTTCAATGCCTTCATCGGGATAACATTTGCCATTGCTCCCGTGTCCAGTTTAAATGCTACGATGTTGGTCTCATCGATTTCAATTTTCTCGACCCATGAATTCCCAGACACTGTCCCTAACTGCGACTGTCTAAGTAGACTCTGCTCTACGGAATCTAAAAATAAAAAATTCTGAACAGTATCATTGTCATCACTTGGCTGTGTTCAAGTGTGTGAATTTGTTTACTTCAATTGTTTTTGTGTTGATTATTGGAATTATGATTCACATTAGGATATTTTAAGCAAAATTGTGAAAAATGATTTAATTTTTGACAACGAGAACGCTTGACCTGATAAGCTGGACATTTTTGAGGTGGGTGAAGTCTTCCACAGTTCCTGCTTCCTTGATTGTATCGATTTGGTCTTGTTGTGTGATGGACCTGGCTTTGCTCGAAGCGTACAAAGTTAGACCTCGCCCCTCGATTGTTGTTGTTAGGGTGGAACTTGGAGTGGACTACGTTAATTTGCCTGCCATAGTTGTCGCGATTGTCATTACCATTGGATATTTGACGGTTTTGTTCTTTTGTTGATTCATCGTTAATGCAGAAAGTGACGGTATCTCCCAATGTCTTGCAACCTTTGTCAAAAAGCTGTGCCCTTAAATTGTTGGACTTCAGACTACAGACCAACAAATCTTTGACCAAAGACTCCCTTAGATCCTCAAGTTCACATGATGAGGATACATTCTTGAGATCTGTGGTGAATTGTTCTATTGTTTGCCCCTCTCTCAAAGGTCAAGTTTGCTTTGGAGTTAAAGTGGTCATCGAATTTATTCAAGAGTATGTCTAATGTTTCAATTTCTCAATTGGCAAATGTGAAATAGTTTTAGATTCTAATACCTTAATCGCCGATTAGCCTTAATAGTTGAGCACATTTTATTGGATCGTCCTTCATGATTATTTCTGTTGATTTCAGGTAAATTGTAAACTTTTGCTTCCAAAATTTCCATGTCTGATTCATGTTTCCACCGGTAAATTTTCTGAAAACAAAATCTTCACTCATCGACTAAACATACAACAGTTCTCACTTGTTTTTCGGTTCAGCAGCTTCACGGCGTCGAGAACTTCAATTTGGTTCTTATATTTCACCGCGCTATATTATTTTATGTTCTTTAATTTTAGTATTTTAGATTTGAGGGACGAGGTAGAAAACTGAGAGACATGTTATTCAGTCATCGGTGCTAGGGAGACTGCTTTATTTGTAAGTATAGAGATATGACATATAGCAGTGTTGCCAACACAATCGGTTTTACATATATAAGAGATGAGTTACATCATGTGACAGAGAGCCAATGAACAAAGTTTAATTGTATTATCTTAATATGCTAAAATAAACTGACTTCATAGATGAACGACTAAAATACAACTATTTCTCGGCTTCGACGTATTGAAAAACATGGTGTTGTATGAATTTCAAGATTATTCTATGGAATAAAGTGATTGTGGACCCAAACCTGGATTATAGGGGGAAAGTAAACATCTCGACAAGTATCGCATATATTTATTTACACACTTCAATTTACTATAATTTACAAGGACGGTCAAGTTCAACTCGTACCAATAATATGCATTCGTTGTTATCGATAAACACATCAAAATATTAATTGATTCCTAGATGTTCACAATTATTCTTCTTATAGTGAATAATTTGTATAATGTTTATCGTCATATTTATAGTTAGTTTTAAAATGCGCTTGCTAACATTTGCTTATTATTATTATATTTCCTTAAGCAATTGTTTGAGTTTCATCAACCTCGACATGATCTGAGTTCATATTAGTTCATATTTATTGTTTCTAACCTTCGGGGTTAATAACCACTACATCCCTCTTTCTTGGGAGAGGGAAATTTCATATGGAATTTTCCGAAAAATACGATTTGTTTTCACTGCACTGTTTTTCACTTTTATTTAGTTTATGAAGTCTATTGCCCGTTAATGTTTTTGTTTATTTGTTACACTTTTTAGCGTTAGTGACATTCAACTTTTACAATTATTATTAATAGTTATATTTATGCAGTCTGTTTTTATGAATCATCTTATGTCTATTATTTAATTCCGTTTCGCAATTGACGTCTTCTATTTTATTAATTTGAAATGGGCCTGAATATTGAGAATCAAATTTTGTTCTTTTCTCTCTTTTTAATAAGACTAATTCTCCCACCATAAACTCCACAGATTCTACTGCCTTAAATTCCACGGGAGATGAATCTTGTTCACTCTAATTTTTTCTAGATACTTTGTGCTTTAGTCAAAACTCCCTAGCTCGCTCGTGTGCGTATTAAAGTTTGTACTTGAGCTCGTTGTGATGAAGCTCGAAGTCATACCGTGGCTTTATTTCCGTATTCAAATATTCTGGTATGTTCGATTTTCTCCCATACACTAATTCGAATGGCGTGTAACCGTAGTACGAGTTCAACTCGTATTATAATCACCCCTTGTTTCATTTGTAAAATTTCTTACATAATCGTTAAAAGTTCTGTGAAGTTTTTCACAGTTTCCTATAAACTCATGATGATACGCGGTAGTAAATCTATGTTTTATATTTAGTTTTTCTGTTAGTTTCTTCATGATCTCGTTTTTATACTCTGTTCCTTGATCTGTTCTTAATTCGTTCATTAACCAGTACGCTCCTCCTTAATTAGAAACGATTTGATTAAAAGTTTTCAGTTTAGTTTTGTTATTTTCCGTGATAATTGTTGATTTATTCCATCCTCTAGGTATCTCTGACTGATTTGTTTTCTTCTAACTCTTTTAGAGTGTATTCTTTGTTAGTTATCAGTAATGTGTTATCGATTAACTTAACTTTGACTACCCTTTGTCTCGCCTGTTTCATATACTTCATTAACTATCTTCTTTGTTCCAGTATGTCTTTTCGGTAGTCTTCAGTAATACATATATTTGTCCCTTTCAATTTATTCGTTTCTTTCAACGTTTCTACTTTCTTGTTCGTCTTTCATCTCTATTAGGACTGGCCTGTTTTTTTTACTGTTTTTATTTCCCATTCTTCCACATTTCAAAATATCTGCGTTAACATCTACTGTGTTGGTAACCTTCCTCATTACGTCTTCTAATTTGTTTTATAGCTATATCTCATATTCTTCATCACTTTCTTCTATACCATGTATTATCAAAATCTTCTTTCTAAATTGTTTCTCAGTCTGGGCCCTCGTACCTTGCGATAATTCTGTTCCTCCCTTAGGTCAATATTTTCCATCCTTAATAGATAGTTTTCCTTCTCCGACTGTGCGATTTGTCGGAACATTTCTTGAATTTTATGATAGGTCTCGGCGTTCTCATTCATACTGCCACATATTCTAACGATTTTATGCCAATTATAGTTGTTATATTCCCTGTAATCTCTGTCATTATTTTGGTTTCTTTGGTAATTTCTGAAATTGTTGTGCTAGTATTCCGAATGACGTCTATTGTATTTTCCGTGCACTTTCTCGTAACTTCTATTCGGGTTAAATATATTTTTCTTTTGAAAATTGTTATAGCTTTTCCTGAAGTGTAAAACTTTTTCCTGTGGTTGATTAGCAGCCCCATGTATTGACATCAGTTTTGTTAACACCTTTTGTGGTGTCGAGAAATTTCCCACCGATGCTGCGTTTACTGTTAACGATTCAACATCTCTTGCAAACCTTCGGAGTTAATAACCACTTCAACGTAACTGGAAGCGGATTTCTTAACACAATCAATCACAATTAAAATTAGGTTTGTTATATTACTTTTCGATTACAAAGAGATTGTAGAATTCCTGTCAGTAATTGACACAAATAAAAGTACTTGAATCAAAAAATTACTTAAGTTACGTTTAGAATAATATATACATACTTTGTTTTTTTTGGGTTCACTCCACATTCATATATATTTACACTTCCTGATTATTGAGTTGTGAAAGAGTTACCGTAGCTTAAGATGCCGTTCTATGGTGCTTTTCTTTTCAAAAACTCCTGTCATTATCAATGGATATAACCTCAATCATCCATCAACGCATTTAGGCGGCAAGCGTTTTTCATATTTTCTTTTCAAACACAAATCCGCGGTATTTTCCTGCCTGTCAGTGCTTCAATTTAAATTTTCCGGACTGATTAGGCGCAATAGGCCAAGTATAATCTCGGTTTGTATCTTTTCAATTTTAAGTGTTATGGAAAGGAGAGGAAGGCCAGGGCTGGCAAGGAATTTACGTCGTTAAAAAACAGGGATGTGCTGGCCAAATGGAGTGATGGAATTCAAAGTGTCAAATGTGAAAACAAAAAATAAGAACACTTGATCAACTTTTCATATCCAATACTACTGTGTGAAAATGAAAATTGTTATGACTAATAATGAGAGAATGTTGAATGTGTTAAACAAAATAGATGAGATACTGATTTTTTTTTTAATAAAAATTACATATATTTTTGGAAATAACTCATTCGATGTTACACATTTATTAGAATAAATGTGCCGTTATATAATAGTAGTATATATCCTGTAACTAAGTTGCTAGTTATCGATAGGCCAAAACACCAATATTAATAATAATATTGTTACGAAACAGCACACTGGTATAGTCCCTAAAACCGACTTTGTCTAAGCCAGGTATAAAAGTTAAAATTATGGCGGATACGCAGTTATAAAAAACTTTTTACGAGTTTACGACTATCTTATGTAAACATTGTTTTTGTGACCAGAATTATCTAGAAAAGGCCAGAAAAATTATTCGTGACTGTGTAAGCCGCAGCCCAGAATTTACTAGTAAAAACGGCTTTATTATATAAGGGACTTATCAGGAAGAGTGAGTTTAGTATATAATTTCACATCGTGAGTTAAACAGAAAATAAGTGATTATATAAATTAGTTTAAGTGAATGTACTGAGTATATATAAATTAAGTGTTAGTGAGTTAGTGTTTAAATAAATTAGTAAGTAGCCATACAGTGTGTTTGAAATTTATACCACCCGTTTATTGCTTAAATAAATAACAAAAAAAACATTACATTGGTGTCAGAAGTGGGATTGTATAAATAAATAGCTACATCAAAATGGCAAAGAGACTGAGTGATCTCAAAGTGACGGAATTAAGAGCAGAATTGGAAGATCGTGAGTTGGAAACATCCGGTAAGAAAAGTGAGTTAGTAGAAAAACTTAAAGTGGCACTGGAAAATGACGGCTTTGATCCAGAAACAGTTTTATTTGATGACGAGGCTTCCACCTTAATCTCGTCAACTTCTGCCACGGAAGAAAAGATTTCTGCTAATATGAAGAACGATATTTCTGCCGTGGAAGAGAAGATTTCAACCATAAAGAACGATATTTCCGATAACATGGACATTGTTTCTACTAATTTCTGCTATGAAGAATGATATTTCTGCAGATATCTTATCATTGAAAAATGACATTGCTGCTGAAGTTAAGAATAAAATTTCGTCTCTAAAATCAGACATGGAGAATAAGATGACAACGATGGAAAATCAGATGAACGAGAAAATCAAAGAGCTAGAGGAAAATATTGCCGATTCAAGAACGCGAGGCACGCCAGAGGAAGAAAAGAAGACCGAGCAAACGAAACCTTGCAAGCCAGAAACAGTATCTAAGTTTGAAGACATTGGCAGTTTTATTCGAGTCAAGGCCCCAACGTTCGATGGAAAAATGTCTTGGACTAATTATATGAAACAATTTGAGGCAGCCGCTAGAGTGAATAATTGGTCCGATAGAGAGAAGACAGTGAACTTAACCATTGCGCTTCGTGGAGATGCCTTAGATGTACTCCAGACGATACCTTTGGAAGAAACGGAAGACTTCGAGCAGCTGAAGAAGAGGTTGGACATGCGATATGGTCACGAACATTTGGAACAGTTGTACAGATTCCAGCTGAAGAACCGAAGGCGGAAACGTGACGAACCCCTTCAAGAGTATGAAATGGATATTGCCCGACTAGTTCGATTTGCTTATCCATCAGCACAAGAGAACATGATGGAATGTTTAGGCATCCAGGCCTTCATTGACAGCTTTTGTGACGATATGGAGAAAACGCTTCGATTAGCCCATCCTAAAACATTGGCAGATGCATTTACTGCTGCTCTTGAATATGAAGCAGCCACGATGGCTTCGGGATACAACAAAGATAGAACCATACAGGAAGAAGGTGACGATGATAGACTTGACCAGATCGTCAACTTGTTGAATGGTATGGTAGACAAGAAGCCGAAGAAAATCACGTGCTGTAATTGTGGCGAGCTAGAGCATGCACGCAGTTCGTGTGAGCGTCCTACGACTCCTGTAAACCAAGAACCTCTTAAATGCAAAGCAGCCAAGAAAAGCTCGCGGTACAACAAAGGTAGAACCATGCAGGAAGAAGATAACGATGACAAACTTGATCAGATCGTCAACTTGTTGAAAGGTATGGCAGACAAGATGCCGAAGAAGATCAAATGCCGGAAGTGTGGTGAGCTAGAACACGTACGCAGTCCGTCTAAGCTCCCCAAGACTCCTGTAACCCAAGAGCTCCAGACACAGGGGAAATAAGGCAGGCGTGAACATCCAGCTAATGTGAATCACCAAAAAGCCAACTCCTTGCCTAGACGGCCATGCTCTGTAGACTATTCACAATGCAACAAGTCGAAATCTAAGGAAATTGCAGTTTCAAGAATTACAGTAGTCAACGAGGAATGGCCACCCACCAGGATCAGAGAAGATCAGGAGAATTATCCTCACCTGAAGATGATCCGGCAATGGAAGGAAGAAAATCGGCGACCTATCTGGCAAGAAGTGTCAAGATTTTCACCGACAATCAAGGCATATTGGGCTCAGTGGGACTCTATTGTCCTCGAAGAAGGGTTGTTGAAAAGAGTCCTTGAAAACGATGATGGTTCTGTGATGAGGGTAGAGCTAGTTATCCCGAGAGCGAGAGTAGCTGAGGTACTGAAGAAATTACACGACAGTCCATCGGGAGGTCATCTGGGAGTGAAGAAAACTCTTCAGCGAGTCCGTGAAAAGTTTTATTGGATGAACAGCTCCGACGATGTAAAGGACTGGTGTAAGAAATGTACTACTTGTGCTACGAGTAATGGACCACATCGCAAGAGAAAGGCACCCATGAAACAGTACAATGTTGGAAGCCCTTTAGAAAGGATTGCTTTAGACATCGCTGGACCATTTCCGACAACAGAAAATGGTAGCAAATACATACTGGTTGTAATGGATTATTTCACAAAATGGGTGGAAATTTACGCTATCCCGAACCAAGAGGCCACAACTATCGCGGATGTATTGGTGAAAGAATTTATCAGCCGATATGGAGTGCCCTTGGAAGTCCACAGCGACCAGGGAAGAAATTTCGAAAGTCATCTATTCCAGGAGATTTGCGAGAAGCTGGGAATGAAGAAGACCAGGACAACAGCATTACATCCACAGTCAGACTGAATGGTCGAGAGAATGAACAGGATTATTGGAAAATACCTGTCCAAAGTAGTATCCAGCCATCAGAAAGATTGGGACCGGTATCTTTCCCTATTCGCATTGGCTTATCGATCTGCCGTCAATGAGTCCACGGGTGAAACACCTGTTTGGACGTGAAATGAGGCTTCCTTGTGACCTGGAATTTCGCTGTCGGCCTGGAGAAGATCTAGCAGGCGAAGACTACGTGATCCAATTGAGAAGAAGGCTGGACGATATTCATGAATTAGTTCGAACAAATCATCAAGTTAATAGCGACAGAATGAAAAGTCGGTACGACACGCAGGCCACAGAAGGCGGTTTTAAAGAAGGGGACAAAGTATGGTTACACAACCCGACGAGGAGAAAAGTATTTTCTCCAAAATTACAAAAATCCTGGGAAGGTCCATACTTAATCAAGAAAAGGATCAATGATGTTATATATCGCATAGGCAAGATTCCTAACGGAAAACCAAAAGTAGTTCACCAAAATCGACTAGCGCCATTCGAAGGAGACCATGACCAAGAGGAAGAAGTAAACCTTATTCAAGATGTGTCTGACCCTACCTTCGATAAATTTATGGGCGCGTATGAAGGTACCGGGAAAGCTAGATATGGAGTCACTTCGGAACAACAACAAGATTTGTTCACTCTCCCGGAAGATTATTCACTGGCATACAACATCCCAGCCCGTATCAAGAACGCACGAGGGTTGGCAATCGTCTTTCGAAAGAAGTTCGGTCAATTAGAAAAACTTGAAGACCAGATTCCAGCCCCTGGCAAGACACTGAAACTGAAACATAATTCTCGGTACGTCTTCTACGTGGTAACTAAAAATGAATTCCAAGATCGATCTACCTACCGCGATGTGTGGGAAGCACTTCGAAACCTCCGAGACCATGTGTTGGAATCCAACGTGAAGAAACTGGCTATGCCTAAGATAGCGAGTAACCAGTTGGATTGGCGAATCATCAGGAACATGGTAGAGATTATCTTTCACGATACCGGTGTCGAGATATTAATTTGCAGCTACAACCCCCGTTATCAGTATCCGATGAAGACGGTGCACTGCTATTTCCATAAGATCGGAAAGTGTAGAAATGGGGCCAGTTGCCGATTCAAACATCCAGTCTCGGCTACACAAAAGTTCCAGGAGGAACTTTCAATTAAGGAGGGGGTAATGTTACGAAACAGCACACTGGTATAGTCCCTAAAACCGACTCTGTCTAAGCCAGGTATAAAAGTTAAAATTATGGCGCATACGCAGTTATAAAAAACTGTTTACGAGTTTACGATTATCTTATGTTAACATTGTTTTTGTGACCAGAGTTATCTAGAAAAGGCCAGAAAAATTATTCGTGACTGTGTAAGCCGCAGTCCAGAATTTACTAGTAAAAACGGCTTTAATATATAAGGGACTGATCAGGAAGAGTGAGTTTAGTATATAATTTGACATCGTAAGTTAAACAAAAAATAAGTGAATATAAATTTAGTGATTATGTAAATTAGTTCAAGTGAATGTACTGAGTATATATAAATTAAGTGTTAGTGAGTTAGTGTTTAAAAAAATTAGTAAGTAGCCATACAGTGTGTTTGAAATTTATAACACCCGTTTATTGTTTAAATAAATAACAAAAAAAACATCACAATATTTATTCACATCAGCATATACAAAGTAAAAAATATAAAATACTCGATAAGCGTAAAATACATGTTTCTAGAACTAATTAAATTAAACAATGTATCACAAATGAATATTAAAAATTTCAATCAATAATCGACATATTTCAATGTAAAATGTAAAACACAGTCTCCTACAAACAGACGAGTAAAAATTTACACACATGCACACACACGAAAAGCTAAAAATTAAAAGTTACTAGTTACACGAGGAAACAACAATAAATACAGATATACTTAGTTCGTTATCAAACATATAAACATATAAAAATAAAAAAACAAGCACAATTCGACATAAGAAATCTCAAAACACCAAGCCGACGATATAGCAAAGGTATAATTTTTGTATTATCTTGAGCTCCTATATTATCTAATGGAATATTCGCTGAAGTTCAATTCTCTTACTTTGAAGTATGTGCTTTTTAATGTGCAATATTTTTGCATTCCTTAATGCCGAATCGGGGTCGCAATGGGACCCCACTCACCTATACGTTCTGATACTCCACACTATAGCTATAACGCGCCACAGCATACTAAAAGATCCTGCAACATGTATTTACCGACACATACCTAGATGCGATGTTGCCAATATGTTCAAATGAAAAATATATTAGATGAAATTTTCACTCGGGGTCCCAATGGGACCCCGTATAAGCATTTGAAGGTTAAAGTAATCTGCCCATATTTGTTTATATTGGTGGTCTTCTTCTGTCCTTCTTCTGCCTTCTTTATCGTTTACTCCTTTGACATTTCCTTTGTATGTTTCATTAGCTTCGTTCACTTTTTTGTCGAAACTCTTTGTGTTCCTATTTGAACTTTCCTTTTCTATTTCTCTAACAGACTCCCACTCCCGTTTACTTTTCCTTATCAGCTTATTACTCTCCCTTCTAATCATTTCGTATTATTTTCTGTCTCCAATTCTGCTCGTATTCATCCATCTTAGTCCTGCTCTGACTTCCATTTCTATTACACTTCTACAGCTTCCATTAAACCATTCTTTTTTCTTGCGGGTCATTGTTCTACCCAGACGATTGCTGGCTGCAGTTTGCAAGCTCTTCTTTATATTATTCCATTCCTCCTCGATAGTTTCCCCTTCATCTTCATTTTGTAATAGAAAATTCTCTATATATGTAGCATATTCCTTCCGCGTGTTTTCATTATGTCATTTATCTAAATTCGATCTATGACATTTACGTCTTGTGTCATTTATCCTTCTTATTTTCTGTTTAATTTTTGCCAAAACCATGAAGTGATCAGAGTCCGCACATGCTCCTCTGTATGATCTGACATCTCTTACTAATGCGTGTTTTCTTCTATTTACCATCACGTGATCTATTTGTAAGCAAGTTGTTCTATATGGTGATGCCCAAGTCATTTTATGATTTTTATGATGCCGAAATTTGGTACTGCTGATAATCATATTCGTTTGTGCTGCTAGATTACATAAACGCTGTCCATTATCATTTGTTTTCCCATGTATTGTTTCTTTTCCTGCTATTTGGTTTAGATATTCCTCCTTTCCTATTTAAGCGTTGAAATCTCCCAAACTTAGTAGTGTATCTTGCTTCGAAATATTCTCCATTTCTTCTGCTACTCTTTCATAAAATTCTTCTTTGTCCTCCTTGTTACTGCTCTCAGTTGGGGCATACACATTTAATACTGACTGGTTGGATGGTTTTGCTTCAATCCTTAAGTATGCTAGCCTTCCATTTATTGGTCTAAATTCCAGTACTTTGTGCCTTAATTCCACAATAATAATGGAACCTACTGCATACTGACCTTGTGTTTCATTACCTGAGTATTGAAGACATCTTGTTTCCTGTACTGCCGCGATATCTGCTTCATACTTAATTCCAAGCCTGTCTCTTGCTTCTTTCTTAGCATTGTTCTAACGTTCCATGTACATATTTCCATCGCTTTTTTGCTGCTACATTTTTTATTTAGCTTTTTGTTCGTTTTTATGTTGACTTTCTTTGTTAGTTATCAATAATTAATTTCCTTCTTCATGCCACCTTTGTTTTACATTGTCTTTTATATTATCTATAACTACTTTTTTCGAGTTTTACTTCTCTCTTGTTCCATTTCCACTCCTCTTCATTCACCATTACTATGTTGTATCAAATTTTTGTGTTTTTTTCCATTCCTTTCTTCAGTATTGGCAAAGTCTCTTATTAGTTTCTGTTTTCTCTCTCTTTCTTCGTTGAGTCCTCAATAATATATAATCTATCTCGTGCCATACTTCCTAGATTTGCTTTATTTTTCATAACTTCTTTTTATCCTCCTCGCCTTCTACCTCTATCAAGCAGGTTTTCGGTTCTATCTTTTCAGGCGACTTAATGTAAGTTTCCACTTCTATGTATTGTTTCAAGAAATTTTTCATACGATCTTTCAGCATTCCTTCATCTTCTGTATCTACCAATAGACCGCTCAATAATATATTATTTTTTTCTCGACCTTTTTTATCCGTTCTATGCCCATTTGAATGTCTTAGTTCTTATTCCCTTATTATCTTCCCCTAATCTTGCGTTTTCCTCTCTTAATTTAAGTATTTCCTCGGAGAAATGTTTTTGTTCCATTCTTATCTGATGTATTCCGTTTCTTGTTTTCTTCTCTTCTCATTTAACATCCTCAATTTTTTTTTAATTTCTGTTTACATGACTTCCATATTACTTTTCATTTGTAGTTTTAATTCTTCGAATATCTTTTTAATTTCTTCCATTGAAACTACTTTTATATTAGTTCCTTTCCATACAGGTGATCTTCCGAGTACTTTGTTTTTTCTAAATGTTTTTTTTCTTTCTCAAAGGAGGAAGGAGGCTTTTCTCTTTTCCTACTTTAGGAAATATTACTTAATAAAAAAGAGGAAAAAGTGGCATTACAACTAATAGTTCCTAAACAAACTAAAGAAATAAAAACTTATATCTGTCTGTGGTTATGGTATACACACTATATATAAATTGAGTGAATGTAAACGACGAGTACTCAGTGTGTATATGTTTAATAATATGCAGCTAAGCGCTTTCGGCCATCAGGCCATTATCAAAGCTGTCGTCATGAAAAAGATCCAAAACAGGTGTCAAAAACATCCAGCTAATAAAATCGAACCAATATATGAAGTTAAGTCATTGTTTCAGTGATATCATTAAAAAAACATTAAAATTACCCTTTAAGAGGGTGTATTTCAAATGATGGAAATTCCCATTCCGAAGTGTAAACTCGATATCATTGCACAGTTATACTGATCTTAAATGGAAGAAAGATATTGAGGATATCCCCATAGGGCTAATAATATCTAAGCTTTAATATTTGTAATATCATATCTATCTAAGTCAATCACAAGGTTGGTTACTTCTTAGTCTAGCCAAAAGTAATTATTAAACATCAGGTAGGCATCACATCAAATGTAACTTCTGTCATTCTGACGATGATAGCAATATCGAAACATTATCGATTATTTTAGAATTTTTACCATTTTTAAATTTATTGTGGAATTATTTAGAAGCAGATACTTCCATTTAAAAAAGTACTGTGAGTAGATTCCACAGAGTAAGGGTCGAAACAGTAAAAAACTCTCTTAACACTGCTTATTTATCACCTTTCTATCCAAACTCTCGCAAACCCACTTATTCACTAGAATAATTCTCTACAATACCTAAATTAGAGAATAACCTCAAAACAAAAAATGTTCACTACTGAATTTGTCAAATTCAATTATAAACCCTTCTCTATGATTCTGATACGGACAAATTAGTCCCTATTTTCAGGAAATAAATTCGTCAGGCTCTCTCATAAAAAGGGGTTCCTCCAATCCTTACCCGTTCCTCGCAACCGCTGCGCATAGACCGGTCATCTTGCCGAGATTAGCTGGTAGAACCCATGTTTCTCTTACTGTGTAGCATCCGATCCGGTTACCAGTGTGAAAAATGGTCTGAGGCAAACACTTCTGCTCCGGAAAATAACAAACTACGTACAGCATATATACACACACCAAACAAATCATCGACAATCATGCACGCTATCCACTTCCTCACGAAACATAATCGCCCACACTTTTCGACATTTCGTCCCTCCCTGTCAAGTAATTGCGGTATTGAGGACTTAAGAAAGGCCCCTAGAGTGGGATGGACTTTTACATCTCTAAAACTTCTGCAAAGTAGTAATGCACGATTTTAGAGTCAATTTTTTTAAACATCATTGGATCGTTATTAGGACATTTTTCATACTGTGTGGGCTTCTTTTTCACTCTAGACACTATAAGGTACCCACAGAAATGTTGTAGTTTGTGAAATACTTACTTCATTTTGGTCGTGACTTTTTATCGGATTTGAACAATTCTAGGATAGCCGTGACATGAGCAAAAATTCTTTAAATTATTTATATAAAAAATTAGTTCTTCCAGAACTGTGGAACTAGAATATTCTACAAGATGTTTAAAACTCACAAAAAACGATAGAATAAGAACTGAAGAAATATGGCAAAGAATGGATGTTGAATGCTCTATGACGATGACGTTAGAAAATAGGGCAATAAAATTATATGGTCACGTAGATTGGATTATATATGGCCAAAAATAGTACTAAAGTTGGAATCACCGGGAAAGTGACGAAAACAAATACTAGCTCTGAAATGGGAAACCTATATCGAACAAGCGATGGCGGATAAGGATCTGAGAGAAGGATTTTGGAAGTTAAGGGAATTGTGGAAGACAAAACGGCGAACTCATAATGGGAAAATGCATAAAAGGAAGAAGTTTGGTCTTTGGATCACCAGTGAAAATATCTACATTCGTTATTACTATACCAAAAATTAGGTAAGGAAACAATTAGTGAAATTATTTACCAGCCAATAACCTGAAATATAATCACCAGTCTATTGAACTTCTTTGGTTTGAAAAAAGTTTTGCCAAACTTTATAAAAAAGGAAGAATACCTTCAGCTGAACCCTGACCATTCAGTAATTAATATTGAATTATTGAGTTCAATTATCCACAAATATTGACTGATATTCATTTCTAAATACTAAATAAAATTAACTAACTCAAAAACATAATTTTGGTCAGTACATCCGTATCCAATCAACTAATGTTTCAAAACAATTCTTCTCCAAATCCATTTCAATTCATCACATCTGTACAATCATATTTTAATCATTTAAATGACTTTTTCCTAGCAGATTTACTTCTTACTTTTATTTCTACAGTATTTCACTTGAGCTCAGCGTCTTATTTTGCAAATTCTCAACCAACTGACTCTCCAAATTGTTTTATAAAATATTACTCGACGCAAACAACTTAGCGAAATGTTCCTCAAATTTCCATTTAGAAATTGAAAAAAACAGATCCTACTAAGCATTTTCTTGGTAGACCGCAATTTTTTCCACGCCACTGGCCCACACCCTTTTATTCGGTCCCTGATCATCATTTCCACAGCTTTTCATGATTACCAAGACTATGAAAGGCGTGGGAGCCGGGTGGGCATTCAGTAGTGACATACACTTCCGATGTTGACTGAAATCCCTTCCAATGACTTTCTTTTTCGGTTTCTTTCATTACGTTTGTTATCAGGACAGGATTTTAAAAAGTTCATGAAACATAAAATTGACCAAAAATTGTCAAATACTAGAAGCTGCTACATACAGCATCTATACTTCATAACTTTAAGATCATAAGACACATTCCACAATCCATGTGTAAAAATATCATAATATGATAATAATTTATTGAAATAAAGATCATAGTAATCAGACTTGGAAAGAAATTAAAACAGGAGATTCAATACGCAGATGTCGTTAGAAAATTTATTAGAGGTGATTGAGGAATAAAGAGAATCATGTGTAGTGGAGTGAGTGAGGTAAAATATAAATTTTTGGAGACAAGATAATCAATTGAGTGGAAGGATGAAAAATAAGAAAAGGAATGAAAATCGGTGATTTATTTTGTCAAGTCTCCATTAGATGTATCTTGTATGAAGATTAGTGGAAATGCATTGAAATACTGTTCGCAGATCCCCGCTTGCTGCTCTTTTATTGGTATTCAGTTTCATTGGATCCTTTGTATTCTTTACTTTTTAGGTATTCCAAATTTCTCTGGCCAAAAAGTCTTCTAGTACTCTGCAGTAACATTCACTATTCACAGTGAGTGTGAGCCCTCGGCTATCTTCGTGGAAATACATAACAACAACGGACATTACAGATTTTTGTGCGATGCAATGGTTGTTTATGTTTCTGTTGTGACGCGTACTTCATCTCACACAGGTTCTTACCAACTGGCGCGTCACTTTGGATACCCTCGATGCAAAGTTGGGCGCCAGATTTCTTTTACGTGGTTTACTTCACGGCCCCTTGGCCCTTAGGGTCAATAGTTCCAGGTAGAGTCACTTCTACAATACTATAACACGTAGACGGCGATGCTACGGGATATGAAGAAAACACTGAATGTATTGATTTGTATATTACAAGTCCTATTTAAAATATTTATACAAAATAACACAAAATTTCAGCGGTACTAAATTGAATATATACAGTTTGCAAATATGTTGAAGCCTTATTTTATTATGAATCATGCGAAATTTGCCGGTATTAAGGGATGTGAGGAATGGCACAACTATCCAGGTGTAAGCAAGCAAATGCAATTGTTAATAATAGCGTGAGCGGTACAAGCAGTTTGTAGTTATGCGGTGCGCAGCAGGAAAAAAAACAATAAATATCTATCACAGTAGTCAACGGGATATAACTATCTTCGCGGTAGGGACGGTTAATCGGGATAGGTGAGAAAATGCGACCACACCAGTTTATAAAAAAAAACGAATGAACATAGACTAGATTATCAATCAACCCGTGGTAATAGCCTTAGACTTGGTTGAAAATCTTATTATTGTAAGAAAAAATATATTTTCTAAAAAAAAATTAGTGAACTCAAGAAAAGTCACTCCTGGCTGACGGTTGAGCAGCTGGTGGCAAAAGCCCCTGCTCTGCACTGCAATCAGCTTTAAATTTCGAATGATCGGTTGAAATTATTCTACAATTTGGTCGGAAGATAGGGTCAATGAAAAAGCGGACATGTCTGTTTATTGCTATAATAAACATTTTTATAGTTACCTTATTAATTGGCATTTCTTTGCAACTATTCATTTGAATGATTAAGAGGAGTCAATGGAAAAGCAGACATTCTGTATTATAGTAAATATAAAAACTACCTACTTACTTACTCTGTACTTCAAATTTGCAATACTACAATTAAACAAACAGATCGCATGATAAATGATTTGATTTTGTTCTCAATAAAAGAAAACACTTTTGCTATAATTTACTCGAATAATTGAGAAGAGTCAATGGAAAAACAGGCTGTTCGTTTATTACAAACTGGAGGAAAATGCAAAAAGTATAACATTCCAATACATCACCTGGAAACATTGAAGATAAAAAATATATAACATTTTTATTCCTACATTTCCAAAATAAGAGATTACATATTGTGTTACTTCTTGAATAGAATACGAAATGTCTATTTTGTTAAATTAGTAAAAAAACAATTAATATTTATTTCCAATGTAGTTTTTCTCACTAACTCGGAAGGCCGATGTATGTATGCAGATGCAATCTGTGGCTGTGTACAGGTCCTTGGAGTAACCAGAAGGCACTTATATGGGGATCAATGAATATAATGCACTTGTGGAATCACTAGCAACAGCTAAAAATATTTGCGGGTTATTTTATGTCTAGGCCACACTAAACACAATCTTGTGGTGAAGCACATGTGGAGTAAATATAAACAGCATTCACGAAGCACAAATTTACTTATTCAGCATGAAAATTATTTAATTATAATCACACAAATACAATACACACTAAACTATAAATTTGGGATATTTTTATGAACACAAAATATATGACAACAGCATTTGACCCATAGAGAAAGTGATAATATTATTTGTCTATGAATAGACCGTCGTCTTTTGTCATTGAAGTTCTATACAGCGCCATGCATCAATACGGTGGAACGGTTGAACTAAAGTAAAAAGTTGTTCGTTTACAAAAATTTGCGTGCAACAAATCTCAAAAAATACAATGTTTTGAGATTTCAAATTTTTAGCAACGAATTCTCTAGGCTTCCTTTTGGGGATCAGGTTTTGGCGTCCAAATTGGTGACCACAAATTGTCAAAACTGTAAAAATCACACCATCACTTAATGGCTTATATCTTTTTTAAAACAATTTAAAACTTGACCAAAATACCTGGTCTCCAAGACAAAGGTCCAAGTTATATTGTGTTAAAAGTTCAACACTCAATTTTACTGCGTTCTTTAGATTTGTTGTTTACAAAATGACCTAAATTTTGTTGCAAGTTACGGGTGCCAACTGTTTTCAGGTTCCTAAAACGTGAGGCCCCTCTCAAGTATGCCCAGATTGGACTTGAATTGAAGCGCTAATAAACTATGTTATAATTTAAATTCGATTAAAAATAAATGAGACATATATTTACCTGAATGTTTTTCTTCAATCCTTCGACTATAGCTCCACATACTTGCCGAGTTATTGCACTTATAGATTGTTTCAATATTTTGAAAAGGTATGTAAACTAGTGAATACATCTTTAGTCGCCAAAAAACGCATTGTGACTGCTAACCGTTCTTGAACTGAGACAGCTTTTCGCCATCTTGTATCTTTTCGACAAATTTTTGGACCCACTAAGGTGACAAAGCAAAATCGTAAGGCGATATCATTGTGAAACTTTCGTATTATCCACCGATCGACTGAAATTTCGAATTCAGGTATGATTGCCACCATATATCTCCCTGCTTTTAAATATTTGTGTTCGCCACCATCTTCTTTCACGAGTATTTTTTCTTTAAATAATGCATAACATCCATCAGATACAGACTCAACGCAATTACTGATGGAATGACTAAATGTTTGATAGCACGTACGGAGCGTTGTTCTGTTCGTTTCTTATTGCAACAACGTCGCGAACTTCTGTTGATCGCGTCGCAGCACGCGAAGAGGTTCGAGACGATATTTGGAGCATGTATGTACGCACCTTAACACTAGAAGAATTTGAAAGACGCTGTTGTATGATGAGACAAGTATTGAGAGGGACAGACACAGTCAGAAAACGATCTTGTGCGGGGGTGATGACCCTTGGTTGTCCACTTCTAGGTATTTCTTTCTCGTTACCAGTTTCACGATATCTACGGAAAAGCCGCAAAATTACACGTTCACTGTTTTGGAACACGAGCGCCACTTCTCTCTGAAGGCTATCCACCTCAATAATACCATAGCTAGTTTACGTCTAGGCAATATTCAAAACAAAAATCTAAATTAAAAATCACAGTTGACTGAATAAAGTGGAACTGATGTGCACTTATTGAAAACACAAAATGAAACAACTTGCCTTAAAATCTTACCAACCAGGAAACACAAAAACTAGTCAGAAAACATGTAAACATTCAATATATAGTACAGAAAAAACCTGGGTGAACAAAACAGTTAATCATTTTTAACATATTATTTCCAATATTCATGAACTTCTCTTACTTTTGTTGCGCATATTATTTTCTGTGTTTATATTGAGGCCTCTTATAACATTGACATGATTTTGATAAAATTCATACACGCGGTATTGGGAGTAGAAAAATGCATGTCATGAAATAACTAGAGAAAATATTATGGAAAACTCCTTATATATTTCAACTACATTGAACATCTAAGAAATGTCTTATATTTCTCACTTAATCTTTTATTTATCAGTGCGGAAAACAAAAGTGAACGAATAAGAAATTTCCTGTAGAAAATCCACGTTATTTTAATATGCGAAAGTATATTTTCTACGAGACAGCGGTTTATTTACAACCTGAACAAAGGAGGGCACACAAGAATAAGAAACATCCCCAATGAATTACGTTTCATCGCGATTAGGTTATAAAAGAGGACAAATTTTATGATTTAGAAGGGCGAACAGAGTGTGTAGTAATTTCCATTTAAATAGAATAGGTACTGTGTAATTCACGAATTTTTTATGATAATATATCCCTATCAACGCAAATTATGACAACAAAATATTTCGTAAAAGAATCTTGGAGAAAATAGATATAGAAAACGAGATAATAATATCTTTTATTCGGAATTTAAAGATTAAACTGCAAATAATAGGAAAACCAATAATTCGTTATAACAAAAAAAAATAATAGATAATATAATATATAATTCACTACTACTACTCCTACAACTATTCAGACTAAGTGATTTCCCAAATTCAAATCATGGTTGTAGGTAGTAGGGACAATTTAAGGCTGCACTCTGGAGATTTGTCTGCAGAAAATTTCAAGTTGACACCCTATCACAACTGTTTAGGCAATTTTATTTATACTGTATAGTAGCCGTCCGTAGATACTTACTCTTAAATATCAAAGCATGCAAGTCTTTTACTACTGTACATTGAAATGGTCAAAACAAGAAAAATATATTTCGACAAGACTATTATTCAATAATAAATATTAAAAATGAAGATGCTGCATCTGATTCAGTCCACAGTACAGATTTGTGTTATGGTTCACTACCATATATACCTGGTTTAACACCTGACCTGCTTAAAGTTCTGAACGGTTCAACTACTGTTAAGGTTGCAACATATAATTAACTGACGATTAACAACCTTTACACTAAGGTCAAGTCAAGGTTGGGCATAGGGGAGGTGTCTAATCTAGTTTACAGCATTCCTTGTAACGTTTGTGATCAAATTTATATAGGCCAGACTTCTAGATGTTTATCTGGGATACTGACTTCACATAAGAGCGACTGTAATACTGCAAAGTTGTCTTGTTCTTTGGCGGAACACGTTATTGTTGGTAAACAAACTATGAGTTTTGATAATACTGGAATACTTCCAAGGGAAAAATTACAATAAGAGACTCTTTCTTGAGATGTGTCACATACATAGAAATTCAAATAACTGTTTAAACAAAAAGTCTGATCTTGATGGACTTAACAAAATCTATACCTATTTATTAACTTTGAAGAATAACTAAATTATTCCATTTCTTGACCAATATTCATATATCACCCTGTATATTGTTTAACAACACCAGTTCATATCATCACTGTATAAATATATTCGATACCTAAGTTGCTAATAATATCATTAGAAGAATTGGTCTTCTTTTTGTTTCGTGACAAAAACCAATAATTACTAACTTTGAAATAGATACCTTTCTCACTTAGTATATCGTTTTTAATATTTATTCTGACTGTACTTTAATTGTTGTGTTAGTTTAAAGTTTTTTCATTTCTACAAGATATTGTAGATTTGATCATTTTAAATGTTTAGACTGTCAGAAAATTGTTCTTATCTCGATTTTTATTAATTAATTTCATGCTCCTGTTAATACTCTTGTGATGTTCTTGATGGAAAATTTTCAAAACTTATTTTGGTGAGTCAATTGTGTTTTTGTTCAAATATGTGTTCATCTTTATTAATTTGAAAAAAAATTTTGTCCATTGTAGATGTTCTGATAAAGGAAATAAACAATTTCCGAAAGCTCAACTAGTCAAAAAATAGTTTTCTTTTGATCCGCCCTATATTGACCGCATCCCTACTAGATTGTTTGCAGTTTTGTGTTCAATGGTCACTACCCTTCAGTTTTCGTTTATATATATATATATATATATATATATATATATATATATAAATCTTGATGTACTTGATGCATATATGTTAAACTTATTTTGGTGAGTAATTTTGTATTCTAAGCAGTTTTTCAGTTTTATTAATTCAAATTTTGTCCATTTGTAGATGTTCTGATGAAGGAAATAAATTATTTCCGAAAGCTAAACTAGTCAAAAAATAGTTGTTTAATTAGCCCTATATTGACCGCATCCCAACTACTTTGTTTACAGTTTATATATATATATATATATATATATATATATATATATATATATTTTGATAAATTAATCCATCAAGAGAAAGGAAATCAGCATAGGATGAAACAGGTATTATTGCACTAGAATTAATTTAAAACAAACATCCAGTATATTGTTATGTAGTAAAACAGCATTATCATATAAGCTATTTCAATGATCTAAACACATAGGCATCAATAACATAAATTTCAAATAAAGACCTAGAGCAATTAAAAAACAAACTGTAATTGTCATGCAACATACTGTATATAATAATATTTACAATAATTATCTTTTAAAGTGCGCGGAAATTTAAGTAACAAGTGATATTGTGAAGATTTGCCAGAAAAATGTTTAATAAACCAACAATATAAAATCTTTATCTTTGATTGGTTATCCATGACATAAGACATAATAATACTAAAGCAATTTAAGAATTTCATAAGAAAAATCAAGACACCATATGTTATATAAACTTATTAGAGTATAAACAGTTTGATAGCAACGGAGGTTAGCAACGAAATTTATTGAAAACGATTGAAGGAGATAGATATTTGATTAAAATGGAAGCAGACATGTAAAAAAATTTGAGAAACTAAAATAGAAATTAACAGGAAAAAATTAGAGAGTTTCTTGAAAGGACCATATCAAAACCTCCAAAGGAATTAACAATATACAAATAACCCAAAATAATGCATTACAAGACATGCAAATTGGAGATACGATGAATGAAATGGATACCTGTAATACATTATGTGATATATTAACTGAATTGGACACAGATAAGTTATTTCATTTATAATTTCTTTTGCGTTACAATAAACAACTGAACTTACTAATATTTTATGTGTTTGAACGTTTACAAACATGGTAGTTTATTCGTTTAGTTATAAGTATAGTTAATATAAACTTACCTGTTTTTAGTATTAGTCACAGTTTACAAAGATATCTTTGAAGAAAAGCTTGATAATTTAGTCACACAGTATATAGTTAGTAACATTATAATTCTTCATTTCCTTTTCAGAGTAACTAGATAAATTCACTATTTGATATAATAACTATTTGAAACATTAACTATAAACATTTATTATAGGTTATAATTACGTTTACTTATGAATAATATACATACTACCATAGATAAATAGTTTTAATACTACTAAAATCATCAAGTAATATTTTAGATTGAGTCGTTACTTGTTTTCATTTTTCATATCACATATCTACGTTCTTTATTTGATATTATAAGCAAGTAAGAGATGTCGATATTTTTTTTATATCTTAGCATTAAATTCAGAAAACATTCTATGTTGTTTAAATTAGACAACCAATAATACACCATTCAATATACGGGTGGATTATAGTTGAATGAAGCTAGTGCCGGACTCACCCATTATAAATCAAAACTAAAACAAATTTTAAATAGAGTCTCAATAGTCGGGAAAATAACATTTATGTTTAGAAACAAATCATAATCAGTGGCGCAACATAATAAATTTAAAACTAAAGAGCATTCATCATAGTACAAATAATTTATTAAGAGTTAAAAAAAAGACTAGGAAAATAAATAATATAACAATTTTGATGAACCCAAATGCGTGGCAGATGACAATTTCTGTATTTATATATTGATAAATAATAATCTACAACAATATATATATATATATATATATATATATATATATATATACATATATATATATATATATATATATATATATATATATATATATATATATATATATACATATATATATATATATATATATATATACAAATAATAGATTTAAATTGTTAATTGCTTCTTCTCCGTATATTAAAACGTATATCAAGAATTCTGTAGGTTAAAAACAAAAAGTGATAGTAGATTATGCTTGAATATTCTAGTAGTAAGTAATAAGTTTCCTGAATCAATGTTGACAATATCGACTTCTCTGGCTTTGCAACTCAACTGCCTTTTTAATATTGTATCGTCAGTTATTCATTGCTGACCCTATCATATAGTAGTGGTTTTCTCTGGTTGGTTCTTATTGCTCTCATTTCTGTTGTTCGTGTGATTTTAAATGAGCGGAATCTTATCTCTCTTACATATTTTCGAGTACTCTGACTTACTACTTTTGCTGAAAAATAGCTATTTGTATAACAAGGGAGGAAAGTGTTACTTTTCCTTCCGAGGATGTAGCAGAGGGCAGTAATAATTCAAGGAAGGAAAAGGCACTTTACCCCCATGTTCATCATCATCACGTAGCGCTACAACCCTGGGTGGGTCTTGGCTGACTGTACAACTTTTTTCCAATTTGTTCGGTCTTCCATCAACCTAGTGTCAAATGGAATGTTCATTTTTCGGAGATCTGATTGGATGTTATCTCTCCATCGCATTCTGGGACGTCCGAGTGGTCTTTTTCCTGTGGGAATTTCCTCCTATACCAGTTTTACAAGTCTTTCGTTATGCAGTCTGTGCACGTGGCCTGCCCATCTTAGTCGCTGTGATTTAATTTCTTGGACAATATCGGCATCGTTGTAGAGTGCTTTTAATTCGATATTGGTTCTGATCTTATACTGGTTTGTGGTGATGTCATGGTGAGTATTTTTCGTTCAAAGCGTCTGAGCTTTTCTTCGTTTGCTTTGGTCATGGTCCACGTTTCGCATGCGTATGTTATTACAGGTCTGACGATGGATTTATAGATTTTGATCTTTGAACTTCTTGTGAGATTTTTTGATTTTATGAGCTTATTCAGTGCAAATAGACAGCGGTTTGCAGATTGGATTCTGTCTTCTATTTCTTCGGTAACATCGTTGTCCGCTGTGATTACGGCCCCCAGATACTTAAAACGTTGTACTCTTTCGAAATTAAAGGTGTTGATCGTCATCTTTTGTCCTATTCTGTCTCTTTGTGTCGTTCTATTTATACACATATATTTCGTCTTATCTTCATTTTAATCTTCAGCCCTACTTCACTTGTTGCTCTTTCCACCTTGTTGAAAATGTCTTTCGTGGATAGGATGGAGTCTCCAACGAGATCTATGTCATCTGCATATGCGAGTAACAGCTTGGGACCTTGAACCGATAGCAATTCTGTTTTTATTTCGGCCGACCTCATGGCTTTCTCTAAGGTTAAAAAGTAGTGGAGATAACGCATCACCCTGTTTAAGTCCACTGTTGGTTTCAAAGCTGCCAGACAGTTTATTATTTACACGTACTTTAGATATTCCACCCTCTATACAGACTTTGGTCATCCGAATGAGTTTCTTTGGTATTGAGAACTCCGCCATGGCATTCCATACTTGGCTTCTTTCTACGCTATCATATGCCTGTCGAAAGTCTATTAAAAGATTGTGTATGGGTCTGTTATACTCCCATCCCTTTTCTAGAAGTTGTCTCAGCGTGAATAGTTGATCTGTTTGCCCTAAACCCCTAAACTAAAGGGATTAGTCTACTAAGAATGATGTTTGAGAGGGTTTTATATGCCGTGTTTAGGAGTGAGATTCCTCTATAATTCGCGCATCTTGTTTTGTCCCCCTTTTTTTGGGCACTATTATGTTTTACTTCCATCGTGCTGGTATCCTTTCTTCTAACCATATGTGCGTTATTAGCTGGTGGATTTGGCGATGTAGTGCGTCTCCCCCATATTTCAGAAGTTCTGCTGGTATCTCGTCCGTACCCGGCGCTTTGTGATTTTTCAGCTTATTTGAGGCCTTTTGGGTTTCTTCAAAGGAGGGATTTTTGACGGGCATGTCCGCTGTGATATAGATCTCTTCTTTGTGCTGTTCTTCCTGTATGATATTTAGAAGGTCTCTAAAATACTTTTCCCATTCTTCAGTTATTTCTTTATCGTCGATTATCATGCGGCCTTGGTTGTCTCTCAGTGTATGGATGGAATTGGTTCTATGCCCCCCATGTTATACATATGATTTTTCCGCCTCCCTCAATTAACAAGACATTTTCAATAATTTATTTATGAAACTAACAAACAAAATTAATAAAAACTACTTATTTTACGAAACTTGGCTGGGTATCGAGGATGGACTACTAAAATGCTTGGCTAGGCATCGGGGGTGTACGTTTTTATTTGTACTTCAAATCCCTTAGGATTTTAACTGTTCCTCTATATCCTTTGGGTCTAACATAGTTTCTAATATGTGAGATTGAAGTGACCACTTAAGCCTCGGAATTGCAAAAATTATTTCATTGATAATGAACTATGACGTCACTTTCACTTTCCCTCCTTAGGGAGGAAAAGTACGACTTTGCTCCCTACAATGAGGCCAGGAAATGTATACTTTGGATACAGGTAGGCGGAAAAATTATTTTTATATATTATGTCTCATAGACAGCCGGCGATTTGTTCTATTGTCGATATTTTAAATTTTGAAGTTTTTATAACTGCTTTTATTGTAGCGTCAATATTTTACTGATTTCTGTTGAATTCACACATGGAGTGGTATTTAAGTTAAATATAAATTATTTAAACAAAACCTAGAAGCGCGCCCATGTACTAATAGTTGATAATTAGATACGACACCGAGTTTTAAAATCAAAACCCCCTAGGTCATTTTGGCCTGAACCGGTGTGTGAAGAAGCTTTTCCTTAGACAAGGTAAGATAATTTTAGGGATAATTTAACTATAAACTTCCGGATTTGAAGCTTGTCCTTTATTTATCTGCCAATCTTCTTTAATAGGGAAAACCGACGATTTAAAAAAAGAGTTCATATACTCATAGAACTAGAATTCCAATGAGTTGAACTGAGCTAGTTTCCAGAAGGTTTTTTTTGGACATTCCAGGGTTTAAGTGCAAGGAATATATAAATCAGCCGTAGGAAATGTGCGGTGACAGAAAATTTACACACCGTGGATCTAGTGGCGAGAAATCCTGTCCTCCACGACGTCCAGGTTTTTTTTTCAAGTTGGAAAAAATTTTAACATCCACGTTTTTACATTTTAGTGGAATAATTATCCACGGAGTAGCTTTATACGGTATGTACCCATGCGTTTGTAACACTATATTCAGATTCATGCTGAGTATTATGAACGTTCATTACAATGTAATTATTATAATTTGTATTATTTTTCTGAGATTTGTTGGAAAATTTTGTAAACTGGGGCGATTTTTTGTGGTTGGTTTGTATTTAAACTTTAAACGCGACTGTCATTAGTATTTCTATATATTTTTTTTGTAACGAAATAGCTAAGAACATTTAGCAAATTAAAACTTTTTTTTAATTCTCAAATTTTTGTCATATCTTTGAAATCTCGCTATTTTGATAGTTGTTCGTTTAATTTTGGGTTCGACTGATAGTTAGTGGGACTTTCTGTTCAATGTAATTTCAACTGATAATATCGATAATTTCTGGAACTTGTAGTTCATTTCATATTAACGACATTTAATTTTGTTTTTTTTTTTGTTCACCCGGTGCGCATTTAATTGAATGGCATCTTATGTTTAACTTTTTTAGCAGAGGTGATTACAAATTAATTATCAGTATCGATTTTTTTAATGCCCCAACAGGGAATTTTTTGATTGTTGTAAATTTTTATTGCATTATCTGAGGTCTGCGACTTACAAGTACTGTTAATAGAGTGTGAGTAATTTGTTTAGATTTGTAATTTGTTCAAATAACATAACTTCCACGTGGAAGTTTTTTTATTCTTGTCTATAGCTTAACTATAGACAAAGGTAGACATTGTGTAAAGAGTTTTTACCTATTTGTTAAAGCTATCATCAGGGCCAAAAGTCAATTTTTTATTGTGATTTGTCATTTATACCTTATACATTTTTTTATACCAACTTGTACAATTAAACACAATCTACATACTAATTTTTGTGAGTTATTGCTTGCGTAAGTCATGATTACCAAACTGTGTACTAGGGGTTATTTCATTTGAAACGTCGTCTCCTTTAGACCGAGAAAATTTGGCGCTCTAAAAATTTGGTTATAGTCCGCGAGGGACTACAATCCTATATAAAATTGTGGGGATCCAACTTACTCACCCGCTCTACCGACGAAAAGCTGCCGTTCACATAGTGATGAATTCACTGATATAATCATAAGTGATCAGTTTAGATACCGGGGTATCCAGTTTTTTTTGTACTCGGAGGAGTACCAGGACATGGACACCGCCACAATATGATCAAATTTCTAATTTACATTTTATTGCTTATTAAGCGTAAACTATGCAAATAGTTTTCTTGACTTTAATACACACAGTACACACAGCATCGGCAGCATGTTATACAGCATTGACGTAAGGTATTTAGGAACCTGTATCCTGTATTATTCAATAATTTTGTTCATAGTTGTGTTAAACAGTGTTGGCATAGTCTCTACGTCGTATTCAACCATTTTTGTCAAATGTCTCTGTGTAAGCTCTACCGCTTGAGCGTGTACTGTATTTGAAAAATGTTATGCAGTTGTCGAACTGTCATGAAATACAACAACTTTAATGTACATGCAGTTGCCAGAAGATGACAGTTTTTGCAAATTACTTAGCTTCAATGATCGATCGTTTTGCTTATAGCTTGAGTCCTGCCCTTTGTGAGACGAAATAAAGTTGATACAATATCTATATTTGCGAATAGGTACAATTTACAGAAATGCCAGATTGTTGCGATTACACTAATTTTTGAAAGCGGTTTGACAATGAGAAATTAGCCAAATGTAGTTAGGAAACGAGTTGTTTTTGCAACAAAAGCGGTAATGACAATAATAAAACTAGTCTCTTATCAGAGGGATGCACAAGAAACTAGGATTAAATTTGAAAGAAAATTTATCAATGAGCATCGCACCGAATTTAATGTAAAAATAACAGGGTGGCGCGAACACTCTGTTATTAAAACTCTTACATCGATGTTGCATGTCCCTTCAGTGTTCCAATAATTCAATAAACTTTGTACTGATACTCGATTGAAATTCCCGAGCTTAATGCTCTTCTTCTGATCACTTGTTCACTTCCATTGCGAACAATGGTGTTTTGTTAATTGTATTGACGTCCATGATTACACTAATGTGTACAGAAAAGGACCTGGATTTATTTTGTTTTTAGATAATATTATTACAATAGGACTATAGTATAGTTCTCAAACACGTTACTTCCACTTCCAACTGCAAACACAAAATGATTATTCTGCTGTATAGCTAAAAACTGTAAAAATAATATTTACTTCGATGTGTAGGTGAACGTAATGTTTTTCTTATTTATTTAAATACTTGATCCTAATAGGTGCGATAAACTTATACGCGCAGTTTATTAACTTACATAAGATTTATTGACTCACGGTATACTTCCTTACTCTAAAATCTATTTATACGTTTAACTACTAAAATTCAACTAATTCATATTTTATATATACTGTTCACTATTCGTTACTTTATATTCACCGTCCGCACATTACTAAACTAATCTGAGAACTGGCTGACTATCTACAGGCACTTCCCGTTTATTATCAAAACCCCTTCCGAGAGATGTTCATCGGCACCGTTTTCATAACGTGTGTTATATTTGGTAACCCCGTATATGGTTCAACACTGTAGATGCTGATAGCGGACTTTATTAATTGTTTATTGTTGAATTATTATTGTACATATTTTTATTGCTGATATAGATAGTTTTGCTAGTTAATAAATTCATTTTACATACTCAGTCTGATGTCAACTTTTAAATAATAAAGATCAATCCAATAAAATAATATTGTGTAATTAGTTTTTGAAAGTAGTTGTAATAAAGTAATAAAATTGTTTTTTAAAAATAAGTTCTCGATACGGAGACTTATAAGTCGTGTGTTACTGATGCAGATTAATATGTGGATACCGGTAACTTCGAAGATGACTCGCCAATCCAACTGGTTGCTCTCTAGCCTAGATACAGCCAGCTTCTTCAGATCAGACTCCAGCGCATAGTCTCGAAGACTTCGTAGCCCCTCCCACACATACTGGTAGGTGTATCGACCTTGAAATTCGTTCTTTGGTACCAGGTAGAAGTTGTACCGCGGATTGTGTTTGAGTCTCATTGTGTTGCCAGGGGCTGAAATCTGATCTTAAAGTTTTTCTAATTGCCCACACTTCATTCGAAAGACGATTACTAACCCTCGTGCGTTTTTGATACTGGCAGGTATGTTGTGTGCCAGTGAATAATCTTCCGGGAGCGTGAACAAATATTGTCGTTGGTCTGTAGGGACTCCATATCTAGCTCACCCGGTACCTCCATATGCGCCCATACATTCATCGAAGACAGGGTCAGGCTTCTCTCGAAAATTGTCGTCTCTTAGTTCTTGGTTATGGTCTCCTTCGAATGGAACTAGTCACTTTTAATGGACTACTTTCGGTTTTCCCTTGCTTATGCGACAAATGACGTGATTAATCATTTTCTTGATTGCGTACGGGCCATCCTAAGATTTCTGAAATTTTTGAGGAAAACCTTTCTCCTCGTCGGGTTGTGTAACCATACCTCGTCCCCTTCTTTGGAAATGCTTTCTGTGGCCTGCGTGTCGTACCTTTTTTGATTCTTTCGCTGGCAACTTGAAGATTTGTTCGAACCAATTCGTCCCCATTGCCCATCCTTATTCTCGACTGTATCATGTAATCTTCCCCCAATTGATATTATCCAGGTCGACAATCAAATTCTAGGTCACAAGAAAGCCTCATTTCGCCTCCAAAGAGGATTTTCGCAGGTGTTTCACCTATAATAGTGATTGTGTGTTGACAAGACAGCACGTTTTCAAAACCACCTATATAAAAGTTATTGAAAAAGTGGTATAAAGTTAGTGTTTTTAAATGAAACTCAAGGTCTCTAGTTAATTTCACAATATAATACAAGTTATTGAAAATTCTAAAAAATGGACAATTGTTTCGATAAATCAATATCTGACGATGATATTGATTTATCGAAACAATTGTCAATTTTTTAGAATTTTCAATAACTTGTATTATATTGTGGAATTAACTAGAGACCTTGAGTTTCATTTAAAAACACTAATATGAGCATATTCCACGAAGTAAGGGTCGAGACAGTCAATTTGGTATAAAGTTGCTGAAAATTTTTGAAAACTGGACAGTGTACTTATTACACAGTAAGTTATTAAATTTTTATATTAAAGCTACATAATTTTTGAAAAGACAACTTTGAATCAAATTGAATGAAAAAACATTTTAGTCCGGGTGATGATCAGAAATTTACATTCATAATGTCTTTATCAGAAGAAGCCATTCAACAGTTAACCAGCATAATTGAATAATTGAATAAAAAAAACTGAAATAATAATAGACAAATTAAACGAAGAAATTCAAAATATAAATAAACTAATAGCTTCTGAACAAATCAGAACTACTAAACTAGAAGAGGAAGTAAAAGAACTGAAAAACAAAATCAAATATCTGTAAAAGAAAATTTGTTCAAATAACATTATTATTTTTAACCACTATTACCAGGAAGGTGATCTAATAGACTTTACAATGAATTTATTTAAATCAAAACTTCAATTGAGCCTCAAAAACACCGAAATAAATGATATCTATACAATTGGAAAATCACAGTCGAATAAACCAATAGTTGTAAAGTTTCTGAGATCATTGACCAAAAAAGATATTTTGAAAAACTGCAAGAAACTGAAAGGATCAGGCATTGTAATTGCGGAAGACTTATTCCAGGGAGGAATAAAAAAGAATAAATTACTGGTACAACACTTAAAACAAGCTAAAAACGAAAATCAAAAAGCACATATATACAAAAGCACTTTGCTTGTGAAGAAAAATCATTCTCTTATAAGGATTAAGAAACAAACTCTACTAAAGATAACAATTGTGCAGGCGCAGCATCTTCAAACAGCAGTCTTCTAAAAGCCCGAGAGGAAGACAAAACAGAAATTCTTTCAAAGGTGCTGGAAATAAAAACACCAGATAACGAAGAGAAAGAAGATCAATTACCAGCAAGCAAGAAAACACTGATAGAGCCAAAGTTCGCTCAAAGACAATCACCAAGGCTAAATAGTGCATAAAAATTTTAAGAAAATAAAAGTTCACTTATATTCATTACAATATTTATAACTAAATTTAATTTGAATTTTATAAGATAACCACACGTACTAATTACTAATATCTAAAAGGATTAAATTTGAATTAACTAAAACCTGTCTTTAATAATACAAAATTTGGTCAAGTTTTTTATTACCACTTTTATGATACTTGTTTTAAAAGACAATCAATTTTATTATCAAGTTTTTGATTTTTATCGTTGGAAATAGGTATTTGGCTGAAGTATTTTTTAAAGTCGACGTTTTTAAATAAATGACTACAATACTAATTTTAAAATAATCCACAGTAATATTCGGAGCATCGCTTGTAATTTTGATGAATTTCAAATCTTTATAGAGGGGTTAGAAACCAAAATTGAATGTATTGTTCTAACAGAAACACATTTTATTCCAGACTTATCACTGTATAATATTGATGGTTACCGAACTGTATATAACTACGGAAAATTCAACCAGAGTGATGGAGTCATTGTATTTATAAAAGCTGAGCTGTATGAGTCGCATAACTTATTTGATTTAAGTGGTAGTTCATTTTGGAAATAAAACGATTATTATAAATGCTTTCTATATATCACCAGCTTCTGAAAACAAAGTCGACTCGTTTGTTGAGGAGTTGAATTGCATATTGGATATACAAACTGAAAACAGTGATTTTAAACTTTTTGTTGGTGATATCAATATGGATCGTTTAACCGAAAATGGTAACAAGATAAATTACTTAGACGTCTTAAACGAATGCGGTTATCAATCGGCCATTAATGCTCCAAAGAAATTCGAAGACATGTGAAGATCATATTTTTGTATATTCTAAAAGTGTTAGTTTTTATGATAATTTGATTCCTCTAATAATCAACACATCAGTAACTGATCACTATAGGTACAGTAATGCTACAACTGATTTTTTCTGAGGGAGATCGTGTTGTAAACTCTAAATCTGAATATTTTGCCCAGATAGACAAGAATAAACTGATACATAGATTTCAACATTCTGACTGGAATGATATTATTTTTAATACAAATTTGGACTCCGCAACTGATAAACTGGTCAGCACTATCCAAGATAATATTAGGCAGTCAACAACGTATACAAAGATTAAGGATAATTTAAGAAAACGAAAAAATTGGATCACACCATCTCTCATAAAATCCGTTAAAAAAATGAATTGCATAAAAAATCAAAAATAAATCCTCCATATAATATACTTAAAAAAGAATATACAGATTACAAAAAGCTACTAAATAAATTAATTGTCACTGCTAAAAATAATTATTATTATAAACTTATAGAAGACGAACAAAATTCGTCAAAAAAGATATGGAATGTAGTAAACTCAATATCTAAAAAAAAGAAAACATGGAAATTACAAATATTAAGGACAATAATGGAAAAACAGAAAATAAAGCTGAGATAATTTCTGAAATGTTTAATACTTTCTTTGTAAATATAGGACATCTAGCAAAAAACATACAAAAACCAATAAATTATAAAGAAAAGAAAATTATAAATTGTCATTCCATATTTTTGCGCCCACCAGTATCACAGAAATAGAAAATATAATTAGTGAACTAAAGAATAAAAAAGCACCGGGTTGGGATGAAATAAGAGCCGAAACGCTCAAACATATTTCAGATTTTATTGCATATCCGCTAATGATTATAATAAGTAAGTCATTAGAAATGGGACAATTTCCTTCAGCTTTTAAGACATCGATTGTCAAACCTATTTATAAAAGTGGAGAAAGGGAAGAGATGACAAACTACAGACCAATATCATCAATAACTTGTTTATCAAAAATACTAGAAAAAGTAGTTAATACACGGCTTAATACATTTCTAGATAAATATCAGCTAATGTCATGGTCTCATTGTTGTTTCCAAAATCGCAAGTCCACTAACGATGCTCTATTGGAAGTAAGAAATATTTTGTATAAAAATATTGATGAGCGTTTACCTACAATTGCGGTCTTCCTGGACTTAGCAAAGGCCTTCGACACCGTGGACCACTGCCTTCTTTTGGAAACACTAGAGGGCATTGGAATTAGAGGTGCAGCACATGCTTTTTTTAAAAGTAATCTGACAAACCGATCTCAGAAAGTAAGAGTGGGCAATACATTCTGTAAACAGACAGTTGAGTGTGGTGTGCCACAAGGTACGGTTCTAGGCCCTGTTCTGTTTAATATCTATTCAAATAACTTATTTATGATTGAAAGTAACAGTATGATTATAAGTTTTGCAGACGATACAGTTCTGGTATACAGTGATCAAAATTAGTACGATTTTAAGTTGAAAATTGAAAATGATTTAAATTGTATAAAACAGTGGTTTGACTATAGGCTTCTTACAATAAATTATAAAAAAAAAACTGTTCACCTGCCATTTTCATCCTTAGAACCGGATCTTCCGAACTACGCCATCAGTGTACAAAAAAATACTAATATTCAACCTGCAAAACAAATAAAATATTTAGGAATTATGATAGACCCACATCTTAGATGGGATAACCATATTAATTATCTAGTTCAAAAATTGATAAGTGTATTAAATAAATTCAAACATATCTCACATCATCTACAATATAAACAGAAACTAATGGTTTATAAAAGTTTGATTGCATCTCACCTAATTTACAGTCTGGTCAGCTGGGGTGGCGTGGCGAAGACTCACTATAATATTCTCGAGGTTTCGCAAAAAAGATTCCTCAAAATCCTTCAAGGAAAAACATATAGCAGTGAACTTCTATATCCTGAAACGAAAACATTAGACGTTATACAATTATACTTACAAAAAGCGGTATTGAGACAACATAAACTTAAATCAATTCTACAAATTCAAACTCACAATTATATGACAAGAAATAAACATACTTTCCTGAATCCAACAATAAAAAAAACAGCTGGACAAAGAAGTTTTTTGTTTCTAGGACCTAAGCTATATAATGCTATACCCCAACAAATTAAATCTGAATCTTCTGTAAAGGTGCTAACTTTAAAACTTCATGAGTATATCACCAATACAAGTAGGCGCGCTATTCACAACCTTATCGAAATTAATTACTGATAATGTTTCTATCAATTTCTTTTTTTACTTTATTAATCCTTAATTATAGTATACATTTTTTTAATTACCTATTACTTATTATTATTTGTTACCTAGTATAAGTTTTATATTATTATTATTTTATCCTTGCAAATAAGCCTTATGGGCTTCGCAAGTGTATATATTTATTTCGCATAACGTCGTTTGTTATGTTTGTTTGTCTTTTATGTATTTTTGAGTTATGTGTAAATAAATATTTTATTATTATTATTATAAACTCATTGATGGCAGAGCCAATGCAAATAGAGACAGTTACGGGTCTCAATCTGGTGGCTGGAAACTTCTTTGGACAGGTATTTTCTAATGGTTCTATTCATTCTCTTGATCATTCTATCTAACTGTGGATGCGACGCTGTGGTCCTGGTCTTCTTAATTGCTCGCTTCTCACAAATTTCCTGGAATATTTGGCTCTCGAAATTTCTTCCCCAATCTCTGTGTACCTTCAAGGGTTTAAAATTCTTGCACCATTATATACGCGACCGTTGTGGCCTCTTGATTCGGGATAGCACGAACTTATATATATTTTGTGAAAAATCCATAACAACCAAAATGTATTCACTATTTTCTGTTGTCAGAAATGGTCCAGCGATATCTAAAGCAATCCTTTCGAAAGGGCTTCCAACGTTATATTGTTCCTTGAGTGCCCTTATGTTTCGATGTGGTCCATCACTCGTAGCATAAGTCGTACCTTTCTTACTCCAGTCCTTCAGATGGTCTGAACTGTTCATCCAATAAAACTTCTTACGAACACGCTGTAGGGTTTTCCTGACTCCCATATGACCTCCTGATAGAATCTCGAACCTCTTGGGATAACTAGCTGACTTCTCTTCTTGAAACCATAATCGTTTTCAACGATCCTTTTCAACAGGCCTTCTTCCAGGACAAGGGAGTCCCACTGAGCCCAATATGCCTTGAGTGTAGTCGGTGAAAATCTTGATACTCCTTGCCAGGCAGTTCGCCGATTTTCTTCCTTCCATTGCCGGATCATATTTAGGTTAGGATCGTTCTTCCCATCTTTTTCTGATCCTAGTGGGTGACAATTCTTCGTTGACTACTGTGGTTCTTGAAACTGTAGCTTCATATATTCCACTTTGTTGCAGTGTGAACAGTTTGCTGGGCAAGACAGTCTATACTAACACTCTGCATTTCAGTGACTCACACCAGCTCGACATTTGGTACTGTCTAGTTTTCCCTGTGACTGGGGATTTTGAGTTGCAGAAGTCCTGGCGCGCTTACACGAACTGCGTACGTGCCCTAGGTCGCTATAATTATACCATTGATTTTCTTCGGCTTCTTGTCTACCATACTTTTTATGAAGTTGACGATATTGTCAAATCTGTCTTCGTTGCCTTCTTCTTGGATGGACCTACATTTGTTGTATCCCGTAATCCTTGGAATGGGCTGAAAGTGGTCTTGTAAGCAGTCAATAAATGCCCTCAAACATTCCATCAACGTCTCTGGTGCTGATGGATGAGCAAAATCGAAATAGTCGGGAAATATCCCTCTTCATCAGCTGCTGTTTCTTCAAAGGGTATCGACTGAAGTACATCTAAGGCATCTTCCCGAAGCGTGATGGTCAAGATCACTGCCTTCTCCTTATCGAACTAATTATTTGCTCTACCCGAACTAATTATTTGCTCTACCGGCTGCTTCAAACTGTTTTACACTATTGGTCCACGACGTCTTTCCGTCGAACGTTGGGGCCTTGACACGGGCAAAACTGCCAATATCTTCTATCTTGGGGTGTATATCTGCCTTGCAAAGTTTTATATATTCGACCTTCTTTTCTTTTGCTGGCGTATCTTCTTAAATCTGCAATCTTTCACTCTAATTCCTTGATTCTCTAGTCCATCTGATTTTCCATCGCTGTCATCTTATTCTCAATATCAGATTTCATTTTCTAGTCCATCCTATTTTCCATCGTTGTTATCTTATTCTGAATATCCGATTAAAGAGAGAAGCGGGAGCGAAAGTGTCATTTTTCATTGATAAAATATTGGCAAAAATCTTATCAATGTTAGCAGAAATACCATTCTTCATAACCTGAAATCTTCTCGTTCATATTAGTAGAAACATCGTTCTTCATAGCAGACATATCGTTCATCATAGCAGAAAAATCGTCCTTCATGGTCAAAATCTTCTCATCCATTTTAGCAGAAATTGACGAAATTAAGGCGGAAGCCTCGTATTTGAATAAAACTGTTTCTGGATGCAAGCCGTCAGTTTCTAGTGCCATGTCCATGAGTATTTCTACTAATGAACACTTCTTCCGGACGATACAGCCTCCGGAGGGTACACGAGTGACCAATTTTATGGTTGTATATAGTTCAGGGCGTCTAATAGATGCATTCTATTGATTTTCAGCTCACTAGAGCTAGTACAACGGGTGCTTTGGTACTGGTCATTTTTGGAGAAATTTCAGGTTGTTACCTAGATACATCATCCGGAGTGTATATAAGTGACCAATTTCATGGTTTTATATTGTTCAGTGTCTCAGATAAACTCTATTGATTTTCAGCTCATCAGAGCCAGTACAACGTGTGCTATGGTACTTCAAGTACCACAATTTTGTCATTTTTGGAAAAAAATTGGTTTGTTAGCACGATACAGTCTCAGACGTGTGTACAAGGGACCAATTTTATGATTATATATTGTTCAAGGCGTCTAATAGATGAACTCTATTGATTTTCAACCCACTAGAGCCAGTACAACGGGTGCTATGGTACTTGAAGTATCACATTTCTGGTCATTTTTGGAGAATTTTAGGGTTGTTAGCACGATACAGACTCCGGAGTGTATAATATTATTCATTCGCAATTCTATGAATAAGTATACAGCTTGACCATATAGGTACGTTCTTTTTGACTGAGATCTCAGATCACTTCAGTTAAGGTGATCTGAGATAAAGTGATGTGAGTAAGCAACAAAAAGAGCGACATCTCAATTGAAGCGCGCGATCTGTCGACGCATACGTGAATAAGAAATAAAACATATAAACATAACCTATCTCGATATCTCTGATAACCACGCTGGATTTTATTATTTTTACTTTCAAATACTTCGTTTAGTTAAGATTTGTATTATGGCTAATATTCCATTATCAGTTGTGCATCTTCCAGGGATAGATTTAGACTATACGACAGATTCGTATCAGCATCTGATAATGTTATTGTATCCATAATTTTCAACAAAAGAAAAATAGATTATGTGTGTTTATACGTCAATGGTAAAAACCGTAGATAACCTTGGTTAAAACTAAAAATAACCCAAGCAAATCAAATACTTCTTCATCCCCTCCACTTAATTTCCGACTCAAGTCCAACTGATACCCCCTTACAACACATTCAACATCGGTAAAGGGGGAGAAAAAATCTCAGCTCACTTAGAAGTGAGTAAAACAAAAAGAAACGCTCACATTACTGACGTGAGCTGAGATTATCTGAGATCTCAGTCAAAAAGAACGCACCTATGCCTAGAGTATAGTTGTAGATTCATATGAAGTATTAGTTCATAGTTCGCTCGCTAATAATTTTTACTCGATAAATTGAACATTCAAAATTTCATAGTTTTCCTATAAACAGATCTGTCTGAGTGTACGTTAAAAATATTCATTAAAAGTAGTTATATTCAATGGAACATTGTCGAGATAAGAGTTTAATTTAAAATTATCTTTGTTTGGCGAATCATTTTTAGAGTGTCTTGGTTCACTTCAGTTAAGTTTTGAAAGTAAATGCGATAAAAGAACGTCCTTCATTCCACCGCCTACGCGGTACGGAGATCGAGTGACATGAAAAATCGTTATTCAATTGTCAATGCTTTGGAGATATGGAATACATTTTAGCGAAAAGATAGCAGCGACCAATTTATATACGAAATAATGAAATTCTTTCTCTGTTCAATAATTCGGTTCAATTTATGGCCTGATTTTTCGTGGCTTTGCGTTAATTAACTTCGACAGGGACGTATCTGACTATATTCTGCTCGGATAACTTTTTTGGTGGAGATTTGAGCATAGGTTAATTGGTTTATTTGCTTCTGTATTTGCTGCGATTAACCCTTTATGTATTTAAAACCGGATAAACGACACGGAAACCATTCGAATCGAGCGTTATTCAATACAATATGCAAGGTCAGTAAAATTCGAAAGCTGATGCCATCGCCCTAATACACATACACACACCCAATATCAGAAAAATTGAAAATTTAGTTGTTTTCACTCACTGAATGTATAATTGGCAGTAACTAAATGGTTTTTATTGAATCAAAATCGTTTTTGCATATTTTAAAGTGCATTTGCTAATCATTTATATTATGTTTGTTTGCAAAGCATGGACAGAAAACGCTAGATTAGGGTGAATTTCTCACTAAATATTCGTCAATCTAGGCAAATATCGCTAAATATCGTGTTTGTGGAAAAACTCATTCTTGTCGTGTTTTACCATGTTTTATATCACTACCCGTTGTAGTGTTAATTAATTTCACAATTTATCAGCTGTTCAGCTTTGAACCCACAATAAACATAGTATTCATTTTTCAAATCACATTTTCCACGCGTTTCGACCTTCTTGGGCCTCTTCATGTTCATGTTCCATATAGACACCTCGTATTTTATGAAATTATATCCATTTTATTTCATACGACTAATACGGTCGCATTTATCTGAGGTGTTGGTTCGCAACTGAAAGTGAAGATGGCGCCAGCTGACTACTTCTCGTTTGTGTAAGTACACGAGCCAAGAGGAGTTGTCAGAGGACGTAATCTTCAGGTCATATTAGAGACTCTGAACTGGAAGGCATTACGGCACTCTTGAAGAGACCCAAGAAGGTCGAAACGCGTCAGTGTACTATGCTCTTCCGCTATCAGTTGTGAATCACCACAGATGTCCGTATCGGCAAAATAGCCGATCGACGTCACGGTTTTCGAAGGGGATTTAATTCAATATTCTGCGAGGTATTAGCCAGGAATGTAGTTCGGAGAACGGTCGGGCCAATACGTCGAAATTATTGAAATTTCGACTAAAAGCAGGTGTAGTTGAAAATCGAAATTTATGTTTCATTTAGACACCTCGTATTTTATGAAATTCGTTATATATATATATATATATATATATATATATATATATATATATATATTGTAATATATTTAATTTTCTTTAATTTATATTTGCCCCATTTGTGGTGACAAATTGTTATATTCCAATTGAATTTTATATAATTGTCATTGTATATTGTCGCAGCGACAATTCTTGTGCATGCAACTTAAAAATGTATGTAAGAAATTTCAACTTTGACAGTAGTTGTCAAAAATATGCCCGGCTCTAATTAATATTAATTTAGTATTTCTAAAAATGAATTTATATGTATAATCGACCTATTACTCTTCTCTCAGGGTGGGATCAAATTGTTAAAAAAATTAATTATTCAAAATTTATTTAAATTTTTACGTATCTCCAAATTATCTGTTTCACTATTATTCAGAACCTATAGTAACTGTATGTTTGATATTATAAAAGGCACTTCAAATATCTAAAAGGCACTTCAAATATCTGATGACGTTTCCAATATTTCTGTCACTAGAAATTATCAACTGTCACTGATTTGATCGACAGTTTTATGTAGTGAAAAATGTTTAATTTTCTGGATTTATGTTATTAAAAGACTATATTGAGTAGGAATGCAAAATTCTATATTATACTACCGGATACAAATTAACAAATTAATATTCCCCAAAATTATTACAAACGAAACAACAGTCGTAATATCTACGAAACTTAAAATTACTACAACCTATATGCTATAAATTAATCTAATGAAAAACGTTTAATAAAGGTTCCAATGGTTGATTCAAATCTTGATGTGTATAAATGTCAAAAAACAAGCTTCACTCAAATTTATCTAATTCTAAATTTTTCTTCTCTTATGTGAATTTCCTTATATGACTTATTAATTTTGTTTGCAATCAAAAATCTGATAGATGCATCTATGTCAAATTTTATTTAAAATAGGCCTCATTATTACTCGAGAAATTATTGTAAAATAACTGGATGGGACTCACCAACTAATGACTGGACAACTCGTACAATTCTAAATGAACTTGAAATTCAGGATACCTTCTAAATTTTATTTAGAAGTCTCGAACCACATACACTACACAGGATGCAATTCTTATTCGAATTATGCACGCACTGGCTTTATAATGAAATCGCTTTTCAATCTGGTTGTATAGATATACAACTTCTACTATCTACCACAAAATTGAGACAACTCTAATTATGATGTTGCCTCTTCGGGGATTCAAACACAACTAACTAATTTTTTGCCAAAATAAATAATCTCCTTCCCGTTGGTTACCAAATTCTCTTGTTCTTAAGAAAATTACTAATCTATGATTTTCAATAACCAAGTGAGATTTGAATTCTTCTATTACACTTGTAATGTTGCTAGCTGAGACCTCTATATTTTGAAATTTCAAATATTTTCTCCAAATCATAATACGTTCTATCTTCCATTAGATATATTTTACATTAATGTCATCAAATTTTGAAATGTCAAATTTGATATTTCTACTGAATCTTTCAAAATTAGTGAATTTACGTATAACACAGTGTGTATCAAAAGTATGACTGCCAAATATAAATGAGTTTCCTTATGTACTACTTTTCTTTTAAATTTCAAATAAAGGATCTGTATTAATATGTATATATATATATATATATACACATATATATATATATAAATATATATATATATATATATATATATATATATATATAACCTTTGGAACGGAGGGTGATTTTGGCATCTAGGAACACCAAAACGAAAAACTGCATTGAAATTTTTCCGAAGTCGCGTCATGCTACTCTCTACAATAGCCCTATTTCATTCTGAAATAAGCCTAAAAACGGTCTTCAAACTTATCAATCTTTATCTCGCTATACTTTGCTGCTAACGAATTATCATTGTAATTTTGATGCTATTGGTGATTAGATTTTTTTTCTCATCACGATTGGCTGACAGGATCGTTTAAAAAATAATCTTTAAATTATTCACATCAGCCGAAATGTCTAATTTTTTGCGAAGCAAATTTGAATTATCACTACATATCAATTTTCTGTTTCCTTAACTGACTTCCGGAGTTTCTCGAACTGTAATAATAATGTTATACGAGCCAGGTATTACTGTTAAGTTCAAACCGACCATATAGAGTGAAAGGTATTGAAGCCTTATTATAATAGTATAATATACACCAAGATGGTGTAGACTGTTATTATTGACCGAGCACCGAGATTATTTCGCGAGGCGCTTTGCCCCGAGCGGAATAAGGTGCGAGGGCTATAGTCTTCACCACCTTGATGTATATACAATTTTTCCACTACTAGCCAAATTTAAGACAAAAAATAAAAAAAAATCTTGAGAAATCGAGTAGCACAAGAATGTTAATTCGCCTTTCCAAACAATAATCAAGTAGTCGTATACAGATTGACATTTCCACTAGTAAAACTTATTTGTAAACAACAGGTGCGTTCATAATACATAACTTATAACTGAACCGTTGATGACCGCTCACTGAGCAACAAATAACAATGGTTGACGTATGTCTGCTGAACTATAATTTATTTGGAAAAAATTAATATTGAAATTCTGGCTAGACACAATCTAATTCTTGCGTTATTAGATGTTGGTAATATAATTGATAAAAACAGAAATATTATAACCCATGCAATAGAAGATTTGAGGGAACCATTAGCACATTATAATGTAAAAAGACGTGGTAGTCGTGAAAAAGACAGGAATTATTATGAAGAAACAATTCCTGCGTATAATGTTATGTATCAGAGTACGTTCACAGAACATTCACGCAACGGTTATGTTTTCTGAACGCACCCAACGTTTGTAATTATCGCCATGTTGCAGTTACGAGATGTCATCAGTCATTATTGGTTGAGCGCGAATTATAAACTAATGGCATTTTTATTCAAATAATTTTACCGTGTTAGGTAATTGCAAAAAGCAAATACGTTAAAGAGAATCTCCTGGGTACACAAAATTATGTTGCAAACGTTTTTATTAAACTGCGATCCCTGGATTCTCAAAACATTTGAATTTGTCCATTATTGACCTAGGTTAACAATAGAAAAAATTATTAACCGCTAATAGAGAAATTCAACTTCTCAGTTGGCTAGAAGACGCAATAATTGTCAACTTCATAGCTAGTAGTGGAAAAATAATATTATCTTATACTGCGTAGTTATACATCATTGATATGAATTTTATATTCATTCCTCTTGAAATATTCCGATTATCGGAAATTTCATGCGAACATTGTTTAAGTTAATACGAAGAACGTTTTGAAAATTAAATTGAAAAGGTAGTTGACGAGTTAGTAAGCGCTTAGATTCATTCGAGCGGTTGACCGCATTAGCCAGGGGCCCTTCATAAACCTCCCTATAATCTCTTCGAGCAATTTCCCAACAAACTCTCCACTTTACTACGTTCACTATGGATTTGTGCGTGTTGCGGTCATTTCAACGTATCATCATCAAGTGGACGCTATACTGACGGGAATCAAAGACACTCGCGGAATACTAACGGCTCTTTTGTCTCTCATTTTTGGCAGCGAAAATCCCAACAGGCAACTGCACCCTTAACAACTCTAAATTATATAAATCGGGAAAAAATTGTCGGTGGGTGGAATTGATGTTGAGGATTTTGAGGTGAAATTTTATTTGTGATGATTAACAATTTATGGTGATACTGATAAATACAGAGTGGTCTAGTAGATTTCCGTTTTGAAAACTATTTAAAGGACGTTATTGAGATTTCGTAGATGTGTTTCAATAGGGAATATTTTGTACGTACGACTGAGAGAACTTGGATATGTTGCATAGTTGAAGAGAAAAGCTCACTTCGTTCAAGATAATGTCGAAACGGATGTTTTCTTAAGTATCGAAGGGGAAATAATACAACGTCATGATTTGAGTCAAACAACTGTTTTCAGGTATCACCGTAAAAAAAAGCTCAATTCGTGAAAATGGACTTCCATACAGAAGCTATCAGGCGTCGAGACAATTAAAACCTTCATAAACCCGTGGTCCAAATGTACCCCAACATTTTTTTGGCTTATTATTATTTTTTTGATGTGATAATTAGGGATTATTGAAAATAAAACACATTCTGCTTATAAAAAAATATATTTTTACATAAAAAAGTTGTCAGTATTGATAAATGCATTGTAAGCACACTTTGAAAAAATATGATGAAATGATTAGAAATATTAAAAACAAAAATAATTATGAAAAAAGAAAAAGCATATAAGTGACATTTTAAATAATGATTTGATTATCACACTTGTTACAAACTGTTATATTTTTTTAATGTTCTGCACATAAGAACTGATTACACCGAATACAAAACATTCGAGATTTCCTGTCTTTACTTCTGTCGCATAAGAAACATCGCTGCTTTCTGCCAATAACGGAAACAGGTTGTTCATTCCTTATGTTTAATTCTAGCAAAATGGTTAACATGGATTGTTTTATATTGGAATGTAACGACTTGTCATTTTGGTATCTACGAATTATATTTTTTCTAATTAATTCCTGGTCCAACTCCAACAAAAACATTCTTCTCCTATCCAAGCGATTTTTTTTCCAATCTGGATTTTTCAACATCCAAAGTTTATAGGCGTTGATGCCACCAATGTCCAGCAGATGAAAAAATATTGCCACCGATTACTTTTTCTTTGCGTCGTGAATTCCTTCGCTAATTTATCCGTCGTGTCCACTGCACCCTTTGTTTTATTGTATTGTAAGATAATGTCTGGTTTGTAATTAGTTTTTTTCTCCGCTTATTTTGTCATCGTTATGTTCTGTCGATAAAAGAACAACTGCCGCATTGTTTTTGGTACAGTGTACCACACAAGGTAAGGTTTTTATCTAAAAGCCTATTAGCTAACTCAATATTGGTAAAAAAGTTATCAGTAGTTATTCCATATCCTGAAGATAAATTGTTTACCAGGTCCATCACTACCCTTTGTCCTTGGCCTTTCTCAGGTTTGTTTCCTACTTTACCTAAAATTATTATTCTGTAATAAAAATATACATTTTTTTTATGAAAAAACTTACCTAAATAATCAGCCAGTGCCCAAATTTTTAAGCCGTACTTGTCCGGCTTACTCTTCATGTAAACCCGAAAAGGAACCTTGCCTTGGAATGGGACTAACTGCTCATCCACGCACAAGTGTTCAGATGGATTAAAGGATTTCTTGCAATTTATTACAAAACCATCAAAAACATGTCTAATCGGGGCAAATTCATCAGTGCGTTTTCTTTCTTCGCTTGTTTCAAAATTGTCGAATCTTAGAAAGCATAATCTGTTGTAATCTGTTGCCAGACAAGGCAGATGATACTAGAGGCCGACATAAAGTTGGATCTTGACTCCATATTACACATATTGGCTCTTTAGCAGCGTGCCAGGCTCCAAAAATAATATGCAAACCAATAAATGCTTCCAGTTCTTCTTGCACAAAAGGAGAAAAGGCCGTCCTATTTCTCGCATAATATGATTCGGCTTTTCTATTCGTCTCCGATAAAATCACATCCATAATATCATGTGAAAAAAATAGTTCAAAAGCTTCTTTTATGGTGGGAAATTGGGAACTATATCTAGTCAAACCTGGTGAAACCTATTGAATATTACATTTCCGCCTCTTGATCTTCGTAGTAAATGGAAACTTTGCCCACACACTACCACCATCTTTAGACGAATAAGTTGGATGATCGGTATAAAAGTTTACTGACGGGCGTACTTCATCTGCAGAATCTGTCGACTCATTTTCCCTATCACTAACTTGTAAAACGTCATCCATCTCATCAGTTTTTTCAGTCACTATGTCAGTCTCCTCAATATCACTTGCACCATCCTCTAGTGCTAAATCATTAAAAAAAGTGTCGTTATCGTTCGTTTCTAATATCGCCAATAGTTCTTCGTCAGTTAGCTTATTTTCATTTCGAAACTTCCGTGGTTCACTCATTTTTATAAACGCGTACTCGACAAGCACTGCAAATGTGACTAAACACACTAAAATTATACTGAGATAAATACGTGCACAAAGCCGCTATTAAATAAATTGGGAATCCCCGAGAGCGTTGACGCCAAGAAACGGGGAATCCCCGTCGCTTCAACAATTTGGGGTTTATTTGTACCCCGGTTGGTTTTTAACGTAGGCAAAATTTGTACCTGTCGTTACATACCGAGCGGGGTGCACCTGGACCCCAAGCAACAAAACTCTATAATTAGTTACAATGAAAAGCAATTTATTCAAAATTTTGTATACCAATTTAGATATATATTTGAGAAACATAGCTCGAAGAAAATATACCCAAAAATTCATGTCTGGGGTACAGCTGTACACCGCTCGGGTTTATGAAGGTTAACAGTGATGAGAGAGCTCTTGGTACAATTATTTTTTCTTACGATTAATGATTCCCGTGAAATGAGGAGGTAAGCAACCCAAACTATTGATATTAGATAGAGAGGAGCAAGATAGTTGGGTTAAGAGAGGGGGAAAGAGAGATCGAAGGGGAAAAAATGGGTATTAAGATTCCATTATATTTTCCAGATTTAACTAAAAGTGTAGCAGGCGATCTTCGAAATGAATGACTTGTATATAAGTTAACATTTTCCAGTTCAAGAAAATTAGCTACTGTTTCAGGTACCTTGTAAAACTGATTTTCCCCTACGATATGCATAAAACAAGCGTCGATCCTTTAGTGCTGCTGGACGTAGGGCTATTTACATTCTTCAAAATTTAATACATTTATCATTAACCCTAGAATGCATAGATGGAATTCTCGACAAGAATGCATAGCATGAGTCTCCAAGACTCTTATTAAAAAAAACCAATGTATATTTTACGTTTATTTATCATAATAATAGGTTAAAAACAAGCGTTAGAAATTGAAATACATAGTAAAATTTTTGATTCAAGCATATTGTGCATACAAGCAAAACACTATGTTCTTTGTATGTTGATTTATTACGCTTAGTACAAGTCAGTGTACTCATTGTTCCAATTCGTGTAGGATATTGCGAACATCTTCTTCTCATTTGCAAAACTGAACCGGCGAAGATATTCTCTTCTTCCAAAAGCGTAATAAAAAGTTTCATACTACTCTTACAGTTTTGGGTTTTGTACTCTTCTTCTCATAAATGGTAACACTAATTCGGTTGCTAGGTCTTTGATGGACATTCTTCTCTTATTAGTTTTTCCATCGTGAAAATTTTTATTTTCATGGTTGTACATAAAGTGAGCATTTAGAGCTGCTAAATCCATTATGTTGTACCAAACTGCGACAAACTATCGTCTTGTTAGTCGCTTTGTGGTATAGTTGCCTATCATTCGATCCATACGATCAACACCTCCTTTAGTTTTAGTATAAAATTCAATTATTTCTGGTTTTTTTCTAGTACTCCCATTATCTACTCAATCGTCGTGACGCATCGAGCTAAGAAGTAGCACAGATTTATTCTTTTTTGGTACATAGCTCACTAACGTCAAATCTTTATTGAAACCAAAAATAGAGAAATAAACACTTCTTTCCTAAGAGGCTTGAAACTCTTTAGGAATTTCCTTTTTGCTTTTGCGCAAAGTTCCCACACAAGTTATTCCAATAAGCAGCAGATCCCAGACAACATTAGATATTCTATAAATATCCGTGCAATATTCATTTTGGCATATTGGAATATTCTCTAAAAATGCCAAAAATATCTTTATGCTTTTTGGAATATTTCTAGAAAGTGAAAATGGGAATATCCTAAATATTCAAAGAATATTCCCAAATGAATATTCTTTTTAGTATTATATATAAGCTAGGATTATTCTGAGAATATTCAGAGAAGCATTATCCAAGAATGTTCTTCAATGGATGTTTCCAGAATATTCAATATATACTATGAATATTCGTGGTAGATTCATTTGAAATTTTGTAAAATTATTTCAAATAGTGTATTCAGAGGATATTCTTTGTATATTCAAAATATTGCAGGAATATCCTCAGAATGTTCAGAACCATACATTTAATGGGGTGAGAGGGGAGGGTTAGTACATAGGATGCATGTAAATGCACTTTTTTCAAATTTCTGTAAATCAATAAATTTTCATAACCTGATGGAATTCTCTACTTGACCATTCACTGTATGGTGGCTTCTAAAGTGAATAAAGCGGCACAGGCACAAATTGGATTCAGAACATTAGCTCAATAACATTAGTGCTTAATTCTGGTTACACCTAAGAAAAAAATGCATTTTAACTACCTAAGCATAATAAAATAAAATTCAATATTAAATTGTCCAAATTTTTATTAGACAAACATAAACTTTATAACTCTATAAACTTTTCAAATTTATAAATATTCAACTATAACTTGCATTTTATCCTTTTTAAGCCAAAACGACAGCGCTTCACAAAATATATAAAGCAGGAATCTACTTGTTGAACGTCAGTTTCGTAAAATAAAATATTTATAGATAATTACATTCTCTTGTGAGAAATGAAAAATAAAGAAAAAACAAAATTGACCAAATACTTGTTTCTATCAAAAAATATAGGGTTAATCTTCTAAAATTTATAAATATTTATAGGGCCCACACACTGCGAGCTTTTAGCATTCGCTATACCCAAATGGATAAAACTGTCCGGTTAAGGCTGCATAACTGAGGTATAACTGAAAAACATCCTTATTGTTGACGTTTTTCAATCAGATATATCAATTTTACCCATTCGGGAGAGGCGGTGTTAAAAGCTGGCAGCGTGTGGATTGACAAACTTGCATTATATCGTCACAGTCACTAGAATGTATTGCGACGGCTTGAGATGAACGTGCCAGTTGCTGTAATGGTGTGGTATCTGCAATTATAAAAGTTATTGTAGTGATCATTTGTAGAAATTTTACAAATATAAGTATAAAAAATATCGATATTCTCTTAAATTTGTCACTATGCAAAATACATTACATTTACACTGATATTCTATACTGTCGCTTAAATACCAAAGCATATGGTAATTCATCATTGTATGTTCTTCTCATGTAAGTTTTTACCAGCCTCAAGTTCTTAAGATAATTTACTTGTTTAAATGAATGTTGACTTAGTTTTATCAACAGATATGAATGTTTCAATTTTTTTGTTTCCATTATCTTAACACCAGTATATTCCCTTATACAAATTCCAAAAAGGTATTAATACCGTCAAAAAGTAAGTATTAATTGAATATGCAGCCAGATGACAAAACATAAATATCATTAACAGCTGATTATAATGTCTACTTAAATTTAATATTTACCAGACTGAGTAACTATTTTTGTTGGTGGATCATTCAATAAAATGTGACCTTTGCATTTTAACCATGGAAATAGGGTAGTCACAGCTAGCTGAAACAAATGCTTGGGATATCCTCCTTTGGAAACAAATTTTTCCTGAAAGTGAAGTTCACACAACCTATAATTCTTTTGTAAAGCTTCTGTAGTCTTTCCAAACAAATCTGCACAGTTACAATCTTCCAACCATAAGTGTGCCCTAAAACGTAAATAAATGTAGGTATTCACATGTCTATAAAATAAATCAACTACTGATTTAAATTGCTGAACAGGGCTCGTCAGCAGAAAGTTTATTGTAGTACATATTATTATTTCATGTTATTAAAGGGAGAGGGACAGATCAATGTTAAAAAGCAAAAACATAGAATTACACAACTTACAATGCATAGGTACATGTAAAGTAAAATTTAAATATTAAAAAAGTAATATATACCTATAATATATTCCAAATAAAAACAATTACTCTTACCTCACAGGGTCTTTGGTAAATACAAACATAATTATTCCTTCTCCTGTTCTTGAGTGACATCCACGAACTGCACAAGTTATTCATCCCATAAAAAATACAATAATTTATCACTAAGAGTTCCACTAGTCACGATATTGTTGAAAACAAAATCAAAATAAACTTTAATAAAAGCACAAGAATATTTTTTGGTTAACATGAAATATTATGAGATTGACATATAACTTATTTGAAACTTGAAACATGGCGTCTATCACACGTCACACCTGCCCATTCAGAAAATGCACTGTCTAAAAGTCGAAGTTTTGCCAGTTTGTGTTGGTGTATTCTTTGCTAAACATTAAAATGGTGGATATTTTATTTATAATATATTTAAGCTATGGGTGGATGTCAATCCACTCCAGTTCATAGGTTGATATATTAGATAAAACCACGGACTTCGGGTCCGTGGATAAAACGGAAGAGAAACGAACCTATTGACACTTGACATTGAGCATGCCAGGCTTAAGCCCATCACAGACACATGATATAAGAAATTAACCAATAAACGTGTGTACAGAGAACGCCAGTTGCATTTTAATTAGCTGGCGGTTGTTTGTTGGCGCGATTGGGTATCTGTCATAATTTGGTTTTACGCTGATTGTTATAATTATGATTTATATCTTTGTTCTCTTTTAATCACACGACGATATGACGAACAACATTATATCCAATATCCACACCGTATCAACCGTTTATGTAGTGTTCATATCGAGCATATTTTTATATATTTTTCTTATCTTATAATTTCTATCTGAACTTCAATGAGTTTAATACATGGTTAATTTGATATAATATATTTATTATTTGTATGAAGCTATGGTTATTTCAACTATTTACACCTATGCGTAGGGTTGAATATCCGGATAAATTTTTGAACTATAACTTTCGTCCCATGTGAAAAATAATATTAATTTTCATTAATCATAAGTAAATATGCTTAAAAGAATATGCTAGGAATATTCAGTTTGGTAATATTCTCAAATGAATATTTTAAGAATATTCAATTTGATAATATTCTAAAATGAATATTTTAAGAATATTCATCAGGCTTGTTCTGTGAACATACACTGAGGAATATTAATAGAATATTCAAAAATAATATTACTATTATAAGAATATTCTTAGTTAATTCGGCATATTCTCATACTTTTTGGTGTATTCAAAGATTATTCTATGAATATCTCATGTTGTCTGGGATGTTGTGTTAGTGAAATACTTGTAAAAAAATTGTCAACTGTTAAGTTCTGTCCTGAATTTTTTATGGAAACAGAGCTTTTACAACATTTTCTGCTATTCCATATTTTGCTGGCTTTGAGGGCATGTACTGTATGAAACTACAACGACCTCTAAAAGCAAGCAATTGTTCATCTATAGTGACGTACTCTTTTGAAATCATTTGTGTTCGGCAATGAACTAAAAATAATTCCCATATATGACGAATATGAGTAAATTTATCAGTTTCAAGTTTAACCGAACGACTTCTTTTGTCATCGAAACGAAGATACTTTTTTATATTTTCAAAACGATGTACTGCCATTGTAGCTTTGTACATTAGATTCCACATATCATCAAAAAATAATTCTCTTACAGGAGTATCCCAGTTTTTTTCAACACCAACTAACAGTAGCAAACCGAAAAAAGCATCCATCTCATCTCTTTCGATTTGTATCTTAATCTTACCTTTTTTTTCAAATTCGCGTTTTGCTCCTCGATTATTTAATCAACAATTTCAGTCGTAATAAATTTATCCCACGCATCTTTGATACACCAAACTTGATTTCTTCTTTGAGGTCCTGATGTAAATCTTACTATATTGTGTAATCTTACCGTTCCTTGTGAGGGTTGAGTAGAATTCCACGCAAAATTATTTCTTCCAATAAACGTACCGTTTGAGACGTCTGAAGGTGAGTTATGATCCGGAATACTTTCTGTTTCACTATCTGAAGAGCTTTCTCCAGTGTCACCAGATCCTTCAGGTGGTTGATATTGTTCGTCGGTGTCTGATGTATCACTTTCACTAACAACAATATTTTCATCATCTTCTTCATATCGTGTCATCAAAGTTTCCTCAAAATTAGAGTCACTAGGTCGTATTGATCGTTTTCTAGATATACTTGTTGAAGTCATAATTTACACTATGTAAAAAACAAAAAAACCTTATAAATATTGAGATTTTGTAGTTTTTGTAAATAATAAGCTAACCTAAACCCTTACAAAAATAACTTACCAGTATTGCACAATAAAATTATATATAAAAGTCTTTGGAAACTGTGCACACTATTGTTTTAGGTTTACTTCTAGAATAGAACAAAGCTAACTGAACAAACCAAAACAAATGATCAAAATCACGTGTTAATTGCACATGCGCATTGGAATAAATACATACATAGTTGCCGATATAAATAGTACAAAACCGTCAAAACCAACAAGAGTCTGCCTGACTCATGATATGCATTTAGCGACTGTAAGTGAAAACCATTTTTTTCGTAAAAATTTGTAAAATACAGAAGTTATGAATACAGTGATATACATTTAAACTAATAATAAACAAATTCTTAAAATAGGCAAGGTAGGTAAAATACATTAGAATCGGCCTATGGAAAAAAATTTTCACTGATTCTATTTTGAACTTACCTGGCAAGATAACGAAGCAGTGGACTTCAAAGTACATCTAATCCAACAAAAATTAGACCTAAAAGGAGAATTGACGGGACTTATCGAATACAATCCCATATTTTCAAAGACCACATAAGAAGGAGCAAAAGCTTTGGCCAGTAGCAAATGGTTGGTACGGAACAACACTAACAAAGATCTTTTTACAACTCGTCTATTTTAAAATTACAGGAAAAAATTAACTACAATCCAGAAATCACAAGTAACAGGCTTTTTTGACAGTCCATCCAAATTGGAAAAAAGGAATTTAGTACAAAAATATGCGTATTGGAATCAACAGCATGTCAAAATGTACCAAACTCTCGGCAGAAAAAATTGGGGTAAATAACAAAAGTCACAAACCATGCACATCGCTCTTCCCCTATTTTCGACCTTGCAAAAAAATGTTGTGAGCAAGAAATGATCAAATTAACAGGACATTCACATGCCAACTATTTGAAACCTTATTTGCAGAAAAAGCACCAAATCCAGTAAATTTTTCTAGTATGAGTTCAAACATACCGCAAGTACATGTTCTACAATCACATCATAACGATAAAAATAATGCACGAACGTTTAATTATCATAACTGTAACTTTTTATTTGAATAAATAATGTTACGAAATCGCACATTGGTGTAGTCCCTGAATCCGACTCTGCCTAAGTCATGTATGAAAGTTATAATTTTGGTAAATGCGCAGGGATTTCTTCGAACTGTTCACCCTTTTTTTGTGTCTTCTCATCTAGACATTTCCAGTGAGGTCCATTGTTGTTGTGACCAGTCTTATCTAGACAATTCCAGGGAGGCGATGGCTTTTGTGAGTCGCAAATCTAGAAGGTTCTGGAAAAAACGCACTTTTATGTAAAGACTGCCGACCGGCGGGAGGAGTTAGTTTATAATTTGATCTCGTGAGATAAACAGTAAACGTGTATATATAAATTAAGTCTAAGTAGTGAAGTATTTATAGAAATTAGTGTAAGTTAATATACTCTGTATCTTATATAAGTTAGTAAATAGTTTATTGAGAAATTAATTAAGTGAGTAGGCCTACCGTGTGTATGAATCTATCCCACCCGTCGTGATAAAAACTTTTAAATAAATAAGAAAAACATTACATTGGTGTCAGGTGTGGGGTATTATAAATATATAGGCACGTAAACATAGCCAAGAGACTAAGTGACCTAAAAGTGACGGAACTAAGAGCACAATTAGAAACTCGCGAGTTGGAAACATCCGGTAAGAAAAATGAATTAGTAGAAAGACTCATAATGCCACTGACAAGTTTGGATCCAGAAACATTTTTGTTCAAAAACGAGACTTCCACCTTATTCTCGTCAATTTCTGCCATGGAAGAGAAAATTTTAACTATGAAGAACGATATTTCTGCTAACATGTACAATATTTCTACTAATATGAACGAGAAGATTTCTACTATGAAGAACGATATTTCTGCCGATATCGTATCGTTGGAAAATGACATTGCTGCTGACGTCGAAAATAAAATTTCGTCCCTAAAATCAGATATTGAGAATAAGATGACATCAATGGACGATAAAATCGAGAATTAGGAGTCAATGATGGTAAACCAGATGGATGAGAAAATCAAAGAGTTAGAGGGACAGATGGCTGATTTAAGAACATAGTAAACGCCAACAGAACACAAGAAGACCGAGCAAACAAAACATTGTAAGCCAGAAACACTCCCTGAATTAGAAGAAATTGGCAGTTTTACCCCAGTCAAAGCCCAAACGTTCGATGGAAAGATCTCGTGAGCCAATTATGTGAAACAGCAGCCGCTAGATTGAATAATTGGTCCGATAAGGAGAAGGCAGTGAACTTAACTATAGCGCTTAGGGGAGATGCCTTAGATGTACTTCAGACGATACCTCTGCAAGAAACGGATGACTTCGAGCAGCTGAAGAAGAGGTTCGATATGCGATATGGTCACGAACATCTAGAACATTTGCACCGATGCCAGCTGAAGAACCGAAGGCGGAAACGTGACGAAGCTCTTCAAGAGTATGAACTGGATATTACTCGACTAGTTCGATTGGCTTATCTATCAGCACCAAAGAACACGATGGAATGTTTAGGCATCCACGCCTTTATTGACGGCCTATGTCACCACGATATGGAGAGGACGCCTCTGTTAGCTCATTCCAAAATGATGGTGAATGTATTGACCACTGGCCTTGAATATGAAGCAGCCAAGAAGGCTTCGGGATACAACAAAGGTAGGACCATGTAGGAAGAAGGTGACGATGACCGAGTTGACCAAATCGTCAACTTGCTAAAAGCTATGGTAGACAGGAAGCCGAAGAAGATCAGGTGTTATAATTGTCGCGAACTAGACACTAGACGTAGTTCATGTAAGCGACTCCTGCAAACCAAAAACCTCTTAAATGTAAAGCAGCCACGAAGGGTTCGCGGTACAACAAAGTTAATTAGGACCACGCAAGAAGAAGGTAACTCCGACAGACTGGACTATATCGTCAACTTGTTGAACGGTATGGCATACAAGAAGCTGAAAAAGATCAAATGCCTGAAGTGTGGCGATCTAGAGCACGTACGCAGGACACCAGCAGCCCAAGAACTCCAGTCACAGGGGAAATCAGACAGGAGTGAACATCGAGCTGATGTGAATCACTGAAACGCCGACTCTATGCCTAGACGGTCATACCCTATAGGCTATTCCCACTGCAACAAGGCGGAATCTAGGGAAGCTGCAGTTTCAAGAACTACAGTAGTCAACGAAGAATGGTCACCCACCAGGATCAGAGAAGATCAGGAGAATGCTCCTCGCCTAAAGAAGATTCGGCAATGGAAGGATAAGTTTAAGCGACTTACCTGGCAAGAAATTTCAAGATTTTTACCAACATTCAAGGCATATTGGGCTTAGTGGGATTTCCTTGTCCTGGAAGGAGGCCTGTTGAAAAGAATCCTTGAAAACGATGATGGTTCCGAAATGAGGAGACAGCTAGTAATCCCGAGAACGAGAGTAGCTGAGAAACTGAAGAAGTTACATGACAGTCCATCGGAAGGTCATCTGGGAGTGAAGAAAACCCTTCAGCGATTCCGTGAAAGGTTTTATTGGATGAACAGCTCCGACGATGTGAAAGATTGGTGTAAGAAATGTACGAGTAATGGACCACATCGCAAGGGAAAGGCACCTATGAAACCATATAATATTGTAAACCGTTTCGAAAGGATTGCTTTAGACATGGCTAGACCATTTCCGACGACAGAAAATGTTGCTAAATACATCCTGGTAGTAATGGATTATTCCTCGAAGTGGATGGAAATTTATGCCCTCGGAACTCCACAGCGATCAAGGAAGAAACTTCGAGAGACAGGTATTCTAGGGAATTTGTCACACGCTGGGAACGAAGAAGACCAGGACAACAGCGTTTTATCCACAATCAAATGGAATGGTTAGAAGAATGAACAGGATCATTAGAAAATACCTGTCCAACGTAGTTTCCAGCCACTAGAGAGATTGGAACCAGTATCTTTCGCTATTTTCGTTGGCTTATCGATCAGCCATAAATGTGCCTACGGGTGAAACACCTGCGAAAATTCTATTTGGACGTGAAATGAGGCTTCCTTGTGACCCATAGTTTGGCCTGACGAAGATCTAGCAGGAGAAGATTACGTAATTCAATTAAGAAGAAGGATGGATGATGTGCACGAATTGGTTGGAACGAATCTTCAAGTTACCCGAGACAGAATTAAAAAACGGTATGATACGTAGGCCACAGAAGGCAGTTTCAAAGAAGGGGACAAAGTATGGTAACACAACCCGACAAGGAGAAAATGATTTTCTCCAAAATTACAGAAATCATGACAGGTCCATACTTAATCAAGAAGAGGATCAACGACATCATCTATCGTATAAGCAAAACCGCCAATGGAAAACCGAGAATTGTCCACCAAAACCGACTAGCGCCATTTGAAGAAGACCATGACAAAGAGGAAGGGGTGAACCATCTACAAGAGTTTGGCCGAGCCTTCGGGCGCATACGGAGGTACCGGGAAAGATAGAACGAAGTCACTACAGAACAAAGACAAGATTTGTTCACGCGCTCAGAAGAGTACTCACTGGTACATAACATCTTCGCCAATAACTAACGCGCACGAAAGTTGGCAACCGTTTTTCAAAAGAAGTTTGGACAATTAGATAAACTTGAAGATCATATGTCAGCCCTTGGCAAGACACTGAGACTCAAACACAATTCGCGGTACGTCTTCTACCTGATAACTAGAAATACATTTCCAGATCGATCCACCTACCGGGATGCGTGGGAAGCGCTACGAAGCCTTCGAGATCATGTGCTGGAATTTCACGGGGAGAAACTAGCAATGCCTAGGATAGAGAGCAAGCAGTTTGATTGGCGAGTCATCAGAAACATGATAAAAGTGATCTCGCAAAACACCGGTGTCCACATATTAATTTGCAGATATACACCTCGTTATCGGTACCCGCTGATGACGGTGCCGTTATTTCCATACGACCGGAAAGTGCAGACATGGGTCCAGTTGCCGATTTAAACATCCAGTTCCGGCTACACAGAAGTTCAAGGAGGAACCTCCTTTTGAGGAGGGGGTAATGTTACGAAATTGCACACTGGTGTAGTCCCTGAATCTGACTCTGTCTACACCATGTTAAAAGTTAAAATTTTGGCGAATTCGCGGGGATTTATTCTAACTGTTTACGATTATTTTTTGTGACTATTGTTATCTAGACAATTCCAGGGAGACGATGTTTTTGTGAGCCGCAAATCTAGAAGGTTCTGGAAAAAAGGGCACTTGTATATAAAGACTACCGACCAGCGGGAGGAGTTAGTTTATAATTTGATCTCGTGAGATGAACAGTAAACATGTATATATAAATTAACTCTAAGTAGTGAATTGCTTATAGAAATTAGTGTAAGTGAATATACTGTGTATCTAATATAAATTAATGAATAAATAACTTAAGTGAGTAGACTTACCGTGTGTATGATTTTATTCCACCCGTCCTAATAAACACTACTAAATAAATCAGAAAAACATTACAACATGTTTTTTTTGGTTTATGGCTATTATTAGATAAAAATGCTCTAACTTAATGGTTTTTTGTCTTTTTCTCGAGAAATAGTCATATCGAATACCACTCGATACAAAATTGTGTAGAAAAAATTGTTCTCAAGGTTTTATTCAAGTTTGTTACTTTTCGGCAATTACGCTCATGAAATTTTTGATAAAATCACTCGCAACACGGCTCGTGATATTGTCAAAAATGTCGTTCGCGAAACTGCCAAGCAACAAACTTTCATATTTTTCGAAAATTTTGCAGACAAAATATTTTTTCTTGTGATATTATATATGAAAAATCTTTCTAAAAATTTACTATTATTACTATTTACTAAAAATTTATTGATGAAAATCAATATTAGGTCATAAAAACAATTGAGAAATTAATGTATTTTCAAAACATGCTGCGAATATATATAGTAAGAATCAGAGGACAAACATTTACCCGCGGCTAAACGGGTCTTCTGATTTGACTGATTTAAACAGATTTCGTTAAAAAAAATGGTGGTGTTTGATTGGTCTATTTCATGATGAGAGAAGTAATCAATATTAAATCGTGGTTTTTCCTTTCACACAAAAAAATAGTGTATAAAGCTATAATCTAATACTTTTTTCCCTTGTATGATAAATAACTATTTTCCCTTCATGAGTATCTTCAAGTGTTTTTTTAAATGCATGATTTTGAAATATTAATAAATATAAAACGATGGTCAATTACTCAAGAGAAAACGCCAAAGTGGTAATCTGAAAATAAAATTGTAAGCTATTCCAATCAAAGCACAAAATAAATTAATTTGGTAGTCGTGATGGAAACTCAGTGCAAGTCGCAAAGAATTGCAATGAATGTAAGTTGGCTTAAATTCATGTAATTAGAAGAGCTCAACTTTTCCAGAACAAATTCCAAAAGTTTTAATGTATGTTATTAGAGAGAATTTACGTCCGTGGTAGAAATTTAAATTGTGCCCTTTTGTTTTTTCCTCCGTCTTAAATACACCAAACAGTCAAGTATTAAAAGAACTTTGTCGACATTTAAATTTAACTGAGTTGTTTGTCTGAATTATGGTTGCCACGTCACGGAAAATATTCTCTCGTTTTGTAACGTTATTTATCATTTAAGGGTGTTTACTAGAAATCCCTATTCAAAATCGGAGCAATTTATTCAACAGGAGAAAATAGAATAGCCCAAGATAAGTTTATACAATACTGCTAATTTTTGTTCAGTATTCTTCTTCTTACAGTGCCATATCCGTGATCGGACGTAGGAGACCTCTCACTTCTACCTGTGTTGTGCTCTCCAGTTACCACAGATATAAGGGACCTACAGTTTAACGACGGATCCGTACGTCTATGTTGAGAGGCTGTACTAGGCAGAATCTGTCGGTGGTTTGCCATTGCCTTCCGACAGGTGGCTCTCCGAATTTTTAATTATGATGTTAAGAGGGGCTTCACGTTTTAGGAACCTGAAAACAGTTAGCACCCGAGATTTGCAACAAAATTTAGGTCATTTTATACACAACAAATCTAAAGAACGCAGGGAAATTAAGTGTTGAAATTTTAACACAATATAACTTGGACCTTTGACTTGGGGATCAGGTATTTTGGTTGAGTTTTATATTGTTATAAAAAAGATATAAGCCATTAAGTGATGGTGTGATTTTAACAGTTTTGACAATTTGTGGTCACCAATCTGGACACCAAAACCTGATCCCCAAAAGGAAGCCTAGAGAAATCAATTCTGAAAATATGAAATCTCAAATCATTGTATTTTTTGAGATTTGTTGTGCGCAAATTTTTGCAAACGAACGTCTTTTTACTTTAGTTCAACCGCTAGAACAATGACAGAAGACTACGGTCAATTCATAGACAAATAATATTATTACTTTCTCTATCGGTCAAATGCTGTTGTCATATGTTTTGTGTTCATAAAAATATCCCAAATTTATAGTTTACTGTGTATCGTATTTGTAATTATAATTAGGTAATTCTCATGCTGAATAAGTAAATTTGTGCTTCGTAAATGCTATTTATATTTACTCCACAAGATTGTGTTTAGTGCTTCATGCTTCCTTGCAACATAAAATGCACTTTTTGCACCTATTACACAAATAACTACTTTTTAATGTTATTCTTATTTCTTGTTGGTAAACACATCAAAGTGATTAAATATATTATGTGAGAATGATTCTGAGTTTTTGTTCTTTGGAATAAATATACCATGTTTATACCTGATAATAGTAATCGTGATTCCGCTTAAGTTGAATATTATTGTCGTGTTTTTCTAGACAAATTTTGTTCTTCAAGCCCTAAAATATTTTATCAATAAATGTATGTCATTCGATATGCAAAATGAATTTATAACACATGGTAATTATTTGTTATGTTAAATATATTTACCATCAGGAGAAGCACCTAGAAAACCGTGTTGAACATCTACCCACAATCCTGAATCAACCACCAAAACATTTTGTACTTGTTCAAAAATGCTTTTAGCCACTTTTTCCTTAAGAGTTTCATACTCCATTACCTCCGTCATACAATAAGTCTTTTTAATAACAGTTTTAACAAGAGAATGACAAGGTGTATTTGTTTTTCTCCTTACAACCTGTCCAAATATTTTATAAGGAATTAGGATGGTTATCCACTTTATAGCTTGCCTTAGCCTATGCACCATAGGTAATAGTAATTGTTGAATAAAATTAATGAATGAAGTAGGTAACATTATATTTTAAACATCTTTGAACCATAAATATTTTAAAACTTTGTCTAGCCAATAGTCGAAATGTCCTTGCAAATTGTTTGATTATATAAGCATTTCAAAAAGTCAAAGAAAATAAGAAACCAAATTATTATTAAAGAATGACTTAGTAATAGTGTTAGTTGATGATATTAAAAAAAATTGTAAAACAAAGGACGACTAAAAAGTTAATTTTGTCTACTTGTTGCACTTCGGGGGCTGTATCGAGTTATACAGATAGGTTTTGTTTTCTAAAAACCATTTTTTTGTGTTGTCCTTACTCAGAAACGTAAAAACAACTCAAAAAAATCCAAAATTCCAACTTTTTTTGGGTAAACCTATACTTTTCTCGCATATTAGATGGGTTGGATGGAAAAGTAATAAAACCAATAATGTATTATACAAAAACAAAAAAAAATATTTACCATTCAGGTGATCACAAATATGTGTATCTATCATGGAAAAAAGAGAATGAACCAACTATTTTTTTGTATAATGAAGGAAAAATGTTTCAGTTCCAATCTCCACAACACATATGATCAACCTTTGCAAACAAGGTAGAAGCAAACTTGTACATGTTTGATTTTGTACTGTATATATCGATCTACCCACAATATATACATTATTATTTGTCATTACAGATCTTTCGCTTCTAATTTTTTATTAGTTGTTATAGTTGCTTTGTAAGTTTTTTAAACGTTTGCTATTTTACATTGAAATTCCTCACTGTACCTTACTTACCTCTTTCTATTAAATATAAAGCATTGTATTACAAGTTAATATTTCTTTGTATAATGAATTTGGAAACTCTTTGTTTATATTATTTGTTTCTAGATAAAATTGAATATATTCACACATGTAGTTGAAAAAAGAGCCTACATGTCAAATAAAATTTGAAAGCAACCAACAGAAACTCTGAAACTGATACAAATATGATTAGATTGAGGCAAAGTTGTGACACGACGTTCTGTGTTTTCAGACTAAATGGCCTATTTTAAATAATGTTCATTTGCAATTTTTCTGCAGTTCAATTTTCTTAGCATGAAACAAACAAAAATTTATAATCATGAAAACATTTTATTATGTTAATATTAATGGTACACATTTTGAAAGGTAGAATGTTTTTAAGGTATGTATATTTTTCTTCCATTCCTAATTTCTAGCAATTCCCACAATGCTGTCACTTTGTATCCATATTATTAAATAGCGCATGTCCTTTCATTGTTGTGATCCGCAGATCAACATTGATTGAAATAAAACACATGGATATTAATACTTCATTTATTCCCTGTAACTACTTAGTTTATGGTGTTACACTCAATAGAGCTTGTCGAATAATAATTTTATACATGTTTTATCTACATTATGTGTTCAATCAATAGTTGCCACTCAAGAAGAAAATAAGTTTTGATATTTTTAAAGTAGCGAAATATGCAAAAACGGGCAGTTTGTATGAGAAAAAGTGACACTAAAACTTATTTCCCCTTAAGTTTGAAATGCGTTCTAATAAGTGAACTTGACTTAACAAGAAGTTACATTGTATATAAAATTGTACTTAATATCATATTTAATTCGTGACATTAAAGGTAAAAACTAGATTGATAAGAATGAGTTTTAAATAACATGACTTTTAATCGAGACAGCAGTGGGCGAAAGTACTGATTTAAAGATATGAAACAATGAAAATATGATTAGGAGATATTAATAATTATTTAGTATTTTAAATGAAACTCACGGTTTCTAGTCAATTCCACAATATAATAAAAGTTATTTAAAATTCTAAAAAATTGACAATTGTTTCGATAAATCAATATCATCGTCAGATTCCACGAAGTAAGGGTCGAGACAGTTAATTTCATTAATTATTTAAATAGAATGCAATAGTAATTAACATTGAAAATATATATAGAATAATAGTAAGGTAATAGTAACATAAAATATACGTAACCTCCTAGGTTACAACATCATGCAATATGTAATGCACCTTGTATCAGGTGATAATAGTTATATTTTTCAATTATCACTATTATATATTCATCAAAACGAATTATGCAATTCTTGTCTTTTGAGAGCGGTTTTAATTTTTCTTCATTCAGATATTTCAAAGGTCACTTCACAATTAAGCATTTTTCGCTTTTCGCTAACAAACCCATATTATCATTAAATCGGGGTTTCAAGAGAATGATGAAAGGTGGTTTGATGATACTAGAACAAACCATCAGTATTATTTATCTGATAATTTCACATTTATCAAATAATCCAGTAAACATAGCTTTTAAAATTAAAAAATACGGATTGCAGGATAATTTACTTATCATAACTATAATTTTTGATATCGGGTCGGTACGATTACGTACTTGTTAACCAATTATTCCTTTCAAAAACATTCATGAAACTCTTGAATAATCAAAAATCTACACTCAAATGGAAATTATGTCCACAGATTATATATTATGTCAACAAATTTTGTTTGGATCCGTGTATATAATATCCTCTTATCTATGCACAGGTGTGCTGTGGTTTGGATGCAACATAAAAAACAGAGATAAGGTTTCTGTGCTCACAATAAGTTGAAATCAAAACATTCAAGCAGAGATGCGTTTCTTTGAACCGTCAAGAGTGGAAAGACAGAGAGAGAAAATATGTTGAATAAGTAAAAGCCGATTCAATACTACTATCGACATCTATCGTAAATTTTTTGAACCAAATAGTTACTAAATAGTAACTAGTATTGTGTAGGTTTTTAGTTTTATATACCTGTGAGAAGGCCCCTCTTAACTAGGCCCGGGTTCGATCCCGTGGCCTCTCGGTTAGTAGACAGAGCGCCATTCCACTAAACTACGGAAATGCACCATAATAATGTTGGCCTTTATCAAGATAAGCGTTAGATTACAATAACATCTCTTTTATTGCGTTATTATAACTTGCTGGTTATGGCAAAATGCTGTGGAGATGTAGGAAGGTTGTATCGCACTGGCCAGTAGCCGTCTTCAACTGAGCTCAACATATCGCTGAATTAGTGGAAATAGTTACTGAAAATCTTTGTTCAATTCTAAGATAGAGAGAGATTTTCTCCGAACCGCTGAAATCGCACGGATCAATTTGTACTATTTTGAACGATGATTTTGTCACCATGGCAATAAACCATACAACAATGCTATTATTATGTACGCATTTCTGGACAATTCATCTAATGTCAATCAAACAATCGTATTCTTCTAATATGACATTTCTTTGTTTCCAAAATTCGGATTACCACTTCGAGCAACCCATTTGTAGTCGATAAATGAGGAATCACAGAAAGTTCCAAATATACAAGTATTTACAAAATTAGGACAACACTTAAAAGTTTTCTTATTTTTGATTTAGAACTCTTTTAATTTTTAACCGATTAAAATAACTTTTTTATAATTCGCGTATAAAAGAGACTTCATTATAACATTGTTTACAATGTCACAATGAGTCTCTTTGAACACCATTTTTAGTGTACAGTTGGTTATTGTATTTAATTATATTTTTATTTGACATTTGAATTTAACATTGACACAAATTATAAATAAAATGGTCTAGCGTTGTTCTAGCTAGCAAATGATTATATTAAAAGTTATTAAAGGTAAATTAGAATGATTTATATATTAAAAATATTATTGATTAAAGTACGCTAACGTTTATTTATCAATGATTTGTCAATTGTTTATTTTTATATTGTATAGGATCAATATATGGGTATACATAACGTTCGATTTTGGGGATAAATTACCAAATATCTATGTGAAGATGTATTACAGAAATAATTCTGTTCATGATATAAATAGATCGCAAGAGCCTATACGAAGAAGCTCTTTCTTAAACAAATAATCATCCTCTGTTTGCTTAAATAAAAGTTTGTTTTCAATTTACAGAATTATTCGGTTATAATATGTCAAAAGTCATAAGTGCTGAATAAAACCATCTGTGATCTGAAACAATCAGGAATCTACAGAATTGCCAACTTAAATTCAAACCACTCCTCATAATTTAAAAACAGGGATTATATGTAATTCTATTTTATTTAAAAAATTAAATAAATGCGAATTACTTATTTATTTATTCATTAAAGTCCTAACAGGTTTCCCAACCTATTTATAAGGACATTAGCTATATAATACAAAATACAAAATTTGAAATACAAAATAACGAATCCAAAATACGAAACACAATGTACAAAATATAAAACTGACAGAACCTAACCGAATATCTTATACTCCGGTAAGTTTTAAATATTTATATATTTCATGCCTAAATTGCGACAACGGGATCAAAGAATTTATTTCCGACAATTGATATATATTGTTCGCTAGTTTCCACAAGGAATTCAGAGGTGAGAAGGAGATGGAAGATTCTAGTATTCCAAAAGGAATTTTGCATCTTGTTACCCTTCGGGGTACTTTAAAGGGTAAAGCACTAGCATTTGTGATACTGTTTACTAATTTATACAAAAAAGTCATTCCTAATAACTGACGTCTAGACTGTAAAGAAATAACATTAAATTATATACGTAATCTTGCTGATCTCACTGTTACATAGTCCGGCCATTTTCGGTATTTTTTGAAATAAAGATACGCTCATGTGAGAAGAATGGAGGAGAGCAGATTGCCACGCATCGCACTTGAAGGGAAACCAACAGGGAAAAGAGCACCCGGTAGACCACCTAAGAGATGGAAGGATAGTTGGCAGTCCACCTCCCAGGAAATCATAAAAAGGAAACTTCAAAACTAACAGATCGCAAGATCTTGAATACGAATAAGAAGAAGGAGAAGAGGTTAACTCTATCAAACGCTCCCTGGAAGTCCGTGTTAATGACATCTAACTGCTGCTGTTCTTTAAAAACCTGATTGGTATTAATAGATTAGTATTAATAGATCGGCCCACCATAAATCCGTGTTGTTCGTCAACTATTATATGTTTAGCAGGAGCACACATTAACATTGAAAAATATTGTGTAAAACTTGTGCCACAATGACTTTCGGTAGTACTCGTGATTTGCGGTTCGTTGCGCAGACTTCACTCGTCATTGTGACACTTGTTTTACAAATAACTATTTTGGTACATTGTAGGAAATTCGAAAGTATTATCACAAGCATATTGAATTTTTTTAAAATGAATTTGACAATTAATTATACCGGATAGAATAAAACAATATATATGTAAATTCTAAGCACCCTGTGAAATAAACTAGAGGCTACAGATTTTTTCTTTGGAAAGTGGAAGTCTAATTAATTTTCGATATTTTGTTTTATGGTTTCAAAGAAATATCGACAATTTTTGCGCCGTAACTTAATATTCTAAGAGAAAACTAAAAAAACTATTCCTAATATCAACAGCAACAATCATTGAATTAAAATTGAATATAAGCAAGTAACAAGTGAATAAACGCGTAATTCCTCCTCGTGCTCTTCTAATAGTGCATTCGTCGAGGTAAGCTTGCTATTCAATTATTGATAATCCACCGAGGAAGGTTCTCCCCTTTCGCGAGAACTATACGTCCCAAATTTTGTTTATCCCTGAGATACTCATTTGAGTTTAAGTCGCCACTTGGTGGAGTAAAGTCTAATTTTTGGATGTTTATTTCATTATATTGCATGAAAATGAAATTATTGCCTATATTTGGTGGAAATGGCATAACGTGTTCCTCCATAATATTCTCCAAATAATACTCTGCATTCATAGACCGTCGATGAATGGTGACTAAATTCGTGCGTGCGTCATAATAAATTCTTGCCGAAAACATTTTAGAGCCGCCTCCAAAAGGTTCCATGGTAGAAATTATACACTCACTTAATCTTTACCCAGCTCTGTCACGTCTATCAGGGGGTTTCAGACTAAATCGAGTTTCATCGCTGAACAATACATTTTTCCAATCATCAACAGTGCAATGCTCATGATACCATGCAAACATCAACATGCGTCGTTTGTGTTCTCTTGTAAGCAAATAACGACGGACTGGTCTTCTATTGGTCAATCCGAATGATTTTATCCTCCTTCATACCGTTTCAGATGAAATTCTAACATTTCTGACCATTCAAAGTTGGCTGCTCAATTATCTGCATATCATTTTTAGGTTTATTAAAGCTTGTTGCCGAGGAAAGCGCTCATCAAGGGGGTAATATTTTTCCTACCCTGACCACTAGCTCGATAGTTTGATCCACTTTCCCTGAATTTTCTGAACATTCGACTGATAATTGAAGTACTCACGTTTAACAAACAAGCCACATAACGCATACTTCTTTCCTCTTAAATTAAAATTGTAGCTCTTACACATTCGTCGTTGGTTAAATTATGTGCCATACTCATGAAACCTTGAACTATACTACGCCTTACAAACTGCTCTATTTGCTTCTCAATCCAAAAACTGTGAAAAACATTCTCAAACCACTCCTTTTATGGTTTGATATTGACACAAAACAAATAATAATTTCTATTCTTTGTCAAAATTGACAGCAGCCTCCTACGATTTATTTTGTAAAGAATTCACTGTAAGGTAAATTTTAATCACAAAAATTGAAGACATTTATTCTGAATCTGTATCTTTTGTAAAAAGGAAGATATTGGAATGAACCGAAAAACAAAATTTCGAGAATTAATTATTCTTCCTAATCATTTGCAAAGAAAAAATAGGTAGCCTTCAGTTTAACCCACAGGGTGTTTAGAATTTACGGTACATAAATATAGTTCCATTCCACACGGAATATTCTAAACAAAAAAATAATCAAACTTTTAAGTACTGCGTTAATTTTGTCCGTGAGTTTATTTGGATGGATTCAATCTTTGGCAATAGTATATACCTCAACCTGATATTTTGTCTAGTGGGTTTTTGATTCTCATAGGGACCGATAAAGATGACGCTTACGCCAACTGCCGTGGAACAACACAAACAAAGTGATGTAAACACTATTAGTTTTGTATAATCAGCGTTTTTGAATGTTCATTTTTTTAAACTGATATTAAATGTTTGTGATGTCTTAATCAAAAGTATCTTACTGTATCCATGGCTGTTCAAATATGCCGTATAAAAATACTACGATGTTGAAATATTATAGTTTCCCCGAAAGTTCATTGAACACTGTGTGGACGACAACCTTAAAACGTCAAAAATGGATAAATGCAGTAAAAAACCCATATGTAAGTAAAATGTTCCAATTACAAATTTTATTCTGTGTATAATCAATATGATACTACAATTGGCAGCTATTAGAGAAGTTCAAATTTTTTTTCCATAAATAAAAGTTATTATCGAGAGAATAAAACGTTTTCTGTACGATTTCACTGATTATATCAAATAAAAAGCTTGCTTGCTATGTGTTTGCTGACTTTAATATTATATAACAAGTTTAAATAATTATATACTATTAACAGAAAGAAAGTAAACATTTGTACAAAACGGATCATTTCAAGTTTTTTAATTACATTTCAGAAAACATCGGAAGGATTGGGTACCAAAGAGAAATACTAGAATTTGCGGTGCTCATTTTGTCAATAATCAAAAATCAGATAATCCCCTACACCATCTCACATACCAACAATTTGTCGTGGCAAAGAAAATAAAACGATATATTCATTTTTTGCATTTTGTATGTTATTTATTACACTGTTTACATCAAAATGTTTTTCTTATTTAACACCAGGGCGCTCTACTTTCGACAGAAGTGCTGCCTCTATAGTTCGGTCTCGATCCCTATAAGGCGCAGTATTGCAAAGCCCCGCGAGGAGGACCCTCGAGCTAGTCATATGCGCCAGGTATAAAAATTTCAGCAACTTAAATAGTATTGTAATGATGCTTCGTATCCGAATGAAAATTTGTTTGTGAAAGTTTAGAGGAAGCGGATAAAAAAAATAACTAGTTTGACTCTTTCATTTTATTCGCCAACGTTTCGGTGCAATTCGTCACCTTTTTCAGGGCAACAAAAACAATATCGAAAAATAAAAATACAGTTTGACAATAAATTGGAACATAAAGATGATAATTAGAATTCAAAAACAACGCTACACTGAACAAAAGCTTAACAATAGTAGAGGAAAAACTCACCTAAAAATATGAATCAAAGCAGGTCACAAGGTTGTAACAATATATAAAATACATTGGTAAAATGCCGAAGTAAAACAGTAAAACAATAAACAATTAAAAACAATTAAGAATCAATACACACAGCTAATGGGTTTGACAGCAAATACAAAACTAAATATAGAATTGATAATTCCGAATACCTGATTATGAGGTGTTGCCAAATTGTGTTGCGAATCAACGAATCAAATTATTAATTTGATGGTTATATTGTAACGACACTGTCGTCTGAACAAGAAATAACCCCGATAAATAAGCAGAAAAAAGAACACTACCAAAGCCAAACTAGACGGAGTTGGGCACCCAACAGCGAGATGGCAGCACCTTCGCCGTTCCGCTAATAACTTGAGCGATACGACCAAAGCAGACGAAATGCGATATACCAGGCAAGCTAGATCTTTACGTAGAATAACGATAGGAAGCTTCCACGGAAAATAACCGAAGTGTTGCACTATATTCCGGAGCGTGTTGAGCCTGGGATTGTGAATACATAAACATCCGGATTGTCGTCTACTCCTCGGTGTGCGTTGAACCCGAGGCTAGACGCTAAGCATACCCTGTATATCGGAAGATGTCCTAAAGTGTGTTGAGCTTAAGGCGGACGCCAACTACCCTAGGTCAAGCCCTGCAGCGTGTTGAGGGCAGGACCGAGGTCTTCTCAATTAGCCGAAATCCCGGAGCGCGTTGAGCCCTAGACGGAAGCAAACTCCCAACCTCCAAGATTACGCTGTGCGTTGAACGCGGGATCTCGACCCTGACACACCCCTTTGATTATAGGAATCTAGCGTCTCAGTGAGGAATCCGGACAACCGAGTACAACAACGCCCGAGCTGGGTAAACCGGGGCCGTGAGGGGTAGACAGTAACCGTGACAATCCGGACAACCGAGAAGAATCATCCGCGGCCCAATTCGACGGCCACCCTGGAGAAACTGCCCGCCTCCAGGATCAATAAATAGTGTATATAATTATTGTACAGAGCTTTAGATTTCAATTGTAAATATTTATTTCAGTTTGAATACATCTCACTGTTGAATAAAGAACTATATATAACCATCCAACCCCTTTTTATGCTCTACCACACTGACTAACCGTTACAATATAATCGACTTAAATTATCCGTATCTGTTTTTTTGTTAATAGAATTGTTGCCTTTTTGGATCATTACCATCTCACTAATTAGTCTCTTTTTGTAATTCACCTCAAAATCAATAATGCTCAAGTTTTCAAAATTGAAGTTATGGTTTTCTTCAAAATGGTGAAACTGCAAAGCTGTTTTATTAGGGTCAGTAAAATGTTCATTCATACAAGAATATTTGTGTTCCCGAACTCTATCGCGGAAGAGCCGTTTAGTTTGGCCAACATATGAAGCATAACAATCCTGGCAGGGAATTCTGTAAACTAAATTCGAATTGTATAGTTTATCCAACTCATCTTTCATCAAACTATAAAAATCGCTGAACTTTTTTGTATGATGAAAAACTATCTGATTTATATCATTAGATAAAATGTGCTTGATTCTCTGAGACAATCCATTAACTAACGGAATTTTATAATAAGTTCTTTGATTGCTTTGAGAAGTATTTCGAATTCGACTGTTAACAATGCTCTGTATGCTTTTTTTAATAATAGAACTAGAATAATTATAAAAGCATAATCTATTTTTAAACATTTCTAGGTTCTCAGTAATAAATTGTGGATGTTATAATCTTACTATCCCACTGTTTAATTCTCAAATAATAGCAATCTTTTGTTGGAATGGATGACATGAATGGAAACTGGGATGTCTACCTGAGGAGAACGATTCGTCATAAAAATTGGTGATTAAACTTTGGCGTTCTGTTCTGTTTATCATGACATCTAAAAAAGGTGAACTGCGGGATGAATTTTCACTTTCTAAAGTAAATTGAAAATTTGCGTTGAAAGAATTAAAATAGGTCAGCACATTATAAACTTCTCTTTTTGGTACGGACATGATGGTATCATCAACATACAACTTTAATAGAGGCACTAGAAAAGGCTAGCTTAACATTATTTCACTCAAAACATTCTCCATATCTACACTCACGTGCAAAAAATTCGATCCATCGTATACTTTCCATTTATTGTGACTTTTAAAACTTGGTACTTATTATATGGCATATATAAATATGGAGAGACCCTCGTATAATTGAAATTATTAATTTATATACATCACTTTCATTTTTCTTATGACATTTTTTATAAACAATACAAATTTTAGGTTTTTGTCAGAAATTTACGTCTGATAGAGCAGGAAGAAATTCATTTGTTATTTTAGTGACCCATACAAACCCACCGAATTAGTATTTAAACTTATTATTTTGTTAATTTAATTGAAATCAAATGGCTTTAACACCAACGGATGCTGCAAGGGCAGTGGCTTCAGTTCAAGATGGTCGTAGCCAATATCATGCGGCTGAGGTAGTAGGTGTTACTCGTTGTGCAGTTCAAAGAGCAATTCAGCGGTTTAATGAAACTGGAAATTACACGAGGAGACCAGGATCAGGCCGTAGAAGGGCAACATCCGCACGCGATGATAGATTTTTGGTTTCTTCGTGTTTGAGAAATAGACATTTAACGTCTATTGAGCTGGCAAATCGTCTGAGCGAAGTAAGAAATGTTGATGTAAGCAGGTGGACAGTTCGTCGACGACTCACTGAAGCTAATTTATATTCCAGAAAGCCAGCTCTATCCATGTAACAACGCAGAGCTCGGCTTGCTTTTGCAAGGGAACATGAGGACTGGAATGATGCCGATTGAAGTAATGTATTGTTCTCGGATGAGTCCAGGTTTTCTTTAAGGACACCAGATAGTAGAGAAAGAATCTACAGAAGACAAGGAGAGCGATTCGCCCAATGTAACATTGCGGAAAGAATAAGTTACCGAGGAGGCTCAGTTATGGTTTGGGCTGGTATAAGTTCCGAGGCCCGTACTGACTTGGTTCTTGTAGATGGAGGTTCTACGACAGGAGCAAGGTACATAACAACAATTATGGATGAGTATGTGGTACCTTTTGCTCCATTTGTAGGGCCTAATTTTATTTTCATGGACGATAACGCGCGGCCACATCGTGCAAGAATCGTTAATGAACATTTAGAAGACGTCGGGATTGTCCGTATGAATTAGCCATCTTCATGTCCAGATCTCAATCCTATAGGACATCTTTGGGATACTCTAGGAAGGAGAATCCGATCACGGGTACCTCGTGCTAACAACTTGGCTGAACTTAGTGTGGTGCTTCAGGCAATATAGGACGAATTGGACCAACTCGATGTTCAATATTTAATTAGCTTTATGCCAAGACGTATGCAGGCTGTTATAAGGGCCCGGGGAGGAAATACAAATTATTAATAAAAAAATAACACACTTAACATTTCCTTATAACCATTGTTTTGATTACAAAATATACTTCATTTTTCCATTATGGGAATAAAGCCAATTGTTTTCATAACAACATGATTTTCTTGTATAAACTGTCTTTATTATTTATACCTTCAACATTTAAAACCGATCCAAAACTTACATGGTCAAATATTTGTCTACATTGCCAAAAAATAGTCCTGTATCGAGTTTTTTGCACCTGATTGTATATTAGCCAAGATAGGGCTCGCTGGATTACCCATTGCAATTGCACTAATTTGCTTATAATGTTTACCGTCAAATTGAAAATAACTGCTGCCAAACAAAAATGTTATTAGTTTTAAAATCACATTAGGTGGAATGCTTGGAATGGTAACTGCATTTTTCCAAGTTTTCTTAATGTATTTGACTACTAGGTCGTGAATAACATTAGTGAACAAAGCTACAACATCAAGACTGATTAGTGCATAATCTTCTGGTAAAACTAAAGGATCAAGGATCAATTGAAATGAATGGTTTATTGAAAATTTGATCGTAGAAGCAATTGGTTCCAATAATTCAGCCACAAACTACGACAGTCGACGAAGTTCAATTAAATTAAAATCAAAAATACCTACAATATATTATTTCCTCATAACGTACCATTTTTCCCATCATCTATTCAACGACAATAAATATGATAGTTATTAAAATAATATCAGGCTTTATAAGCGAATGTATTCAATGACACCCAAAACAAATAAATCAAAGAGGGAGTGCGTGCTATACATGCGTATGCTCAGACAGTAGCTAAGTTTTTCCTGTCTGCGAAGATATTATCCAAGGAACAAATATCTACCGAGATCAATGCAACGAGCTATTAATCCTGTCGTGAACCACATTATATACAAAACACATTTAATAGAATACTTTTGAAATTCTATAATATTTATCAATGTTTAAAATGTATGCCAAGGCTTGGCAGCGCGATGATGGTTTGTTATTTTCATATAGTTAACAAACTTATATTTCAAAGTTTTTAACGGCAGCATAAAATACTATTGAAGTGTAGTTCGAGGATCCTCCTCGCCGGGCCTAGCAACATCCTGTGTTATGGGTATGAGAGACTCACTAGAAAACATGTCAGGTTTTTTAATTAATTACAACCTTAAGTTACTGGCCACTGGATCTTAGACTACTTGCTTCATAAAATATCAGAGGTTTAAAAATTCCGAAAATTTCATTTCGTACGCCACTGATCCGATTTGAGAGTATTTCAAACAATTCCTCCGCTTCTTCCCATCGAGTTCAGCGAGAAATGCGAAATAGGGAACAAAGGTGGCCATAGCCGACAACAATAAATAATTTCTATTATGTTTCTCTAGGATACATTATTAATTGATAACTGCAAGCGGGGAATAAAAGGAATACCCGAGCTATTATATAATTCTACGTATTCGAGTTGTTAGGGCTCCGGCGGCATTTTTTCTATTAACTAGATAATACAGAAAGTTGTTGTTTTGGAAACATTCATATAGTTGGATCAATAGAGAGGCGCTTTGGTTATAATTTATGTAAAAAACACGGTATCCACCAGAATAAATCATACCCGGACTTAGAATTAAATGAATTTAGTTACGTGTTATACTCGTGTAATTTGTAACTTAGCTGTCATTAGTTCCTAAATAGATATTACAGTCTAATTGAATGGACTAGAATTTGATGGAATTGTGGTAGCTGATCAATGCAATGAAATTGTATCGATGGCAGCAAAGTATATACGGACAACTACAAAATCACAATTTTACAAGAGAGCACATTTTAGTGAAAAGTAGTGATCATTTTTAGAGTTATGTACCGATAACCATAAAATTTTGTATGGTATAACCTTCTCTATCGATTGTGTAAGATAATAATCTTCAATAATACTTTTTAAAGGATAATCAAGGACGATTCAAGCAACATACAAAATATATTCCCCTTTTTGATCAATTTTTGTAGATGTCCCACTATGCAAATAAATATTACACTTATGTTAATTCAACATCACATTGTGATAATGTTTTTCCTTTTTTTCCTCTTGTTTTCATCACATGCACATCTATACAACCGCTTATGCTCAGCTTGTGGCTGTTAACATTTGTGATGTTTCAACTTAACTTCTCAGCGATGTTAAAGCGCTGCCTTTTTACATTACTGTGATGTTACTAGAGCTTCCTCAAAAGGAAGTCTTTATAACGAACTAAAAACAACATTTCTGTTACATTCTGAAATGCCTTTTAACATCTTGTCGATGTTAATGCAATGTCTAAAAAATAACATCTTATCAATGATCTAAATGCGACATTTTAAAAACAATAGTGTATTCTCGTAGATGTTGTATGGACATTACATAAATCTCTAAATAATATACCTCAAACATTCTGGATGACATCCTATAGATGTTTCTGTGCCTAATCAGCAAATACAGGGTGAACAACTAAGAACGCCGGCTGTCGGCCATATTTCAAAAAATAGTCATAGTACAACTTTAAAAAAATTCCTTCAGGAAAATGACCCTGAAAAATCGCGGGAAAATATTTTTGAGTTCCTAAAATATCTCCTATGGGGTGGAATGAACACTTAAAAACCTAATACTGTGATTATCTCCGAAAAAGACATACTAAACGTATCCTAGAAATACAATGTTTGATATATTGTTGAGATTATGAAAAAATTTAGTTAGGGACTTTTTGTCTGTATTCTTCAAGTAAGAGGTGGGGGAAGGTTCAACCCAAACAACAAATGTCGTAACACTTTTTTTTAATCGACATCCATGTTTTTGGCTTCATTTGAAAGAGTTTTTCCTTTTTAATAAGAAATGCTTAACAAAAATAACAAAATTGGCCAATTTTGTCAACGCTTTGTGAAAAAGTCCACAATTTTCCCATTTTTCTCGGAAATTTTAAATGTAATGAGGCATTTTTCAAATTCTGATGAAAAGGGGTTAACAAATAGGAATCTATACCAAGATATAAGATTTACAATATCAAATATAAAAAAATGCTTCAATCTACATTTGAAATTTCCGAGTGGATACAAAATTATCTAATTTTGTTATCAATCTTATTAAACAGAAAAACTTTTAAATGCAGCTGAAATCATTAATATCGGTTAAAAAACGAAAAAGTTATACATTTGTTCATAAGTTTGAACCTTCCCCACCCATTATTTGAAGAATAATGGCAAAAAATCTCCTTAATTAAATTTACTCATAATCTCATCAAGATTTCAAAAATTGTATTTTTAGGACACCTTTAGTATGTTTTTTTGAAGTATTATATTTTCGAGTGTTCATTCCACCCCTAGCGGATATTTTAGACACTGCAAAATATTTCCAGCAATTTTTCAGGATCCCTTACCTGAAGGTAATTTTTTTGAAAGTTGTACCATGATTCTTCTCTGAGATGTGGCCTACAGTCGTTCTTAGTTGTTCATCTTGTACATTTAAAATAAAATAGCAGAAAAATAATAAAGGATTTAAAACGTTTATTCACTATTAATGAACAGTACAGTGAATTTGAAAAAAGCAGGTACAAAATTAGAAAAAAAAATATCTTGTCCGGGAATCCAACCTAAAAATAAACGGTTTTAAAGATTAAAACTAACTTTTCCGCATCTGTGGCCCTGAACAATATTCTATCATAAAATTGTTACTTGTATACACTTCGGGGGATGTATCGTGCTAACAAACCGTAATTTCTCCAAAAACAACCAAAAATTTAGTATATTTAGTTTTATAGGACCCGCTGTACTCGCTCTAGTCAACTGTTCATAAAGTTGATCAATCGTATACTCTCTGGAGGCTGTATCGTGCTAACAAACTGAAAATTCTCCAAAAATGACAAAAATTTGGTACCTCAAGTACCACAGCACCCGTTGTAATGGCTTTAGTGAGCTCAATATCAATAGGGTTTATCTTTAAGACGCTCTGAATAATATCCAATCATAAAATTCATCACTTGTATATACTCCGGAGGCTGTATCGTGCTAACAAACTGAAACTTCTCCAAAAATGACAAAAATATCGTACTTAAAGTACTGTAGCACCGGTTGTATTGGCTCTGGTGAGCTGAAAATCAATAGGGTTCATCAGTGAGATGCCCTGAATAATATTCAATCATAAAATTGGTGACTTGTTGAACTCCGGAGGCTGTATTGTGCTAACAAACTGAAAATTCTCGTAAAACGACAAAATGTCGTACTTCAAGTATCATAGCACCCGTTGTACTGGCTCTGGTGAGCTGAAAATCAATAGGGTTCATCTGTGAAATGTCCTTAACAATATTCCATCATAAAATTGGTGACTTATTGCACTCCGGAGGCTGTATCGTGCTAACAAGACTTGCAAGGAAAAGTGGCCGACGACAACGACGACGACGACGACATACACACAGGATTTTTTTTCTAAAAACCGTGTTTCGTGTTGTTGTTGATGGATAACGTAAAAATAACTCAAAAAAAAATTTCAAATTTCCAACTTTTTTGTGGATAAACCGATACTTTTCTCGCATATTAGATAGGTTGGCGGAAAAGTAAAAAATAAAATTGTGTAAGCATATTACATAACAAGTCTGGAAAGTGGAAACTATTGAACACATTCAGTGAAAGCAAGAAATAAAAAAGGGTACATTAATCCGTAGTTACCATAACGTAACATACTTTGAAACTGAATTAATAAATTTTAACGGATACATATACATTACAGCTAGTTTACATAAAATTTATTAGGATAGTTTTTGAATTATATTGAAACTAATAAAAATTTTACACCATAAAGATTTAATGAAACATTACGTTACATCAACAGAAATCCAATTTGATCAAAGAAAATTCTATCGTTTACTTACGGTTACTTTTCTCGAGTGCCTCAACTATTCCATAACGTACACTTCAAAATCCTTATCTGTGAAATATTTGTTCTGAACAACAGCTAATAAAACAATTACTTTAGATCAAATTGTGCCCATGGAGACCTTTGATCGATCATCATAAACTACATCAAACTTAATTTTCAGCCAATTGACTGGGACCCTTTTTCCATAAGAATAATAACATATTTTATTTCAAGAAGTGACTTTTCATGATTTACCTTCTATTCCATGCCTCACTCCATTTGCCAGGTGTGCTATGAAAATTCATACTTCTTTTCTGTATAAAATAATATACTATTCTCATCTTGTTATTTTCATCCTGGAACAAATTGTATATTAACATCGTGGAATTGTAACTTAATGAAAACTAAGCATTATTAATACACTGTATACAAAAAAAACTACTTATGATGAAGAGATATGAACACGTTATCAAGTTAATTGAGTTTATAATTAATTGTATCCAATTGAGTATCCAATAGCTGTGTTTCTACAATAATAAATAATTGAATGCTGTTTGTTGACTGGAGCATTCAGTATCATAAGTTACATATTCTTCAACTAGATTAATATAGGTACTATTGTAAGGGACAAATACAGCTTATTTATTGTGTTCAGTGAATTTTCAAATGGAAATGAGCTTTTTAACAGAAATTTCTGTTTTTAAAGTCTTAAACAGTCTCTAATTGTTCACAAGAATTGTTAGTAATAATGTTAAAATTTTCAAAACCTGCAAAACTATATTGATGGCTAAGACTACTACTAAAAAAACTAAAACTAGAGATACTTGATTCAATATTTTTTGTACTGTTTAATACAATGTTTGTATCAGACTATCTGAAATAGTTACTCCCCTTTCATTACATAATTACCAACTATTTGTTTTTTATTTCTATTTGTATAAGTAGCTTCTGAAACATCTTGAACATTGAAAATGTTTTCTTCTAGATTTAAATATCTGCGAACATATGAGCATGTTCTATTATCAATAATAATATCTACCCTAATGCAATATGAAGTTTTTTGTAGGGTATAATGCATATCTAGGATTTGAAATATTGTGAATCGTTTTCAAAATATACTTACTAGGTAACTAAAATATTTTAAAAATTGAAAAAAGCCTTATTTTGTAATATAATGTTACTGTACAATTCCGCCACATGGACTTTTAATGTATAATAGCTGATTAAAGTATTGAAGGAGTATTAAGTTTTAATAATTATGATTTTGGAATAGGTACTTACCGATAACAATTGTTGTTCGTCCATCATAACAAAGTATACAAACTGTAGCTTAGTAGGAACTAACGAAAACGAAGACCACTTTATTCAAGTGCTACTTGCAAAATATGTGCTTCCTGCAAATAAAATATAACTATAACACATAACTGAAAACCATCCGCCATTACATGCTTGTCATTTTTGTTTCCACAGATAACTACGGTATGTTTCGTTCATCAGTTCCTCTTCTTTTTTATGTTGCTGTGATGTTTAATATGAAATATTACTGAGAGTTTCATGAACTAACGTCGTACAGACGTAATAAGTACGATGTTAATAAAAATTATTTCGATAGATGTAAAAGTAACTGCAACATGTGATCATCTTAGAAACATGTTAATTTGTAATATCACCGTAACGTTATGTATGTGACATTAGTGAGAAGTATACAAATTAACACCGTATGAATGATTCCTATAGGAAGTTACTAAAAAGAAGTTCATAGGATGTGTATGTAACTACGAATTCAAGTATTACTATGTACATCAAAAATATATTTTATTTACATGACATGGATGTTAATAGAGTTGGTAATAAAATTAAGACATCTAGGAGATATCTCATTAACGTTTCAAATAAACATCACGAAAAGTCTCTAAAAAGAACATCACAAAAAAGACTTGTTATGTTTCTTGTTTAGTGGGGTGTTTTATCTACTTTGCATTAATCATTACACTGAACTTCATCAAGGCTAAACGAATTTCAGTTCCCAATCCACGAAAAATATATTTATTTAGAAAAAAAATTCATAATACTATTAATATGTTTTATTTATTATTCATTCACAATATGCTTTCTTTAAAGAATACCTATGAAACATAGCATTTTTCAAAAGTTTTATACTACATTTTACTATCGAAGAAAATAAGTTCAACATAATAGACCATCCATAATTTAAATGTCACTTTCTTCAATCTAACAATCAGCCTTTAATATTCCGTTTAGCACAGAATTTTTCAATCACTCAACAAAATGCCTGATTGGGAAATAGGTAGGTACCCATCGGGTATAAAATTAAAAATAACAATACTTGTTTAAACTCAACAGTATACTACTCCTAATAGGAAACTACACGTTAAAGATTAAGTACGAAAAAATATTCGTATTCAGCTATAGAAAAAAACAATGAAATTAATTATTTAGTCCCAAAGTATTACACCAGCCATTATCAAGAAATAGAATGTCGAAATAAATTCTGCTTGATTATAACATCTCTCATTCTTAAAAGTATCAATCAGCCTTTGAAATCCAGTAAACCCTCACTGGCAAATTGGTATGAAATTGATAATAACGATAAGTACTTCAAAGTTAACAAGTATTATGATTATCTTACATACTACTTTTAAAAGAAAAAAAAAGCAGATCAAAACGGTAACGATTAGGTATGAAAGAATTAAGTTATTATTCAAATTCAGCATCATCGGCAGCTGCTGCTGATTCATCTAAGGCGCTGCTATATTTAAAATTTTTATAAAAATCGTAGTATTTTGGTGGGATTACATTTTTTTACATAATGACATTGAGCCCTTCTATTTAGCTGTAATAATAGGCAAAGTTTCACCATAGACTTTTCCAAGTTCTTGTGTGTTATTACTGTCTCGGGAAACTGGTCTGATTGTCCTATTCGAAGTGTGAATACACATGGCTGATCCGTCAATCAAATCGTATTTATAAAATATTTCATCGGGTTCATCAAATTAAACCACTATTACGCGCACTTGATTCCATTTTACTTTGTCTTCCCACTTTTTTAGCCATTTGTGCTGATTTAGAGTAGACTCTATCTCCACAATTTCATAGGGTTTGTCGTTTGTTTTACTTCAGCATACACTAGTATACCACTCTTGCGGCTACAAAATAATTTTATTTTTTGATGATCGTTGGATTAACGCATATGCGCTATCAACCTCTTGTTGGGTGTGACCCTTTTCTAAAAATTTGTGACAAATGTGAACACCAAAATTCTTATCCACATGTAAATACGTAGCAAAAACGATTCGGTTACGGTTTTGTCCTCCGCAATTATCAGACTATAAGCGTATCTCCTTTACGCCCTCTTGGTTTTTCTCTTTATGTAATCGTAAAGGCAACTGGCAACTTCATTTGACCTCTTTCTTGCTGTTATCTCATCCCACATGTAGCAAATGGCTTTTTTAGACCCATATCAAAAACTGTAAAATTGTGAGCCGGTAATTTTGTTTTATAATAAAACAAACTCACCTAACCAAGAGGACAGTTTAGAAAAATCAAATGTTGCAGCTGCGATATAGGAGGGATTGTTCCGAGAATGTTGCTTATCTTCAGCTTTCAACGATCTGGCCACACTTTTGTTTTGTATGTGTTTGGCGTACGTTTGGTCTTGAGATTCATGTGATGGATTATTTTTTTGAGCAGCGCAGTGATCCCACTGGTCGTTTTTTGATACAAGGAGAATACATTCATGTGGGAATAGACAACGTCCCTGTTTTGACCGTTTTTGTAAGGTTATTTTCGTTTTGTACATTTTGAACATGACTGAAGTTCAATAATCTGTATAAATACAATTTTTTAGTATCTTCTCGGGTGTAATGAGATTCTACAGGTTGATGTCTTTTAACATGATTACATACGCTTTGGATAACTGTTTCAGTCAGAACGTTTTTTTGCTATGGGCACCACGACGATCCTCTTCACAAAAACCTGTTCTTTTATAATTGCGCTTTGAATAAATTGGTTGCTAATACAAAGAGTATTTTTGAACAAAACTTTACAAACTTTTAACTCACTGTCCAATGAACTACTGTCTATAGGTAGGTACGCTCTTATTGCGTTTCGATTCGTTATAGGTTGTGATTCTCCTTTTTGTCTGACGTTTTGTATATTTACCAATAAATCCCTATTGTTTGACGTGATTACCCAAACCCTAAAAAATAAATCTAAACAATTTTTGTCTTAATTCTTCACTTATTTTTGTGGAATACTTTAATTTGCAGTTTTCGCAAGGACGGCGTTTTTGTTCTTTACCATTCTGTGATAAGGTGATTTTTAACAGAATTTAGCAATAATTTTATTCAATCCATTTCTCCTTTCTGCACTTTCACCTTTCTTTTGTGTTACGTCAATTGTAAATTTGTGTCGTTTTCCCCTAGACATTACTGTTGACGTAGGTGAAGAGCATTCACTGGAAACGCTACAAGTTGGTGATGAGTGATGACGTTTATCTATTTCAACAGAATCAAACGTCTCAAAACTATATGTTAATATAAACGTTTTATTAATAAATTATTCAATTTTTTCTATTTCTCGAAAACGTACCCCTTGTCATACATGTGATGGTTTGTACCTGGCATATAATTAGAATAAAATTCCGCTTATATCCTGTCCACCACTATAAGTTTTTACGGGTTAAAAACCGGAATCGTTGAATTCCATACCAAAAAAAAAACTTTGGATCATTAGGATACTAGGCAACCCTAATTAACAAATTGTATATATTTGGAGGACAAATTTGAATAACAAACCTACAAATAAATCCTGTCAGCAATTGCCATGTTTACATTTTTCTGATATCAATTAGACTGTACTGTCAAATCAGAAATTAAATTCTTCTTCTATAATTTATTCAAATTATTGTTATTCATTGGATGAAGTTACAGTGGCTAAGTAGTATATTGAATGAAGACTTCTTCCTTTCTACTTTGGAGAGGAAACATATGCCTTACTCGTAGCTTTTTCTGTTTTTTTTGGCTAAATTCCTAGTTGGGGATATTTTAGCTGAAAATAAATATTAGTGTTTTTAAATGAAACTCAAGGTCTCTAGTTAATTCCACAATATAATACAAGTTATTGAAAATTCTAAAAAATTGACAATTGTTTCGATAAATCAATATCATCGTCAGAATGACAGAAGTTACATTTCATTTTATGCCTACCTGATGTTTAGTAGTTATTTTTGGCTAGACCAAGAAGTAACCTAACTTGTGATTGGCTTAATATATGTTTATAGAAAAAAGAAGAAGATGTGATATTACAAATATTGAAGCTTAGATATTATTAGTCCTATGGTGATATCCTGGATATCATTTTTCCAATTAAGATCAGTATAACTGTGCAATGATATAGAAAACCAGGAAAACTATATCTGCTGATCTTTACAATTGTCACTTAAGAAGACAGTTTATTAGTGGAGAATTCCCTAGATTTAACTGTTCATTGACAACTTCATATTGTGGGTTTCTTAAATGTCTTCTAATTTCCAGTTCTTCAAGGAAATTCAGTTCTTGTTTCTTTTCACAAATATGCAGTACTTCTAGTTCTGTGTTAGGTGTCAATGAGTGATTGGTGTCAAGTAGATGTTTTGCGTAGTGGGATTTATCTGGTTGTTTTAATCTGTATGCTCGTAAGTGCTCACTGTATCGTATTTCAAAATTCCTAAGGGTCTGACCCAAATAGACAGCATTACATTCTGGACATTTGAGTTTATATATACCTGACTTCTTTAATAGTGGTATTTTTGTTTTCACATTTAACAATTTTGTACTAACGTTACTTTCTGTTTTAAAAGAAATTGTTGTATTCGTTGCTGAAGATATTTTCTTTGAAATATTATTAGAAATATTTCCTGCATATGTGATGGTTTTATAGGTTTTAATTTCATCAGCTTGTTTAGGATAGATTAGTTGTAATGCCACTTTTTCCTCTTTTTTACTAATTAGCTTATTTATCATATCTAATGGATAACCGTTAGATGTTGCTATTTGTCTAATTGTATTAATCTCTCTATCAAAATTACATTTGTTCATAGGAACTGAAAAAGCTCTATGTATCATTGAATTATATGCTGCTAGTCTGTGTGACACAGGGTGGTTAGAATTGAATGGAATTGTTACATCAGTTTGTGTTGGTTTTCGGTAAATTGAATAATCGAGTACATTATTAACTCTTTGAATTTTTAAATCAAGAAAATTGATTGAGCTATTTTCTTCAATTTCTAATGTAAATTTAATTTTCGGGTGTAAATTATTGATGTGGTTGAAAAATACATCTAATTGTCGTTCACTACCCATAAAACAAGCTAATATGTCATCTACATATCTATACCAAAATGAAATATTTTTCGAAATATTACTTTCAAAGATCTTCCTTTCTAAATTGTCCATAAAAATCTTTGCTAAAATAGGTGATATAGGGCTTCCCATTGGTAAACCTTCATTTTGAATATATATCTTATTGTCAAAAGTGAAATAATTCTGATTAATGCATACATCAAATAAATTAAGTATATCTGATATTATTCCTGGATTAATATTTTTATCTTCTAGTAATTTTCTTACAAGTATTAGACATTCTTTAGGAGGAATTTTAGTAAACATGTTAGTTACATCGAACGATATAAGTTTATAGTTATCTTGCAAGTGGATTGCTTTCAACTTTTTGATTAGTTCTATTGAATTTCTAATCGAGTACTGAGATTCATATCCGTAAGTATTGAGTATATTGTTGAGCTTCTTTGCCAATATATTATTAGGAGCATTAACATAAGAGACTACAGGTGTAATTGGTTTCGTTATTTTATGTAATTTAACTGTTGCATATAATTGTGGGCAATGAGGATTCTTATGTATGATAGACCTCTTTTCGTAATCATTTAAAAGATAATTTGAATTATTAACAATATCCCTTACATTATTAGAAAACTTCTTTGTTGGGTCTGCTTTAAGAACTTTTACATCGCTGGATTCTATAAAGTTATATACTTCGAAATTATAAATATATTTATACTCAGAGGAATCAAAGAATCACATTGATTTAATTGGATTCAGAGTATTAATCATCACATAACTACGAGGTCACCCAAGAACAATAGGTGAGTCTTCATATCAATTTTATCATTTAGCTAGAACTCTTTTACAATTATTTGGTAGGACTACATTATTCTTTCTTGTTTCAGACCTCTCTTTTCTTACTATCTCCTTATCTCCATATTTCCGATATTATTGGATCATCACTTTCTGTTAGACTACCATCCATGCATGGTGTAGAGTGTGATACTTATAAGAAATATTTATGAGGATCAAGTAGTGTCCTAGAAATTGAAGAATTATCTGGTTTTGATTTACCTGGATGTTAGAGTGCAGCAATATCAATCCCGTTCCTGAAACAGATACTAGTTGTAGTTTCTTCACGAGGGAAGTTTACAGCCCATATGGATATCAACAGATCTTTAAGTAAGCTCGTTCCCTATATAACTAGAGTCATTTTACTCGGTTGAATAAACACTAGAGTTTAGATTAAGTCACATATAGGATGTACATAGAGTTTTCTGAATACATTTTGATTGGTACTAGAGCTACTGTGCTATAGGACGTATATGGTTCCGTTGTTGTGTATATATGAATTTCTCCCACATTTAGATTAAGAAGTAGCTAAAACAAATTGATACTTAATAGACTATTTTTACATGAATAATTTGATATATATTTACCTTTACCAACAGTAAATACTAAAAAATTTAGATAAGAAGTATGGTAAATTGTATACTCGCCAATACCTGTAAACAAACTACTGATTGTTATAAGGTAAATGGCCCAAATATCGGCCACGTCCCAATTATCGGACACTTTTTTGGTTTTTTATTAATAATAAGTTAAGTGTATATCTTTGAGACGAAAAATATATTCTTCTGAAAAATTGCACATTTTGGCAACATTGTTGACGCAACCTACCCCGTCTACGAACTTCTATAATTCTCAGTAAGCTTGAATGAAATACAGTGTTGGCGTTTCGGTACAATTGTACTGAATTCAGTACGAAACGATTAGATTCAGTACGTCAGTACAACTTTTTAAAAAACGACGAAATTCAGTACGAAATGCAAAAATCGGGAAAAAAGCAAATTTTTTAGCGTTTGAATGATTGAATGAACAAATTATTGCTATAATTTTTTTTCATGTTAGTATTTTTGATAGATTCTATTACAGTGACTATATACAGGAGATTCTATAAACGTGTGACGCCATCTATTAACTAATAATTAAAACTAAGAAATCTTTTTAAGCTGTATACTGTAAATTATTAAAAGTGCATGTACTGCCATCTATTAGTAAGCAGTTTTAAGTTTTAACAAAATAGAATGGCTTGACATTACAGGGAAATTATAGGGAAATTACCAGTGGTTCACTGCTAAACATTCTATTTTAATTTTAGGTTCCTAATACGTAAAACGTCTAAACCTGAATCTGATAGTTCTAAGGCCACAGATATATCTGAGATTAATGAGCCTCAGCCATCTACTTCAACTTCACATTTGTCCAACCCCAAATCATTAATTTCAGTTTCTACCCCTACATCAACTTTGTACACTCCAATTGATTCAGATTATGAAAAATCCATAAATAGTGATGATGATGATGATGATGATTTGGAGAGTGAAAAAAATATCGTTCCTGATTTGGAGACAGAAACAAATATTATAGTTCCTGCCAAGAAACGGAAAATATATGATGTGAAATATAGCCAGAATTGGCAGATGGTAAGATTAATACGAAATCACATAGGTATAGCCGGTATAGGTAGTGGATTATCTCGTGAACACTGAAACACCGCAAAAATTTGACAGTTCTTCATACGCTCTTATATGGACGGAACGTCAAATTTTGCGGTGTTGCAGTGCTCACGAGATAATCCACTACATATACCCCATATTTTTACAATAACAACATTTTCATTTCAGACCTTTAAATGGTTAAGAGAGAAATCTGGTAAAGCCTTTTGTGTTTCATGTAACAAATCTCTCGCAGGTGGTAAAAAACACTTAAAGCGCCACGAGGAAACAGAATTTCATAAAAAAGCTGTGAGGAAAACTCAAGGTACAGTCGAAATAGACAGAGCTCTGTTGGATACTCCTGGCAGAAGAATGCAGGATCAAGTCAAATCTGCAGATTTAAAATTATGTATGTTTCTTGTTGAACACAATTTGCCCTTTTTAATATTTGATCATTTGCCAAAATTCATTTGCTCACTACCAAATAAAGATATTTTAAAATTAGTAAAGTGCTCCCGCACCAAAGCAACCGGTTTAATAAATAATAAATTAGGACCCTTTGCTCAAATTTTGATAGCTAATATTTTGAAAAATACTTTTTTCAGCGTTATTATCGATGGAACAACTGACGTATCAACAAATAAATGTTTGGTTATTGTTGTTAGGTATTTTTGTGACAAAAACAAGAAAGTTGTGGATTCTCTTTTTTGTTTGATAGAATTAAAAGAAGCTAATGCGGATGCGATATTTAAAGCTGTAATAAATAGCATTACAAAACACGATATTCCATTACAGAATATCATTGGATTCGCTTCTGATAATGCGACAGTAATGATGGGACAATTTAATGGGGTAAAAGCCAAATTTAAAGAAATATTACCCAATATTTTTGTTATTGGATGTTTAGCACACTCGTTACATCTATGTGCTTCCAACGCCTGTACTCTCTTGCCAAATTGTGTTGAAGATTTTACCAGAAATGTGTATAATTACTTTGCACACAGTGCTAAGAGGCAACATGAATTCAAAGAATATCAACAGTTTGTCCATGCAGAACCCCACAAATTGTTGCGTCCTTCTCAAACGAGATGGTTATCCTTAGAAGCAGCTGTCAATAGGATTTTGCAACAATGGGATGCTTTGACCTTATATTTTCAAACTGAATCTCTTCTTGAAAATGTATATGGGGCAAGAGAGATTTTAGATGCGTTGGAAAATAAAGAAATAAAACTTCATTTTTACTTTTTATCTCACATATTAAAAATTGTAAACAAGATGAATTTGGAATTTCAAAGCGAACATCCAAAAATTCATATTTTGCTTCCTACAATAACGTCTAATTATAAAATGATTTTGAAATTTTATATGAAGCACGATATTGTCGATAAGCTAGAAGTGGAAAAAATAAATCCCAAAAACCCAGATTATTTTCAAAATATCGAAAATATTTACTTTGGTGCAGGTTTTGAGGTAGCCTTAGAAAAAAGTAGAAATCTCGTATCAAAAGGGGAACTACATCAAGTGCGTCTAAACTGCCTTAATTTTTATGTAAAATTATGTACAGAAATAAGAACACGAGTTGATTTTTCTGACAAAATTCTAAATGAAATTCTAAATATTTTAAATGTGTCTAATATTTTTAAAGCCAATAAACCTTCAATAGCCCTTTTAGCAGTAAAGTTTCCAAATATAATTGACCTAGATAATTCTCTTGAAGACTTAAGTCTTGAATGGAGGCTTTTAAACGAATACAAAATGGAAATGGATGAAATTAATAGTTTAGAGGAAGTTATTGATCATTTGCATAAACTTAAGAATTCTTCTGGGGAACACATTTTTAAGAATTTATTAATTTTGTTTAAAGCAATCATTAGCTTACCCCATGGAAGCGCCGCTGCTGAACAGATATTTTCTAAATTAAGCCTTATAAAAACCAAATATAGAAACAAACTTAAAACTGAAACGGTGGAGAGTTTGTTATTCAGTAAAGAATTTTTAAAAAATGACACGTGCGTTTCATGGGAACCTAATGAGCAATTAATTAATTTTAAATAAAAGTAACCGTATGTTTATTTTTTATCTTTATTACCTATTATCCCAGTTAACTTTTGTTTCTTTACATTTTTTGTGTTGTTTATGTACTATGTTTAAAAATGTTTGTTTTTTATGTTAAATAAACGTGTTTAGAAGTGTTTTGTTTGATTTTTAATTTTTTTCACTATTTTTTTTTCAAATATTTTATATTCAGTACGTTTTTTTCCCAATTCAGTACCTTTTCAAAAAAAATTCAGTACGATTTTAAAAATCGAAGTGGCAACGCTGAATGAAAACAGTCGAGTGGTAACAACATTACACAAAGGTGTCATTTCGCTAGGGAAGTAGCTAACACAATGCTATTCAGTCATCTTACATTTTTAATGTTTATTAAAAAAATATCTTTATGGGGTTAATTTTTCTAGTATTATATTGTATATTAACTATTCCACAATAGTTTTTTTTGTTAATGTATCGTTGTTTTTTCCTATAAAATGGTGGCCGATAAGTGGGACATATTAAATTGGGTTATGTACCAGCTATCGGACAGGTTTTCAAATTGCATTACACCATACTGATGAAAAGTTTAAAAGATATTTCAGAATACATTAGTTGATTGATAAACCAATGATTTTTCCGACCAGTTATCGGCATAGCATATTTCATTAAATAAAAGAGTTAATTATATATTATATTCATGTGAGCACATCAATAAACTGCTATACCGATAGTTTGTACATGGAATGACCGATATTTGGTACATAAACTCGCTGATAGTTGAGATAGTTAATAGTAACGTTTAAATAGAAGCAAAAAAGAATTAGCAACTGATTTTGATATGTTATAAATATAAGCTTCATGTAAAATATTATTTTACTGAAGCTTGTTTTCATTTAAGTCTCCTATTAATTATTTTATTACATGTCCGATAGCTAGGACCATGTCCATTTTTAAGTCTATTTATCGGAAGAAATTTTGAAAGTTTGAAGAAAAAACAAGAAATTTCGCCTCTGTTTTCAGAATGACCAAGAGGTATCAATACAGTGAGGAAGACTTGAAACAAGCTCTAGAAGCCACTCAAAATGGCATGTCAATTCGACAAGCTAGTGCGTGTTATAATGTTCCTCGATCTACATTAAGCGATACAATTGCAGAAAAAACACAAGTTGGAAGAAAAATTGGTTCTAATTCAGTTTTAACATCTGAAGAGGAAAACCACTTAGTTTCTTTGATATTTAATGCTGCAAAAGCTGGTTTCCCAGTAACAAGTAGTCAACTGTTTGAGAGTGTTCAGCTTTTGATACGCGAATTAAACCGAGAAAATCCATTCGTAGATGATAAACCTTGCCATCATTGGTATGAGAGCTTTTTAAGAAGACACCCTGAAATTTTCAAAAGGTTTCCACAGAGCCTGACTGGACACCGATCTAGAGTGACAGAAGAAAAAATACACCAATGGTTCGATGAGGTAAATAATTATTTAAAAGAAAATCAAATCAAAGTAACCGAACCAAATAGAGTTTATAACTGTGACGAAACGGCCGTTTTCTTGTGTCCCAAAGGAGAAAAAGTTCTAACTAAGAAGAGTGATGAAACTGTATACAGCATGTCAAATAATAACCAAAAAGGAGCAATTACTGTACTTTTTATGTGCAATGCTGCTGGGGATCTGCCACCACCGCTTATTATATATTCTTATAAGAGACTTCCAAAGGTGGTCATTAATAATCTTCCAAAATCGTGGGGGATTGGCAAGTAAGATAATGTCTGGATGACAAGACGCTCATTTTTGAATACATAGCAAACGTATTATTGCCCTGGATTAAAGAAAAAAATATTCCTAAGCCGATACTCTTATTTGTTGATGGACATAAATTCCATTTAACAATGCAACTCATCACGTTTTGTGCAAAAAATAATATTATTCTAATTAGCCTTCATCCAAATAGCACACATACCTTACAACCCCTAAATGTGGCAGCGTTTCATCCACTGAAGGTAGAATGGAGAAAATCAGTAATTGATTGGAGAATGCATAACCAAGGCTTAAAATTACTAGATAACATTTTGCACCTTTCTTGAAAAAAACTATTGATCATATGGAGGAAAATCTAAGAGAATCAATAAAGAGTGGTTTTAAGACATGTGGTCTTGTTCCATTCAATGCTAACAATATTAAGTTTGACAAGTTTTTCAAAGATTCTACTACCAACCACTCCCTGTCCAATAACGAAATTGAAAAGAATGATGAAAAAGTAGCTTTAGCCGTTTTCGAGGAGATAAATAAAGAAAACATACCTCTCTTTAAATCCTCTGAGAGGATCTGGAAAGGCGACGTTAAAGATACAAAAATTTTTTATTTATGTCAAAAACTCTCTGACTGTAAATAATAAATTTCCACAAGAGTTGAATGACACTATAGTATTTGTAACATATTTACAAGTACATTCAGAAACGACTGAACGTGTGTCTTCATCTAATTCTCCTAACTTAGATCTAATAACAGAAATTGCAAAATCCAAAGAAGTTTTACAACTGGATTATAACACAGAGTTTGTAAATAATGAATTCCCGCAAGACCACACCGTAGTGCACGGAAAGAAATTTTGGATACTATTATTCCAGTAAGGTAGTATTACAATCAAATTTTTGATCAATATAGCGCCAATCCAAATTCAGATTAATATCGATAAATGATTCGATTGATTTATTTGTCAAGCTGAAATTTATCAAACCATGATAAGTAACAGTAAACGAGTTGCATTAAATAACAACAAAAATTTGATTATTATTAGCAAAAATAAAATTCAATTTGCCTATAATATTCCTATATTTCTCAAATTTAGCTAAGTGTTGAATTGTATTAAGCAATTTTTAGATCAGTTTAAGTTAGTTGTAGACAATATTTGCTAAATATATGATTGATTTTAGAAAAAGATATGACGAAATATAGCAAATTTAAGAATAATTAGGATTAAATTTATCAAATAATTTTATTACTTTTTGCAATAATTTGATGTAATATAGCAAAAATAAAATTTAATTTGCCTATAATTTTCTTGAATATAATTTATATCTTCTTAAATCTAGCTAGGTGTTGAATTGTATTAAGCAATTTTTAGATCAGTTTAAGTTAATTGTAGATAATATTTGCTAAATATATGATTGATTATAGAAAAAAAGTGACGAAAGATAGTAAATTTACGAATAATTAGGATTAAATTTATCAAATCATTTTATTACTTTTTGCAATAATTTGATGTAATATGTCTAAATTTTAAGTAATAAATGAATCGGATTTATATAAATCTCGAATGTTTTAATCTAATAATTAAATTAAACTTTTCTAATCTTTTGATTATTTGTATTCAATATTTGATTGCTGGCTGTAATACTGACTTTCATTATTAGCCGTGGTGATGGTGGGGAAATATTACCAAAAAAATGAAGTTTCCGTTTAAATAATATTTATTTGAAATAATTGTACAAATCTGAAGTAAAATGAAATGAAAACTAAATTATTATATTCTAGCTATTAGTAATAACCTAAATAACTTCTCAAAAGGCAGTATAATATACAATTTACCTAGTAGTTTGTAGATAAGGAAATGATAAGTTTTAATATGGAAGCAAATTAATCTAAAATTAAGACAGATGCATAAAAATAAAGAAAAAACTCCAGAAACCCTACTGTTTTCGCAGGTTTACTTCGCATACTTTCATACTAAAGATACCTTTGCTTTACAACTTTCCTACCATCTGCTAGAGTGTAAATTTCCTAAGTTTAGCCACCGTGTTCTTATAAACATAATATAGCTTTCCCCATGGCATGTTTTTCTCGTCCTTAAAGTAGTATGTGCCCTGTAAATTTCAAATGATATTTTTAAGTTAATTAAACTTTTTGAAATATTTACCTTCGATTCCAAAGAATAAAATTTGCAAATTTCCTCGGTCAATTTATTGAAATCAACTTCGTGCATGAACAAATTTCGATTAACATAGTGACGTACTATATCTTGTATCAACGTGTCTCTACAAACGCCAGACAAAACTCCATTGTTTTCATTTGCTGATTTTTGTATCCTGGACCCATCGTTTTTTAAATATGTCTTCAAATCCTAAAATGTTATCAATTGATTCTGAACAGTCCAATGTAGTGGGGCTCTTTATTTTATGAAAGTATGATTTTTTTGAATAGAAAAAAAACTATAAGCGCCATTAAAAAAACTAATTACGTTTAATAATCTATATTCTGCAACATGTTTTGTTTGCCAAATCATTACTCAGAAATATTATGTCCAGGATCCGTTCCGTCATATATTTAAATGAGTTTGAAGTGGAAATTCCGGCCACTGCAAAAACAATTTCATATTTTTACTAAATATCATCACACATTAGTAATTATACTTTAAAAGTACCCTAAAATAAAACTTAGCAAAAAATGTGCATGATACAGGCGGTGATGGGTCCCCGAATTTTGCAAGAAGTTTTTAAATCTTCATAGTTTCATTCAAGTTATCCATGATAACTGAGAATAGCATTCATACTATATATACTATGATATGAGAAATAATTTGAAAAAGAAATCCATGGCAACTACATAGCAACTGAATAACATTTTTCTAAAACATGCATGGAAAGTGACATTTTGCGATTTGAAATTATCTTTTTCTGATTGAAAATGAAATGTAATGGAAGACAATCGACAAACTACACTTTGCCGATTGACTGCAGGTTGAAATGCACCTAAAAAAGATATAAAATAAACATTGTGTTTTGGATCTCGATTTACTGATATTCAATTTGTCTCTGTTATAGTTTTTCAAATTTGAATGAAAAATATTTCATTTCTGAGAAAAACATTGTATATTGCACATTTTTGCATAATGTGATGAAAAATAAACATGAAAGAAGCTTACTTGTAAGTGTATCAAAAAGGTGGGGCATACCCCATTCTTCTAATAAACAAAGAATTCCATTTTTATTCAGGCTGTCATCAAAATTGGAAAATGACAAATCGGTAAGTGTTATGTTTCCACTCTCGTTATTATCTGTGTCTGATGATACGTTTTGTTCTTGATTATCTGTCAATGTAATACTGCTGTAGTGCGTATACCCTGAATATGGATCCTGATATATATTAACCATTTGAATTTTTTAGGTGCGATCCAAAGCAAAAGTGAAGAAGGCCTAAAATAATTTAAGTAACTGCTAAAATTTATTTTCCAATTTGCTTGGTAGCAATCTCACAATCATTTTGAAAATTCTAAATTATATAGCAATTAAATTAAAATATGTAGTAAATACTTATTAGCCAAAAAAATAACAGTGGCACTCCGGGAGTGCCGACAGAAGAGAAAACTTCAACAATTACGTGTGTGAGAATTAAAACTCGTAACACAAAAACAACTTGTAGTTAAAGTCTTGGTAAAGTCCTTGGAATCTATTGTATTATGTATTATGTAGCGTCCGAACTCCTATAAGATGTTTTCACTTCAATGAGATCAACAAAAGTTAGGTATGTAATTACTTCAACAAACTGTACTTACCTTGAAAAACTACCAGGGATCAAACCAAGACAACGCAGAATGGGATCAGTTATTGGTATATTCTTACCCAACCAAAAACTAGATTTGTTTCGTCCTCCGGCGCGCACAACGTGAGACACGTTCACAACTCACCACCCGCCCGCGTGCCTGTTAAAATTGATAAGTAAAGTATGAAAAGTATGTGACTACAACACAAGGGTTGTGTTGTGTATGTGATCAGCGAGCTGACGAAGACGAAGTGTCTGGTCATACTAAATGATAAACATTTCCAAATTCACGCACACAAATAGCCAAAACCGATAAAAAGAAAATTATTTGCTTAATTTAATCCTTATATTACAGATTTTGTCAGAATAAATGATTGATTCTAGAAGATTTTTATTGATTTAGTAAAATGTTTGATAATCGTAGCAAAAATTGGATAGAATTAGCTGTATATTTTATTGTTTTCAGTAGACAGATTATTTTTTTTTCTCTTCTTTTTCTAAATTTCGGTAAATTGAACGAATAACTTAATCTATAGACAGGAATACATTTTATCTAAATATAATAGAAATTAAGCATTTATTTTATTGATTCCATTATAACTATAGATCAAAAGTACATTAATATATTAATCTGTGTTCTGTGTTAAAACTTCAAATATTTCAAATTAATATACCTGGAGGTATTTACTGCTAATGCCCCCAGAACTTTCTGCCATGCAATTAATTCCTAAATTATTTTATTTGAAAATATATGCAACAGTGAAACATGTGAAAAAATTCATTATGATGCTTGTTGAGATTATAGTAATTATGGAACTTATCGTACCAAGACCAAGAATCTCAACTTCTCAAATTGGATCTGATTGTTAAATCGGATATTATTATTTGATAAAATTATAATCCAATGATTAAGGTAAAATAATATAATCTATGAGTCAATTTGAGTAAATTTCTTGCGAAAATTAAGCAGCGGAGGTACATCAATCCAGTCTTTAATGTTTGATTGGTTTAAGAAGTGTGTTTTCTGTAGTTAATCTAAATTTTGGTGTACCTATCAAAAAATGGATGTGATATAGCAGTTTTAACGCAACAACAAGAAAATTGAGTCTACTGACATTAGTTTTAATTGAATGTTATTAATCATAAACGCAGTTAACTGAATAATCTTAAAACACTAAGATTTGTCAGTTTTTTTCTTGTTTTATTCGATTTTAGATTGCACTCATTTATTTGGCATAGATTAAGGAATTTCTTATTCCAATAAGTCGATTTGATTCACCTTATCAAAGCATTTCTTTCCGTGTGTTCGAAGAAAATGTACCTATACATTCAGAAACTTCCGAATTTGTGTTTTCCACTGATTCTCTTAACTTAAACCTAATATTAGAAATTTCGAAAGCCAAAGAAGCCTTACAATTAGATGATAACTCAAAAGAAAATTTGCTTCCAGTTCTAAATTTTACTAACACCGGGAACTTCAATTTCTCAACAGGAGATATAGATTTAAATGTTTTTTCAATAATTTCTCTTGACGACGAAGCAGAAAAACAAGGCGGTACTTTATCAAATGTCGATAAAACAACCAGTAACACTAACCGTACAAAGAACGAAGAAAAAAATAACTCTTACAAAACAAACGCCGAAAGCGAGACTGTAGAAAACAAAGATACAGATAGAGAAGAGCAAAAAAAAAACGAACAGAAAGATGAAAATAAAGTAACTGAAGAGGATTTAGAAGACGAAAATAAAGAAAACACAGATAAAAATAAGTTCATCCAAGAGATTCTAGAGAAATCTCCCGTCAAAAAAATGGAAGAGTTATCAAATGTTCCAACTCCTTTCAAGAAAATTGTCTTTTGGATAACACCACCAGAATTAAAAAAAGGAGCAACTCAGAAAACCGAAAGAAAAAACTCCATCAGTTGTTGTTTGGCAGTTTGGCAGCAATATGAAAAGCGGAAATTGGACAAAAAGCAAAACGAAGAAGAAAAAAAGACAAACGAAATAAAATTCGCTTGGAAAATAAAGAAAACAAAGCTACGGCTTCAAAAACTAAAGGGGAAAAGAAATGTATTGATCCTAACGAAAAAAGGGTAAAAGAGGTTCAGAAGGAAACAAGGTATTTAGTTGGTGACTATATAATCGTGAAATACAACGAAGCTTGTTATCCTGGATGCATATTAAATTATAATGATGAAAACCAGGAGTATACAGATAAAGTTATGACCCTTAGTTGTCAAAACTGGAAATGGCCTGCCAGAGAAGAAATTTTAATTCATAAGACATGCGACATAACGCAAAAAATTCAAAAACCAAATAAAAGGGGTGTATATGAAGTTGCAATAATGAAATAATTTTACATTTTTTAGAACTACTTAGTTTGTTTTATTAATGGTTTTTTAAATCGTTATTATTGATGTTTATTGTATTTTAAACAGTTTAGAATTGATGTTTGGTTTCTTGTTTTATTGTATTTTAAATCAATTAGAATTTATGTTTTTGATTTATTATATACCCCACAAATGTAGATAATAGGGACATATCCCGTCCGATAAGTAGAGCTTCACTCTGTTAGAGCGTCCGATGACTGGGACAAATGTACTTTTTTTCATAAATTATTAATTATTAGACAACGATTTTCATTATTATCAAACGAGATAATATATTATGAAAGGCAAAGAAATATAGGAACCTGAATGCAATCCGTATCAGTGATATATATAGAGCATATATTTTTTCTGAACGCTTAAATTTCGACTTTGCTCTCTTAAGCGTCCGATAGTTAGGCTATTTACCTTAGTAATATGCAATTTAAGTTAAGTATCCTTCATTCACACATATGGGTGATGATAAGTATTCTAACACAGCTTATAGCGTTACCCGACGTAGAATAATTCTGTGGGTATCCCTATTCCTTTTCGTTAACCATACACAAGATAAATTGATAAATATGAGATATCTATAGTAAATAAATAAACATTGATCCTTACTTTTATGAATAGTATTTTCTTCAACAAAAATCCTATCCGTGAGATAAAATTTCCAACAAACTCTACGTCCTATTAATAACAATAAATTAATAAAGTTGTCGAGGGTGCTACCATAATTTTTTACTAATAAACTTCCATGTCTGATATTGCTCGTAAGTATGTATATACACTAACTTGATTTAACATAAATATTTTGATAAAAACTCTTTTGATTCCTGGAAACTAGTCTATTAAAACACGGTAGCGTTCAAATACATAAAATTCAAATTATAAAGCATGAGACCACGACAGATCACGAAGTTTTGTATTCCCAGCAAGAAGCGATATGTTTGTCGATTTTGAAACCGCTTCCCTTATAGTTTACGTGATGTTATTAGAAGGTGAGGTTATATATCATGAGGAACGTCACTTAAGCTAGTAATTTCTTCGTGTTGGTACACTTTATTTTCTACATCGCACAGAGAAATAGCTTTGGAATATGGAAAGACGTGAAAACAATATTTTCGTAAGAATAATTAAGTGTAGCAGCAGTTTTTCACTACTTGACCAACTAACTATCTTAACTAACTAAATAACATAACGATAGTAAAAATTACAATATTTAGTAAAAGTTATTATTATTGAGTGAAGAATTTAACATCATTGCGACTGGCGAAAAATCAACTTTTTGATACGATGAGACATTATATCAATAATATGAACATCCTTAAAATTGGGAACAATACTTCACAATCTATATGCTTGCTTTGACTGTCATTGAACTTTATACATATACGGGTGATCAGCTACCGGCCGTATTCCTAAAACTGTTTGTCCTAGAATTTGTTAAAAAAATTTTAGGTTCGTAAATTTCCGCTCGGTGGCGCATTGCATCACTTCAAAAATATAATTGGATTTTATACAAAATATTCCACAATTAAAGTTGATGAAAAGTATTTGGTTTAGATACTTATGTCAATATTCTCAACTTTTGTCGAAGTCATTTTTCAGTATCACCTAGTGGTGTAGCAGTCTAAAAGTATGTTGCAACAATATTTAAATAACTGCTCATTGAGAGGATTAATTTCATATATACCGATTGACGATTCTACTTGAACAACGATACCTCCATTTTGAATATAAGAAAAAAGGGGGGAGTTATATGTTGAACCATAACAGCTATAGAAGTGCCTTTAATCTCTGAAACTAAATGTAGATATTACCCCTTGGCCCGTGGTACCTACATACATACAAACATTTATACGTTTAGACATACATTTATTCGTACCTACGTTTCTACTTACAACATATCTACATATGTCTATATAATTTCTTTTGAACACTTTACGTCATATGATTGCTGTTAATTAGTGTTAAAATCAATTGATTGCGGATAGTTCTGCTTTGCTTGGTAGCATATCAATACGATTTGTCATTTATTTTAATGTATTAAAATAAATCAAAAATAAACCGTTTTAAAGATTGAAACTAACTTTTCCGCATCTGTGAGATGCCCTGAACAATATTCTATCATAAAATTGTCACTTGTATACACTTCAGGTAATGTATCGTGCTAACAAAGGGAAATTTCTCCAAAAAGGACCAAAAATGTGGCACTCAGGTATTATAGCACCGGTTGTACTAGCTCTGGTGAGCTAAAAATCAATAATGTTAATCTATAACACAATACAATATTACAATATCCAATTATAAAATTGGTCACTTGTTTACACTCTGGATGCTGTATCGTGCTAAAAAACTGAAAATTCTCCAAAAATGACCAAAATTTGGTACTTCAAGTACCACAGCACCCGTTGTACTAGCTTTACGGAGCTGAATATCGATAGGGCTCATCTTTGATACGCTCTGAATAATATACAATCATGAAATTGGTCACTTTTATATACCCCTGAGGCTGTATCGTGCCAACAAACTGAATTTTTTCCAAAAATTACAAAAGTGTCGTACTTAAAGTACTATAACACCTGTTATACTCTCTCTAGAGAGCTGAAAAACAATAGGGTTCATCTGTGAGATGTCCTAAACAATATTCATTCATAAAATTGATTGCACTCCGGAGGTTATATTGTGCTAACAAGACATGTAACGAAAAGTGGCCGACGACGACGACAGACACACAGGATTTTTTTTCTACAAACCGGTTTTCGTGTTGTTCTTGATGAAAAACGTAAAAATAATTCAAAAAAAAATTCTAAATTTCACTCTTTTTTTGGGATAAACCAATACTTTTCGCATACTAGATAGGTTGGGCGGAAAAGTAAAATCATTAGAGATGTTATTACTATAAATACTGTTGGTTACCTATAATAAGCTATGATTTGTCATTTCATAACAAGCTGTGGGTTGAGCATCACAGTTTGTAGTTAAACATTCCGTTATTGACATTATAGTAGAATTTTATTATTATACAGTATGTTTACAATGCCTTTTACAAACGAAGAAGCTTATGATATGCTACGTTGTTTTTTTAAATACTTTGAAAACCCAGTTATAGCTTCACTAGAATATGTTTCGCGATATCCATTGAGAGTATATCGGTCAAGACACATTTTTCAGCGTTTAACCCGACGTTTAAGAGAAATTGGCCAAGTGCAATCAATTCCTGTTAAAATAAGATATCGCCGAGTAAAAACAGAAGGGAATATTATGTATATGCAGATTCCCATATTCCAAGTATTAGAGAAATCTCTAGAGACTTGTCTATTTATTATGGTCCGGTGCAAAAAACTCTGATTAATCATATGCGTCTGTATCAACTGGTTTATATGAAGCCCTTAGAGAGGAGGATTTTGATAAATGACTCGACTTCTGATATTGGTTACAAAATATTGTGGACCGACCGTTAGGGGAGACCGGGGCTAAATGTCACAAAATTAGGTTGTTAATTTTTTGTGAAACCATTTTTAATCCTAGCAAAGTTATTTCTGGTGCACTTTGTCACTCTGTTATTTGACTAAAAATGTATCTATAAATAACGCGAATTTATTAATTTTTTTGCAAAACGTAAACTGTTACAAGTGTGACATCTTGCCCCCATTATGGGGCACGTTTTCTCACGGAAAGGGGTGAAAAGTCACACAGATATCAGGCTAGATTTTATTTAAAAAAGCTCAAAAATACAGATAAAAAGAAACAAATAATACATTTTATTATGCTCTATTCCAATTTTGTTATTCAGTGTCGTCATCTTCACAGTTCTGACAGACGTACCATGGTGTACCGGGAGTGCACAGTTCATGGGCCCATAACTTACAGACTGTACATTGAACCCAAACTTCTTTTGGTGAACTATTGGAAAATAGTTCCAAGCAGACAAGACAAAAACTTTCTTCATCCTCGTCCTCTGATTCTTCAGGGGGCTTCTTTTTAGCACTTTTATGGTTTTTTTCCCTTTTTATTTTTATTATTTGACACTCTAATATTTTCTGTTAAATTTTTCTTTACACTTTTTCTCTTAGTAAACTCCGCCTCAAGAGCCTCTTTCTCTGGCGTATCAGTTAGTACAGCCGACTTCCTTTTCTTTCTATTTGACCCTTTGTTTCTTGCAGCTGAAATTTAAGGTGACTGTTATTTAATATGTGTCCTCACCTGATTTTGGTAAAAGTCTTACCTGCTTTGGGCGCGGGCCTTGTATCTGAGACACTAAATATACTTTCCTTAGGTCCAGAATGCTGAGTATGGTTTGGGATTTTTTCTAAGGATGAGCCACTAGGACCAGGCTGCTGAGTGTCGTAAAGTTCTGTGTTTGCAAGTTTTGACACAGTTGTTTTTTTGTTGCCTATTTCAAGAAAAACAAATTATTGCAGGATAATTTTAAGATACTAACTTACTTGTTAACATTTCGTCAACTGTTGGTTCATTAGTTTGGAATGAAATTCCACTGGTCCCGGGCTTTGGATTTTCGAGATCTGGTTCCTGATTTTCTTGGTGCAAGTCTCTGTCTGTTACTTTACATGGGCTAAATTCTGTTTCATCAAATACATTTTGGTTGAAGGGAAATATTCCTGATACACGAAATCCGGATTGTACATTTTTTGGTGTTGCGGCTAGGGGATAGCAACTAAAACTGTAATATCATATATCGTCATCGTTTGACCGGGATGATTCATCCACGCATCGCAAGCATAATTGTACTGTTTTTTAAACGGACCATAAACTGACCTATCAAGAGGCTGCAACTTGTGCGAGCAGTGGGGAGGAAAAGATAACATAACTATACCACTTTCCTTAGCCAACTCAAGTCCCTCGATAGCAAGATGCGACTGATGATTATCAAGAAGTAACAGACAGGGGTGCTTTTTGGAACATTTTGAAAATTTAATGAAATGTCTCAAAAATAGCACAAAATTTTCTTCTATCATCCATTCACTTCGATTAGCTGTTCTCGCACATCCTGCTGGTCCAGAATTCTCTAAAATGCACTCTTCGAAATATAAAGAATGGCGGGATGCTATTTCCCAAAGCAGATACGGCACAGGCCACTGTGACGAGAGTTCCATGTTCCCCAGAAGTTATGGATCCGACTTGTTCAAATCCTTTTCTGGCCACTACTTTACAAGGCTTCTGAACAGTGGTCACCCCCGTCTCGTCCATATTCCAGATTGAGGATGGATCAAAGTTATATTTTTTCATAACCTTTTCCAGATTTGTAAAAAAGCTGTTCACATTTGCTTGGCTAAAATTTGTGCGAAGAGATAAATCATTGTTTCTCTTTAAAAATGATGTAAACCATTCAGGTCCAGCCATTTGATCCCCTTCCCAAGGCTCGGAATCAGCTGTTTTATTGGCAATGGCAAACTGGAATGCAAGCTTTCTAATTTCCTTAGGACAAAGTCCGAAATAAATATTTGCTGATTCGAGTAGGTATGTTTTTAAATCCATTTCCATTTCTCGGCTTAATACCATGCGAGGTTTGCCATATCCCACGTCTATATTTAACTGATCTTGATTAAGGTCCTCTGCTGAGAGCTTTTTGCAATAGCGCCCCACTGTTTTATAATTTAAATCAAAATTTTTTGCTGCTTGCCTAATAGAAATATTTTCATTTTTTACTTGTAACACCGCTTTCCTTATTGTTTCCTCATCAAAACTCCCTTGATCTGTTCTTTTTTTGTATTCGCGCACCATCTAAAAATTAAATCCGATTCAGAGCTTTACTTCTTTTAATATCGGGGTAAAAAGTCACACATGACAACTTGCCCCACAACGTGTGAGACAAGTTACCCCAAACGGTCCTGCCATTTTCTTTCTAAAATACCTACCTAACCTAATTTTATAAATTAATAAATTTATAGTGACGTTTTGGAGAACACCTAGGGGTATCATAAATATAACACGGCATTTTTAAATTCTGGCACTGAGATAAAATATACGGTTTGTATTATTAATCCAAAAAATTACTGACATTGGCTTTTTCCGTAAATTCACTTATAAACATATACACATGCGACTTATACGAATGGCGAATATGGCGGAACTAACTAGCATTGAAATGGTTCCTGGCGTATGAATATGACGACGTTGCCATATTTACTTTGCGCAGGAAAGGGTTTGTGACTTTAAACCCGTGAGACTTTAAGCCCCGGTCTCCCCTATTCAATAATACTGGACGGTTTCCTACATAATATGCATTAATGGTTAGAGGCCAATCCACCAGATTCGTTGGTCAGTAAATATCTGGTGCTGTATCGTTGCTGGAAAGATCATCTTGCCCCTTTTTTTCATTGTAATTTGACCGGTGCGATGTATTTGCATTTCCTGATTGATGATCTACTGGAACTTCTGAAAAATGTTCTCATAGAAATAGGAAGAAATATCTGGTTACAGCAAGTTGGATGCCCAGCTCAATCTTCACTGGTTGTGCAAGATTTTTTGAATGAACATTTTCCTAATAAATGGATTGATATAGGTAATTTATTTCATTGGCCAGCTAGATCGCCTGAATTAACGCGTATGGATGTTTATTTATGAGGCAAAGTAAAAAATATAGTTTACGAAACACCATGGACCACTCGTGACGATATGATTATTGCTATTAGTAGTATCCCAAGAGCGGAAATTGATGCCGCCGTATTTTATAGTAGGAGACATCTTAATCACTGTATTGAACATAATGTGAAACAATTTGAGCAAAGATAAATGTTCTAACGTGTATAATTTTTTAAATTCTAGTTCATTTAATTATTTTATTGTGAATTTTTAAAACATATGTAACATTTTCTATATACATATTTTGTATTTAAGTACTAATTCGTTTATTAAATATTCAGTATTCATTACTATGTTTATTATTTAAATAAGACGCACAGTTTTGCAAAACAAGAATTAATACTGCTACTAGGTATCTAAGGGTGACTGAACAATTAATAACTCTGATTGTATTTAAACTAGTTGATGTACCCAGCATATGACTTTAATTTCCACCCAGCATTTTTTTCTAATATCTTACTTGAAAAAACTCTTTCTTCAATAACAAACATTCCATAAAACTGAACAAAAAAATCGATTCCTTATATTAAAATACATGATACTAGATAATTTTTTCCATACATTAACTATAAACCAAAAACTTTCGGTCAGTACCGCAAAATTATTAAAAAATTTTAACACACTTCCATAAAAATTCTACAATTTCGAAACTATTGTATACAGGGTGTCCCGCATAAGAACCAACACAGAGCAGAAGCGTATAGGGGAGCCCGAAAAAAAATGACGATTGGGGGCAATTTACCTCTATACCAAGTTGCATCCCATAGGGTCTCAAAGTGGGGGCCAAAGTTTCGAAAAAAATTAATTTCTTTGCAACCCGTCAACTTAAAAATACCAAATTTGGTACACTGTATGAGACTACTAAGAGCATTAAGTAGTGGTGAGTAGAAGGCGATCGAACCATTCTGGGGAGTTAATTAGGGGTGACCTAGCCTTAATTAAAATTTCACAGAATTTTTTTATCTGTTATTCGATTTGTAAAATTTTATTTTCGTACCATGGATAACTTCATTCTTAATCTTTTTTACTGTTGTAATTTTGCAGAATACTTTGTCATTTTCAAGGGAAAATCGAATGACCAAAGACATGTTTTCAATAATGTTATTTAAAAAGTTACAAAAAAGTCAAGAGCTGGCTATGAATTTATACTTCAAATTTGACAATTTGGAATTCAGTTCTTGTAGTAAGTAAATTATTATAATTTTTTTTAAATGAGAGGAAAATTTTCCTTTAACGAACAAGTGGATATGTTATTGGTGTAAGGTTTTTGTGAAGGAAACTGTAGAAGAAGCGTGGAAGAATATCTGAGGAGGTTTCCTAATCGCGTAGTTCCTCACAGAGAAACATTTTCTAATGTTGAAAGACGGACTCGATAAACAGGAAAGTTTTATAGTGTTAATCGAGAACGGACTGTTCGAATGAGCGTGCGAGGTGGAGAACTCATTTTGGATACAATTGATGATCAACGGCATATTATCACTATAACTTTATCTAGACAGAGTGGCATATCAAGATCATCTGTACACCGAACCATTAGACGTAAGTTACGCCACCCATATCATGCTCATAAAGTGAAAGAATTGTTACCTCAAGACTTGGTACAGCGAGTGAATTTCTGTCGATTTATTTTACGTCGGGATATTCACTTTCAAAAGAATATTCTTTCTACTGATGTGGCTTGCTATACTCGTAGAGGTATTACAAATATGCATAACTATCGTGAATGTTTAGATGAAAACCCTCATGTATTATCTCCTAGACATTTCCAACGTGAGTTTAATATTAACGTTTGGGTCGGCCTTATCGATCATTATTTGATTGGACCAGTTATTTTACCAAACCGGCTAACAGGCGAAACTTATTTAGAGTTTCTCCAAAATACTCCTCCGGATTTATTTGACGATTTGCCATGCCGATTGAGATTGCAACATTGGTTTATGCATGATGGAGCACCACCTCATTTTCGTGTCAATATAAGAAACTGTTTAAACCGCCAATATCCAAATATGTGGATTGGACGAGGAAATAATTGTCCTCAAGATTGGCCTCCCCGCTCACCGGACCTCAATAAATGAGATTACTTTATTTGGGGGGCGTTAAAGGACTCTGTTTATTCTTCTCCAGTTGATTCCCGAGAACAATTGTGGAATCGCATTGCAGACAAATGCAATATAATAAAAAATGATCACCAACTACTGGCCAGAGTCGACTTCAATTTTCGGCGAAGAATAATTTTGTGTCTAAGAGAAAACGGTGATCATTTTCAGAAATTTCTTTAAACTAAAATGTTCATGTTCTTTCTACAATATTATTAATTTGTTTTTCCAATAAATTGTTCTTATTTAAATGAATCTATTAATTTGTTAAATTAGAATTAAAATTTATGATATGAATGGAGTAATTTACGTCTAATAGTCATTCGACTTTTCCTTGAAAATGACAAAGCTTTATGCATAATTACACGAGTAAAAAAGTTCCAGAATTGAATTATCCATAGCACGGAAATAAAATGTTTTAAATCGAATAAATATTTTAAATCAACTGACAGATAAAAAAATTCTGTGAAATTTTATGGTTATCCACTTGTTCACTAAATGAGAATTTTCCACTCATTCAAAGGAAATTATAACAATTTATTAACTACAAGAACTGAATTGCAAATTGTCAAATTTGATGTATAAATTCATAGCCAAATCTTGACTTCATTGTAACTTCTTAAATAACATTGTTGGAAACATGTGTTTGGTTATTCGATTTTTCCTTGAAAATGACAAAGTTTTGTGCAAAACTACATAAGTAAAAAAGTTTAAGAACCAAGTTATCCATGATATGAAAATAAAAGTTTTAGAATCAAATAACGGATAAAAAAATTCTGTGAAATTTTACGGTTAGGTCACCCCTAATTAACTCCTCAGAATGGTTCGATCGCCTTCTACTTACCATTACTTAATGCTCTTAACAGTCTCATACAGTGTACCAAATTTGGTATTTTTAAGTTAAGGGGTTACAAAGAAATTACTTTTTTTCGAAATTTTGGGCCCCACTTTAAGGCCCTATAACTTTTTAGGGATGCAACTTGGTATAGAGGTAAATTGCCCCCAATAGTCATATTTTGGGCTCCTCTATACGCCTGTGTCGGTTCTTATGCGGGACACCCTGTATATCGATTAATTTCTTACGCAATTCAATAGAGAAAAGACGTATTTCAATTACGTACCATATTTAAATTCTTCTGTTTCATACTAGTAGGCAATATACGGGATTAAAGCTGGAGTAGAAATGTTTGTAAAATATTATCTTAAAAATGTAGTAACTACGTCAGCATAATGGAAAGACTGAAATTGGTGAAAATCGAAATAGGAGTGTGCATACTATTATCAAAAAAGATACAGCAACTTCCCATCGATAATGCAAACCGAGGTATAAAACATCAACTTTTCAAAAAAAAGTTGATTCCGATTTCGATGAAATTTTGCATAGGGTGGTTTTTGATACGAGAATTCCAATAAATCTGTGAGTTGTTTGTAAAAAAAGTTATTTCGGGTGGAAATTCAGAAAAATTTATGAAAATGGGTTTTTCTGGAAAACTGTACATCAGATCTGACTCATCTACGAATTTTACCTCAGTTTTTACATTTTGAACCTGCATATAGAATTTCATTGAAAAATTCGGTCGCGTTTTTGAGTTATCGTGTTGACAGACCCACAGACCGACCGACTGACATTTTAAAAAAAATAAGTGTCTTGGACTCAGAAATATATAAAACGTGTAGATCCAATTGAATCTCGAAATGTCAAAATCACTCCCTTACAATACTTCCCTTATATGTCTACATATATTACACATGCTATACATAAGGCGAAGTGAAAATTCTCTTCTTTTCTTCTTTTCCAAATCCTTTTGCACTTTCAGGCGTCGGATGTGGATTCCGTGACCTGTACCCATCTATTCGATGCCTTTCTGTCTCTTTCTAAACCTATCTCTTGTATTTGGTCTAATCATTTTCTTCTAGGCCTACCCCTTTATTTCTTGATCGGTTTTCCAATCTCCATTATTTTCCTAGTTAATATATTTGGTTCCATTCTTACTATATGACCATACCAGCTAAGTTGTTTCTTTTTTATTTTACCAGTTATCGGTTCCTGTTTAGTTGTCTCTCTAATGACGTCGTTTCCAATCCTATCCCATTTAGTTTTTCCTGCAATTCTTCTTAGATGCTCCATTTTTATGGCATTTATTTTAGTTTCGTCCTTTTTTAGTATAGTCCAATTTTCACTTGCATATATTATTGTAGGAACTGTTATCATATTATGCATTTTCATTTTTACTACTAAGTCTATATCTTTATGTTCAATAATTGTTTTATTTAGAGAGTATTATATTTTTGTTGATTTATTTGCAGTGTTTGTTATTTCTGCATATATTTTTCCATCTTCCTAAATATTCAAATGTTGTTACTCTTTCTAGCGTCTGCGTTTAATCTCTTTATCATTTTGATTACCTGGTTGTTTTCGTTTATTATCATCACTTTTGTTTCAGCTATGTTCACCTCCATATGTTCTCTACTTCTTTAGTCCAAATATTCACTAGTTTTTGAGTTTTGTTCTTTGTATTCGCCACTAAAACCACATCATCTGCATATAGTAGACTACTCATTTATATCGGTTCTAAATTTCTCTGTCTAATTATAGTATTCAGCTGCTCATATTTTTCTTTAGTTCATTTCACAATCTTATCCATGATTATTATACACAGTAATGGACATAAACTGTCTCCTCGTTTTATTCCCTTATATATTTTGAATTCTTCTCCTAATTTTGTTTCTACGTATTCTATTAATATTTTTTCGATTATTTTTGTGTACACTTTACAGCTAGTTTGGGTCAAACATATTGCTCTGTAATTCTCACATTGTGCCTGTTCTCCCTTTTTATAGATGGGTTATTTCCCCATTCCCTTGGAATTTTTTGTTTTACCATGCTTCTTTGCATACATTCCATATCCATTCTTTTCCTCTTTCTCCTAACAATTTAATCATTTCTGGCGCTATCCCATCTTCTCCGTTAACCTTGCCTATTTTGATTTTTTGTATTACTCGATCTGTCTCTTCTTTTTGGATTCCTTGTAGTTGGTCGATTTCCTCTTCTGCTGTTGATATATTCCCTTCCGGTGGAAATGTATGGAATGGCTCTGTATATTATTCTTTACATGTTTTCAATACTTCTTCCATTTTCGTTTGTACTTGGCCTTGGCGATTTTTTATTGCTCTAATATTGTTATATCTTTCTCCTCTCAATCTTTTTATTGTTGTCCAAAATTTCCTGTTATACATCTTATGTAGATCTGTTATTTCTTCTCCGAATTTCTTCCATGAGTCACGTTTTAAAGTGAAAATTCAAAAACACATATTCAATTTCGGCTATATTCTATCTTATTACAGATCACGACCTGCATGTTTATGATACGAGTACCAGCTACCAGAAAAAAAATGAGCACTAAGTTTTGTTTAGTTTTGGCATTTTTGTCATTCACGGCGACTTATTCTGTTAAGAAGTAGAGGCTGACTGTCAGAAAGTGGCATTTTTGTTATAACGTTAAAATGAAAAATGATATCAACCTCCGGTTTTCTGACTAGAGGCCAACCAAACCAAATAAAAAGAGCGATAGCATTTCGGTCAAGGCGTAACGATGTTATTTTATTCTCGAAACAATTATAGCAACGTAATTTCTCTTACAACTTACAGGGTAAGCCAACACTTCTCAAAATTTCTTAAAATAATGCCAATATGAACAGTTTTAAGGATTAAAACTAACTTTTCCGCATCTGTGGCCCTGAATCATATCCTATCATAAAATTGTCACTTGTATACACTTCGGGGGATGTATCGTGCTAACAAACTGAAATAAGGTACATCTGTGAGACACCTTGAATAATATTCAATCATAAAATTGGTCAGTTGTATACAATCTGGAGGCTGTATCTGAATAACCAACTGAAAATTCTCCAAAAATGACAAAAATTTGGTACCTCAAGTACCATAGAACTCGTTGTACTGGATTTATTGAGCTGAATATCAATAGGATTCATCTTTAAGACGCTCTGAATAATATACAATCATAAAATTGGTCACTTGTATATACTCCGGAAGATGTATCGTGTTAACAAACTGAAGTTTCTCCAAAAATGACAAAAACATCGTACTTAAAGTACTATAGCACCTGCTGTACTGGCTCTGGTGAGCTGAAAACTCTCTGGAGGCTGTATCGTGCTAATAAACTGAAAATTCTCCAAAAATGACAAAAATTTGGTACTTCAAGTACCATAGCACCCGTTGTTCTGGCTTTAGTGAGCTGAGTATCAACAGGGTTCATCTGTGAGATGTCCTGAATAATATTCAATCATAAAATCGTTGACTTGTTGAACTTCGGAGGCTGTATCGTGTTAATAAACTAAAGTTTCTCAAGAATGACTAAAATGTCGTACTTCTAGTACCATAGCACCCGTTGTGCTGGCTCTGGTGAGCTCAAAATGAATAGGGTTCATCTGTGACATGTCCTTAACAATATTCAATCATAAAATTGGTGACTTGTTGCACTCCGGTGGCTGTATCGTGCTAACAAGACATGTAACGAAAAGTGGCCGACGACAACGACGAGAACGACGACATACACACAGGATTTTTTTTCTGAAAACCGTTTTTTCAGGTTGTTGTTGATTGAAATTGTTAAAATAATTAAAAAAAAAATTCAAATTTCCAATTTTTTTTGGGGTAAACCAATAGTTTTCTCGCATATTAGATAGGTTGGGCGGAAAAGTAATATTTCGAATGACAAGAGATATCAGTTCGCGGTTTTGAAATGTCAATAAGTCATCTTGTTTGTTTTTTTGTAAGCTGGTTATAGTTATAGCATTGCAGTGTGACATAGCGCCCTGTTTTGTTTAATATTTTACAGCTGTCTCTGGTACTTAACTGATAAACTTATCCATCAGATTTTTGAAATGTATCAATTAGTTATTCTAGTTATCATTATCGTTTAGAATAACTCATTTTTCTTGTTAATTTATCTATATGATGTTGGAATTATTATGAAACTGTCTTGGATATTGTTTAAAAAAATTTCATTTATTTGAGGATCTTTTTTTATGACTTTACAACTTTTTTTAATGAACTGTTTCAAGACCTCCACTGACACGTCCTCTTGTCTCGACACCAGATCACATACTGATTTTTGTCTCAATCAACAAACTTCCTATTCTTTTCGTTGCTAGACAATGCCATATATACCTTGATTTCACTTGTATATTGTGTTTTTCAAAGTTTTTCACTGTTTTAATCATTTTTCATCAATATTATCCATCAAGTCACTTATCTATTTATTTTTGAATTCTCGAAACACTCACATGCTTTACAATGTTTGGGACCGAATAATAATTTAAAATATTGAAAACAGTATTTAACACGACATGTATGTATAACTTGCCCTATATATTGCGAGATCTTCAAAATTAGATCCTCTCCGTTCAAGATATCAAATAAAACTGACTCCCCTTTTTCAATCAACAACCCGTTATAACTTAGTTACAAAACGTTCTTGCTTTTTCAAAAAAAACTAAACTTGTCTGCTGATCTGTATTGTTTTCATTCCAGAAATTCTATAAAAAAATTGAGATGTGTTCATCTTTTATTACTAACTGAATACCTATAGTGATATCTTACCTCATCTTGAAATATACACTTTTAAACAATCAATTCAAATTTGACACATACTGGGTATTTTAAAAATATTTTATACTGGGTAACTGTATATGTATATATATATATATATATATATATATATATATATATATATATATATAAAATGAATATAATTTCATAAAATACGAGGTGCTATATGAAATATAAATTTCGATTTTCTACTACACCTGTTTTAGTCGAAATTTCAATAATTTCGACTTATTGGCCTGACCGTTCTTCGAAGAGCAAAACAACTACATTCCTGGCTAATACCACGCAGAATATTGAATTACATCCCCTTCGAAAACCGTGACGTCGATCGGCCATTTTGCCGATACGGACATCTGTGGTGATTCGCAACTGATAGCGGAAGAGCATAGTACACTTACGCGTTTCGACCTTCTTGGGTCTCTTCAAGAGTGCCGTAATGCCTTCCAGTTCAGAATCTCTAATCCGAACTGAAGATTACACCATCCGACAACCTCTCTTGGTTCGTGTAGCTACACAAGCGAGAAGTAGTCAGTTGGCGCCATCTTCACTTTCAATTGCGAACCAACACCTCAGATAAATGCGACCGTATTAGTCGTATTAAATAAAAATGAATATAATTTCATAAAATACGAGGTGCTATATGAAATATAAATTTCGATTTTCTACTACACCTGTTTTAGTCGAAATTTCAATAATTTCGACTTATTGGCCTGACCGTTCTTCGAAGGGCAAAACAACTACATTCCTGGCTAATACCACGCAGAATATTGAATTACATCCCCTTCGAAAACCGTGACGTCGATCGGCCATTTTGCCGATACGGACATCTGTGGTGATTCGCAACTGATAGCGGAAGAGCATAGTACACTTACGCGTTTCGACCTTCTTGGGTCTCTTCAAGAGTGCCGTAATGCCTTCCAGTTCAGAATCTCTAATCCGAACTGAAGATTACACCATCCGACAACCTCTCTTGGTTCGTGTAGCTACACAAGCGAGAAGTAGTCAGTTGGCGCCATCTTCACTTTCAATTGCGAACCAACACCTCAGATAAATGCGACCGTATTAGTCGTATTAAATAAAAATGAATATAATTTCATAAAATACGAGGTGCTATATGAAATATAAATTTCGATTTTCTACTACACCTGTTTTAGTCGAAATTTCAATAATTTCGACTTATTGGCCTGACCGTTCTTCGAAGGGCAAAACAACTACATTCCTGGCTAATACCACGCAGAATATTGAATTACATCCCCTTCGACTGAAACAGGTGTAGTAGAAAATCGAAATTTATATATTATATATATATATATATATATATATATAGATATATATATATATATATATATATATATATATATATATATATAAATTGATTATCTCATAATAAAATTAGTATTAAAAACAAAAAAAATACACATTAAAGATTTTTTGACTATTTAGGGGACATTCGGTATATTGGAAAGGTTGAATTTAAGTAATTATATCCACAAGATCATTTAATAAACCAATCACGAAGTAGTAGATTTTATAAATGTCTGTATTTAGTTATTACAGTTCCACGTAACTGTGACCGTATCCTATTAGAGGTGAATTTCAAAATTGTCATTTATCCAGTCAATAAAAGGAATTTGAAACTGATGTCACATTGAAATAAAATAATAAAATATTTAACAAATCATATTTTACTACTGATAAAACAACTAGAAGGTGACAATGATGTTATAGCTGGATCTCCAGAATTCATTGCAATGATTCGTCTGATTGGAGATAATCGTAACGAGGAAAAAAAATTATTATGGGATGTCAGTATCAGATTTTTTAAAATAAACGAGAATTGTGCGATTAGTATTTTTGATAATTATTTAAAAAGTAGATGTAATCAATTAAATTAAACTGAAGTCCTAATTGAAGTGATATCCCCAAAATATTTCTCATGTGAGAGATTTTATGTGCTGGAGTCAGCCAATTTGAAACTTGTCTGGACCGAGATAAAACTACAATAGAATCAACTAAGGAGACCGAGGGAAACGTTGGTAAAAAAAATTCAATAGTATATCGATATACAAAAAGTTTAAAAGAGAAATCAATTGAATAATTAGCAGATCAAACTGTTTTTTAACAACTACCAAACTACTAATGGTTTGTAACAGGAACTAATTTGTGAAACAGCAATGCATATAAAACATTGAGAGAGGTTTGTTGAAAATACTTTTCCAAACTTGTGATTTTATTAACAAAAGAATTAATGACAATAAAAAATAAGATAATTACAAAGTAAAATAATATGCCATTCAAATATAATTTTTAGCTCAGTTCCTCCTCCGTTTCTACTATTGTATCGTAGACTATGGATTTCATGTAACCCCACAGAAAGATATCGATTGGATTTAAATCCGGTGACAACGCAGGCCACATATTGGGTCCACCTCGGCCTATCCAGTTGTTTCTGTATTGTTGGGTTATAAGTTGTCTGGCCGCTAGAGAATAATGTACAGATGCCCCATCGTGCTGAAATCATACATTATCCATATTCGCCCTAATATTTAATGGTACAACATCGTTAAGCGAGACTTTTTCCTAAAATTTACGTTGTAGAATAACACATGGATTTTCGTCATCCCACACGTCGCTATTCCTTGAATTAAAAATTCCCTCACGTGTGCATTTGGCTTCATCAGTAAATAGAACAAATTCGGTAAAATTCCTATTTTCTAAACATTTTTGGGTGTACCAATTGGCAAACTCCACTCTTTGAGGACAATCTGTTGGTTTTAGAGCCTGAACTTGGGTATACTTATAAGGATACAACTGCTGTTCATTTAAAATATTCCACACAGTTGAATTACTTACATTTTAAGATTTGCCAATGGTGCGAGTGCTTAAATCGGGTCTATTTTCAATACGATCTAGAACAGCCTCCTCTAATTGCACAGTGCGTACAGTTCGTTTTGAATATCTTTCTCTATACAAGCGCTCGGAACGTCTACCATTCTTTCTAGCTTCCCTGTACCTATATTAGTTGCATATCAGCCATTCCTTCAAAAGTATAATCGGTCATAACAAAAAGTGTGAAAGTTGCACAAACCAATTTAATTACAAATAATTCATTTTCGTTTTGACGTAAAACAAAATGACATTTACCATTTCATTATTGACATCCATAGCCTACTATACGGAGGAGCCACCAATAGCAAGAATCCATACAGTTACAGAAATTCTTTCCGGCAATCGCCAGTCTTTTCAGGGTATGCGATTTTTAATGAGAGAACGTTGCAGATTATGTGTAAATGTAAATGGACAAAATTTTGAACATCTTTTGTAATTTTTTGGCTGCTTAGTTAAAAATTATGTTTGAATGGGATATTATATAACTTTGTAATTATCTTATTTTTTATTGTCATTAATTCTTTTGTTAATAAAATCACAAATTTGGAAAAGTCTTATCAACAATCCTTTCTCAATGGTTTATATGCATTGCTGTTTCACAAGTTAGTTCCTGTTACACATTCTAACTATTAGTAGTTTGGTAGTTATTAAAAAACATTCAAGAAAAATATTTGTTTTACTTTTTTATTAAAAAGTGATCTTGCAGACTTCATAAAAACATTAAATATCTTGAAAACTACAAACATTTTTGATATATAAAGGTTGTGCGTTTTTCACGTGAAAACTATTGAAGAATACAAAATCAAATAAAAATAGCTTCAAATGCCAGTGGCGTCAAAAATGGGGGGAAAGGTGACATATTCTTCCAAATGTACACCACTGGATCAAGAATTGAAACAAATGGCAAATCAATATATTCATCCATTTTAAAATTATCAAATTAAAACATTATATTTTTCATAACTTTAACACCCTGTATTTCGAAGAGTAAATGGGTTGGACCCCTCAATCCCTATATCATCTTGTCCAATTTTACGAGAGGTATCTACATGCAAACGTTGTAAGTGTCATTTGAAAACACCCTGTATATACATATATACATATATATTTATATATATTGGAGGAATGTTCTTGAACCATTATTATATTATTTTTTGAAGTATTTTTCTTGGGAAAGGTTCAGATTAAAACTCTTGTAGGTTAACTTGACGTTTCGCTTTAGATATAAGGCTTTTTCAAAAGCTTTTAATATAAATTCAAAATATAAAATACATAATTTGTAAAGCAGTGACAATACTTAATTGACACTAAAAGTGACAAATAAAATAAACGTAGTTATGAATTTTCAAAAGAGTACGTACATTGACATTGAATAATTTTTTTCACTGTAAGCACAAAGCTCTAGCAATACTGTTACTATTTCAGCTCGTAAGGATAATTCCGCTTTAAATTTATTTCTTATGAAAAATATAAGCAAGCAAGCAAAAGATTAGAAAGTGAAGCGACGATGTTTAATTTTCTCGCCTTTTTGAGGAAATAGAATCTAACATTTTTTTATAAGGAACTTCATCAGACCTTATCATTATTAAAATCTTAAAGCCGAGAATTAAATTGCCTCCAGCAAGGACATTTTAATCATTATACTACTTTATAAATTTTTAACATAAAAAAATGAGAGAATAAATTACATAATGACAATCTGTGGATACTTCTAATAATGGAAGTTAAACCAGTTAAATTAAAGAGAATAAATTTTTGTGTTCGTAAAGCCAGACAATAATGTGCAATACTGCGTTGAAGGCGACGAAAACATATTGAGTTTCTAGAAACAGATCTCAATATTTGGAGACGAAACAGCCACATGAAATAATTTATATATTTAAATTATTATGATACTAGGAGTAATAACACCTTATATTATCATGCAAATATAGTTATAAGGAATACAGAAGTGTAGAGGAAACTTCTGTATGTTCTGAGTTTTGAGTGAAAAAAAAAACAAGACATTCGGATTATGTTGGTCTATAGTCTATATACAACGATTGTGTATCAAGCACTAAGTTGGATTCGTTTATCGCAGTCATGTAACTTACAAGATTCTGCAAACTTTAAGAACGTTCATTTATATACACGGTATCCCAACGAAAAGTACACATCGTAGTGGTGAAATACGTCGACTTTTATTCCAAGGGGGGCACATTCTACCATAGTACTTCTATACGTAACGTCACTCCACCATTCTACACAGCCACCCCACTTAAAAGAATTTAAATTCCAAGGGTATCGAGTGATACTTCTTTTAAAGATCATTGAATTCTCTTTACTATCGTCTATACTTTCTCATAAAATGTATCAATGAGTGGTTTGTGGAAATAACTCTTCCAATAATTTTGGATTTTACCAATAAAAGACGAAACCAAAATAATCGACTAATGTAGTCCCTGAATGCGCAGGGATTTCTTAGAATTCTTTACGATTTTTTGTGACTATCAGATCTAGACATTGTTTTTGTGACCAGTCTTATCTAGAAACTTCCAGGGAGCTAATTCCTTTTGTGTAAGCCGCTATCTAGGATTATCTAGTAAAAAATGCATTATTATATAAAGGACCGACCAGCGGGAGAAGTCAGGTTATAAAGTGATTTCGTGATATAAACAGCGAACAAGTAGTGAAGTTTTTATATAAATTAATGTAAGTGAATATACTGTGTATATAATAATATATAAATTAGTGAATAGCGTAGTGAAGAAATAAATTAAGTAAGTGAGCCTAGTATGTGTATTGATTTATCCCACCCGTCAGGATCAACTGTTATGAATAAATGAGAAAAATATTACATTGGAGTCAGGTGTGGAATAATATTAATAAATAAACACCTACACATGGCCAAGAGATTAAGTGACCTGAAAGTGACGGAACTAAAGGCAGAATTGGAAAATCGCGAGTTGGGAACATCCGGATAGAAGAGTGAATTAGTAGAAAGACTCAAAGTGGCACTGGAAAGTGAAGGCTTGGATCCAGAAACAATTTTATTCAATGATGAGGCTTCCACCTTAATGTCGTCAATTTCTGATATGAAGAACGATATTTCTAATATGAAGAACGGTATTTCTGCCAATATGGATGAGAATATTTCCACGATGCACGATGAACAACGATATTTCTGCTAACATGGACAAACTTTCTACCGATATCTTATTATTAAAAAACGACATTGCTGCTGACGTTGAAAATAAAATTTCGTCCCTAAAATCGGATATTGAGGATAAAATGTCAACGATGGACGAGAAAATTACGGAGTTAGAGAGAAAGATGACAGATTCAAGAACACAAGACACGCCAGCAGAAGAAAAGAAGATCGAACAAATAAAAACCTACAAGCCAGAAACACAACCCAAGACAGAAGATATTGGCAGTTTTGCCCAAGTCACGGCTCCAACGTTCGACGGAAAACGTCATGGCCCAATAACGTGAAGCAGTTTGAAGTAGCCGCTAGGGTGTATAATTGGTTCGATAAGGAGAAGGCAGTGAACTTAACCATCGCCTTTCGGAGAGATGACTTAGATGTACTTCAGACGATACCTCTTGAAGAAATGGATGACTTTGAGCAGCTGAAAAAGAAGCTGGACATGCGATACGGTCACAAACATTTAGAACACTAGTACAAATTCCAGCTGAAGAACCAAAGGTGGACACGTGACTAAAACCTTCAAGAGTATGAATTGGATATTGCCCGACTAGTTCGATTTGCTTATCCATCAGCACCAGATAACATGATAGAATGTATACGCATCCAGGCCTTTATTAACGGCTTATGTAACGACGATATGGAGAAGACGCTTCGATTAGCTCATCCTAAAATATTGGTAGATGCATTGACTGCTGCTCTTGAATATAAAGCAGCCACGATGGCTTCGGGATACAACAAAGGTAGGACCATACAGGAAGAAGGTGACGATGACAGACTTGACCAGATCGTCGACTTGTTGAAAGGTATGGCAGACAAGAAGCCGAAGAAGATCAAATGCCAGGAGTGTGACGAGCTAGAGCAGGTACGCAGTCCGTCTAAGCGCCCCAAGACTCCTGCAACCCAATAATTCCAGTCACAGGGGAAATCAGACAGGCGTGAACATCCAGCTGATATGAATCACCGAAAAGCCAGCTGACTACTTCTCGCTTGTGTGTAACTACACGAGTCAAGTAGGAATTGTCGGAGGACAGAATCTTCAGTTCGGATTAGAGACTCTGAACTGGAAGGCATTACGGCACTCTTGAAGAAACCCAAGAAGGTCGAAACGCGTCAATGTACTATGCCATTCCGCTATCAGTTGCGAATCACAAATGTCCGTATCGGCAAAATCGATCAACGTCACGGTTTTCGAAGGGGGTGTAATTCAATATTCTGCGTGGTATTAACCAGGAATGTAGTTGTTGTTCCCTTCGAGGAACGGCCAGGCCAATACGTCGAAATTATTGAAATTTCGGCTAAAAGCAGGTGTAGTAGAAAATCGAAATTTGTGTTTCATATAGACACCTCGTATTTATACATATAGACACCTCGTATTTATATATATATATATATATATATATATATATATATATATATATATATAATTTAACAGCATTAAAATCATGATTTGTCCGTACTAACGATAAAATATAAAAAGGAAAAATATTAATTATGTTAAAAAAATTACAACTAATCTATAGAGAGACCAATTTGTATTCAGTTCAATGTCCAAGCAATGCGTGATAAATATGTACCTGTTCAGAAATAGTTTTGTCTTTCATGTGATATCTGAAATAATGAAAGAAAGGTAATAATTTATATTGTTTTCGTGTAATTAGATTTTATAAATATTGACATAATTTTAATTTATACATGTAATAATTTTAGATTATTTTATTAACCAGAAGATGACTTCATAAGTCGAAACGTACGTCGTTATTAAATGTTTTTTAAGTATATTTGACCTTTAATCCAAGAAAGTAACCAAAATATATCTTAAGTGGTCAAGAAAGTAAATAATTTAATATATATATATATATATATATATATATATATATATATATAGAAGAAGGATAGTCTTTGCTGACTAGTTTGGAATAAAACTAGTGAATCTTGGGGAATTGCAGCAAGAAAATGGAAAAGATATATTCTTAGCGGAAAATGTCCAAGCTTTCGAGGATGTTTGTGAAAATGTCGCAACATTTTATAAAATAAAATAAATAAATTCATCTTTATGCGTTACTATGTTGAACGCCGACAAGAGCACTGTTTGTCTCTTGTTACATCCCAATTGGAGGGAAACTATATCATTTCCTTGCCGGCGTTCAACATAGTAACGCATGAAGATGAATTTATTTATTTTATTTTATAAAATGTTGCGACATTTTCACTTGGTGGTGTGAAGCGGTTGGTTGGCCTTCCGCTAACTCAATTCCTGTAAAACATTCCACAATTTACGATCTGTAGTTTACGATTTTACAACTTTATGGAGTCTAACCTCACTTCGGGGGTAAGTACACACGTGGTTGTGAACTTCAATTCTAATTATTATTCTTTATTGACCACAATATTTAACTGTTGTTTTTCATTTTAGTCTCCCTGATGATGAGAACAAACATCCTCGAAAGCTTGGATATTTTCCGCTAAGAGTATATATTTTCCATATATATATAAATATATATATATATATATATATATATATATATGCAGAATTTGTTTTTGCGTCCCTTTTGTTGTAACTTTTCATCAGGTGGCGTTGCAGCATATCAACTTCTATATTGTTTACTTTCTCCACGAGCGCTGAAGTTCATGGCACGAGCCGTAAGTCGAGTGCTGCAAATCAAGCGAGCGGTAAATTTGAACAGAAAGAATTTAAAAATTGAATATTGGATACAGAAAAATCAGTTAAACGTAGGTATAGTTAATAGTAAAATTTTCATAATTTTTAATTGTTATGCATGGTCTATATTCTTTTAATAATAAGGTTTAATTAATTGTTATTGTACTATTAATGGCTGTCAATGAAATTCACTATAAAGATATTGTTGGATTGTCAAAAAAAAATTGACATTGTTATTTCCGTGGGGAAAAGTGCCATACCATGTGAACAGTATATGAATATTCGAAAGAAAATCTGTTGTAAATAGATAATTCAACATACAATCTTTTATATAAGAAAATATTCCAACTATTTTTATACTTAATCAAAAAGATGTAATATGAATAATACGATATAATCTGAAAAGGTTCCCAAGATAAGAATTCCATGAAAATTCGAGTTTTTGAAATGTAAATAGCTTGAAAAAGTGGCATTATAAAGCTAAATATTTATCAATCTTGGAAACGTAATGAAATATTTGCAATCTCCGCAATAAAATTCTACTGAAAAAGGATGCTCAATTTTATTTATTCGAAAAACTCTGCTTATAGAGTGGAAATATTATTCAAACATGAAATTAATGAGAAGAAGGCCTCGCCATTATGTGATATCCACTATATTCATGGGCGGACGCTATAGTATGTATAAATAAATTTGTAAGACAAAAAATGTCTGTGATCATTTTAACTATGTAATTTTTTGAGACAGTAATAATCTTTTTTGCGTTCTTATCAGTTCAGTTCAGTTATTAGTTCCTATTCAGTGAATCAATTGGGCAAAGAAAATATTAAATGACACATTATCTTTTTCATTCTTATTGTAACGCGAAAAATTGTCCGTTCGTTGAGAATATCATTTTGGTATACCTGCTACGAACAGTATCCACTCATAATTTTTGGACGAGGAGGCAGTCCTATGAGAATTGCCTTGGCGAGTGGAGATACACCGCAAAACCTATCTGCCGGCGGCCATCACCTCCGAAGTAGCCGTGAATTATTAAGCATCCACCTTGGAACGGAGGTTGAAAATTCCCCCGTCGTCAAACAGTTCAAGTGAAGGAACTCAAAAATCTGGGGGGTTTTCGTTACCTTTCTTCTTTTCCCCTGAATCTGGGCCACGATTGCAGGCATTGAAGGCGTAGTATAGCTGGGATTTTTCCGGAGGCTTAATCTCCTACCCAACTGGACCAATACCAGGAGGGCTGGCGTTTTAGAATCGCCGTCATCGACGGATTCGACTATGCATCCCTTAACTAACTGTAAAATTATTTTTCTTTCGTTTCGTTCCTTATTATTAAATTATATGAATTATGTTTTGCCTTCAACGTTTCAAACTTTTTGCTACATTTTTTTAATTAACTTTTTTCTATATACATATTTGCTGGTTACTGGTATACCAACGGTGCGTAACTTGGCTATACGCCTTACATATATTTTATAGTTGTTGTATTTTATACATTTTTTTTGATATGCCAATATTTTTTGCGGTAATCATCATTCAGACAGGATATCAGATGTTTATATATGAATTTTAAATTGTATGATGATTGGTTCGCTTGGCGATAGACTATTTTCCTCATTATTGTAGATTTTTCTTTGGACATTTGTACACGAACTTTGTAACTGTGTGTTTCCTTTTGAATGTTTAACTAAGGATTATGTCGTAAACTGAATTGTAAGATCCTCTAGCCTTCAGCTCATAGTTATTTGCATACTACCTTCAGCTGGGTCCAGTTGTTAAACTTAGTGGTTTTTTTGTTTAATATAAATTGTAACTTGTAATTTTGTATTTTTTTTATGTAGGAAAAGAGACACTTGGTCCAATGATAAATCAGAGACAGGGGAGATTTGCTGTTTTGTTTTTAAAATCTTACCTGACACAACCTTTAAGTGTGGAAAAATGTATTAACCATAGATATATAATACAAGTATAGATACAATCATTTACATTGAAACGCAGTCTATCATTAAAAAAAGACGTAATGCGTAGTTATTTCGTAAACTTAAGAAATAAGAACCGACATCCCTTGTGGTTTGACGTGATGTGCGCAATTGCCAGATTGTACTTATCAATAGCACTGATCGATTTAGTGAAATTATTTTGATAGGTAAAATTACTACATGCCCCTATTTATTGGTTCCACATATTTCACATGGATACATACTGTTAAAGATAATGCATATATTTCTGAACCTGAAATTGTTGATGTAAAATAGTTTTTAAAATATAGTTAATGTAATCAAAATATAACATTCCTGTTAAGTACGGCAACGTCGCGAGATAAATAGATTTTTAAATGGCCGCTTTCCATTCAATAAATGATTAATAGTAATGTCTGTCAATTTTGTAGTTGTGATGTTGCCAGAGCGGTTCTGTTGTTGCTCTAAGTGTTTTTGTGTTTATTTTAAAGTATTTTTATGTAATTTGTGACTATTTTGTTCGTTAAAACTATTAATAATCATACGAGAGTGTATTTTGTCTAAAAAACACGATAATGTGGGTACCGAAGGGACTTTTCATCAGTAAGTATGGTTATCGCATATGGGAAACTTTTGCTTGTATCAGAGGCGTAGATTAACAGCACCTTTTTGGTGATGGATAAATAACTGCGAAAATATCAACAACAGTTTTATTACAAAACAAAGCTTTTGTAACGTTTTCTTACTTTGTCAACTTGAAAAATTATAAAATACTATTTAAAAAAATACTTATATATTACCAATTTACTAGGTATTATTTGAAACGATCATAATGTCAGCAACATATTAAACTCGCTATCCTATCTGGGTTTTTATTTAAAATAGTTAGAAAGAAGTTAGTAATACCTGCAAATTTTGCGATTTTACAGTGTGTCTTATAATTTTTAGCCCTGACCAAGTAATAGAATATTACTAACGCTTTGTTTGTGTAAAAGAATCGGTATTTTTAATCCTTAAAACCATTATTGATCTATTAATATGTCTTTAAAGTTGAAAAAAATTAATGTAAGTATTCATAACTTTTTATTTTCTCTTAGCTTCCCCACCGACATGCAAGCAAGAAATATTTGGCTGTCACTTGTTGGTCTTGAAGAAACTGAAGGTTTTAAGAGAAGAACAGTACTTTGTTCATGTCATTTCGATCCTGTAGATATCCTCATTAAAGTAAATGATGTAAGATACCTTAAGCCTGGAGCAATGACAAAACTTCAACATTCTTTGTTTCCATCAAGCTCATTTAGGTAAAAATTTATGAATAAATCTATTTAATGCATTATGCCTTGTTCTACTTTTAGTTAGCTCACCCTTAAAAGCGCTGCTTAGCTACATATATATATATATATATATATATATATATATATATATATATATATATATATATATATATATATATATATATATATATGTATATCCTAGAAAGAAACAAAATGTTGCATCTGCAGGGGCTACACTAAGAAAGAGCTTATTTCTGGATGATAGGTAATTAATTATTACCTTAAATAAGACTCCAATTGTTATATCTGCAAGAAATACTGGTTTCCTCGGATTTCTTATATGTATTGAGAGTCTAAAAAATATGTTCAACTTCTAACAAGAAAAAATATTTATTGACATATAAGTTAACCCAGGATCACCTTGAATTATTTTTTGGAGCTATTCGTAGCATGGGTGGCTATAATAACCACCCGACAGCCAGACAATTTGAGGCTGCATTTAAAAGACTGTTAGTCTACAGTGAGATATCGGCGCCAAAAACAGGTAACACTGTAGACTTGCAAAAAATTTCAATCCTCACATGCTGCTCAGGTAATTTACTAAGTAGGTCAGATGATGGGGAAAATTTAGAAGAATCTGATGACTATAAAAATGTTTTAATCAACAGTAAAAATACAAGAGCTTTTTTTTGTCGGACAATTTTCTCTGTGCAACGAAACAGTTTTGCCAATCACTAATTTCACGAGAAAAACTGACATGATTATGATTATCTAATGTCAGTTTTTCGAGCAAATTTAGTGATTGGCAAAACTTTGAGTTAAATAGAAATTTATTTGATCAAAGAAAAGTTCGAGTGTTTTTTGGCAAGATAAATTAACGACAGAATATAAGGATGAACAACAACAATAATTATCTTTATTAATACAATAAAATTCGATTATTTGAAAATACAATTATCCAATACACAACTGTTATAAATTGTTTGCTTTGGTGTACTGATTTGAAAATTATCATTGTGTAAGTTTTTATCCGATAAAAAAGGATGCACCTTTTTTATCGATGTCAAAATGACAATAACATTTCCAGGTATATGACATTTTAACATTGGAGTTAATTTATCAAAGTGAATATGGACATTGCAGAATCTAATTTTTTTATGTCGCCATCTTGGGACTTAACTTTATATGTCCAAGATATTGTATCATATATTGCTGGTTTTGTAGTTCAGTACTTTAAGTATGATATTTTTGTCATTTTTGGAGAAGTTTCAGTTTGTTAGCACGATACAGCCTCTGGAGTATATACAAGTGACCAATTCTATGATTGGATATTATTCAGAGCGTCTCAAATATGAACCTCATTAATATTCAGCTCGCTAAAGCCAGTTCAACGGGTGGTATGGTACTTGAAGTACCAAATTTTTGTCATTTTTGGATAATTTTCAGTATGTTAGCACGATACAGCCTCCAGAGAGTATACGATTGATCAATTTTATGATTGAATGTTGTTCAAGGTGTCTCACAGATGTACCCTATTGATTTCCAGTTGACTAGAGCGAGTACAGCGGGTCCTATAAATCCAGATATACTAAATTTCCTGTTATTTTTGGAGAAATGTCGGTTTGTTAGCACGATACATCCGCCGAAGTGTATACAAGTAACAATTTCATGATAGAATATTGTTCAGGGCCACAGATGCGGAAAAGTTAGTTTCAATCTTCAAAACCGTTTATTTTCTTTAAAATTGAAAAAACGAGTATTTACTCTACCCTTAGAATAATTCCAAGTTTTTTTGTTTTAAGTCCAAAAGTTCCTTATCACTGGAAGGTACCAAATTATCATTTTGTTTGTTTTTATGAACAAGTAATATGATTTTATATTATTTATAAACTGAAAAATAAAAGAAGTTAAGTAAATATGTTTTCTCAATACTGAGAGGTACTCTAAATATTATATATTTTTTGGAACATTGAAATTTCAAAGTTATAAAATTACATGTTGAACTAAATTTTAAGCCATAGTTTGAATTTAATTTAAATTAATATTTTTGTTTGTTTTTATTTCCTTTGTATAAATAATTAATTTTGAATTATTATCTATTTTATTGCTACCTGTTTTTTACTCACGAATTAATAACTTATACGTGTTTAATTTATTGGGATACGCCACTGATTGTGTTAGGAGCGCACGTAAATCTCCTTCTCTAGGATTTTGTGCAGCGTTGCCATACGAGTTCCAACATTAGAGTCTCTATTTACTCAATCCACATGCAAAATATTTTGTTTCTTTCTAAATGTTCAGGTCAAAACAAATATCAATTTATGAATGAAATGCTTTATCTACTGTATATTATATATCTATGATATTAACCCTCTGAGGAGTTGGAGGTTAGTTCAAAGGAGACATGGGTGCTTGTCTAAACTTCTCTGGCGCCCTATTTCTGAATCCGACATAAATATAGAAGAATCCACCCCTTCTTCGACTCGAAGCTAGTCGACTGGCGAGCACAGGGGGCCTATTTTTGAATCGTACGACATCATGTCGCATTCGAGAATGCGGGAAATGTCGCATAACTTTCACCAAACCGTATTTTTGACCATTCGACATCATCTAGCATGCTACAATTTTTATGCGACATGTAACGCATGGGTCAAACCATGCGCCATCCCTTCGAGATTCATATGACGGCCATTTTTTTATTGATTTCGTTGTCTACTAAAACACAGGGTCCTTCATTATAAACCAAATAAAGCATCGTTAATTATCAATGCATGTGTTGTGTTACACAACATATGTATTGAAAATAATATACTGGAAGAGAATTTAGAACAAGGCGAAGAATTTGATTTTGGAATGTTTGATAACTTAAATCCAGAACCTGTTAGAATGGCAAGGCACAGGCTTATTACAACACATTTTTAGTTTTAAATATTTCTAGCAAAAAATTGGAATGTATTCCATTTGCAGTTTATATAAATATGTATTTTTGTAGCATCTAGTTAGTTTTTATATATTAATCTACTTTAGCTGTTTTTGGCCATATTTAAATAATTTTAATTATTTATGTACATAGGTACACAGGAATTTCAAAATAAAAATAAAATTAAATATTTTCAAACACATAATATACTTTATTTTATTAAGGAAATACAGAAAGTAAGTAAAAATAACTAATGGTATACAAGCATAGTTAAAAAGAAAACTTTAATTAAAAGTAAACAACGCAGTTAACTAGCAATCTGCTATACGCCGTTTCTCATGTACTTCAGCTTCTTTTAGTGCTATTTTTTTTTCATAGTACCATTCTTTTATTTCTAAAAAGGACATATTTTGATCAGCCAAGGTTTCTGTAGCTAAGACAGTTTTAGAAAGCCTTTCACTTTTTGAAAGTTTAATTTTTTTCTTTGGTTTTTCTGAAACACAAGAATGTTCATCATCAGTTTTATTTGATGAACTACCAGCTTTTTCAATGTCTCTGACAATATTTTTCTTATGCGACACATCAGCATAATCGTGATCTATTTTTGTTAGATTATTTTCATAATCAAATGAAAAAGTGCCATCGAAACAGACAATAGATTCTTCAATCTGGGAATGTCCTTCTATTGCCGTTGGATTTATCATTGATAGCACCATATCATCTTCATTTGTAATTTCCTTATCAGATGGGGGTCCACCACCTGTTATGGATAAATGTTTGGCAAGGCTTGCCTTTTTATTTTTTGCCTCTCCTTTAATGTCGTGCCAAGTCTGCAATGTAGAATATTAATTATAGATTATACTTTTATTTTTTCTGCTTATAAACAGAACTTACCTTGCGCCAAGAATTCCAATTTTTGGTGGCACCTGGCATGGCGTTTAAAATGGTCGATATTTCCTCCCATAATTTTTTGGCGTCGACAAAACTAAATTCATTGGAGAATTTACCTAATTGTAAATTTTTATGTTTCCCCATAAATTCTATCGACGACGCCCGTTGCTCACATGTAGCGTAAACTTTTTTGTTGTTCATGTTAAATACACAAAACCAGAGATAATATACAACAAAAACAAACTCCTCAAACATCTATGCATGCAGTAAGCAGAGAAATTTGATATTTACCAAATTTTGACGTGTGGCAAAAGTGGAATAACGTTGTTGCCAGATCATCATTCGACACTTACATTATATCATCTCGAAGAGTGTTCAAAAGTAGCGTTTCGATTTCGTATACGAAATTCTATATCCACCTTTCTCGCATACGAGAATTGTTGAATGAGATTCAAAAATAGACCTCCAGATCAGTCTACGGGGCAATCTGACATCTAAACGAGCACTGAGATAGGTATTGTGGTGAGAAAAAGTCTCGTTATATTATTAATTCATTATTTCTCATATGCGTAGACTAAATTATTTCACTCTCGAGGTCCAACACTCTTCCTCGTATTTTTTCCGATGGATTATTGTGTCTTGCAATTCGGTTTTCATCTATCTGGTCGATATGTTCATTTTGTTTCTTTAAACTAATTACATATTGTACCATTGGTTACTAAAGTCTTTATTTCTGATTCTGTTGTATTTTCCCTAAATAATTATTCTTGCTCTCTTTTCATGATCAGCATAGATTTTGATGTATCAAGTCCTTTGTGCGCTTTGTATGTACTCAGTTCTCCATTCTGTGACCTGCGGCCAGCCCCATCGCCTCAACATGTGGAAATTGATTGATCTGTTAAACTACAAGTTCATCAATTCCTTGCATATTACTGGTTCATTATCATAATTCCTTCTATTATTAGGTGTGCTACTTAATATGGCCTCTAAGTAAGTACTGATGCCTAATTAATCACAGAATAGGAATATTCTAATGATTTTCCAAGATTGATTTCTATGAAAGCTTTCAAACTCTTCTCTCAACTTAACATTCTATTCCTAGATACAAATATAGCTAGAGTTCAGCGAAATATACAAACAAAAGTATTTTCTCTACGTGAGGAGTTAACTGGCGCAATCAATAGGATATATTGATATAGGTACCAGTTTGTTTCAGCGATTTATCAACAGAGTTGGCTCGTAGCTAAAAGGGATTTTAACGGAGCATTGTCAATTTCAGATAGAAGTTCATCTTGATTGTGCTATTTTTGATTTTAGAACTGCAGTCGTAATGATATAAGTTTTTCATTTAAATCAGGAATCCGACGACAACGATTCTGATTTTGATCTAGATTCTAGCTCACAAACTAATTGTGAACCAAAAATGAATACTAAATTATCCAAACTCAATTCAGAATTTCACAAAATGCGTACAAATGAAATAGTACCTCAATTGAAAAATTATAACCTTTCTAGACATGACTCCAAAATTCCACGGCAAAGTTGCCGTATTATCCAAAATCATTAAAATCTCATAAGAATTAGTGAGTAAGTTTTATAACACCGTAGATATAGAAGAATTCCAAATTAAATATTGTCTAGTATTTTATCTAAAGTAAACGTTTAGCGGCAATAAATATTATAGCTTGTAATGTAGCAAATTGGCTAATTAGAAAGATGCCTCATTCAATACTTATGCAGATAATCAAGACATTTTCACTTTAAGTATAGAAATTACTGAGATGAAACTAGGAAATGAATCTCCATTTAATTTCTACAATAGGGAAGAGCATATTCTGAACTTACAAACATCACTATTAATTACTTGTTTAGATGCAACTGAACAAGCTATTTCAAGAAATTGTTTCGGAAATTTGGCACTAAAATCTGAATTCAGCGTTGAGTATTCTAAAGAATGAGTTTTAAGTTTATTTGAAGAATAATAACAGTTAAATCAGTCCAAAAAAGTAATTTAACAAGTTAAGGTCACAATTTAATATTATATAACGTGACGTAAACAATTATCAAAATATTGAATCAATTCAAAAACCAAATTTACAACAGAATTGTCAAGGAACACTAAATAGAAATTTCAATAATGAAACTGTTTCTCCTAGTATTATAAATAAACTCAATGACATAGAAACCAGAACACCCAGAAAAGTTATTTTATTTCGGTAAAATTTTGCATTCATTTCAGGGAGTTCGTAAATTATTAGAATTTCATAACAATCGGGTGAAGATAATCTAAGTTTCTCCTCACCAATTTTAATAGTAGCTCCACGATTTCTTACAAATTCCATAAATCATCTAGGCATACTCATAATAAGGTGATCAGTACCCTCTTTCGGTGTTCCATTTGATGCCACTTTTATCTTATGTCGAAGAGCCATCATAGTTTGAGGAGAACGCTGTAAATTTCTTAACCTTCTACCGATTATGTCCCACACATGTTCAATTGGGGACAAATCCGGGGATCCTGGGGGCCAAGGTAGGAAATGAATTTAAACCTGGCGGAAGTAGTCCAATGATTGTCTGGCTATATATAACCGAGCGTTATATTACTGAAAAGTTGGATTTTGGTGTGTCCTGATGTAAGGAATCAGATTAGGTTCCAATATTTCTTGAATGTATGGATGTGCATTCATATTGTCCCTGATAAAAACTGTTGCGACTACACGCGATTCTGTTGTATTACTTCACTTTATGTATAGTATATGTAATACAGATATACATATAAGGGAATTACAGGACTATAAAGTATTACATTTTGAGGGCTTATTACTCGAGAAAGGAAAAATATATCTACGTGCAGTTTTCGCTAAACTTCTGACATTTCCTTCAAATTTTTATTGGCATAGTTGCCAAATGTATATTTTCTCCCGAAATCGCCGAAAAAAATGGCCGTTTTTGAAACGAAATTATCGGTTTATTTTAAATACAACACCCTATATTTTTTATTTTGTCATGTCAATAACTTCCAAACGTAAATTATCACATTTTAACAGCTTGTAAACGTTATAAATCGAAAATGAGACAAGGGATTAATGAGCGGCTTTCACTGAATTTCTTAGAAATGTTTATATTTTTTATGACACCGTTTGAAAGTCTCAAAAGTCGTCTAAAATTTTCGTAAGAAATTTACTTTTGTTAATTCATAAAAGTGACCAGGATAAGATTCAGAGCTGTTTTTGACATAAATACGCCTATACACGAAAATCGATATTAACTTGGGTACAACAATTTACAGAATCGGGACAACTAGAAAGAAAGAAAACATTTAAAACAAACATTTTTGTTTACGTATAGGAACAAAGAACCAAACATAACTTCATAAAACACATCAAAACAAAAAAGATTATATTTAATAAATAAGTTGTTGTATGTGACCTCCATCTGCATCTCTACATAATTCTAATCTCATCCAAAAAATACTGAACGCATTTTACAGCATTTCTGGTGTTATGGTTGTTCCATAGTTTTAAGTTATGTGCGTGTTAGTTTTTGTCCTGTCGGAGATAAAAAAGAAGAAGAGGGGGCAGAAAGAAAGATGGTAGCTTGTAAACCATATAGATAATAAAAGTTGTAACAAAAACCAAATAAAATCTACAAGGGAATAAATATAGTTTCAATAAAATACATAAAACCTAAAATAGAACAATAAGCAACGAAATATGGTGTCAGGTGTGTAGCCGAAAATTGCTGAAAGGTTAAATAAGAAAAGAAATATAAGTTAGGCAGAAGCCATTTTCCCTTCAATAAAAATAGAGAAAACTAAAAATAAGGAACTAGTGTCAAAGTATAAAAAGTGTAGTGAAAAATGGAATACTTTAAGCCTCCGGAAGCGTTTAATGTACAGGAGCCGCATGGATGGCAAAAATGGAAGCAAAGATTTGAAATATTTTTGTTAGCTTCAGGAAAAAGTACCGCAGACGAAAAGGTAAAAGTAGCTCTACTGTTGAATATTCTTGGAGAAGCATGCTTGTATATATATAATACATTTGAAACAACAAAAACGTCAAAACTAGAAGATGTGTTATCCTGTTTTGATGATCATTTCTCACTCAAAAGAAATGTAAGTATGGAAACATTTAAATTTAACAACATCCAGCAAAAAGAAGGTCAAAATATAGATTCCTTTTTAACTGAATTGAAAAAGCAAGCAGCTAACTGTTCGTTTGTATGTGACAAGGATCAGTGTAAAACCAGCTATGCAGAAAGAATGATAAAAGACAGAATGGTACTGGGTGTTCTGGATAAACAGGTTCAAAGACACTTGTTAAGAGAACCGTCAATGTCATTAGACAAGATGCTTGAATATTGTAGGAGTATTGAAGTTACAATGAAACATGTTGAGTTAATTAATAATGGTACAGAAGAAGCACAAGAAGTTGATGCTCTTAAGTTTTCTCGTAAATGTGGAAGATGTGATTTCAGTCATCAACCTAAACAATACCCCGCTTATAATCAAACCTGTGCAATTTGTCAACGTAGAGGCCATTTTGCTAAAGTTTTTTTTTTCAAGGACAAACAGCAGCAAAACAAGTGGCAAGAACGAGGTAATTATTCTAATTCCAAACAGCCAGAAAACAGGAGACAGGAAAAATATCGGCCAAATGATCAGAAAGAAACTGAGGTTAAGAAACTTACATCAGAAGTACAGATTTTGGACAATGTAAATATTCAGAATTCTGATATTGTAAGTAAGGAGAATGCAGGTACTGAGAATTCTATTTTTATTCATGAATATAAGCAAAATATTAAAAATACTAGCTGGTATGTACCTATTACTGTTAATAACATTGACATTATGTTTAAGCTTGACACAGGAGCTGAATCTAGTGTTTTACCTTTAAAATATTCTAATTATTTAGAGGTCGATAAATCTAAAATTATTCCAACATCCATGACAATAATTTCCTATGGAAATTTCAAATCAAAACCTCTAGGTTACATAATACTTAAGTGCTTATACAAAAATCAATTCAAAAACGTAAAATTTTTGATTGTTGATTTAAATTCAGAACCTTTACTGGGGTTAGGTGATTGTTTACATTTTAACATGATATCTAGAATAAATACAGTTCAAACCAAGATGTTAAATGATAATACACTATTGCTAAAAACAAGAAATGAAGTATATAAAAATTTTAAAAACATTTTTGAAGGCCTTGGATGTATGCCAGGTTATGTAGAAATTAAATTAAAAGAGGATGCAATACCAGTTATACAAACACAAAGGAAGGTACCATTGGCTTTACATGAAAAACTAAAATCAACATTAGATGATCTTGAACAAAAAAGTATAATTTCTAAAGTCGAGTATCCAACTGATTGGGTTAATTCCTTAATGATTGTTGAAAAGCCCAATGGATCACTTCGTTTGTGTTTAGATCCAAAACCGTTGAACAAATATATTTGTCGAGAGCATTATATTATTCCTAGATGTGACGATATTTTAGCTAAGTTGGAAGGAAAAACATTTTTTTCTGTAATAGACATGAAAGATGGATTCTGGCAAATACAATTATCAGAAAAAAGTTCCGACTTGTGCACATTTAACACTCCCTTTGGGAGATACAAATTTCATAGAGTTCCCTTTGGATTAAGTAGCATACCAGAAATATTCCAACGAAAAAATATGAAAATTTTTGGAGACATTCCAAATGTGAACATATACTTTGATGACTTGATAATAGCAGGAATTGACGAAAATGAACATGATTTGTCGTTCAAAAAAATATTGGAAAAAGCATTAAAATATAATATGAAATTTAATTTTGATGAGTTGCAATATAAAACGACTGAAGTTAATTTCTTGGGTCAAATAATAACAAAAAATGGAATACAACCCTCTCAAAAAATATATTAGCTGTCTTGGCTATTGAAAACCCTTTGAACAAAAAAGATTTATTGCGAATCCTTGGTCTATTCAAATTTTTCTCAAACTTCATTCCAAATCTTTCATAATTAACCTATAATATGAGAAATCGTACCAGAAACGATATTAAATTTGAATGGCTAGATTTACATCAACTAGAACTAGACACTTTATAAACTCTGATTACGAACAAACCAATTCTAAAGACTTTTGATCAAAATAAACCTGTTGAACTTCAAACTGATGCATCTGGTAAAGAATTAGGGTCTTGTTTGATGCAAGATATGCAACCAATAGCTTTCGCATCAAGATCTCTTAATAGAGCAGAGGTTAAGTATGCACAAATTGAGAAGGAGCTTTTAAGCATTGTATTCTCATGTGAAAAATTCCATTACTGGATTTATGGCCGGGAAGTTTTGATCAAAACAGATCATAAGCCACTTATTTCTATTTTTAAGAAAAGTCTTGATAATGTTAGTGTTAGATTACAAAGAATGCTGTTGAAATTATCAAAATATAATATAAAGATTGAATACTTACCTGGTCCTAAGATGTATGTTGCAGATACATTAACCTTCCATTACTCGCGCCAAATTTTGGTACTTAATAACTCGCGCACGGTCTAGGAGACCGGGTAATGAATTAAGTAATTTCTGAGCTTACTTATTACTTTGTGAAGGATTTTAGGGTTATTTCATCATTTTGGGACAGAATAAAAGTCATTTATTAGGTTAGTGAGAAAAATATATTAGGCAAAAAAGCAGAACTGAGAAATTGCATAACATAAAGATAACAAAAAAAATTAACTTATATTTTCATAACACGCATTACACATAGGACGAATATGTTCTAAACACAGATATTTTGCACAATTTTGACAAAAGTACTTCGTCTTTCTGTTTTTCTGCCAGGTACAGACTGCACAGCGGCCGACGGTTCCAGGGGTTCTTACTGGGGGCTCATCTCCAGCTGGGACTCCACACACTTCTTGTAACCTGCCTCTTAGGCTCCTTGGCAAATTGGCAGATATAGCTCTTTCTTTTTGATAATCATACAAAAGGGCCATGGAGAGCTTAAGAAGAAATTCCTTTCGAGGCGTTGTTGAATCGGGATTGTTTCCATTATAAATGACAAATGCATTTATCCCAGCTACGTTCAGCATGCTATAAAAGGGGACCATTGGCCATCGTCTGGTACCACGAGCACAATTATATTGAGCACACAATTTATCGACCATGTCGACCCCTCCTTTGGTGTCATTATAAGTCATTATCATTTCTGGCTTATTCGTACGAGGGTCAATGTCATCTCCAAAATGCATTGTTGAAATGAGAAGTACATTTTTACCTTTTTTTGGAATAAATGAAACCAGTGTTGTATTGTTGCAAAACCCAAACATTGAGGAACCGCTCGGTCGGCATGTATTCTGTACAAATTCCAAAGGAAGCTGTCTCTTGTTCTTTCGAATGGTTCCTAGAAGGGTCAATTTCTTTTCTTTTAGACTTTCCGCAAGTTCCATACTGGTAAACCAGTTATCTGTGGTGACGTTTCTATTCGTACCATAGATATGTTGAGAAAGTCTTTCTACTACTGATTTAGCAGTCCTTTCTTTTTGAAACGGGCCTTCTGGCTGCTTACCCACATAAACTTCCATGTGACTGATGTAAAACATATGAGAATCAGAGAGTGCAAAAATTTTTATGCCATACTTATTTGGCTTGTTGGGTATATATTGCCTAAAGCTACAATTACCTCTAAATGCTTCAAGCTTTTCGTCTATGGTTACATGCGCGGAATGTGAGTAACACTTTTTTTGGTTATCGTTAAATTTTTCAAACAAAAGTCTGATCGGTGCCAATTTATCCATTTGGACCCTTTCTTGTCTTGTATTTATATCGTCAAAACGAAGGCATCTCATCAGGAATTGGAATCGTATTCTATTCATTCCCAGGCGAAAAGCTTCAACGCCACTACCATCTGTTCTCCAAAGGTCGCCCAGATTCATATGATTAGCTTTTCTGACTCCAGCAAGATGTAGGATGCCAATTAGTGCTTTTATTTCTATGAGATTAGTAGTTCTCACGTCTCTTTCCCTCGAAAAGTTTTGAGCGATGCTATTAATTTTTATATTGGTGCAATCTACAATGATATTCAGCATTTCTTCGTCAAACAAGCACAGCCAAATATCGAGAGGAGACTTTTTGGATTTTGCGTAAGCTTTCACCCCTGGCAATTGCAAAACAATATTTGCACTAAGTGTTCTAATATTTTTTGGTGGAAAATGTTTTTTCCACTGTGTTACCTTGTCTTTTCCTATAAATACTGCATCTCTGGTAACAGGAACAGGTACATAGTCACCTCCACCATCCTCAAATTCTTGCTCAGTGTCACTGTTTTCTGATCTCTGTTCTATGCTATCTATGTCCCCTTGCTCATCATCATCATCATTTCCATAATCTTGATCAGTTTCAATTTCTTCAAACAATCTCAAAAGTCTTGCTTGCTCCGTTTTGTAGTTCATATCTATAATAAAAATAGAAAATTGATTTCCAAAAAATTACAACCAAGAAAACACACGTTTCTATATGCAACGAGATATTTCAACTATTATTTCATGACACACCTTATATTAGCATTATAGTATCAGAAATTTTCGTAAAAAAATGTAGAAAAGTCTAAAAAACTTACCGGTATTATTTATGAAATCTCTTCAGCGACAGTTAAAATTAGTTACTTAAATACTCGCACCCGGTCTACTACACCGTGTTAAAGCACCACTTCCGTAAAACACTTTCTATCAACTAATAAATGAGTGGGATGTTCGTTGAGTATGTACTGGAAAGGTACATGGAGGGGGAACGATGCTTAGCCAATGAAGTCGTAATCACGTCATATTGAATATTGGACCGGTCTGAGAGACCGTGCGTGAGTAATGGAAGGTTAAGTAGATCGTACATCGAAACAGATACTCCCTTAGATACAGAATTAGAATACACTGTTCATGCGCTCTCCCTAACTGTACCAATGTCAGCAGAAAAGAAAATCATTTTTCAAAATGATGTTAATAACGATTTGATTTTATCACAAGTAAAAAATTTTTGTTCAACTGGATGGCCCAACACTGATAAAAGGTTGACTTCTGAATTGAAATATTTCTTTACCTTGAGATATAACATATATCTCTCCAATAATTTGCTATTTTACAACAATAAGATTATTGTTCTTCCTGAACTTAGAACTAGTATGCTTAAATTGATACATTTAGCTCACTTTGGAATGCAAAAATGTAAATTACGAGCATGTGAAATTATGATATGGCCAAAAATGTCTAAAGATATTGAGGGCTATGTAAGAAATTGTGAAACTTGTCAACTCAATAGGCCAGCTAACCCAAAAGAGACTCTTGTACCCCATATAACACCAGAAAGACCATGGCAAATATTATTTTCTGACTTTTTTGATTACCAGTCCAAAAGCTGTTTGTTAATTGTTGATAGCTACTCCCATTGGTTGGAAGTTATTCCTACCCAAAATAAGACAGCTTCAACTGTAATTATGCATTGTAAGAATTTGTTTTCTGAATTTGGTGTTCTTGATATTTTCTATGCCGATAATGTTCCCTATAACAGTATAAAATTCAAAAGTTTTGCTAAATCGTGGAACTTTGATTTGGAGTTCTCTAGCCCTTATCATCACAAGTCAAATAGCTTTGCAGAGAAGTATGTCAATATCTCTAAAAACATGCTTAAAAAAATGAAACATTTATATGAACTCTCATACTATTTACTTGAATATCTAAATACTCCTCTACCTAGTATAGGATATGCTCCCACTCAATTACTTTTAAATCGCCTTGTAAAGACCAAACTTCCTATTACTTCAGAAAACCTTCTTCCCACAATTATTGATCATAAAGAAATATCATCAAAACTTGAACAGACTTTTGAAACTATTCAAAAAAATTATAATAAAACTGCCAAAAATTGGCCACCTTTGCAAATAAATCAAAATGTTTTGTTTCGAAAAAATAATTCTTGGAATAAAGGGAAGATAGTGAGCAAATATAATGACAGATCTTACATTATTAAAGATGAGAATGGGAAAAAATTCAGAAGAAACAGGCAGTTTGTTAATCAAACTATTTTACCTGTGAAAATTTCAAATAATTTGTTTGATGACTTATTATATGATATTACTGATTTTAATTTTAAAACTACAAACGTTGATAACATTGTAAATGCTGTTGACAATCTTGTTGAAATATTTTCTGAGACAGATTCATCTGATGATTATCGAAGTTCTTCTGAGTTTGAACAAACTGTAGTTACAAACTTGCCACAAGATAAAACTTTGGCAAATGAGAATTCTCCTGAATCTGACTTTGAAAATGAAGGAGAAATAGTTACAGATAGTAACATAGGATATATATTTTTAAGTGATAGTTTGGATCTAAGTGTAATCGAAAATCTTGAGAGTGACGAAGGTACAAGTAATCCTGATAGTGACAGTATGCGAAGAAAATCGCGTACACGTACTCGTGTAGTGAAGAAGCCTGCTTATTTGAGTAACTTTGAGCTTTATTAAAAAAAAGGAAAAGCGTGTTCCATAGTTTTAAGTGCGTGTTAGTTTTCGTCCTGTCGGAGATAAAAAAGGAGAAGAGGGGATAGAAAGAAAGATGGTAGCTTGTAAACCATATAGATAATAAAAGTTGTAACAAAAACCAAATAAAAGCTACAAGGGAATAAATATAGTTTCAATAAAATACATAAAACCTGAAATAGAACAATAAGCAACGAAACAATGGTATTGACTATGTTATTTCTTAACTCCTGAAGGTTTGTAGGGATTGGGTTATAGCATCTCTCCTTTACATAACCCCATATGAATAAGTCTGGTATGGTTAAGTGCGAGGAATATGATGCCCACTGGATGGGACCAGCTCGACCTATCCATCTGTTGCCAAAAGGATCTGATAATGAATTTCGAGCAACTAAGGAGTAATGTGGAGGCGCGCCGTCTTGTTGAAAATATACAGTGTTTATAATTTCATATTGTTGTAATTGCGGATACAAAAACTCCTCCAACATGTAGGTGTAAGTGTTTCCGTTAACTGTTACTTGATGAAAAAAAGGGGCCGTAGATTTTAGTTTTAGATACACCACACCAGACATTTACTCTAGGTGCATCCTTTTCAAATTCGTTGAACGCTCTTGGATTCTCATCTCCCCAAATCTTGCAGTTATGCTTATCAACTCTTCCATTAGCATGAAATGTGGTTTCGTCTGACATTATTAGGTTCAAATTAGGCTGAAGTCTTACCAGATCCAACAATGTTTCTGACATGAAATATCTTTGTTCAAATGAATGATTCTACATTTTTTGGAAAGTTTGTATTTTGTATGCTTTAAATTTAATAATTTTTAGGAGCCGGTGAACCTTACTTTTTGAAAATTGTGTGATTTGAGATATTTTTCTAACAGATATTCTATTATTGTTAAGTGCTAGAATTTCCCTTACTTCCAGAATATCATTGAGCATATTGTCCTGGGCGTTTTCAGGTGTTCTCGTTTTCCTTTCTAGTTTTCCGGATTCTGTAAATTGTTGTACCCAAGTTAATATCGATTTTCGCGTAGGCGGATTTCTGTCAAAAATGGCTTTGAATCTCCTTCTGGTCACTGTTATTGATTTTGTCTCGGCATATAATAAGACGCATCGGGCTTTTTCTATCAAAGTATACATTTTCGATTAATAAATTTGACTGTGTTCGTTATTATACTTCATACTAGATAAATAACATTTTGACGTTTGTTAATGTCAGTTATATCTATTTGTTTCAAAGCCACCTTTCCTTAGACGACTTTTGAGACTTGCAAACGGTGTAATAAAAAGTTTAAACATTTCTAAGAATTTCAGTGAAAGCTGCTCATTAATTCCGTGTCTCATTTTCGAGTTATAACGTTTCCAAGCTGTTAAAATATGATAATTTACGTTTGGAAGTTATTGACATGACAAAATTAAATATTTCTCTAAAACCTTGAGTATATGCCGATAATGTATACATTTTTGGAAAGGGGAAGAAAGGAACTTTCAGATGGTAATAAAAAATATAGGGTGTTGTATTTAAGATAAACCGATAATTTCGTTTCAAAAATGGTCATTTTTTTTCGGCGCCTTCGGGAAAAAATATACATTTATCAACGATGTCTATAAAAATTGGAAGGAAATATAAGAAGTTTAGCGAAAACTGCACGTCGATATCTTTTTCCATTCTCGAGTAATGAGGCAACAGCATTATAAAGAGCTTTACGATGCTGGGGAAATGCCGAATATAAACAAATACGAAACAGATATAAGTGGTACGGTCACTGATGAAGAGGTGGAAGCAAAATTCAAGAAATTGAAAAACAGAAAATCACCTGGACCGGACGGCATCTCCAACGAGCTTTCAAAATATGGAGGCCCCGAACTTGCAAGGAAACTATTTAACAAAATCTTAAACAAAACGGAAACGCCAGACGAATGGCATAACAGCATCACCATACCTGTATACAAGAAAGGACTAAAAGCCTGCCCAGAAAACTATAGAGGAATAACTCTCTTGAATACAATAATGAAACTTTCAACGAGTATTCTCAAGGACAAACTGGAGACACAAATTAAGAACGCTGAAGAACAACAGGGCTTCACAAAAGGACGGTCAATAACAGACGCAGTGTTCATAATAAAGCAAATAAAAGAAAAGTCTACAGAGTATAATATGCCAGCGTATATCTGCTTCATCGACCTAACAAAGGCGTTTGATCGGGTCCGATTGGAGGACATTTTACAGATATTAATGGAAAATAAGGCACCAGCAAACATAACGAAGATAATCCATAACCTACATAACAATAACGTAACAAAGGTCAAGGTAGGAAATCAATTCACTGAAAATATCCCAACACCGGGAGGAATTAGACAGGGTGACAGTCTAAGTCCCTTTTTGTTTAATCTCCTCATGGATAAAATTATAAACAAAGTAACATGTCTCAACCTCGGATACAGACTGGGCAACAAAAGAGTTGGTATGGTGTGATACGCTGATGATGCAGCAATCATCGCCGAATCAGAAAACGACCTACAGAGACAGCTCTTCCAGTTCTTTCTATCAAGCCGCCAACTCAATATGAACATTTCTATCAGCGAAACCAAATGTATGACAATCGCGAAGGATCCGCTCAGATGTAAGCTGGTGGTGGAGGACAATCCCATAGAACAGGTGATGCAATTCAGATATCTGGGCATAGTTATATCAAGTACCCACGACTCAGTTAAAGACCTAAGAAGCCAGATTAACAAAGCATCCGCACTATCAGGATCCCTACGATATATAGTCTGGTCCAAGCCGTACATGCGCAAGGATAGCAAAATTAGAATCTACAAGACTTGTATCAGATCCATCATGACGTACGGCACGGAAGTCCGCGAGGACATCAACAAGACGAAACAAATGCTAAGCGTGCCCGAGATGAAAACACTTAGAACAATAGTGGGGAAAACAAGAAGAGACAGAGTAAGAAACACAGATGTCAGAGACCAGTGCGGGATACAGGATATTGTGAGATGGGGAAGACAACGTAAGAGGTAGTGGTACAACCATGTAAGACGGATGGACGAGAACAGATTTCCGAGAATAGTCATAGAAAACAATCCACCCGGCTCAAGGCCTCCAGGGAGACCACCTTAAAGGTGGAAAGATAGCTGGCAATCCACCTCCCAGGAAAAGATGCAGAGGCAGCTTCAGAAGTAACAGATCGACAGATCTCCAAGAAGTAGAAGAAGAAGAGAAGAGTAATAAGCCATAAAAATGTGTTACTTTATAGTGGGACACCCGGTATTGTAATGGAGTGATTTGGACGTTTCGAGATTCGAGTGGATCTACACGTTTCTTATGTTTCAGAGTCCAAAAAACCTATTTTTAAAAAAAATGTCGGTCAGTCGGTAGGTTTGTCAACACGATAGCTCAAAAACGCGACCATATTTTTTAATGAAATTTTATATGTAGGTTCAGAACGTAAAAACTGAAGTTAAGTTCGTAAATGAGCAAAATCTGATATACAGTTTTCGGGAAAATTCCACTTTCGTAAATTTTTCCCAATTTTCCACCCGAATAAATTTTTTTACGAAAAACTGACAAATTTAATGGAATCCTCGTATCAAAAAGCCCCATGCAAAATTTTCAATTTTCAATCCACAGATCTGTCAGAATGTGGCTGATAGTGCTATGCACATGTACCTACCTAAGATCTTAAGATTTCTCATAAATCCAAACGTTTTAATGAATTGTATACCTGATGTGAGTGATAGCCAACTAGCTATGTAATTTTAGTTTAATATTTCAATTTAAATTTTACTTTGTGACGTGTCTTGTTTTTGCATCGCAGCCCTTTGCCCTGCCTCTCACTGCCTCGGTACATCACTTCTGACACCTTTGAAACCTCACGCTTTCTCGGGCGCCAGATTTTTAACGTGGAGGTACTGTAAGTTCCAGGGGTCTAATCTTGTCAAAATCCGGTAGGGTTATTTCTAGAAAATGATACAAAAAATAAAAAAAACAAAAACAGAACCTCACTATATGGTTTTTTAATCAAGTTAATTCATAATCACATATAATCAGCTAATTATGATAATTAAATAAAAAATATTTGGTTAGTGCATTCAATGTAAACAAGAACCATAAGAACCCCTAAATACAGCTGTATTTAAGTTCACATTGGGTAAACAATTTATTCAAATTGAGAAATATTTGTATATATTGCATATGCCTTGTACCAAAAAAAATATATCAGTTTATTAAAGATTAAAAAACAAACTTTTCCTCCGTTGAGATATTTAGTTATTAAGTTAAGAATTTAGGTTATGGAAAGTCCAATAGATCACTGTACTATACTAAGAATATAGTATTACGTAATGAAATAGTAGTAAAGGTATGCCGGTGCACTTCCGCGGTAGATTTTTGTTAAATTTGGATAAACTCACCCAAGTTTGAAGACGGCTTGAGATCTTCAGACCCTATCTTTGAAACTAGATTTATTCTGCTGAGCCCCATCCATCTCGAAGGAGAAATATCTAGAACATGCGGCGAACACGTGCATCAACGAGATCAATCATGTCGAAAACTCGAGTCCAGGGTGGTGAATGGCTCAAAACGCCGTTTCCTCTAGGATTTCCACCCTCAAAGGTCTCAGGCGGATTGTCAGGGTGTCGATGTAACTGCTTCTAGTCATTCAAATATACTATGTGGTTAGGTCCAAAATGGCTGCCTCAATATTAGATTTGTGTTGGAAGAAAAAAGTTACCGATGAAGGAACATTGAAAGGTCGGCGAATCTGGAATTAATGTACCACTTAACGACTGTACTATTTCAAGAAAATGTTTATTACGCTTACCTCCTTGTTACAGGAAAACCTCTTAACCAAATTACAACGGCAGAGAACAGTTACTTAAGGATGCCAGCAAACGAAAAACCAAAAATCTGCTACTTCCTTTCGATATTTCCAAAACTGGAGAAGTTAACCCGAAACTAAACGAACTGCTACTTTTTGTAAACTTCAACGACCAATCAAGTTCTAATAATCCCTATAATACCTTCTTATTTTCGGCTGACCAATGGAATATCTTCAATACATATAACGAACTCCGAACTCAACCGAGTTGGCTTAGTGAATTTCAGATTTATGTAGTACCCTAGTGCTCAACCTGTTTGGTGAAATGTGTAGTATCAACGTCAAACTAATCAAAAGTAGTACCTATTATGAATGTCGTTTTGAATGACATTGAAAACCAAACAAAATTCAATAAGACATTCGCAATAAAGGTATTACCAAACGACGACTGAAATCAACGACAAAGATTATTTATTTTATGTCTGAAGCCATTCTAAACTTTGTGTACTCGTATGAACTGTTTACGAAAGGTAACCTCATTCAAATATAAAAATTGTATTGAAAGAAGCAGTCTGATAAGTTTTATCATTATCCAGTACTGGTAAGTAAACAATACATTAACTTTTAATTATATATTCAATCAACGTTTTAATTTCTTTTAGGAACTTGTGTAGCTGTTAACTAAGTTACTGTTCAAGATGCAATCACCTGTGTTAATTAATAACAATACGTTGTGTAGATAATTCAGTGACTGTTTAAGCTGATTACTGATTTAAAATAAAATATATTTCAAAGTAGACACACATTCTTTTCTTAATGCTTAAGGTAAGTCTTCGAAGCTGCTCACTTGCTCCTTATGCTGGGCGGGGCCATATTTTCTTCTATCTACCTGTCCACCTTGGAATGAGCTTTCGTAACTCTTCTGATGTTTCTGGAGACCAGCGTCAATTAACATTTCATGTTGTGCGCGCAGTGAGTCTTCTTGACTCATTAATTTCGCAGCATCCTCCTTATTAAAACTTAGTCGCATTTTAGGTTATGTTCTTCGCTATAGTTATAATTCCCGCAAACATACTAAAAATTAACAGGTTGCCTAGATTCATATGAGCTGCATCTGGCTTTATTAGTTTTAGTAAAACGTATGCAGGAGTTGTCCTTTTCTGCAGAAATTAAGATGCTTCGAGACAATAAAAATATACCAAAGGTCCTTCGTAAATTATCCCAATTTATTAATGATCAAAGCATTTTACGCGTTGGAGGACGACTTGTTAAGGCTACTGTCTCATTTGAAAGAAAGTATCTTGCTCTTTTGCTTAATCATAGCCGATTTACTCATTGAATCGTATTATCTTAAACATCTTCATGCTGGAGTTCATTCTGTTCAGTTTCTCATTCTCAACAATTCTGGATTTTATCATCTAAACGTGCAATTCGTCGTATTTTGAGTAAATGTCTACAATGGTGGAAGAACAAGCCTAAACCTGTTCAGCCTGTAATGGGTGCTTTGCCACCTGCTGGCGTTACTCAAGTGAAACCTTATCTTGTGTTGGTGTGGGGTATGTAGGTCCCATCAACATTACTTTGAATAAAGTTCGTGGGCTAAAGTTTTGGAAGCTTATCTATGTTTTTTTATATGCTTCACTACTAAAGCTGTGCATTTAGAATTGGTAAATAATCTCTCAGCAGATGCATTTTGGGCAGCTTTACGGCGATTTATATCACAAAGAAAACGCTGTAGTGATATTTACAGTGATTGTGGGAGTAACTTTGCATGCAAATCCGCTGCCGAGCAAGAATCTATTGCCACTTTAACCTCCCTTCGGCTCCACATTTCGGAGGTTTATAGCAGTGTGATGTCAAATCCGTTAAATACCACTTATTAAGAATTGTTGGTGACCAAATTTTAACTTATGAAGAACGGTCCACTATCCTCATACAACTAGAGTCAGTGTTTAATTCTAGATCTCTTACCCCTTGTAGCAATGATCCTAATAACCTGACAGTTTTATGTCCTACTATGTTTCTTACTATGGAACCATTGGCTTCATGTCCAGAACCCGATGTTTCCTATATTCCTTTAAATTGTCTGTCTCGGTGGCAGTTATTGTTTCTCAGACGTTTTGGCATACGAGCATATATGCAAGTATCTTCACACACTTCATCAAAGGCATAAGTGTTTCAACTCCACCTCTTCTCTATCTTCTGGCGTTCCTGTTTTAATAAACGATGAGAATCTTCCTCCTTTGAAGTGGACGATGGAGAGAGTAGGGGAAGTTTTTCCGAGAGTTGATGGGGTGGTGTGAGTTGCAATGGTAAAGACTACCAAAGGTCTTTTGAAAAGACCAGTTGTGAAGCGTTGTCCGCTTCCTTGTAACGTGAATTTCGTTCACCACTTATAATATTTCTCGTCGATGAAGGAGTAACGTAAATTTCGTTTACCCCTCGTAACATCGAATAATACTTCTGGTCGACGCTTGTCGAGCTTTAAGTTTTCGGAAGAGTTCGTCTCATTTAGATATATAAGCCAATGCACGCTGAGGTTCGGGCCTTATTCAATTACTTATTATCGAGTTCAACATTTTATCGTATCGAAGTGCATTTCTATGAAATGCACTTTTCCTTACTGGCATAAACTTTGCCTTACCGGCCTAAACTTTCTGTACCGGCCTAAAGTCATCTTACTAGACTAAGCCTTCGTAGCGACAGAAACATTTTTTTTTGGATGAATTCTACCTGCTGGGACCACAGCTCTATGCAGAACCGAAGGGATTGAACGTATCTTAGCCAGATGATTGGTTCCAGATCCATTTTTCACGTCATCCAGATCATCATTGGAAAGAAAAACCAAGGAAAGTACTAACGTCCATACTCTTTGACAACTATAGAGTATTTCCAACGAATGTTCATATAATATCAACTTAATAGTTTGTACTAATGTAAATTATAACTTTGTAAAATATTTAATTCTTGGCTAAACTTTAGTTTCCATCAGAATCTAATTTTTTTTTATTTGTATTTCAATTTACTTTCAGTTCTAGTTTGTTTTTCTAACCTCATAAATTAAATTGTCAAATTCGATAATATTTATTTTTCTTGAATTTTACAGTCAAATTATAATTTTTTATCAATAAAACCATTTGTGAATAAATTTTCAATTTTCATCTGTTATTCAATAAAAGCTACTTGTAAATTTTAAACAACTTTGTTCATATTTTTTTATATAACCTTCCAAATTCTTGCGTTGCTGACTGAGATTAGTCGATGTTAGTTATCTTATAGACTAGTAGGACTCAGGGTGGCGCCCACTTATCTTTCCGTCTCGTTACGTAAAAATAAGTAGGATTACCCGATAACCGGTAAGACCTACTCCTTGGGTCTCTACTAGTATATAACCCACGCCTGAGTAGCTCTCCGACGAGGTGGCCGTTACAAATTGGCGCCCAACGTCGCGCCATCCTCTCAACCCTTAAAATATTACATATATTTAGGTGAGCGATATGTCGCGTCCACGCGGTTTTGTGTATAATTGTCCTATTATTTTTTTTGTTTTTTATCTTTAAGTATCACTAAATATAATTTTTCAATACCGCATTTACTTTATTATGTTTTGTTTCTTCGTAATCTCTCGACCATTGTCGTACGATATAGTCTGCGCCAGAAGGTAGAACCAATTATTCAAGAATCGAGAATTTCAAGTCGTCGGTGTAGATACACTATTATTACTCCTTTGATTAAAGATTTTGTGTTGTATGTGTGCTGTCTTAAATCTACAAAATCTACATAAAAGAAGGGGGACTCCATAAATCTTAATCCCTGTTTCTACACTGGTCGTTCTTGGCACCACTGAAGTCGGTTTCTACGATGTTCCAGAGTTAAAGGTATCGCCAACTGAGGTCGGTATGAAAAAAGTAAACCTTCTTATTCATCGATGTACACTGGGGATTCCAAGGATCCTTCCATGATCTGCAAACCACTGAGTTGCTATTGCCCTTGTCGATGAGACCTCTGTTGTCCTGCTCCCTCGTCTTATGTCACTGGCTCTTCGTGTTCGACCTTCTTGGTTCCATGCCTGATAACATGTGACGACATTATCCATACTCCTGTTTATTCTACCAGCAATTTCTCGGAACGACAACCCAGCTTCCCGGAGATCGATTCATATAAGGCAACGTTTAAAACCATTGTTCTCGGATAAATTCTGTATCCTGACATTGGAATGGGACGGTTCGTCCAGAACTTGCAGAAAAAAAAATGAATAAAAACAGGAATGTTCAACTGATAGCGCTCAAATTCGAATCTTGCATAAATACTTTTAGGATAAACATGTACGTGAAATATTTTTGAAATAAAATCAGATTTACTGAGCGTTTGGGTTTCTATGTTACTAAGTATATATAGATATAGAAATTTTCAAAATAAAATAGTTTTTCATCCAAATCGAAGTTGTCAGTTTCAAAAACCTACTTCTTATGAATACAATGCACGAAACAATCAAATTAAAAATACCGGGCGAACTCAGACATTTTGAAGGTAATAGAAATAATTTTATTCCAGAAGAATTGTTCAATATGGACGATATTGAATGTCTCACTGATACTGAAGATCGATCTACAGAGGATATACAGAAACATAGAACTAACCAATTTAACAAATCACTGTACATAATAGTTGCTGAACAAAATGGAAAAGAAACACAAAAGTAGGAAATCCTTTGATACGCCTCAGAAACAAGAAAATGTTTTTCAAAATCAGTATGACAAAAGCGATCAAAAAGACTGCATTGGGCACAAGATGACAAAATTTTTGTACAGTAATTCCATTGTCAAAAATATTCCAGAAAGGTACTGAATACCTATAATATTTACTACCACTTGATTAGCTGTGTGAAGAACAAATTACTATTAATTTCTAATACTTCTAATACTTAATCACAATATTTTTATGAAGTTACCGATCGTGCAAAAAATAGAGTTAGAAATACGGGCCAGATGTTCCCTAATGTCTTTCGGATTTGGTAAACGCCTCCGCAAACCATTCAAGCTGGTAATCTTCACATCCGACCCTTATATTTTAATATACTGTCACTCAACATTACCATGCCCGATTCGGGCCCCCTTCCCCTAAGTGTGATTGTAGTAAAAATATTCTGTTCAGTATATATATCGCAAACGGTTCCAAAAATTCCATCTTACTCTGACACTCCGAACCAAGACGTCGACTAGCAAGCAGAAGCATCCCTGGAAATTCGGTCCCTCACTCAAACCGGATCACTCCAGCAGCGGCTTGCCAACATATTCGCCGAATATAAGTGAGATTTTAATCTCGATCTGTTCTTTATAGGACTTTTATTTATGAAAAACTGCTCTTTATACAGCAAATTATTTATGGAATTAGCATTTTTCAATAACAACATTTTGAAGAAGCTGCTAAGAAGAAATCTACCACCATTCAGGTGAAGACGGAGGTGAATATAAAATACTAACCGGCAGACAAAAGGGTCAGGAAACCTTTAACCAGGGAGGAAACTCCCTCCGACACTAAGTCCGCTGTCCGGCTTTTGTCCGCTACCCCCCATACTAACAACCCCCCACAAAACGAAACAACATCAGTTTCGTCCCCTTCCGCCCCACAACCAACTTGCAATGTCTTCCAAAAAACGCTCCCCATACAACACCCGTAGCCGAACTGGCCAACCTATACCCACTATCTCATCTCACGATGAGTTTCCACCAATGCGCTTACACCCAAACTCCAACCAATCAACCACACAATTCGACGCAGTGCGTGAACTCGACCTCCTAAGACAAGAATATAATAAACTTAATACCAAATACAACATCGTAAAACAGCACTCCTCCCGCAGCTCCTCGCCAATTGTACACTCCGCCAAATCCCATCACTCTCGCCCTAGTTCACATATCTCTGTGAAGTCGACTCCCATAACCACCCGCCATGCTCCAGAGGAGTACTTCACTCTTTGGGAGGATGCCATATCTATAGAACCCGAACAATCCCTACACCCCCTCCACCAACCACCCAACAACAACCAACTCAATAACAATCAATACAACAACCCCGCCCCACGCAACAACCACAAACTGACCAACAAACCCGACATTCCCAACTGACACCTTCACTTAAAACTCTGAATATCCTAAATTTACCTTCCAAATACACCTCTCCGAGGGAGTTATTTAACCTCCTCAACACAAACGAGCTGTTGAGGGAAAATATCTCCTTCTTGAAAGCAAATCCGAATCGAACCGCACCCCTAAAAATACCCGCCATCATCCCACAGCAATCTCTTGCCAACAGACTTCGAAACAGCATCGGTGATCCTCAGGTAATTTTCGTCCCCCTAAATCCAACTCCCCGAGCCCGCTCACAATCGAGAACCCATAAGCCCACCTTCTCCCTTGTCTGCAGAAATGTAGACACGTCCCTATCCGACAGATAATTGGAGGACATCCTCCGCAACGAAGTAAACTTCACTTTCACCAGATTCTGGCGCATTATCTCCCGACGTCTAGTCAAGGCCACTTCCATGTTCCGAATCCTTACGAATTCCGAAATGGTCTACCACCGCGCCCTCTCATATGGCATCAAATTCCACAGTCTCTCACACCCGTGTGAGGCCTCAAATCCTTCCAACCCACTACCTGCAGTACCCAGATACTGCAACAGGTCTGTCCCTCCTGTGGAGCATCGGACCACAAACCCAACAATTGCCCTAAGGCAAACGACCCTGTCTGTAAAAATTTCGGCGGCTCACGCGCCGCCTCTCATCGCCGTTGTCCAAAGTGGTTGGAAACACCGCAAAACCCCCAATGAATTGCACCTATTACGCTAGAAAAATCACAGACCCCTTACGACCTTTATACAGACACTAAAATATCTTGATCGGGATTTTAGCAATAACCATCATGAACGCAGTCCCGACAGCTCGTGAGTAAAGTATGGGCTGGTTGAGCGTGGGAACTTTTTGTGACGTCACATGACCACGCCCTTTGACCTTTGACCTATTTTTGGGGGTTTGGCCCGGGCCTCCAAAATTTTTGGGTTAATGACGGTAGCGTTTACGGGGGTTATGCAAAAAGTTTTTTGGGGGTTTAGCCCGGGCCAATTGCCAAAATTTTTTGGATAATGACGGTAGCAGCAACGGGGGTTATGCAAAAAGTGTATGTTGTTTCGTGTATAAGGTATCTAGAGGGTGGTTTAGAAGAAGCGAAGGGGTTTTTAAGGGTAGCGTCTACGGGGATTACGCAAAAAGTAAGGGTGTATACAAGAACGGGGGTTATGCAAAAAGTACATAAGTGTGTATGTTGTTACGTGTATAAGGTATCTAGAGGGTGGTTTAGAAGAAGCGAAGGGGTTTTTAAGGGTAGCGTCTACGGGGGAGGGTAGCGTCTACGGGGATTACGCAAAAAGTAAGGGTGTATACAAGAACAGGGGTTATGCAAAAAGTAAATAAGTGTGTATGTTTTTACGTGTATAAGGTATCTAGGGGGTGATTTAGAAGAAGCGAAGAGGGTTTTAAGGGTAGCGTCTATGGGGGAGGGGGGCGTCTACGGGGATTATGAAGGGTGTATACAAGAACGGGGGTTATGCAAAATTTAACCTACATTATCCAGGTGTCGGTAATACACCTTGCCATCGTAGTCATTGCCATATCGGCGCTAACAACTATTTGTTATTCACCAGAGTGTCAAAACGGCCGTGGGTAGCTGGGGTAGCGAGGCTACTTTTCCCGTATACTGCGCATGTTTTCCGTTACATATAGGTCTAAAAAGACACATTTCGACGATCTGCGCAGGTGCTAAAAGGCATTTCTCCATATCTCTGTTATTATTTGTCGGATTGGAGTCTAATAAACGCCAATAGGATTGTTCGAATATTATCGTATACAGGATGTACAAAGATGTCATTAGGGCACTAGCACATATCTCTGCTATTGGTCAGATTGAAGTCAAATAAACGTTATTATATTTGTTAGAATATTATCGTATACAGGATGTGCAAAGATGCCTTTAGGGCACTAGCACATATCTATGCCATTATTGGTGAGATTTTTATGGAAGAAAAGACATTATGATTGTTAGATTATTATGGTATACAGGATGTGCAGAAAATATGCCATTAGGGCACTAGCACATATATCTGCTATTGGTCAGATTTTTATGGAACAAAAGACATTATGATTGTTAGATTATTATCGTATACAGGATGTGCAAAAAAAATATGCCATTAGGGCACTAGCACATATATCTGCCAATATTGGTCAGATTTTTATGGAACAAAAGACATTATGATTGTTACATTATTATCGTATACAGGATGTACAAAAAATGTGCCAATAGGGCACTAGCATATATCTCTGCTATTGGTCAGATTTTTATGGAACAAAAGACTTTAGGATTGTTAGACTATTATCGTATACAGGATGTGCAAAAAAAAGATGCCATTAGGGCACTAGCACATATCTCTGCTATTATTGGTCAGATTTTTATGGAACAAAAGACATTATGATTGTTAGATTATTATAGTATACAGGATGTGCAAAAAAGATGCCATTAGGGCACTAGCACATATCTCTGCCGTTATTGGTCAGATTTTTATGGAACAAAAGACATTAGGATTGTTAGATTATTATCGTATGCAGGATGTGCAAAAAAATATGCCATTAGGGCAATAGCACATATCTCTGCCATTATTGGTCAGATTTTTATGGAACAAAAGACATTATGATTGTTAGATTATTATCGTATACAAGATGTGCAAAAAAAGATGCCATTAGGGCACTAGCACATATATCTGCTATTGGTCAGATTTTTATGGAACAAAAGACATTATGATTGTTAGATTATTATCGTATACAAGATGTGCAAAAAATATGCCATTAGGGCACTAGCACATATCTCTGTCATTATTGGTCAGATTTTTATGGAACAAAAGACATTATGATTGTTAGATTATTATCGTATACAGGATGTGCAAAAAAAAGATGCCATTAGGGCACTAGCACATATCTCTGCTATTATTGGTCAGATTTTTATGGAACAAAAGACATTATGATTGTAAGATTATTATCGTATGCAGGATGTGCAAAAAAATATGCCATTACGGCACTAGCACATATCTCTGCCATTATTGGTCAGATTTTTATGGAACAAAAGACATTATGATTGTTAGATTATTATCGTATACAAGATGTGCAAAAAAAAGATGCCATTAGGGCACTAGCACATATCTCTGCTATTGGTCAGATTTTTATGGAAAAAAAGACATTATGATTGTTAGATGATTATCGTATACAAAATGTGCAAAAAAAATGCCATTAGGGCACTAGCACATATCTCTGTCATTATTGGTCAGATTTTTATGGAACAAAAGACATTATGATTGTTAGATTATTATCGTATACAGGATGTGCAAAAAAAAGATGCCATTGGGGCATTAGCACATATCTCTGCTATTGGTCAGATTTTTATGGAACAAAAGACATTAGGATTGTTAGATTATTATCGTATACAGGATGTGCAAAAAAGATGCCATTAGGGCACTAGCATATATCTCTTCTATTATTGGTCAGATTTTTATGGAACAAAAGACATTAGGATTGTTAGATTATTATCGTATACAGGATGTGCAAAATGATGCCATTAGGGCACTAGCACATATCTTTGCCATTATTGGTCAGATTTTTATGCAACAAAAGACATTATGATTGTTAGAATATTATCGTATACAGGATGTGCAAAAAAGATGTCATTAGGGCACAAGCACATATCTCTGCTATTATTGGTCAGATTTTTATGGAACAAAAGACATCATGATTGTTAGATTATTATCGTATACAGGATGTACAAAAAAAGCCATTAGGACACTAGCACATATCTCTGCTATTATTGGTCAGATTTTTATGGTTCAAAAGACATTATGATATCATGTCTGCAGACAGGATTCAACTTGTTAAAGAATTGCATAAACCGATTCGACGAAATTATCCACGTCGACGAACAATAATCAAAGGTCTTGATGCCTTATGGCAAATGGATTTAGCCGAAATGAGACCTTATGCAAAGCATAATAAAGGATTTAATATGATTTTGGTGGTTATCGATCATTTCTCGAAACTCATGTGGACTCGTCCACTCAAAACGAAAACAGCCGAAGAAATAACACGAGCATTTTCTAGTATTATCAGGAGTCGAACGCCAAAAAATCTACAATCAGATCAGAGAACGGAATTTTACAATAGTAAATTCAAATCTCTAATGAAAAAACATAATATCAATCATTATAGTACATTTAGTACGAAGAAAGCTGCAATTTCAGAAAGAGTTATTAGAACGCTCAAAACGAAACTCTATAAACATTTCAGCTCAATTGGGAAATACCAATGGATCGATATTTTACCTCAAATCACAAAGGAATACAACGACACAAAACATAGTAAAACTGGATACAAACTATCAGAGGTGAATCGAAGTAACGAAAAATTGATTTTAAATAAGAAATTCAGTTATTTGAAAATCGCCGGACCCAGAAAATTAAATGTGGGAGATATTGTGCGAATAAGTAAAGCGAAACATGTTTTTGAAAAAGGTTACACTCCCAATTTTACAACTGAACTATTCAAAATTACGAAAGTCAAAATAACGAATCCTGTAACGTATTTGATTGAAGATATGACTGGATCGCCTATTAGAGGTTGTTTCTATGATAAGAATTACAAAAAACCAAAAATCCCCACATTTATCTCGTTGAAAAGGTGTTGAAGAGGAAACGTAACAAAATGTACGTTAAATGTTTAGGATTAGATGAAAAACATAACAGTTGGATTAACACTGATGATGTAGTAGTATAGATCACCAGCAACCAATCAACTTTAATTGAGTGGAGGTCAGAGATAAACATATAAATTGATCGACATTAGTTTAGAAGTCATCATAATGAGTAGTCACGATTCTGGGTATTATAGTGTTACAATGTCATGTAGTGATAATAGTAGTTATGATGAAGAACCAAATTATGATCGTGATTTAGATCAAATTGTACTTAATTATGAAATTGCAATAAGAAAAGAAAGACATTATTTATTGCATACAGTTTTCAATGTTGGTCCTCGATTTGAAGTTGGATGTTGCCTGAGTCCTGCCAGAACTTTTGCACCTGCCATCATTTTATCATCGTTTATCGTGGAATCTTCAAAAATGTCATTCAATACTTTAGAATGGGATGAGATCATAGAAGTGCTGCATAAAAGTAACGAGTTATTCTTCAATTCTCCAGATGATGATGTTGTAGATTCAAATCCCATCATGTTGTACCAAGATTTTTGTCAAATAACTAAAGTTATTCATGATAATCAAATATTTATGAAAATTCAGAAAGATGATGTAACAGTTTTCCTCGATGAAGAAGAAGTTGTAGAAATTCTACGTGTTCATGAGAATTTGCTTAAACATCACATTTCAATTTTAAATAAAGTGAACTTTTGCGATTTTTATTATAATATCATTAATTTATTAGAAACATTTATATCGAATTCAATATGTGGCTTTTCCAATTGTTCAGATTTAATGTATGCTGTTTGTGATATTTATTCTTATGACAACAGCAGTTTAATAGGAAGAGCACTTAGAGAATATCTGTACTATTACAAAGTCCATGTAATCAATGATTTAACATTATAAAATTATGAAAATATTCTTTGTTTCATTTCTCCTCTAACACAAGTAATGCTGATGATGAAAACTTTTATGTTGATTTGGAATCAGTATTGAACATCGAAAGTGAAGGATGTTTCTTTTACTATTAATAATAATTCTAACTTTAGTGGCATCTGAGAAAATTGATGTAAATTATCGAAAGATTTGAATATGTTAACAAGTCGGAACATGATATCACAAATATGTCATCGATTTTAAGAGATTTCCAAGAGAAATTAAATTTTCCTGTAGATGGCACTCTAAATCCTGCAACTATTCAACTATTAAAGCGACCTCGATGTAGTGTGAATGAAAACGATCATGATGGTGAACATTCGAATCGCGTTAGAACAAAATGGGATAAAGGCTAACCTAAATCGGTATTTTCCTCAAGCATCACCGTCATATGTTGCTGAAAAGGCATATTTGGCAACAAAATTCCAAATTTACAATTTAAACACCAGTCTAAAGGAACAGCACTTCTTACTCATGTACTACTTATGAAACTTCAAATCGACGTAATAACGTTAAAAATTCTTAAAAACCTGTGGGGAAGGAGCTAGGATAAAAAATAAAGTTTCAAGGTTATATGAATATTGTTTTATTAATTGTATTTATATACATATTACATCAAATAAAAAAAACAGTACATATTACATTAAAGGCAAAATGAAAATTATACATTTGACAGTACATATTAAATACAGTTATACAGATAAAAGATACAGTGAAATCAGTAGGGTAAATCTGCTGCAGCCTCTAGACACTCAAAATATTCTCATAATATGAAAACAAATCGTTTTGACACCAATAGTGTTCAGAATTATGAAATCCTGTTAAATTTTCTGAAGTGCTCACACTAATTTCTTCGTGAAATGTGTAATTTATATTAGGCATAAGTTCAAAATATTTCTGAAAACACTCTTCGCAAACTTTTAGACCCAAAGGAGAAATGTGGTAGTATTTACTAATTAGGCAGTAGAGATCGTGTTCAGTAAACACATCTAAATAAGTGAAATTTAATAAGGGATCTCGAAGCTCTGGTGAACTTTTTGTTTCATATTCAAAATCAAGCAATATAGCATCACAGTGATCAGATTTATCACTTTCTTCTTTTATCTGCAATCATTTATAGGTACGAAATTCTCGAGAAATTTTTATTTTCAAAAACTGAGGAATTTGAGCTTGTACAAGAAAACTTGAAATTCTAGTAATACGATTACAAATTATCTTAATACATAGATCTTCCAAACTTTTCATCTGAAAATAAATTCCAATCAATTTATTATAACTCCATAATACTATAATGTCCCCACGGAAGAGTGTCATGTGAACCAGGTATCAAATATCTTTTATCATCCGATGGGTTTAAAGCAATTTTTGTCTGTTCAATGGTGTATACATCATGTAACTTTGATAGTATACAACGTTGAGTTGCATGCATGAAACACTCTTCTTGAGGATTTTCTATAAATTTCTGCAAACAGAGAATATAATCATCAAAAGTTATTTTTGAAGGTTCCACGATAAACGATGATAAAATGATGGCAGGTGCAAAAGTTCTGGCAGGACTCAGGCAACATCCAACTTCAAATCGATGACCAACATTGAAAACTGTATGCAATAAATAATGTCTTTCTTTTCTTATTGCAATTTCATAATTAAGTACAATTTGATCTAAATCACGATCATAATTTGGATCTTCATCATAACTACTATTATCACTACATGACATTGTAACACTATAATACCCAGAATCGTGACTACTCATTATGATGACTTCTAAACTAATGTTGATCAATTTATATGTTTATCTCTGTCCTCCACTCAATTAAAGTTGATTGGTTGCTGGTGATCTATACTACTACATCGTCAGTGTTGATCCAACTGTTATGTTTTTCATCTAATCCTAACCATTTAACGTACATTTTGTTACGTTTCCTCTTCAACACCTTTTCATCGAGATAAATGTGGGGATTTTTGGTTTTTTGCAATTCTTCTTCATAGAAACAACCTCTAATAGGCGATCCAGTCATATCTTCCATCAAATACGTTACAGGATTCGTTATTTTTACTTTCGTAATTTTGAATAGTTCAGTTGTAAAATTGGGAGTGTATCCTTTTTCAAAAGCATGTTTCGCTTTACTTATTCGCACAATATCTCCCACATTTAATTTTCTGGGTCCGGCGATTTTCAAATAACTGAATTTCTTATTTAAAATCAATTTTTCGTTACTTCGATTCACCTCTGATGGTTTGTATCCAGTTTTACTATGTTTTGTGTCGTTGTATTCCTTTGTGATTTGAGGTAAAATATCGATCCATTGGTATTTCCCAATTGAGCTGAAATGTTTATAGAGTTTCGTTTTGAGCGTTCTAATAACTCTTTCTGCAATTGCAGCTTTCTTCGTACTAAATGTACTATAATGATTGATATTATGTTTTTTCATTAGAGACTTGAATTTACTATTGTAAAATTCCGTTCCCTGATCTGATTGTAGATTTTTTGGCGTTCGACCCCTGATAATACTCGAAAATGCTCGTGTTATTTCTTCGGCTGTTTTCGTCTTGAGTGGACGAGTCCACATGAATTTCGAGAAACAATCGATAAAATCATTTTAAATCCTTTATTATGCTTTGCATAAGGTCTCATTTCGGCTAAATCCATTTGCCATAAGTCATCAAGACCTTTGTTTATTGTTCGTCGACGTGGATAATTTCGTCGAATCGGTTTATGCAATTCTTTAACAAGTTGAATCCTGTCTGCAGACATGATATCATAATGTCTTTTGTTCCATAAAAATCTGACCAATAATAGCAGAGATATGTGCTAGTGCCCTAATGGCATCGTTTTTGCATATCCTGTATATGATAATAATCTATCAATCATAATGTCTTTTGTTCCATAAAAATCTGACCAATAATAGCAGAGATATGTGCTAGTGTCCTAATGGCATATTTTTTTGTACATCTTGTATACGATAATAATCTAACTATCATAATGTCTTTTGTTCCATAAAAATCTGACTAATAATAGCAGAGATATATGCTAGTGTCCTAATGGCGTCTTTTTTGCACATCCTGTATACGATAATAATCTAACAATCATAATGTCTTTTGTTCCATAAAAATCTGACCAATAATGGCTAAGATATGTGCTAGTGCCCTAATGGCATCTTTTTTGCACATCCTGTATACGATAATAATCTAACAATCCTAATGTCTTTTGTTCCATAAAAATCTGACCAATAGCAGATATATGTGCTAATGCCCTAATGGCATATTTTTTTGCACATCCTGTATACGATAATAATCTAACAATCATGTCTTTTGTTCCATAAAAATCTGACCAATAATGACAGAGATATGTGCTAGTGCTCTAATGGCATATTTTTTGCACATCTTGTATACGATAATAATCTAACAATCATAATGTCTTTTGTTCCATAAAAATCTGACCAATAATGGCAGAGATATGTGCTAGTGCCCTAATGGCACATTTTTTGCACATCCTCTATACGATAATAATCTAAAAATCATAATGTCTTTTGTTCCATAAAAATCTGACCAATAATAGCAGAGATATATGCTAGTGCCCTAATGGCATCTTTTTTCTGCACATCTTGTATACGATAATAATCTAACAATCATAATGTCTTTTGTTCCATAAAAATCTGACCAATAATGGCAGAGATATGTGCTAGTGCCCTAATGGCATCTTTTTTTTGCACATCCTGTATACGATAATAATCTAACAATCATAATGTCTTTTGTTCCATAAAAATCTGACCAATAATGGCAGAGATATGTGCTAGTGCCCTAATGGCATATTTTTTGCACATCCTGTATACGATAATAATCTAACAATCATAATGTCTTTTCTTCCATAAAAATCTCACCAATAATGGCAGAGATATGTGCTAGTGCCCTAATGGCATATTTTTTGCACATCCTGTATACGATAATAATCTAACAATCATAATGTCTTTTCTTCCATAAAAATCTCACCAATAATGGCAGAGATATGTGCTAGTGCCCTAAAGGCATCTATGCACATCCTGTATACGATAATATTCGAACAATCATATTGGCGTTTATTAGACTCCAGTCCGACAAATAATAACAGAGATATGGAGAAATGCCTTTTAGCACGTGCGCAGATCGTCGAAATGTGTCTTTTTAGACCTATATGTAACGGAAAACATGCGCAGTATACGGGAAAAGTAGTCTTGCTACTTCAGCTACCCACGGTCGTTTTGGCACTCTGGTGAATAACAAATAGTTGTTAGCGCCGTTATGGCAATGACTACGATGGCAAGGTGTATTACCGACACCTGGATAATGTAGGTTTAATTTTGCATAACCCCCGTTCTTGTATACACCCTCCATAATCCCCGTAGACGCCCCCCTCCCCCATAGACGCTACCCTTAAAACCCTCTTCGCTTCTTCTAAATCACCCCCTAGATACCTTATACACGTAAAAACATACACACTTATTTACTTTTTGCATAACCCCTGTTCTTGTATACACCCTTACTTTTTGCGTAATCCCCGTAGACGCTACCCTCCCCCGTAGACGCTACCCTTAAAAACCTTTCGCTTCTTCTAAACCACCCTCTAGATACCTTATACACGTAACAACATACACACTTACTTTTTGCATAACCCCCGTTCTTGTATACACCCTTACTTTTTGCGTAATCCCGTTAGACGCTACCCTTAAAAACCCCTTCGCTTCTTCTAAACCACCCTCTAGATACCTTATACACGTAACAACATACACATTTATTTACTTTTTGCATAACCCCCGTAGCCGCTACCGTCATTATCCCAAAAATTTTGGCGGCCCGGGCCAAACCCCCAAAAAACTTTTTACATAACCCCCGTAGACGCTACCGTCATTAACCCAAAAATTTTGGCAATTTTGCCCGGGCCAAACCCCCAAAAATAGGTCAAAGTGCGTGGTCATGTGACGTCACAAAAAGTTCCCACGCTCAACCAGCCCATACTCTACTCTCGTGGCCTAGTGGCCCATACCCTCACTCACCTCGTCCCCTGTTTTTACGGATACAACTGTACCGTCACCAGTGGCGTGGCCAACCGCGTCCACTTTGCCTCTACCCAGAAACGCCAAAATTAAGTCATGGACTTTAAAATCGGGACCCTGAATTGCCAAGGTCTGTCCAAAAAGCGACATCTTCTTAAACACTCTTACATTTCCAAAATATACAAATATTATCTATCACCGACACTCTGTTAAAAAATTCTCCTCGTTTTTCTGGCTACACCACATTCCACTTAGACAGGAACTTCTACTGTCACGACAACGGACTGCTCGTCCGAAACGTACTTCCCGGTTCCCCATACCCGCTCCCAGCATTTCTGACTCAGCAGAACCTGGATTGCGTAGTCGTCGATATATCGTGGAATAATACCACGACCACCTTCTTTTATTACTATAAACATCCCAACCAAGTATTATCAATCGACCTACTCGAATACGCATCCACTCTACCGCGAGCCGTTATAATGGGCGACTTAAACTCACGAAATATTCTCTTTGGTGATACCTCTTTGGTGATACACACACCAACCCAAGCGACAAATCACTCGCCGATCAATTAGCCTCCCTTCCCATCTCGGCCCTTCCATTGTCGACCACATAATCTGCACTGACAGACTAATCACCCGCATTGACGACGAATGCTCTGTAGGCGACCCCATCACCTCAGACCATGTCTCACTACTGGTCAACACCTCTTTACATAATCACAAACCCGGAAAATACCCTACATATCCTGAATCCTACCGCCCAATTTCATTAATCAGCGTCCTAGGTAAAATCTTTGAACGTTTATTAAAAGAGAGAATCTGGATTTTCTGTACCGAAAATAATATCTTTCTGGCATTTCTGTTCGGATTCAGGCCAGGCCACTCTTGTCAGAACGCCACCACCAACTTTCAAACCATAGTCACCCGAGTTTTAAACCAACAACGCTGTTCAGCCGTAATTTTCATGGACGTTCAAAAAGCTTTCGATCAAGTCTGGCATGCCAGACTAGTGAGAAAGCTACTGAGCATCCGATTGCCAAACCAAATCCTAAAATTATATATATTCCTACCTCACAGATCGATCGATCAGCGTCAAAGTTGGTTACAGCCTATCCGATTCATTCACACCCCAGATTTGCGTTCCGCAAGGTTCGATACTCGTTCCACTATTATCGACACCTCCAGGACTATATCCAATTATATGCGTACGACACCGCACTAATCATTTCCGCCACTGACATTCGCTCTCTCAATATTCGATCCCAGAATCGACTGACTCAATTTTAAAATTGGTGCAGGAGATGACGGGTAACTCTCAACACCCAAAAAACCCACGCCATCGTGTTTAAACACCCTTCCACTCATAGTGAACGATTTCTACCTAGGAACTTTCGCCTCGTGCTCTGGGGAGAGCAGCTCGAAATCGGTAGGGAAGCCGTTTATTTGGGAGTGAGATATACTCTCAACTTAATGGCCGAGCTAACAGACACGCTAAATAGAGTCCGACGTCGGCGGAAGCTTCGGATGAACTCATCCAATCACCTTACTTCATACGTATAAAACTTATATCCGTCCTATAATCGACTATAGAGCTACCGTCTATTGCAACTTTCCCGACCATCTAGTAAAAGAGCTTCGATGTTGTGAGTGAACAATTCTGAGATACTGCCAATACAAGGCACCCTACTCACCCAGCAACACCGTGTATGTCAATATCGACATTGGGACCATTCCGTCCCGTCTGAACAACTTACAAGCCCGATCGTTAGTTGCACTATCGAATCGGGCAACGAAATCTCAATAAACGTGCTCCTCACACCGTGGATCGCTAACAGACGGCCTCTTGGCAGAAAACCCTAGAGAAAGCTCCCATTCCCTCCAATACGGCTACTAGCCACGGCTTACGACGATCTCCCCGACATATAAATTGACTACCTAGGCCAATCCCCAATTTCAATCCGATAATCGGACATTGCAATTTCTCGAACATATAATCTTCTATATCTTTCTCACACATATTTTCTTTCTTTCTATCTAGATCATCCACACAATTCACTATCTTTAACATAATCAATAAAACTCACACATCTCAAAAATTTCAATTTGTCAACACTTCTGACAAACCCATTCGAACCGCCCCCACCCACTCGTCGGCGTTACAGGTTTTCTGCGGTTTCCCTGTAGAATGATGAATGTAGCCAAATAGACCGACGAATTAATCGACGTAGGGAACAAATGCAGCCACAGCTGTATCAGCCCATTTGCTAGATGATGATGATTATTGTAATGTTTTTGTTATTTATTTAAACAATTAACGGGTGGGATAAATGTTAAACACTCGGTGTGGCTACTTACTAATTTATTTAAACACTAACTCACTAACACGTAATTTATATATACTTAACTAATAATTTAATTATTAATTTGTATTAACTGTATATTCACTCAAACTAATTTATATAAACATTTTATATTCACTTATTTACTTGTTTATATGTCAAGATCACTTTATCAACTAACTCACTCTTCCTGATCAGTCAGTCCCCTTATATATTAAAGCTATTTTGACTAGTAAATTCCGGACTGCGGCTTACAAACACAAACAACTTTTCTGGCATTTTCTAGATAACTCTGGTCACAAAAACCAGTTCTAGATAAGATGGTCTCAATCGTAAACAGTTTTTTATAACTGCGTATCCGCCATAATCTTAACTAATATACCTGGCTTAGACAGGGTCGGTTTTAGGGACTATACCAGTGTGCTGTTTCGTAACATTACCCCCTTCTTAAATGGAAGTTCCTCCTGGAACTTTTGTGTAGCCGAGACTGGATGTTTGAATCGGCAACTGGCCCCATTTCTACACTTTCCGATCTTATGGAAATAGCAGGGCACCGTTTTCATCGGATACTGATAACGGGGGTTGTAGCTGCAAATTAATATCTGGACACCGGTATCTTGAAAGATAATCTCTACCATGTTCCTGATGATTCGCCAATCCAACTGGTTACTCGCTATCTTATGCATAGCAAGTTTCTCCACGCTCGATTCTAACACATGGTCTCGGAGGTTTCGGGGTGCTCCCCACACATCGCGGTAGGTAAATCGATCTTGAAATTCATTTTTAGTTACCACGTAGAAGACGTACCGCGAATTATGTTTCAGTTTCAGTGTCTTGCTAGGGGCTGGGACTTGGTCTTCATGTCTTTCTAATTGCCCGAACTTCTTTCGAACGACGGAAGCCAACCCTCGTGCGTTCTTGAGACGGGCGGGGATGTTGTATGCCAGTGAATAATCTTCCGGGAGAGTGAACAAATCTTGTTGTTGTTCCGAAGTGACTCCATATCTAGCTTTCCCGGTACCTCCACACGCGCCCATAAATTCATCGAAAGTGGGGTCAGACACATCTCGAATAAGGTTTACTCCTTCCTCTATGTCATGGTCTCCTTCGAATGGCGCTAGTCGGTTTTGGTGAACTACTTTTGGTTTTCCGTTGGGGATCTTGCTTATGCGATATATAACATCATTGATACTTTTCTTGATTAAGTATGGACCTTCCCAGGATTATTGTAATTTTGGAGAAAATCCTTTTCTCCTCGTCAGGTTGTGTAGCCATACTTTGTCCGCTCCTTCAAAACCGCCTTCTGTGTCCTGTGTGTCGTACCGACTTCTCATTCTGTCGCTGGCAACTTGAAGATTTGTTCGAACTAATTCATGAATATCATCCAGCCTTCTTCTCATGTGGATTGCGTGGTCTTCGCCTGCTAGATCTTCTCCAGGCCCGCAGCCAAATTCCAGGTCACAAGGAAGCCTCATTTCACGTCCAAACAGGATTTTCACCGGTGTTTCACCCGTGGACTCATTGACAGCAGATCGATAAGCCAATGCGAATAGGGAAAGATACTGGTCCCAATCTCTCTGATGGCTGGATACTACTTTGGACAGGTATTTTCCAATAGTCCTGTTCATTCTCTCGACCATTCCATCTGACTGTGGATGTAAAGCTGTTGTCCTGGTCTTCTTCATTCCCAGCTTGTCGCAAATCTCCTGGAATAGATGGCTTTCAAAATTTCTTCCCTGGTCACTGTGGACTTCCAAGGGTACTCCATATCGGCTGATAAATTCCTTCACCAATACATCCGCGACAGTTGTAGCCTCTTGGTTCGGGATAGCGTAAATTTCCACCCACTTTGTGAAATAATCCATTACAACCAGTATGTACTTGCTACCATTTTCTGTCGTCGGAAATGGTCCAGCGATATCTAAAGCAATCCTTTCGAAAGGGGTTCCAACATTGTACTGTTTCATGGGTGCCTTTCTCTTGCGATGTGGTCCATTACTCGTAGCACAAGTCGTACATTTCTTACACCAGTCCTTCACATCGTCGGAGCTGTTCATCCAATAAAACCTTTCACGGACTCGCTGAAGGGTTTTCTTCACTCCCAGATGATTTCCCGATGGACTGTCGTGTAACTTCTTCAGTACCTCAGCTACTCTTGTTCTCGGGATAACTAGCTGTCTCCTCATCTCAGAACCATCAACGTTTTCAAGGACCCTTTTCAACAGCCCTTCTTCCAGGACAAGAGAGTCCCAATGAGCCCAATACGCCTTGAGTTTCGGTGAAAACTTTGACACTTCTTGCCAGGTAGGTCGCCGATTTTCTTTCTTCCATTGCCGGATCATCTTCAGGTGAGGATCATTCTCCTGATCTTCTCTGATCCTGGTGGGTGACCATTCCTCGTTGACTACAGTAGTTCTTGAAACTGCAGCTTCCCTAGACTCCACCTTGTTGCATTGGGAGCAGTCTGCTGGGCACGGCCGTCTGGACAGAGAGTCGGCATTTCAGTGACTCACACCAGCTCGATGTTCGATGTTGAAATCGTATTCTTGAAGTCGTTCAATCCAACTAGCGATCTGGCCCTCGGGATTCTTAAACTGCATCAACCACTTAAGTGCTGCATGATCAGTCCGGATTAAAAACTTCCTACCATAGAGATACTGGTAAAAGTGTTCCACGGACTTCACTACTGCCAAAAGTTCTCTCCTTGTGACGCAGTAGTTTCGTTCTGGTTTGGAGAGGACTTTACTGAAATATCCCAGTACTCTTTCTTGCCCTCCTTGGATCTGTGAGAGCACTCCACCAATTACTACGTTGCTTGCGTCAGTGTCAAGAATAAAGTCTCCCTCTGGTAATGGATATCCTAATATCTGCGCCGAGGTTAAATGCCTCTTCAAGGTTTCAAAAACCGTTTGACAGTCTTCGTCCCATTGGAAAGTTCTTGCTTCTTCTGTGAGTCGCGTTAGAGGCTTGGTAATATCTCCAAACTTCCTGATAAATCTTCTATAATACGTGCAAAGTCCAAGGAAACTCCTAATTTGATGTTTGTCGGTTGGTTGCGGCCATTGCTGAATGGAAGCAATTTTCTCTGGATCCACCGCCACTCCTTCATTGCTCACTATATGACCTAGATAGTTGACTCGATTTTGGAACAGCTGACATTTCTTCGGGTTTCACATGAGCTGGGCAGCTTGGAGTCGTTTGAATACGTCTTCCAAATTCTTCAGATGTTCGTCAAATGACTTCCCCAGTACTACGATGTCGTCCAAATAGACGAGGCATGTCTTCCAAGACAACCCTCTCAAGACATTTTCCATAAGTCTTTCAAATGTCGCAGGCGCATTACAGAGCCCGAATGGCATGACGTTGAATTGCCATAATCCAGATCCGGTGGTAAAAGCAGTCTTCTCTTTATCTTCTGGGTCCATTTCCACTTGCCAATAACCAGACTTCAGGTCCAAGGTGGGAAACAGTTTGCTGCCGGCCAAAGTGTCTAGCGTATCGTCAATTCGAGGCAGAGGATAGCTGTCTTTCTTCGTCACGTTGTTAAGCTGGCGATAATCCACGCAGAATCTCGTAGTTCCATCATTTTTCTTGACGAGCACTATTGGAGACACCCATGGACTAGTAGATGGTTCTATTACTTTTTCTTCTGCCATCTCTCGAATTATTCTTTCAGCTTCCTCTCTCTTCGCTCGTGGAAGTCTTCGAACTGATTGTCTAATTGGCTTAGCATTACCAGTATCGATTTTGTGTTTGACGGCTGATGTTCTGCCAGTCTTTCCTCCTTTTGGTACGAATGTGTCCCGATACTGCAAGAGACATTCTCTCATTCTCTTTTTTTCAGCTCGATCCAAAGATTGACCAGCTACTGATAACATTTGTTCGAATCTGGCATTGGAATTGTCAGTGGTCGCTGTTTGACGAACTATAGACGTCACTGGTACGCAGGATCCAATCTTGGTTTCCTTCTTGATGGTAACTGGGTAATCATTCACGTTTATCACACGTACTGGGATCTCTTTCGCCGACGTAACCAATCTTTCTCCAATTAGTACTCCTTTGCCAACCTCTTCGTCGTGGTTCCTTGGCTCCAACATAACCCGTGTACCTTCCTCCATGATTCCCTGTAACCGTGCTACTATCATTGTTTCGCTTCGTGCAGGTAGAATGGTATCTTTCTGTACAGCTGCCAACACCGCGCTGCCTTCATATGGATGCAGGAATATCTCCTCGGAACCCACTTTAATGGTTCTGTTTCTGAAGCCTAATTGGAAACCATGTACGTTCATTACGTCCATTCCCAGAATCACGTCTTCTTCAATGTCAGCTACGATTACCGTATGCGTGAACTTTTCTGCGCCAATTCCAAATTGGATTTGTGTCTCACCGTAAACGTTGGCACTCTCACCTGTGGCGGTCCGCAGTCGCAGTCTCGTTGGTAAAAGCCTCTTCTTGGAGTTTATTAGCTCTGGTCGTATAATGGTTCTAGTTGCTCCAGTGTCAACCAGCAGAGCATATTTCTTGCCATTTACTTCGCCATCCACATACACACTGTCGTTGCGACATCTGAGAGAAGCTATCAGTATGAGAGGGTCTTTGGAACGATCATGGGTCGGTGCTGCCCCCTCGTAGCCGACCCGTTTTAGTATTCCTGTGACTGGGGTTCTTGGTTTGCAGGAGTCTTGGGGCGCTTACATGAACTACGTACATGCCCTAGCTCGCCACAATTCCAGCATCTGATTTTTTTCGGTTTCTTGTCAATCATACCTTTTATGAAACTGACGAACTGGTCAAATCTGACTTCGTCACCTTCTTCTTGGATGGTCCTAATTTTGTTGCCTTCGTTGCTGCTTCATATTCAAGAGCAGCTGTCAATGCGTCGACTAATGTTTTCGGATGGGCTGAACGAAGTGTCCTCTGCATATAGGGGTCACGTAAGCCATCAATAAAGGCCTGAATGCCCAGACATTCCATCATGTTCTCTGGTGCTGACGTATAAGCAAATCGAACTAGTCGGGCGATGTCCACTTCATATTCTTGAAGGGATTCATCACGTTTCTGCCTTCGGTTCTTCAGCTGAGATTGGTACTAATATTCTAGATGTTCATGACCATATCGCATGTCCAATCTCTTCTTCAGCTGCTCGCAGTCGTCCGTTTCTTCCAAAGGTATCGTCTGAAGTACATCTAAGGCATCTCCGCGAAGCGCGATGGTTAAATTCACTGCCTTCTCTCTATCGGACCAAGTATTCACTCTAGCGGCTGCTTCAAATTGTTTCACATAATTGGTCCACGACATTTTTCCATCGAACGTTGGAGCCTTGACTCTGGTAAAACTGCCAGTGTCTTCAAACTTAGATACTGTTTCTGGCTTGCAAGGTTTCGTTTGCTCGGTCTTCTTTTCTTCCTCTGGCGTGCCTCGCGTTCTTGAATCGGCAATCTTTTCCTCTATCTCCTCGATTTTCTCGTCTATCGTTGTAATCTTATTCTCGATTTCAAATTTTAGAGACGAAATTTCATTTTCAACGTCGGCGGCAATGTCGTTTTTCATTAATAAGATATCGGCAGATATATCGTTCTTCAAAGTAAAAATATCGTTCTTTATAGCCGAAATATCGCTTTTCACATTCGTTGAAATCTTCTCTTCCATAGCAGAAATCTTCTCGTCCGTGCTAGCAGAAATGTCGTTCTTCATAGCAGAAACCTTCTCGTCCATGTTAGCAGAAATATTATCAGAAACGTCGTTCTTCATAGCACAAATCTTCTCGTCCATGTTAGCCGAAATGTTCTCTTCCATGGCAGACATCTTCTCGTCCATGTTAGCAGATATTGACGAGATTAAGGTGGAAGCCTTGTCATTAAATAAAACTGTTTCTGGATCAAAGCCGTCATTTTCCAGTGCCACTTTAAGTCTTTCTACTAATTCACTTTTCTTACCGGACGTTTCCAACTCACGATCTTCCAATTCTGCTCTTAATTCCGCCACTTTCAGATCCCTTAATCTCTTGGCCATTTTTACGTAGCAATTTATTTATATTATCCCACTTCTGACACCAATGTAATGTTTTTGTTATTTATTTAAACAATAAACGGGTGGGATAAATGTTAAACACTCGGTATGGCTACTTACTAATTTATTCAAACACTAACTCACTAACACTTAATTTATATATACTTAACTAATCACTTAATTATTAATTTGTATTAACTGTATATTCACTCAAACTTATTTATATAAACACCTTATATTCACTTATTTACTTGTTTATATGTCAAGATCACTTTATCAACTAACTCACTCTTCCTGATCAATCCCCTTATATATTAAAGCCATTTTTACTAGTAAATTCCGGAATGCGACTTACACACACAAATAACTTTTCTGGCCTTTTCTAGATAACTCTGGTCACAAAAACCAGTTCTAGATAAGATGGTCTCAATCGTAGTTTTTTATAACTGCGTATCCGCCATAATTTTAACCATTATACCTGGCTTAGACAGGGTCGGTTTTAGGGACTATACCAGTGTGCTGTTTCGTAACATTATTATTGCTCAAAATCCCAAAAAAATCCAGAAAAAATCAAAACAAAAAAACCTAAGAAAAACGAGAATGCTTTTCCCTCGGAACACTTTCTAGCGAAAAGCCTACTCCAAAACTTCAATTCCACACCTTTTAATTCTTTATAGTCACTTTCTCAAATTTTCCAGACACCTTCAACCAGCCCAACCAACCACCTTCTTACACCAAACACAGATACAAACGCGCCCTAAAACCCCCAATACACCCCCAGCCCAGCCCTGCAGAGGAAACTAATCTTATATCAGGGCAACCAAACAAAACAAACATTCCAACTTCTAACGAAACCCATTTCAACACAAACTTTGTTCGAATTTCTCTCTCTCTCTCTCTCTCTCTCTCTCTCTCTCTCTCTCTCTCTCTCTTTCCAAAAATTCCAATTTAATTCGATAGCAGAAATGAAAAATAAACGGTTTTAAAGATTAAAACTAACTGAAGAATATTCTATCATAAAATTGTTCGGGAGACGTATGTGCTAACAAACCGAAATTTCTCCAAAAATGTAGTATATTTGGATTTATAGGACCCGCTGTACTCGCTCTAGTCAACTAAATATCAATAGGCTACATCTGTGAGACTCCTTGAACAATATTCAATCATAAAATTGATCAACCGTATACTCTCTGGAGGCTGCATCTTGCTAACAAACTGAAAATTCTCCAAAAATGACAAAAATATGGTACTTCAAGTACCATAGCACCCGTTGTACTAGCTTTAGTGAGTTGAATATCAATAGGGTTCATCTTTGAGACGCTCTGAATGATATCCTATCATGAAATTTGTCACTTGTATATACTCCGGAGACTGTATCGTGCTAACAAATTGAAACTTCTGCAAAAATGACAAAAATATCGTACTTAAAGTACTGTAGCACATGTTGTATTGGCTCTGGTGAGCTGAAAATCGATAGGGTTCATCTGTAAGACGTTCTGAATGATATTCAATCATAAAATTGGTGACTTGTTGAACTCCGGAGGCTGTATCGTGCTAACAAACTGAAATTTCTCAAAAAATGACAAAATGTCGTTTTTCAAGTACCATAGCACCCGTTGTACTGGATCTGGTGGGCTGAAAATCGATAGGGTTCATCTGTGACATGTCCTTAACAGTATTCTATCATAAAATCGGTGATTTATTGCACTCCGGAGGCTGTATCGTGCTAACAAGATATGTAAGGAAAAGTGGCCGACGACAACGACAACGTCGACGACGACGACATACACACAGGATTTTTTTCCTAAAAACCATTTTTTCGTGTTGCTGTTGATCGAAAACGTGAAAATAACTCTTCAAAAAATTTCAAAATTCCATATTTTTTTGGAGTAAACCAATACTTTTCGCGCATATTAGATAGGTTGGGCGGAAAACTAAAACTGAAGGAGACTATTAAATATTAAAATTTCTCAATACATTTGATTGTTCATTTGGTATGAGTATGTTGAATGCAACTATTGATTAAGTGAATTATGGTTGAATTATCTTGAAATCAGAAGTGAATACACGAATTATATAATAGCGCCTCAAAGAACTTCACAAATAATGAAATTGGAAATTAATTGTCTCGACTCGTACTTCGTGGATTCTACTCATATTACTGTTTTAAATGGAACTTACTGTTTCTAGATAATTCCACAATATATTGAAAAAAATGGTTAAAAATTATAGTTGTCAAATTTCTTAGAATTTTTAACATTTTTTTTTTCAATATACTGTGGAATCATCTAGAAACAGAAACTAAATTGGATGCTGAGAATACTGAAAATGGCTATATAATTATATCCTATTCCAAAATAGGAAAATTAGAAGTTCGCGAATTTCTATATATTATGTTATCTGAGGCTTGCTAATTTTCTTCAAATGAAATTCCCTTGAAAAATAGTTTGGATCCTCCGTTCCTGGAAAATAAATCACAGCTTCCGATGCGCTATTCGATAGAGTGACAATTAAACGAAAACACAAAGTAGTTCAAATGTAACTGAACAAAGAATTAATTGGATACGCTAACGAATCGTTCTCCATGTCCCATTGTTCCGACCGTCGTTGATTCGTTGTATGTCTACCCGCTTCTCTGTATATGTTTGTCTCTGTCTGGGACTTTCTAGATTTGGAAATTTGGATCTACACTTTAAAATATGTTTTGAATTCAGCTTATCTTGTACACTAAGAAATTCTATGAAGTAATCATTCTACTAATGAACCAATAATCTGTAACTTGCTACATATGCTATTTTAGTTCACTATATTTACAATAAATCCAAATTCAGGAACAGGTAAAGTTATTGACTTTGTTTTATAACTGGTTATCTACTTTCAACCACTATAGAATATGAAATTAACTGTCTTGACCCTTACTTCGTGGAATATGCTCATAAAAAATAAAAATTTGGTTACTTTTTTTATTATCCTCGTATTTTTATTTATACGCTTCGGTAAATCAATAAATTGTGAAAAATATATTTAGTATAACCTAAATAATAAATGCCCTCTGAAGAATTTTGAAAATCTCTGAGTCAAAGGTAGTTTTGAGATCATTTTTAAATTATGCGTTAATTTTGCGGCGCAGTTTATTAACAATTATCCTACAGTGAAGCAATCCACAACAATAGCGAATACTGGTAGTCATCCTTCAACTACCACATCTTATGTAGCTGCTGCAAAATCTATATTTCTAAAAAAAGAACAGGCAATTGTATTTCATTCTTCAGAAATTCTAAAACTTATTGAATATGTCAGACCGGTTGGAGATATTATTGGTCCGAAAAATATCTGTTTTGCATCCCGAATATCTAATAACAGAATTTGTATTTACCTAATCAAAACTGATCAGGTTGATAATTTAATTAGAAATAACCCCAAAACATTGATATAGGAGGCACGCAACATTTAATAAGAAGATTGGTTACACCTGCAAAAAGAGTAACGATTTCCAATGTACCTCCGTCTATCCCACATGACCTCATCGAATTGAATTTGAAAGATTTGGGTTTGCAATTAGTGTCCCCAGTTTCTTTTCTTAAGGCTGGTATTCCTGGGGATCAATACAGCCATATTTAATCCTTTAGAAGGCAGGTCTACATTAGAAAACTACCACAGAAAACTATGAACTTCAAACTTCTTTAGTCTTCACCTTTGAAAACAATGGATATCGTATATTTTTATCCACTGATAGAATGGGGTGCTTCTTGTGCAAGCAAACTGGTCACATAGCAAGTAACTGACAAAACTCAAATTCTGATAAACTTCACACAATCAACCAACATTGAAGAAAACAACTCTGTAGGAACTCTTATGACTGAATTATTACCCATAAATGAACCAACAATAACAGCAATGGGGCAGAAGAGACCTCTTTCGATCTCAACCGATTCCTCCATTGATCCTCCCATTCCAAGCGAAGAGACCACCTCACCTAAAATTGAACACGACAATGTGATTTGTACCACACCAGTTACTCCTCGTTAGCCCCCTTGAAAAAGAAAAATCAGAACCGAAGACGACATACAAGATATCTGAAGATTCCAATGACATTATCAGAAAAATATATAGAAACGCCACAAAACCTTTTATTCTTCCAGTTGAAAACTTTCTGGCATTTCTAGAAAATTCCTTTGGTACTGACAACCCCTTCACTGATGATGTTAACACTCTGATTTCTGATATGTACACTATATATCCACTTTTAACAGAACAGTCCATTGAAAACAGATTTACAAGATTAAGGAAAAGATAAGGAAGCAGATTAACGACGCAGAACAGGATAATCAGATATCTCAAACATCCTTAGATACACGGACGAAGACAGCGACAGCTCCCACTCGCAAAAATCAACTTACTGATTATTACCTTCACACTCATTCAATGGAATTGTGATGGGTTTTACCCCCGGCTAGAACGGATACCAAAGTGGACATACTTTGCCTGCAAAAAACAAATCTTGAAGAAGAACACAAGCGAAAACTCAGAAGCTTTTATGGGTACCACTTTACCAGAACACAATGCAATAGAGCTAGCTGAGAATCTTCTATATTTGTTTCCGACGATCTTTACTCTGGAAGCTTAATCCTTAAGACAACGCTGGAAGCAGTTGCTGCTACAGTCTGGTGTCCTCAAGAAATCACTATCTGCAGTCTCTATATACCTATATACCACCTAGCTATAAACTTACGGAAGCCGAACTAGTAGGTTTAATACAACAGCTACCAGTAGCATACTTGGTGGTGGGCGACTTCAACGCTCACAACACTATGTGGAATACTCCCAAAATGTCTGTAAGATAGCAACCACTTACCTATATTGATATCAAATAACTTTATCAAACCGTCGAAAACAATAATTAAATGGAAAACTGTCAATGCAAATTGGCTAGGTTTCAATTCATACACTAACAGTATAGCGGACGAACTTCAGTTGCCCGAAAACATCAACGAAGCACTTGCTAATTTAAATAATTTCATTACCGAAACTGCGAATATCTATGTCGGAAAAGTGATTTTATCTCCTTCTCACAAAATAAATCCATGGTGGAACGAAAATTGTTCCATTGCAGTTTGTGAATGTAAAAGAGCGCTGAATAAATATCGTCGAACGCACACGGAATCTAACCTCACAAACTTTAGAAAATCAAGAGCTAAAGCAAGAAGAATGCTATAACAAGCGAAGAAGGATTCTTGGGAAAATTACGTTTCTTCTATCACATGTGAAACTCCACCTAGCCAAGTCTGGACAAAAATAAGACGGATTAAAGGAAATAGAACATTCACAAATATTTCAGCACTAGAAGATCAAGGTGAACTGACTACTGATAGCGAAAAAATTGTTAATATCATTGGTAATGCACTTCAGGAGAAAAGTAAAAACCCTCCAAGAATTCCTGTATTTCCTCTCGTTATGTAAGAGTTCAGCTTCAGGTCCTGACAATATTCTTTTTCAATTCTCAAAAAACTTGTTAACAAATGCTCTTGTGAAATTATTGAGTTCGTATAACAAAATCTGGATTAACAGAAAGTGTTCTCAACAATGGAGAGAATCAATCAGCTTACCAAGTAAAAAGAAAGACAGATCTCCGACGGAAACAAATTCTTGTCGACCTAAACCACTAATTAGTACTGTATGTAAGCTACTAGAAAAATTATGAATGAATGATTAATTTGGTATATTGAAAAATATAAGCTTCTATCCGCTATTCAATCAGACTTTAGACCACAACGCAGTAAAAGTGATAATCTAGCTCTTATTCAGATTTGCGCAATGAATGCACTTAACAAGAATCAAGAAGACGTAGCTGCTGTGTTCCATATCCAAAATGCCTTTGACTGTCTACCACGACCTGTTATTCTCAATAAGTTTAGTGAATGTTACATACCAGATAACATGTATCCCTTTATTGAAAAGTTTTTGAGTGATCGTACGTTTAAAGTGTCTTCAAACGGATCAACTTCCAACAGCTTCATGCAATATAATGGTGTTCCCCAGGGATCGGTACTGAGCCCTACCCTATTTAGCATTGCCATAAACTACATTTCTTCAAGCATTCGATATCCCGTCAAAATTTCCTTTTATGCTGACGACTTAATTATATTAGAGATTACTTCAAGAAACAGTCGGTCATCTGCAAGAACGTTCCGACAAAACGAGTCTCCATTTTTCGGCAACGAAGTCCACAGTTATCAAATTCAGTAGAAGAACCACCATCTCTACAAATCCGTTGATGAGATTGAATGGAGACGACATTCCACTAGTTGATCACCTGGAAATCCTGGGCCTGACTTTTGACAGCAAGCTTAGCTGGAAACAACATATTTGGTATATTAGAGGGAATTTCTTGAGCAGACTGAATATTTTAAAATGCCTAACACACCACCAATGGGAGCTGAAGAGGAAATACATCTTAGTGTCTATCGCTCTTTAATCCGTTCCAGATTAGACTACTGTTGTTATATTTACATGTTCTGTACAAAATACTGACATTAGAATTTCCTTAGGTGGGTATAGATCTAGCCCAGCTGAAAGCCTTAACTGTGAAGCCATTGAGCCACCCCTCTCGCTAAGACGACAACTACTCCTATTAACAAACTAGTCTAGAGTATCTGCTAATCCCAACAATCCAGTCTATCCGTTGTTAACATCTAAACGTATAAGTCATAACGTCTATCTAAAACATAAGTCCCTAGTAGAAATTCTGACCTCCTTACTTGGCGATATTGATCTATTTCATACAACTCATAGTCTAGCATTCCCCACGGCACCATGGAATATCAACTTCAATTTATCGTTAATTCAGTATCCAAAGTCCGAAACATTTCACGAATTCCTGAGAAAATCTTTCCTGGAAGTAATTAGTCTTAAGTATGACAAGGTGTTATACACCGTCGCCTCAAAAGATAATGAAGTAGTTGGCTACTAGGTTGCCACTTTTGATGCAACAGTTACAATGAAGCTTTTACCTTCATATACCAATGTTCATACAGGAGAACTCTTCGCTATACTACAAACTCTATCCGCTTTAACAAGTAACTCCAAACACCCTGCCATATGTACGGACTCACTAGCTTCTATTCATTTCATTAAATGCATATACTCCACGCATCCTATTGTTCAATCAATACATAACATTCTCAATAATCTCACACACCAAGGAGTTACAACCCCGCTAATCTGGATTCCCTCCCATATCAGCATTACAGGCAACGAAATAGCTGATCAAGCAGCAAAATAAGCTGCAGCATCGCCCAACTTAAAATATGAGAAAATCCAGTTCCATACAGATTTGAAGGCTCTATTTGAGAGTTGAATGCGTAGATCTTGGCAAGAGCATTAGAGCAAATCTCGATCGAGACTTAGTTATATCCAACCAACATTCAACCCCATATCAATCACAAACCTGAAAAAAAAGATGAAGTTCTCATAAGAAGGCTTCGGATCGGACACACGCGCCTCACACATGGACACCTTATGGCATCTGAATATCCACCACTGTGTCAGCTCTGCTCCAATCCTCTTACGGTTAAACACATTCTGATGAAATATTGTCAATACCAGAATAAGCGATTGAAACACTAACTTAGTGGTTACCTTCAGGAAATGCTTAGTCTCCCCATACAGCATTCAAGGGCTATCTGATCTACTGACATTTCCCTGAATTCTACAAAAAACTCATTATTTGATATACTTAATGGTATATTATTCGATTCTAGGGTCTTTTCAGAGTCAACATTGTTTGTACTTGTAATTGTCAAGTATTTTGTGTTTTTTCAATCCCACATTAGTGAACACTTCATTGTTCAACTATTTTAAGTATTTCATCGATGAGTTGATACGAAGCTATGAATTTTTACTTTCATGGATTATTTTGTTAAGTAGATAATTAAAAGCATTCATAACACCCATCAACATTCACACCTTTTGTTAGGCCTATTGTGGTAACAATTTTTCTGTTTCATTATATTTCCAGCATGAACCATAATTACTCAATTTTTGTTATAGCATTATGAAATCTCTTAGTCAAATATTGTATGCACATATATGAGCGTCTTAGTCGATCTTTTTTGACCTCCACCTTTGGCTCAAAGTATCCCATACAGATCGGCTGTTTACTTCTTAAATATTATTGTACCCATTTAACATACCTGATCCCAGCTTTCGCCTCAAAGCTTTGTCTTTCACTATAGTTCACCCACAAGCATACTAATGACTCAATAATTTGCAGAGGTATCCCGATTCCAACTTTCAGTTAACTCATTACCACTTCATGCTATAACTTATTTTTCTTATTTCTTCTGTAGTTGTAGTCAGATTATATTCGATTTTAACGGGTTTACAATACTCTAAAACCTAAGATTTATTGTGCCCCCCCCCCCTATCAGAGCTGTTCTCGCTACTACTACAACTCGCCTTCCAGTTCCTGTTTTTTTTTCGTTACCTTACAATGGAGAAGCATTCTAGAGCTAGGTGATCCGAAGTTCCTTCCTCCTCCCCACAGAATCTACACTCGTCAATTTCTGCTAGATCTATTCTCATTAGGTGCTTCCTAAGACGGCAATGCTCTTTAAGGAAGCCCGCGAAGAGATGTAGCTTATTTTTACTGAGACCCAAATAATTTTTGGACCTAGCGGTGTCGAAGCTCCGTAGGAACTTTTTGGTGTGATCCAGCACGAGAAGACACCGCCAGAGTGCTTCTCTTTCGGTTTCCTTGTCCTTCTGAAGATCTTTCTTATAGGAGCATTTTTCTACACCACGGAAAGGCTGCTCCGGGCCAATAAAGGGCATTCGTGTTCCTTTCCTGGCAAGTGTATTGGCCTTTTCCGTTTTTTTGTGATTCCCGAGTGACCAGAAACTCAGACTAAATAGACTCTGTTATTCTTGCCTAGTTCATCAAGTTTCCTTCGGCACTCCCATATCAAGTTGAGTAAATGACATGGAAACTCAATGCTTTGCTAGCGGCTTGACTAAATCAGAATGAATCGATATGTCAAATTTCTGGTAGTTTCTTTCTAGGTTCATTTCCATGCATCTTTCGATCGCATCTTTCGATCGCCTGAAAGACGCTCGGATAGGAGCCTAACGATAATGAGAATCTGGTGCCAGGCCCAAATACTCCAGCGTCAGCTCCTGTGGTGGTTTCTGAACCATCTTTGTACCATTTCATGGTCTTTTCTTTGAGGGTTTGGGTGATGTATTATCTTTCCTATACTCTCCTCTTAGCATCGTTGTGAAGTTTTTTTCGATACTTACTATCTTGACCATTTCGTCACTGGGCATATTCGCTGATGAGATGTATTGTGCTAGAGAGGACGAGGCTCCATGATTTTCAATATTCTCATTGCCTGAATATTCCCTAGATGTTCGAAAAATTGCCTCTTTGGCTGATATTTCCATCACCAGATGTAAAGGTGTGAGATCTGTAATAATCTCAAGCGTTTCTTTGACAGACACATGAGTTGTATTGTCAAAGGCCCCAGATATATCCAGGAATGCGCACATTTATGAAGTGGTGTATTCTCCAGATTCGTCGTTCTCATGTAGTTATCCACTACTTTTGGATCGGGGATCAGTCACATCTTTTTTCCTTATTTTTGATATGAATGTTACCCTTGCCCGTCGTGACTTTCTAGGTATTAGACCCACTGCTAGACTGCTTCTTGTAATTTTCAGCAGGCGAGGAAGTATCTGCTTTATCCCTTGCTGCGGGAGTGTTGGAAATATTCCATCCACTCCTCGTAATTTATATGGTTGAAAGGTACTTATTGCCCATTCCAACCGTTTTCTGGTGAATATATTCTTAGCAATGCCCTAACATGCCTTGCGGGATTTTTTGATGTAATTCATTGCTATTTCAGTGCTTGTTGGAGGTTCACTACCTGTAAAGTGCGTTATAAGGAGAGGAATCGATCGTTACTTTTCACCTTCCGTGCATGATCCGTCTGGCGTTTTTAGCGACATTGTGTGGTTAGATCCCCCCCTTGCCATGACATTTTATAGTGTGGCCGCTGGGTGAAAATTAAGCCTTTCAGCCTTCCTAGTCTTCTTATTGTACTTAGTAAGCTTTTCAATTCAGCCCTGCCAATTTCCGTCACATTTGGCTCTAATAATGAGCCGACGGACCCCTTTTCTGTGGTTTGAGAGGTTCTCATTCCTCCAAGGAGCATCCTTGTCTGACAGTGGGCAGCTGGAGTGAAAAGCTTCCATAATTGCCTCACGGATCTCCTCGACTCTTTATTCCAGGACTTAGTGACTCATTTACTTCGACCTATTCCCAATTCTCGTTCAGATGGGTCTTGTGGAGAGACCAATCCGTATTTCTAGAATCACCCTCCAGTTTTTAATATTTTTCCTAGCAGCAACATTAACTATTCTTACGTCCAGGACCTCTTCTCTTGTATACGTGGGAATTGTCCCCACGTTTAAGGTGTAAGGTTATTTGCTAAGAGATATTCTAATACACAATCACCTTTGGCGTTATTGTTAGGGCTTCCCGATACGGTATTGTGTGTGTTGTCATCAACCAATTATGATTGGCATACGTCTGCTGTTGCAGTGTCTCACAAACTTTTGTACTTCCCTGGCGGTCTCATCCGCGGGTCCCCAGCGAAGTATGCAAAGGCAAAGACGATGTATCGGTCGATACTCCCAATTGTAAGGTGAATCATGATTGGAACAAGGTCCTATGACACGTATTCTGTAGTCAGTTGTAAGAGCAATTTCTGGTAGACATTAATAGTCGAATACCATACCACGCAACATACTCAAAAAGGTAAAATAAAACATCGCTTGATAAATAATAACCATGGAATGAGAATACCGAGACAAATACTTCTAATTTGTCTAGAGTAGGCTTGTTCATGCCAGGAGAATTTCTGGCACGAAACTAAGATTTTGTAAAACAGAATTCTTAAAAAATTGAATAGATGAGGCTTTTACTTGATCAAGATCCATACTGAACGATGAAATAAAACAACTTAATTTGTTAAAAACTTCATTATATTTGAACTTATAATCAATTTAAACTAGTTGACGCGTAGTAGTTGAACAATATCAAACTCGCAGTATGCTTTCGAATATCCTTCCAGACATCACGTAACTAAATATCGGATGGAAATATAGTACATCAGCGTAAGAAAAGAAGCGTCCCACATTTGTAGTGCTTATTTGCTCCTGTAACATACACAGAGCAAAAAACTTTTTCATTTCATCAGGAGTGATGCGACAAAGCTGCGCATTTCGATAGTTTTTAGTCTTAGGTCTATCTTTTTCAGTTAAAGCTTGTCCGTAATCATTTGAACAATCCACTATATGTTGCAATATATTTTCTGTAAAAATGTATTTAACAACCTCTCTGTGAGTGGAATTTCGGTTTAAATCAATTTTCAAACAGTTTGTGGATTGATCAAAATGAAAGTCTGGGATATCACTAGTTGTATCCTCTTCCCATTCTGAATCGTCGAGGTTTGTACCATGAACCGACGTGTCCTGTTGGATTATTTCTAAAGCTTGTTGTGTGATATCCTTAACCAAATCTTCCTCTTGCTCCGATACGCATTCTTCCGCATTTTGTAGGTCGTTGCTTTGTACAGAAGCTGTATCTTGAACAGAAGTACCCTGACGCATGTTTTCTGATTTAAATTTTCTTAACGTTGAAGATGTTCCTGCTTCTGAATCAGATATTTCGCTTTGATCTAATTTTGTGATAGAAGAAGAATTGGTTGGTACGTAATCTCTGTCGGATCCATACTCTCCACTAGAATCATAAAAAGGATCCACCTTGTATTCATCTGACGACATATCTTCAAATAAATTACGTAACCGCCTCTGTCCTTTTTCATAAGAATCGTTTATATTGTTGTTTTCCATCTACAAAAAAAATATTCACTAGTTTCAGCTCGTACTCTATGGAGTATGATTCATTAATCCCATACTGTATGAAATAACTTTGCTTTCTATTATTATTCACTTACAATTATTATGTAACAATTTTCAATACAGTCAATTTTGTAACTTGTGACGGAAGAAAACCTCTCGTAACAATTTCAATTGCACTGAGAACGCTGCATCACGTTGTGTGCTTGACTTCCGCCTAAAATATGGAGTGATGGTAATAAAAGTGGGAGGAGATCCAACTTACAGTAGAATGATGTCAGGCAGTGATGATTCTGGATACAGTGACAGTAAGTTTTAAATTATGTGATACCTATACATATGTAAATAACGACGCGGCTTCCCGTTCAGTTCAATATTTCGGATTTTGTTGAGGACGCTGGTAGACGTTATGCAGTAAATGACGCTGTATAACGTCACTATCCTTCAAGGTGTTAATTAATCCTTCTAGTTATTTTTTGTCATATAATTATTGATTCCTCGGTATTTAATATACATAACCTGTTCTGGCTGTCGATTTCTAATTTACACCTTATGGGTTCTATGGAAATCTCCAGTGCTTCCGTTTTTCTGCTGTTTTCGTGTTAAATGTATTTGCGGTTATGTTGAACAGACCTAGTAATCGCTGACGGTCGTCCTCATTTTCAGCTATAAGGACGATGTCACTACTTGAGTCGATCCCTTAAAATGAGTTTGAAATATTTTAATGAGAAGAATATTCACTGGCCCACTTTGAAGACAAATTGAGATGAATATAATATTTTCCTTGTGTCATTGATCAATTCTCGGAATTTCTGTAGATATTTGGTATAAAAACACTTAATGAGCAATCAAAGGAATGATTATTGGTACGGTATCGCTACAATATCGTTTCGAGCAGGCACATCAAACTCAAAAGTTTGAAATAATTTTATCCTACGAATAGCCTCTCTTAAAATACCTCTAAAGGAGGCTATAACTGAAACTATAAAATTTAACAATATATTGTACAATTATTTGATGTTTCGAACTTGAATATTTTTTGTTGTGTAACACTGTACATCTGATCGCATTGCTTTTGTACACTGATCGACATATTGAATTACCTGCTTCTGCTTTCGATTTTCGTAATTTCTGTCGATTGATTGAAACAAAGTGAGCTACGGGATGCTCAAAGACTTGTAAACAATGGAGGTTTTCGTTAGGGCACCAGGAAATTTGTTTTAACTTTGTTCTCCCCATTTCAGTCAAAAAGTAATAAGCATACCAGTCTATATAGCTGAATAAGTCGTACAATCCTGCACTTGTATGTGCAAATACAAATGCGTACACAATAAAAAGCGGTTAATACAATGCAAAATACCAATTTAATTAAAAATCCTCTAGGCATTTTATTGTCGCTACAGCCAGCGTTTTAATAATATAGTGCAAAGAATCGTGATATATATATATATCGAATTCTAAATGGTAATCTTAATCTGAAACACTCAAAATTTTTTGATTTGATTTGTACGCACTTTGCGCTATGTAAATAAGATAAGATTTGTTGGAAATTCATCATATTTATTATCTAAATATTCAAATAGAAGGATTGACGATAACATAACGATAACCAACAAGCTAAATAATCACATCATCTAGGTTAATTTAATCTTATATATATTTCCATTCCTGAGGTTATATCAGAAGTATCACAGATCGATAGTTATCAATAATTCTAAAAATTAGATGAACGAGGAAGTTGTGATTATTAATCGCCATGCGTATCGCACTGATCATCGAATAGGATAGTTTTATGAGTAGCCAATAATTTATGGAAACATTTTACAGACTTTTCGAATTCGTATAAATCGAGTGAAGTTGATTGAAAGGTATATCAATAATAAACAAGTAGAATTAATAAATGAAAAGGATATTGCTATTATAGGATTTCTGATTTATCGTTTCAGACCAACAGAAAATCCTTTTTAATAATATCGGCATATCGGTTGGCAATTGTCATGGAATTTCCTCGGAATTTTTGTGATAGCGAAATTTATTCCTAAATTACAGGTTGGCAAATTAATTTAAGAATTGTTAAACGACTTTCTTAATTCAACAATGACCAACAATTCTCCCTATCTGTTCGTAGTAATAGTTGATGACTATTAAGCTTTCTAAAATTGTTATTCTTAATAATATGTAGTAGATAATAATGTAAAAATTCGGGATTATACATAAAATTTGAAAAACAAATTGGGGAAATCGCCTTTAGAGATGGTCTAATAAGTATACTAATAATATAAATAAGATATTAAAGCTTTTTTGTGGTAGATATTTCTACTTTCATATGTAAATTTTTAATTGTTTTGCAAATATTTACTATGAAATTAGAACATCCCTTCACACTTCTTACACAGTTAGGACTGGCAAAACAAAAAAATCTTGGTTCTGGGTGCCGTCAATTATTGTTTATTTAGAACTATGTACAGATGTGCTACAAATATTATGTTACTCTAATGGAATTCGTCTCTAATATCTACAATTTTATAACACCTATTTACATTTTTACTTTTGTTGCGTTTAATGTATTCAGTCATACCACCTACAAACAAACACTATAATGAAAAATATGTTTTAGATGTACAGGGATCATCAACAGTAGAATAATGATGTGCATTTACAAATGATTCTTCAAAATCAGTTTCTATATCAACTTCATCATCCTCGCTATCTCCGTCTTAGGCCAAATTAATAATAATATTATCTACAACAGTATCTAAAAGTGGTTCATTGTTTATAAATTCATCTTCAATCTTTCTAACATGGGCACATCTAACTTTCCAATCATTTGCAGAAAATTTGTCAAAAAATTAATTACGGAATTCTTTAAGCTTTGTAAAATTAAAGGTAAGATGTCGTTTGGCCACATATTCTTTAAGTGCCTCCCAAACACTTTCGATCGGATTCAAGTCCGGGTTATAAGGGGGTAGCCTTAAAACTTGCAATCCGTGTCGAATCAACAATTCATCAATTTTATGAGTTTTATATTGCGATTTGTACATTTTTGCAACGTTATAAGGATCCGGTTTTAACATTTTTTCACTGTAATATATATGTTTCTTACAGAAAACCAGTTTTTAAATTGTTGTTTAGTCCAAGGTGTCGTAGGTAATTTTTAATTTAGAACATTGTGATATGGGGCGTTATCAATTACAACAACAGCGTTTTTTGGTAGGTTTGGAATACGTTCTTGTTGTACCCACTTCTCATAATTTTCGTACGACATTTCATTATGATAATCTCCTGTTTTTGACTGGGAGTTCCACATAATATCAGCATTAGGTACAAAACCATTTTCACTTCCTGCATGTACAATGATGAGCCAATTGCCTCTTGAAACGGGTTTTCTTAATCCTTCGTTACTCTTGTCGTTTTGTTCTGTTCACTGCACTTTTTTATGTTTCTTAAATATAGTAGGCGTAAATATCTCATTTCGTGACGTTCCATTAACAAACTCCTGTGTATTTCATGTTGGTCCAACGAAACTCCAAAGAATCGATTTGTTTCCGCAGAGATTCGCGACTTCCTGCGCAGCCATAACTATCTGCAACGGTTTGGTGTACATTTCTTAACGTGGGTACTTTTTTCTCGGATATGTGATAATTTATTATGAACCGTCTAAGCACAGTTTTGTCGAATTGATCCGTACGGATACTGGACGTTCTTTGTTTTTTAGTAGGAACATCAGTGTCAGTATTACTTCCTGCTAGAGCTTCTTTTCGAATACGGGAAGGCTAACTTTCGTAGCAGCAGAAACTCGTTCAATGACCTGACAATAAAATAAGTCGATATAAATGTTGTATTAAAAGTTTTACTCATGTGTATTTTTATACAAATAAAATGAGGAAGTAGTTAAATTTGTTTTCAGTGACTGTCCTTTGAAATAAAAATTTTTGTCGTGGTTGACGGCCATTTAAAAGAAGTATTAAATTCAAAAATATTACGTTTCAGTTCATTAGTTGCTCTAAACGATCTTCATATTTTCGTTCAAATATATTTTAATATGACCAAACCGCAGTTGTAACTGAAATCGGAAGATGGTTTAAAACAAATAATAAAACCGAAACGTAATAGAGATAGGTATGAAATGAGTATAATAAATATAATTAGGAGCTAAAAAACCTATTACATTTAAATAGGTATCTTACACAAAATAAACTTGTGCCCTTTTATATACTCCTGTAGACAGAAACAGAATAGTAGTTGAGCCGCAGGCATGCAAAAACCAAAAAATGTCTAATTTAGGTTGCTCTAAATCAGTGTTTATCAACCTGTGGGTCGCGACCCCCTGGGGGGTCGCGGAGCCTCTGTAGGGGGGTCACGAGAGGTCGAGAAAAAGTCGATAAGAGTAAAAAATTATTATATATAACGGAATTTCCATATAATCAATCATACAAGTCTGGAAAATATTAATTTAAAACATGTTATTACAAAAAAAAAATATTGAAAAAATGTATTTAAATAGAAAATGATTACATCTATGCTTGCTCATCTTCGTTCATTTTAATGTGAAAGTATCGCTTGAGTTTGTTCAATTAAGTTCTCCTATCGTGGATTCGTTTTTGCCATATTAAGTATGAAATCGTTTTTCAAATTCAAGCGATTTCTTAGTTTACATTTTACTCGCGTCATTGATGAAAATTCCAATACGCACAAGTACGAGGTAGGAAATAGAATCAAACACGTCAAAGCCTCGGTTGTTATTTCCGGGTATTGCGTTTTTCTTTTCAACCAAAACGTATCCAAATTTTCAGACTTGAATTCCCATCGGCAGATAGTTCCAGTAGCTTTTGTTTGAGCTTAGTTGTTAAATTTGCCTTGTTTATAGCTGCATTTAAAAACGGCTTTAAGATCCATCTTTGCTTAGTGTTATCTGATATCTCTTGCAGTGAGAAGTAATTACACAATTCTTTCTTCAAATTATGTAACACAATTTTCATACCAGACATAAATGAGTTGATGTTGATCTCGCTTCCGACTTCTTCAATGAAATACTGTGTGGACGAAAATTAATCAATGTTGTTATGATTTATAGATGATGACCACAATTCAATTTTTTTATAAAGCCATGGAGTTTGTCTTTTGCTGTAATGACATTTCCATCACGCCTTTGAAGACTTTCATTCAAGTTATTTAAATGTTCAAATAAGTCAGAAAGAGAAGCCAATTTTAAAAGAAATTCCGGTTCAGAAATGAATTCAGAGTAATGCGACTTGGCTTGCTGTAAATATACTAATAGTTCAGCGCGAAATTAGATAACTCTGGTCAGTATTATGCCTTTCGATAACCACCTAACCTGTATGGTAAAGCAAATTGCGGTGTTGTGTCCCCATATCTGCAAAAATGATTCGAGTCTGCAACGCTTTTTCTTTATCAGAATTTACAATGTAAATAATAATATTAAGAACTTAACTGGATTCTTGCGGTAAGAATTTGGCTGCAAGAGCTTGGCGATGGAGAAAGCAATGCATCCAACAAGCTTTTGGCATCTGTTCTCTCAGTCTAGCAATAAATCCACTCTTCGCACCAGTCACGGCTTTTGCTCCGTCACTACAAATAGCAATGCATTTTTGTGCTCAATCAATATTCATATCTTGCGTAGCTTCAAGGAACATGTCATGCAAGCATTGACCTGTAGTATTTTTGGGAAGTGCCTTGCAAAATAGTATTTCTGACATAATTTTTTCATTGGATTCAAATCGCACAAAAGCTACAAATTGCGCACAACCCGCAATATCCATTGATTCATCAAATTGCAAGGATACAAAAGAATTTTTCTTTATTTTTTCTATGACTTGATCACGAACATCAATCGCCATATTGCTTATCCTGCGTTGAATGGTATTGTCAGAGAGAGGTATACTTTTGAGCTTTTCGACCTCTTCCTTGCCAAACATAATCTCTGCTATATCTAAAGCCGCTGGTAAAATCAAATTTTCGGCAATGTTGTGGTGAGATTTCCCTGCTTTATCCACACGAAAAGCTACTCGATAACTAGCGAGCAACGCTTTCTCATTCAGGTTGGACATTTGTCATATAGCAGCTTTTTTATGTTCAAGAGATTTTAATTTTCGCTCAAAAAATTCAACCGGTTTATTTTTTTCATTGGGATGTTTTGTGTTTAGGTGGCGTACCCACTTCGATAGCTTCATGCTTCCTATTGACAACATTTCAAACCAAATTACGTACTGCGGTTTACTGTCAATCACAGTAAACCCAAATTTTAAATAATTTTCGTCATAAAGACGTTTTTTCTTCATTTCATTACTTCCGCTAAACGTTGATGGTTCTGATGATCTCTTCGGGAATTTATCCATTTTCAATTTAAACAACTCAAATAAATGCGTACCGTAAGACAAGTGGTTCGCGCTCTTCAAACAACTAAACAGCAGACATGAGCACGCTTGACTTACGCTCACAATTCAGTCTATAATTACTCCAATTCCAAGGCACCTCACATTCCACATAACACCGAATATACACTTCTGAATCGTTTCCACTTATCGAGATTGCTTCTGGTTCCACTTGCTTCGCTATCTTGCATCAAACTGCCATGGCCGCGGTCGACCGCCGTATTTATCGGCCAGCGCATTCTAGCGAGAATTACCTCGAAGCGTGAAGAAACGTGTCGAAACTTGTGGTTCTTTCCTAGACTACCAGCGCCATCTGGAACCTGCACTAGTTCCTGGTGTTACCAACAGATGGCGCTGGGAGTCTAGGCCCTAACGATATATTTTATTTATTTATATACATCTAAAATGTTGGTATTTGTTGGTTAGTTATGAATTGGCCACGTATTCAATTTGAAATTATATGTTCCACGTACTTAATACTTAATTATATGTTTATATCAGATATTACATATTTTCAACATTCATTCATTCGTGTCATGAAAAAGGTTGAAAAACACTGCTCTACATAGACTAAAAATGGCGTCGATTTGTTTGTCATGATGGCATAACGGTGCATAAAATTGACACATGAGTGCATAAAACACTTTGTCTCACCCTAATGTCACTTTATCAAATCGTTTAACAAATTAATATTTTATGTACGAAAATCGATTTAAAAAATTTACTAACGAGTGTAAATTTGTTAAATACTTACTTTGGTTTAAAAATTTTATTGCAATAATTGAAACTTACCTTTGTTAATAGAACTGTTGACTTGCCATTGTTTGCCTCTTCGGTCATGAAATTTAAAACGTTCATAATTATTTCAGAACACTGCTAACTCAACTTTTTATGAACAACTTTACTTTCTGGAGGCGCCATAACAAGTTAGTATTGCACAACCCCGAGATTCACACTTTTCTCTGAACTGTACTGTCGAAACGAAGCATACGAATTCTGCCGGCAAAGTGAGCTCTTGCAATCCGCATACGTCTTTGCTACGGCGCATCAGACGTTGCCAAATTAATTTGCCAACCTGCACTATATTTTAACCAACATAACCGTCCCATGAGCATTGCTAGCGCGTAAACGATCTTCCATGCAAAAGCGTTATGCACCATAAGTTCTTATTAGATCGATAGAAAATAATACCTTGGATTCATGTAATATTTGAGTGAGGCATGACAAGGAATACAATCACATTTATATCGAAACGAATTCATTATTTCTGTATCACGATAATGCACCAGATCACACATATCTCGCGATTTTTTTGTTAGCCAGTTAGCCAGCGTAATCACCGGACTTAGTCCCTTCCACTGTTTTCTGTACCAAACAAAAAGAACCCATCAGGAAACAGCTTTTTATTGAGAACATATGCATGCGTCCCTAGAAGAATTTATAACAAAATGCGCATACCAGAAGTGCTTCATGGGTTGAAAAAAACACAAAAAAAATAAACAAACAAATGTATTATACCCAGGATAATTCTAAAAGAGGCATAATAGATATTGATCTTGACCTGAAATATACCTAATACATGTAATATAAAATATGACGAATTAATTATGATAATTCAGCATGATACATACACAAATCAACTAATAAATATACTCGAAAAACTTTTCCGAACAGAATCATGCATTTTTTTTCGTAAACTGCGGTAAGATGCAAAACTCCATCAAATTGTACATTCCTGAATTCCATGAGACAGATTGAACTTATTTTATATCGGTAGAATACAGGTTTTGGGACAATAACTTGCTATAAATGCCACCTTGTCCCCAATAGTTATTCTCTAAAGGTTTATTTATTATCTATACAAACTTGGCGCTGTTTGCTGCTTGTTTTTGCATGAAAGTTACTTTGCAATTTCCGCTTTGACTAAAAGTTATATTTTCAGTGAAGTTCCATTTTATTTTGAATCGACAGGTGAGAATTCACTAAGACAGAATAACAGAACTTTTTTACAAATAATATTAATATCACTGATTGCAGCAACAAGAATGAAAATCAAGTTCTATTTCATTTGAGGAAAACTATGCAGTCTCTAGCTAGACAAATCATTAGTCTTTTTTCTTCTGCTTGTACCATGTCCGCTCTCACGTCCACCTCTATTGTGCTCTCCAGGAACCTACAGTTAAATCACAGATAATGACGTATATGGTTAAAGGCTGTAATTTTGTTTATTGAATGAATTTTAATTTTTGTTGATTGCCAGTGTAAAGTCTGCATAGTAAGGTGGATCGAAAAATATAGTGAAACTATAAAAGTTTTTTATTGCTATCGGCCCGATCGGCAAAAGTTGCTAAGCCCATTTATGCGTGTTTTTAAAGAGAATTTTTTTTATTTTTTTTAGTTCTTGAGGTGCCCCCACCCACATTTGAAAAAGATAATTTTATTTTTTTTAAATTTTTTTGTCCTTTTTGGAAAAGGTTAAGTCACATCTAAGAAGGACCTAGATAAAAACTTAGGCATGTATGAGCATTTTTTTAGGTGCCCCAAATAAAATTCGAGTTTCTAAATTTTCCTGTTATACTAAGTTTGTCACATTATTATGAAAATAAACGAAAAAATCATTATTCTAGCTGATGAAATAAACTAAATACGAATATGTTTAAATCAAATACTAGAATAAAACTTAAAATAATCATGTGAATCTAAACTCTGCTTTTGTATTAAAAATTTTCATTATGTTTCTTGACTCAAGCCTGGATCTTATAAATCCATCTCTTCTTTCTTGTCCACAAACAAGCGAAGCAGCCTCGGTTACCAATTTTACACACCGTTCGGTTCCTTGTGTGTGGCATGGAAAGCTAGATAAATATGGAAATTTCGTTAAGATGTTCTCATCTGATACAAAACTTTCTAAGTCTTCATCCAAGATGTCTTTTAAAACTGGAGGATCTCATCGCTCGTTTATTTCAGCCCAATTAATTAAATATATGTAATCGTTGGCTTCCATATTTATTTTGGTCACACGAAAATTTCTGACAAAAGAATTTCGATTCATTTGTCTAGTAGAAATTACTCTACAGACAGTTAATCTTCGAATAGTAACTATATCGTCATACAACATAGCTAGGAGCAAATTCTCCATGTGTGCCAAAAATCCATTTCTTTGAATTACAACGGCAACTGTTTTCCTAAGCCAATCCGGCATATATCTTGAGTATACGATCAACTTCCATAGGTGTTTAGGACCTTCGATACACAATGGCTTTACTTTGATAATAAACAAATATCGCTGATCTATATTCAAAATATTCCTATCTACATCTGGAAATGGATTTGTCTCAATCTTCTCAAACTTAGTGACAGGATGCGTGTGACAAGTTTGTAGTGATTTACCAACAGCACCAGAAAATCCTTTAGGTCCCTGAGATACACCGTCAATCTGAACCAAAAGATGACGTAAAGGCAGTTCGTTGAGATGTAACATACAAATGAGCCATTGAAGGGGATGGCTCATCTGGGCTTCTAGTGAAGTTATTACACCTGCTTTTGTACCAGTATCAACGACCGTTCCATCGCATCCGACTGCAATCAGTGAATCAGTTGAGATTCATTCATCGTTGAAAAACGTTATTATTCCATTTCTAATGTTAGTCGCAGATCCAGACGGAACAGCCAAATGCCCAAGGTAAACAGAATTTGGTTCTTGTAATAAAGAAATATGTTCTTCTTTGACAGTACTACCGTAATAATAATCGCCTTTCTTAGTTTGTGTTCTAGTATTATCCTTCCGTCCGTCGAAATAGAGAACTTGCACTGCTGCAGCTATATTTGCTTGTAGTTCTTCCCTGTGTTTCTGACGTTCTCTACGAACTTTATTTTTATCAATAACTTTACTGGTATCCGTTTCATTGACAATGCCAAGGTCCTGGAGAAGAGTGGATGAAAGAGAAGCTGCTGCTCTGTCTGAGACTCCTCGACGGTCACATTCTTTGGCAAAGGTAGAAAGTTTATGTCTTATTTGATATCTTGAAGATCCACCAGAAAAAGAAGAAGAGGGTTGTGGATCAAAGTTCCGGGACTTGCTGGAAGTGTCTATTTCTTCTCTTTCGACTTCTACTTCTTTTTTTCTTCTTTTCCTTTTTCTTCTTTCTCTTCGTTTTCCGATGAGATATTTCCAAACTCATCACAATCACTGACTTCCTTTGAACTAGATTGTTGCAAATATGCGTTCGGGTGGTCAATGTGATCTCGTTTTTTTTCGTTCTTGCCTTTTTTGCAACTGCTTGGTAGTTTTGATGTCTAGTGGCCCTATTATCATAGTCCTGGTACTTCGCTGATCGGTCAAAAATACTCTTTCATTTACTGGAACCTTTCTTTCTTTTGAGCAGCAAGATAATGCAAAATCACTACATTTGCAACAGGCAATATCACGGTTTGCTCCCACTTCACTTCGTCCAATTTCTTTTTATAACTATTAGATTCCTTTCCACCTTTGTAGGGTTTTAGACATCTTCTATAGTCGTTGTTATCCTTCGTTATCTTTCCAACGATTTTCTTGTTCGAAATTGTTGGAATAGAAGCCTTGTTCCATATAATTTCCAACGCATTTGCGATCTCTTTCGTAATCATTGAAACAGGTAGGCCTTTGTTTGCCATAAGATTTTTTGTGTGGTTTCTAACCAGTAAAAAATTTCGAATAACGTCTGCATTTAAAGGAAGAACTCCTGATGACATCTCGGTTGGGTGCCCAAATATAGGGCAAATAGGAGAATTTAATAATAATAATAATCGTCTTTATTCTAGTGGAAAGGCTGCCTGAACTCATTCTGCTTAATATTTCTGTAACAAAGAGAAATAAGTAGTTGAAGTAATGAAATACTTAATGAATGGAAAAAAACGTATACAGAAAATAAATTAAAAAAAACACCGTGTCAAGGAATTTATTCATCTAATAAATCAATTACATTGTCGTCAGTAGATAGTCTATGAGAGTACGGGAGCACATCCAAGGTCATCATATAGGTAAGAAAGCCACATTACTTCACTTCTACGATGGTATGAATATAGGAGGTCAAATTTTAAGGCTTTAGTATGCGACGATCGTTCGAACTGTTAAGATGGCAAGCTCCAAAATTTTTAATGTTTCCCAGCTTAACGGTAAGAAAGTTAAGCCGACCGATGGGAGATTTGGATTGTGGCTCCTGTTGGAAAATTTGGAAGGTAACAATCTGGTTACAGATATTGGAAATATTAAATACACGGAAGGTGAACACCCGCTGGAAGATGGACTTATACCAATTACAGAACCATTTTGTGATAACATAAGAGTTGTATTTTGTGTGTTATATTTGTATTTGTTTGTATTATACTCAACATGCTATTATTGTAAATAAAAACGAATCAAAAAAATAGCGTTTTGTTGCTGCTTTGTTTATCCCTACCAGTGTTGTTTTATTCCTATTTCCTAAAGATATGGGTTAAGGGAGGTGGTGCGCCATATAGGTAAGAAATCCACATTACTTCACTTCCGGCGAAGCAGTTTCGGCGACTCCCGCCCCTCCTTTTATAGGTTACCCCAAATGCGCGCGCGCATTTGGGATTCGCCGAAATGAAAGTAATGTGGTTTTCTTACCTATATGGCGCACCACCTCCCTTAACCCATATCTTTAGGTAATAGGAATAAAACAACACTGGTAGGGATAAACAAAACAGCAACAAAACGATATTTTTTTTAATCATTTTTATTTACAAAAATAGCATGTTGTGTATAATACAAACAAATACAAATATTACACACTAAATACAACTCCTTCCTTATTTCTATCAGGCGTATGTTCAATTTTATATATTTTTATCTTAATTCTATAACTTAGGTCCATTTCTGCAAATTCTCTTTCCATCCAGTAGTTTGAGCAATAGAAGATTTCCGAATTCTCAAACTTTAATATGTAACGAAGTCTCTCTCTGTGTTCAACTTCCTGTATAGCGGTAATCACCATTTCTGTTCCTTCCGCAATTTCTTCTTAGCGCTGGCAAAACCTTAATTTAATACGATCTTTTATCTTCTGCATAGTATTGTTTTTAAATTGAGCCATATCTTCTTGGGTAAAAGGAATATCCTTCCATACCTCCGTAGAAAACTTTAAATTTTCTCTCTTAGCGAATGTGTTGCCGTGGTAAGACGTAATACCATTTGTAGTAAATGCTGCAAACGTTTCTTCTGTAGGCAAACATATTATCTCCATACCATTATTATAAAGTATTGTGATATAACCATCTGAAGTAAGAGCTGCTCTATTGTTGTAAACACTAAGAAATATATTTTTGTAGTAACCCTTTAAGAAGTAGACATTTTTTATGGCCTCCTTTCCCGCTAACACACCAACATAAGTATATTTGTTTTCATTGTTTATGGTAAACGCCGACACTTTATACACACCTGCTGGGTCTAGGTTTATCCAATGGCTATAAAAATAGTTTTCTAATATCTCCCTTAATTGTGTTATCTTCTCTTCTTTCTCCAGTAGACTTCTATATTCTTCCTTTATTGCAGTTGTCTTTTCGAGAAAATCCAGCTTCCGCCTCTTGGTATCTAGCTCATCCATTTCCTGTTTCCGTTTCCTTGTCGATGTAATGTAAGCTTGCGACAGAGGGTCGATTTCTTTAATCTTATAAGGAGAAAGTTTGTTTGTTTTATTAGTTCTCTTCTTTAAAATACGTGCAACCAAATTATCTGTAGAGATTAGTCTGGCGTCCTGTATGTCAATATCCTTCGGTATAGTAGAAAATGGGGTGCTGGACCTAGAAAAGTTTGTCTCTCCAGCTTTATTGTAACATTTTTGTATAATTCGAACATTGTCTCTGTTCTCTTTTTCTTCTACAATTTCTATAGGTATGGTTAACAGGGAGGCAATTAAAGCTGCTTGCATAGAGAATGTGATTTATAACCTTCTTCCTTGCGTCGGATTCTTTTGGTAAATTTATCTGTAATCCCGTCAACTTTCATGTATTGCTGTTACCCCAATAAACATATTGCAGCATATTGTTAAACACAAGACAACAGCTGTTCTGTAGACTCTCGGTCAATTTTGTCCACATTTTTGCAATCGTAACAGAGTATAACGGAGAATTTTGGGAGTACAACTTACTATCTTGTAGCAAAGTTATGCAATCTGCTAAAGGAATATATCCTTCTCCATGAAAATGTCCAATTGGGTAGTTATAATAAACTATGCTTCTTGGCTAATGCAGGAGAGAAAGTTTCCTCTAATCTTGCGTCTGGGCAGTTGACGGAATCTATAATATGGTTTCCAATGCTCTTGTTAACTCCAGGACTTGTTTTTTTATTTGTTATATATGTTAACCCTTGCGTTAGATGTTATAGCGTTGTTTTGTGCAAGTTTTTTTTTATTTTTTTTTTGATGTTGTGTTTGCCCTGCCAACTCAGACTGTAATACAGCTTTTCCGGCGGCTAGGATCGTGGGTAATAGAAGGCGCCAGATCCCAAAATTGGAACCAAGAAAACTAGATAATCGAAATATACAGATATACATATATTAATAATTCGAATTAACAATACGAGTCTATATAAAAATATATACAATTTTCATAAATGACCGAATCTATATAAAACTACTTTATCCTCAAACAAGATTAATTACTTATTAAAGATAATAAGGCGATACAAGCAAAACCTGATAGTAAAATAAACCTGACCCCAAAGTGATATTAACTAAAATACAATACTTATTTCCTGTAAGGAAGTGATCTAAGCAAAAAAAAATGGACGCTACCCAACCAAGATTATTCCAAGTAAATAATCAATAAAGCTGCTCTAAACCAATAACAATAGTTATCACTAAGTAATGAGCCAATCACCTATTTGTGCAAATATTGAATAATATTAATTATTTAAGTATTAATGATCAAAACCAGAGAGGACTGATAAAAAAAAATCTTCAATTATACATTTAATGATCGTACGTTCATTAAAAGGTAGTTGAAGTAACAAGTACAAAGTTTTGATTTACTTTTAAGTAACTAGGTTGGAGTATTTATAATTAATCAGAAATAATCAACAAATGAAATCAGACACAATATGATCTGATTCTTAAGCGTATATCACTAGTTGGGTGAAGATAACTTTTATGGCTCGGTGAAACCTATTGAGTAAGTAACATTACTTAAGGTCAAGAATAATTGCATACTTAAAGAAACTGAAATTAATTTTGATGGTCTTACATCAGGTTATGCTCAATGATTTCAATTAACGAACTATCAATTTTCATTTTATTCCGAAATAAAAAAATAAAACCGATAATTTCAACAAATCAAACGAAAAAATTTTCACGTCAATGATACTTGGGTGAAATAAGTGGTATCTGAATGAAGAAAATTTTAAAATAAAAATATTTCATTCTGGGAATACGAATACTGATTTACCACTGCTCCAACAATTGGTACTTAGAATTTCAAACAAGAAATAAGTAGACAATCTTACCATATGATGCTGAAATTAAGGTAAAAGTATAGAATTAAATAAACAACTGTCTCCTATAAAAACAAGTGGTCATAATACTTAAAGTCTAAAGTGATCAGTACTTCGAATTAAACAAATCAGCAAGCAAGAAACCTCACTTAATTTCAGTATTTACAAATTTAGGCATCTACAAAATAATTTCTACTTATTACGTCCTACCAAACAATTTGAGACTATTTTCAATAAAAGTAGTTACGAAGATTATACTATATTACAAAACCGGCATTACGCCGAAATTACTTAAAATTACTGGTTATCGTCAGAAAAGACACTTTATACATCAAATATGAAAATATTATTTACATCTATGAAGATTCTAGAAGGTTGGTTTGACAACAAAATTTATAATTAAGTTGATCTTCCTATATAAAAGTTCACTGTAAAGTGTTAACTTTGAAAGACACTTAAAACCATTTACTAGCGTGAAGATAAAAAATTGAATGGACTCTGCTAATGCTGATAAGGCATTTAATGAAAAAGTGAAGAGAATTACTTAACTTTGTATTACAGTACTCCTAGCAAGAACAGCATTACATCATAGGATAATTAAATATCCCAAATCCCGGTAGATACGGCTCCAACGCTAAATCCAAGTTGTACTGTAAGGTGGAAAATAGGACTTACTGGAACATCCAAACGATTCCCGATTCCGTAGGAGGATAGATTGACTTCCTTACCATATTAGTATATTTACAATTTGTTTGGAAAATCAATATCTGCGGCTTAAGAACTCGTAGCATTCCATTTTTTAACCATAAAAGTAAGACTCAAAAGAAACTCACAAAAACTCTGTGCCCAGAACCAAAAAACTTGTCTTCGACTTTCATGTGAATTCTATCCGGAGACCTGTTACTATCTCAAAGTTATATTCACATTCACGGTCGAAAAGCAACTCCCCCGGCGAACACCAGTTATAACAATCCTAATCGAATTTATGTATATTGTAAATACGAGGGGCGGTAGACAACTATGTAAACCGAAATATCAAAAAATTTATAATTAAGTTTTATCTTGGAGTTGATTTGAGAATAAATTTACCTCAGCTATATTAAACATAATAATATGAACTACCATTATTAACAAAAAAATGTAACAATCGTGAAAATGATTGTTACAATATCTTCCCACTTGGGATTTTCTTATGTTTACTTCACAAAGATAAAAGTCAACCAACATTCGGAAAAATCTTCATCTAGTACAATATTACCATAATAAACTGCTACAAAAAAATTCGCAATAAAATAATAAGGTAACAATATATGTTTATTATTGCTTACCTAACAACAAAACTTAAGACTAGCGAGATTAACTGGTATCTTACTCATCATTAGAATCTGCATGTAGACTAGCTTTTAAATCTTTAATGTGAAAGCGACCAAGAGGTTTTCCTTCGTCGTCCAGAAGTTCATATATAATAGGTGAAATCTTTTTAGATATTTTGCATTTAATATACTTCTTGGCCAATTTACTCGAAAAATAATTTGCAGCATCTGACAAAACAAAGTTTCTTTTATAAACCACGCCACCCTCATTGAATTCAACAGCACGTTTCCTTAAATCATAATATTTTTTATTACGATCATATGAAGCTTTCATATTTTTATGAACATCTCTATATATATCAGGTAATTTTGAAAGTTCACCAACCAACTCATTCCTGTCAGCAAACTTATAAGGTGATAATTGTTTACTAGAAAGTAAGCCATAATATTCTCCCGATAGGGGTAAAATTCTACCGAATACTAGAAATGCTGGTGAAAAGTTAGTTACCTCGTGAGTGGCACTATTTATTGCATTGCAAATCTGGTGAACATTCTCATCCCAGTTACGTTGATTTTTATTGTCCTTAATGTATGATCTTATTGCAGTCGAAATTACCCGATTACTTCGTTCAACGTTATTGCACTGCGGATGATACCTTGCATTAAACCAAATATTTGAGATTTTATATTTATTTATAAGTGCTTTAAATTCCTTTGATTTAAACTGAGAACCGTTATCAGCTATAATAATACTTGGTGTGCCAAAATAGGTTATTACAATTTGCTCTAGAAATTTACAGATTTCAGAAGCTAAAGCTCTTTTCATTTTATGAATAAAAGTGAATTTGGTAAACCAGTCTACCACTACCAATAAATAACAAAAACCTGATTTTGAACGCGGAAATGGACCTTGTATATCCATAGATATTAGTTGGAATGGTAGTGAAATATTCTTAGGGGCACCCATTAACCCTGCTCTACCTAACTGAGATGCCTTTTGTTCGTGACAAATTTGACAGTTAGCTATATACTTCTTAATATCATGGCGCATGCCCGGCCACCAATATTGCTCTAGTATTTTATTGTACGTTTTTTTAAACCCAAAATGTGCCGCCAATGGAATATCATGACATTCATTTAATATGCTATTTCGATTAGATTTAGGTATGACAATTTTCCAAGGTTTCTGATTTATTAATATATTGTGTTTCGGCTCTACATGTTTTAAAATTAAATCATTCTCAATACAAAAAGTGGGATAATTACCAGGGGAGCTGTTGATATTATTATACAATTTTGTATACCATCTATCTGTTCTATCAATGTTCTCAATGGATATTTCATTAACTAAGGGGTCTGGCGGTGATCTACTAAGAAAATCCGCCACTATATTACATTTACCGGGTCGGAAAATCAAGTCATAATCGAATTGTGATAAAAATATTGACCATCTACAAAGTTTTCCAGTAGGATTTTCTAAACGTTTCAGCCAAAGTAAACTATGATGGTCAGTTATTATTTTAAATTTTGTACCTTCAACGTAACAACGAAACTTCTGGACTGCATGTACAATTGCTAAACATTCCTTAGTAGTCACATCATAATTTCTCTCAGCTTTATTTAAAACCCTAGAAGCATAGGCTACAACATACTCATCTTCTCCTTCACCTTGCGTAATCACAGCACCAAGAGCGTATTGGCTTGCATCAGTTTGGATGGTGAATGTCTTTGAAAAATCCGGGCTTCTTAACACAGGCGTGCTTACAAGACATTTTTTAATATTCTCAAACGCTTCATTGGCCTCTGCATTCCACGTGATGTTTTGGTATTTTTGTCGGCCTTTCATGATTGAATTAAGGGGTATTATCAAATCTGAATATGATTTAATAAAACGTGAATACCATCCTGCCATTCCTAAAAAACTTTTTAATTGACGAACCGTTTTCGGTTTCTTGTAATTACAGATGGCCTCTACCTTTTCAGGATTGGTGTGTAACCCATTTTTATCTACAATAAACCCAAGAAAAGCCAGACTTGGTTTACAAAACACAGACTTTTTAGCGTTTATGGTTAAACCTGCAAACTTTAATGTTTCATATACTTTAGTCAAGGTTTCGATATGACTTTCAAAAGAATTATTACATACAACCAGGTCATCTAAATATACAAAAATGTTATTTTCTATTGAAGGGGGGAAGAGTCTGTCCATCAGTTTCTGCATAGTTTGACTTGCATTCATTAAACCAAATGGCATGCGTACAAATTCAAAATGACCTAGTCCTACTACTGAGAATGCGGTATATTTGCAACTATTTTCAGAAAGTTTAATCTGCCAATAAGCATGTTTAAGATCAATGGATGTTAAGAATTTTGCATCTTTAACTTTATCAAGTATTCGTCTCAAATAAGGTAATGGATAAGGCTGTGGAACAGATATACTATTAAGAGGTCTACCATCATAACAGGCACGATATTCTCCTGAATCTTTTTTTACAAGTAAAACATTAGCAGAATAAGGAGAGGTAGAAGGCCTAATCACACCTAGCTTTAACATACGATCGATTTCTTTAGTTAAGTGCTCTTGCATATAAGGTGATAATAAAAATGGTCTCTTTCTAAAAGGTTCATTCGAAGTGACTTCAATTTTATGTTCTAATAGCTCAGTACAACCTAGAGTATCAGAGACTAATTCATTAAAATGTTCAACTACTCGATTTAATTGTATCTTCTGTTTACTTGTCAAATCCAGTTCGGTTTGAATCTTAACTTTTTTGAAGTGTTCTTTAACTATAATTTCATTTAAGTCGAGAGATGCAACATTATAAGTTCCCAATGAAAAATCTAGACTAACATTGAATAACTGACAAAAGTCTGCTCCCAGAATTAAGTTCTGTCTGATGCTGGGCACAATCAACACATTTAACTGTTCGGTTTTATTTTCTACTGTTATTGGCAGAACCACGCTTCCATGAACTGTTTGAGACTTTCCATCTGCCGTGGAAACGTTCATAATATCTGGACAATGAATTATTTTAAAATTCATTTTCAAAATTAACTCAAAACCTCCCTTCCCTAAAATTGTTTTCATAGCTCCAGTATCAAGCAAACTAGTTATTCGTTTATCATTAATGTATACATCTAAATAAGGTCTAGAATCTGAATTATTTTTACTTAGGTATAAAGGTGATATTTCATTATGCTTATAAAAATGTGAAACTGCATTTAACCAACCAGACCAGTTATCCTGCAAATAAAATTTATCGGTTTTTAATGTTGATTTTCGCCGACTTCGACCGATTGAAAAGCGGCGTTCTCTCCGTTTTTTGATTTACAAATATCACACTGGGGTTTTCTGACATTTTTAAGACCACAGCCAAAACAGAATACTCTCCTTCTTTGCTTACAATTGTAATAGTTGTGACCAACTTGTTCGCAATTCCAACATTTCAGGGATTGACTACGAACCGCCTCAATTTGGGTTCCTATTTCTGAATCTAACTTATTTACATTTTGAGAATATTGAGGTGAAGCAATCGGAATTGAAGAGATGGCATTATCAGGCAAGAAATTATTTGGCGCACAGTAACTATTTTTTGACAAAAAGGGACCCTGACTATTATCGTCAGCATTTACTATAAGGAGATCATTCTGAGCCGTCACTTCACTTACATGTGTGTTTTTATTCTGATAATGAGATCTCACAAATGGCTTTCTATAAGCTAACTCAGGCTCTAAGGTTGTAGAACTACGGGATGGAGGAGGTTGAAATTTTTCTGACATTATCTTAGAATTTTCTAAAACACGACAAATATTTTTCAATTCATTTAAACTATTTGGTTGGCTTAAAGCAAGATGTTGTTGATAATAAGGCAAAAGGTTATGAATAATTAATTTCAACTGAACTGATTCTTGTACTGGATTTGTAAAACGTTTAAAGAGGTTTTCCATGACAGCAATGTATATTAGAGGTCTTTCATGTATACCCTGAGTACGGGCACGTACTTCATCCCATAATACAATTTCAAAATCAAACGGCAAAAAGTCCAAACATAACAGACGTACTAATTCATCCCAAGATGATATTTGATGGCGATTGGCACGATACCAAATCAAGGCATCACCATCGAAAAATTCATGAGCAAAATTAAGTGCAGTATTTTTAGTAATCTTATGTGTAAGACAGAATTCATTTACTTTTTCTAAGAAACTATGCAAGCTTTGACCTGTACCATTAAATTTTAAATTAATTCTAGGTGGAGATCGATAACTATTTTCCTGAAAACTTGGTACAACAGTATTTGAAGAGGTATTTGGACCATTCAATGTTGGTACTGATTGAAGGAAATTAAAATTCTGCAAGTTACCCGGTAAACCAAAATTATTATTTGAGTTATTGGGAACAGCCTGTTGTCCATTCATACTACCCGAATCTACATTAGGTATATTTTGATTTGCATTTAAGTAACTAGGCGAATTTCTAATTTGAGTTCGTTGATGATTAGGATTCTGACTCAACATATTACTAGTACTTAGATGGTTCACAAATGAGGCAGTTAGTTCTAGAGGATATCTTATTTGATTAGGAGAATGCTGAAAGGTCTGAATTGGTTGTAATAATTGGTTCAAATTCTGTGGCTGAGCATTTAGTGATCCATGAGATGGTATCGGCGGAACTGCTGAATTTATTTGTGAATTTTGTGATTCGATGCCATCTATTTGACCAGGCTGGCTAGTATTCTCCATTATTGAATTCATGTTTTGATTCAACCTATGTGCAAGTGGGTTCAAAATTGGTGAATGTAAAGGTAAGTTTCCAGCAGAGTTACGATTAATGTTTGATGTTGTTTGTACAATGCTAGACGGAGATGTACTTACTGAAACAGGACTATTTTCGAACCTAACACTTCTATTGATATGATTATTGTGTGGTAACTCATTCCTACTTTGACCTGTTAATTCTACTCTTGAGCTTTCTGTACCGTTTCTATCAGGGGATATATATGACTGATTATCCAGTTTCAAAATACTACTACTCACATTTAAAATTTCGTCAAAACCTTGCAGAATTTCAGACTGTGCAGTCGGATTAGGAGAGCTAACACGATTTAATTCATGATTTTCATCTTCAAGTTCTATAAAATTTACCTGATTTTCAGATTTTTTCTCTAACTTATCTATTAACAATAATGTCTGAGCTAATAATTGAGCTTTAGAATCTGCTAACGCAACCTCATGAGTTTTAATATAATTTATTCTATTAGTTAAGTGCAATAATCGAGCTTTCAACTTTTTATATTCGGGGTGACGTTTATCAGAAAAGAAATTTGATACTAAACCAGTAAGTAAAGTTATCTTACTCCGACATTTTTGCAACTCCGCTTCAAAGTCCATATGAACATCTGGATATGAAAAGCCTTTGGTTTCTTGTTCTACTGTTATATGTCCACGTAAGATACTTCGTTTCAAGTCCACATTAGCTATTTCCTTACTACAGATTCCACGAATTCTGAGCTCGAAATCAATCTCATCAGCCAACAAATATTTAAGGTTTAATCCCATTATTACCTAATGAAATTTCAACAATATTAGACAATAATATAAGCAAAATGTAAGAAATACCAGAAAAAAATCAGAAAAATATAAGAAATACCAATAAAAATTCAATTGATAAGACTGCCTATATCTAGTTTTCTCTTTATTTATATTTTCTTTACCGAGGATCCAAACCACTTGCACTAAAATTCTGAATTTATTTTAATGTTCAATTTTTTAAATTTAATGGCCCCACATTGGTCGCCATTTATTATTTATAGCGTTGTTTTGTGCAAGTTTTTTTTTTATTTTTTTTTGATGTTGTGTTTGCCCTGCCAACTCAGACTGTAATACAGCTTTTCCGGCGGCTAGGATCGTGGGTAATAGAAGGCGCCAGATCCCAAAATTGGAACCAAGAAAACTAGATAATCGAAATATACAGATATACATATATTAATAATTCGAATTAACAATACGAGTCTATATAAAAATATATACAATTTTCATAAATGACCGAATCTATATAAAACTACTTTATCCTCAAACAAGATTAATTACTTATTAAAGATAATAAGGCGATACAAGCAAAACCTGATAGTAAAATAAACCTGACCCCAAAGTGATATTAACTAAAATACAATACTTATTTCCTGTAAGGAAGTGATCTAAGCAAAAAAAAATGGACGCTACCCAACCAAGATTATTCCAAGTAAATAATCAATAAAGCTGCTCTAAACCAATAACAATAGTTATCACTAAGTAATGAGCCAATCACCTATTTGTGCAAATATTGAATAATATTAATTATTTAAGTATTAATGATCAAAACCAGAGAGGACTGATAAAAAAAATCTTCAATTATACATTTAATGATCGTACGTTCATTAAAAGGTAGTTGAAGTAACAAGTACAAAGTTTTGATTTACTTTTAAGTAACTAGGTTGGAGTATTTATAATTAATCAGAAATAATCAACAAATGAAATCAGACACAATATGATCTGATTCTTAAGCGTATATCACTAGTTGGGTGAAGATAACTTTTATGGCTCGGTGAAACCTATTGAGTAAGTAACATTACTTAAGGTCAAGAATAATTGCATACTTAAAGAAACTGAAATTAATTTTGATGGTCTTACATCAGGTTATGCTCAATGATTTCAATTAACGAACTATCAATTTTCATTTTATTCCGAAATAAAAAAATAAAACCGATAATTTCAACAAATCAAACGAAAAAATTTTCACGTCAATGATACTTGGGTGAAATAAGTGGTATCTGAATGAAGAAAATTTTAAAATAAAAATATTTCATTCTGGGAATACGAATACTGATTTACCACTGCTCCAACAATTGGTACTTAGAATTTCAAACAAGAAATAAGTAGACAATCTTACCATATGATGCTGAAATTAAGGTAAAAGTATAGAATTAAATAAACAACTGTCTCCTATAAAAACAAGTGGTCATAATACTTAAAGTCTAAAGTGATCAGTACTTCGAATTAAACAAATCAGCAAGCAAGAAACCTCACTTAATTTCAGTATTTACAAATTTAGGCATCTACAAAATAATTTCTACTTATTACGTCCTACCAAACAATTTGAGACTATTTTCAATAAAAGTAGTTACGAAGATTATACTATATTACAAAACCGGCATTACGCCGAAATTACTTAAAATTACTGGTTATCGTCAGAAAAGACACTTTATACATCAAATATGAAAATATTATTTACATCTATGAAGATTCTAGAAGGTTGGTTTGACAACAAAATTTATAATTAAGTTGATCTTCCTATATAAAAGTTCACTGTAAAGTGTTAACTTTGAAAGACACTTAAAACCATTTACTAGCGTGAAGATAAAAAATTGAATGGACTCTGCTAATGCTGATAAGGCATTTAATGAAAAAGTGAAGAGAATTACTTAACTTTGTATTACAGTACTCCTAGCAAGAACAGCATTACATCATAGGATAATTAAATATCCCAAATCCCGGTAGATACGGCTCCAACGCTAAATCCAAGTTGTACTGTAAGGTGGAAAATAGGACTTACTGGAACATCCAAACGATTCCCGATTCCGTAGGAGGATAGATTGACTTCCTTACCATATTAGTATATTTACAATTTGTTTGGAAAATCAATATCTGCGGCTTAAGAACTCGTAGCATTCCATTTTTTAACCATAAAAGTAAGACTCAAAAGAAACTCACAAAAACTCTGTGCCCAGAACCAAAAAACTTGTCTTCGACTTTCATGTGAATTCTATCCGGAGACCTGTTACTATCTCAAAGTTATATTCACATTCACGGTCGAAAAGCAACTCCCCCGGCGAACACCAGTTATAACAATCCTAATCGAATTTATGTATATTGTAAATACGAGGGGCGGTAGACAACTATGTAAACCGAAATATCAAAAAATTTATAATTAAGTTTTATCTTGGAGTTGATTTGAGAATAAATTTACCTCAGCTATATTAAACATAATAATATGAACTACCATTATTAACAAAAAAATGTAACAATCGTGAAAATGATTGTTACAATGTGAACCAAGTAAGGCAATCTATGCCAACTGTTTTATCATTGTTTACAATAACGTTGCACCTTTCCATGTACTCTCCTTGGATGCAAAAGTTAAAGTTGTTTGTTGAATAATTAATCATTTCCTCTTTGTTAAAAACTCCTGCGTTATATCTAATTGCATTAGGTAGTAATCTTCCTTCCGGAGCTGCTCCAATAAATTTGGTATTTCTTTAAGTAGCCTGTCGAGTTTAACGTTCGCCAATCCTACTTTGAATGGAATGCACACAGGTTCTGTATGTTTCCTTTTAATAATTTCCAAATCTTCTCCGTCTACTTCTCTTGTTCCAATGGCAAATGGGGTGTTACTTAGTAAGAGGAAAGGAAGCTTAGCTTCAACACCATCTTTCGCAGAAACCAATTTGCCAAACTTTCCACGTATATAACTATTAAAAGAACCACATATTTCTTTTTTAACAAGTTCAGAATTTCCATCGCAGTCCTCTAAGCCGCATACCTTTACAAGCATTATGTTGTCACAAAATGGTTCTGTAATTGTTATGAGTCCATCTTCCAGCGGGTGTTCACCTTCCGTGTATTCAATATTTCCAATATCTGTAACCAGATTGTTACCTTCCAAATTTTCCAACAGGAGGCACAATCCAAATCTCTCATCGGTCGGCTAAACTTTCTTACCGTAAAGCTGGGAAACACTAAAAAATTTGGAGCTTGCCATCTTAACAGTTCGAACGATCGTCGAATACTAAAGCCTTAAAATTTGAGCTCCCATTTTCATACCATCGTAGAAAGGTGTGGGGAGAAGGGGTGGGGGTCGTGGAAACTGCTTCGTTGAAAGTGAAGTAATGTTGTTTTCTTACCTATATGATGACCCTGGATGTATTCCCGTACTCTCATACACTATCTATTGCCGTCTAAAGTATTTTAAATCACTTAACTTTAAACTAACTTTACTCATTTGATAAATAGATTAATTTAATAATATATTTTCTACCCCTATCTTTTGACAACCTGAAAAGATAGTCATTTGGAATGTAAGTACCGATGGGGCACCCCAGGGGGTACCTAAAGGGAGAGTTTAAAAAAATTGATAGAAAAATGATCATGTGAATCTTTGGAACATTACGCCACCATGGCAGTAATTGGTGGGGCACCTGAAAAAAACGCTCGAATTCTTTTTTTTTGATAAGTAAAAGCCTTGTCTGACTGTTTAAAACATCATGCCACCATGACCGTAAAAAAATAAGAAAAAAATCTTGAGGGGGTGGCGCACCTGAAAAAAATTTTTTGTTATGTTTTTTCTTCTCCCATGAGGGTTTAACAACTTTTGTGACCTTGGCCGATCTAAAAAAATATACAATATTTTCGATCCACCTTACTGCATATATTTGAGATATACTTTGAAGTGCATTTAATGAATATGTTACTGTCAGTAGTTTCGTAATGTTGCAAACATTATGCAACACGAAATACACTAAAATTTATGAGTGTAAAGTTCTTATCCTAGATGTCGTCTGCGGCAAGCATCTGAGGTTGAATCATGCGCAGAGCAAAAGATAGCCTGCGGCAGTATAAAACAAAACATGGTCCAAGCAAGATCTCTCGCGTACGAACGCGTTGTAACTACGCTGTACCATAATTTCAATTATTGAAAGAATCGGGCTAGTTCCCACAAGTAGTAAAGTGTTTTTAATACGCATACAATCGGGCAAGTACCCATAAATGAAAAACCCTTTCAACAGTGCAGTTGATGTGTAAGTATGTTAGTGTAAATATATGTAAATAAATTGTACATAGCAAGTAACATCGAAGGAAACTTATTTATTTTAACACAGTCCACAAACCCAATGAGTGATATGTGCGCAATCAAATTGTACATATCAAACACGGGAGATCGGCATCCTTACAAAGTTCTATTAATAATAATATAATAATAATAAGTTTATTTGTATGAATATAGTTTACAATGAAATTACATAAGATTTGCGTACAAATAAACATGGATAAGTCACAGAAGCGTACACCAGTTAGAAACCAATATACTCTTGTACGTGACTTCGATTATTAAATAATCAAGGTAGATAAAATCATATTATTTTGACAATTGAAACTTAAGTATATATAAAAGTTTTCAATGTAATTAAAATTTTTAGTTAAAATACAAATAAGCAGATATAGTAGTAATAGCACTTAACACCTAACCTAATACATCCATTATAAAGCCTCAAAAAATTAAAGTAACGTCTCAATGTATAAGATAATAATGAAAACACAGTCTAAAAACAGTGAGCAATGTGTATCAATCAACAACCAAGTAATACCCGACAGAGTTTAGAAGTATTGGTGAAGATGGAAGAATGAGTTTTTTATACTCAAGAATCAATATTTTGATTCACAATATCATGGAAAAATGATCTTTCAGTTTTTGTAATCCACTGCTTAATTCTCCTACCGAAACTATACTTCTTATTGATATTCCTCAAATGATCTGGTACCATATTGTACAACCGAGGTCCTAGGTAAGTTGCATTTCGTTGGCCTATAGTTTTTTTACAGCAAGGTAATACCACAGTGTTATTCCGTTTTCTTGTTTCATGGTTGTGATTGGTAGGTCGTAATATGATATTTTCTTTTTTTATATTTTTAAGGATACTTAAGCAAAACAATTGTCTTATATCAAGGAATTCAGATTCTCTGAATACCAGATCGCTTGGATACATACGTACCGTATGATATATTATTTTAATTATGTATTTCTGTACAACATTCAATTTTTCCAGGTGTATATCATTCACTCCACCCCATCCCACTATTCCGTACTGTAGTTGTGATTCGATCAAAGAGTAGTACAATATTCTTAAATGTTCAGCATCTAGAAAATCTCTGAGGTATTTGAATCTGTATAATAACCCCCTCAATTTTTTAACCACGTTTTGTATTTGTAGGTCCCACCTTCGATGACAGTCTATCACAATGCCAAGGTATTTTATTGACTTATCTCCCGGTATTTCATATCTTTCTCCTATTTTAAGTGGTTCTATATTCGGAAGTCCGTTTGAGTATGAAGAAAATGGTAAGTATTTTGTTTTGGTAAAATTCAGTGTGAGTTTATTTCCCCTAAACCATTTTTCTATTTCAAGAAAATCTTCTTCTACAAGAATTTTTAATTCTCGCCAGGTATCTGCTTTATAGAGAATGGCAGTATCATCTGCAAAACTCAAAATATTTCCCTGGGTTTTTATTCCTAGTAACCCGTTTATATAAATTGTAAACAGTAAGGGGCCCAACACCGTTCCCTGTGGAACTCCATAGGAAACTGTTTTATAGGTACTAATCACACCATCAATTATTACCCTCTGTTTTCTATCAGATAAATAGCTTTTCATAATATTGTAAATATTTCCTCTAAGTCCGTAGGTAAACATTTTTTTGAGTAGTTTTTCATGACAGACCGTATGGAAAGCCTTTGATAAATCAACGAAGATACCTAACGTAGATTTTTTTTTATCTGAGGCATCATATATATATGCCGTTAAAGCGAATATTGCATCTTCCGTTGATCGCCCTGTTCTGAACCCGTATTGATTATCTGAGATAACTTTATATTTGTCTAGGAAACTCAAAATTCTTTTTTTTAAAATCTTTTCTAGAACCTTTGCTATATTTGATATGAGAGAAAGCGGTCTATAATTTACCATTTCTCTTTTGTCACCACTTTTGTAGAGTGGCATTATAAGTCCGGATTTCAATATTTTTGGGAAACATCCTGCATGCATACACCGATTTATGAGATAAGTTAGCGGAGTTTTTATTTCATTCACTATCTCTTTTAGTGTTTCAGAGCGTATACCGTCATCGCCTGGTGATTTTTTAGGTTTCAATTGTTTTATAATTTCTGTCACTTCATTCTCATCTGTTGGATATACATACATGGTGCTTTCAATTGTTGTTTCCATGTGTACATAATCTGGAGGATCGGTAATCTTCATTGCATAGTTTTCACCCAGTTTGCTATAGTATTCATTGAATGCCTCACAAATTTCGAGTTTGTTATAAATAACTGCGTCTTCATTCAGTTTAATTTCATTGATTATTGTTTTATTTTCAGTTTCTCCACAAATTTCATTTACCGTCTTCCAGAGTCCTTTTGTACTATTCTTGTTTTCTTTAATCAATTTATTAGCATATTTTTTCTTGGCATTAATTATGGATTTATTCAAATTGTTCTTCAGTTGCCTGTATTCTTCACGTAGATCTACTTTTTCAGGTTGCATTTGTACTTTTTTATATAGATCATTTTTTCTATTAACACTTTCTATTATTTCAGGTGTGATCCATTTGGTCCTAGCGCGATTTTTATTCTTAATTTTCACTTCAACAGTACTATTTTCAATGCTCAGTTTTATTTTTTCAACAAAGTCACTGGTTAATTTTTCGGTATCATCTTGATTATATATATCACACCATAGTTCTTCTCGCAATTCATTTCTGAGTTCACTATAATTTATAAATTTTTTGTATTTATTTTCAGGTTTAATATATGTTTGTTGGTTTTCCGATTTGAATGTTACGGCAATAGGAAAATGATCTGTTATACAACTCTGTATAATAAAGGATTTGAAATTGAGTTGGTGTTTACATTTTATAAAGAAATGGTCTATACAAGATCCACTACTTGGTCGTGTAACATCGTTTATATAAGATATGAATCCGTGTGCATTCATTAGATTCTTGTATTCTTCTACATAATCATATTCTGACAATATATCAATATTTATATCACCAGCAATTATCTGAATATCATTATTCCCCACTTCTCCTAGATACGTTTCCAACCCGATATTAAATTTGATAGGACAAGTATTAGGAGATCTATAGAGAGCTGTGATTGATATGTTATAATTACGATCTTCAATGATTATCTGTAAAGCTTTTATTTCTGAAATATCTTTTATATCATATGAAAAGTCAAGTGTTTCCCTAATAAATACTACAACTCCATCGTTTTTATTTAATTTCCCCTCATTATATAATGTTTGGTAACCTTTCATACGAATAACTTCAAGATCATCCACCATGTATGTTTCCGTCAAAATGATAACATCAAGTTCTTCGGGAATTTCACTTAATAATACAAACAATTGATCAATATTTTTCATGATACTGCGAATATTCATGTGGAGGATTTTCATATGATTTCCAAGATATTCACTGAATTCACCAATGTTACTAACATGTTTCGCATCTATTAGGTCGTTTCTATATTCCCTGATGTACGGATCCATCATAAAAAAAGTATTCCGATTAGGGTAAGAAACAGTGATTAAAATAGATGTGATATAATATTTCCGTGAAATCACCACAAACAATTTCAAAATACAGTAAAATAAAATACAGGTCTAGTATTTTTGTCCATCAAAACTTAGAATATGCCACAAAATACAAAAACACACAATGATATTTTTTCCTAAAGACATTAAATATAAAAATGTACAATAAAAGAGAAAAAAAAAATGTTTCAGACTTATTTGACAAAACGTGTTCTTGGTTTGGTTAATTCATTTTGTTTAGGTACTATCGTTTCGTTAACTGTAGATTTTGGGGTACTTGGAGGTTTTTCAGCTAAGGACAACGGCTTCTCTAATGCAGCGGGCGGCTTTTTCATTTGAGATGTTGTTGGAGTAGCAGGAGCACTATTAGGCTTATCTAAGAATTTGTCCGGTGGGAAATCCTCCAGATCCTCTGCTTTGTAAGCTTTTCCGTTCACAAACAATTTGTTCCCCGCTATGTAACAATCCTGGTAGTTTTCCTGTTTGGCAAGTGAAAGATGTCTTCTCAGAAGTTTCTGTTCTCTTCTTTGTGTGTACGTAAGGTCATGGGCAATCGATATATTTTTACCCTTTAATTTTTTGCAAATTTGAAGGATTTGCTTCTTCTTGAGATTTGTTTGAAACTCTACTTTTATGGGACAATTATCAGCCCTCCCTAGTGGGTAACAATCACTTAAATCAGTTTCTCCTAGTTCCACATCGAGTAATCCGTTCAATGACAGACAAATATTCCTTGGAGTAACTTCTTCCCTTTTTTGATTCAGTCCAAAAATTACTATATTCTTTTTCTTTTGCTCTCTCTTCAAATATTCTATCTCTTCTTTGAGAATTGAGTTCTCTTTTTCCAGCTCAGATACTGAATTTTTCAGTTCTTGAACTTTTAGTAAGAGTCGAGTCTCACTAGCTTCAATGTAATTTTTTATTTCGTTTCTATTTTTCAGTATCTCATCATATATTTCCTTGTTTGATCTATCTTCCTCTGGCATTTTTCAAAAACCCGTCTTCAATATCTTTTGTTGATTTAACCATACAGATATATTGGATGGCCTATTTTAGCGAGTTTCTAATCAGTAACCAAAGAAATATGACGATATAAATTAGTTTGGAGGTAAGGTATCAATCAGCCGAAATAAGTCCAATTTACTGACATCCAAAACGACAATTTGGAAAAAAAACTTGAATGATAACAATGTCAACAGCAAACAATCGCGTTCGGTAAGACTGATTATTCACGTAAATAGGGAATGCAGAGACGTACCTTTATTCTCATAAGCTCCGGCGAGTGTTTTGAGTCCACTAAGTGGAATTCCAACAATTACTTCTCTTTGTAACTTGGTGATTTCACTAATAAATATTGTTTCAATAACTTCGTATAATTCCCCAACATATACCCACCATATTCATTGTGCGTTTTAGTTTATCACGTGTTGTTTGACGATTTGAAAGCATCAATGTAGAAACGTACAGTCTTTATATGTGAGCATACTCCTAGAAACTCTAGTCTTATTCATATGTGTGATGTTTCTCATTTATCAGGAGAAAGTAGAAGTTAGCTACATTTAGGTGGTTCAAATAACTAAGCGAACAATGGGTAAATGTTTTATTAGTTTTTAGAAATTTCATATATTATTCAAGAATACATTGTGGTAAATTGATTTTATTATATTGAAAAGTAACATATTCTCCATTTTACTGTATGGTTGTGACAGTTGGATATCCAATTTGGAAAGAAAAATCGATGCATTTGATATGTATATGTACCGAACAATGTTACGCATATATCATGGGTATAAAGAATAACTAATACCGACGTATTTAGACACACTCATAAAATAAAAGAACTGATATGATGCATTAGAGAGAGAAAAACTCGATATATAGGTCACATAATGAGAGTGGGAATGTATAACATACTTATCTTTATAAGAAAATATCAATAGAGACGGCATAATTCAAGCAATATCTCACTGATGTCTCAAATCTAGAAGGAGAAATGACTAAATCCATCATCAAATGGACTATCTCCAGATGAAGACATCAAAGTCATCAAAGAGGACCTCCAGGGACCGGGAATCACAATTAAGAGGATCACCCAGCTATACTCCAGGTACGGAGAAAAAAGAAGGCTTCCAATCATCATAGTGGACTACAGCAAATAAGACATGGTAAAATGGAGAAAGAGTTCATCCTCAGCGCCAATAAGGGGCAGGAAACTCCAAGAAGAAGCAACGGGCCAACGTAGTGTCACAACTGCCAGCACTAGCACCATGGACAATAGACCTGTCATATGGACAGAAGACATGTCAAATGCGGAGGAAGCCACCTATCCGGGAAATGTGAGAGAGCAGATAAGAGTCCTACAACATGTATCAACTGCGAGAGAGAGCATCCAACCAACTACAGAGGGTGTCCCATAACACCCAAGAAGAAGACGACAACTCCTAAAAAGGCAGCACCCCAATCAACACATAAGACAACTACTACAGCGAAAGGCCATCCAACCACCATCAGGACAGCATGAACAAGCTCCATCAGTGCAATAAAGAAGACAGCGTCCATCAGCTAACCACGTCTCCGAAGCAATGAAGCTGTTCGTCAGCCTGATGAAACGTTAATGGATCCACACAATCCAGCTGAAGATAGTAACTTGCAACAGCGGTGGAATACGAGCCAACTACTATGGGAACCATAGTAGGAAAAGAAGACCTATATGTATTGGCCCTACAAGACACAAAGGCTACCGGGAGAAAGCAACGAGATCAAGTGATGAGACTACAGGATCTACATAGACGACAAGAACATCAGAGGCGGAGGAACAGCAATCCTAGTGAAGACCGGACTGAACCACCACGGAATATCCATACCGCACCTCCTGACGATGGAAGCCACCATAATTGCAGTACAATCAGGTTTTGGCGAAATACTGATCGTATCAGCCTACAAGACACACTTAGACGACCTTCACGAAGAGGATGTAGAAGTACTCCAAACGGCAACCAAGTAGTCCTGATGGGAGACCTCAGCGTCATTCCAGAGCCTGGAACAGCAGATGCCTCAACATAGCAAGGATAAAGCTGACAACCAGACATCGCAGACATACGACCAGATCACATCATAGGACAACCAGGACCAACGCACATTCATCCCAGAGGAGAACCAGACGTACTGGGCAGCGCCATACCACAAGGCATCACCGAAGTATGGGACATAACCAACGGAGAAGGAGGAACCAACCACGAGCGCGAGAGAACAACTGGAAGAGAAGTCAAGAAGACAGACAAACTGGAAGTTCGAGCGTAGATCCGTACTGATTAGACCAGTGCTGTTCATCAACAATGCAGCAAAACTGGAAGATCAACTGCGAAAGCTGGAAGAAGATATCCAACAAGCAATTGAAGACAGTACGATAACAAGACGGGTGGATAACCATAAAAGGTTCTCTTATATCAGGATGAACTACGAGGGCTCATCAGGATGAAAAACAGAGCGAGAAGAAGAGCCAACAGGACAAGAAACCCAGAAGACAAAAGAGAAGCGAACATACTCAACGAAGAGGTCAAAACGCAACTGATGCATCTCCGATCCAAGGACTGTGAGAATAAACTAGACTCTAGAAGCTCGCCAAAATCCTGAGAAATGGCAAAAGAGAGATCACAACAATACACGGAGTCAACGGACTAGCACACATGGATGAGGAAAAAGCAGAAGAACCATAGAACGCCAGTTCATCCTTAGCGAGCACCCAGACGAGGACATGGTCTTCTCAGACTAAGTCGAAGAAATGGTCCAAAATCAAGACGACGAAAACGACGACCACGGAAACCAAAGCTACACCACTCCAGAAGAAGCAGCATTCATCATCCAGACCAGACACTAAAGGAATGCACTAGGGAAAGATGGCATCTCCAACAACGCCCTGAAGCATCTACCAAGAACAGGTGTGGTATTCCTGACGGTCATCATTTACGCCAAGGAAGAGCGCAATGGATCTCCAGTTTCCCCAGAGCTACAGGCCCATTTATCTCCCCCACACGATGAGCAAGGTAGCTGTGAGGGTCGTCTTGAAGAAACTTCAAGAGGAAACAAGCCGTTGGGATCCTACCAGAAGAACAGTTCCGATTCGGGAAACAACGAAGAGCCGAAGACCAAGTCCTGAAGATAGTAGAATAACCCACCCGAGGATTCAACAAAAACCAATCAACGGGAGCCATATTCTTGGATCTCAGCAAAGCCTTCGACCGTGTCTGGCACGAAAACCTGATATAGAAGATGAGAGAAGCCGTATACTCCAGACTGGGATGGATGGAAGTAGGAGTACCACAACAGTCCTCTCTCCGGTACTCTACAACGATCTACACGACGGACATCCCCAAAACAGACAACACCATGCCGGCCCTCTACGCAGACGACAATGCCACTCAACCAGAAGCACCCAGCGATGGTAAGGAGAAGACTACTGGAAGCCGTGGACCGAATCGATGACTAATGTACGACGTGGAAGATCATTCTCAACTCAGAGAAGACCCAAGCCGCGTTCTTAAGAACGAACAGAAAGAGACCAGAAGACAACGTGGACATACCGGGAGAAAAAGTCAGTTGGACCACCAAAGAGAAGTACCTAGGAGTCATCCTATAACAAGGACTGACGTTCAAGGACCCCGTCAACTACCTGGTGGACAAGACGAACAATGCAGGAGGGCAAATGGAAGAACTCACCGGAAGAAAATCCAATCTGGAATTGTACACCCAGCTCAAACTTGCCAGGCCCATCCTCATCATCATGTACGCATGTACAGCATGGGGATACACCGCAGAGAGTCGTCGAAAGAAGCTTCAAGTCCAGCAGCACATCAGACTGAGGCAAGCAGTGAACGCCCCTTGGTACATCAGGAACCAGCAGATATACCGAGAGCTGGACCAGGAGAATAGAGACCATCTATTAGGGAGGCCTGCTTATCCCCCTAAAGATAAGCAGGATCTCGAGTACAGACAGCCTTAGCAAGTGGATCCACTATTTTAGGTCGTTATTAGACGTAGTAAGTCGGGTAAGAATTTGACCCTTCTACAAGCCGTAAAACACACACATACCCAACGCGAACGACGACAAAAAGAAGGCAAAAAGTGAGTTGAGTCCACTGCACTACCATGAAGAAGAGAAAAGGACAGCCATACACTTTCGCAAAAGCCCAGGGAAGGAGAATGGAGGAGTTATCAACAATGAAGACTGAGATCCCCATCGGATGAGACGGGCGGTGGTGGTGCATTCATCCCGATGTGTGTTCAATAAGAGTGTATAAATCCGATCCCCATTGATGACAATCAACTTTATATTTTGATAGTTGTGAATATTCATTCGAATGCTATTATTTTACACTAAATGCTTTCATCAAATAATTCGTTCGTTACTTGCTTGGTATCCGAATCCTATCAGTTTGGATTAATAAAATGAAAAGATCTCCGGCACTGCATATAGCTAAATAAATCAAACAACTGGGTCAAATCGGTGCCCGAAAACTTTTAAACTTGCTCTTCCTCTTCTAACATACCTATATATCTACAAAACACCCCTCTCACTTCAGACACTTATGCATTCCTCTTTTTCTCTTTAAATTCGATGTTTGTCTCACAGGAAGGTTATCTGTTTCAGTTACCGATCTTTTTCCATTCTAGATTGCTTTTCGATTCACGAATAATCTAACTTTTGATTTAGCACATTGCACACACTAGGAAGTGCTAGTTTACGAACCACATTTTTCAAATTCAAATATGATAATGAAACGTCAAAATGTGCGTGTGCATTCTTTAGTTGGATGTGTTATTTTCAGATTGAAATTGGAGAAAAATTTCATTGTGAATATTCATAAAACATATTAGTAATATATAATTGATAATAAGTGATAAGCTAAAGGAAACTATTAACGAGAAATATTGGGTTTCTTAGTCAACTAAATGAAAAATTATGTTATCACTAAGAAGTAAAATAGATAAATACACAAAAGCACAATTAGTATTTTTAATAGTTTTTTTATAAATAAAATTAAAATATACAGTAATAGGAATATTCTTTACTCACATGAAGTTTGACACATTGTCCATAAGCGACAATGTGTTAGAAAGAAACAAGTACAAATTTAGTGTATTACTCTTTTTTTCTAGCAGGATATCATAACCAAGCAAAAGTGTGAAACGAGCAAAAGTACATGTACGTCAGCGATGACAATGTGTTACAAAACAAGTATAAATTCATTGTAGGTATTAACGGGATATCAGAAACGGTGAAGGAATCTTTTTGTTGTTGAATTTGAATTGTTTTGATTATTTGTATTATGCGTGAAGTTCAAGCTGCCGGAGTTTTCAAAGGCGACGCATCTGTCGTCTAGAAATTCGAAAATTTGCGTAACATTTAAATTTTGATATTTGTCAATTGATTGTTCAAAGGCTGGTTTTGCATTGGCGTCCCGCCAACTTTTTATGTTGGGTCCCTCCAACAGTAACTGACAATAGATCATTGTATGCAATTAAAACTATACCAATAATATGATGCGAGGACAGGTTCAGTTCACCTTCAATCTTTCAAAACGATAACCCGCGTCAGAGAGTGATAATCTTCTATGTTGTGGTGCGACTGCAATTTTTTATAATATAACTCGGTTGTAATTGTACGTAAATTCTGCTAATAGACTGGTAAACAAAAAATGATACCTAGATTTAATATACAGAGAACAATAACTATTTACAGTGTTTCCAAAAAAAATAATAAGAAACGTGAGTACTTGTATGAACAGATTGATATCAAAGAAATTCAGATCTTCCGCTCCCTCAATAAACTCATTTTTGTGACCATAATAAAATGTTTGTATTTATGAAGAGAGTTACTTGTTCTAAAGTCTGTTTTTTTATCTTTTTATTTATGATATTGTCAATTAAATTTGGATCGTAATTATTATTAACTTCTATTTGTTTTATAATACTTAATTCTTTATTATAATTATTAGTATTTAATGGGACTGTTAAGAGTCTGTGTATCATACTATTGAAAGCTGCTAGTTTATGAATGAATGGGTGGACGGAACTATTATGAATTGTAATATCTGTATGTGATGGATTATGAAATATAGAAAAATAATGTTTATTACTTATATTTGAAATTGTATTCCCTAGAAACATAAAATTAAAGACAGACAACAATAGCAGTCCAGCCAACAAGGCAAGTATCTATGGCAAAGAAAAATGGTTAAAAGAAGAAAAGAATATTCAGTATAGTATTTATGTTACGGTGATTTATTCACAACTATCACATATACTACACCCCATAGAGTTTGACATTTTAGATAGGGACGTAAGAGATCAAACTGAAGTAATAATTCACAAAAAGTACCAAGGACAAAAACGTAAATTAAAGTCATTATTAACCAACAAACCAGTATCAAAAAACCTACAAACCAAATTTTCAGAACATATTTTTTTTAATAGATTCGTCAATCTTTCAAATACAGTTTTTTCAGATAAAGAGGTTCAAATATTACAAAAAGGTTTTAAACATAATATTCAACCCACATGTTCATTTCATAACTTCAACAAACTAGGTATAGAAACAGAAATTAATTTTTATAATTTTCCAAAAAATTCTAATCTAAAACATAAAGCTTCAGAAATTATTAAAACAGAATTTGTCGAGTTTAACAAACCCAACTTTGAATTATCAGTTGCCAAATCAATTCAACAAAAATCAAAGTCAAATAGTCTTATTTTCACAAAAGCAGATAAAGGAAATACGGTAATAGCATTACCTAAAGAAGATTATATATTAAAAACCAACAATTATATTCAGGCAAGCAATTTTGAGACCCTTAAAAAAGAGCCAACTAATAAATTTCAGAAAGAAATAAAATTAGCAGTAGATAACACTAAATCAATAATTAACGATAAAGGAAAATATAAATTATCTTTACCCAATCCACAACACCCTGAACTTTATTCATTAATTAAACTCCATATAGAGGGGTACCCAATCAGACCAGTTCTTTCTTATTTCACAGCACCTTCAATTAAAATCTCAAAGATTCTCATAGATGTCATTTCAAAATATTGTTTATTCAAACTTCGATTTTTAGTTAACCCATTCATGCCCAAAGTTGCGTTTTCGCAACAAGTGGTAGTGGCAAACTTAATCCCATCTATTGAGCCAATAGCTAACTGAAATCTATTTAAATTGCAGATTTTCTTTTCTTTACAGTCAACTTTAACTAAACCTATCAGTATATGAACTAATAAATGACATTTGTATGCAGAATTTAGGAAATAGGTTCATTTGGTGACAAGTCGCACTGTGATTTTTTCAACATAAAGGTGAACTGTTGTAAAGTTTTAGAAGAAACATTGATTTTTTTTGTGCTATTAGGATCCAAAGGAATTATTTGTTAGCCATATATCAAGTAAGTACTATATGTTTTTTGTTTACGATTTTTGTGTTTGATTATTTACTAGTGTTGCGTTTTCGCAACACGAAGCTATTATAGTGTTAAGTACCTATAATTGTAGGTGTTGCGTTTTCACAACGCCGGGAACTGCAGTATAAAGTATTTTTTAATATAATAAGTTAGTTGTAACTGGAAAAAAACAAACAAAAATTATATGTTTTGACAAAAGGTTTCTATTTCTTTTAGTATTCAAAATGTCCAACAATATTCCATCTTCTTCAAAATTTAGTAGAGGGACTAATCAAGTTGGGTCTCAGCCAAAAATGATATATAAAGCCAGAACGCACAAAATAATGACAATTCTTGAAGAATCAACCATTATGCAGTCAGCCAGCAGTGCAAATGTATATTTAGCCCCTCCCGATCCGCACGAATTGACCGATGAAGATAGCGGTGATGATGATTATGCTGGATCATTTGACAATTTGAGTAGATCCCAATTACAGTCAGAAGCAGAAGCAGTTGTTAACATTTTCCATGAAAAAGATGCTATAAGAATTGGCGAAGATAACATAAACTCTGTCGAAGAAAATATTGGGGAAATACTGCAAACCACAACAACTGAAGAACAACTTGATATAAACGACGATGAGTCATTTATCGAAGACGAAACAGAAACAGTTCCTCAGAGATTATCTACACGAAGAAAATCGGCTAAAATTTCACGGAATTAAATTCAAGGCGATTTACCTGTCGATAATTTACTATGTTCCCGTCTATCTAAAAAAAATCGGAGTGGAATAATTTTCTACCATCATTTTATTCGCGCCCGCTTAACCCGCTTCAAATATTCCAATTTTTTTAGTGGTGAACTTTTTACCCATATTGTAAAAGAAACAGTTCGTTATGCTTTCCAAAAAGGACGTACACTTGAATTGGGCGTTGATGAATTGAAAGTCTTTATAGGTATTTTATTAGTTAGTGGATATAACGTAAATTCCAGGAGACGTATGTACTGGGAAGAATCAGAACATGTAAAAAATATTATGATTTCAAATAGTATGCGACGTAACGGCAGAGGAGTAGGAGAGAGGAGGATGAAGACATAGGGAAATATGAGGAAAGCTCACCGGTACAGAAAGAGAAGGAGCTGGTAGTGAGGGTCGAGAACTTGGAGGACGAAGTGAGGGCAGAATACCAGAAAAAAATGGAGAATGAGGAAAGGGAAAAATACGAGAGGTGTATGAGTAGAGCTAAGAAAGTATTTGAGAGGAGTGACGGGGATGAGGGAAAAGAGGAAGTAAGAAAATTAGTACTGAAGTTGGAAAACTCCGCAAGAAAGTGGACAAAAAAGGAAATAAGAAGAAGGGGGGCTGGATACGAGGAGGGAGATTCTGATTCTGTTTCTGACTCTGTTTCGGATTTCGAAGAGCAGGAAAGAATAGTAAGGCAAAAGATGATTGCTCAGGCAGAGCCCAATAAAGAAGAAAAGGAGAAAAGATTTAGGTTAATCAAGGAGAAGCGACCCATGCTGATATGGGATGATGAAGGTGAGGAGGAGGAGTTAGAATCTGAGGAAGAGGAAGGGTTATATGTATTAGGAAGGTTAGTAGAAGCAGATAAAGTCTTCAAAAAAAGGATAGAGGAGTTGGAAAGAGAAAGCGAGGAGAGGGCAAGAAGGGCAAGGGAGGAGATGGAAGGAAGGGAGAGAGGGGAGCAAGAGGGGGAGATAGAGGAGGTTACAGAGGAAGGGACAAGTCAACCCGATGTCATGATGGTCACCGACGAAGATAAGTCGGATGGGAAAAAGAGGAAAAACAGAGGAGACAGTCCTGAGGAGAAGCAGGTGGGGAAAAAAGGAAGGAAGGAGGAAGGGGTCAAGGAAAGATTAGGGCGAAAGCTGCAGGAGATGGAATGGATTGAGGCACATCAAGATACGTTGGATATGGCGGATTTTAGGAGAATTATAGCGGAGCTAAAGTCAATTCATAGGGAGATGGAAGGACAACAGAAGACCCAATGCAAAGAATGCAAGGAGATAGAAGGGAAGGAGAAGAAGAGGGAGGCAACGGCGAAGCTGAAAGAATACCTCGATAAGGGGGGTGATTACGAGGAATTTGAAGAAATCAAGAATGGTGAATGGGATGAAGAAGTTTTCGAGATAACGAAATAGGAAAATGGAAACATCGAAGAGATACTCTTGGAAAAGGGTAATTGTGTTTTCATAAGCAAAGGAGAAGTAGGGGGAGGAATAAAGGAGAAGCTTCAGAAATACAATAGGGAGTTATGGGAGTTATGGAATAGTTGTGAGGAGGGGGGGTGTGATACTTTAGAAAATTGTCAAAAGAGCAAGAGGGGCCAAACAAAGTGGTTTAATTACGGGGCGAAAATGAGACAAGATGAGGGGGAGGACCCATACGAGACACTTGTAGGTTTGACCAAAACGGTAAGGCAAAGACAAGAAAAGGGAGAGGTGAAGGTAATTGTAGGGGAGGGTATGGACAAATCCAAGGTAAGGAGAGTAATAGAGTTCATAGGCAGGAAAGGAGAGATTACGTGGAAGATCGTAGCAGATGCAAGCGAACGGAAGGTAGAAAAGGAGGGAATGGAGAGGGAGACGCTCATCATTAAAACTGGAGATGAAACTTATGCTGACGTACTAAATAAGATGAAAGCTCGCGTCAATGTGGAGTCTATCAAGGTGGAGAACGTCAGGAAAACTAAAGGGGGGGACTTGATAGTGAATTTGAAAGGAAGGGGGGCGGCCGAAAAGCTTAGTAAGGAAGTAAGGGAGAAGATAGGGGAGAAAATAACCACGGTGGGGAAGAAGAAAGAAGCCAATTTTGACATCTGTGATCTAGACCCGTCCTTAAATGAGCAGGAGCTCGTAACGGCGGTGTGTGGATGGACGGGGTTAAACCAAGCGGAACTCAAGGTAAGGAGTCTGAGGGAGAATAGAGGTGGTGGTCAGACTGCAAGGGTGTGCGTTAGGACGGAGATGGCGGAGAAAATGCGGAGGCACAGTAGAATAAAAGTTCACTGGCAGTTCTGTAGAGTAAGGGAGAGGTTCACCCCTCTCCGTTGCTACAGATGCATGGAGTATGGCCACAACTCATACTCCTGTAAAAATGAGCCAAGGGGTAAGGCATGTTTTAAGTGCCTTGCAGAGGGTCACAATGCACTAGAGTGCATAAACGTAGCGACATGTCTGTCATGTTCGGAATCCGGACATCGAATGGACTCGATGAATTGTCCAAAATACAGGCAACTGGTTTTAGGACAAGGTACACCGAAGTAGTTTACATGGGAACGTGCACTGACGTCATGGCTTTTTCAAGCCCTTCCGGTGCACATCCGTTCCCGGAGTTAAGAGGAGGGTGGTTTAGTGCGGTGAAAGTCCCACACGAACTCGCAGCATTGCACTGCCCGCTGTGAGGAAGGCATTAGCTTCCACCCCACCTCTCAGGGCAAAACAAAAAAAAAAAAAAAAAAAAAAAAAAAAAAAAAAAAAAAAAAAAAGTATGCTACGTAACAGATTTGAAACCATTATCAGATTCCTTCATTTGAATGATAACCAAAAGTTAGACAGACAAAACATACAAAATTCTACCTTACATAGAAATGTTAGAAAAATCTTTTTTTTAATATACAATTTGGGAAACAGAATCTACTATAGACGAGGCCATGATCCCATACTATGGACGGCATGGAATGAAGCAGCACATAAAAGGGAAACCAATACGTTTCGGCTACAAAAGCTGGTGCTGGAATCTAAAATCTGGATATCTAATTCACTTCCAAATTTATCAAGGTGCCAAGGGTAAAGAAAATAAATATAAAGCAGAATTTGGTCTAGGTGGAAGTATAATTTTGCAGTTTGCCGATCATATTCCTAAACTTATAGGCGATGAATGTATACCTCATGTTTTATATGCAGACAATTATTTTACGGGTTTAAAACTATCAGAAAAGTTGACTGTCAACGGGATAGGATATGTGGGAATACTACGATCCAATAGGGTTGAAGAGTGCCCTTTATCTGAGGTTACAAAAAAATCGGTAAGGGGTCAGTATGAAATATATTACGACAAAGAAAATGAACTCTTAGTATGTAAATGGAATGACAATAGCTTAGTAATTCTTGCTTCTAATTGCCAAGGTGCAAACCCAACTCATCAAGCTACTAGATATTCATTTGCTGAGAATAAAAAAATTAAAGTCGTGCAACCAAACCTGGTTAAAAATTATAACGAAAATATGGGCGGAACGGATCGAATGGATCAAAACGTTGCATATTACAGAACAAGCCTGAGATCAAAGAAGTGGTATTGGCCACTTTTTATTTGGGGAATTGACGTTGCCGTACAGAATGCCTGGCTTATATATCGTAAAATGAGAAGGGAAGTCTCAGATCAGCCGGATATGGATTTATTAGAATTTCGAAGAAATATTGCGAAGGGACTGCTTACATGTCTGGCACTCCACCATCTAGACCAGGACCGGTGCAGTCAATTCGCAAACGTACTACTTTAGATTCTCGTTATGACAATATCTGTCATTTTATTGATTCACAAAATAAGAGGACACGATGTGCTATGTGCCATTCCACAACAATAAAAAATGCACCAAATGTAATGTGGCCCTCCATGAGAAATGTTTTTTTTAATATCATTCAGAATAAATTACATTATATTTTATAAGTATTTTCAATAAACTACTCCAAACTATTTTGTTTTGTTAAATTTTTTCTATGCAACCTTTTTGCCCGGTGTTGCGTTTTTGCAACAGTCGTTATTGAAAAAAAGATACACAAAATACTTGAAATAACCAAAAATTTGTTTAATTTATGTTGTTAACTCCTATAATTTTACTAGATTTATAAACAATTACAAAAAAATAGTTTTGGGCATTAAAGGGTTAAGAACTCAACGGAATTAATTGATAATATTTAAGATATAATACTACCCCATAATTCTAAATTCATATCGTTCGATGTAACAAATCTATTCCCTAGTATACCTTCTAAAGAAACTATAACTCTTGTTGATAACTTGCTCACATACAATAATGTTAATCCTATAATTCACTCTGATATCATTACTTCATTAAAAGTGTGTTTGAATCAAAATTATTTTCATTAGAGGTTTCAGGTTTATAGCGGTAAAGTTCGTTTGATTATGGGCAACCCCTTCAGCCCCCTACTAGCAGAAATTTTCATGGATAATATAGAAAAAATGATTCATAAACACCCCCTTAGTAAAAAATATATGTACTGGCACCGATATGTGGACGACATTTTAGCTAGCTTCACCGGTACAAATAGACAATTGGACAGCTTCTTTACTTACATAAACTCAATTCACAATAATATCAAATTTACCGTAGAGCTTGAACAAAATATGTTTATTAACTTTTTAGACCTTACAATTTCAAATATAAATAATAAACATGATTTTCCTATATTGTAACCAAGTTTTTTTTTGCTCTGGTATCATTTGATTTATTTAGTTTATTTATATTTAAAACCTGTAACTTGTTACTTCCTCTTTACTCAATTACTTTAATTTCAAATATTGTAAGGCAATGAATTGCATTTTACCTGTCAAAACAATTTAATTACAAGTTCGTTTATTTACAATATTTGGGCCGTCCGGTATATATACATTTTCATTTCGTTTGATTAAAACATTTAGACCGTCCGGTATACCTATAGAAATTTTAGTTCAAAGTAATTAAATATTTGAGTTTTCTTAAGAGACTTCTTTTTGAAGCGATTAGTGAAAATATAAATACCGAGACCACAGTTTGAAAAGGGCTTTTTCACTTTTGCTTCTTCCGTCCCCGTATGTATAGTGAATTTCGTAGAAATAAAGAGAAGATTATTAAGTGGTAAAAGGTAAAATTTTATTTTCCTCCGTATGCATATTTCCGAAATAAAATTATTCTTAGTTTAAAATTAAAATTGGTAGTTGAATTCAATATATTCCGTATAAAAGAATAAATTTGTTAGGACTCCCGTAGTTATACGATATTCAGTGGTTTTATTATATATTTTAATTTTGTATAGTTCTCAATAGATTAAATTGTAAACTATACGCTGTTTCCTGTTGTTGGCTATTCTAAAATTATATTTGCCTAATTCTTCCGAAGATATTTTCAGTTTTTTTTCAGTATCAAGTTTTTTGTGTAAGCTTTCATTATTCAAATTTTTTTTGATTGATCTTTTATTTCGTTGATAGATTTTGCTCAGGGATTAAATAAATTCTTGTAGAAATTTCAACACCTCGCCGACCTTCTCGGGTCTTGTTGAACTTTCTTTCTGTTTCTTCCGTCCAGATCTATTTAATAGGGTTTGCTTTTGGTTTCCGCGAATTATATTTGATTACTGGGTGATTCGAAAATATTGCTCAGGAATTAAATAAATTCTGGTAGAAAATTCAACACCTCGCCGACCTTCTCGGGTCTTGTTGAACTTTCTTTCTGTTTCTGCCGTCCAGATTTATTTAATAGGGTTTTCCTTTTATTTCCGGGAATTATATTTGATTACTGGGTGATTCGAATGTATTGCTCAGGAATTAAATACATTCTGGTAGAAAATTCAACACCTCGCCGACCTTCTCGGGTCCTGTTGAACTTTCTTTCTGTTTATGTAGTTCCGATTTGGTTAATAGGGTTTTCATATGGTTTCCGGGAATTATATTTGATTACTGGGTGATTCGAAAGTATTGCTCAGCGATTAAATAAATTCTGGTAGAAATTTCAACCCCTCGCTGACTTTCTCGGGTCTTGTTGAACTTTCTTTCTGTTTCTGTAGTTCCGATTTAGTTTTTAGAGTTTTCCTTTGGTTTTCGGGAATTATATTTGATTACTGGGTGATTCGAAAGTATTACTCAGGAATTGAATAAGTTCTGGTAGAAATTTCAACACCTCGCCGACCTTCTCGGGTCTTGTTGAACTTTCTTTCTGTTTCTGCCGTCCAGATTTATTTAATAGGGTTTTCCTCTGGTTTCCGCGAATCATATTTTATTACTGGGTGATACGAAAGTATTGCTCAGAGATTAAATGAATTCTGGTAGAAATTTCAACACCTCGCCGACCTTCTCGGGTCCTGTTGAACTTTCTTTCTGTTTCTGCCGTCCAGATTAATTTAATAGGGTTTTCATTTGGTTTCCGAGAATTATATTTGATTTCTGGGTGATTCGAAAGTATTTCTCAGGAATTAAGTAAATTCTGGTAGAGATTTCAGCTCCTTGCCGACCATCTCGGGTTTTGTTGAAATATCCTTCTTCCTCCGCTGTTTTGAGTTGGTATAGGGTTCTTTTTTCCAAATTTAGTCATACCGCCGATTAACCCTGTATGCACTATTTTGGGTAATACTGCATACAATAACCCCGATTATAAAACCACTAGGCCGTATAAGATTATATATTTTCTGAGTTGTATTGTACACGAATCGTTTTATATGTTTTTCGCTTATATTCTGCCTAGTGTATATTATTTGTTTGGATACCCGTCCGCTTGTTAAATTGCTTTAGTACCTCTTGGTAAAATGTTTTATTTATTGTGTTAGCTGAGTCTACTTATTATATTATAGAATATACACCTTTATTGAATTATTTTATTTTCATTCACAACTTACTAAGAGTTCGTTATTACCGTTGATTTCAATTTATGTAAGCTTGACAGCAGTAATTATCATATTGGTAGTTTATTTTAAGGTAATTCTGTGCTAACAGTCGATCCATAAAGCTCTATCAAGATAAGTATACCGCTACTTAATCTCTACAGTAGTTACAGTCCGACCCCTGGAATTTTACGTACCTCCATCTGTTGCTATCCGTAACCCTCGAAAGGTTTGGAGTCGAAGGGCCGTGGAGTTAACCACGTTAAAAATCAGGCGCCCTAGAGAAAACTTGAATCCGCAGTTTTGGGGTGTCAATTGTGACGTGTCCAGGTACTTAGTCGTCGACCCAAGTATAGGGAAGAAGGAAAAAAAGCGCGTCACAGGATTTCATAAACCATCACATACAGATATTACAATTCATAATGGTTCGGTCCACCCATTCAGTCATAAACTAGCAGCTTTCAATAGTATGATACACAGACTCTTAACAGTCCCATTAAATACTCATAACTATAACAAAGAATTAAATATCATAAAACAAATAGCAGTTGATAATAATTACGATCCAAAGTTAATTGAAAATATCATAAATAAAAAGATAAAAAAACAGACTTTAGATCAAGTATTCCCTTCTGATAATAATAATAATAATAATAAACATTTTAAAAGCTTAACATACTTTGGAACACCATCCTTAAAAATTAAATCATTTTTAGAAACTTTAGACATGAATGTTTGCTTTAAAACTGATAACAATTTATCCAAATTCATTAAAAATAACAAATCGAAATCTTAAAAATTGAACAAATCATGAGTTTATAAATTAAAATGTGGTAATGACAACTGTAATAAAATTTATATCGGTAGAACATTTAGAAATTTTAAGACTAGAATTTCGGAGCACAAACGTCTGTGACAACAAAGAATTAGATTCTAACTATTTAAATCATTTATTAGAAAACCAACACATTTTCGACCCAAATTTTGAAATTTCACATGTAGTCGGTAAATCCTTCAGTTTTAATTTATTAGAGGCTCTTTTTACCTAGAAGATAGCTTAGAAATATTTGTAGTGAATGAATTTCCAGGTAATTTCTTTCAATACCTTTTGTTAACATTAGTATAATAGAATTCCGTATTTATGCACTGTATATATTAAAACATTTTTAAATTATATCTACATTCGTTTTGAGAAAACTTCCAATCCCACTGTCTCCTTTCACAATAATCTCAGATTACAACTTAATGTTTTCTCATCGTTTAACAAGAATGTTTATTGTATGACCCTTATGAACCCTACTAACCTACTATTATATGGCTCAATTAAAATCCACAAACCGGACATCCCCATTCGACCGGTCGCCAGTTTCACAAGTCCCCTACTTTCAAATTATCTTCCTTTTTTAATGATATAGTTCGTCATCTTACGTCTTTCCATAATCAATTTGCCATAAAAAACTCAGTTGACTTATTCGACAGAATTAAAACTTTTCTATACCAAAAGATTCCGTCTTAATCTTTCTAGATGTCAAAAATTTCTTTCCTAGCATACATGAGAGTATTATGCTGATCAGAGATTTAATTTTTGGTAAGCATATCGATACTTTTTTGGTTTGGGATATTTGATCTATTATTGGTCTAGCCTTGGATCAAATTTATTTTAAATTTAACAATAGTTGTTTTCGACAGTGCACTTGGCTTGGCTATGGGTAGTTGTTTTTATCCCTTTTTGGAGGACGTTTTTATGAATAACCTGGAGAGAACCGCAGACATGCATGTTTCACATCTTTTCTTGGTTGTACGGTACCGATGACGGCTAATGAGCCAGAAACATGCATGTCTGCGGTTACCACTCTTTTCAGTAGCCCCTTCTGATATTTGCGTGCAATACCCACTAATCTATTCGTTGCTTATTATATATATATATATATATATATATATATATATATATATAATGAAAAACAATAGTCCATAATAATCAGCTATTTGAACCTGGTAATGAGCATGCAACTAGGGTTTTGATTATTACTTTACCAGAAAGGCAAACATTGTGGAAAGTTCCAGAAGCGTATTGAATACCACTCGTGTTGTAAGGGAATAAAACTAAAATTCAATTATTTCCACTACTTATTTGTCATATTGGTCATGGGATTTTTAATTGCAATTTGTTCCTAGAAGTCTGGTTTTGACCAACGCTATTACAAAGATAGATGAGAATACTACGCCCAGAAATGAATTTTATTTCATTAAAAAATAAACGGTTTCAAAGATTAAAACCAACTTTTCCGCATCTGTAGCCCTGAACAATATTCTATCTTAAAATTGTTACTTGTATACACTTCGGGGGATAAATCGTGCTAACAAACCAAAATTTGTCCAAATATAACCAAAAATTCAGTATATCTGGATTTATAGGACCCGCTGTACTCGCTCTAGTCAACTGAAAATCAATAGGGTACATCTATGAGGCACCTTGAACAAAATTGATCAATTGATCAATCTCTGGAGGCTGTATCGTGCTAACAAACTGAAAATTCTCCAAAAATGATAAAAATTTGGTACTACAAGTACCATAGCACCCGTTGTACTGGCTTTAGTGAGCTGAATATCATAGGGTTCATCTTTGAGACGCTCTGAATAATATCTAATCATAAAATTGGTCACTTGTATATACTCCGGAGGCTGTATTGTGCTAACAAAATAAAACAAACATTCCAACTTCTAACGAAACCCATTTCAACACAAACTTTGTTCGAATTTTTCTCTCTCTCTCTCTCTCTCTTTCCAAAAATTCCAATTTAATTCGATAGCAGAAATGAAAAATAAACGGTTTTAAAGATTAAAACTAACTGAAGAATATTCTATCATAAAATTGTTCGGGAGACGTATGTGCTAACAAACCGAAATTTCTCCAAAAATGTAGTATATTTGGATTTATAGGACCCGCTGTACTCGCTATAGTCAACTAAATATCAATAGGCTACATGTGTGAGACTCCTTGAACAATATTCAATCATAAAATTGATCAACCGTATACTCTCTGGAGGCTGCATCTTGCTAACAAACTGAAAATTCTCCAAAAATGACAAAAATATGGTACTTCAAGTACCATAGCACCCGTTGTACTGGCTTTAGTGAGCTGAATATCATAGGGTTCATCTTTGAGACGCTCTGAATAATATCTAATCATAAAATTGGTCACTTGTATATACTCCGGAGGCTGTATTGTGCTAACAAAATAAAACTTCTCCAATAATGACAAAAATATCGAACTTAAAGTACTGTAGCACCTGTTGTATTGGCTCTGGTCAGCTGAAAATCAATAGGGTTCATCCATGAGATGTCCTGAATAATATTCGATCATAAAAATGGTGACTTGTTGAACTTCGGAGGCTGTATCATACTAACAAACAGAAATTTCTCAAAAAATTACAAAATGTCGAACTTCAAGTACCATAGCATCCGTTGTACTGGATCTGGTGAGCTGAAAATCAATAGGGTTCATCTGTGAAACACCTTGAACAATATTCAATCATAAAATTGATCACTAGCTTTAATGAGCTGAATATTGATAGGATTTATCTTGGAGATGCTCTGAATGATATCCAATTATAAAATTGGTCACTTGTATATACTTCGGAGGCTGTATCGTGCTAACAAACTGAAACTTCTCCAAAAATGTCGTACTTAACGTAATGTAGCACCTTAAATTTGACAGGCGACCTCAATCTCCTATCTCCCACATATTTATCAATGATTCTCCCCTCCCAGTGGTTAACCACTGCAAAATACTAGGTATGACATTTGATTCTCGCCTCTCTTGGAAACATCATATTCTTGAAACAAAAGGTATCTGTTACAAACGATTAAATATAATTAAAACCCTATCTCATTATTACTGGGTTGCGGACGAGAGATCCCTTCTGAAAGATAATAAAGCACTCATTCGCTCCAAATTAGACTATGGCTGCATAGTTTACATGTTAGCTTCTAAGACAGATCTAGGATCCCTAAATCCTATTCATAATACGGGCCTGCGACTTTGCTTAGGCGCTTTCCGTGGCATCCCATCTGAAAGTCTCTACTGCGAAGCTGATGAACCCCCACTATGGATTAGACGACAATATCTTCTTCTATCCTACGCAGCCTAAGTCTCATCTAACCCTTTCAATCCTGCCTATTCTCTGTTCCCATCAACTGTCAGCCATCTTAACAACCCTTCACCAATAATTAAACTTATCGCTCTTATATTATCCTCATTAACAAATAACATTAACCACTCACTCACTAACCCCATTCCTTTTTCTCGAACCCCTTCCTGGATCATGCACCCTCCTCAGGTCAATACTTATTTATCCAAATTTAATAAACACGAAACACCTAAAAAGCTCATGATTAAATTCTTCATCTTTCATCTATTATTGGTCTAGCCTTGGATCAAATTTATTTTAAATTTATCAATAGTTGTTTTAGACAGTGCACTTGGCTTGGCTATGGGTAGTTGTTTTTCTCCCTTTTTGGAGGACGTTTTTATGAATAACCTGGAGAGAATTTTCTTAAATAACACAAATTCTGTTTTATTCTATTACAGGTATGTGGACGATTGTATTGTCCTGTTTCGAGGTAGTCATTCGAATGCTTATTTGTTTCTTGATTTTTTAAATACTGTCTACCCACGAATTGGCTATACTATTGAGTTTGAGGTTGATAATTGCTTATCTTTCTTGGATTTACTCATCATGCGCAACATTCATACCTCTAGTTTTGAATTATATATAAATATGATGAGATCTATTTCTCCAATGATTTATGCAAAGAAAGAGATAACAGCTTTTACTTCGTGAAACTCTGCTTTTGTCATATTCGGCTTTTGCTTTTGGTAAACTAACAATACATTGCTCTAGGACTTCTTTGTCCTACTGATGAGATCAAGGAAGATCGAAAGCAGATTCTGAAACTCCCTCACCTGTTGTTTCGGGTAACCGATTCGTTTTCAAAGTTGATAAAATTGAAGACCCAGTCTCGCTGGGAAAGAGAACGCATGTCACAAATTCGTGGTACACAATTTTCAGTTTCGTCTTCAATTCGACTCTTCAGTTGCAGAAAGTACTGGAAGACAGATTTTGTTTTGTTATATATATATATATATATATATATATATATATATATTATTGTGAAAAAATAATGCTGTATATCAAATAATGAAGAATTAAGATTATGTATTGTAATCTAAAAGAATTTTTTTAAGTCAAAAATTTTTTTTAAACATTTGAATGGAGACAATCTGTACGATCCACTATTCGATAGAGAAGACATACAGAAAGGACAGACTGTATAATGTAGGGATAATTGCGAATAGGTGTGATAAACAATTTATATGAAATAAATTACCTAACGAAACTTTTATCAAAGAGATCAAGTATCAAAATTTGTTCATAATAAGAAACTAATAATGCTTTATTCTGTAAAGTCAAGCTAATCTCGTAATATTTGTTGATTAAGACATTAAAATGAGATAGTGTAGATGTTTAGACATAACAGAGCAGGAAAATATAAAATAATGTGAATTTCAGAGAACATGACTTATAAAGAAAACGAATTTTCATTTTGCATACATATTTAAAGGTAACAGCTGTCATCTATTAAAACATTATGAATATTAATTTGACATACATACTTAGAGGTTAGGAAATGTCATTTTAACAATACTAAGAAATATTATTGAATGAAAATAATATAGGAAGTCTAAGCAATTAAAAACCTTAGAATATAATATCATGATATAATGGATGAACATTTCACTGGTTGAAATGAACAATTTGAGTTATAAAATAAATAGTCAAATTTGATTGGTTAATAAACATTTAAAAAATATCACATCGGCGACAACTGTGTTGCTAACGAAAAAAAAATCAGAATGTGAAAAAGTTGTTGATTATGGGGGCTATTGACTAGTAGGTTTTCTTTTTGGGAAGAGATTTTTGGAGCAGCAAAATTTTTTTGGTAAAGTAAATCAATTGAAATCATTTGGAAGACAAAATTTGACTATAGAATTTAAAACAAATACATTATACTCACAAGAGATATATCAGTGTAAGTAGTTTAGTTTATATTAATAATTAAAAAAGGAATTGTTGAATGTTGTAAAACACTAATCATGAATTTTATTTTATAATATGGTGTCTTGTGTCTGGTGGAAGTAAAATAGCCACAATAGTGTTCGAAAAACATTGAATAGTGGAATTTGTGTGAGCTGTTTGGACTTTGAAAGAAATACAGCATCGATTCCTGTTCTGGTAGAAGCAGAATGCCAACAGGGAGGTTTTCCAGGAGGAGAATCTGGAACAAATAAAAGAAACAGATCATTGAAGGTGAACAAACAGAAATCGTGAAGTAAATAAGGTAGTACAAGTTAATTTATTAATGTATTAAGAGGTCAAGCGTACTTACTTATTTGTGAAAAAAACTAAAATTTTGTGATGCATAGACGCTGTTAAGAGTGTATTTCGCCGTTTTCTGAAAGTCATATGTTTATGAAGTTATATAACTGTATTTTACTATTATAATAATATCTCACCAGAGTGCGTGTGATTTGTATGAAAGAGTCATCCTTTTAGATAGTTGAATTTCTTAAAAAAAAAACACTTGTAAAAGTGTAGTGTATTTATTTTCATTAAATTAAATATTGTTTTTCCTTTTGAAGAACGTTTTTTTAAATTACTTGAGTTATTCATTTCATCTGGTGACTTGTGCACCATCTACTTACCACAGGCAGAAGCTCTGAATGAAATCGATTGAACTATGCAGATATTTTTTAAGTAGGACAGGACCGTATTTAATTTGAAATCATTAAAAAAGTAACATATTCTGATTAACAAATTTATTTTTAAAAATATAAAGCATTTATTAACTTTGGCGCTAACATATATAAAATTATAAAATCATTTTATTTAAAATACTTGAACTCTACCCTGAGATGAGAAGTTTTCATGTTGGTTAAATAAACTGTTTATCATACATATTAAATCCTCAACATACCGGGCAAATTAAACTATTTTCTCACCCAATTCTATTCATAATAATATGTCGGCCCAACGTAGGGCAAATTAAATTCCCATATAAAATAAACCATAATAAAATGTCACCGCAACGTGGGGCTAATATAGAAATTTAGTAAATAATAATAAAAAGCATTGAAATAAGTTTTTTTTTACTGTATTAAAAGATTTTAAATACATAAAATGGAAAGGAAAATGACATTAAGGGACGGAAAGCAGGTAGGAGTCGAAAGTAGGTCTGATGAAGAAAGAGAAGAAAGGAGTAATGGTAGAGGAGATTTTCAGGTACAATATTTGGAACAGGGGAGAGAACATTCGGAAGAAGACATCGCAGAACAAGGTCAGGAAGAAGAAGATGCACCATTGTCAGAAGAAACAGGACAAGGGGTCAAACAAAAATCAAAAGAGAAAGAGGATATGGACGTGATGAGTATGCTTCAAATGATGATGAAAAGAATGGATCAAAACAATGAAGATATGAGGAGAGATATAAAACAGGATTTGAATACAAAATTGGACCAAAATAGGGAAGAAATGAAACAGGATATGAATATAAATAAGGAAGAAATGAATATTAAAATGGACCAAAATAAGGAAGAATTAAAAAAAGAAATGAATATTAAGATGGACCAGAATAAGGAAGAAATGAATATTAAAATGGACCAAAATAAGGAAGAATTAAAAAAAGAAATGAATATTAAGATGGACCAGAATAAGGAAGAAATGAATATTAAAATGGACCAAAATAAGGAAGAATTAAAAAAAGAAATGAATATTAAGATGGACCAGAACAAAGAAGAAAATAAACAAACTAAGGAACTGATAATAAAATTGATGGATGAAAAATTGGGACACGTTGAGAAGAAACTAGAAGAATCAAACATATACATGGAGAATAAAATTGAAGACACTAAACAGGAAATAAGAGGAGAAGTGATTGGACGTATAATGGAAATAGAAAATTTACAAATCAACAGAATTAAGGGAATAGAGGAGAAAGAAAAGGATTTCAAAGGAGAAATTCAAAGAGAAATAAATGAAATCAAAATGGGAGTTCAGGACACTCAGGAAGGAATGGGAAACCTAGAAGGAAAATGGGACAGAACCCTTACCGAATTTCAACAAAATGTAGAAGAAGCGTGTATAGAGAAACAAAAACAAGAGGAAGGGAAAACAGAAAAGAAGATTAAGGAAATACAGAAGGAGATGGAAGCTCTGAAAAGAAGACTTGAGCAAACTGGAAGTAGAATCCACAATGGGGAACAATCAAAGGAAACAGTGGAAATGACAAGAAAATTGGAAAACATGGAAAAGAGACTAGTTTACTTACAGGAAGAGTATGACCACACAGAGGGTAGAAATTTTCAAGAAGTGAGAAATGGAATGATGGAGACGAAAATAATAAATAATTATATAGGAAATAGAGGGGAACACAAATTTGAAGGGGATAATAGAAAAATACACCCAAAAGTATTTATAAAAATTTTAAGGAACAAGATGAAAAATATCCGAAATAATGAAGACATGAAGGAAATGATTAGGGAAAATCTGGATAACCATGCTTTAGTGTGGTATACAAGTAAGGAAGAGGATTTAAAAGATTTTGAGGAATTCGAAGCTCAATTCATGAGATATTTCTGGGGAAACAATGCGCAAACAAGAGTGAGAGAAAAACTTTACTCTGGAAAATTTGAGATAGGTAGAGGAAATAGTATGAATGATTACGCTATGAAGGTTTTCATGAATGCGAAGTTTTTAGATCCACCTATACCAGAGGAGGAAATTATTATGTTTCTCTCGAGACATTTTAAATTTGAAATCACTGAAACAATTGCTATTCAAAATATCAAAAACATAGAGGAGTTAACTAATTATCTACAAAGAATTGAAAGAAACAAGATAAGCAATAACCAGAACAGGAACAGGAATCAAAATGAAAACAAAAACTATAATGGTTACGATAATAAAAATTATTATGAGAATAATAACAATCAAAATAATAGATCGAATAATTATGAACAAAACAGGAACAATTACTTTAACAGAAATAATAATAATGGATATTATAATAGAAATAATAATTATAACAGGAACAATAACGCTCAAAACAACTACAACAAAAATGATCAATATCATAACAATAATTATAGAAATAGAACATTTGAAGGAAACAATAGGAATGGATCTTATGAAAACAGACAAAGAGATGAAAAACAAGAGCAAAGAAGAGACGATAATACAGAAAGGACAAATGGAAATTTTGAAGGAAGAGGCAATAGAAATGAAGAACAAAGGAGAGTGAACAATATACAAAGACAGAAAGAAAGAGTGATATCCATAGAACCAGAAATAGTCACTGAAACAGAGCCCGATCAAAATTTTGGATCGAGCACATACCAAATGTAAAGAAAAATATTATCTGTACATACGAACATCCAAGGGAATATATAAAATATGGGGAAGAATTAGAATTAAAAGAAATAATGGGATTGATAAATATTAAAGGAAAATTAAATGGAAAAGAAATAAAATTATTAATAGATACAGGTTCGGAAGCGTCCATAATTAAAACAAAACTAATAGAAGAAAACATTGAAAATTATGAAAACAAATTAATTGAAATACCAAAAACTACATTGATAGGAGCAAATGGAAAGAAGCTATGTGAAGTAAATAAGTCTATAATACAAAAGATTGAATTGAAGGATGGGAAAGAAGTTGAAATGCAATTACTGTTAGTGAATAATTTGGAATCAGACATAGTTATAGGAATAGATGAATTAACGAAATATAAAGCAAGAATTGATTTTGAAAAGATGGAGATTGAATTAAATGGTAATAGAATTGAATTTGAAGAAGAAAATATAGAAGAATTGGAAGTTGAAGAGGATAATAAGAAGTTATGGGAATATAGAAAGGATTGGAAATATGGAAGTATTGGCAATTGGAGAGGATGATAGGAAGTTATGGAATATAAAGAGGAGTGGAAATATGGAAGAATTGGAATTTGAAGAGGATAATAGGAAGTTGTGGAATATGGAGAGGGATGAAATAATGGAAGAATTTGAATTAGTATGTGGAAATAAGGAATATGCTGAGAAAGTGAAGAATTTAATAATTAAGTATAAAGGATTAGTTAAAAAGAGATGAGAATGGCAAATAACTATGTACATAAGATAGAAGTTAAGGGAATAGAAAATTTCAGAATAAGAACATATCCCATACCTTATAAATATAGGAAAGAAGTTGATTCAGAGATACAAAATATGCTAAAGGATGGTATTATAGAGAGATGTAACACAAGAAATATAAATTAATAAATTGTACCGATATAAGAGACTCTGAGAAATGTAGAAGTAATAAGTCGCATAACGAACATTAAAGAATTTTCAAAAATGGATTTATAACATGATTTTTTTAAACTAATTCCTTTGGATGAAACTTGTAAATGAAACATGTACCTAAAAATAAAATAAGAATTTGTATACATATTTAATTATGGTATTGTAAATAGATTTAAAACTTTTTGAAGAGGATACTGCAACAAAGGATTCCAAAATCATCTTTGTAACAGCAACCTGAAATAAAAAGAAATGTATTATTAGTAAAATTGAAAGACAATCCTAGAATATAGTACTTGAAGTAAAATTTGCGTTCATAAAATTTTTCTTAGAATAAAAAATTTGATAAACGCAAAATTTAGGGGATGTTATTGTGAAAAAATAATGCTACACCCTGTATATCAAATAATGAAGAATTAAGATTATGTATTGTAATCTAAAAGAATTTTTTTAAGTCAAAAATTTTTTTTAAACATTTGAATGGAGACAATCTGTACGATCCACTATTCGATAGAGAAGACATACAGAAAGGACAGACTGTATAATGTAGGGATAATTGCGAATAGGTGTGATAAACAATTTATATGAAATAAATTACCTAACGAAACTTTTATCAAAGAGATCAAGTATCAAAATTTGTTCATAATAAGAAACTAATAATGCTTTATTCTGTAAAGTCAAGCTAATCTCGTAATATTTGTTGATTAAGACATTAAAATGAGATAGTGTAGATGTTTAGACATAACAGAGCAGGAAAATATAAAATAATGTGAATTTCAGAGAACATGACTTATAAAGAAAACGAATTTTCATTTTGCATACATATTTAAAGGTAACAGCTGTCATCTATTAAAACATTATGAATATTCATTTGACATACATACTTAGAGGTTAGGAAATGTCATTTTAACAATACTAAGAAATATTATTGAATGAAAATAATATAGGAAGTCTAAGCAATTAAAAACCTTAGAATATAATATCATGATATAATGGATGAACATTTCACTGGTTGAAATGAAGAATTTGAGTTATAAAATAAATAGTCAAATTTGATTGGTTAATAAACATTTAAAAAATATCACATCGGCGACAACTGTGTTGCTAACGAAAAAAAATCAGAATGTGAAAAAGTTGTTGATTATGGGGGCTATTGACTAGTAGGTTTTCTTTTTGGGAAGAGATTTTTGGAGCAGCAAAATTTTTTTGGTAAAGTAAATCAATTGAAATCATTTAGAAGACAAAATTTGACTATAGAATTTAAAACAAATACATTATACTTACAAGAGATATATCAGTGTAAGTAGTTTAGTTTATATTAATAATTAAAAAAGGAATTGTTGAATGTTGTAAAACACTAATCATGAATTTTATTTTATAATATGGTGTCTTGTGTCTGGTGGAAGTAAAATAGCCACAATAGTTTTCGAAAAACATTGAATAGTGGAATTTGTGTGAGCTGTTTGGACTTTGAAAGAAATACAGCATCGATTCCTGTTCTGGTAGAAGCAGAATGCCAACAGGGAGGTTTTCCAGGAGGAGAATCTGGAACAAATAAAAGAAACAGATCATTGAAGGTGAACAAACAGAAATCGTGAAGTAAATAAGGTAGTACAAGTTAATTTATTAATGTATTAAGAGGTCAAGCGTACTTACTAATTTCTGAAAAAAACTAAAATTTTGTGATGCATAGACGCTGTTAAGAGTGTATTTCGCCGTTTTCTGAAAGTCATATGTTTATGAAGTTATATAACTGTATTTTACTATTATAATAATATCTCACCAGAGTGCGTGTGATTTGTATGAAAGAGTCATCCTTTTAGATAGTTGAATTTCTTAAAAAAAAACACTTGTAAAAGTGTAGTGTATTTATTTTCATTAAATTAAATATTGTTTTTCCTTTTGAAGAACGTTTTTTTAAATTACTTGAGTTATTCATTTCATCTGGTGACTTGTGCACCATCTACTTACCACAGGCAGAAGCTCTGAATGAAATCGATTGAACTATGCAGATATTTTTTAAGTAGGACAGGACCGTATTTAATTTGAAATCATTAAAAAAGTAACATATTCTGATTAACAAATTTATTTTTAAACATATAAAGCATTTATTAACTTTGGCGCTAACATATATAAAATTATAAAATCATTTTATTTAAAATACTTGAACTCTACCCTGAGATGGGAAGTTTTCATGTTGGTTAAATAAACTGTTTATCATACATATTAAATCCTCAACATACCGGGCAAATTAAACTATTTTCTCACCCAATTCTATTCATAATAATATGTCGGCCCAACGTAGGGCAAATTAAATTCCCATAAAATAAACTATAATAATATATATATATATATATATATATATATAAGATCTACGAATAGTGCGTGACATATGAACAATAAACAACGAATAGATTGGTGGGTATTGCACGAAAATAGAAGAAGGGGCTACTGATGACAGCTAATGAGCCAGAAACATGCATGTCTGCGGTTACCACTCCTTTCAGTAGCCCCTTCTTCTATTTGCGTGCAATACCCACCAATCTATTCGTTGTTTATTATATATATATTTATATATATATACATATATAGAAAGTGGAAAGTAGTCTTTTGCTGACTAGTTAGAAACAAAATCGAAAAACCAATTTATTTGGGAGAAGCAGCAAAACGAACGTGTACTCTTATAACATTATATTTCCAATATTTCGACAATGAAAATTGTCATCATTAGGGAGCTACAATATATATATATATATATATATATATATATATATATATATATATATATATATATATAACAAGATGTACGAATAGTGCGTGACATAAGAACAATAAGCAACTAATAGATTAGTGGGTATTGCACGCAAATATAAGAAGAGGCTACTGAAAAGAGTGGTAACCGCAGACATGCATTTTTCACATCTTTCCTTGGTTGTACGGTACCGATGACGGCTAATGAGCCAGAAACATGCATGTCTGCGGTTACCACTCTTTTCAGTAGCCCCTTCTGATATTTGCGTGCAATAAACACTAATCTATTCGTTGCTTATTATATATATATATATATATATATATATATATATATATATATATATATATATTTATATATATATATATATATATATAACGCTACCACAACTGATTCAATTATTGACTCTCATTCAAATTATCCCGCTTACCATAAATATTAAGCTTTATATTCCCTTCTAACTAGATCCTTCAGAATACCTCTTTCAGATTCTTCTTTCAATAAGAAAATGAGTATTTTGAAACAAATTGCAATAAAAAACAATTTTCCTTTACACATTTTTAATGGAATCTTTAACAAACTGCACTCTAAGCTTAGACTGAGTTTTTAGACTACAATATTACCATTTCAGGATCATTCATTTTCTGGTACCCTCAATTTCGTGGGTCCATTATCCTATAAAATTTCCAGCAGTTTTAGAAAACACAATGTTGAAGTCACCTTTAAAATCAATTCTATCTTGGGTCAATTTTTTATCAACACATACCTTTATCCCACAGTTCAGTTGTTTATCATCTACCGTGGGGTTCTTGCAATTCGATATATGTGGGTCAATCTCGACGCAGGTTAGAGTCTCGTTTGAAGGAACATCAATATTATATCAAAAGATATAGGAATACAGACATATATAATATTCCTTCATCATTAGCTAACCATATTTCATCGGAACTACATTATTTTAATTTTCAGAATGTCAGACTTCTACATCAGTGTGTGAAGGGTGTTCAACTCAACCTTTCAGAGATGTCTGGTATACGTGGCATACATAAAGATCCTTCAATCTTATTTTTGAACGAACTATTACAACATTTAGAAAACTATTTATTCCTTAATTTTAGAGTTCTTAGTTTTGATAACATATAATTTGGTTGTCTTCAACCAACTATATTTACGTTCTTTCTTCTTTTTGCAATTGCTGTCATTATACTAATTCTTTTTTTATATTGATAATTACTTACTTCATATTTCAGAGAGTCACAATTGTTTTGCACTTATGATTTATTTGTTATTGATTTTTATAATTCCAAGCTTGAATTGTTATTTTCTTTCAAAGTTTTCATTCCATAATTTGTAACTTTTGTCACGACTTATTTGAATACTGTTGCCTTTCATATTGACTCTTCTTTTCATTAATTGTCATGGCTTAATCCCTACTTAATGGATATTGGAAAAAGACTTTGTGTTTTTAGATTATACTGTGTTTTGAATAATTTCTTTACACGATTATCAATATGTCTCATTCATATCTTTTTTAAAGACTTTTCATTTTGTTATTGAAGGCTGTCAGTGGTCCTTGTCATTTGGCAGTTATCCAACCATCTTCTCTTATTTGTGACAGTACTGAGTCAGTGCGCTTCAGATTATTGTAACATTATGAAAAGTTTCAATTTATTAGTTTTGGGGTTGGTTTCGGGTGTCCCGGTGTATTACTATTCAAGTGTATGTACTTCACTTTACTATTCAGACTTATAGTACAACAATGTTCGCTGGTCTCCTCACTTACATCACGGCGTGGGCATTTTTGACCAGCTTTACAAGCTTTATACATGATTTCAAGGAAATTATTATTATTATTATTATTACATTTGCACTAGGGATTTATACTCCGTATTCTCCCTTTATTTCTCTGTGGGAGGGGCAGTACCCCATCACTTCTTATTTTCATTTTCATTTCTGTTGGTCCGCATTCCGTTCTCTTCATCGCCCCTGTTTCTTATGAGGATTACAAGACTTCCTGCTTCGGACACATTCTGTTGGACGACGATGTTCATGTTTCTTTTTTTCTTTCATCTTTTCTTTTATACGTTGATCCTATTTTAACGACTTTCCTTATGTTGTCCCATTTTAACTTAATTTTATTTTGTTTGACGTTTTACATATTCATGTAAATTTTCATTACTATTTTTGTTAATAATATCTCCCTACAATACTATTCCCTTTTTGCCTACTGACATATGTTTGGTTCTGCTGGATGCCACGGACATGTGACAGCGTTCCTTTTTGTTACACTTTCCATGTGGATTGATGTATGAAGTTATGTTTTGTATGTCTTATCGTTTTCTCTCTTGATACCTTTTACAGGCCTGATGATGGCTCAGTGAGTCGAAACTAGTTGCCCTTCATCTTTTGTCAATATATGCTGTAGTACGGATTTTGAGTTTTACTTACTACTATTTAACTGAAATAATACTTAAATTTCAGTTAAGTCCAAACAAATATTGACGTAGTTATATTTTCTAATCACTGAAGGTGTCTCAATCGAAATACAGATTCGAATGGATCCTTTTTGCTTTTTTGAGAATTCCAAAAATCTCAAATTATAAGTTGCAAAGTAATATGCACATAGCTTGGAAACGAAGCACTTTGATTTAAGGTCTATAAGTTTACCTCTGAAAGGAGAACTTTCCAAATTCCACGTTTCCCACATTCAAATTTGAATTAACCTCAAGACTTTGTACGAAATAGATGGAAATGAAATAACCACTAATGAGTCTGCCAAGTTAACCGATATATACGGCAGATGCTTAAGTTGTAAATGCCATACTTAATTTTAAGATGCTTATCTCTTGATGACTAGAGATTTTCTAGCGAGAGACTGCCATGGAAAAGAAGGTTCATTTAATTTTTCTCGTAACTCTTGAATCAGCATAAAAGGGTCTTATTGGGAGAAACCTTGGCATCATGAATATTTATTGTTTCAATTGAATTTCCTATTATTGAACACTTTCCTATTGACCCTTTCTAATGAAAAACCTTTGGATTATTAACGTTTGTGGTTTCTTTTTTATTAAAATGTATCAAAGGGAAGGCGAAAGTCTGACATCTTTACATTTCGTTCAATCCAAAGTGAATTCGAAATCGTAACTTAACATTTGTCATTACAAAGTAAACTCGGTAAAACAAGCTGAAAGTCTTTGAGTGAATGGTTTGGCACTATAAGATGGAGAACAAGTTAATTATTCCCTCGAATTATACCATATACATCGATTTTCTGTGTTTTTGCATATGACATTCTAAAATCAAAATTGAATTTCCATTAGAACAACATACGAAAATGGAATTGTTAGTTAAATTATTGTATTAATTCATCATGTACTCACAGAATTCAGTTATACAATAACAGTCATGTTCAGACAACTCATGGATGAAACGTACTTTATAAGAATGGTATTTTGGTTTTATAAAAATATTTGATACTGAGGACATTCCAATATCCTAATCCCTTAATAATTCCAGTACTTCATAGTGTGGATCGTCTACTGCCGACAAACGTACATCTTGTTGAATGTTTGCATACAGTGCTTCGGTGAACTTCTAACGTGTCCCAATTCACTGTATTTCATTTTTAGTCTGATTACCGTATATTGTGAGATACGTTCACGATCTGGGCGCATTTCATCTTGTTGAGTCCTCATCATATCACCAACACCAATCATCATTATAATTCTCTCACATTTAGTTCAAACAGTTTGTTAAATACGGGTATAGAATAAATTAGATTTACAATACGGAATTGTACATGGAGATTAATGACTTTTTATATTTAGTCCAGCGACAATAGGATTGCCTATGAAAATGGATAGATACAATGTTATAATAACAAACAACTTTTAACCAGCACAATATACTAAGTTAATTCATTCTCTCACATCTATCCTATGAACACGATTTTATTATGAAGCATGACTGGCATGACTTAACTTTCCGCCAACCTGTGTGTATGTCGTCGTCGCCGTAGTTGTCGTTGGCCACTTATTGTAACATGTCTTGTTAATACGATACTGCCTCCGAAATGCATATAGACACCAATTTTATGATTGGGTCTCACAGATGAACACAATTGATTTTCAGCTCACCAGAACCAGTATAACGAGTGCTATGGTACTTGAAGTTCCATTTTTTTGGTCATTTTTATAGACATTTCGATTTTTTAGCACGATATAGCCTCCGAAGTGGATACATGTGACCAATTTTATGTTCAGGGCGTCGCACAGATAAAGCATTCCTGATTTTCAACTCACCATACCCAGTACAATGTGTCCTATGAATCCAGATATCGTCGTTGACACTGCAATAGGACCTATGTCAAAAATGTTGAATTTTCAGTAGAGGGAAAAAACCACTGTGCGGGCGCAATATTGATGTTCATGATTCAAAATTTTGTTAAAAATCGATGGATTTGATTTAGCTTAAAATGAGATACTGTGATTCAATTTATATATTATCATTTTGTAGAAAAATTGATATAAGACATTTGACATTTCAAAATTGGTTACTTATGACTTAACTTAACATTGTTCAAACAAGTGCATTGATATAAAATAACTCATTAGAAGTTAACGGAACTTAGACTTTGAAACTATAAAAGACAAAATAATTATAGAGAACAGCTGAGAAGCTCAAACATTAGTGTATTATATACTAAGGTGGTGAAGACTGTTATTATTGACCAAGCACCAAGATTATTTCGCAAGGAGCTTCGCCCCGAGTGGACTAATGTGCGAGGCTTATAAATGTCAACAGCACCGTGGTATGTATACTATTACGAAACAACACAGTTGTATAGTCCATGGATGTCTCCAGTAGTACTCGTCAAGAAAAAGGATGGAACTACGAGATTCTGCGTGGATTATCGCCAGTTTAATAACGTGACGAAGAAAGACAGCTATCATCTGCCTCGAATTGACGATACGCTAGATACTTTGGCCGGCAGCAAACTGTCTTCTACCTTGGACCTGAAGTCTGATGTCAGGTGTAGGGTAATATAAATAAATTACTACGTAAAAACGACAAAGAGACTATGTGATCTGGAAGTGGTGGAATTAAGAGCAGAATTGGGAGATCGTGAGTTGGAAACGTCCGGTAAGAAAAGTGAGTTAGTAGAGAAACTTAAAGTGTCACTGGAAAATGACTGCTTTGTTCCAGAAACAGTTTTATTTAATGAAGAGGCTTCCACCTTAATGTCGTCAATTTCGGCTAGCATCGACAAGAAGATTTCTGCCATGGAAGAGAACATGGACGAGAAGATTTCTGCTTTGGAGAACGATATATCTGCCGATATCTTATTAATGAAAAACGACATTGCCGCTGATGTTGAAAATGAAATTTCGTTCCAAAATCTGAAATCGAGAATAAGATGTCAACGATGGACGAGAAAATCAAGGAGTTAGAAAAAAATATGACAGATATAAGAACTCAAGATACGCCAGCGGGGGAAACGAAGACCGAGCAAACAAAACCGTGCAAGCCAGAAACACACCCTAAGTTAGAAGACATTAGTAGTTTTATCCGAGTCAAGGCCCCAACGTTCGATGAAAAAATGTCGTGGACCAATTATGTGAAACAATTTGGAGCAGCCGCTAGAGTGAATAATTGGTCCGATAGAGAGAAGGCAGTGAACTTAACTATCGCGCTTCGGGGAGATGCCTTAGATGTACTACAGACGATACTACTTGAAGAAACGGATGACTTCGAGCAGCTGAAGAAGAGGTTGGACAAGCGATATGGCCATGAACATCCAGAGCACTTGTACCAATCCGAGCTGAAGAACCGAAGGCAGAAACGTGATGGAGCCCTTCAAGAGTATGAAGTGGACATTGCTCGATTAGTTCGATTCACTTATCCATCAGCACCAGAGAACATGATGGAATGTCTGGGCATCCAGACCTTTATCGATGGGTTACGCGACTCCGATATCCAGAGGACGCTTCGTTTAGCCTATCCCAAAACATTAGTTGACGCATTGACAGCTGCTCTTGAATATGAAGCAGCAACGATTTGACCAGTTCGTCAGTTTAATAAAAAGTATGATGGATAAGAAGCCGAGAAAGATTAGATGCTGGAATTGTGGCGAGCTAGGGCATGTACGTAGTTTGTGTAAGCGCCCCAGGACTCCTGAAAACCAAGAACCCCAGTCACAGGAAAACTAGAACGGGTCGGCTACGAGAGGGCAGCACCGACCCCTGATCGTTCCAAAGATCCTCTCATACTGATAGCTTCGCTCAGATGTCGCAACGACAGTGTATATGTAGATGGAGAAGTGGATGGCAAGAGATATACTCTGCTGGTAGACACTGGAGCAACTAGAACCGTTATAGGAGCAGCAATAATAAAATCCAAGAAGAAGCTTTTACCAACGAGACTGCGACTGCGGACCGCCATAGGTGAGAGTACCAACGTTCACGGTGAGACACAAGTCCAATTGGGAATTGGTGCAGAAAAGTCCACGCATACGGTAATTGTAGCTGACATTGAAGAAGACGTGATTCTGGGAATGGACGTAATGAATGTACATGGTTTCCAATTAGACTTTAGAAACAGAACCATTCAAGTGGGTTCCGAGGAGGTATTTGTTCATCCATATGAAGGCAGCGCGATGTTGGCAGCTGTACAGAAAGATACCGTTCTACGAAGCTGAACCATGATAGTAGCACGGCTACAGGGAATCATGGAGGATGTTACACCGGTTATGATGGAGCCAAGGGACCACGACGAAGAGGTTAGCGAAGGAGTACTAATTGGAAAAAGATTGGTTACGTCGGCGAAAGATAAATGAGAATGATTACCCAGTTACCATCAAGAAGGAAACCAAGGTTGAATCCTGCGTACCAGTGACGGATATAGTTCGTCAAACAATGACCACTGACAATTCTAATGCCAGATTCGAACAAATGTTATCAGTAGCTGATAAATCTTTGGATCGAGCTGAAAAAAGAGAATGAGAGAATTTCTCTTGCAGTATCGAGACTAATTCGTACCAAAAGGAGGAAAGACTGGTAGAACATCAGCCGTTAAACACAAAATCGATACTGGTAATGCTAAGACAAGTAGGCAATGAGCTCGAAGACTTCCACGAGCGAAGAGAGGGGAAGCTGAAAGAATAATTCGATAGATGGCAGAAGAAAAAGTAATAGAACCATCTACTAGTCTATGGATGTCTCCAGTAGTACTCGTCGAGAGAAAGGATGGAACTACGAGATTCTGCGTGGATTATCGCCAGATTAACAACGTGACGAAGAAAGACAGCTATCCTCTGCCTCGAATTGACGATACGCTATATACTTATGCCGGCAGCAAACTGTTTTCCACCTTGGACCCGAAGTCTGGTTATTGGCAAGTGGAAACGGACCCAGAAGACAAAGAGAAGACTGCTTTTACTACCGGATCTGGATTATGGCAATTCAACGTCATGCCATTCGGGCTATGTAATGCGCCTGCAACATTTGAAAGACTCATGGAAAATGTATTGAGAGGGTTGTTTTGGAAGACATGCCTGGTCTATTTGGACGACATCGTAGTACTGGGGAAGACATTTGACGAACACTTGAAGAATTTGGAAGATGTATTCAAATGACTCCAAGCTGCCCAGCTCATGTTAAACCCGAAGAAATGTCAGCTGTTCCAAAACCGAGTCAACTATCTAGGTCATATAGTGAGAAATGAAGGAGTGGCGTTGGATCCAGAGAAAATTGCTTCCATTCAGCAATGGCCGCAACCAAGCGACAAACATCAAATTAGGAGTTTCCTTGGACTTTGCACGTATTAAAAAGATTTATCAGGAAGTTTGGAGATATTTCCAAGCCTCTAACTGGACATACAGAAGAAGCAAGAGCTTTCCAATGGGACGAAGACTGTCAAACGGCTTTTGAAACCTTGAAGAGGCATTTAACCTCGGCGCCGATATTAGGATAACCATTACCAGAGGGAGACTTTATTCTTGAAACTGACGCAAGCAACGTAGGAATTGGTGGAGTGCTCTCACAGATCCAAGGAGGGCAAGAAAGAGTGCTGGAATATTTCAGTAAAGTCCTCTCCAAACCAGAACGAAACTACTGCGTCACAAGAAGAGAACTTTTGGCGGTAGTGAAGTCTCTATGGTAGGAAGTTTTCAATCCGGACTGATCATGCAGCACTCAAGTGGTTGATGCAGTTCAAGAATCCCGAGGGCCAGATCGCTAGATGGATTGAACGACTTCAAGAGTACGATTTCAACATTGAACATCGAGCTGGTGTGATTCACCGAAATTCCGGCTCCCTGTCCAGACGGCCGTGCCCAACAGACAGCTCCCACTGCAACAAAGCGGAATCTAGGAAAGCTGCAATTTCAAGAACTACTGTAGTCAACGAGGAATAGTTCACCCCACACCGGACACCAATGTAATGTTTTTCTAATTTATTTGAACAGTAAACGGGTGGTATAAACTTTAAACACACACTAACACTTAATTTAGTATACACTTAACTATTCACTTAAATTTAATTTATATGCACACAAACTTAGTTATTAATTCATATCATTACTTTACTGTCCGCTATTTCGGTGTATTCTTGCTTATTTGTCGAGATTACTTTTTAAACTATACTATTTCTCCATGGTCGTTCTTTTATATATGAGTGTCTTTTTAACTAGATAATTCTAGATTGCGGCTAACACAAAAACAATTGGCTTTGGCATTTTCTAGATAAGACTGGTCACAAAAACAATGTCTAGATAAGACTGGTCACAAAAACAATGTCTAGATAAGATAGTCACAATCGTAAACGGAACTAAGAAATCCCTGCGCATTCGCCATACTTTTAACTTTCATACATGGCTTAGACAGAGATTCAGGGACTATACCAATGTGCTGTTTCGTAACAATACAATTTTTCCCCTACTAGCCAAATTTAAGATAAAAATTGAGAATAAAAATGTTTTTTGTAAAACTCCTCCATCACAGGAATGCAAATTTGCATTTCCACTAATGAAACAAAAATCAAGTATTCTGATGCAGATTGTCATTTCCACTATATAGTTAAACTTATTTCTAACAACGGGTGCGTTCAGAAAACATAACTTATAACTCAACCGTTGAGTGAGCGTTCACTGAGCAACGAATTGTTGATGTGTGTTTTCTGAACGATAATTTTTTGGAAAGTATAAATATTGAGAAATTAAAATTAAGGCTAGATACAAAATAATTCTTGCCTTTTCAGATGATTGTATTATAATTATAGTAGTAATATTATAGAAATGTATTGTACACACTAGAAATATTATAGCCCATGCAATAGAAGATTTACAGGAACCACTCCCACATGATTATAACGTGAGTTGATGTAGTACTCCTGAAAAATACAAGAATTATTATGAAGAAATAAGTCCGGAGTATGTTATGTATTTATTGTTCTAATATAAAAACATCACAATCTGTAACGTGTTGTGTTCAGTGGGCGCAGTTCAAAACCGCTCAGAAAAATGGCGTCCGCTCAGTAAACATGTTCAGTTTCGCTCACTGATAAAAGTGCGTTCACAGAACATTCACTCATCGGTTATGCAACAGTAATGTATTCTGAACGCACCCAACGTTTGTAATTATCGCCATGTTGTTGTTACGGGATGTAATCAGTCATTATTAGTAGAGCGCCGATTTTCAACTAATGGCATTTTTATTCAAATAATTTCATCGTGTTAGGCAATTTCAAGCAGCAAATACGTTAAAGACAATCTCCTGGGCATACAAAATTATGTTTCACAATTTATTGTTAAACTACTTTTCCCGGATTCTCAAAACATTCTAATTTGTCCAATATTGACCGAATTTAACAATAGAAATAATTATTAACCACTAATAGAGAAATACAACTTCTCAGTTGGCTAGAAGATGAAATAACTGTCAACTTCACAGCTAGTAGTGGAAAAAACAAATTTTAATGTTTTTATGTGAGAAAAAATCAGTTTATTTTACACCATCTTCAAACTGATTCCCTATGACAGAGAAACCTTGTTAAGGCTTAGCTATAGCACGAATATGAGTGCACTTGTCAGATCCACAGTTATGACTAAGCTTGTTGTAAAATTCATGATAGTCATCTGAAATTAGAGATTTTAACACTTGGAGGTGAATAAATTTTATCAACTCAATAGGATACGGTGCATTATACAAAGGAGAATAAGTTGCAAGAGAATTTGATGATTTTCTTTTTGGCCGCCTATGAATTTCTTACCAGGTTTTATCGAAATTCAATTTGTAATTTATTATACCCTCAGGTTTATGTTGTGAAGCACAAATGTCAGTACGAGTAAAACACGGATCACCTTTCTTACATCCTGGGCGTAAAGTTGTGAAAAGTCCTTCCCCTCATCACCGTTGTAGTTCACCCAAAGAGACCGTTTGCACCAGTATTTTAGTTAGTATTAGTGCTTTTGTCCCGCTCACCCGAATTATTGGTCTGAACGTATAGTTTAGATGATAATTTTTTTTCCGATTACTAATTCAATTACTTTTCATACTGTTTTCCTATTTTTTATTATCTTGCTGAATAAAGTCTTTTTGTAAATAGGTACCATTTGGTTTTCTTTTTCAGCTCCAATTACCACTGACATCCGCAAAAGGTAAGAACTTTAAGCAGCAAATATCCAGGTTCCGAACCCCGGACTCAGCAAACACAAATGTATATGTTACATAAAAATATATAACAGGGGAGGAATTATTTTTATATAAATCGTTTATATATTTTTTATGTAGTATTTATGTAACAAAATTCTTATAAATTTTGTTATATATTCTCAATATTTATATTATAAAATGTTTTATATATTAGATATATCTAATTTTATATGTATTCAAGATGTAAATTCTGCTACATAAATATGAAATTTTTGTATATATATATTCATTACGTAAAATTTGTTACATAAAATATTTTTTATATTTCATATGTATTTCTTACGAACCTCGTCTAGTGTATTTCGAAAGAAAAAGAAGAAAGCTCTTCAATATTATAACCTTTAAATTGTCACGAGTCGATTTGCCCACATACCTGCAAGTAAGTATAATAACATTCTAAAAGGTTTTTCTTTAGTTTTGTCTGTGTGTTTGTTTTTAGTTTTGTTTGTAGAGGAATGGAGAACACATCATGTAAGTGTTATTATTATTATTATTTTCAACAGGCAAGGGGCATCGCCGATGAAGCCGTTCATTGTCGTTTACAAAAGATTATTTAACAAACGTATTAAAAAGGTTAACTATATTAAAATATACAATGAAGTAAACAATTACAAATCACATTATACCTATCTCACTAAAGTACTTTTCAAGATAATATTTTAGTTTTAACTTAGACATGATTTAACAATAATTCCCTCTGTAGGGAGTGGTTAATCCGAAACAACTACCGCCGCCCAGGTATGCACTTAGGGCTCAAGTAGATTTTGTAATAATATCAAATAAAATACACATCTTTAATCCTCTGACCATAGGTAGTAAGTCAAGACAAAATATCTTGAAATGGATTAATTAACACTTATCTGTTGAAAGCTATTTATATTTGAATACTTAGATTAATAAAAATTATAATTTTGGGCCAAATCAATGTTTAAAACGTACAAAATTGAAGGACTTCTGTGATTTATCAATAAGACAGAAAAACAATACGTAGTACAATCTTACAATGGTGACGGTGAACCAGAAATACATAATTTAGAAACATCTCACTCATGGTTAGAACATAGAAATAACTACAAAATAAGAAACTTAAAATCAAATAAGTTATTTCAAGGTATTGTTACTATATGATTTGTTTATTTAATATAATTAATATATACACCTACATTTCTAGAAACTTTGCTAAAACAGTTTAATATGACATGCACTGGTTTTGATCAAATCACCTTGGTGTGGATAAGGCTAAGTAAAAAGACTCCAGAGGGAAAAGAAGGGCGAAACTGTAACTCTCCAACTCCTCCTTAATATTGCCAATTCGCTTACAAGTGGACCTCGAAAAGTCTTCTAAGATAATATTTTCCGTGGTTAATTATTGTTTTGTTTTTGAATATTCATTTGTTTTGCATTCTTTTTTTTATATTTTATTATCATTTAGTATTTGAATATTTTTATTTTTGCAATATTTTTTGTCATTAGGTGTTTAGTTTTTAGTTTTTCTTTTTTATTTTAATAAAATAAATGTACTTATATGCATCTTTTTGCTGTTTTTTTAGTAACTAAGTACCAGCTACTAAATTCCAAAGATAGATAAATACCATTTACAATATATAAATATTAAATTGTATTAAGTTGCTTTAAGTTTGAAATATTCATAAGGTAGGTATTGAATAATATAGAAACAACAGCTCCTTAATCTTTTGGCCATCAACACTACTAAAAATATTGTATTTCATTTCATCTATCAAAAATAATGTTTCAACAGATTTTTCTGAATTTATTATAAATTAAGAATTTCACTGACTTTTTTCATAGATCCAATGAAATAAAATATTTTAGGTAAGGGGTGGGGTAAAAGAAAAATTATGTAACTTTTGTTACATCTATATTATGTAATATTTAATACATAAATATTCTCTAGATATTATCTCATTTTTACATTTATATTACATAGTAATTTAAAAATATTTGAGATATAATTTATAATATGTATTTCTTATATCATTATTGTTCTCTAGCTGTGCCGGCCTTTGTCAGTATTTAATACATAAATATTATCTAGCTGTGACTTCAGATTTATATAACTGTGACTTTTATATTTCAAAAAATATGTAACATATATGTATTCAATATGTTTTTGTGTTTGCTGGGGAAGGCAAGTAAAATCTGCCCGACTTGCCGCAACACTCTTGGCACCACCATAAGTGACCCCTGGAGTATTTTACTTCTTCACTGACGCTGCCCGCAGCAAGTGGAGCATACCACTATAATAAACCGGCGCCCGAGGCAACTCGTTACCTGTAGTCGAGGCGCCAATCAGAAAAGTAGCGACGCAACAACGTTACAGCGAGTTTGCGTTTTTATTTTTCTACTATTTGTTTGTATTTTCCAGATCCATCTCTCTTGAATCCAGTGTAAGCGTCATCATTTAGTCGAGCACTATATTTTTTGGATCCCAATTAGCAGGATCTCCCTGCCCTTTGCTCTTTCTAGATCTTTTTGTTACCTCAACAAGTCCATGCTCTTCATCAACTAGTTCCTGATTACGATCTTTTTCATCAGAAGTTTCGACAATTGACATATTATTCTGACTATTATTCTCTTCTTCATATGGAATGTATTTAGTACCAGAATCCTGAAATGGTTCGTCATCTTCGTATACGGTATCAGTTATTTCTACTGATTCATATTCGCCGTTCTCCAAAGCATCGACCGACTGATATTCCTCATGAATACCATTTTCTAAGTCCATGCCATTAACATTATGTTTCCCAATGCCATGAACATCTCTATCTCTGGCGTTCACATGATTTGATGTTGAAGAAGCCTGGTCAAGTACCAGCTCTATCATCTGTCTACCACTGCTACTCATTTTTTGTGCTGAAAAAAGAAAATTAAACTTTACGATGCAATATGTCGGATGTAGTTATTATTTTATTGAATAAGAACCGCAATACGTGGTATCTGATTGTTATTTCCATAAACAGGAGGTAACAGTTCAACTTTTTGAGAGAAAAAACCATTTAACTGAAGCACTAGAGTGCTAATTCTATCCATGCCTACTAGAATTGCATCGTAATGTTAGTAAGCATAAGTCCTTCAAGAAAATGAAATTCTTTGTGGGTTAGAAAATTTACAAACACATGTTTGAGAAGGTAAATCATCTAAATGTTGTGACATTTACGTTAATAACTATACATTATTTCCAACTTACCATTTCCATGCGATAGTAACAAACAAATGAGCAACTTTTCCATCCAATTACATTTGAAATGTAGCTTCTGTCATTCTGACGATGATAGCGATATCGAAACAATTGTCAATTTCTTAGAATTCTTAACATTTTTTCAATATATCGTGAAATTATCTAGAAACATTTGGTTTCATTTAAAAAAGAAAAATTGTAGACCATAAAATATTTTGTGTATGAATTCTTGCCTTCATAAAACTAATGAAATAGTTGAACAAAAGTAAAAATACTTTTATAGTTATAACTAAATGGATCTCGTTAAATCAGGAACAATATCACTATCTTTGCCAAGAATTAAAATAATTCCGGAATGTATTTACGTTTGATCAAGTTAATTATCTCACTACTACATAGCATAATTGAGTTTCTTTCAAAGTTTAATTGCTTCATGGGCATTTCCGAAGTTTCTTTTCTCTTCTTTGCCTCATCATTCAACTTCAAGTCCAAGTACCTCCATTATGAATTCGAGCATAAACTAAATAATTTACATTGGGATTAATATTGAAGTTGGAAATTGTTTCAGAACAAAAGGGAATTTCTTGTAATCTTTGTCGGTACCTTGCATTTTAAATCGTTGTTACAGTTTTTCAGTGCGCGACATTTTGATCAAATTTTCTCTTTACAGAGTTTGAGAAAATAACCGAGGAATTTGTTTGGTATCGAAAATAACGTCTGGGTATACGATCATGTTAAAAAATTACTGGGAATGTATTATTAATTCAAACTTTGTCAATTGAAAACATGAGCATCAAAGTGATGATTTGAGTTTTGAAAAAAAGGTAAATGGATCAAAACTACACTGCGCCGCAAAATTACCGCATATTTTGTAAAATGAAAAAATCCACATGAGACCAATATTTTAATGCAAGCCAATGGCTTAAAAATGACTGTTTTCAACATCACCCAACAACTTTTTAGATGTTGTTAAAAACAAAACAGTTTTTGAATAGAATAACGAAAAAATGTTGTGTACACAAAAAATGTGCTGGTGCAATGGCACTAATGGAAATTGGTGTTACACAAGTTCAAGTGGCATGCTGCTATGGAGAGACCCAATCTACGATTTCCAGGATACTGACACAGTATCGAGAGACTGGTACGAGCCAAAGAGGACATTTACAAGGACGCTGCAGAGTGACAAATAATAATAGAGAACGGTTTTTGAGAATGCAGGTACTACGAAATCGATTCACTACAAGTAGTGCACTACAGCAAGAATTTATTTATCGATATGATGACCGCATAAGTCAAGATACAATGCGCCGAAGTCTGGCAGAAAGCAGTATTACTCCATATAGAGCCGCAAATGGTCATCTTCTAACCATAAATAACCATAAACCCTCGCAGGCAACGTCTTCAATTTGTCCGAGAACTCCAGAATCAGAACTGGGGCAACCGTGAATTGAGCAATTTAGTGTTTACGGACGAGTCCCGATTCTGTCTGCTTAGTGATAATCGTCATAGGAGAGAGTATAGACATCCTGGCGAGCGATATGCTCAATGTAATATTGCATAAAGTGTTAGCTATGGGCGGTGGGTCTGTTATGGTATGGGGTGGCATTAGTTTGGAGGCTCATACGGATCTAGTTGTGATTCGAGGTGGCCTTTTGATAGCCGACCGCTACTTAACAGACATTTAAGAATCGCATGTAATCTCATATGCTCCATTTATAGGGAACGAAATGCTATTAATGCATGATAATGCACGCTTACACATAGCTAGGACGGTGCAAAATTAACTCCAAGAAATAGATATCCATACTTTCAATTGGCCAGCGTGAAGACTTGATATTAACCCGAGAGAACACTTATGGGACAATTTGAATCAGCAAGTTAGAGCTTTACAGCATACACCTAGAGGTGTACATGAGCTGTCAAATCTGGGGTCAAATAGATCAAGTTGCAATCAGAAACTCAATTTCACGTATTCCAACAATATGTGGAGCAATAACCCAAGCAGGTGAAGGTAATACACGTTAATTTTAAGTTTGTTAACAAATTATGCAATAAAATTTTTGTTTTCTTTTTGGTCCATCTAGTATTTCTATTTCTATTGTTTATCTTATTCAATAAAAACGTTGTTTGTGTCAGTTTAAAGCTATTATACAGCCATCATATTAGACCATTAACGAGACGTCTAATTTTTTTCTGATGTAGATTTTTCCATTTTATAAAATATGCGTTAATTTTGCGATGCAGTGTATTTCGGAGGAATACGGTGGTGGTTGTGTGATGGTGCAATATAGTAGTATAAATTTCAGCACTTTATTCCGATCTCTCACCTTCACTGGAATCAATAAACAACATACACTCATAGCACACCGTTCATCAGGTTTGTTATCAACTCTCAGTAGATGGCGTTACAATAACAATACTATTACAGTGACATTATCTTCAGTCAGTGGCGACAATAAGCGCTCATCCGGCATGTTGTGTCAAAGTTTGAATTAGCGCTATAGGAATAACAACGTTTTTGTGGAAGGAATTCCGCAATATTGAGGTTGTACAATAAAATATGGAATTTAGACAAATGCCAAAAGTATTCGATTTCTAGTTGGATTCCTGTACCTACTTCAACATAGCATGAGCAGCAATAGATTTGCTTGCATACATGTCAGCTTTACCTAATCTTATTAAAATGTGTTCCTAGCCTACACTATAGTCAGGAATTATTGATAGGTGGCCAATTACCTCGCTTCAATATTATCATCCACTCTTTACAACGTGCTGTATATTCTGGAAACCGCTTCATCATGAATCTTTTGACAAAACTGTTAGTTACTACAGGTGACAGGTTGCCATGATGACAACCTAAATTTCTCGACAAATTTTTCAGTTACATGACCTAGCTGCAAAATTATAACTGATAATTTCTCTGACATGACAGCTGTCACGTGTAGATGCCATAATAACAGAAGTGTAGATTATTTTAGACAAATATTAATTTTCAAGGGTGAAACCACAAGAGCTTTTTCTTATCGGATAAATTTCTCTTTCGATACTTAGAGAAATTTATCAACAGTAAAAACACAAGAGCTTTTTTTTTATCGGATAAATTTCTCTTTGCAACGAAACAGTTTTGCCAATCACTAATTTTACGAGAAAAACTGACATGATAAAATCGCGACACCGAAGGTGGAGCGATTTTATCTAATGTCAGTTTTTCGAGCAAATTTAGTGATTGGCAAAACTTTGAGTCAAAGAGGAATTTATCTAATAAAAGAAAAGCTCGAGTGTTTTTTGGCAAGATAAATTAACGACAGAATATATGGATGAACAACAACAATAATTGCGACTCATTGTCATTGTGTAAAAGTGACGTCCGCTTACTAGATATTGAGGAAGAGAAGTTTTTATCGCGATAAAAAAGGATGCACCTTTTTTATCGATGGCAAAGTGACAATAACATTTCCAGGTATATGACATTTTAACATTGGAGTTAATTTATCAACAGTAAAAACACAAGAGCTTTTTTTATCGGATAAATTTCTCTTTGTGACGAAACAGTTTTGCCAATCACTAATTTTACGAGAAAAACTGACATGATAAAATCGCGACAGCCAAGGTGGTGCGATTTTATCTAATGTCAGTTTTTCGAGCAAATTTAGTGATTGGCATGCCCTGCGATCTTTTATAGCCACTGCTAAACTGCATTTTTATCGCCATCTATTTGCTTGGAAGGTTACTAACGACATCAAAATGCCAGGAGTAAAACAATAACAGAGGAATCAGTATATTAGACACTTGACAGAGTTTTATTGTATTTGTCGTTTTTTAAAGAGAAATAATTTTTTAACTTGAAGATGAATTTACTGTAGCATAACGGAAAGCCAAAAAGGCTTTAATTACAACAGACCATTCTTCTAGGTCCGATATTTACAAAGGACGGGGATCAAGGATACGGAAAAAAATACAAGGTATATGTCCCATCACTCTAGTTCTGATTCAGACGAGAGTCCCTCATTAAATCGTAACATTTATCCTGTTTTTAAACCTACACCACAAACAAATTGTGAGTATTTAAAGAAATTAATAAGAATGTTTTGTGCAAATAATATATTTTTCAATATTGTATAAAAACTCGGGGAATTATAAATCGGGTAGTACTTCTCCAGAGATTCATGTGGAATCTATTGCCGAAACTATGAGGTCTGAAGCTGAAGGAATTTCCCTTGAGAATAAAGAATCAAATGATATGGCGAGATTTGCTGTTCCTAGGGGTAATTTGTTTCTTAAGTTAAATCATAATTTATAATAACTTAAAATTAGCATATTAAATTTGACTTTTAGTATAAAAATACTTAATTTATGTACCTTTTTTTAATTTTTTTAGAGTCTAAACCTTGTGGCAGTGGAATCAGATGAACACTTCACAAAAGAGATAAATCATCACGGGTCCGGTGCACTTCACGACCCTCCGAATTTTGCGACGATATTTTTTTATTAGAAAGCCCTATTGTTATAGAACATTTTAAGAGAAAAAATTCTTGGATCATGCACTTTTGAAAGAGAAAATCGCAATTAAAAGCACTAAAAATCCGCCATTTTTCAAAAAAATTTAAAAATTATGTCTAGATATCAGATGGTCACAAATTTTAGAAGGAGGAGTGTTGCCAGTTCTCATTCCCTTGACTCATGTGTGCTTGGAAATACTTTATACAAGATTTATACTATCTTCATGATTTAAATGTATGTATTGAATATGTACTTCTTTGGACGTATTATGTATTTTCCACTGGTACTAACTTAGTACGTATATTTTATGTAGTTAGGGTAAATATAGAAAATTATGTATATATTTGTGATTTTTAGTTAAAAGTTAAAGTTAAATTTCCCGATAAGTATAAATATTCTTCTAATAACGGACGTATTGTTGATAATTAAAGGAGAAGTATTTTTAAAATAATCGCGAGATCGCAGTTCTAGTAGATTGTTTTATTCAATTTTAGTCAAATTTTATATTTATATTGCTATTATTTTACATTTGACTAATGTTCAATTGAATAAATGGAAAAATATAGTTTCCATCAAACGATCGAAAAACCTAGCTAGCTTGGGCGATAGACAAGGCGAGAAAAAAAGAAGCGATTCACCATAACACATAACCTAATATTTTAAATATTTAAAAACATCGAATTAATATGATCAGTGTTATAATTTAATGCACTTTTTGTTTTCTCCGCGTTAAATTGAGTGCAAATGTAAATGTGATGAATTTTCGCAAGTTTTGAGCCTTCTTCGCGCTAGCTTTGTGCAATTTTTCCGCTAAGTTCTGGTATACTATTATATCTGAGATTACCTATATACTATTCTGGAACATTTGTCGTCCCTAGCAAACTTGTATGGCACATAATGACATCCCAAAAACAAGTTTAAAGATGATTTTTAATGTGCTAGTATGATCTATAGAGAATAGAATGTACATAAAAAGTATGTATACACTTATTGGACCACCAGAAGCATTAAAGATAATCTTAAGTACATACAAATGTTAATTTTAAATATGGCTTTAAGACGTACATATCATTTTAATTAGATCCATTAAAGGTTGTAGCAAACTTCATGTGGATTACAAATTATTTAATATTTTTTCGAGAAGGGGTGAGGAATATACCAAGATCATATTTCGTTCCACTCCTCGAACCAATTATAATCCGACCAACAGTCACAAATATTTGTAGTAAAACTTTAATGGAATTTTTTATTGCTGAATCAGCATAATTTACAATACTTTACCTAATTCAATTCAATATCGGTTCCTGACCAACTGACAGATCAAAATGTAACTAGAATATCATTAAATATGAAACAAGAAATATAAAAAAAATTACTCACCTAACTTAAGTATATAGACCAAATAGAACTCAACAATGTAGTGAACTAGAGAGGATAACGCGCCGAAGTTTGATTAACTACTTATTTATTTGTTGTGGGGAAAACCTTCTATAGACCTTGGAAATGAGTACCAAGTTCCTGGATTCCACTAACCATGTTTTCATCTTCAACCCTTAATGGGACAAGGAAACGTCATTCTAAAGAGCCATGGTCGATCGCCTACCTGCTAAAACCTACCACTAATCTCCCCGAACTCTGTATCTGATATGTTTTTAACCATGTGAATTCGGTCAACCCAACCTAACCTACTTATGAATATTTAAACTAACCTAATCTAACCTAACTAAATCTCAACTATAAACTACACAGAATAACGCGCCGAAATTTGTTCGATAAGAGTGGGACCAAACACTTGCCACCACATAAACTGATCCACTTATTCCGATAAAAATCTTGAGGATATCACCCCGGACGCCTCAAATATTGTTTAATGGACGACCAGTGGCCTTCAATATGGTTCGTGCACACTCCCGTTAGCGGATCCACAAAGTTTCTGGAATGGTTAACTTCTTTATGTATCTAAGGGGATGAACCTCCCAGATTTTTGAGGCCACTATATCCCCTCCAGCAGTAAGTCCATATTTCAGTACCCGGCAATACGTGACGAGAAATTATTGATTCCAGAGTATTGGCTGTTGGGTTGGTAACAAATACTACATAGACACGTTTATCCGTGACATCATAGCACCCACTGCTCTGGAATCATGCGCCCCCTATTATATTCTCGTTTGGTCAGCAAGGATTCGTCGATTTGCAAGATGTGACCGTCCCCACTTAAAAAATGTAAACAATTAAAGTAACCCTACATGGAATCGATACCGGTCAACTTTCGTTTAACTGAAATCAGTTATGCGCGAATTGCACAATCTGTTGAATTTTTCCATTTGCGCGCATTTTTCACAATATGTCCATAGCTGTTCACTCAATTTTTTCATTTGCAAATTGTGTATGTATTCCAGATAGTATACCTATTTGAGCACGTATCATTACATAATAATGTGGATAATCATTTGAATGATTGAAGATTGGATTTCCGTTTGAGATACTAAAGCAGATTGATATCGCGAGCGAAGCGAGCGTGCCGTTTCGACGTTTCGCAATTCGCGCGCGTGTAGGTGGTTTTTTTCTGCTTTAAAATGGTATATTCTACAGTTTACAGCTTCTCCTCCCCTCGAAGCTTATTCATGAGAAGCTATATGGAAAAATCTTTTTTGTAGTTTTTCTGGTTATTCTGCATTCCACAATTTTGCCATTTTCAGTATATCTTTCTTGTCTAATGCTACAGAACATACCTTCCTTTTCGCTGGAATAGCTTGTAATTCTTTCCGTTTACTATTTCACGCATCACGAGCTTCTTTAAAAGTTATGTCGACAAAAGGATTACATTTAACATTGTACTCACAGAAATATTTTGCTTGTACCATCTTCACAGTCGAATTCCAAATGGATTTAACCGCATATTCTTTATAATCATCTCCATTTTTCTTCTTCATATTATAGGCCCAATCCTTTAATATATTTGCTACTTGGTTTAATGGAATTATTTCGGACAATTCATACTTTCGAAATAGACAAAACTCCATAAATTGTCTCCAGATTGAAGCTTTTGTGTTTTTTGTATATTGCGGTATAGATTTCTCAATATTGTCGTAATTTGCTCAGTCGAAACTTCACCAAAATGATTCATCTTTTGGGTTTTTATATCAACAAAGTTAAATGATTACCACACCGATTGAAAATAAAAGCACTATATGTTTAAAATTCAAAAATCTGACAGACTAATTAACAGTTTTTGCAGTTTTGCCAACACTTAATTGCTGTGGAATTATAAGTAACCAAACTTGCGACTCATTGTCATTGTGTAAAAGTGACGTCCGCTTACTAGATATTGAGGAAGAGAAGTTTTTATCCAATAAAAAAAGATGCACCTCTTATATCGGTGTTAAAGTGACAATAACATTTCCAGGTATATGACATTTTAACATTGGAGTTAATTTATCCAATACAAAAAAAGTTCGCGTGTTTTTTTATAAGATATATTAACGACAGAACATAAGAATAAAAAACGTAAAACTTTATTTTTACTGATTTTTGTGATGTTCCTTTTAGAGACTTTTCGTGATGTCTATTTAAAACGTTAATGAGATATCTCCTAGATGTCTTAATTTTATTACCAACTCTATTAACATCCATGTCATGTGAATAAAACATATTTTTGATGTACACAATAATACTTGAATTCGCAGTTACATACACATCCTATGAACTTCTTTCTAGCAACTTCCTATAGGAAACTTTCATACGATGTTAATTTGTATACTTCTCACAAATGTCACATACAGAACGTTACTGTAATATATTACAAATTAACATGTTTCTAAGATGATCCCATGTTGCAGTTACTTTTACATCTTTCGAAATAATTTTTAGTAACATCCTACTATTACGTCTGTACGATGTTAGTTCATGAAACTCTTAGTAATATATCATATTAAATATCACAGTAACATTAAAAAAAGAAGAAAACAGAAGAGGAACCTTTGAACGAAACAAACATTAGTTATCTGTGACAAGCATGAAATGGCGGATGGTTTTCAGTTATGTGTTATATTTTATTAGCAGGAAGCACATATTTTACAAGTAGTACTTGAATAAAGTGGTCTTCGTTTTCGTTAGTTCATACTTAGCTACAGTTCCTATACTTAGTTACAATTCTTATTATGATGGACGAACAACAGTTGTTATCGGTAAGTACCTATTCCAAAATCATAATTATTAAAACTTAATACTCATTCAATACTTTAATCGGCGGAATTGTACACTAACATTATATAATAGAGTTTACAAAATAAGGGCTTTTTCAACTTTTAAAATATTTTAGTTAGTAAGTATATTTTAAAAACGATTCACAATATTTCAAATCCTAGATATGCATTATAACCTACAAAAAACTTAATATTGCAATAGGGTAGATATTATTATTAATAATAAAACATGCTCATATGTTGGCAGATATTTGAATCTAGAAGAAAATATTTTCAATGTTCAAGATGTTTCAGAAGCTACTTACACAAATAAAACAAAAAAGATATAGTTGGTAATTATGTAATGAAAGGGAGTAACTATTTCAGATAGTCTGATACAGACATTGTAATAAACAGTAGGTACAAAAAATATTGAATCAGGTATCTCTAGTTCTACTTTTGTATTAGTAGTCATAGTCAGCAATATAGTTTTGGACGATTAGAAAATTTTAACATTATTACTAACAATTCTTGTGAACAATTAGAGACTGTTCAAGACCTTAAAAACAGAAATTTCTGTTAAAAAGCTCATTTCCATTTGAAAATACACTGAATAAAATAAAAGCTGTAGTTGTCCCTTACAATGGTACCTATATTAATCTAGTTGTATTAATCTAGTTGAAGAATATGTAACTTATGATACTGAATGCTCTAGTCAACAAACAGAATTCAATTATTTCTTATTGTAGAAACACGGCTATTGGATAGTCAATTTGATACAATTAATTATAAACTCATTTAACTTGATAATGTGTTCATATCTCTGCTTCATAAGTAGTTTTTTTTTGTATACAGTGTATTAATAATGCTTAGATTTCATTAAGATACAATTACACGATGTTAATATACAATTTGTTCCAGGATGAAAATAATAAGATGAGAGTAGTATATTATTTTATACAGAAAAAAGTATGAATTTTCATAGTACACCTGAATTTATCTGCCAAATGGAGAGAGGCATGTAATAGAAGTTTGATATGTTATTATTCTTTTAAAGAACCCCGCATGTGTCTTACGGAAAATGGGTCCCAGTCAATTGGCTGAAAATCAAGTTTGATGTAGTTTATGATGATCGATCAAAGGTCTCCATGGGCACAATTTGGTCTAAAGTAATTGTTTTATTAGCTGCTATTCAAACACCTTTAAATGTTTCACAGATAAGGATTTTGAAGTGTACGTTATGGAATGGTTGAGGCACTCGAAAAAGCCACTCTTGCGTGAGAAAAAGTAACCGTAAGTGAACGATAGAATTTTATTTAATCAGATTGGATTTCTGTTGATGTAACGTAATGTTTCATTAAATCTTTATGGTTTGAAATTTTTATTAGTTTTAATATAATTAAAAAACTATTCAAATGAATTTTCTGTAAACTAGCTGTAATGTATGTGTATACTTTAAACTTTATTGATTCAGTTTCAAAGTATGTTACGTTATGGTAACTACACATTAATATACCCTTTTTTATTTCTTGCTTTCACTTAATGCGTTCAATAGTTAACACTTTCCACACTTGTTATGTAATATGCTTACACAATTTTATTCTTTTTAGGTTGGATTCCCGGACAAGATATTTTTTTGTCTAATTTTGTACCCGTTTTTCTCAAATTTTGAAATTTACTGTACTGTTCATTAATAGTGAATAAACGTTTTAAATCCTTTATTGTTTTTTGCCATTTTATTTTAAATGTACAGGATGAACAACTAAGAACGACTGTAGGCCATATCTCAGAAAAGAATCATGGTACAACTTTCAAAAAAATTACCTTTAGGTAAGTGACCCTGAAAAATTGCTGGAACATATATTGCAGTCTCTAAAATATCTGCTGTATCTGCTAGGGGTGGAATGAACACTCGAAAACATAATACTCCATAAAAACATACTAAAGGTGTCCTAAAAATACAATTTTTGAAATCTTGATGATATTATGAAAAAATTTAATTAAGGAGATTTTTTGCCATTATTCTTCAAATAATGGGTAGGGGAAGGTTCAAACTTATGAACAAATGTATAACTTTTTCGTTTTTTAACCGATATTAATGATTTTAGCTGCATTTAAAAGAGTTTTTCTGTCTTATAAGATTGATAACAAAATTAGGTAATTTTGTATCCACTCAGAAATTTCAAATGTAAATTGAAGCATTTTTTTAATTTTTATATCTGATATTGTAAATCTCATATCTTTGAATAGATTCTTATTTTTTTAACCCCTTTTCATCAGAATTTAAAAAATGCCTCATTACATTTGAAATTTCCGAGAAAAATGGAAAGTTTGTCGACTTTTTCACATAGTGTTGACAAAATTGTTCAATTTTGTTATTTTTGTTAAGAATATCTTATTAAAGAGGAAAACTCTTTTAAATGACGCCAAAAACATGGATATCCATTAAAAAACAAAAAACTGTTACGACATTTGTTTTTTGGGTTAAACCTTCCTTCCTTACTTGAAGAATAAAGACAAAAAGTCCCTAACTACATTTTTTCATAATCTCAACAATATTTTAAATATTGTATTTCTAGGATACCTTTAGTATGTCTTTTTTGGAGATAATCACAGTATTATGTTTTTAAGTGTTCATTTCACCCCATAGCAGATATTTCAGGAACTCAAAAATATTTTCCAGCGATTTTTCAGAGTGATTTTCCTGAAGGTATTTTTTTAAAGTTGTACCATGACTATTTTTTGAAATATGGCCGACAGCCGGCGTTCTTAGTTGTTCACCCTGTATTTGCTGATTAGGCACAGATATCATCTAGAATGTTTGAGGTATATTATTCAGAGGTTTATGTAATGTCCATAGAACATCTACGAGAATACACTGTATTGTTTTTGAAATGCCGCATTTAGATCATTGATAAGATGTTATTTTTTAGACATTGCATTAACATTGACAAGATGTTAAAAGGCATTTCAGAATGTAGCAGAAATGTTGTTTTTCGTTCGTTATAAAGACTTCCTTTTGAAGAAGTTCTAGTAACATCACAGTAATGTAAAAAGGCAGCGCTTTAACATCGCTGAGAAGTTAAGTTGAAATATCACAAAAGTTAACAGCCACAAGCTGGGCATAAGCGGTTGTATAGATGTGCATGTGATGAAAACAAGAGGAAAAAAGGAAGAACATTATCACAATGTGATGTTGAATTAACATGAAATTGACGATGATATTGATTTATCGAAACAATTGTCAATTTTTTAGAATTTTCAATAACTTGTATTATATTGTGGAATTAACTAACCTAACCTTGAGTTTCATTTAAAAACACTAATTGAATTAACATAACTGTAATATTTATATGCATAGTGGGAATTGTTATAAATTGGTTGCATTGGTCTACTTATTTCAATATTATCTTGTTGGATTTGTATATATGTCGTATTTTCAACTGATGGGCCTCTTAAATTACCATGAAGATTTTCGTGATGTTCAGAATTTATTTGGAGGTATGGTTTAATTGATTGTGAAGATAAGTGCCCTGTTATTTTTATTAGTTGTTGATCGCTTACTCCTGCTTTGGCTAGCTGGTAAACTGTACTAGCACGATGAGAATGATTTGTAATTTTATTATTTTCATGTCTAGTCCAATTTTTGCGGCCGAATTTTTGGTCCAAGATGATATTTTATTAATTCCCACAGGAACGTTTTTATACCAACCTTTTGAATGATTAGTTTTCCAAAAAGGATTTTTAGTTAAAAATAAAACGTTCTGTAGTTATATTTTCATTTCTTTCATTAAGAAGTAAATTGAATAATTTTACTGGATGAATACTTTCAGAAGTGTCATTTTTTGTTAACAATTTGCTGCCTGTGCCGTTTTTGGAAATATGGCATTGTATTCGATTCTACCTGTCGAAGTTTCATCTTGGCCTTTTTCTTCATTAAAATAATGTTTAACTGTCATTAAACGATTTCTTATAATATACACGCCTTAATTAAACGTAACTGATAGATTAATGAGAGAATATCACGACTTTTAACGATAAAATTATCTGTAGTAAGTATAAATTTTGACAGTTAATGGCGGTTTATACCATACGAGTTCAAGTGCCAATCAAAAATGAGAGTGTCTGAGAGAGAGAGAGAGAGAGAGAGAAAGAGAGAAATTCGTAATGAATTTTATGTTGGTTTTTGGATTTTTATGTGGAATTGTTGTTTTCAAGAATGGTGCCCTGGTATAGGATTAGTTTCCTCTTCAGGGCTGAGTTGGGGTTATGTTGGATGGTTTAGTGCGCGTTGACTGAGAAACTGCATGGGTGGTTGAAAAATTGTCTAGTAAGAAATTTTTGTAAAAGTGATTAGGAAAAATTTGTTTGAAAAGTGTATGGAACTGAGAGTAACTGGAGGGTTGTATTGTGTTGGGGTGTATCGGGGATTGATGTTTGGCGAAGCTCAAAAGTGTGCGGAGATGGTGTGACAAAAAGTGTCTAGGATAGAGGCGTGAATGTAGAAGACGAACCATGTATCGCTGCCGATACATACTGAATTTGAAATGTCTCCGATATGTCAGAGTGAAATATTATGAAATATTAGAGATTTGAGATTTTTACTGGTTTTTGGAATTTTCGAGAAAAAGTGTATAGGAGAAATTTTTCAAAAGTGTATCGAATTGTGTGGTTTGTTGAAGTGGATGAAATGTTGCGGTGACGTGCCTTAGGGAGTTTGGGACGTTTACGATGGTTGGTGGTAATAATAATAATCCTAAATATGGGCGGGTACAGCTGCGGCTGCATTATTCCCTGTCGACGATCGTCGATCCATTTGGCTAGTGAATATATTCACAGAGTATGCAGGAAAACCGCAGAAAAAGCTGCAACATCGACGGGGGTGGTGTGGGGCGGCTGGAAAGTACAGGGTGTCTGAGAATAAAGTCACTGTGAATACTATGGATTCCATCACACGTAAAATACAAGGATAGTGCAAATTTACCAAATATATTACGACAAAATAACACGATAAATATTCAAAAAACTTGTTATGGATCATATCTCCTCCACCATATAGGTGAGGTGAACTAGTCATATTTACAAAATACCTTACAAAAAAAACCAGTCGTATCAGCAAAAACCGGGAAAAGCACGTTGCTTATGTCTATCAATACAATGAATCATAACACAAAGATAACTACATTAAGTTACTTGTATAGTGTTTGTGAATTAATATACGTTTCTCAATAGTTGGCAGTTGTCTGTCAACTGAAATAGTCGTGCGGGGGAATTGACACATTCCGATATACAGGGTGTCCCGGGACTAATGGGAAAAAAGTCAGGAGCGTATAATCTGAGCTAAAATAATGTTAGTACTTCATATAAACTTTTACTATGCAGGCCCTCGTTTTCGAGTTATAGGCCTCCAAAGTTTTAATTTTGAATTTGGTTTTTATTTGTATTTTTTGTTCTAGTTATTTGATCTTTATAAAATTCGCGGCAAATCTATGATGTATGTGTATGTTTATTTTGGTAAGGTAAACAGATTTACAGTAGTGCATTGAAGCCAGGGACGGACTACTCGCTATGGTTAGTGATCCAAAAATTTTGCAGGTAGGGCACACCCTGTATGAAATTATCGAAATTCACTTCCCCACACATTAAGCCAACGAAAAGTAACTCTTGTTGGAATTCGATAAAATAAGCCGTTTGGCTAATATTTACAGTTTTATTAATGCACTACGTACCAGTTTACGCATTCACCATTTTTATAAGTACACAACTAGGTAAAACTAACTTTTAATAGATGTCCAAAATGTACCTAGAGTACTACAAAAAAATAATTTAACGATAGCAGAAGATGAAAAACATTAACGACTTATTAATTGGAAAGTTGGTAAAAACTTTTTATAAGTGTTTTTACCGTTTATCAAGTTACCATAGGATTAGTTGTCAAACGTTGTGTAGAATAGTTCGTAGTCAGTACTTGTCAATAATTCATAAGTCCTCAATTTAACAGTTACAATAGCAGAATTCGCTTTCATTAAGTACGCAGATAAACATCTAATGTATGGACTGGCTTCTCGAAACTGTTTAGAGGCCAAAAAGCTTTATGAAGAACATTTTGCAAATAGAGCATTGCCAGACAGACGAATGTTTGGGCGTATTGATCTCAGGTTACGAGAAACAGGTATGAATAAGTAAATGTAATTTTCCATGTATACAAAACAAAATTTTAAATTTTAGGAAGATTTTCGCCAGAAAAAGCTGGAGAAGTTCCAGTACGAAGCATACGTACTGTGACAGTTGAACAAGACTTGTTAAATGCAGTTGATAATGAACCATCGAGTTTTAGAAAATTATCAAGAGAACATAACGTCTCGAAATCAGTTGTTCATCGCGTCCTAAAAGAACAGCTGTTATATCCCTTTCACATGAAAAAAAGTACACCGTATAACAGTGGCTGATTATCCTGCTCGACTTGAGTATAGCCAGTGGTTTCTGCGACAACAACAAGCAGACAACACATTTATTAGTAACGTTCTCTTTACGAACGAACCGGGTGTCACCAGAGATGGAATCATAAATTCTCATAATATGCATTTATGCATTTATGGGATGATGTGAATCCACATGGCATTATCCAAACTAGGATCCAGCATAGATTCATGGTTAATGTTTGGCAGGAATAGTTGGCAATAATTTGATACAGCCATACTTTATTGACGGTACTTTGACCGGTCAGAGATATTTGGAGTTTTTTGCAAAATGAGTTATGGAACCTGTTTGATGATGTGCTACTACAAACTCGTAGGAATTTATGGTTCATGCATGATGGGGCCCCTCCTCCTTTCAGTTTAGATGTACGACAGCATTTACACACAAGGCTTCCTAATAGATGGATTGGTCGTGGAGGCCCTTTTCAATGGCCACCGCGATCAGGAGACGTTAATCCTATGGATTTCTTTCTCTAGGGTTATCTCAAAAGTAAGGTATACGCAACACCTGTGCAAACAAGGCAAGATTTATTAGACAGAATTGTGTTACACTGCAATGTTATTAGAAATAGTGTGAAATTGCTCTTCCAAGTGCAAAGAAACAACCTTCGTAGACTTAGAATGTGCGTGGAAGTGGGAGGAGCTCATATTGAACATTTATTAGAATAACGTTAGTTTTTGTTGTTGTTTAGGAATTAGTTTTAGTCTAATGTTTTATAACTTGTGTTTTTTGAGGTTTTCTTAATGGTTTAATAATGTTATGTTCGTAATTTTGATTAAAAGCAAGTAAATTCTGGACATCGTATTAATAAGTTAGTTAGGTACATTTGTACGTAGTGCATTAATAAAACTGTAAATATTAGCCAAACGGCTTATTTTATCGAATTCCAACAAGAGTACCTTTTCGTTAGCTTAATGTGTGGGGAAGTAAATTTCGATAATTTCATACAGGGTGTGCCATACCTGCAAAATTTTTGGATCACTAACCATTGCGAGTAGTCCGTCCCTGGCTTCAATGCACTACTGTAAATCTGTTTACCTTACCAAAATAAACATACACTTACATTATAGCTTTGCCGTAAATTTTATGAAGATCAAATAACTAGTACAAAAAATAAAAATAAAAACCAAATTCAAAATTAAAACTTTGGAGGCCTATAACTCGAAAACGAGGGCCTACATAGTAAAAGTTTATATGAAGTACTAACATTATTTTGGCTCATATTATACTCTCCTGACTTTTTTCCCATTAGTCCCGGGACACCCTGTATATGTCGATGTAGATATATTATATGTACGCTGCCAAACGATTTTGTTAAGTAAGTAATATAATAAATTTAGAAATACGAGTAATACTTTCAGTACAATACAACATACACAACAACTAACATTCCCGATCGGTGTGTTGTAGGCGCATTCAGCTAAAATGGGACGTGGTCTGTCTGACCCCACCGTCCATCTCTCATACAATTATCCTATAGGAATTAGTTAGTCCAAATTGTCAATGTCAAATCAGTTTCAAGAAGAATAGTTATTATAATTTATTTTTCTGGTGTAAAATACATGTAGTTGCGAGACACGTAATTCACAATAAAAAATTTGGATCCATGTATATCCTTGACCATGACTTAGGAATCACTTTAAATCTCCCTACACCTTCTTCGAATAAAATACAAATTGAATTATATGAAGAGCTTTAAATTTCATTTGAAAATTCAATAATAAGACTTTGTACATCGCTAGATTCTATAAAGTTAGTTATTTTTGACTTATTATCTTCAGTTTTTAATGTAACAGTGGTATTCCTCTTGTCAGTTTTTGTAATTATTAGATTATTATTTTCTTTTTGATTGAACGGGGGACGGTATTGACGGCGTGTTTTGGAGTGAGGAAGAATTCCCGTCCAATTTTAGCAAACTTTCAGTGCACAAGGTGATTAAAGTTTATTTTATTTGGACATTTAACTAAAATTTCAAATTGCAATCTATGAACTTAAAATGCTATTGATTTATTTAAATACAATTTGGCAGCAAAACTATCTAAATTCATTGAAATTTACTGGTTACATTTATTTATATAGTAAATGTGTTTGAATAGGCGGGCCTGATCAGTCTAATCTAAATTAAATTGTATTTTCTTTGTTCTGAGTTCATTTTTTTATTGTTATATGTATAGACTAGTATTAAACGTTTTTATAATTGAAATTATTCAATTGATTTCTCATTTTCATTAAAAAATTATATTAGTTACAGTTAAAATTTACTATCTTTTTGTGATCATGAATATCTAATTTGTGTCAAAAGAATCTATAGTTCATTTTTATTCTATTACATATTTGTTGGTTAGGCAATAAAATTTCACATATTAAAATACATAAAATTTATTGGCGGTATATGAACTCTACCTCAAATAGGAGTAAATGCAGAAATACACAAACTGAAAATAGAAGTAAAAAGGGCAAGATTAATATCATTTATGATATAAAGCAACAAAAAAACAATATCTTTTAAGACAGTAAGTAATGTGAGTACAAATTTTTTAAATGTAATAATAAGAATATTCCCATTAAAGTAGTCTGGTATATATAAACTTAAATGTTCAGAGTGGAATGCTGTCTCTTTGGGTGAAACCCTTAGAAATTTAGCAATCAGATAGAGTGAACACTTACGAGCATACAGATTAAAACAACCAGAGAAATCCCACTACGTGGAACATCCAATATCAAACTTTCATTGACACCTAACACATAACTAGAAGTACTACATATTTGTGACACTAAACAAGAACTGGATTTCCTTGAAAAGTTAGAAATTACACTTAAAAGACCCATAATATGAAGTCGTCAACGAACAGATAATTCTAGAGAGTTCTCCACTTTTAAACTGACTAATAATTGTGAAGATCAGCAGATATAGATTTCCTGGTTTTCTATTTCATTGCACTGTAATACTGATTTTAAATGGGAAAAAATATCCAGGATATCCCTAGAGCTAATAATACCTAAGCTTTAATATTTGCAATCTCATATCTACTTTTTTCTACTCATATATATTAAGTCAATCACAAGATAGGTTACTTCTTAGTCTATCAAAAAATAATTATTTCACGTCAGGTAGGCATCTCATGAAATGTAACTTCTGTCATTCTGACGATGATAGCAATATCGGAACAATTGTCAATTTCTTAGAATTTTTAACATTTTTTCAATATATTGTGGAATTATCTAGAAACAGTTAGCTTCATTTACAAAAGTAATATGAGTAGATTCCACAGTGTAAGAGTCGATACAGTAAATTTAATTATATTATTATTTTATAGCTGTGTCTGTCACTACAATTTTCTATGGCAATAAAATTGCAGCATATGTTGCTGTTTCATAATGAATTCATACCCATAAATGCTACAGAACTCACTTAAAAAAGTGTTATAAGATAACAAAATTTCATAAAAAATAAGTGTTTTATAAAACTCTTACACAACACGTTTAAAATTGCTTTATGAATATTATATGATTTTGTTGCGAAATTTTGTTACGAAAAGCTAACCTTGCTCTTATGGAACCTTCATATAATAAGTTGTTTTCTTGTAAGGAACAATAAATCAACATTAAAATAAAATTGTTATATGAGCCAAAAACTATATAACAACTTTGCTAGTTAGGATTATTAATGGTCCATCTAACTCAAACACCTCTGGGATAGATGGACCACATAAAAAATTTGAAAACTAATAATTAGTTGCATAATTAATGTTAATTGAATATACAAACAATATGATTTAGTTAAACAAAGTGTTAAAAGTTGACAAAAAGTATTACTTGAATATCATTACAAGATAATTTGGTCCAACTATCACTGACCTACCCTATACAAAAGTATGGTGCAGATTGTAAAACTGTATAAGGCAGATGTTTGTGATGTACTCGTATAAAAAACAAACAAGAGAGAAATAATAGCGATTTAAGTGGACTTCCTCAAAAAAAGATAGAGTTTGAAATGGAACGATACTAATAGAAATTGATATGAACCGATCAATAACTGAAGAAATTGAAACGAAACATCTGACGCAGTTAGTATGGGCCGTTTAGGAGAATGGAGGACGACAGTTGGCATCAGAGAATCCTAAAATGGATACCATCGTAGGCAATGACGGATATTTAAAAGAGGATACAAGTTACGTTAAGAAGAAGTGGAAGGAACAGAGAAGCGGCAACATGTACAAAAATACATTAGAACAGTCGGAAAGGATACCACCCAGTTCACTAGACCTCTAAACATTGTTCTAATTATCAATAGATGATAGGAACCTGCATGTTGTTTCCATTCAATTGAAACTTGTCACTAAATCATAATAAGATGAATATTATTCTTCATATAGAAAAAATTATTATAATCGCATTTATTAGTGTTTTCAAAAAAGATCCAATGTTTTGGAAATTCGTAGCCTAGAGCCTGATAAGTATTATAAAATAAGTTGAGATTAAGTTGCACGCACTCTAAACTCTGATGTTAAGTGCAAAAAAGATGAAAAACGATGGCTTTTCAACTGCGGTTTGCATCCGCTACTTTGAAAAATTAGAGTCGTTATGAGGCAACGGAAATCAGATTAGGAAAAAAAATAAGCACTCGCAGAGACAGACGATTATGGCGGTGACAGAATTTTTACAGGGCTGTACGTACCGAAAGCGATGTCGTAATTGATAAACTGACTTTTTCATAAATATAACAACTGTTTTGATCTCACCCTTTTCAATTGAAATTTTATTAAGCAAAAAAATCATTTTTACCAATTGGAATTTTATTAAGCAAAAAAATCATTTTTACCAATTGAAATTTTATTAAGCAAAAAAATCATTTTTACCAATTGAAATTTTATTAAGCAAAAAAATCATTTTTACCAATTGAAATTTTATTAAGCAAAAAAATCATTTTTACCATTTGTCTCTTGGGAATCTATTTCCAGGATGATGAGAAATATATCTAGCCAAATACAACAAAGTAACAGTCGCAACTGTCAACGAAATTTGATGCTATTCATAAACTAATCTTCTTCTTAATCGTGAACAATTTTGACTTTCGTCATAAATAATTCCATAATTGAAAAAAATTAGACGTTGCAAAATGGAGTGTCATCACTCGCAAACGCTTCTCGTGAATATCTGTTTGTGTCAAAAATATCTTTGATCCGTTCAGTACCATTCGCGAAGGTTACTGCAGGACCCTGGAGATATAGGTTCATATTCTTCAAATGGCTAATTATATAAGGCGAGTACGTCAGCGTTAGCATAGAATCTCATCTCTCAAAAGATGTGGGTTTACTTTATCTCTCAGAAAAAGTGGCGTTTTTTCAATACCTATCCTCTTGACAGCTATCAAATGTTTGTGTAGAAAAGCAGTACTTTATGACAGTTTTTAACAGGTTGTTATTTGAGGATTTTGGTATGAGGTTATTGGTTTAAACTTATTTAGCAGAAACACCCTGTAATAGTTTGTCTTACATTTTGGTTAGGTACCTATTTGTAATTAAATTACTCAATTGGTTGGTTATCTAATTCAATAAGTTGTTTCAAGTTCTATATAAAAATATACGGTTTAAAGGATTAAAACTAACATTTCCTCATTTAAGTACACACCTTTGAGGCTATATCGTGCTAACAAACCAAAAATTCTCCAAACATGACCAAAAATTACTAACATTTACCAAAAATTACAAAAATTACCAAAAATTACCAAAAATTACCAAAAATTACCAAAAATTACCAAAAATTACCAAAAATTACCAAAAATTACCAAAAATTACCAAAAATTACCAAAAATTACCAAAAATTACCAAAAATTACCAAAAATTACCAAAAATTACCAAAAATTACCAAAAATTACCAAAAATTACCAAAAATTACCAAAAATTACCAAAAATTACCAAAATTACCAAAAATTACCAAAAATTACCAAAAATTACCAAAAACTACCAAAAATTACCAAAAATTACCAAAAACTACAAAAAGTACCAAAAATTACGAAAACTAACCAAAAATTATTACACTCTTTTTCATTAAGTAACTGTTTTTGTCATTTTGACGTTGTTCAAGAATGTAAATTTTTTTATTTTATATATATATTACTGTAGATAAAATACTGTGAATTATTGCTAGTCCGTCGGCTATCTATTTCAGAAAGTCCTTTTAGCTTACCTTGATATTATTGAGAACTTATGGGTATAATTTATTTTATGCCTGTGACATTTTTATATGTTTAGAATAATATCACGTTTTCATTATACCATTTTTATTTAAGTGTTGTTAAAATTGTAATACCATAAAATAGAATTATTTTTGACTAGAAATATCACGTATCTTTTATGAATATCTTATTGTAATGTTTGTAAGGTTTATTACATTTTACTAAATTCTGAACTTCCACAGAATCACAGTATCTTTGAAGTAAAGTCCAAGTGAATTAGGGCTATAACAAAGGGGTCGGACTGCCTTCAATAAAAATATTTTGTACCTCAAAAATATCCTCAGTAGTAATTTATGTTTTAAAATATTTTCAATAGAACGGTCATACCCAACAATTGAAAACCGAATGGCTGTATGTCACTATTGAGCCTTATCAATGAACACCAACCGCCCTACCCTAATTCGTTCAAATTCTAAATAATTCTAATGCCAAGTAGCTGCTATGTCATACACAAAATTTCATTTGAATACCCAAAATATCTCAAAAGGTTCCTGACACTATAATTAACGTAATCTTATGAGCTATATTTATACAAACAAAAATGTTTATGTGACAGAACTGTGCTTGTTATACCAAATAAGTCCATTCCTGTATAAGGTCACTATTACGACACAAGAAGATTAGTCAATGCCCATTGCACCATTCCCCGTTCTCGTTTCTCCATCGTTCATTTTTATAAACGACTCAACTGTGATCTTCCAAATCCGTCAACGAGACTGAACTGGAGATATTATACTTTTACTAATTGGACACAGATCTTGTACGTGATAAAAATGTTTTTTCGAACACGAAATCCAGACTTTTATTTTTGATATGAATCAAAACTAGATATTATTTATTAAAAATCAGATCCAAGAGTTCATCTAGCATCGCAGTGTCGACGATTTAAAAAGGTTAATTCCATACCGGAAGACAACCATTGTATGAAGTTTTTCCATTCCGTGAATCCAGTTGTCAATTGATTTTGTATAAATATTTTACGAATTCATCTAATTCCACATTATTCTGTCACAGTTGAAAATTTCACTTTTATAACTAAGTTCTCTTCCAATAAAAGGGAAAACAAACACTCAAAATACAGCATGGTTTTATTCCCGCTAAGATTAAAAAACCTGTATGTATATGCCTTTTTATTTGTGGTGGGTCCATGTCTTGAAATCGCTATAACATGAACTTACTCTAAGTAGCTGAATTTGCCATAAAATATAAAATTAGGTTTGAATCTGATCGCAATAACTTGATTTTATACCTTTAAGAAGAACTAATTCAGAATACGATTACTTTTTTAAATCAAACTACTGTTTTTAAATAATTCCACAATATAATGAAAAAATGGTAAAAATTCGTAGAAATTAACAATTGTTTCGATATGAAGTATCGTCGTCAAATTGACAAAAGTTTCATTTCATGTGTCGCCTACCTGATATTTAATAATTATTTTTGGCTATACTAGGCTATCAAAAAGTATATAAAATGAGTAAGGTGTCTCTCCCATTTGTAATAAAGTATATCAATGTAAAATTATAGTTACTTACAAAGACATCTTCACGTTTTTCTCCGCTGCACAAATATCCATGTGTCTAGCAATGAAGCTCGCACAATCATAGAATCAATCTTCGGTAACTAGTTACAACTATTTCTTTTGATGTGTACAGTCTCCTTTGTGATAAAAATCGTAAAATATTATGGTTGTTTTAACAAATTATCAAGAAAAATAGTTCATACTTTTAATTTGGTTATGAAAAATAAGTCAACTTATTCGTGCAGTGACGTCATCGCGTTCTGATTGATGTACGCAGTCACGTGATAATGGGTAATAATTAACGCAATATAAATTAATTTCATTAAATTCAAGACGAATAATCAGGTTCACAAATGTTATTTTAGTTTTCTGTAAACGGTCTTTAATGTGTTAAACATAACTTCACATGAATTTGTAACAACTATAACATCCCTATTGTCAATTTCTCAAAATGTCTACCATTTTTCATTGTACTGTGGAACTATTTAGAAAGAGTTTCATTTAAAAAAGTAATATGAGTAGATTCCACACAGTAAGGGTCAAAACAATAAATTATTTAAGAACAGCTTTTATTTTGTTACTATCTCTACTTGGTACCTCTAATGTGAGAGACCAAAATCTACAAATTATTGTATCATTTTCAAAATTTTCCTCTGAATGATAAAAATATTCGTTCCACTCATTATTATGCAAAGCATCCGATTTACGCGGCTCCCTAGTTTATCAAACTTTCGGCAACACTTCAATTCAAATTATTCTAACTTGGTTCTCTGCATCTCTCAAGCTCAATGCATGTAATTTCTAGCTCTAAGAATTGGAAGTTTCCACCCTCAATGTTACGTTTCGAAAAGACACTTCATCAAGACAGTAGAATTAAATATTGATTGATTATTTATAAATCGGTTGTGATCGCTAAAATTGCTGCTAGCTGGAATTAAAAATATGCAATAATTATTCAACCTACAATACGTTCCTTGATCATGGATCAGAAAATTGTAAGTGAATTAGCTGTCCATGCATGGATCATGAGTCAGCAAACTGTAACTTCTCCAACCTAAGGAGTTTAATAGTTCTCGGAGGACATCCAGACGAGGGTAATCATCGTCGTTTGCTGGGTGGCTGCTAGTAATTGTAATAATTTTTCTCCATTCCATGGATTTTTGATAAAACTTTCTGATATTACTTTCTGAGGGATTTATTTTTTTATTTGATGGTCTATATATGAATACCTTATTTTCGATAAAAAAGGGATGTTGTATAAGGTGACTTTTAAGATTTGGGATTTGTACAAGCTTAGGACGTAAAATTTTCCCTGTTACCAACATCATTCTCTACCTTTATGTTAATCAATTACAGAATATGTTCTGGATAGTAACTGGTGAATTAAAAACGTACATTTATTATGTTCTTTATTCGTATTATAAACAAAAATGGAACAATTCAAAAGAATCTACAGTTTTCGTGAGCATCTGGTAATAGCCTTGACTGCAGAAAGAAAAAAGTTGAACTTCTTAAATAGTCACTTCAAATGCATAGAAGTGCTAGAAAATTCAATGGGAAACTGTCCAAACTGCGTAATCAGTGATTCAGACACTAGATGAAATCGAAAAATAGGATGGTTATTGTCTCCAATTCACTGTTTCATAAATTGCATTGAATACCTCATGAATATTATATAGAAAATGGAAACGATCCCGATAAAATCTTTCAAAACATATTAAACTAAATTTCATCGGAAAATTTTTACGCAAACAATATAGACTAGGAAATAATACAAATATATCGAGTTATGAGAATGTGGACATACGTACGCCTACTATGGACATCCTGGACGGTCAATCGAACAAATGAATCTGTTCTTCGAGAGCTGAATACTAATTTACATTTATCCCAAAAAATTAACCGATATTTCTTAACATATACCGGTCACAATGCAACAGTAACATTCCTTATAGTTGAAGGAAAGATAGAGGTGAAGCGTCCGCGAGGAAGGTTGCCAAAGAAATGGGTAGAATAAACCAGAAACTTGATCGGTCAAGAGCCACATCATGTCCCAAGATAGAGGAAAGTGGCACAATACGATTAATACTGCTACTAGGTTACTAACCCCTTGACAGGGAGTTGGACCAAACAGAGGACCTATGATTATATAATGTTAAGTGTACCAAGAAGCTTAAGAATCAGTATTGCTCAAGGGTTTGCTATGCAAACTAATAATAGCCAAATTCACACCACATTTCATCAACATTTTATAAATATATCTGAAGGTCCATTTCACATCAACGCAATTTTTTTAAGGATCTGTACACTCAACTTTTCTATATTCGTCAATACCAAACCAACCCTAGCTTTCTCACGGCAATGTATGCAAATCATACTTGTTTCATACGACGGCAATATGCGCTTACTCAAAATGATACCATATTAACTTACTTCCACAACTATAAACTCCACATTAATATCTCCAGAGCTTTTTTTTAACCTACTTTAATATTGATGGTTGATAAGGAAGTCATCAGAAGTGAGGTACAAAGTAATTATACATCATTTAGTAGGATATTACTTATAGACGCCAGAGCAATATTGTTTACCAAGAACAGTAAGAAACAGATGATTTAAACATTAATTGTTGTGTGTGGCGGCAACCTTAGGATATTCAAATAAATTAACATTAAACATATGCCTATATAAAGAGTCGATGTCACGTCCGATACTGGAGATCAACATGTACAACAACACAGATTCATTCAAATTTCTAAATAACTACAACCACAAAAAATGTATAAATAGTAATATGAATAAATTAAGTTACCGAAGATAACTGATAGGTTCTTTCATATCTGTCTCGGTTCCTCTTCTTCAAGTGCTCTCTCCGCGGCGGAGGTTGGCAATCATCATTGCCATCGTAACTTTTGAGGCAGATAATATGAAAAGATGTTTTGAACTGCTTCCAAAACATTCTCTCAGATTCTTCATACATGAAATTCGTCTTCTTCCTATGATTTCAGTTTCCCCCTGCATTATTAGTCATAAATGGTTATACTTCTCGCCAAGCATTATGTGCCCCAGATACTATTTAATTGTAAGTTGAACTTCTTTTTCTTCCGCGATTCTTCTTAGCATTGCAATATTTGTGATTCAATCAAGAATTCCGTGAGTAATTCTTGAGAAAAATGTATAGGTCGACATTTCGAAAGATTTAAGTCGTCTCATTGCGTATGCATTTATCGTCCATAGCTCTGCCCCATAGTTAAGCACCCTGTTTGAATAAATTTTTTTCAATCGTAGGTTAATGTGAAATCTTTACCATAGAGTGCTTCTTCCATGTTTGTAAAGTTGGCACGACTGTTCCTAAGTAAATGAATATTTTTACTTTGTCAATCTGTTCAGCTCCAACCACTAACATTTCATTTGTGTTACTGTTCTTACAAATGTTCATAAACTTGTTTTTTTTATTGTAGTAGTAGTGATCATCGTTGAGGCATCCGTTGACCCAGGCCCCGAAATTGGGCCTGCAGAACATTCCCAGCGTTGTCTAACAGTCCAGAGCAATCTCGGCCGCAATTATTTTAATATTAAAGGAGAGTCTTTGCGTCACACTATACCTCAATATCCACAACTCTTTCTAAATCCTCCAAACTATTATTACCGTGTTTTCAGCATATCAGATGTCCATCAAAACCCCATTCACTTTTGCGGCGCTCCATAGACCATGTATTCACAATACAATACGAATAAAAATCAGTCTAACAATAAAAATGTCAAGCTCAATATGTTAAGGCACAAACAGGTGAAGCTAAATATAAAATTAAGAACAAAGAGGGAGGGGCAAGAGAATACTACGAGAAAAAGAAGAGATAAAACAGACCAAAGAAACGAGATACGAAAAATGTGCAAAGATATCGAAGAGTTCAAAAAAGGATATCAACGGAAGAATCATTTCATGAAAGAGTAAGAATGTAAGCTGATAGCTAGAGAAAGGAGATTATAGATAAACTTAGAAATAACAAAAGTGCTAGTAAGGTTAAGATAACTGTTGAAATGTTTAAATATTATGGGGAAAACCTAGTAATAGACATGCACCAACTGATGAAAGAAATATGGAAACAGGAAAAATGCGAGAATAGTGTAAAAATGCCATAATTTGCCCGATATACAAGAAAGGTGATAAATCAGTTTGTAAGAACTACTGGGGCATATCACTGTTGAATATAGTTTATAAATTTATTGTCTCATATAAGAACTTATTATTGCCAAATATTCACACTTAGGGAAATCCAGGTGGAGAGCATAGATTTCAAGCAAGCATTCGATAGAGTAAAAAGACATTGAAAGAATTAGGAGTTAATGATAAGCTGATTATAATGACAAAACTAACATTGGAAGACACATTATAATGTTTAAGAATAGGAAACGAAGTAACCAAAATTGTGTGTGGGAAGAAGTGAGGCAAGGTGACCGTTTACCTGTAACGCAGTTTAATTTTATTCTGGAATATATGGTGAGAAAAGCTAATATAAACCGGTCATGCTTAATATAGTATAAACGGCATCAATGCCTAGCATTAGCAGACGATATTGCGATAGTGACAAGAAGCAAAAAAGAGTTAAGAGAAGTAGTGATACGACTGGAACAGAGGGCAGAAATAATGAGGCTGCAATGGAAACGAAGTATATGAAATGGTCTAGAAGTAAAGGAGATGGAGACAATAAATTTGAAATGAAGATTGAAAAATGTTGAACGTTCAGTTTCGAAGAAGTTGAATTAGTCCGGGAAAGTAAGGTCGAAAAATCTGTTAACTATCAAAACTTTCCCATAACTGATTTTTCATTTTTAGATGAAAATATATTGACCCAGCATCACTCTCCTAGATTGTCTAATAATTTCCACTGGAGCTTGCGACGCAGCTTGCAAGCACAGCTCAGACCACCTAAAATTCAAGTCTTATGCTCTTGAAGGTAACGTAAATAGTTTTTTCAAAAAAAAATTCCGATCTTAAGTTTTCCAAAAATTGAAAGAATTTACGAAAATTATATTTTTGGTTGGTAATTATAAATAAAATATTAATATCGAGATCAAAACATAGAGGGCAAACTTCTAAAAATTTACATTTTTTCAGATTTGGAAAATTCAAAATGGCGGCTGCGCAAATTGGAAACAATTTTTCTTTCAATCGCGTCTAAATTTATGAACATTAACGATATGGAGAAACGGTTTGTTGCAATCGACAGAGTGAAGTTATATTTTTATAAATAACAAACAAAATTTTACATAATTTTTTAGAACATTTACCGAAAATAAAAATTTTTACATCTAGTTTTTTCTCATTTTGGCGTTGAAAAATTTCTTAAAAATATCTTTTTACGTTATGAATATTTATAACGTGAAAACATATTTTATACAAATTTTTCTACGCCAAAATGAGAAAAAACTAGATGGAAAAATTTTTATTTTCGGTAAATGTTTGAAACGTTCACTTAGCAGTTAACATTTCTAATAGAGTTTTAAATAAATAATTCAGCGATGCATGTTAAATGTATTGGTGGAATAGACCACACGTCCTTCCTTGCCAATGTTTTAAACAACTAATTAAATGTTGGTGGAATAAACTGTATAGATATCTCACAGAAAAAAAATCCTGAATAGAAATTCGGAATGCGGCACTATACGAGAGATTGTAATAGAGAATGGTAGTCGCAGAAATCCTGATAAAAGTTTTAAATATTCCGTATGGTTATTAAAAAAACTTGTTCTAAGAACAAATTCGCAGGGATTACTGGTAGGTTTTATTTTTTTTTGTGTAATATTTTCTTAAATTGATAAAGGTTTTTGTCCAGGACAAATCATTAAACTAGATTGTATATTTGTAAAAAAATAATAAGTACAGTTTCATATATGTCACTGGACAGATATCTAATTATCGTGTTAATTAAAAAAAGGTCTATCTGTAACACACTTGGTGTTCTTGTAGCGATACCGCCTGGAATAATTTAACTATTCCGGTAAATTTAACTAAAATCACCCGACGGAAGAACTAAGGTGAAGATTTGTCGGCAATTTGCATTGACTCACAAGAAATGGTGTTTCCATAAGAGCCAATTCATGATCTAGATACTCAACTATGTATTATACTGAGAATTATTTAACCTAGGAAGATTTTATGGAGAATAGACTTCGACTTGCTACTTCAAGATAAGTAAAATTATATTGTATGGCTTCACCATTCATATTTGTACAGCTTGTCTTAGTTTTTATTTATACTTTCTTTTACTTCTCACATACACACTTTTACTAACCCATTATTGTCAAACTATGTAACACGTTTAAATATTTTTTCAATCATTATATTCATACATATTAGTAGTTTGTTGTTTTATTTATTATACAGAAAGACCTGTGAAATAGCCTTCAGTACATTTTTTTTTGCATAAGTATTGTCTAAAAACTAGCAGAGCACAGCAGGTAAGAGTTGACTGATTAAGGAGGTTGATTTCTTTCTAATTTTGTTTAGGAACAAAGTTAGTGGCGCCCTTACTATTGATGTAACTTTACTGTTTTTTAGTTTTTCTCTCTCTCTCTTTCTCTTTCTTTTTCACATTTTTTTTCTTTAATTAAACTTCCTTCAGATAACAGAGCCCTGAGAACTGGCTCCGTTATCTCCAATCTCTTTGTCAGTTTGGAAAGAACCTACTCTCTTTTAATACTTTCAATTATTTAAATAATCTTTACCCTGAGAGTAAGAGGTGTTTGTTTCATTGGCGCTCCAACGTGTATTAACTCTTACATGTTGTTATCTGCTATTTCTTTTTGGTAAAAAATTTTAATACTTGAAATTTTTTTTTTCCCTGCTATTAGGGGGGAAATATCTTTGATATAATGTTCACTGTTTAACTTTTAATTATATTTTATGCTTTCTGCTTTTATAAAACAGGTCCTGTGTAATAAATATATACATCTTTTTCGTTGTTTGAAATATTATATGATATATGTTATATTATATTTATAACTGGTGTGAAGCTTAACGATTCATATATTACCCAGTTTTTATATCAATTCATTTGTTACCTTTCAGTGACCTTCAAATTGTAAATTAATTTTGTTGAGTATTTGTTTCAAAATTTTTTTTCTATCATTAGAGTATAAAATTTTAACTTAACTTTAATTACCAAGAAAACTGTATTGAATTTAATTACAAAAATGTCTTTGCCTTATAAATTGAAGGTTGAATATTTATTATCTCATGAGCTGGAACACGAATTGGCATATAGAAATGTTGAAGTATTACCGACAGTAGCGGAGCGTAGAAAATTGTTGAGGGGTATTTTAGCTCAAGAAGCATCCGGTCGCAGTTCGATTTTATATGAGAATAGTCAATTGAATTTTGATAGTGAAATAAACGGTATAGAGTTAACTTTATCTGATTTGAGCAGAAAAATTTCAGAATTTGTAGGATCAGATAGGGACAATGAATATCTCAGATTAACATGTAGATTAGCTCATGCAAATAATCGGGTGTCTCGTTTGTCATGTAATAATGATGAGGAAGAATTAAAGAAAAAACAGTTTGCTACTCAGATTTTGTTGTTAGAGGGTGAACTTGATGGTAGATTACCGGGCACTATTCAGGCTCAATCAACTCCTGTGGGTCAGAACCAAAGCTTTACTTTCTCTAAGCCAGTACCTATATATAAATGGGGAATACATTTCTCAGGAATTGCACAAAATGAATCTTTGGCAGGATTTTTAGAACGTGTAGAGTGTTTAAAGATTTCTCGAGGGGTAACAGATAACGAATTATTTTCTAGCGCTGCAGATCTCTTCACTGATCAGGCATTTTATTGGTATTTAAATAATAGAAGTCAATTTCAAAATTGGTCAGAGTTAGTTTCTAAATTAAAGTCAGATTTTCTCCCATATAATTATCAGGAAGATTTATTGGATGAAATTAAAAATAGAAAACAAAATATTAATGAAAAAGTTACGTTATATATAAATTCTATGTGTAGTCTATTTAATCGATTAGAAATAAAACAGGATGAATCATCAAAAATTAGAATCATTAAGAGAAATTTGCTTTCTAACTATGTTCAACCGCTAGCTTTATTAGATATTACCAGTATCGAAGAGTTAACCGATAAATGTAAAAAGTTGGAAGAATCTTTTACCTACTCACAGAATTCTCAGAATTCAAGTATTAGTTCGAGCAAACCTAAAATATATCTAGAACCACAGTTAAATAATACTTTTACCTCATCTTATCGGTCTAGGAATCATAATAATTCTAGGCATCTATCTACAGTGTCTACAGTAAGTTCACATAAAGTTTGCTGGAATTGTGGTGAACAGAATCATTTTTATCCGCAATGTAAATACGCTTTAAAAGTATTCTGTTATGGATGTGGAAATCCTGGATTTATAAAATCTAAATGTCCAAATTGTTCAAAAAACGAACCAAGCGGTCAGGTCAATGCTTTGGTGACACCTACCGCTCCTCAAAATCCTTCAGGATCCACACATCCAAAGCAAAAAAATTCAAAAAAACAATCAAAGTCAAGAACAGTTTCCGAAATAACGCCTTCAACCAGCAACCAATAAGTGAAATTTATTCCTTACCTAATCTATCTAAAAATTCAAATAAAAATAACTTATCTTATTTCAATAAAAATGATTGGTTAGCTTGGTTAGTAAGATCGTTTTACAAACCAAGCAAAGTAAATATATATCAGAATTCTATAAATACTCAATTATCTAGTAATTACTTTTTAGACTTGTTATATCGAAAAGATAATGATAACAGGCCTTATGTGGATATTATTATTTTTGGGAAGACATTCTCTTGTTTGATTGATACAGGAAGTAATCTGAGTGTTTTGGGTTCTCTAGGTCTTGAGTTTCTTAAGAATTTATCTATACCTATTTCTATTACCGAACAGTTTCAAGTTTCGACTGCTGATGGTACATACCATGATGTTGGTGGTTTTGTAGAAACTTATGTCACAGTGGATAAGTTATCTCGGATTTTAAAATTATATCTTTTACCTTCAGTTACTCAAACAGTTATCTTAGGAATGGATTTTTTAAAGACATTCAATATTAAAATAGATTTTTCTAAATTTACTATGAATTTAAATGCCTTATCTTTAAATGTCATCAATACTGTTAAGGACGTCACAACTTTAACAAATGATGAAAAAATTAAACTTGATGTTGTTATCGAAAAATTTAAAAGCATTAGCCCCAAGGATAAAATTGGTAGGACACATATCTTAGAGCATTTTATCGACACAGGAAATTCTCCTCCATTTAAAATAAAACAGTATCCATTGCCTCAAGCTATGGAAGTTCATGTGAATAATGAGATAGATACATTATTAAAATTAGGGGTTATTGAACCAAGTACATCTCCTTATTGTTCTCCTATCTGTTTAACTCATAAACCTGATGGTAGTATAAGGTTACTTCTTGATGCTAGATTTTTAAACAAGCAAACTAAAGCAGATTCGTATATGATTCCAAATATCGAGGTAATTCTTAGTCAACTAAGGGATACGCGATATATTTCTAGTATCGATTTAAAACATGCTTTCTATCAAATACCTTTAGAAAAGTCGTCTCGTCCAAAAACAGCTTTCGCAATACGTTCTAGAGGATTATTTCAATTTACAAGTACACCATTTGGTTTAATCTCAAGTCCAGCTACCATGTCACGATTAATGGATATGGTAATAGGTCCATCTTTAGAACCATATTGTTTTTATTATCTTGATGATATAATTGTTTGTACATCACAGTTTGATAAACATGTTGAAATTTTGTCTAAAGTTTATGAGAAATTAAAAGAGGCTAATTTAACGGTAAATATTGATAAATGTCATTTTTGTCGTCCTTCTCTTCGCTATTTAGGTTATACCTTGGATGAAAACGGGTTAAGTATTGACGGTGAAAAAACTAAAGCTATTACTAACTATCCTGTACCGAGGACAACTACAGAGGTGCGTAGATTTTTAGGTGTTGTTTCATATTATCGTCGTTTTTTAAATAATTTTTCTACTTTATCTGCTCCCATTTCTGATCTTTTATCTAATAGAAAAAAAAATCAACCAATAAGTTGGACACCGGAAGCTCAAAAAGCTTTCGATGATATAAAAACTGTCTTAACTACCGCTCCTGTACTTTGTAGTCCTGATTTTGACAAATCATTTTATCTAATGTGTGATGCAAGTGATGTAGGTATTGGAAGTGTGCTTTTTCAGTTGGAAGATGGGTTGGAACATCCAGTAGCTTATTATAGTAAAAAATTGAATAAACGTCAAAAGAAATACACAACTACTGAAAAAGAAGCCCTTGCAGTCCTATTATCTATTGATCATTTTCGTTATTATCTTCTGGGACGACATTTTACTGTCATCACCGATCACTCTTCTCTTGTTTGGTTAAATAACATGAAGAAACCATCACCACGATTAGCTAGGTGGATTCTACAACTTTCACAATACAATTTTTCGATAGTCCATCGTAGAGCAACGGGTACCGTACCTGCAGATTTTCTATCAAGGGTGCCGGAAATAAATGTATTAGATTTATCTTTACTAAAACCTGATAATTGGTATAAAATTATGATAAATAAGGTTCAATCCGATCCGGATAGTTATCCTAGTTTCAAGGTGGAAAATAATATCCTATATAAGCATGTCTTTAACAAGTATGCCAATATTTGCAATTTAACTGACTGGAAAATTGTAGTTCCAACGGAAAACAGACTTGAATTGTTATCGAAATTTCATGATGATCCTACTGCAGCTCATTTCGGTGTTTTCAAAACATTAGAGAGAATCTCAGAGTTATATTATTGGCCCAGAATGAGACAGAGTGTACAAAAATATGTGAGGCGCTGTAAAGTTTGTGCTGCCTGTAAGCCCACAAATTTGCCACAAGCTGGTCTCATGGGTAAATATCGTAACATAGGGTTTCCTTTCCAGTTAATTTCCTGTGATTTAATAGGCCCATATCCTAGATCTCGCCAGGGAAATACGTGTGCATTGGTCATTGTTGATTTCTTCTCTAAATTTGTTTTAATTCAACCTTTAAAACAAGCTACCTCTTCTGCGATTGTGAAATTTATTGAAAATAATGTTTTTCTAATTTTTGGAGTTCCTCAAATAGTAGCTGTAGACAATGGTAAACAGTTCACAAGTCAGTTGTTTAAAAATTTGATGTCTAAGTACAATGTCCAAAGTATTTGGTACACTGCAAATTACACTCCTCAAGCCAATCATACTGAGCGTGTGAATAAATCTATTGTCACTGCAATACGTTCATATTGTTTTTCTGATCATAGAACTTGGGATGTAGAATTACAGAAAATAGCTCAGGCAATTCGTTTGTCTAAATATGAAGTCACAGAATTTCCACCATCTTTTCTTGTGTTTGCTAGAAACGTACCTGTATCAGGGTCATTCTTCGGGAATATTGCAGAAAATGCAAATAATCAGCCTGCAATTGCTGATAAAATACACCGTTTACAGGATACTCAAGAAATGCCAAAAATTTTCGAAGATGTTAGAAAAAAATTACACAAGGCTTACATAAAATCGAGTAACCGTTATAATCTTCGTAAGCGCGATATTAAATTTCATGTAGGTGATCATGTTTGGAAAAAGAATTATCAGAAATCTGATAAAGCTCAATTTATTTCTGCAAAATTTATGCCTAAATATATACATTGTACTGTTAACCGTGTTATATCTCCCTTGATTTATGAACTTAAAGATAGTAATGGCAAAAATATAGGACGATGGCATATTAAAGATCTAAAAGAATATAACTTATCTACTGATGAATCAAGTGACTCTACCGATGATGAAAATAATCCTGACTCAGTATCTTCGGATAGTGAATGAACATTTGTTATATGAACACATTTTTACCTTATCTGCAAAAGTAATTTTATTGTAGATTTTTCTGTGTTGTGCAGAGAGTTAAAAATAATCTCTTGGCTAAATTAATTTGTTGGTAACCTAGGTTTATCTTGTAGATTATATTTTTGGAATTAGAAAGTATTAAGAAATTAATATTATTTTTGTTTACTGAATTAGAGTTATGTGATGTTGGAACGGTAATTAGTATCACTAAAATTTGAATGTTCCATATTATATTTCTAATTTGTAGACTTATCTTTTCAGTCGAAATGTGTAGTTACACATACTGAAAAATATTATCTTATCTTACCGTTTTCAGTTGAATTGTGTCAAATGACACAAACTGAAATAATTTATCTTACCTAGGGTTTTTGTGTGTTAGAGAGAATGACACACAGAGCTTTATCTTTACCTTATTTTATCTCGTGTCGAAAATTTATCTTTACCCTATCTTATCTTGTGTCGCAGCAGACATAAATCGTGCGTCTTCTGTACATTTAAATATTGTCCCACCAGACATCTATTGTATAGTATATATCCTAGCTTGCTATAATAGTTATAGCAAATTTGACTCTTACCTCTTTTGGCACAGCAACACAGAAATGATCTATCTATGTTACTTAATAGTTGGTTTAATTTTATCTTAAAATTTGTATCTTTATCTTTTCTAGTTAGATTCCAAATAAATCCAGTTCATTGTAAGGAATTTAATTTTCAGTGTTCGTAGCTTAAACGCTTATCTCTATCTAACAAATAGTTATTTTCACTATTCAAAAATATCTATAATTATCTTGATATATCCTACCGTAGAAATTAAAATTTCTATCTGTCAAGAAAACATATTTTCTTTATCTTATAGTAAGGGAATTTGAGAGGATAGAACAAATAAGTTTGGAGTTTATTGCCTCACCTAAAGAATATGACATGTTGTTAAATATGTTAGTGCTGGAATAATCGTCCATTCCTTTGTGACAGTATTTGTATTTCCTCTAATTTACTTTCTCTCTGTTTGCTATTTAGGATTCTTATGAATTCTTATTATTATCTACATAGAAACATCAAAATATCTTTTTGATATTTCTTTACCTGACTATGACTCATATACACTAGATTATAATATTAATCTAGGCATTAAAAACACAATATCTTTACCTTAATGATTCACAATATCGAAAAGTAGATACGAATAAGTTTGGAGTTGGTTACCTCACCATTAGATAATGACTTGTTGTTGTTAAATATGTTAGTGCAGGAATCATCGTCCATTCCCTTGTGACAGTATTTGTATTTTCTTTAAAGTTTACTTCTTCCCTCTTGTGAATATTGCGAAGTGTTTTTGATGTTCCTTTACCTGATTGTGACGTCTATATTCTCAATGAGAATAGTAAGTTTTTTCTTTTTTTTCTTTCCTTTCATTAGTTATAGGATACGGCAATTAGTTATGAGTTTTATCGACCTATTTATCTGAGCCATATTATGTTATTCTTTTCTCTTCCTATTATCATTTTATTTTAACTTTTATTTTTGATTTAAAGAATTTATCTGGGGTAGTATTCTTGTGAGTTTATTCTCACCAGTGTTGCTTGCAGTTCGGTCTACGGATAACGAGGGGCAACCCTGAAATATCACTCCTGGGCAAATGTCTTTTCCTATATTCCTTACCTTCAGAACTAATATGCACTCAGTGAATAAGGTTCGTGACAAATACCTAACTTGTCTTTCATATAATGGGTGGTTAATGTTGGACCATCTTAATAAATTTCCAACTTTTAATCTTTTTCTATATCTTTTTATGTTTCTTCCCGACTTTGTCTTTTAGGTATCATTTAATAACCCTTCAGGTTATTATTTTAGCGTTAATGATATGCTAGAATATCATTGAGTGTGCAGTACTCTGAACTGGACGTTGTGTAGTGTCTTCGTTCGAGCTACATTGCGGTGTGGGGTGTTTGAAGTTGTTATGGGGCAATGTGGAAGCAGTTGAATCGGAATACGAGGCTCTCTTTGCTGCTAAGTTTGCGCAATTTCGGTCTTGTGTGATCACTTACAACTTGGCACACCTTCTGTTTCTAGATTGAGCCATGGGGATTCTCAGCATCTGACCTGACGGTGGATGTCGGATGCAGACAGTGCAGAACATGTATGAGGGTGTGTTTTTTATCTTTCATTTTTTTTTGTCTAAAATTTTCTTTTGTTATGGTGTATTTTAAGGGTTTGAGTAAGTTCAGTTACTAAACGGGTAGACTGTTCCCTTGTATCAGTACTTAAGTCCCTGAAAATGCATATCTGGGTTTTTGGTTTTCCTAATGTAAATTTTTTTTATATTCGATTTAGGGTTCTATGTTGATAAGTAAGAGCAGTTACTAATTGGGTAGACTGTTCCTTTGAATAAGTACTTAATAACACAGAAGCTTAAAGTTTATGTTAGTCTCAATATGGGGATGAACTTTATTGGGGGTGTATAAATATGTACAAAATATGTATGTATATATATATATATATATATATATATATATATATATATATATATATTAATATTGACTTCATCAATGTTTTTTTTAAAAATAGTAAGGACTTTCCTTTTTACTCATACGTGATTCTCATATTTTAAAGTTTCTATTTTAAATTTTCTTCCCTCGTTTTTTTTTGGTCTCAATAGTTTAATTATATAACAAAAAATTTTTTTTGAAATTTATTTTACTTGGCTGTTAGGGGTATGAAACGTTCACTTAGCAGTTAACATTTCTAATAGAGTTTTAAATAAATAATTCAGCGATGCATGTTAAATGTATTGGTGGAATAGACCACACGTCCTTCCTTGCCAATGTTTTAAACAACTAATTAAATGTTGGTGGAATAAACTGTATAGATATCTCACAGAAAAAAAATCCTGAATAGAAATTCGGAATGCGGCACTATACGAGAGATTGTAATAGAGAATGGTAGTCGCAGAAATCCTGATAAAAGTTTTAAATATTCTGTATGGTTATTAAAAAAACTTGTTCTAAGAACAAATTCGCAGGGATTACTGGTAGGTTTTATCTTTTTTTGTGTAATATTTTCTTAAATTGATAAAGGTTTTTGTCCAGGACAAATCATTAAACTAGATTGTATATTTGTAAAAAAATAATAAGTACAGTTTCATATATGTCACTGGACAGATATCTAATTATCGTGTTAATTAAAAAAAGGTCTATCTGTAACACACTTGGTGTTCTTGTAGCGATACCGCCTGGAATAATTTAACTATTCCGGTAAATTTAACTAAAATCACCCGACGGAAGAACTAAGGTGAAGATTTGTCGGCAATTTGCATTGACTCACAAGAAATGGTGTTTCCATAAGAGCCAATTCATGATCTAGATACTCAACTATGTATTATACTGAGAATTATTTAACCTAGGAAGATTTTATGGAGAATAGACTTCGACTTGCTACTTCAAGATAAGTAAAATTATATTGTATGGCTTCACCATTCATATTTGTACAGCTTGTCTTAGTTTTTATTTATACTTTCTTTTACTTCTCACATACACACTTTTACTAACCCATTATTGTCAAACTATGTAACACGTTTAAATATTTTTTCAATCATTATATTCATACATATTAGTAGTTTGTTGTTTTATTTATTATACAGAAAGACCTGTGAAATAGCCTTCAGTACATTTTTTTGCATAAGTATTGTCTAAAAACTAGCAGAGCACAGCAGGTAAGAGTTGACTGATTAAGGAGGTTGATTTCTTTCTAATTTTGTTTAGGAACAAAGTTAGTGGCGCCCTCACTATTGATGTAACTTTACTGTTTTTTAGTTTTTCTCTCTCTCTCTTTCTCTTTCTTTTTCACATTTTTTTTCTTTAATTAAACTTCCTTCAGATAACAGAGCCCTGAGAACTGGCTCCGTTATCTCCAATCTCTTTGTCAGTTTGGAAAGAACCTACTCTCTTTTAATACTTTCAATTATTTAAATAATCTTTACCCTGAGAGTAAGAGGTGTTTGTTTAAAAAATTATGTAAAAAAATATTGAAAAATTTTGTTCATGTTATTTATGAAAATATAACTTTCACTCTGTCGATTGCAACAAACCGTTTCTCAATATCGTTAATGTTCATAAATTTAGACGCGATTGAAAAAAAAATTTGTTTCCAATTTGCGCAGCCGCCATTTTGAATTTTCCAAATCTGAAAAAATGTAAATTTTTATAAGTTTGCCCTCTATGTTTTGATCTCGATATTAATATTTTATTCATAATTACCAACCAAAAATATAATTTTCGTGAATTTTTTCAATTTTTGGAAAATTTAAGATCGGAAAATTTTTTTTGAAAAAACTATTTACGTCGCCTTCAAGAGCATAAAATTTGCTTCAATTTTCATCTCTACGATTTTTTTGTAAGAACACATCCAGAAATGACACGAGCATAAATCACTTGAATTTAAGGTGGTCTTAGCTGTGCTTGCAAGCTGCGTCGCAAGCTCCAGCGAAAATTATTAGGAGAGTGATATGGGTCAATATATTTTCATTTAAAAATGAAAAATCAATGATGGGAAACTTTTATTTCCTCGCTTTCCCGGACTAAATCGTTTACGTACCTAGGCGTAAAATTTGCTAGGAAAGGTTATATGAAAAAAGAAATACAACACAGAAACCAGAAAGGAAATGAATGTATGTATAAGCTAAAGAATGTGCTTAATGGTAAAATATTATCTAGAAGTGCAAATATCAGAATTCGGAGACCTGTATTATTTGAAAAACCAAACGCAACATTTGTATGTGTATTGAAATCCGTTATTTTGTGTTTTCCCAAGTTTCGATCAATAGCTTTGCTCACAAATTTTACACCCTTATTTGGTTATACCATACTGAGAAGAGAACAGCTAATGAACCAGAATCATGCATATCTAGGGGAATGTAGTATATTGTATTCCCTGTAAAAATTGTGAGGATAAATAGGTATGTAGGTCACACTGGTCAAAAATTAGAGAAACGTATATCCCTACATAAAAGCGATTGTAGATTATATCCCAATAGATGTGCGTCGGCAAAACATGTGATTGATAAAGATCATTTTATAGACCTTGATTCTGTAAGTATTTTAGTTATTCAATCAAATATTCAGAAAAGACTTTTCTTAGAAATGGCTCACATATCTCAAAAAACTAATATCATTAATAAGAAAAGTGATCATAATAATTTAAGTGATATTTATTATTACTTATTGTCTATTGATAAAAATCATAAATGTCTTTCAATTTCAAATTCTTCTTCTATTTAAAAAACAATTTTTAGGTAATATGGTATTTACAGTCATGAAAACTATGCTAATAAGGTAATTTTATTCAGTCTTACCAAGTTCTGGTCGATAGCACAAATTATATTCACTTTTTGGTTTAAAATACGAGTTATTATTTTGTTATTTCTATTTCAATACTTTGTTGAACACTTTAGTCAACTTATTATATAATTTTGTTTAAGTTTCTTTACAATATATATATATATATATATATATTGATTTGGAGAAGGAAAAATTTAACATGTCTCTCCACTTATAAGATCACGACGCTTCTCTCCAAGCTTGAAATCAACAACTTGCAATTGTTTTAATTATTTTGTTTCATTGTTCATTGTTGCTAAGTAAATATAATTGTTTTTCTCGAATGAAAACATCCATTCCTGTGTTATTGTAGATACATTCACTGTGTTTATTAACACTCTGTAATCACTGCGAATCACTCTACCCGAACTATCGAAAGAACGTCGATTTTCGCGTTATTATTTTGATTTGACATTTTGATATTATATGATTGAAAAGATTATGCTATATACATGGTTTTTTTGAAAGTGTTTACAAATTATAAAGATATAATAGTTGAATTTTGTTTCAAAATTCATATTATTCTATATACAGGGTTTCTTATAATTATATACTATAATATATTATTCACGAAATTTACTCGTGGTTGTTTTATATTCCTTTTTTTTCTTTAAAATATAATTACTAAATTGAATAGAAATCTTGTAAATCATTTTATTAAATGTACAATATGCGTAGGTATTTCTTAACGTGTTTGAGCTATGTCTATTTAAATCAGCATGTCATCATGAATTATCTTTTTATTGAATATTTACTAAATATTGACATTATTCAAATGATGCTAATTAGTTTAATTTACCTGGTAGCTATGTTTCACTTTAACATTCCCTAAAGTTCTATGAAATTATTCTTGACTTGACAAGAATATTTTATAGAAATTTACCGTGATTTTCTTCTCACAACTTTATAATTATATGTTACTTATTAAATTAATTCCCCAGTTTTATCCTATCCTATCTTCAAGAAGAAATCTTTTAACGTCAAATTGACTCATACTCAATTTATCAAATAAATTTCTAATTCTACCATTCCTTATTTTTAGTTAAGACTGGTTAGATTAAATTGATTTATACTTAATTAATCAAATAATATTTCTAATTCTATTATTTCTTATTTTTAGTTACGACTGGTTGGTGTTAAATTGATGCAGCTGGTTTATGTGAGAAATTCCACGTTCTCGATGAGTGTCAGGATGTATTAGCTTATAACTTTTTATTTCATGGCTGGTTTCTACCAAGTAAGGACCTTCATAGGGTAATTGTAGTTTAGAACAAATTCCTTTCTTATGGTTAGGTACTCTTAATGCTTTTATTACTACCAAATCACCTTTTTTAAATGTTTTCCTATTTCTAAGTCTAGCTAGCTTCTTTTTAATATATTTGTCAGCTTGTTTTGCTTGCCTTTCTCTGGCCACTTCAATCAGTTTCCTGTAGTCAAATTCACTTGACCATGGTCTATCTGGTTCTGCTCTTGTGAATAATGTGATGGGTGCTATCTCCGTGACGATATTTGGTATGTTATTGATAAAATCTGTGGTCTCCTTTAAACGTTCTTCCCACATACGGTTTTCGTAGTATGTAAGTATCCTCAGATGCTTGATCACTTCCTTAATTCCTCGTTCTGCAGGATTACTACTTGGATGTCTGATACTTGTGAAAAATTGTTGGATTCTCAAATCTTTCAACCATTTTACAACTTTTTTATTCCTAAAGTATGTTGCATTATCCATGATGCATTTCTTCGGTTTCCCATATTTCTCGAAATAGTTTCCTAGCGATTCTTCAATAGTGTTTTTGTTTGTTTTGTTACATGGATATGTGCTAATAAATTTAGAAAAAATATCTACGATTAATAAAATATGTTTGTTACTATTATAACTCGGTATAAGGTTCGATATGAAATCTATTGCTATTATATCTAATGGATTTTCTGACATGATGGATTTTGGTAAGTTTTCATGGTGTATGTTCTTTTCTTTAGATAATTGACATAGTTCACATTGTTTAATAATATATTTTATGATAGTGATATCGTTTTTTGATATATAATTCTCCCGAAATATGTGAGTTTTCCTAATTCCTAAATGATTAAAATCTAAATGTATGCTTTGTACAATTAATTTTGTCAAGTTTTCGGAAATTACATATAATTCCTTGTCATTCACCAATTTATACAGTACTCCTTCCTTTTCAAAACATCTTCGTTTATTCTTCTCATCTAATGATCGTTGTTCCTGCTTTATTTGCTCTAGTGAAAATATGCCACTACTACGTTTCATAATGTTAATTCCCACTCTAGCTTCGTTCGTATCTCTTCTTTTCTCTCCATCCATCCTACTGATCGAGTCTGGTACTACGTTCTGTATTCCTGGAATATGTTTTATCACAAAGTCATATTTCTGTAGGAGTAATACCCATCGATGGTTTCTGGCATTGTTCATTTTGTTAGTCAGTATTGTTACCAAAGCCTGATTATCAGTCTCAATTATGAATTTTCCTCCCAATAAGGAATATCTGAGTTTGTTCACACAGAATATGATGCTAGCAAGTTCTAATTCACTTACTCCATAATTTTTCTCTGCTCTTTTCGTGATTCTAGAAACAAATGATATGGATACATACATGCCATCATATCCTTGCATTAAAACTCCAGCTAGTCTGTTTTTAGATGCATCCGTCTTTGAAATGAAAGTTTTCTCATAGTTCGGATGGTAAACCTTGATGTTTCTGATGAACTGATCCTTGATTTCATTGAAAGCATCTTCCTGTTTACTGATCCAATTCCATTTCACTCCCTTTCTCAATAGCTCCATCAAAGGTAATTCTAAATCGGTTAAATTCACCAGCATCCTTTTAAAATAGTTTAACATGCCAAGGAAACTTTGAAGAGTTTTCAAATTTTTCGGTCTTCTGTATTCCCTAATGGTCTTTACTCTCTCTGGATCCATCTCGATTCCTGTTTCCGTAATCTTATAACCCAAATATATCACTTCTCTCTTCAAAAATTGACATTTCTGTATGTTAAGTTTCAGACCATTTTCGTCAAGTTCTGTTAGAATTATTCTAAGATGCTCTAAATGTTCTTCTATACTATTTGAGAAAATAAGTATATCATCCACATAGTGTATAGTGAATTGGTCGTATTTGTTTAAAATTTCATTTAGTGTTTTTAACAGTGCTGATGTAGCGCTTTGTATACCAAATTGTGTTACTCGGAACTGATATACTTCCCCATTGATCTTAAAGCATACATACTTTCTGCTTTCCGGAAGTAGTGGTATCAGCCAGAAGCTGTGCTTTAAATCTAGCTTAGAAAAAACTTTAACCTTACTAATCTTTCCTAGTATCGATTCGATAGTTAAAGGCGATTCATACTCGGGCATCGTACATTTATTTACATTTCTCGCATCAAGGCATATCCTTATATCTCCGTCCTTCTTCTTTACTATTACAACTGGATTGATATACGAGGTGGTACTGTTTTCTATTATTCTGTCTTCTAATTATTTATTTATTGTTTTCTTAACATCTTCTTGATGTTTGTAGGGTATCGGATAACTTCTCTGTTGGAATTGTTGATCTTTCTTCATTTCAATTTTATGTACATAATTCCTTGAAATTCGGGATTCTTCATTAATTAAGCTTCTATGACCTCTCAGTATTTCCATTACTTCATTTTTCCATTCTATTTTCCCACCTATATCCAAATTCCATTCCGGCATATCATTATTATTTAAATTTATTTCTCCATTGCCATCCAACATCATATCTCCACTCATTTTTCCTTCCTGCCTATAATCATATCTCTCCTCCATATCATCTTCAATTTTCTTATTAAAATTAATATATTCATTTCCTTCTTCTGCTAATTCTTCATTCTCCTTCGAATTATCATTTTTCTCTTCATAATTAAAATCAATTCTTTCTTTATTAAAGATTATGTACTTCCTTTCATAATTAATAATTGTTTTATTTTCATATAAAATATCCGATCCCAATAATAGTTCGCATTCAATATCTTCCACCACCAACAGTTGCACTATAGTCTCGCATTCCTTGAATTTTAATGCTACGGTTATCGTAGTACTTGAAAAAGTTAGTTTCTTTTGATTTATTCCGATTAAACTTATTTTCGGTACCTTGATGTCGTTAATTTATTTACAAGTTTATTATTTATTAAAGATATTTCTGACCCGGTATCGATTAATATTTTCATACTTATGCCTTCTATCGTTCCATATATATAAATTAATGTTTCATTATTTTGTTCTAGCTGGTCCTGTACCTCAAGAAATTCGAGTGGGTGAACATAGCTGCACCAACTTAACCTACCATATTCACCCTCTAGTGGAAAAACTGTTGTTCCGCACCAGAATTTGACACGGGAACCACAACATTATCATTACTGTAATTGTTACTATTTGTATTTGTTTGATTAAAATTTGTATTTCGATTAGTTGTGTTTCTTTCTAAACTGTTTGGTATGTTAGTTCTTGTGTCTCGTCTTTGTTGTTTGTCCTTCGTATGTCTCCATCAGAGTTTCTTCTTTCTCTTCTATTATAATTATTGTTTTGTTGTTGTCTCCTTTCCGGATAATTTGTGTATCTATTGTTGTTAGTAGTTCTTTCATTATCTCTGTCGTATCGTCTATTGTTATTGTTATTAGTGTTGTTTGTATTATTGTGATAATTATTGTTATTATTCCATGTGTTGTATGGTCTTTGTCTATAATTGTCATTATTTCTATTAAAGTTATCTCGTCTATCGTTAATGTTTCTGTAGTTATCGTTGTTGTCACGTCTACCACTATTGTTGACCGTTCTCTGTACTCGATTTAAGTAATCTAACAGAGATTGAAAGTTGGTTATGTTCTGTATAACAATACCTTGTGTTATGTTGTCGTTAAAATGTCGGGACATGAATATTATTATTTCTTGTTCCGAAATCACTGGCTCTAAATATTGTGCCTGGGAAAATATAGACAAAGCATAGCTAGTCATGTTGCTGTTTCTTCTGGTATCGAATTTGCCAAAATATAACTTTTCCCTAACATAGCCTTGCTCTGTTTCCCCCCAGTACTGTTTCAAAAAAGTGGTTTCAAAATCCCTAAAATTATTAATGTTCACATCATTGCATGTGAACCAAAGCAATGCTTGACTATGTAGATGAGACCTTATTGTCTCCTTCAAGTCCTCTATTTCACTGATATCTCTCAATTTATTTTTGAGACATCTCAAGAAATTTTTGGGATGCATTTTCCGCGTATCTCCATCAAATTTTAGGTTACTTTCCTCGTGTTATAAATATAATTCACCCCTTGAATATAATTGTTTTGTTTTGTTTTTCATAGTTTCAATTTCCTTTTTCAGTTCGATCATTTTCTTCTTGGAATCTTCTTTTATTTCTCTCTCCAATCTTGTAAAGTCTTGTGTATTCCTATCTTCTTTAATTTCTTATCCATTTCCCATATTAGTTCTTTTTGTGTTTCTAAATTCATTTCCTCCGCAATCGATAGATTCAATTGAATACCTTGTTCCACGTCGTCTATTCTTGCATTGGTTTTCATAATGTTTCTTTCCACTCTTCCTATTTGTTCCTTTCTTTCTTCCCGTAATTTACTTTCCATATCTTCTATCTCCTGTTTCCTAATGATACCTTCTTGTATTAAGTTTCCGTACAGCTTTTTCATTTTCTCTTCTGGTTCTTTCTTGTGCTCGTCAAATTGTTTTTTCATTTCCACCAAATGTTCTGAAAAATTCTCTTCTTGTTTGTCTAATCTTCTATTGATTTCTTCTTTTGTACTTTTAATATCTTCTTTGGTGCTTTTGATCTCTTCTTTTGTGCTTTTCATATCTTCTTTGGTATTTTTAATATCCTCTTTCGCACTCTTTATGTTTTCTTTCGTGCATTTGATGTCAGCCATTATTATTTTTATCATATTCATTAGTTCTTAGTTTCCATTAGGTTTCTGTTTCGTATAATGGTGAACTTCTTCCACCATACTGTCTCCCTTATCGTGGTCTGCTGCTTCTTCAGTTTGTATGGCCGTCACCAATCGTTCCTTCAATACTTGTTTAATTCCCTTCGTATCCATGTTCCTTGATTTTAAATGCTCTTTCAACTCTTCCACTTTTAATTCATTGATATTTATTCTTTTGTTAGCCATTATAGTTTTACCAAATTTTTCCTGGATATCTCAAAAATTATCAACTGTTCCTGTCACTGGTTCGTTGTACGAGCGTTATTAAAATGGTTTCTCGAGCGCCCCACGTTGGGCGCCAAGTTAGAATATATTATTTAATATACAATATATTATATATTTCAATTTAGCTTCACGTTGGAGTGAGCCACGTTATTATATAATTATTTAAGTGCAAATTATGGGCGCCAGAATTGGTCCGCTTACCACGAATCCCAATTAAAATTAAGATATAAGTTTGATAAAAATTGTAAATTTATTATATTATTATTATTACCTTATCTCAGGGATGAATTCGGCACTTAGCGCTCGCCAGTAACAGGAAACTTTAGGTTGAAATATCAGGAAAACACAAGACGACAGAGACAAACGATTTAATAAATGGTGAAAAGAAGAAAAAATGGTTCTTTGTTAATTACAATATTAAACAATACATATGTTATAATTTAAATAGAAATACTTGCAAAACCTTCTCGTAAAATAATTCATTCCAGTTATTACAAATTTTATTTAAAACTCTCATCGAGTAAATTGCGCTCAAAAACTATCTACTGTTTGCGTAGAATGGCCATTCGCTGCTCTTCAACCTCAACTGTGATTATTCTAAATATAGCCGTCGCGTTCTGTGTGTATTCTGTGGAAATTATTTAGTTTATGAAGATAAAGAGAGGTGCGGCGTATTCTAAATTTATTATTGTCAATGAAAATGAATTTGGTGAGTAATTATTCGAACGAATAGTTAGTGTTTTATGTCCGTGATATTAGTGGAGATTGAATTAATAAATCCAATATTTATTTAAGAAATTAATATCAATGATAACGGTTAACCTAACATCTGAAATATACTTGTTATAGTTTTTATAGGAAAAGTTTAATGTACACAAGAGAAATAGAGTTCATATTTGGTTTCTTCTTGACTCTGGAGATGATGCATGTGAAAAGATCGTAGCTACGATGAAACAAACCGGAACTCAGGATGAAAAAATGACGAATTGTGAATTATTTCACCAGTTGAGTACCACAATTTGGTAATATGTATCAACAGTCATCAAAACTATGCTAATAAGGTAATTTTATTTAGTCTTACCAAGTTCTGGTCGATAGCACAAATTAGATTCACTTTTTTGTTTGAAATACGAGTTATTATTTTGTTATTTTCATTTCAATACTTTGTTGAACACTTTGGTCAACTTATTATATAATTTTGTTAAAGTTTCTTCACAATTTATATTGATTTGGAGAAGGAAAAATTTAACATGTCTCTCCACTTATAAGATCACGACGCTTCTCTCCAAGCTTGAAATCAACAACTTGCAATTGTTTTAATTATTTTGTTTCATTGTTCATTGTTGCTAAGTAAATATAATTGTTTTTCTCGAATCAAAACATCCATTCCTGTGTTATTGTAGATAAATTCACTGTGTTTATTTACACTCTGTAATCACTCCGAATCACTCTACCCGAACTATCGAAAGAACGTCGATTTTCGCGTTATTATTTCGATTTGACATTTTGATATAATATGATTGAAAAGTTCATGCTATATACAGGCTTTTTTGAAAGTGTTTACAAATTATAAAGATATAATAGTTGAATTTTGTTTCAAAATTCATATTATTCTATATACAGGGTTTCTTATAATTATATACCATAATATATTATTCACGAAATTTACTCGTGGTTGTTTTATATTCCTTTTTTTTTCCTTTAAAATATAATTACTAAATTGAATAGAAATCTTGTATATCATTTTATTAAAAGTACATTATGCGTAGGTATTTCTTAACGTGTTTAAGCTATGTCTATTTAAATCAGCATGTCGTCATGAATTATCTTTTTATTGAATATTTACTATAGATTGACATTATTCAAATGATGCTAATTAGTTTAATTCACCTGGTAGCTATGTTAGGTTAGGTTAGGTTAGACACCCAGTATATGGTAGGCCAAACAAAAGTAGGTCAATGTTTTAAAATATGTTTTGCTAATTACTTCAAAGTAGAGCATTCTAAAATAAGAGACAAAAAAACAACAAATTTTTGCGAGAGAACACTTTCTTGGTTCGAAAAATAATAATTTTTCGGGGCAGTGGGTCTTCGGACCAGCGAAGCGAACGAGGGGTTCTTGGAACCAGCAAAGCGAATGAATCCAGCAAAGCCTAACCGGAGAGGTCCGTTAAGCTGCCCCTCCCCTACCCCGGTTAGATTTTCTTTACCAAAATGGTAGCACACATAAAGGGCACCTAGCACAACCTAGCACAACAATTTTTATAGCTATCACACCAACAGCTCACAATGAAAATGTTTTTGAATTCGGGTGGGGCCAGGTTAACGCTAGACCCCCCGGTTGGAATTTTTGCGATAAAATACTAGCACCGATAAAGGACACCTATTACAACCTAGCACGCCAACAGCTTACAATATAAATGCTTTTGAATTCGGGTAGGGCCAGGTTAACGCTAGCCCCTCCCCCCCCCAGGTGGAATTTTTTCGTCAAAATGCTGGCACAGTTAAAGGATACCTAGTACATCATTTTTTATAGCTAGCACACCAACAGCTTACAATAAAAATGCTTTTTAATTCGGGTGGGGCCAGGTTAACGCTACCCATTCCCACCCCCCCGGTTGGATTTTTTTCGCCAAAATGCTAGCACAATCTAGGACACCATTCTGTATAACTAGCACACCAACTACACTTTTGATTCTGGGGAATGCGATGGAGGTCAGTGAAATAACGCTATACTTATTCCATGAATAAATGAATGGATAAATGAATAGGTTGAATATATATGTAAAACGGCTGGTTTATTTGTTTCTTACTGTAGTTACGAATAATTTTCGGAACGTTCTACTCATATGGTAAAAATTCCAAATGAAGTAGGATCTTTTCGGAGATAACTCTCCGGCAGGGCTGATAATTTCCCTTTTAAGTCCGTATCTAAGTAACATCTAAGTAACAATGGTTGTTATTATCATAATTTTAATTTAAAATATCATAAAAATGTCACGGTTTGGAAACCATTCTTCAAGTTTAATCCAAAAATAAGTGATTGAAAATGAACCAAAAAGGGTAATTGAATACCATGTAATGTTGTTTAAATAATATAAATTTCGCATTAATACAGGCTAATCGAGAAATATTCTATCGAATTACACGCGTCAAAATAGTTAGATCGTTAGTTTTACTTATATAGTCCATGTTGCTTGTAATATTATTAAAAAGAATACATATTATTACAACCATCAGCCCTTCGGGGAAACCCTTTCTTAACCCAAACATCTGAATCGGCCAGTTTGGATGTACCTACAAGAATTTTATTTACTCATAAAAACGGCATTATAAAAATGATTCAAATTTTAACAATAGACTTGGGTTAACAACCCTTTTAAAAAGTCCGATGAGAACTTCCGATGGATTATACCTATTAGTGTTTTAAATGAAACTCAATGTTTCTAGTTAATGACAGAAGTTACATTTAATGTTACTTCTGTCATTCTGACGATGATATTCAGTTATCGAAACAATTGTCAATTTTTTAGATTTTTCAAAAAAATTTCATTATATTGTGCAATTAACTAGAAACATTGAGTTTCATTTAAAACACTTATATGAGTAGATTCCACGAAGTAAGGGTCGAGACAGTTAATTGGACTATACCTAGATTTTAGAAGAATGAAAATTCCTATGTCATTAATTTTGCTTACTGTACATTTTGCTTGTAATATGAAAGAAAAAGTATGTTTTTTATAATGCTCAGCCCTCCAGACCTGCCGTTCCTACCCCAACATCTGGTTTTTTTACAATTTATTTATTCTGAGGTAGTGAAAAATATCCAATGTCCATGGGTCAAATTGAAAGTACAAGAATTTTATTCTGTCCTTTCAGTTCTTTAAGACCCAGTCTAACAATCCGCCGATCTCGGCAAATAACAAAAGTCAAAGTGAACCAATCGATGCAACACAGTCGAACAATTCGACCTCAACGTCATAATAAAGGACTCAAAAGACCCAAGTACACCAAAATTGTAGACGGATTGGAGCAACGGACTATAACTCACATTCGTATTTTTAGCCAGTCCTTCCATTACCCATATTGTAAGAAAGCATAAAAAATTAGTCCACTTTCTTTAGTCCGCCAACTTTGGTGATCCGCCATGTTGAATTTAGAATGACGGCACATACCTAATCATGGATTGGCATGCAAACTAGACGTATATACAGAATTTCAGCCCAATCGGTTGAAGATATCTGCTTCAAACCTGAGTTTGCAAGATTGCAACCGAACAAACATACATTGCCAGTTACATACTAAAAACTTTGAGAAACAGATAGTAGTGTTGGTATCTTATGATATGCCACAGAAATACTTGAAGCTCTGATTAACCAGCTCTAAGAATTGAAAGCTGCACGTTCTAAGTAAACTTGGGAATTTAAAAAAAATCTGATAGTGAAATGTAATATTTATGTTATCATTACAATGGTTAATTAACCATCAACTTCGGCAATAAATATTCTGGCAAATTTAAATATAATGTTTGAGTGTTTCTTCTAAATAAGGACTACAGTGAACCACGATCAGTCTAAAACATGTATTCTCAATATATTGGAACATTTTTAGGGATCTCAGCCAGATTGCACAACTTTGTCCAAAGGACATATCCAACGGCTTCGCTTTTTTGGACATTTATTCATCCAACCCAGCAAACACAAATGTATATGTTACATAAAAATATATAACAGAGGAGGGATGCTTTTTATATAAAGCATTTATATATTTTTTATGTAGTATTTATGTAACAAAATCTTTATAAATTTTGTTATATATTCTCAATATTTATATTATAAAATGTTTTATATATTGGATATATCTCATTTTATACGTATTCAAGATGTAAATTCTGCTACATAAATATCAAATTTTTTTATATATATATTTATTACGTAAAATTTGTTACATAATAGTTATTTATGTGATAAGGATCATAAAGACGATCATTATGGTACAAGTCGTGAATGTTATCGGGCGAGGCGTAGCCGAGTCCGATAACACGGCGTGTGCCATAATGATTGTTTATGATTCGTATTACATACAAAATTTTATCTGATGGCATTTATATCAATACATTTTCGAAAAATTAAAAACTGCATTTTCGACATGTCACAATGACAACTATTTTTAAAGGAGTAAGTATTGTGTAGTTTCAAATATTAGTAGGTGAGTGAGCTGTGCTTTGCCATTTCCTTGACAACGTCATCAGGTTGTAACGGCAATATTTATTTATCGCTGTCAAACTCAACAATTATTGTCAGGTAGAATTTAATATAATTTAAAAAATGAGTGATTCTGAAGCTGATAGTTTACCTTCTGATTTGGAAGAAATGTCGAGAAATATCGTGGACTCCCTTTTGCCGGAAAAATCACGGAGTGTATATGAAATGGTGTTTAATCGGTACGAAGAATGGTGTTCTGCTAAAAAAATCAAGAATATCACTCATGAAAAAGTATTGTTGGCTTACTTTGAATGCTTATCTAAGGAAAGAAAACCGTCTTCTCTTTGGTCGTATTATTCGATGATAAGAAGTATTTTATCAACAAGAAAAAACGTCAATTTTTGGTGCCAACAACCAAACAGGATTACAAGTTTGCCAACAATCATCAACTACTGATGTAAAAACTGTAGAATCCATTGGAATTAATATTACAAATTGTAGTAATTGTTCTTTTACCATTTATAATAAATAGTTTTGTACATAGTTATGCATTTTGAATAAACTTTTTTGATCAAACCATTACATGTTTTCCTTATAGAATTTCATTATGGTACTTAGTACCATAATGAATTTATTATGGTACTTAGTCCCATAATGAATTCATTATGGTACTTAGTCCCATAATGAGCTTCCTTATGTCATCAAAATTGAGTGACATAACGTTGTCCTTATGACATGCCATCAGATAAAATATTTTATATATTTCATATGTATTTCTGACGTCTAGTGTCTTTCTAAAGAAAAAGAAGAAAGCTCTTCAATATTATAAATTATAACCTCTAAATTGTCACGAGTCGATCTACTCACATACCTGCAAGTATAATAACGTTTTAAAAGGTTTTTCTTCAGTTTTGTCTTTGTGTTTGCTTTTAGTTTTGTTTGTAGAGGAATGGAGAACACATCATGTAAGTGATATTATTATTACTATTTTCAACAGGCAAGTGACATCGCCCATGAAGCCGTTCATTCAGCTGTCGTTTACAAAAGATTATTTAACAAACGTATTAAAAAGGTTAACTATATTAAAATATACAATACAATAAACAATTACAAATCACATTATACCTCACTAAAGTACTTTTCAAGATAATATTTTCGTTCAACTTAGACATGATTTAACAATAATTCCCTCTGTGGGGAGTCGTTAAGCCGAAACAAATACCGCCGCCCAGGTATGCTCGGGTAGATTTTGTAATAATATCGAATAAAATGCACATCTTTAATCCTCTGACCACAGGTAGTAAGTCAAGACAAGATATCTTGAAATGGGTTAACTATCACTTATCTGTTGGAATTTATTTATATTCGAATACTTGGATAAATATAAATTATGAATTTTAGGCAAAATAACTGTCTAAAACGAAAAAAATTGAAAGACTTCTGTGATTTATCAATAAGTCAGAAGAACGATACATAGTACAATCGTACAATGGTGACGGTGAACCAGAAATACATACACATCTCATGACATCTCACTCATGGTTAGGACATAGAAATAACTACAAAATGAGGAACTTTTAATCAATTTAGTTATTTCAAGATATTGTTACTATCTGATTTATTTATTTATTATAATTAATATATACCTACATTTTTAGAAACGTTACTGAAACAGTTTAATATGACATGCATTGATTTTGATCAAATCACCTTGGTGTGGATAAGGTTAAGTAAAGAGACTCCAGAGGGAAAAGAAAGGCGCAACCCTTCAAAACTATGGATAATATCCCTTAATATTGCCCACTCGCTTACAAGTGGACCTCGAAAAGTCTTCTAAGAGAATATTTTCCATGGTTAATTGTTGTTTTGTTTTTGAATATTTATTTGTTTTGCATTATTTCTTTATAATTTATTATCATTCAGTGTTTGAATATTTTTAGTTTTGCAATATTTTTTTTTTCATTAGGTGTTTTGTTTTTAGTTTTTCTTTTTTATGTTAATATAATAAATGTACTCATATACATCTATTTGCTGTTTTTTTAGTAACTAAGTACCATCTACTAAATTTCAAAAATAGATAAATACCATTTACAATATATAAATATTAAATTGTTAAGTTGCTTTAACTTTGAAATATTCATAAGGTAGGTATTGGATTATATAGTAACAATAGTTCCTTAATCTTTTGGCCATCAACACAACTAAAAAGATTGTATTTCATTTCATCTATGAAAAATAATGTTTTAATAGAGTTTTCTGAATTTATTATAAATTAAGAATTTCGCTGAATTTTTTCATAGATCCAATGAAATAAAATATTTTAGGTAAGGGGTGAGGGAAAAGTAAAATTAGGTAACTTTTGTTACATTTATATTATGTAATATTTAATATATGAATATTCTCTAGATATTATCTCATTTTTACATATATAGTATATAGTAATTTGGAAATATTTGAGATATAATTTATAATATGTATTTCTTATATCATTATTGTTCCCTTGCTGTGCCGGTTGTCAGTATTCAATACATAAATATTATCTAGTTGTGACTTCAGTTTTATATAACTGTGACTTTTATATTTCAAGAAATATGTAACATATATGTATTCAATATGTTTTTGTGTTTGCTGGGAATGTTTGTACGCAAACGTTTGTCGTTGCCTCTTTTATAGTGTGACATAATTTCCAAGTTATTTGTGCACGGATTGTTCCTGATTCCGTGACTAAATGGTTGAATTTAATTATTTTGTTTTATTAAAATTACTATGATTTCACCAAAATTATTTTTAAATGTGAAGGTTTTTTGTATTCTTTCGTTTTTTAGCATTAATTGAAAATAAATAGATAACTATTAATTAAATGATAGTTAATTATAAATTAATCAAATACCCTGCTAGATAGGAAAATATAAATTAGATATCACGCACAATCCGGCAACAGCTGACAACAATACTGCTGTTTAGGGGCCATTATTCATAGGAAAATGATGTTTAGGGACAAATACATCCAACATTTTCATTCATTCGTGTAACCATAGCGTTATTTTGCAGATACCCTCCACCCTCTGAATTCAAAAGCGTTGTTGATGTACTAGCTATAAAAAATTTTGTGCTAGGTTGTGCTTCATTTGTGCTAGCATTTTGGCGAAAAAATTCCAACCGGGGGGGCTAGCGTAACCTGGCCCCACCCGAATTCAAAAGTATTTTCATTGTAAGTTGTTTTTGTGCCAGCTAAAAAAATGGTGTGAGGTTGTGCTAGGTGTCCTTTATCTGTGCTAGCATTTTGGCGCAAAAATTCCAACCGGGGGGGGTAGCGTTAACCTGGCCCCATCCGAATTCAAAAGCATTTTTATTGTGAACTGTTGGTGTGCTAGCTATAAAAATTGCTGTGATAGGTATCCTTTAATTGTGCCAGCATTTTGGCGAAAAAATTCCAACCGGGGGGGGGGGGGTTAGCGTTAACTTGGCCCCACCCGAATTCTTAAGCATTTTTATGTGTGCTGTCGTACTTTTCCGTAAGCGTTGTCATTTTGGGAGAATATTGTGTTGTCTCCTGAGGGCCATTGAATATATGCCGGTGAAGACTGGATGTATTTGTTTTATATTTGTTTTGTATATATTTTGCTAAGCTTTGAGTGTATGTCGATTTGTTATCGGAAATTCCGTCAATATATTTGTTAAGTTTTTTGAAGAGTGATTACTTAATCGATCCCAGACCCTAATAGCGTGTCCAGTAGGTTGGCGAGCGGATAGGGATCAAACACAAAACTCTAGCATAGGAATAAAACCCTATATCGTCGCAACACATATATATATGTATATATATATATATATATATATATAAATATAATAAACAACGAATAGATTGGTGGGTATTGCACGCAAATAGAAGGAGGGGCTACTGAAAGGAGTAGTAACCGCAGACATGCATGTTTCTGGCTCATTAGCTGTTACTACTCCTTTCAGTAGCCCCTTCTTCTATTTGCGTGCAATACCCACCAATCTATTCGTTGTTTATTGTTCATATGTCACGCACTATTCGTAGATCTTGTTATATACATATATATATAGTTAACATACATAAAGATGTAGGAGTATCGCGTGATATGTTAACAACAAAGGGATTCATGGGTAATTCACGCAAAAAGAAAAATGGCTACTGAAACAGAGTAGTAACCGCAACCATACATGTTTCTAGCTCATTTGCATCCTCAGTACAGTATAACCAAATAAGGATGTGAAACCAGGGAGCAAAGATGTTGATCTAAACATTGGAAAACACAAAACAACGGATTTCAACAGGGAAACCAAACGCTCATTTGTGCCTTCAATTGGAAGATCACGAGTTTTCTGGACAACAACCAAGATCGACACTAGTGACGAAAGTAAGACGTAATTATGAATCAATATGTGAATCAAAAATAAATTTTAAAAAACACAATACATTTTTTTAGTATTGAGTTATTCAAACTTTGTAAACTGATAATTAAAAAAATTATTGTTGCAGTCTTAGATTTCATTCCTCGGATTCAATACAGTATGTATATGACAAAAGTTTAGAAACGTTCAATTATAATATAAAGGTAGATATCAAAACAAGCATGGTAAATCGCAGATTTTATCGAGATCGTTTTAAAGATAATTCAACTGTTTCAAACTTCTTGTACATCCTATGTAGTAAGCCATGGTTATAGAAAAATGATAGTGTTTTACTCGTCGAAAAGCATTTTCCGCAACTTGAGAACATGATCGAACTAAGCAACGCCTCGTTTGATAAACTGTTCTCTCGTTGCAGAAAATGCTTCTTTCGTAAAAAATCAACTAAGACAAAAGAGTGGTTCAGAAACAAAACAATGGTTGCTTCATTGCTTGCGTCCATCGACTCGAGTATATCATCAATGCAAACAATTGATGTGTGGAAATTGAAAAAAAATTGTTAAGTAAATGTGAATATTTTTCTTAATAAAATTTATTCTGTCTTTAATCCCTTTTTATTTTTACTTTTCAATTCATTGTATATAACCATTATTATCAATAATAAAACGTGACTATTTATTCTATAAAAGATATCTATAGATTTCTCACGTTTATTGTACTGTATCTAAAAGAGTAACTAAATCTTTAATGTCAATATTCCCCTTATTTATATATCTCAAAATAATTTCATTAGAGCATTCGGATTATTTAAACTAGAAATTAAGTGTATTTTTATCCATTTCCAGCTCTAAAAGGATTTTATAGAAAATATTAAATTATTTATTGTATTTCTTTTCAATGTAAATATAATATCTTTAAATATATTAGGCCTTAATTTGGCTACGAATTTATTTTATATAAAAAAATTCTCAAAAATGCAATATAACTCATAAGCCTGCATTCTATACAGTATTAATGGTAACGTCACAGCGAGTTTGACTTTGCCAGACAAACTGGGCAAACTAAGCTATCCTGTTAAGTCCTTGATCTTATATAACGTTTTCTTGTCGGTTTCTTAATATTACCTCTTCCACTCTTACCTACCCAACTTTTTCATGTGAATCCATTTTAATTTTATTTCAATATTTATTGTGATTATTCCTTGAGTCACAGTCACTTAGATTTTCCAATACTTTTTGCCGGTCATTTAATAATTTTATTATTTTGGACAAAAACTTATTCAATCTATAACGTGTGATGAAATAGTATATTATAATCGACGCAATATACTTTTGGTACCAAAATTCAGTGAATAATCCACTCCATTGAACTGTAAATAATATATAAAGCATGATTTATGATGATATCATTGTGTATTTAAAATGATTCAATGTAGAATAGAGAAATTCGTTAATCTAAAACAAGTGAACTGTAAATTTTATACTGTAACTAAATACATACATGATTCGATATGATACAAATAAAAAGGTGATTGGCGTATTAGCATTACTGATCCACAAATCGCTATGCCTTCAATTCAGGGCTTTATATGCGATTTATTATGTTTGCCTTTCTGACCGATGAATTTCAAATTTGATTGAAAATAGTTGTAAAAAGAATAATCCAACTTTCAGGTGCATATATCAAATCATCGAAATAAAATTAAGAGGAATAGGCTCCTTCCATTAACGTCATTCATCAAAACATGTTTTGAATGCGTTTTTAAAAATATACTCCGGTATATGGCGCGAATAGGCTCAATGACCAATTTAGAAAAAATAATTTACCAATGGCTTTTAGGTATAAATATAATCATGTAATAGTAGGAGAGCCTACGAAACTAAACTTGTAATGATAGGGCTTCCAAAGGTCATTCATATAATTCGTCATTTCATTCATAGAAAAGCACATAATGACCATGCTGCCATCTATACGGCCGGTCAACGTTATAAAAAAATTAATAAAGAAACGTTTATTTTAGATCTATGTGATGATAAGTCTCCCGTATTGTGATTGTTCCTCGAGACAGGGGAGGTATAGGACTATATGAAAAAGCAGTGCCGCCAGGCCCCTGATAAGCCTTTTCAGTTACTGCCGAGATATAAGCGACACCTTCGCACCCAGGTTTCTATCATCATCGACCTCCTCAAAAAACCAAAGCTTTTCTTAAAGGTCTTAATATTTTGTGTAAGAAAAACTACTGCTGCCTTGTCCAAACAGTGGAGAACATGGCGGCAGCAGCGTTTGAAAGTTGCTCTCCGCAACCGAATTTGGCGTTTCAATTCGGTTTTATCAGCAATCGCACGGTTCTTTTCGATTTGTATTATTGAAATACGCCTGCCACTATCACGAACAATGATTTTTATGGATTGTTGATTGTTTAAACAAATGAAATCGCAAATTTTATGTTATTTTTTCCAGTTTTTCAGACGTTTTCATTGTGTTTTTTATACTTTCTTATGTCGTCTGAAAATTTCTTGTCAATAAAATATGTCGTTATCCTAATAGAACCAATTAAAGAAGCGTACCCCGAGAGCGGCGAAGACTATGACTGTGACATTACCACATATTAATGTTGATGTGCACAAACATAACAGTGCAGATTGTCGCGTGCCTCGCATCGAATTTATTTATTTTGTATTATTCCTTGCAAAATTTTTGTGTTATTAAAAAAATGTGTGAACCGAATTTTAATAAAGCTGACTCATCAAATGTTCCAGAAGTGGACTTACTAATGATTATGGATTTTTCTATTCAAAATCAAGAGTTAATTAGTGCTGAAATGAGAGGAATTAAAAAGACCAGGTAAGTATTTGAGCAGATCATATTATTTTCGTAAAATCTGGTTTTATCAACATTTTGACACGGTGCTTTCAGTTAGTTCTTACTTACTTTCACATTGGGTCTGCTCAGAAGGAGCCCCCACGCATATTGCACGTTAATTACGCAATCGGGCACACCCTGAAAACGTTGAATAATCAACGGTTGATCCTTCTACAACCGGTACAAACTCAAACCAGAATGAAGCGACCAAAATAGCCCTTTTCAAGGCCATTGGAAACGATCTCGATTAGTATCGAGGGAATATCTGAAGATAAGGAAGAATTATTGTCTCAATTGTGCATCTCAATTGTGCAAGAAACACGAATGCGATTTTCTGCTGATCCAAGAGACACATAGGGGCAACACAAAACATCAACCCCGACTAGCAGCCATGGAGCGGACCCTAGCAAGACCCCATGACAAGTATGACAGCGCGATTTCTACCTGACCTGGTGTAAACGTTATTTCTGCCACACTGACAGAGAGGGATAATATTGAAGTGCTAACTGTGAAGACCGCGCAATATAGCGTCATCGCCGTATGCAGAGTTCAGTATTGCAGAACCCTCGAATTTTAGCGACCAGAGCATCAATTTTGTAATGGGAGATTTCAACTGCCACAGACTAGCGTGGGAATATGATGAAACAGATGATCATGGTGCAAATCTCGAAATATGGGCGGAAACAAAAGATCTGCAACTTATCCATGACCCGAAACTACCATCATCTTTCAACAGCGGTAGGTGGACAAAAGGATACAACCCAGTTATGAAACGATAGATGTCCCGTCAGCTGAATTCGTGACCTTATATGGTATGGTTACATCGAACCATCATCGGACGATCGACTACGTCATAATGCTGAATTGCACTACTGGACACCGCATAGCTTCATTATACACATTTTATTATCAGAATGATATTAGACTTCATATTGTTAACTTTAATAAATATGAATAACGTGTAATTATTGTAATTAATTAATTTTTGAAAAAGTAAAGTTTTAACTTGAAAACATAAAGTGACGCAGTCAGTAGGATCCATAAGGATTTTCATCGTGTATTATCCTTCAGTTTCTACTGTTTATTTGGAAGAACCTTCATCGCGAAAGTTTCCGAATTTTGAACAATCCGAAAAGTGCAAATGAACGTTTGAGAAGATTACGGTACCAATCCAGGGAGCGCAGTCCATCGAGGATCAATGGAAATCATCGCAATTTTACTGTAAGTTGCTCATAATCTTTATCCTATTATCTTTCTCAGCCTATGTCAATCTCCTCATTAGAAGATTCCATAGTGGAAAGCGACAGTGAGCTTAATATTAGTATTGAATCAAATTTTAATTTGAATTCTTCTGACGAAGAAAAATAAAGTTCAGTATTAGAAGTTAGTTCTCTTTTATATAATTTAAGCATTGAAGAAAATTTTGAATCTAACAATAGTCAATCAAATTCAACAATGTCTGTTCCCAAACTTGAAATTAAATTATTAGAAATTGTACCAAAATTTGATGGTAATCCGCTTGAATTAGCGTATTTCTTAGAGACGAGTAACACTTTAATTAAAACTTATTGGTATACAAATCCCGCAAATATCAATTGCGTTCAAAACATTAGTTTAATTTTCGGAATATATGGGAAATTAGTTGGAAACGCGAGAGAAGTTTACAGTATTTGTATAAACAAAGATTGGGAAACAGTTAAAAGCACTCTTGTAGCTCACTTTGGCGACCAGAGAGACTAAAACGGATTAATCTTTGATCTAGATCAGTTGAGACAAAATTCTAACGAACCTGCTCTTAATTTTTACACTAGAGTAATGTCTAATTTGAGTGCTCTTCATAATTACGTTGATTGTCATGAAACTAGTCAAGCTGGTGCAACCGTAAAGAAAAATTTTTACAATACACATGCTTTAAAAATATTTCTGGCCGGTTTGAAAGAACCTATGGGCTCCACAATTCGAGCTATTAAACCCGATACTCTTGCAACAGCTAGAAAATTTATTATAGCAGAAAATAATATCCGTCACCTTCAAAAATCAAATAAGAAAATTTTTAAGAATAAACCATATCCAAAATTTATTCAAAACTATCAAAATCAAACTAATTATAATGTCCCTAACTTCGGTCACAATTTCATGCCAATACAAAAATTTTCAAATCCATTTCCTCGTAGACCAATCAATGTTCAACCCAGATTCATCCCACATAGATTCCCGACTAATAGACAAGTTTTCGGTCCTCAACAACCTTCACGAGCACCGAGTAATGTGTGGAAACCTAATTCAAATTTCCGTTAGCCCAAACCAACTCCTATGAGTGGCATCTCGTCAAATACATTTAACAGATCCAACTTTAATCGAAAACAAAATCGATTTGCACTTCCACCTCCACAACAATACCAACCATCCCAACCCAGACTAACTTCTGAAGCGCTGCACAATGTCGACTAAACGCAATATTATGACTATGATCAATCAAACACTCCTTACTACTCTTATGAAAATAACATGCACGACCAAGATAACGTCTACGACCAAAATTGTATTGCTCCCTATGAATTTAATGACTATGTAGACACCACGAATTCAATATCTGACAATCCAGAAACACAAAGCAACGACGAACAAAATTTTCAAGACGCTCCCGAACCAACAAATCAGACGTAGGAATTTTTTCAATTTATGACAAGAAAGATCTTCCATACATAATAATTTCTGATCCTCCCTTAAAATTATTGATAGATACCGGAGCTTCAAAGTCATTTATAAACCCCGAAATTATTTCCCAGATTATATCTATAAAGAACCAATTACCATCAGCAGAAGACTTTTCAATAGAGCTAAGAGTCTGGGACACTGGGAAGACTACAAAACAGCTCTTTCTGAGTACAACAAAGAACTCAGAAAATCTAAAAGAAGAACATGGAGACAGTTGTGCGAGGGGATCACTGAATTGGCCCCAGCACAGCGTCTCCAGAAAGTTCTCTCAAAAGAACATTCCAACGGTATCGGTCTGATCAAAAAACCGAACGGAGGATACACTGATAACCCTAAGGAGAGTCTAAGTGTTCTCTTGCAGACGCACTTTCCTGGTTCTAAAGCGGTTGTGGAAAATGAACAGCAAAGTGCTCACCTGGAAGGGGTCGTTCGCAACCCCAATAGAGCCAGCAAAAGCCTAGCTGGGAAAATTTTCACAACCCAAAGAATCAAATGGGCTATCAAAAGTTTCAAACCATTTAAGTCGCCAGGAAAGGACGGGATATTCCCCGCCATACTGCAACATGGCCTTGAATTAATAGAACCCTTCCTGAAAAGGCTATTCAAAGCCAGCTTCATCTTCGGCTACATACCGAAGACCTGGAGAGAGGCTGTAGTGGCGTTCATACCTAAGACTGGAAGACGCCCAATGGACGAACCAAAGTCTTATCGCCCCATTAGCCTCACCTCTTTTCTCCTGAAAGCAATGGAGAAAATAATAGACTGTTATGTCAGAAGCGAACTCCTCGAGCTAAGACCGCTTCACAAGAAACAGTTTGCTTATCAAGCAGGAAAATCCACGATTAATGCTCTACAATGCCTAATTGAAAGCATTGAAAAGACATATGTGGCAAAAGAAATGGCTCTTTGTGCCTTCATTGACATAGAGGGTGCTTTCGACAACACCTCACATGCCTCCATAACCAGATCATTAGAGGAAAGGAATATCAACGCCTCACTGATCAGATGGACACAATCAATGCTAAAAAGCAGAATCATTGTGGCGACCCTTGGGGGAGAGACAGTCAAGATGACAGCAGAAAAAGGTTGCCCCCAAGGGGGAGTTTTATCGCCTTTGCTGTGGTCACTGGTTGTCGACGACCTGTTAGTAAAGCTACACGAATCTGGTTTCACGACTCAAGGTTATGCCGATGACCTAGTCGTCACCAATTAGCCCTAAACATAATCAGAAGCTGGTGCGCAAAGGAAGGACTCAACGTCAATCCTAGCAAAACAGTGCTGGTTCCATTCACCAAGAGGCGAAAGTACGAACTTAAAGCCCCAACTCTGAATGGAACCCAGCTAACATTTTCCAAAGAGGTGAAATATTTGGGAGTTATAATAGACCATAAACTGACTTGGAACAGCCAAACCAACCACATTCTTTCCAGAGCTACAGCTGCAAGTTGGACATGCCGCAGAGTCTTTGGTAAGACATGGGGTCTGAAACCAAAAATGATTTATTGGTCATACCAAAGGATCATCAAACCCATGGTCACCTACGCCTCACTAGTGTGGTGGCCAAAAACTCAACAAATTTCGGCACAAGTCAAGCTGCAGAAAGTGCAGCGGCTAGCCTGTCTGGGAATAACAGGGGCAATATTTACGTGCCCTACTGCAGCTCTGGAGGTAATGTTAAACCTTCCGCCATTGCACCTATGTGTAAAGAAAGAAGCAGCAAGCAGTGCCTTCAGACTGAGCCAGACAAAAAGCCTAAAAGCAGGAAATCTGATCGGACACTTAAAGATTTTGGAACATATTTCCCTAGAAGCCATGTCTAAACCGACAGATTTCATGCCAGTTAGGTACGACTTCGAAATGCAGTTTGAAGTGGTCATAAACAGCCACCAAACTTGCACAGAGAACGGACCTCAACTGGGAAGGGATGCATCAGTGTGGTACACAGATGGATCTAAGATGGACGAAAGGGTTGGAGTGGGCGTTACAGGACCGAATTTCAGGCTCTCAAAACCCCTTGGTAACACCCCAACCATCTTCCAAGCAGAAGTACATGCTATAGAACTATGTGCCCAGGAATGCCTTGAAAGAGGCACTCGAAGGGAAAAAATCTATATACTGTCAGATAGCCAAGCAGCGCTAAAAGCTCTGAGGTCATACACCTGTGAGTCTAAGCTAACTTGGGACTGTAAACAATCCCTGAGACAACTGGCAGCAAACAATCAGGTCACCCTGATGTGGGTGCCAGGTCACAGAGGAATTAAAGGCAACGAAGAAGCAGATTGCCTTGCCAAAGAAGGGGCAAATACACAATTTCCCGGCCCAGAACCCTTCTGTGGACTCTCCAAAGCCCACTTAAAAGAGGAGTTCCGACGCTGGGAAACCGATGAAATGAAATCTCACTGGAATAAAGTGCCAGGACAAAGACAAGCGAAAAGACTAGTGTGCCTATCGCCTAAGAAAGCTAAACAGCTTCTCGAGTTGGACAAGAAAGACTTGAAGATGGTAACGGGACTCCTCACTGGACACTGCCCTCTGGGGTATCACCTCAAAAAGATGGGCAAATCAGAGAGTGACAGTTGCCGCTACTGCGAGAACTTCGCGGAAACTGCAGAACATTTGCTTTGCGAATGCCCAGCGCTTTTCTGCAAGAGGCTTAAGTTCCTGGAAGGGGCCTTTTTAACGCCCTCCAACATCAGGAACTTAGCTCCCAGGAAACTGATAAACTTCACAAGAAGTCTCGGAACCCCGGGCCTCGAATAGATCAAGGGTCACGCACAAAAGAACTTATAGGTCGAAGTGCTTGTGAGGCTGTACAGCCTGTACGACCCCCCCTATAATCTACAATCTACCATCAGCTCAGTCTTCCAAACAACTACTAGAGATTTTTGCGCTAAAATTCCAGCTTTTCGCGAATTCAGTTCAGATAAAACCATGAAATTTCATCTTTTTAAATTCCACCATTTCTTTGACGGCTTGATAGGTTACGGAACTTCAAAGAATTTAGAAGTACATATCGATCTAAAAAATTCACTTTTGAAAACACAAAACGCAAACCTACCATTATCTCACTACTCATCTAAAGGCAAACTTTTATTTTTCGCTCATGTTGAACCCAATTCCACAAAAATACCTTTCAATATACCAAATGGTACTGAACTATCTAGTTGTAGTATCAAAGAAGGTGTCACTTTCTCAAAAAATGGATATGCCTCAGTTGATATTATGAATACCTCCGAAAATGTTCAAGATGTCTTTCTGTAGAAACCCATAGTTGTAGAACCTTTTGAAGACAATTACGAGATCTTCCAAATTTCTGTTCAAAGCCCTGCCGACGATCATCCCTATAATTTCGACATTGCCCAATGCATTCGAACTTCTCATTTAAATTCAGAAGAAAAATTCGAAATCGAAAAACTCTGTAAACAATTTCGTGACATATTCCATAAAGAAAATTCACCCCTATCTTTTACCAACCAAGTCAAACATCAAATTAAAACTACAGACGAACTTCCAGTTTATACTAAGTTATATCGATACCCCTACATCCATAAACCTGAAGTCGAACGTCAAATTAACGACATGCTAGAAAAAGGAATTATTAGGCCTAGCGACTCACCGTGTCCAATTCCCATATGGATGGTTCCCAAAAAAGCTGATGCATCTGAAAGAAAGAAATGGCGCAGCGCATCGTCGTTGATTACCGAAAAATCAATGAAAAGACCATTGACGACCGCTATCCCATTCAAAACATAACTGACATACTTGACAAACTTGGACGCTTGGACGCTTGGATTTCACCACCTTAGATTTAGCCAGTGGATTTAATCAAATTAAAATGCATCCCGACGATGTTAAGAAAACCGCTTTCAACGTTGAAAATGGTTATTTCGAATACGTCAGAATGCCTTTCGGTTTAAAGAACGCCCCTGCAACATTTCAGAGGGTCATGGATGATGTCCTAAAAGAACTCCGTAATAAAATTTGTTTCGTCTATATGGACGACATAATTGTCTTTTCAAGCTCACTCCAAGAACATATTAATAATTTAAAAAGTGTTTTCCAAAAGCTTCGTGAGAGTAACCTCAAGGTTCAACTCGATAAATCTGAATTTCTTACAAAAGAAGTATCACTTCTACGTCATATTATTACCCCTCAAGGCATCAAACCCTATCCTGATAAAGTAAAAGCTATTACTAACTACCCCCTACCGAAAACCACGAAAGAGATAAAAGCTTTCTTAGGCCTTCTCGGGTACTACAGAAAGTTTATAAAAAATTATGCCAAATTAACCAAACCCTTTACAAGCTGTTTAAAAAAAGGCGCTCACATCAATATACTTGACCCGATTTACATAAAGACATTCGAAGATTGCAAATCTCTTCTAATCAATGAACCCATTCTCATCTACCCCGATTTCACCGAAGAATTCATTTTGACCACAGATGCAAGTAATTTCGCAATAGGAGCAGTCCTCTCCCAAGGACCAATCGGTGGAGACAAAGCCATAGCATATGCTTCTCGTATACTTAACGCTGCTGAACAAAATTATTCAACAATTGAAAAAGAGTTGTTAGCAATAGTTTGGGGTACAAAACATTTCCGGCCATATCTTTTCGGCAATAAATTCAAAATTGTCACCGATCTCAAACCTGTACAATGGCTAATGTCTCTGAAAGAACCAAATTCCCGGAGGGAAGCAGCTCCACGAAATTGACAGATAGATGACAAAATCTAACGATATTCAAAATACTCTCTTTAACACCAACAGATACCATTGTAAAATGAAGAAAAAAGCCTAGCGGGAAAAATCTTCACCAAGAATAGAATTGAATGGGCAATTAACAGCTTCAAGCCCTACAAATCACCTGAAGAGGATGACATCTTTCCAGCACTTCTACAACAGGGAAACGATATCTTAATTCCCCACTTATGTAAGATATTCAAGATGAACTTCATCTTGGGATACATTCCAAAAGGGTGGAGAGAGGTCAGGGTCTGCTTTATTCCTAAGAGTGGCAAACGTCCTCTAGAGAAACCAATGTCATATAGACCTATAAGCCTTACCTCTTTCTTACTCAAAAGGATGGAAAAAATACTCGACACATACCTGAGAAGTGAATATGTATCAAATGCACCGCTTCACGAGAAACAATTTGCCTACCAACCTAGCAAATCTACCTGAGATGCCTTACATTGTCTCGTAAGAGACCTAGAAAAGGCAATTCGTAGATAAAGAGGGAGCTTTTGTTAACACCTCATATGAATCAATTAGCGCTGCTGCAACTGCAAAGGGTATTCCACCTTCCATAATCAAATGGATTCAGTCCATGCTAAATATTAGGAAAATAATCATCTACCTCGGAGACCAGTCGACTACTATGAAAGCGGTGAAAGGTTGTCCTCAAGGAGGAGTGCTATCACCTCTACTGTGGTAACTAGTGGTTGACGACCTCCTAACAAAGCTAAAAAGAGAAGGATTTCGTGCTCTTGGCTATGCCGACGATTTAGTTATAGTGGTCAGAGGTAAGCACGACGGCATCATTGCCGATCGCATGCAATGTGCCTTGAACCTCATAACTACCTGGTGTGCGAAGGAAGGATTTTCAGTCAATCCTAATAAAACGACACTTGTTCCATTCACCAACAGAAGGAAGTTAAGTATACGGACTCCAAGCTTGAATGGTACAACCCTGTTTTTTCGGAAGAGGTTAAGTACCTTGGAGTCATCCTTGATAGGAAACTTACGTGGAACTCACACCTCGCACATATCACCTCAAAAGCAACAAGGGCTCTTTGGACGTGTCGTAGGTTTGGGAAAACTTGGGGTCTAAAACCAAAAAATGATCTACTGGTCATATATAACGGTTGTCAGACTTATCATCACCTATGCTGCGCTTGTATGGTGGAAGAAAACAACGTAACAAAGGGCTACAATGGAGTTGCAAAAATTGCAAAGACTCGCATGTTTAGGAATAATGGGTGTAATGAGATCATGCCCTGGCGCGGCCTTGGAGGTAATGCTAGATATCCCTCCATTACACTTACATGTAAGGTGGATTGCTCTGCAAGATGCCTATAGGTTAACACAGGGTAAAACCCGGCGATTTGACAGGACATCTCGAGATACTAAGGGTTGCATCAACCCAATCTATGATGATGCCTAGGGACATAATGCCTGCTAAACAAGATTTCGAAGTTACTCTAGATGTTATTATTAACCATCGTGAGTTAACACAAAACGAAATCTCAGAAATAACTAGTGGTGCCCTTACATTTTATACTGATAGGTCAAAAACTAACGAAGGAGTAGGAGTAGGGGCTACAGGACCTAATCTTAGGTTATCAGTAGCCCTAGGTAACACTCCCACAATATTCCAAGCGGAAATACTAGCGATAGACTTATGTGCTCAAGAGTGCCTCAAAAAGCGCCTCAAAGCAGCCAGAATATTTATTGCCTCCGACAGCCAGGCTGCTTTGAAAGCTCTAAGGTCTATAACTTATGAGTCCAAAACAGTTTGGAGCTGCAAACAATCTCTTAAGCTACTGGCTAGATATAACAAACTATCTTTGTTATGGGTGGCCGGGCACAAGGGAATTGATGGGAATGAGACTGCCGATGGTCTTGCAAAGGAAGGAGCTAGCACTCCTTTCATCGGACCCGAACCGTTTTGTGGCATTACTAAAAGCCACATTGTGGAAGAAGTCCGTAAATGGGAAAAGGAACTTAGTGCAGCCTACTGGAATAATGTTCCAGGCTAAAGACAAGCAAAAAGGTTGCTACAACCTTCTGCTCGCTATGATAAATCGCTCTTAGAGCTTCAGAAGTCTGATCTCAGAGCAATCACAGGACTTCTTACGGGACACTGTCCACTCAGATATTACCTCTGCAAGATGGGAAATAGTGGACAGAGGAACATGTAGATTCTGCGACAGTGCAGATGAAACGGCTGAACATATATTATGCCTTTGCGGAGTACTTGTTCGCCAACGCCATAGGTACCTGGAACGGTTGCTCTTGAGACCTGACCAGGTAACAAAAATAGCTCCCAATCGGATAGTAGGCTTCCTCAGAAGCCTTGATCTCTGGGACTAAAAATAAATGGAGGGTATACACAAAAGATCTTTTCAGGTCGCAGTGTAGAAAGGCCAGCTATTGGCCAATCGACCCCTTTGTAATCTACAATCTACAAAATGAATAATATTAGCAACCCAGAAACATAACTTGAGAAAACATTATCGGTATAAAGTTTGTTCGTTATAGGAACATATCAAATATTATGCGTACATTTGAATGAGTTTCAGTAATACATTTTTTGATTGATACATTAGTTTGCAGTGATTCTAATTACACACTTTAAATCAAGTTTTCTCAAATTATCTATGAGAGTATCTATCTATAAATGTTGAGTATTTCTGTATTAATTTCAAAATTTTTGAGGTAGGAATTTATAGCTTGTAAATAGTTGTCTGTCTTGATATTTTATTGTTTCGTTGGAAAGTTCTATTCTGTCTCCTATTTTGTTCTGACAGTTTCCAAATTAAAATCCCCTTTCTCTCTATATTTTCTATAACTGGACATCGAACGGATATTTCATGACGTTAATTTGCGGCCAGTCTGTCATATTCCCTTTTGGATTTAGTTCCTGTTTCAGTCCAGCATATTGTCTCGTAAAATAACACAGGTTCTTCATACTACTATTTGATTTGACCTCAAAAAATAAAATTTCATTATATCTTCTAGCCATTACGTTTATTGCAAAATGATAAAAATAATACGGGGTGTCACCCTCTAAATTTCGGCCCCTATAAAAAATTCAAAGATAAGCAAAGCCACATCACACATATTTTTAAGGTGGACAGTTTGTAGGCTAGATTTCAATTAAATTACATCCACCCTCTAGTGGGGACGGACCGAACCCCGAAAATATTAAATGGAAATGGGGGTTGAGCGATACTTTATTTTAAAGGTCGATTAACTACCTATTCAAATATAACAAATACTTAATCTTTCTTTTTATAATTCGCATATAAAAGAGACTTCATTATAACATTGTTTACAGTACCGTCAACTGGCGTAATTTTAGCCTTTAAGGGTAACTTTGGCCCAAACCTATGAAAAAAATGTTTTTGCTTACTACGAGCCAACCAATAGAGTTATCGACTCTGTTCTTGTAAGAAACGACAGGTAGCAGCATATGCCGAGACTGCTATGCCAAAATCGATGCAGCTCCTACAGCTACAGTGGTGCTCCATCTCCATATTAACAAGTTGCTCATATTTTGACAGCTTCCAACTTTTGTTGCTACAACCTAAACTAAACGTGATTTTCAACTGGTAAGTGCACAGCAGCTTTCATTTGTAACTTGTTAAAAGTATTTGATGTGTCTATTGTTCGTAATTAAGCTTTTTTATGTATAATATTCAATTTTCTATGTTAGAGCAGCTTTGGCCCTACATTGAGGTTAGGCCAATCTTGCCCCAACATATTTTTTCTTTTTTTTTCACAGGAAATAATAATACTTATGGTTTATTAAGCTGAAAATACTTGATGGCTGTTGATTTTAAGTGATAAAGAACCTTTATAATTTACAAATAAGACTTACACCTCCTGTTATTTTCAGATTACAATGACGAGAACACCCAAAATACGACTTGGAGGTAGAGCCTATGCCAACTATGAGCCTGAAAAACTAAAATAGTGCCTCGACAAGATCAAATCAAAAGAGATGACTCAGCGAGCAGCCTCCAAAACATACGATATTCCTAGATCTACTATAAAAAATAAGCTGAACGGTTCACACCCCAATAAAACTGGACGTCCCTCTAATTGAATTAGATTTTAGATTTGCTGTGACAAGCTATCTAGATAAAAAAGGCATAGTTATTTCTCTGTTCAAACATAAGGCCCGATAGAATTCATCGAAAGGCTGCAAGAACTCAGAACATGTTACCAACTAAACGACGAAATTATACTTAGAGCTCTGCCAAAAGTGCTAATGTACCGTTGGATTTATTGACATATCTAGAAGAATAGATAATGGAGAGGAAACAAAGAGAAAATGAACCATTTAAACAATACATCACGAAAATTCAAACATTGATGCGGAGACATATGGTTTTCAACAATAGCCAACAGCTAGAAAGGTTATATAGAAATATGAGCTCGAAATACAAACTTCACGTCTGAAGAAACGAGTAAGGGACCTCACACGACGAATAGACATAAGGAAATCGAGAAATCCAGCTTACCTGAGGATAAAACCCGATACGATCACCCCCCAGGACAAAGTCCACAAAACGATAACAAGTTACTGAATTATAACCGATAAAATTGCTGCTGGAGATGCGGTAGAAGAGGACACAGAAAACAAACTTGCTACGGGAGACAAATATTATTTTGTAGTCATTGCGGAACCATAGGAACACCTTCAAATAAATGCAGTTACCGGAGATCGGGAAACTTACCAAGGGTCGATTCTTCGAGACGCAAGATGAGCCCACAATGAAGTCATCCGCTATGAACGGTTACAGTATATTAGAAGATAAAAGAGGACACATAAGAATTTACACTCACAACCAGCAGGGATTAAACAGATTAATCGACACAGGATCACAAAAATCATATATAGGAGAAAAAGGCCTCAACAAAATTGAACATTTCGTATATAAGACTAACTTAGAAAACAGAACGGTAACATTAGCAAATGGAAATGAGATGAAAATTGCTAGAAGCTTTACTATTCCGTGTACAATAGCTAAACAAGAGAATGTTTTTTCCCATAAAGATACCGAACTTAGAGACCGAAGCCATTTTAGGAGTAGCAGATATTACAGAAAGGAAAATACCATGGGGAGCCCTTTTTAAAGAAAAGACCCACCTAACCAAGAAGAACAAGAAGTTTATAACAAATTAACATACATAAAATGCACCGTACAAAATCCGAAAAAACGACTGAATTTAAGATACACAACCGGAATACAGCAAATAATCAATACAATTAAAAATAATCAAGTCAAACAAAAAACAATTCCTTATCTCGGAACCCTGTAGAGTTCGTTATCGTATTGTCGAGCAAAGATAAGTCAGATTGGTACGAGAAAAGAAAATCAGAAGTAGATGCGCAACCGCAAAAATATTCAGATTTCACAATTGTAGACAACAAACTATACAGGCATTTCTGGGATAAATACGACTTCAAGGAAACAAACCTATCAAGCCCGTGGAAGTTGCGCATTTCCATACGAAAATAAAAATTTCAAAGAGTTACTAACCGATTTCAATATAGAAAAACAAGAAATACAACCATATTCACCGCAAAACAACCCCGTAGAAAGAGCAAACAGAGTAATAAAAACCATGATTGCACAATTTGGTGACAACAATCACAAAAAATGGGACACACATATACCAGAACTAGCGTTCGCCATAAATACCGCCAGACACGAGTCAACCGGATTCTCACCAGCATTTCTAAACTTCGGACACGAGGTAAGACTCGATTGTAAGCGACAGGACAACAAACACAGATTCGACAACACCAAACAAACGGACGAAACTTAAGGAAGCTTTCAATCTAGTCAAAATAAATCTACTAAAAGCATTCACATCACAAAGCCACTAATACAACCTTAGAAGCAGGAATTGGTCACCAAAAATCGGAGAGGAAGTGATGAAGAAAGAACACTACCTGTCAAACGCAGAGAAAAATTTTAGCGCTAAATTAGCACCAAAATATTCGGGACAGTTTACAATATAAAAGAAAATAGCCAGTAACATCTATCGAATTAAAACCGACAACAGCAACATAGGTCATAAAATTCACGTAAAATATCTAAAACCAGCATAGCCGGAACCCAAAACGGGTTAACCCCACTACCAGTACACAAAAATATCATCAACTCCGATCTACAAATTACGATTAAATAGCCAGACAAACACAGAACAAAACCAATCCAAACAAATCCGCGAAGATGGAAGACGTGCTCGATCTTTACGACGACAACGTGTGGCAATTTGAAGAAGGGGAGTTAAACCGCCTTCCAACCCCCGGAAAGTCGATAGAACAAGACTGGAATCGCTTGGTAGCGCTCGTACCGGATCAAGTAAGAAGTCGACCGAAGACCTGGATACGGAGATACCAATACAGGCTGGAAGACGGTGAAAACATTAATATCCACTACTAAATCGACCGGTTCCAATGGCCTCCCATACATTCGAGTATATCTGCATATTCAATTGATTTCTCGTCCCACTGGCGCAGGACGAAAATTTTGTTCCAAAATGTTTACGACCGGGGAGGGTGTAACGAAACTGTCGTATAAAATATAAGTTAACACCCACCATACATCATTAAAAACAAAACCTCGGGGACTGGGATACAGAACACTATCAAACTAAATTATCACAGTAGACTAAGTTGGGCACACAGTTCCTAGAGGGCAACACTTACGCCAGCTCGACCGATATTATTGACACCGAATCATCTCAAGGCACCTGCAAGTTCAGTTCCCACACCTTGAAGTGATAGGAAAGCTTCATTGGTGAATAACGAAGTTAATTAACTATATTCTGGAGCGTGTTGAGCCTGGGATCGTAATTAACACCCGGCTTGTCATCAACCCCTTGGAGCGTATTGAGCACAAGGTTAGACACAAGCAAATCCCGTCTTTCGGCTGAAACTCTAGAGCGTGCTGAGCCTAGAACGAAAGCCAACCATCATAGCCAAGTCCTGGAGCGTGTTTAGTGCAGGATAGAAGCCTTCCCGTCTAGCTGAAATCCCGGAGCGTGTTGAGCACGAGACAGAAGCGAATTCCCACCTCACCGAGAACACGCTGTGTGTTGAACGCGGGATCTGGTACAGGATACACCCCGTTTATATCAGGCAACCTGAACGAGGGGGTAAAACGTGTATCCCAGGTCGACAAAATTGAATAAGTTTATATAATAGTACTGATTCATCAATAAATCTTTGCCGTAGAGTCAAAGGGATGAGGTACGATCGATCCAGACCATTTACTACGAGAAGCCGTATAATAAGAGGAGACCAGGCGACCATCCCCAGGGAAGCCCCACAGAATCAGGGATCAACAATTGTACATATTATAGAATTAGATTTAAGTTGTGAAGATTGTATTGAATTTTTAGTTTAACAGGTAACATACGAGGCTACGGGTGCAATGGTGGACTAACCCACAAAAAAAATTTGCTTTTATTGCATTATTCAACTCCTATTTTCATATATTATCGGCTGCAAAATGGACCAAGACAACTTTTCCTATTGAATGAGTGAAGTCAGCTGAGTGTACCAGAGAAAAAACAATTATCAAGAAAAGACTTTTTTTATATTTTGGTACAATGATTTATTTAGCAGAGCGCTTTCAGTTACAATAACAAACCATCCTCAGTGCCCCCTGTAAGAGTGAGAAAATTGATCTTACAATCTCGATATGAAATACAAGGTTTTTAAAGGCATAAAGCCAATTAAATGCATTTTACTTACATGGTCAGGGTGTACAACAAATCATCATTATAAAAAAAGTCTTTTCTTGATAATTGTTTTTCCTATTGATCACTAGATGGTTACACTAAACTACTTTTTTTCTCCGATCGTGGGAAAAGTGACACTATTTTGACCTGTTTTCTATGCAAAAGCTCAACATTTCAGAATAGTGGGCAGTTGCTGAGCAATTAGAAAATAACCGTGCGGTAATATTCTTACCGCACTGCTGTGTAGCGTGCGGTAATGTTACAAATGGATTATTACAATAAAATGAAACAAAGTATGGTTTTAATTTTTATAGGTATTGATAAAGAATTAAAAGAAACAACTAATTAATAACGATATTCTTGAACACAAACTAATTGTTGTTAATATTTACATTTATTGTACAGTCTGTACAAGTTATAAATTGCACTGGAGAGCAACGAGAATTTATAGACGTTGAAGCTGCATGGCTAATTGTTTGGTTTATCTCGTTTCGATCATTTTCATTTGAAGTCGAGGCAGGGGTGTTGAATATTTTATTAGCCACTTCTACTTTATTATTAAGTGATTCGTCAATATATTCTTCCGCCACATTGGAAGATTTCCATCCTCCGTGGCGCTTTAAAGAAAGAATATCAGCTCCAGCATCTACCAAATGTGTTGCCGATGATCTTCGGAAACAATGTCTTGCAACAATTTGCGGCATTTTTCCAAATTGATTCATTCCAATGACTGTCTTCCATCCTTTTCCCTTGTTGAATTTAAAAAAAAATCTAGGATTTTCAAAATCATTAGGCGTAAATGATACGTATTTTCTATTAACATTTAAATAGGTTTCGTTAATGATAAATGATCTAGGTTTATTTGTTTTTGTTTCTGGTATTTTTACCAGTAATTTTGAACCGAAATCTTCTATATCCTGAACTTTCATTCGGACAAGCTCATCTCGTCGACAGGCTCCTGCTATTCCAAATATTCGAGCTACCTAAAAAGTAATCAAAAATTGTATATTTGGTATTTTGTGAATTTTAAGTAATACTATTTTATATATATCTACTTACTTTCGTCGATAAAAATATGTCATTTGGGGCCTTTAAAATGAATTTCTGAACTTGTTTCTGGGTTAAAATGTTGTATTTTTTTGTTTGCATCCTGTAGCTTGACGTTTTAAAAATGCTCTCAGTTTCTGGTACTACGCAATATTAATATTACTTTTAACAGACGAAGTTGATCAAAACATGGAATATTGTGCCCACAAAGTCGAAGATTTCATTGTTTTAGCCAATTCAGCAACATACGCCATCAGTACATTCTCAGAAAAGGATACACTGTTGTTTTTTCTGCAAAAATTCATGAAGCGTTGGTACGCAAGTTCATACTTCTCTCTGGATTTCGCCGGAAGTAAATTAAGTGACGCCACGTTCGAGGCTTCTACTAGTTCAGGAGGCGTACAAGGTAACAAATAATCACTATCAGTGTTAATGTTTACTAATTCTTTTTTAATTCCTTATAAAATACGAGTCAAACAAAACCGACTTGAAAATTATTTTACTTTTGTCATAACAAAGTAATTTCCATGGTTATATTTCAATATGAACATAGAAAACCCTATCTAAACTTACTTGATTAAATCTTGAATTAAATATCTTTTAATTAATTTTTTAAATGTAAATCAAACATCGAAGAAAAAATAGTATGTATAATTTGTGGGAAAAGCATATTCCTAAACTCCTGTATTACCAGACTCGTCGCTACGCTCCTAGTCTGGTAATTATCACAGTCGTTTGGGAATATTATGTTTTTCTCCGATTGGCAGCAAATATTAATTTTGCTGACACATATCAATCAGCAAAGTATTACTTTTCCTGCCTAGGCAGCAAAGTGGGTACTTTTCTGCCTCGGCAGCAAAGTGGTTACTTTGCTGCCTAGGCAGCAAAGTGATTATACTCAATTGGAATAAAACATTTGACGTAAACATTTGCTAGCAATTATTACATAACACTTTTACCAAGAATTTAAAAACATATGTTTAGTTGTTATTAACATTGATGGTAAAATTACTACAATTTTGAACGAATAGGCCACCTTTTCTTTCCTCAGATACCGTTCTCTCCACATTAATTATATTACCAGTTTGATTCGTCTCATAAGTAGTTCCTATATTTGTCAAAACTTTTCCACAAATTCTGGTTTAACTTGCCATTGAATCTTCAATGTACCCTTCTGCTATAGTTGAGGATTTCCACCCACCATGTCGTTTCAACATTGTCATGTCACCTCCTGCATTCACAAGTAAAGTGGCAGAACTTCTGCGGAGGCAGTGTCCCGTATATTCCTTAGCATTCGGCAACTTTAAATAGACAGCTATTTCTTGAGGTATTTTACCAAATTTATGGATTCCAACAAATTGCTTTATGGATTTACCTTTTACGTATTTGAAAAAAAATCTTGTGTCTTTTAAGTCAGCAGGCCGAAGAGCTATATATTTTCTAACAACATCCAAATATTCCATTATTACGAAAGACCTCGAATTCTTCGTCTTCGTGTTTAATAGGGATACCAATAGTTTATTGTTCATATCTTCAATATTTTCTAACTTTAAATTCAAAAGTTCGTCGCAGCGACATGCACCCGCAATTCCAAAAATCGATACAACCTAAAAGAATGGATTATAAATATTTTCTCTCCATGGTATAGATATCTTATTCAAAACTTACTTTTGCTAATAAATATTCATCATCTGGTGCATCCAGTATAAAGTTTAAAATATCTTGTTTTTCGAAAACTCGGGACTTCTTTGCCTTGTAGCCTTCAGATGGCCGTTTAAAATATGCCCGCAACTTCAAGTATCTTCCTATATCTACGCCATTTTTAACATTCATAGTTGCCCTCAACATGGAATATACAGACCAAAGGGTAGAACTCTTCATTGTTTGAGATAATCCAGCAAAATAAGCAAGTAATACATTCTCCGAAAAAGTCTTCGCATTTTTATCCATGCAATAATCCATAAATCGTTTATAATTTCCTTCATATTTCATCCGAGCCTTCTCCGGCAACAAATTCAACTCTATATTTTTTGCCACCTCCCTTATTTCTGGAGGAGTAAGTACTTCCAGGTCGCTATTACTGTCCATTATATAATAATTCAAATATACCGATAGTTTTTCGGACAACTGTCAGAAATTTCATGAATTGTCAAACTATAATTATTATGGACATTTCCATAGCAACCAACCATTCCAACAACTACGATTTCTATCAAATTTTATTTCAATTAAACACTACAGGAAAAATAAAGAGATTGTGGGAATTGTAATAATTTGCAAATACAATATCCTCCTATATCATTATGAACAATCGGAGAAAAAAGTATATGTTCAACTCGGCAGCAAAGTAGATTGACTGCCTTAGCTGAATTCCTATCCTCGCTACGCTCGGCTATGAATTCAGCCTCGGCAGTCAATATACTACTTTGCTGCCTACTTAAACAAATAACTATTTTCCCACTAATTATACAATATACTATTGCCGTTTTTAGTTTGACGTGACTGCTAAGTAGCAAAGTGGATCAAGTGCTTCTTGATTATATTTGTTTATGTAGCCCTACTTGCATGCTGTTGTGTATAAATAATCAAATATTCTAGAGAATAACAACATTTAGTATCAATAGTGTAATGGAAGGTAAGTTATTATATTGATTTGATTTTAAAATATCTTTATTGACAATCGGTTTACATTCCCTAATTACATCAATATCAAGAATAAAATTTAAATGCCGATGGTCTGGCGATCCTTGAGATAGTTGTGTGCGTCTGGCAGTATATATGGCTCCTTGTGAGGCATCACATTCTCCATATGTTATGCTTCTTCAATTAACTTTGTCCCCGGTATATATTTCTCGCTCCTAAAAAGCTTCGGCTGGGTGCTCCCTGAAAAGCAGCTGAAAAATTGGATTATTCATACAACAAAATAATGATTTATTAAGATCTACTATATCAACATTATTTGTCTGTTGCTATCAATCAATTTCTGTCTTAAAAGTTGTCATAATTTTGTGGGTTGGTCCACTAATGCACTAAAATATTTGAGTGGTAAATTATTTTTACAGCCTCGTCAGAATCTGAACCGTTCGCAGATTCTGGGTCCGTGTAAACTCCATCTGACACAGAAGCTGTGCAACCAGTCAACTGAGCAAACGAGATCAGTTATAGCAGCAACAAGTCTTAAACCAAAAAAGCGAGTACGCAATTCTGAAAGATAGAAGAGAGTTATTGATAAAAAGAAGAGATGTGCCGGTGAGGAATATAAAACAAAATCTGGAAAAATTGTTCCAGCAAAACATTTCAGTCCAATTGTATGTACTTGCAAAAATAAATGCTCTCTTAAGATTCCTCAAGAACGGCAAAATGAGCTACAATCGAATTTTTATTCTATAAAAACCTTCAAGTTACAAACTTTTTACTTATTCTCTTTGATAACAGTTGTGAACAAACTACGTACATACACTCCAATTCCAGACAATAGAAGACAGAAAACTAGAATCTAGTATCTATCTAAATGGTATAGAGCAAAATATTTGCAAGTCATTCTTCCAAGTTATTTTACAGGATTGTATTTTATTTCGATATTTGATGCGGAATAGTTTTCTATTTTTTCTATTCCAGGTTTCTGCTAGCAGGCTTGACAGACTACTGAGGAACAAATCAGTTGGAACACCTCCTCCATGCGACTGTCGATGAAAACATGTAGCAGCCAATAAAACAAACGATGAAAAGAGAAAGGAGGTGAAAGATTTCATCGAGAAGTTCCCCTGCTATGAATCCCATTATAGCAGAGAAAAGAGTAACCATAGGAAATATATTTCACCAAATTTAACCATTGGCAAAATGTTTGAGCTGTATAAGGCTGACACAATAAATTCGATATCTTATTTCAATGTACACTTCCATCCCCCAATTAGGGATTCTTGTGAGAAGTGTGATATTTTTAATATAAACATCCAGGCAGGAGATGGGACACAAAAAAACAATTGGAAATTTACAGATAATTACATCAGAGGAAAGCTGAAAGTGCCAGAGAGGAACAGTGGTCACTCGTATCTTCCCTGTGATCAGGACTTTGGCCTGATAGAAAAGGAAAAACAGTTCCATCCTAATATTTTAATTCCTAAAGATTGGCATATCGTGATTAGAAATGCAAAGAAAAAAATCCCTTTACAGTAATCGAAATGGGAAAACACAATTTCTATTCTACCAAGTTGCTCGAGGACAACATTACGAACCGAAAAATTTCTGACCCCAAGAACAAGGTGGAATGGCTGAAAATACAATGGTTGCGATTTGAAAGAAAATATCCTGATACAATCCAGTACAAATACTCAAACCAAGAGGATAATTATTTTGAAAAGGTTAACATCAGTAAAAGAAAAAAAAGGTATTGACTCAAAATGCGCTTCCACTACTCTACCCCAACGGCAATGTAATGAATAAGGCAAAAAAGAAGGATCTTCTTCAGCTCATGGAACTTATCCCTCCACTGCATCACAAGTTTTATGACTAGTCATCAGGCGGAGATCTAATTGGATCATTGGAAGAAGACGATTAACAGAAAACTTTAATTGAGGACTTTTTTCAACTCAGTTAAGGCATAGAGACGTATGTTTGTTTGTTTTTCTGCCAATTGAAAAATTATTTGTGTTTGGATATTAAAAATACTATCAAAACTTCCATTGTTGTTTGATACTAAAATCGGAATTACGTCGAAAAAACAATTAAGCAAAGTGGACTATGCCACATTCAAATGTCGATACCTTGTCAATATACAAGGTATCTTATATGATATCTCATTTTAAATACAATTTCGCGATCTGAAATTGATTTGATACAACATACTTAAAACTAAGATCAGTACATCACAGACAAATTTCATACAAAATGTAAACCCATTTATCTCCTATTAACCTTAATATGGGTTAGTCCACTAATGCACTCATAGCCTCATACGTGTTACTATTAAATAAACACATCTAACCATCATGCCCTTTTTTATGTTCTACCCCTGACTACCCACGGCAATTACACATTGAGGCTCGAGCAGTAGAATTACAAATTGACGCTTAAGCAAAACGATTACACAACAACCAATATCAGTATCAATAAGAAGAAGTAACCAGACAAACAGAAGACTGCATCACATCTCTCCTCTCAGTCATATCATCATCGGAAATTGCCAACAAATCGTTGTTAACATTTCCAAACCAATAATGGAAGAAATCAATGAAAACCACTACATTGTAATATTCCCACACTCACATAAAATACAAACAGCTTGAGAAGAATCAGGAGTTTCGGTCTTACAAGGAAGCTACTTCTTAACAGTCCCACCAAGATGCTCTATAGCTACTACAACATACACATATAAAAACGAGAAAGACATCATCGAAGGTCATCCTTCAAGAAAGCAATGCCATTCCGCTTGATGGACTCAAGATACCTGTGATCTTTTCTCGAATTGCGGTTAGCTCAAGTACCATAATCTGCATACTTCTTATCTGTTCCTGTCTATTTAAATATATAAACATCATGAGAAAGGTTTTCCAGCCTAAAAATAAGCCTACTAACATCGACCCAACTCAAGTGGTTCAGCCCTCGCTTCACCCTTGGGTTTCATTTGGGGATGGAAGAGTTATGAAACAATCCATGTCCAGTCAGCCGAATAAATTATCTTATATGGTATTGTTACATCGAACCACCGACTACGTGATAGTGCTGAATTGCACTATATTGCACTATATGACCGCATAGTTTCAGTATATACATTTTTTCAATTAGAATGATTATAGACTTCATATTGTTAACTTCAATAAATATTAACAACGTATACCTATTGTAATTAAATAAATTTTTTTAAAAGTAAAGTTTTAAGTTCAGAACATAAAGCTGTTTTTAGCCTGTCTAATATTATCCTTATTATTTACTTGATATAAAGGGTACCTATCAATTTTTTTTGTGATAGGTTCTACAGAAGCCGAAAAAAATATCGTCAAGATACGCAATTCACCTTTCGAGGTCAATTACAGTATTCGCAACATTTATTTGGCATAATCTTTGTCTACACAATCCGACAACGTACTTATAGTAAAATTTGAAATGCATTTATAAATGGGCACCCCAAAACCAAAACCCCCTCTGTGAGCAAACTCCCTGAATTACTCTCCGTTGAATAACTAGAGCGTAACAATATATATAAACAAGAAACAAGGCTTATATGTAGGAACAGCTGCTTAAGAGCAACATCATTTGGGAAACTCAAATTTCACGAAACAATATATCAATAAACATGATATGTTATTATTTTTATTGCTCCGTAATTCCTATGAATATTATGATATATAAATATGTCACTTATTGATACAAACATTTGATTGTTCAAGATAACGTATCTTAAAACATATTGCTGTTAAAAAAATAATATTCCTACTAAGCAAGCACTTGAGAGAACCTGAAATTTGTTATTTGCTTTGACGCAGTTATATAGGAATGATTGTATTTGATAATATGATGAAAACCAGAGATAACAAACATATTTACTATATTTTAGAAAAATACAATGTTCGTGATGCTTTTATCAGCGGCAGGAATGACTATGAATCTACATGTCGACTCCGCAACATTTTTTTGTCGTGTTAACTGCAGATCGACGGAGAGTGCATCCGTAGCTCTGCTTAACTTTATCCACACCTCATTGGATAGAAAGAGGTATGTGGGGGCGTTGTTCTTTGATCTTTCAAAAGCTTTTGACTCGGTTCGTGCTGATATAGCAATAAATAAACTATTATATTTAGGATTTCGGGGCAAATTTCTATCGTGGCTGAAATCATACTTAGAAGCCCGCAAACTTATTGTCAGAATTGAAGATCAGAAGTCCCTCCCCAACCTGTGGAAATTGGCGTACCTCAGGGGTCAATCTTAGGGCCTCTGATATTTTTATTATACATAAATGATCTTTCTAAATATGTTAGCACTAATCATTTAATACTATATGCAGATGACACCACATTGGCAATTGATTCTGAATCTCCGGATGAGCTGCTATTAAAGATGAATATTTTATCAAGAGAATTTATCAGTTGGTGTGAAAGAAATTCTTTGATAGTAAATTCGACAAAAACCATCCTCATGCATTTTTCTACAAGAACAAATATTCCTGAAAATAGCTGTATCTCAGTTGGGGGGACTGATGTTTATTTTTCGAGCTCTACGAAATTTCTGGGAACCTACCTCGATAAGGATATGAGTTGGAATACCCATATCAACCACATTTGTAACAAATTAAATAGTAGTTACTTTGCAATATTACAGCTAAAAAATATATTTACAACTAGTCAACTGATCAATGTTTATTATGCAATAGTATACTCACATATTTCCTATAATCTAATTCTGTGGGGGAGGGGTGCGGTAAATGCCTCGAGGATTTTTATTTCTCAAAAAAGAATTGTCCGTCTAATTTTTAATTTAGATTATAGAGAAACGTGCAGAAACCATTTTAAAGATTTCGGTGTACTAACTTTTTATTCTATTTACATCTACAAGTGCATATTATATACAAAAAGTAATTTCAGTGAATTTAGTCTTAATTCTGATTTCCATGATTACCCAACCAGATCTGGAAAACTTATACGGCCACCGAAACATGAAACCTCATTGTTTGAAAAAAGTCCTGTCTATAAAGGAATTCAATTCCTTTATCATTTGCCCAGCTCTATAAGATGTGAGAGCGATTTCAATGTGTTCAAACAAAAACTTTTTTTAATTGTCGAATGTTTCTATGATGTGTCAGAGTTTTTAAGCAAACGATTTTAATTTAAGTGTTTAATAAGTAAGTCGTATTCAATGTAATATCCTCTTCTCTGTTTGACCTGTCCTATATCATGTACTATGATCAAAAAGGATGAATTAAGTATTATTATTATTATTATTATTATTATTATTATTATTATTATTATTATTATTATAATTGCGTTTGATATAAGCAATTCCATGCAATTATAATTGAATGACTGCAGGTAGTTTTGGTTTATAAATACGACTTGTATTATAAAAATAATTAATTCGGTTTTCTTGACGTTTTTTATTCTTTGACATTTTATCAACAACTTTTTACTATATCTTATGTTATTATAGACATGTTGTGGTTGGGTATAATATTTAGGTTATTTCCCTTCAAAAATTCAATTATACATCATAAGTGACTTGCTATATTTTCTCTAAAACTTTGATCACTGTAGGTAAACACAGAGCTAAATAATATATAAGATAAATTAAAAAAAAATCCCAATGGCACAGGACCAATTGGACAGGCTTATTTCAGTAACATGTTTGCATAAAACCCAAAATAGAAAATTAGATACAAAAGTAATAGAATGTTTTGAGATGTACAAAAAACCAAAGTAACATTCTGGCATCAAATCGAAAACAAAAAAATAAAGAAAAATTCTGGTAAATTTGTGAATTTTCTTAAATAAATGTTTTAATGGACGATTTAGAGAAAAATGTTAAATACAAAAGTTGTAGAACATGTTAAGCTTTATGAAAAAGTTCAGTAACTTTTTAGCGTCAAATGAAAAACAAAGGAAATACGACTTTTTTACAACTTTGACAGCCGCCATTTTGTTTTCACTCGGCCGATTTGGCTCATTAACGAACTCGTCCAAGATTTTGGCCTAACCGATTTTTGTAGCGAGTTTGGCTTCGGTCCGTCAAGAAATACGCCCTCTATCGTGCTTACAAATTCCGTTATAACACATACATATATATATATATATATATATATATATATATATATTTAATTTGAAAAAAGATATTTGCCAACTTATTTGTAATGGATATTTTTGTGGGGATGTGGCAATAAGACTCCAGAGTAAATTCTTTAAGATATTTATTCCCGAGCTTTCGAATGATTTTCATTCATTATCAAGGGCTATAAATAATTGGTCAATGTTATCATTAATAATAATTAAATGAAATAATGAATACTTACATAAAATCTATAGCGAATTTTGGAATAGTTGTAAATTTTTATAATAAACTCTTTTAAACATAATTCAATGAAAAACTCAAAAAACAATATGACAATAAACAAAATATTTGATCTTGAACTACTACAATTTTTATTTTTTAATCATAAAATTAAAGATTGTTATGAATCTTCTGTTCTTTTTTCATAATCTAAAAGATATGCATAGATAACACTAAGGTTATTTAAATCTGTTTTTTTATTTATTACATAATTTTGTTCTGCAATATATGTTGTTTCCAAAAAAAGGCGTTTTCTATAATTACTTTAATTTTATGATTAAAAAATAAAAATTGTAGTAGTTCAAGATCAAATATTTTGTTTATTGTCATATTGTTTTTTGAGTTTTTCATTGAATTATGTTTAAAAGAGTTTATTATAAAAATTTACAACTATTCCAAAATTCGCTATAGATTTTATGTAAGTATTTATTATTTCATTTAATTATTATTAATGATAACATTGACCAATTATTCATAGCCCTTGATAATGAATGAAAATCATTCGAAAGCTCGGTAATAAATATCTTAAAGAATTTACTCTGGAGTCTTATTGCCACATCCCCACAAAAATATCCATTATATATATATATATATATATATATATATATATATATTAGAAGAGCTGGAATATTCGAGACAACAACCAACATAGACACGGAGGCGCATATATCACTCCCGTCTGAAACTTCCGACCCAGATTAATGAATTAACAAGATGTACGAATAGTGTGTGACATATGAACAATGAGCAACGAAGATATTAGTGGATATTAACGAAGATATTAGTGGATATTGCTTGCAAATAGAAGAAGGGGCTACTGAAAAGAGTGGTAACCGCAGACATGCATGTTTCTGGCTCATTAGCCGTCCTCGGTACGGTACAACCAAGACAAGATGTGGAACATGGGAGCAAAGGTGTTGAATGAAACATGCTCGAGCTGTTACACCGGACAACTTAGGAACCATTGCACCATAAATTTTTTGAACATACTCTAGTAAGCTTGCCAATAACACTGCTGCACATAATTTCAGCCTTGGAATTGAAATCACCTTCAAAGGACACACCTTTGATTTTGAACACACTAGAGAAACATAAACACGAGAATCACTTGTAATTTGTCTCAAATAGACAACCCCACCATAACCAGTCTGCCAGGCGTCACAAAATCCATGCCATTCAAAACTGACTATGTCATCACACACAATTCTACGAGGAATTTTAAGAGACGACAAAATACTTAATTCACTTTTAAATCTTTTCCACAACTCAAGTAACTCACTAGGAAGACTTTCATCCCACCCTAGACCTAGCTTCCATGTGCATTGTATCATATACTTAGCCAATAAAGTGAGGGGGGAAAGAAGTCCGATTGAATCATATATCCTTGCCACTTCTGAGAGTACACCTCTCTTTGTATTCATTTGAGTAAGATCTGTGAATGCATATGAACAACAATCGACACTAGGATTCCACTGAAGCCTTAAAACTCTCAGACTATTTGAATCTCTATCACATAAGCTATGACACTGCTGATGAAGCCCTGGAACAGTACGAAGCACTTCTTCACAATTGCTTGCCCACTTTCTCAATTCAAAACACCCTTCTGATAATAATTGAGTCAATTCACTTTGCAAGTACAACGCTTCCTCCACAGAATCTGTCCCACTAACTACATCATCTACATAAATGTCTGTTTCCACGATTTTCGCTGCCTCTGGATAACTTTCTCGTTCATCACTCGCTAGCTGTAACAAAGTTCTTATTGCCAAATAAGGACTCGAAGACACTCCATATGTCACGGTGTTTAACACGTATTCTGAGATCTCTTCCGACACGGAAAATCTCCACAATATTTTCTGAAACTTCCTATCAGACTCACGAATTACTATTTGCCTGTACATTTGACGTATATCTGCTGCGAATGCCACTTTATGAACTCGAAACGCCAACAGAATTGACACAATATCTCTTTGAAGAATGGGTCCGGTTAGTAGTTTGTCATTCAACTGTTGACGACTTAGCACTAGCATCAAACACAACACGCAATCTCGCCGAAGAGCTTTTTGGTCGCAAAACACCATGGTGTGGGATAAAGTAGGTCTCAGACACCCTCTGACTCTCATCTAAGCCTACTAACGACATTTGTCGTTGATCTAAATAATCCCTCATAAACTCTGAATATTGTTCATACAACTCTGGAGACCTACACAACATGGCTTCCAGATTATGAAACCTGCATAATGCCTGATTTCTCGACTCACCGAGCTCCTCACTCGACTCTTTGAACGGTAAACTCACTACATGCACGCCATCTTTTTCCCTCCGACAATTCTTCACAAAATTGTCTTCACACGCTTGATCTTCATGAGACAAATTTACCCTTCTAGGAATTTCCTCTAGTTCCCAAAATCTTTTGACTACACTGTCAAGAGAATATTCCACCAATAAACAAAAACTATCAATAACCAGGTCACAATTTTTTCCACCGACGTTGCCAATCAACAACCAGCCAAAAACAGTATTAATCGCACTAGGGGACCCCGAGTCCCCTACCTTGAGACCGTCGCGTAATATCTGACCAAACACATCTGCGCCTAACAACACTTTGATTTCCCTGGACGATCCACACATTGGATCTGCCAACTGAAGATCTTTGATATGATTCCATCCCCTTTCTTGCACACTTACTGACGGAGTACGGCCACAGATCGATTTCACCACAATAAACTCAATTTCAAACGAAGGTTTATTTTGATTACACGCATACACCTCAGATACCACTGTATCCATGTTGGAGGTATTCATTTGATTCACACCATGAATAGAAATTTGTTTATTAGATCTTTTATAACCTAAAACTTTTGCACAGAAATCTGTTACGAAACTTGCTTCCCTAGCACTATCAATCAATGCTCTACACTTATACAATTTTCCGTCAACGCCTTTTACACACACAAGTGCTATAGAAAGTGAGACGGTTTTGTTTTCAGAAACTATTGTATTATGAACCCCTAATTCATTTTGCGTGGAACCGCCACTGATCTCATTCGAACCTGAATTCTCAAATTCCCTCTTATAATGAAGCAGAAGATGATGATTTCTTTTACATATTCCACACACAACACGAGAGTCACATTTATGGGAAAAATGAGATGAAGATAAACATCGAAAACATAATTGATTGTTTTATACACATTCATTTCTTTCTTAAGGATTTAAACTCAAAAATTTGTCACATTTCACAAGAGAATGTTGGCCATCACACATAACACAATGCTACCCATTTGTTTGATTTGGACCTCTTGTAACAAAGGAATTAATACGTTAAGTAAGCTTGCTCTCTTTATCACGATTTTGTCCATATTGCCTTTAGACACTCAATTTATTTTTTGTAGTTAAGGAAGCTAACTTATCTGCTCGACTTTGTTTCTCCAAAAATAAAAACAACTGCTCGTAAGTAGGTACGCCACTGTCCCCACATGATCTCTCAAATAGATGTTTAGTTTCACTGTCAAGCTTTTCCAATAACAAATTAAACTTTGTGAAATCCCATAGATCATTATTATATTGATCAAGAGCTGCAAGATTTTCAGAAAAGATGTCCAACACTTTAGACAGATTAAAATCACCACTCTCATATACCTCGGAGAATGTGCTATGTTTTGCCAATAATATGTCATTAAAACCCTATCATTTTGATATTCTTTCAATAATTTATCATAAGCTACTACATAATTTTTCATTGTCAAAGGTAAATTTTTCACAGCGCATTTAGCTTCACCTGTTAATGACGATATTAAAAATTGAAACTTCTCTATTTCTGAAAAATTACTATTTGACTGTACTAAAAACTCAAACAAATCATAAAAGTTTGGTCAATCACTTATATTACCACTAAATTTCGGAATTTCTATTCTACTTAATTTTATATTTATTTTTGTTGATATTTTATTCTCTTCACGACTCGAATTATGCTCGCTATGCCCCACTGAATGGCTTGAACACGCAAAACCTTTGACACTTTTTTGTTCCCCTTTTTGTCAGCCTCTAAGCTAATTTCCTTTTTTACTAAATCCTGATATAAAACCTGAATTGAATAATGCATATCATCAAAATCACCCTGAATACGGTCCTGTGCCATTAATTCATTTTCACTTTGCATTAATCCCACAATTTCCATATGTAAGGAATCAAAATTATCCACTAAATGAGCTAAGCTCTCAAAACGCGCTCTAAACTCTTTAACTAATACTTCATTCCCATCTTGGGCTGTTAATCCACATTCGGATATAGCTTGAACACGATTAATCATGATTCTCCTTTGTTTAATTATTTTTTTTACTTCTTCAGATTCAATTTAAAAAAAAAACAATAATAAACAAGCAAATACAAGATTTTACAGCAAACCTACACGAAACACGATTTTCTGACTGAAAATATCCACGGATTGATTTTAAAATCCGGCTCGAAGGATCAAAAATGTTCACAAACACGACACGCAAAATGTTTTAATATATAATAGTTATTATTATTTATTATGAAGGACCATTCACCAAACAAGCAAGAACTCTTACCTTGATTACTTCTCTGCTTCAAATCTCATACTGCCTTTTCTTAAAATTGTAACTTATTCACTCAGGTTGCTATTACTTCCACGTGGCACAATCTAGGTATATTATAAGACCAACATGCGCTCTATGCCTTTTCCTTGAAGAAGGCTAGAGAACTGATTGTATTCCATTGGCGTACAATCGCCGCGAAATTTAAAATGAAAACACGTAAATCGTGAAGTGTGAACAACAAACGTTGCGTGAATGTTCTGTGAACGCACTTTGATATATAACATTATACGCTGGAATTGTTTCTTCATAATAATTCCTGTTTCTTTCACAACTACCACGTCTTCTTACATTATAATCATGTGGTAATGGTTCCTGCAAATCTTCTATTACATGGATTATAATATTTCTGTTTGTATCAATTATATTACCATCATCTAATAACGCAAGAATTAGATTGTATCTAGCCATAATCTTCATATCAATGTTTTCCAAAAAAATGATCGTTCAGCAGACACACGTCAACCATTATTATTTGTTGCTCAGTGAGCGCTTATCAACGGTTCAGTTATAAGTTGTTTTATGAACGCACCTGTTGTTTACACATAAGTTTTTCTACAACAGCTATGAAAAGTAGCGTATTTCTCATAGCTCAGTTAATTTCAAAACTATATATTGCTCACACTGTGAGAAATACTATTTCTCACGGCACTTTGCCCACACTACATACATGTATATGGAGAATCCAGTAGGGGATACTCGATGCCCAACCAATTTCAGAAAGTTATACTCGATGCCCAGCCGTTTTCGGTGGGTGGTCCTCGATGCTTAGACTTTTTCTACAAAACTATTTACTTGTATTCGTCAAATTTGTGCAGTTGTAGAAAACGTATAGTGTGCAACATGTGGGAAAAGTACTTTTCTCTCTCGTGTGTTTGCGTCACTCGCCCTTGGCTCCACACTCGTGAGAAAAGTTGAACTTTTCCCACTTGTTGCACAATATACTATTTACTAGTGGAAATGTAAATATGTATAAAACTACTTGATTATTGTTTTATTAGTGGAAAAGCGAATTTTTGTCTTAAATTCGGCTAGTAGTGGAAAAAATTGTATATACACCACGGTGATGAAGACATTTATAGGCCTCGTACCTAATTCCACTCGGGGCAAAGCCCCTCGCGAAATAATCTTGGTGCTCGGTCAATAATAACAGTCCACCACATTGGTGTATAATATACTATTATCGCCAACCGTCAGTAAAGCCGTAAATTATCAGATTGATTTCTGGAAGTAAACAAACACTTTATTTTACCGTAAAATAATAGTAGTTTACTTAACAAGTCCCGAAGGTAGTGTTTTACTGGACGAGTGGGCAAGCCTGCGAGTCCAGTAAAAGCACTTTTGGGACGTATTACGTACAATATTTTTTTTATAACGGGCATTGTTGTAGCACAAATTTCATATTATTCAGTTTACATTTTTATAACAAGAACTCTTCATCAACTAATTTTAATAATTTTTTTAACAATCGTTAATTTTTGGTTTACAAATACGAGTATAAACATTATTTTTGAATAGTTATATTGGGTCAACTTTCGTTTAGCTGACATCAGTTATAGAAAAACTGTTGCCATGGCAGCCATCACCATGGTGACGGGTACACACAAACCTAAATCATATGGCGAGGAAATGAAATGCGCGGTTGCCAAGTTGACCCCACTTTCGTTTAGCTGAAATCAGTTATGGAAAAACTGTTGTTATGGCAACGACAGTAGTGATTAGTAGTAAACAAAAAAACAAAAACCCAAAACCTATGGTGAATTGCGAAACGTCGACCCGGCGCGCATTTTTCACAGTCTGTTGATAGCTGTTCATAAACATTTTCCATTTGGTTATTGTGTATGTACGTATTCCTGATGGTATTGAATAATGTGGATAATCATGTGTAATGTGAAATGATTCAAAATATTTCAACTAACTTCGATGTGTGGATAATAGAACCTCTCTGAACATGCTCCTCAATAAGTCGTATTAGGCTGTGTGCATTTCTCTTATTATCGGGACATACAATTAATCTCAAATCGTCTGAATCTTGAGCAATCAAACCCAAAACCCAGTGTCCTTCTACAATTCGTCCTCGATTGTATTTCCTTTGTCCAAATTTGGATTCATCCATCTGAAAAGTCCGTATGTTTATGAATGAAAAATCTGCATAAGATTGGATTTCCGTTTGAGATACTGAAACAAATTGATACCGCGAGCGAAGCGAGCGCGCCGTTTCAACGTTTCTCAATTCGCGCGCGCGAATTGCGAAACGTCGACCCGGCGCGCATCTTCCATTTCATGCATTTACTCCCCATATGATTTGGGTTACTACTAATAACCACAATCGTTGTCATGGCAACAATTTTTCCATAACTGATTTCAGCTAAACGAAAGTTGAGCCGTTATATTAAACGTATAATTATTAGCATTACTTATCTGTAAGCACGGTATTTCAAAATTATTCGTTGACGTTAGATTTATTGAACTGTTTACATTATAATGAGTTTCTGAGACAATTGATTTGTTTGAGTTACCTGCTTTTTGAATTTTGTTAGCTATATCATTCTTATTCTGAACTGAATCCTCAATGTAGCCTTCTGCAACTTGAGATGAACTCCAACCACTATGTCGTTTTAAGTTTATGATGTCAGCACCTCCGTTAGCTAGCAAAGTCGCAGAACTACGCCTAAAGCAATGCCCTGTGTATTCTTTTGGGCTTGGTAATCTCAGAAATGTTTCTATTTTGGAGGGAGCATTACCTACAGTATGTATGCCTACAGGTTGTGTATTACATTTTCCGTTATTGTAATTAATAAAGAGACGTCGATGAGGAACGTTGGTTGGGCGTAGCGCTATATACTTCCTATAGAAATTTAGCTCTTTTTCCCCATTAATAATAAATGATCTTGATTTGTTTGTTGTGTTGTTTGAAATTTCAACCAAAAGTATTGTTTGTCTTCTATGTCGTCAATTAATATATTAGTGATTTCTTCCCGTCGGCATGCACCAGTATAACCCATAATCAACAACACTTTGGTCATTAGATATTGTTCGTCTGAAGCTTCTACTAAAAACTTATCGATATCCTCTTTATTAAGTACTCCAGACTTCTTTACTTTATACCCTACGGATTTTTTCTTCATAAACGCTGTTAACTTAAAATATTTGTTTTTGTTGATATTTCTTCTGGTACGTATCGAATATAAACTACACAACGAAGAAGATTTCAGCGTTTCTGATTTTTCTGACAAATATGCCAATAACACATCCTCACAAATGCGTATTACCTTCTTTTCTAGGCACCACTTTTTAAAAAGTTGGTATGTTTGTTCATATCGTGTACGGAACTTCGACGGTAATAAATCAAACGTCGCTTGGGTGGCCGCTTTAACAATTTCATCTGATATAATTTCATCTTCCATTAATTCACAATCAAATGCATAATTTTGAATATTCATTTTATGATAAATGTCATAGATAAATACTTTTAATACGGGGAAGAATGGAATCTCCTGTACTAAGTCCGAAGCCACAGAGTTTTGTCGAGTGCTGCGCCATCTATTGTGGTGGAAGGTTACTATTCACCAACAGAGAAAAAATAAAGGAAGAGACCTGCATGATTAGTCACAGTTTACTAACTACCACTAGATGGCAAGCCAAGCAAATACTGAAGAATTTTTAAATTATGCCTATATTGTTTTTTTTCTTAAATAAACAAATAAAAACAGTCACACAAATGTTAAACACCTTTTGAAACAACCTGTTATTTTATTTTTGCTTAAAAGTAGGATAGGTTGTTTCAAAAAGTTGTTTAAAGCTTTTATCCGTTTTTATTAACCAGGATAGTTTATTAAAAGACGAATGTCGACAAATAGTTTCAAAAATTTCATGTAAAATTTTGTTTATAAAATAGTACAGGTGATTTTCTTTATTTTCTTCTCAAACTCAAGATAAGAATAATTTATTTATATTAGCATGTGCTAACAAATATTAAACATATGATACAATATAATGGATTCCAATGTTTTTCAAACAATAATTTTTTTCCGATATACATTGTATATTTTGTAGTGTATTTGTCATCATTCGTGTTTTTCCTTTCACATTTTTTTGTATATGTACAGTCGTCTATATATTTTTGAAGTGTTTCAATGAAAGTATTTGTTGCATAATTAGGATCTGGATTCAAGTATAAGAAATCCCAAGATTTTTGTCTGAGTGTATTCGTAAGTTTTGTTTCATCTATATATTTCACTATTCCTCGTTCCTTGGGGCATTTGATCTTTTCCAGTACTATCTGTAGTATTGTTGATAATTGATCTGTAATGTCGGTTTGCAATACTAGAGACAGTATTTGATCGAGTACGTTGAATTTGGATTTTAAAAATATGCGTCGAATGTCGAATTACTGGAATTTTTTCATATAACGTTTTCACATTATTTTCAAACTATGTTACTTGCAGGTTACTCGGAATTCTTTGTGTTTTCAAGAGAGTGCCAATGCTTTCAATTAAAGTGTTGATTTTCAAATTTATTTGAGATATTTCATCTACCATCAACCTTTTAAATTCTAAAATAAATTTAAAATATGATTAAATATAAAAATTAATTAAAATTATTTAGTTTAGTCACCTTGATCATCAAGTGTATCTATTCGTGGTGATGATTTATCTCTTTTGTGAAGTGTTCAGCTGATTCCACTGCCACAAGGTTTTGACTCAAAAAAAAATTAAAAAAAGGTACATTATAAAATTAAGTATTTTTATACTAAAAGTCAAATTTAATATGCAAACTTTAGTTTATTATAAATTATGATTTAACTTAAGAAACAAATTACCTCTAGGAACAGCAAATCTCGCCATATCATTTGATTCTTTATTCTCAAGGGAAATTCCTTCAGCTTCAGACCTCATAGTTTCGGCAATAGATTCCACTTGAATCGCTGGACAAGTACTACCCGATTTATAATTCTCCGACTTTTTATACAGTACTGAAAAATATATTATTTACACAAAACATTCTAATTAATTTCTTTATATACTTGCAATTTGTTTGTGGTGTAGGTTTAAAAACAGGATAAATGTTACGATTTAATGAGGAACTCTCGTCTGAATCAGAACTAGAGTGATGGGACATATACCTTGTATTTTTTTCCGTATCCTTGATCCCCGTCCTTTGTAAATATCGGAACTAGACGAAAAGTCTGTTGTAATTAAAGACTTTTTGGCTTTTTTTGTGCTACAGTAAAGTCATCTACAAGTTAAAAAATTATTTGTTAAAAGTGTTATTCAACATTTTGTTCATAATCGAAATCGAAAACAGATTGATGTTTGTTGAACGACCAAAAAAAAATTGTCATTTGTCATGTCATTTTACAAATCAAATAAATCAATAGTGACATAACCTCATCATTATTTTAGTTAATTTCACGTGTATTTGACACTTTTCACAAGTTCATTTAGTTTAATCACGTTTCATTTTATATATGTTAACTAAAAATGTAATATACATTTGCAAAATATCACTCACATCACATAACCCATAGACAAACGGTAGTTTATTTAAATTTTTCGACCAATCAACTGCTTCCGATTTACGATTGTTTTGAATAGCATCATAATTTTAGACCGATTATAATCGGAGTGATCGATTGATATCGAAAATGTATTGTTGAACATGTTGTTTTTTAAATGACAGGAAATGATTGTAATCGATTGTCGCGTTGAATAGCACTAAAAGTCTCTAATATACTAATCCATTTGTTATTGTTTTACTCCTGACATTTTGATGTCGTTAGTAACCTTCCAAGCGAATAGATGGCGTTAAAAATGCAGTTTAGCAGTGGCTATAAAAGATCGCAGGGCATGATAAATGTCACGTCTTCAACTAAACGTCAAAATATGTCAAGTTATTTTAGGCTGGATCCACACGCATCCGTGATACGTATCCGTTGTATACCACGTGATCAATATCAAGTAATGAAATTTTAGGGATCAAAATCACGCAGGTTTCAAGGTCACAACGGATTGAAGTTGTTTAATTTTAACTTTTCATGCGTGATTGAGGTTAGGTTATTATTTTGTTTACGTTTTTTTGGTGATTCGCCGACTACTTTTGAAAAGAATTATTTACCTAGGTTAAAAAATGTCGAGTCTAGAAAAGATTCCTCCATAAAAATTTGTCTTGTCCACTTTGCTCTTTTTTGTGAGTTTTGTGTGATAAGCCTATTGTTTTGCAGATACATTAGGAATACTATTTTTATTTTTTCTCTAAATTTCTTTGTGCCCAGGGAGGAGCATTCTCTAATTGTCTGTTTAAACAAGAAATGATTAAAGTCCTATTGTTCACACTAACACGACAAACACTCATAATTTAAGAAGATCGGTGTATCAGTCATACGTTTGGTACCATAAACGAATGCGTGAACGGATTGACACAAGTGGATGATCATATTTTCGGCTATCCGTGAAACGCACACGTACGTCCGTGATCACGGATGCATGTGGATCCAGCCTTATAGTTTTAAATAATACAAAACTCGGTTACTATAGAAACCAATTGACCGCTATCTTAGACTTACTATTTTATTATTTTTTCCAATAAAGATAGGCCGGAAAGTGAATAAAAATGAGTCCGGTATAAGCTTTTACCCGACTATCACAGTGATTTTCTGGCTCGGTCCGACAAAATGAGATTTTCTGACTTAAGGATAAATTGGAAAGTACTCATTTCTGGCCGGTTTTAAAAAAAACTATTTAATAGTTTTTTTTAATTAAAGATAGGCCGAAAAGTAAATAAAAATGTGTCCGGTAAAAGCTTTCACCGGACTATCACAATAATTTTCTGGTTCTGTCCGACAAAATGAGATTTTCTGACCTAAAAATAAACTGGAAAGTACCAATATCTTGCCGGTTTTAAAGAAACTATTTTATTATTTTTTTCATTAAAGATAGGCCGGAAAGTGAATAAACATGAGTCCGGTAAATGCTTTTACCGGACTATCACAATAATTTTCTGACTCGGTCCGACAAAATGAGATTTTCTGACCTAAAAATAAACTGGAAAATACTAATTTCTGGCTGGTTTTAAAAAAAGTACTTTACCTGCCGCATTTGATCTCTATATAAAGAACTTTTCAAAAATGACTAGAACATTTTATAACATATTAGTACGTCAATATGGAACACAATAGAACAATCTTGAAAATTCCAGACTGTCACCTTGACAGGTGACTGTGACTACTCCGCCTATTCAGCCCTTTTCTTATTTTCAGCCCAAGCTGTCATTTTGACATTCATAGAACACGTGTAACAATATTGAATTCATTTTATTATTCTTTGTTTTGGAAATTCTTAACAGTGAACCTAATTTTTTTTAGATATAGTAAACACAATTTAATTGATATGAATATATTTGTGATCCTAAACTCACTATACAGTGCTATTCAAAATTCTCCTACCCCCCTCGTATCTTTTGATCGGCTACACTTACATTAATAAAATTTGGAGGGTGAAAATAAAGTGTTGTAAACTTCTCTACGAATGGTAACATGTGACGTAATAGTAATAGATGACGTCACAGTGCCACTCTGGCCAATAATTTTAAATAGGACCTTATGGAAAATGATATATCGTTTGAAAGGCATTGGCATTGGCTACATAGCTATATTAATTTTGTTTGGGTTTAAATTGATTTCGACGGATAAATTAAATAAATACCAAAATTATCATTTCACATTTAAATATTGAAGATTTTTCATTCCGCCTCTGATCAGTTGTCAAAAAAATGACGTTTTTAATTTAATAGTATTTGTTGCTTTGAAAAGTTTTTCTAAATAGCTTAAATATTGTTACATTTTACAAAGACCGGGCAAAAGCACAATCTTCCGTATAATATGAAATAAAGCGTTCGAACACTGTATTTCTCCGTCCGTATAACAACATCGGTACAATGTAATATAAACATCGGTACAATGTAATATAATTTCTCCAACCTGCACCGACAGTCGGCGACACTCACTTCTTCGCACCGTATCCCCAACAAGCCATACCGTAAAGCAGAATGATTCTCAGAGTCGTCAGTCTATCCGTAGACTCGATACCTTGCTCGCATACGCAGGTGAGAATTGAATCTAAGATACTTTATTATGCTCACAAACCCGTTCACTTTCAGAAAGCCGATACCGATAGATACCGTTAGATCAACCGTACCGTCTACCGAGGTGAGTGATATTTCATTTTATACCTTGGGGTATATGGTTCTCGCCCGTACAATCCGATCAGGGGAAGTAAAGGGAGACCGTGTCCGCTACTAGAAAGTTGAGTACTCACATCCTAGCAGCGGCCGTGCTTGGGCCTTCAGCCATCCGATCGAGGGAAACCGTGTCCGCTACTAGAAAGTTGAGAAGTCACATCCTAGTAGTGGCCGTCGCGACTTTGAGATTTAGATACCGCGAAAACCGAGAGCCGTATCCCCGAAAGTAGAGTTTTGATTAACCTAGAGGGTCGCTTGCAATCCGTATTAGTTCTACACGCTTTCGCTAACCGTCCACTGCACCCCCTAGCTTCCGCTAACCGTCCACCGCACCCCCGCCCCATTTTTGCTTCCGCTTGCATAGCTTTGCTTTACTTACCGTAGTAGTTTACCGTAGGAGAGACCGTTTGAACCGGTAGTATAGTAGTAAGCACTAGTGCTTTTGCCCCGCCTACCCGAATTAGAGGACATTTAGTTTAGTCGATTAACTTTTCCGCTATTTGTGTAATAAAGACTCTTTGTAAATACGTAACTTTTGGTTTCTCTTCTCTCCAACTCCAATTACCACTAAACCTCCGCAAATAGGTAAGAACATTAAGCAGCTAATACCCAGGTTACGATCCCGGGGAGGCAAGTAAAGTCTGCCCGACCGGCCGCAACACTCTTGTCACCACCATAAGTGACCCCTGGCGTATTTTAATTCTTCACTGACGCTGCCCTGAGCGAGTGGAGCATGCCACTTTAATAAACTGGCGCCCGAGGCAACCCGTCACCTGTAGTTAAGGCGCCAACCCATTAAGTAACGACGTAAGAGCGTTACAATATTTAATTTTATTATTGTTTAACGAGACGTTTAAGCGTTTACATAGGCAAAATGGTACGTACTCAAGCCGACAAAGTATGAGCTATCTTAATAATTGGTGAAACTAGAAAGAATCTCCATGAAGCGGAACGTTTATTTAATGAGAGATAACCAGATCGCTATATCTCGAGAACTTATTTGAGGGAGCTTCTTTACAAGTATGAAGCAACAGGTAGTGTTCAAGATGCCAAACGATCTGGTCGACCAACATTTAGTGATGATAAAAAAGTTGGTATAGTTGCTGAAATGGTAGTAAACCCTACTTCCTCTTCAACTAAAGTTGCGTCTATCTGTGAAGTAAGTAAAAGTACAGTACAGAGAGTGTTGGCTAAAAATAAATTCCATCCATACAAGTTAAAAATGGTGCGCCACCTTTCGGATGACGACCTCGACAGAAGGCTCGAATTCTGTGTATTACAAATAAAATTAGTCAAAACCCACATTACACAAAAACAATTTGTTTTAGTGACGAAAGTACTTTTTGCCTCAATGGAAATGTGAATACACAAAATGTAAGGTATTGGAGTGACACAAATCCTCACACCTTTCGTGAACAACATACCCAATTTCCAGAAAAAGTCAATGTTTGGGCAGGTATTTTGAGAAACCACATAGTTGGTCCTGTTTTCCTAAATTGAAATTTAAGCCGTGAAGTGTATCTGGAGATGTTACAAAATGCAATTGAGCCGTTAATTCTTGAAATTCTGGAAGATAATCAAGATGAATTCGGCCATCTGGAAATAACATTTTAACAAGATGGTGCTCCTGCACATTATTATGGTGCAGTAAGACGTTACCTGGATGAGGAATAGCGAGGTTGATGGATCGGCCGGCGAGGTCCTATAGAATGGCCACCTCGGTCCCCTGATCTGACACCATTAGATCTTTTTCTATGGGGGTACTTGAAACCCAAGGTTTATACTACGGCACCGGATAGCATTGGCGTTTTGAAAGGAAGAATTACTGAAGAATGCAATGCTATTTCAGCTCACACATTCGAACGAGTACGACAAGCTTCTACTAATAGGATGTATTACTGTCAGGAAGTAGACGAAGCACACTTCGAACACTTGCTATAAGAATCCATTGTTGATATTTGATTAATTAAATTTAAAAAATAATTTCAATAATTTTGGTATTTATTTAATTTATCCGTCAAAATTAATTTAAACCCAAACAAAATTAATATGGCTATGTAGCCAATGTCAATGCCTTTCAAACGAGATAACACTTGCCATAAGGTCCTATCTAAAGTTATTGGCCAAAGTGGCACTGTGACGTCATCTATTACTATTACGTCACCTGTTACCATCCGTAGAGAAGTTTACAACACTTTATTTTCACCCTCCAAGTTTTATTAATGTAAGTGTAGCCGTTCAAAAGATACGAGGGGGCGAGGGGACTTTTGAATAGCACTGTATATTACCAATGAATAATGTTAATATTTTTATTTTGTTGAAGTTCTAGGAACAACTGATAATATTATAAGTTTACTATTCAAATCAATCTGTGTAGATAAGATAATTGACTGATACTAAATTTCCTATATATTCAAGAGCATCAGATTAAATATTTTTGATTTAAAGCGAATCAAAATGAGACTGCAAATACTTTTGTGTGCTTCTTGTATAATATTCTCATGTTGGTTATTCTCCACAGGTAAGTTTTTAGTAAACCAAATTTTGAAACTGAACTTAATTTTATTTATTATATGGAGGAGTAATTTAAGCAGTTCTTTTTAAATTGTAATCTGATTAATTCTACCTATCAAATTGAATTTTGATACAATTTTTAGTTTTATTCTCAAGCCATTGAATGCAAATACAGTATATCTAGTAATTCACAGAACTAATCTTCATTCACTCAAAATAAAATTGAAATGGAAAGTTTTAGCGGCACGCATAACATGTTCGTCCATTACGTGGAATGCACTGTTCGTATCATGCTTACCTACGTAATATTTAGAAGTAGAAGAAGTTTGATGGGTGTATTTTCTCAAAAGATGAAAGTGTGTAAATAAACTTTATTAAAAAAATTAAGCTAAGCGCTTTCGGCAAATAAACATGCCATCATCGGAGCTTTCGTCAATGGTAAAAAATACCTCCAAAAAAGGAGAACATTGAAAGGGGATCGGCATCACAGGCACAATAGTTAGATGCACCTTTTCACAAAATTTCCAAATTAAATGAAACTAAAAACTCCCTCTTTTATGGGGTGAAATTATTCACTCAGATCATTTTTATATTTTAAAATTCAAGTGTGTACATAGTCTTCAACAGTCTTCCATTAAAAATACGTAATATTTGCTGTCAGAGCGTTATTTTGGAAAACCCCTACATCTGTTTACATAACCCGACAAATAACAATGACATTCGTCACTGTACCAGATGTTACTAATGAAATTAGGGTAATCATGTTGGAAAGCAAGCGCAATATTTAAGTCTCGAGGATATTATCTAATGATGAAACTATGTTTAGTATAAGGATGCTACCAGTTTTCAAGTCTTCATCCTGTAGACATTCAGTTTTGCAGAAAGACTTCTTTGACTAGTTAATGCACAATTTGATCAAATACGTTTCCAATTTCTTTGTGATACACTGTTTTCAACAGCTTCATCTATCTCTTGGTTAGCATACATTTAACTCTCCCAAATTTGGTGTTAATGTCCAAAATTAAAGCAACGTGACTTGAAAGGCTACTTAATTTATGTACACACTTAACATCTAATTTATATTGAATGCACTGTTCACTATTTAACTAAGTAACTTATATTAAACATAAAAAAGTAATTCTTCCAAGAAATCCGTGCGCTCTCACAAAAATTGTTACTTTTATATATCGGATCATACATTGTTCATTTCGATGACTCCGCCAGCGTGCGATTTCGTTACATTACGTCCTCCTTAAATGGAAATTCCTCCTGGACATCTATGTAGCCAGGACTGGATGTTTAAAACGGTAACTGGACCTATTTTTAGACTTTCCGGTCGTATGGAAATAACAAGGCAGCGTCTTCATCGGGTACTGATAACGAGGGCTACAGCTGCAAATTAATATGTGGACACTGGTATCTTGGGAGATCATCTCAACCATGTTCCTGATGACTCACCAATCCAACTGCTAGTTTCTTCATGTTAGGTTCTAGCACATGATTTCTAAGGCTTCGAAACGCTTCCTACACATCCCGGTAGGTGGATCGATTTTGAAATTCATTCTTGGTTACCAGGTAGAAGACGTATTGTGTTTGAGTCTGAGCGTATTGCCAGGGGCTGTAATCTGATCTTCAATATTTGCTAATTGTACACACTTCTTTCGAAAGCCGGTTGCCAACCCTCGTGCGTTTTTTATACTGGCGAGGATGTTGTGTGCCAGTGAATAATCCCCTCTAAGCGTGAACAAATCTTTTCGTTGTTCTGTAGTGACTCCATATCTAGTTTTCCCGGTACCTCCATATGCGCCCGTAAATTCTTCGAAGCCAGGATAAGACTCTTCTCGGATCTGGTTCACTCTTTACTCTTTGTCATGGCCTCTTTCGAATGGCGCTATTCGGTTTTGGTGGACTACTCCCAGTTTTCCATTGTGGATCTTGCCTATGCAATAGATGACGTCATTGATCGTCTTCTTGATTCAGTATGAACCTTCCCATGATTTCTGTACTTTGGAGAAAATATTTTTCTCTTCGTCGGGTTGTGTAACCATACTTTGTCCCCTCTTTTGAAACTGCCTCTGGTGGCCTGCGTATCGTATCGTTTTTTTATTCTGTCGCAGGTTTCTGAAGATTCGTTCAAACCAATTCGTGCACATCGTCCATCTTTCTTCTCAATTGGATCACGTTATCTTCTCTCGCTATCTATTCTCCCAGTCGACAACCAAATTCTAAGTCACAAGGTAGCATCATTTCGCATCCAAACAGGATTTTCGCAGTTGTTTCGCCCGTGGTTTTATGGCAGATCGATAAGCCAACACAAATAGGAGGTACCGGTTCCAATCTCTCTAGTGGCTGGAAACTATTTTGCACATGTATTTTACAATGGTTCTTTTCATTCTCTCGGCCATTCCATCTGACTGACAAATTTCCTGAAATAAGCGGCTCCCAAAATTCTTTCCTTGATCGCTGTGGACCTCCAAGTTCAAAATTCTTTTAACAATACATCCGCGACAGTTGTGGCATCTTAATTCGGGATAGCGTAAATTGCCACCCACTTTGTGAAATAATCCATTACGACCAGATTATATTCTCCTCCATTTTCTGTCGTCGGAAATGCTCCAATCCTTTCGAATGATTCCATTATTATATTGTTTTGTGGTGGTTTCTTAGTAAGGGTCCCTCGTATACTCGACGTTTACCATAAAGGCATATTATTATGGGGGAAACCACTAACCTAGCAACCTGTGTTCGGGAACAGAATAAACAATAACACATTTATAAAATCACTGGGTTCAAGTTTAATACATTTAAAATTACACTACTATAAATATCAAAACGACTTATTCAAAGTATTAATAACAATCATATTATCATCCTGGTTCGTTCACACCCATTATATAGGAAACATAGTTGTGTTTTTCTACACTTCCGACCTCGGTCTGTAAACTATACATGTCTGTTTATAAAATAACAAAAACAATCTTTCCTTGGTAAATGACATTGACTATGGCCGGCCGATGCTCCTTAAATACTATAATTAATATTAAATTAAATATTATTATTATTTCTAACTTAGTGTCCTTTTGTCTTTCAATGTCTTTTAAGGGATCACTACAGTTTCATGGGTGTCATGCGGTCCATTACTCTTAGCCCAAGCCGTATATTTCTTACACCAGTCTTTTACAATATCGGAGCTGTTCATCCAATAAAATCCTTCACGGACTCCCTGAAGGGTTTTCTTCACTCCTCAATGACCTCCTAATAGACTGTCGTGTAAGTTCCTCCGTACCACAGTTACTGCCGTTCTCGGGATAACCAGCTATCTTTTCTCTCGGAACCATCATCGTTTTCAAGGGAGTCCCACTGAGCCCAATATGCCTTGAGTGTCGGTGAGAATCTTGACACCTCTCGCCAGGTAGGTCGCAGATTTTCTTCCTTCCGTTGCCGAATCATCTTTAGGTGAGGATCATTCTCTTCTCTGATCCTGGTAGGTGACCATTTTTCGTTCATTACTGTAGTTCTTGAAACTACAGCTTCCTTAGATTCCACCTTATTGCAGTGGCAACAATTTGCTGGGCACGACCGTCTAGACAATCAGTCGCCATTTCGTTGTCTCACATCAACTAGATGTTCGCTCTCATCTAGTTTTCCCTGTGACTGAAATTTCTGAGTTGCAGGAGTTCTGAGGCGCTTACATGAACTACATACATGCCCTAGCTCGCCACAATTCCGGCATCTGAACATCTTCTGCTTCCTGTCTACCATACACTTTATCAAATTGACGATTTAGTTTAGTCTGTCTTCGTCACCTCCTTCTTGCATGGTCCACTTCGCTGCACTCTGAAGCATTTGTGGCTCCTTCATATTCAAGTGGTTCTTGGTTTGCAGGAGTCATAGGGCGCTTACGCGAATTACGTACATGCTTTAGCTTGCCGCAATGACAGCATCTGATCTTCTTCCGGTTCTTGTCCACCATACCTTTTATGAAGTTGTCGATCTGGTCAAGTCTGTCACCTTCGTCTTGTATGGTCCTACCTTTGTTTTATACCGACGCCTGCGTGTCTGCTTCATATTCAAGAGCAACGGTCCATACATCTACCATGATTTTGGAATGGGCTAATCGAAGCGTTCTCTTCACATCGTGGTCACATAAGCCGTCAATAAAGGACTGGATGCCCAAACATGCCATCATGTTCTCCGGATAAGCAAATCGAACTAGTCGCGCCTTTGGTTCTTCAGCTAGAATCGATATAAGTATTCTAGATGTTCGTGACATGTCGCATGTCGAACCTCTTCTTCTGCTGCTCGAAGTCGTTCGTTTCTCCGAGAGGTATCGAATAATGTAAATCTAATGAGTCTAACCGGAGTGTTACTGTTTTCTCCTTATCGGGCTAATTACTCTAGCGGCTGCTTCAAACTAGTTTACATAATTCGTCCACGACGTCTTTCCGTCGAACGTTGAGGGCTTGACTCGGGTAAAACTACCAATATCTTCTATCTTGAGGTTGATTTCTGGCTTACAGGGTTCTATATGTTCCATCTTCTTTCTTTTTGCTTGCATGTCATATTTTTCTCCAATAATTTATTATGTTTTCTATCGTTAACATTTTATTATCAATATGCGATTTTAGCGACGAAATTTTATGTTCGACGTCAGCGGCAATGTCATTATTCATTCATAAGATATGGGCAGACAGATCGTTCTTCATCGCAGAAGACTTCTCGTCCCTATTAGCAGAAATATCGCGCCCCATAGCAAACATATCGGTGATCATAGCAGAAATATCGTTTTTCTACTTCCGCTACTAAAACCGCACTTTGAACACGGGTTTGACATGCACAAAATGACTCTTTAAACACTAGTGTTTAAAACGCGAAAAGTCACATCTCGTTTATCTTTTGTTTTTTAAACGTCAAATCAAGTGTATCTTTTGTATGTTAAATTTCATATTCCGTGATAATTTTGTTATTCTGCGTCATTTGATTTGTCAGTCAGCTGTCAGCCGTCGTCCGTCATGTAATGAATATAATTCAAATATAATATAATTTTTTCCTTCTGCGGGCGAAGAAAAAGTATAGTAATCATCTCGTGTTCAAAACGTCTTTAGTCACTCGTTTCACAAGGAACTCGTTCCGCTTCGCTCCACTCGTGCCTAGTAAAACTCGTCACTAAAGTAACCTTTTTGACACTTGGTACTTAATATACTATAATCATAGTTGAAACTACTCTTCCATAGCAGATATTGACATAAATTGAGGCGGAAGCCTAGTTTTTGAATAATAAATGTTTCTGGATCCAATCCGTTACTTTCCAGTGCCACCTTGAGCCTTTCTACTAATTTTCCGGACGTTTTCAACTCGCTATGCTCGTAGTTCCGTCACTATCAAGTCGCTTAGTCTGTTACAAAATAACACTGAAAACAACATAACGTAATAATTCCCATTTCTATTTTTTGGAAAGCTTCAAGTGTTTTTATTCGCAAATAAAGACATAAAAATATTACCAACCCTTCTTCTGTTAATTACAGCAAGCCTACAATTTGGATCAGAATGAGTGGTACTATCATAATGATATGACTAACACCGACGATCATGTTGTATTTTGATCAGACTAGACTTTCTAGACGAAAAAACGGAAAACCATTACCTGCGCATTGAATACTAACAATAACAACAATGATGTGATTGGTTGCTTTTACGTATGTCATGGTAATATCAAGGACATGTTTTTCGACTTTTGATATTACTGTGGAGAAATCTAGGGGTAGTGGGAATCAGCATGAAGGTCCACAAAAAATACTATTGAAACCATTGTTTTCAGTCGTTATTATTTTTCATAAACCGGTCTCTTATGCCAGTCATTAAGGTGATGATATACACGGTGTACCAAGTTATTGTTTACATCCAATATCTGGCTTATTTGTAAAGATAAAAAAATAAAGTAGAAACTATTTTTATTAAAATGACGTTATAAAAACTTACTTTTACCATTCTTTAAAAACTAACACCAACTTTTTCTATAAAACGGCACCAGCCTCATATATTTTCATCTAAAACCAATCGATAAAATTTATTTTAAATACACAGACATATCATACTAGTAGTTTTTATGTAAAAATACCAGAAAAATCAATATTGTACTATTTCCTAATTTCAGATATTCACACAATAGCAGAGATAAAATAAATTGCAAAATGAGCTTATTTGTTCACATAAATTAGATTATGCATCCAAAATTATTTTCTACACACTCCACGCAAGCTTCAAAACATCTTATAAGCGCTCTCTTGTACATGCAGCGTGAATATTTGCTGGTGTAATGATACTAAGATATACGTTTCTAATTAGTTCTTCAAAGTCTTCTAAACCTACAAATTGTGTTTAATATATTTATTCTATAAGATATTTCCACAAAAAGGAAACCAGAGAGATGAGGTACGGTGATTGGACTGGCCAAAGTATCGGTCCGTATGTACCATCCATCTATTTTTTTTTTAGTCACTAGGGGGTTAGGGTTCAGCTGCCCTAATTGTTGCCGCTCAGCCATTGATTGGCTTATTGTGCACCCCTACTCACAGGTATTAAGTAGAGTCCCATCCTAAATTCTTACCAAACATTGAGATTCGTCGGACTATGTTTTTCTGCATTCCCTCCTGATTTGTGCCTAGGAAGATATCTAGACAGGAGGCTCGCCTTCTGCACAGGGCGGTTTCTTCTACTTCTCCACACATCCTGCAAATGGGATTTGTTATTTCAATCCCCATTTTCACTAGGTGTGCGTTGAATATCCAGTGGCCAGTTATGAATCCTACCACTTTTCGCAGTTCTTTCTTACCCAGTCTAAAAGCATTTGCTGCGTAGGAACTCGATGGTCCTTTAAGCATTCTTTTGGACTGAGCATGTCCCGTTATTCTGATCCAGCGCTTTTGGTGTTCAAGCGACACCCAGTTGGAAACAATTTGTCGTACAGCGCTGTATGAAACGCCGTATGCTGGTTCTGGTCCCATGAGGGTGAGATGAGCTCCTTTCTTGGCACACTTATCAGCTCCCTCATTTCCAGCTACCCCCGTATGGCTTGGCACCCAAGTAAGAATTACTCTATTGTCCTTTGCCAAGGTGTTCAAGGTATTGTGACAGTCCCACACTATCTTCGACGTATAGCTGTGGCTTGCTAAGGCCAAAAGAGCCACCCGACTGTCCGTGTTTACATAGATGGTCTTTTTGTTATATTTCCTGTCTCTGCATGTTCTGCCGCATTCGATTAGTTCAGCTATTTCTGCTTGAAATACGGTCGTCATTTTGCCAAGACAAACACTTATACTTTGCCTGGGTCTGACGCCGTAAACGCCTGCTCCTGTACCAGTTAGGGTCTTTGACCCGTCGGTGTACCAGGTGATACTGTTCAACATGCGTTGAGGTTCTCCCTGGGCTTATTCGGATCTGCCACTCAAGTTGACACGATATGGTATCTCAATTTCCACGACCTCGGGCATTCTGTTAGGTGGCATTTCGATGATGTCGCACCTCATGTTGTCGTGTATTTTAGTATGTTTCATAGCATGGTGCTTGCACCAGTTGCCATTGCACTGCGTTCTGTATGCAGCCATTTTAGCCTCCTCCTGTATATAGAGATCTAATGGTGGGATGTTTAGCAGTATTTCCAATGCTGCGGTTGGGGTGCCCTTCATGGCGCCTGTAATCCTCAGACACGCAGCTCGCGGCACTTTAGAAAGCGTTTTGACAGCTGTGCTTTGCTGAACTTTAGGCCACCATGCGATCGCACCATACACCATCATTGGTCTGATTACTCTGGTGTACAACCAGTTTACCATTGTCGGAGTTAGTACCCATATGCACCCAATTGCTCGTCTCATCGTCATTAGCGTAATCTGAGAACGGCTTGTGATGCTCGCTAGATGGCTGTTCCAGGTTAACTTGTCATCTAACCGGATTCCTAGATATTTTGCCTCCCTAGCAACCTTTATCTGATTGCCGAAGATGCACACTAGTAATCTCTTCGATTCGCTATTTTGTAAGTGGTACCATGATGGTTTTCGATGGATTGACAGACAATCCCTCCGCATCACACCATCTCTCCACTACGGACATTGTCCTCTGCATTAGTTCCAGGCAGATGCCCACGTGTTTTCCCCGTATTAGAATGATGATGTCGTCAGCATATCCTTAAGCATACCACCCCTGCTCGTTTAGTGAGACAAGAAGGTCGTCGACTACCAGATTCCACAGCTTTGGTGACAGAACGCCTCCCTGTGGATATCCTCTTTCTGTCTTCACCTCTCTTGTGACACCGCACAGGGATGCTTGTGCTCTCCTGCTGCTTAGCATGTTCTCTATCCATCGGGTGATTGTCCTGTCTGTGCCTCTGGATTCCAGCTGAATACTCTCACTTTAGAAGGCCCACACACTACCTCGTATGATTTAATATCGCATGTTTTTATGAGAGGTGTGCTTGTGTCACCTATTTTTTCATCGTCAAGATGTTTTTGGACTAATTAGTTAGAACATTAAAAACTATTAAGTATGATATTTAAAATAAAGTATCAAAGTTGATGTTAGTCTTCAGAGAATGGTAGAAATTTCAAGTGTATTGAATATATTCTTATATTCTATTTTTACAGCAACAAGTCACAATTTAGTATGTTACTTCGCCAGTTGGGCTATTTACAGGAACTTCAGCGGAAAATTTGACGTGAGTAACATAGATCCTCATTTATGCACCCATGTATGTTATGCATTCATTGAGTTATTTGAAGATGGATCCATGCAGTTGGTGGATCCTTGGTCATCTAACGATGAAAATGAGGGTGGACATTACCGTGAGTAGTAATTGATTATCTATTTAATAAATAAATAAATAAATAAATAAATAAATGAATAAATAAATAAATAAATGAATAAATAAATGAATAAATATATAAATAAATGAATAAATATATAAATAAATAAATAAATAAATATATAAATAAATAAATAAATAAATAAATAAATAAATAAATAAATAAATAAATAAATAAATAAATGAATAAATAAGTAAATAAATAAATGAATAAATGAATAAATAAATAAATAAATAAATAAATAAATAAATAAATAAATAAATAAATGAATAAATAAATAAATAAATAAATAAATAAATAAATAAATAAATAAATAAATAAATAAATAAATAAATAAATAAATAAATAAATAAATAAATAAATAAATAAATAAATAAATAAATAAATAAATAAATAAATAAATAAATAAATAAATAAATAAATAAATAAATAAATAAATAAATAAATAAATAAATAAATAAATAAATAAATAAATAAATAAATAAATAAATAAATAAATAAATAAATAAATAAATAAATAAATAAATAAATAAATAAATAAATGAATGAATGAATGAATGAATGAATGAATGAATGAATGAATAAATAAATAAATGAATAAATATGTGGAGCTGAATACACGTGTTCAAATAATAAATAAATAGAGTAGAGTTTTGTATTTAAGTGTATAAATTCTCTTTATTGCAAAGCGCTGTCGACTTTCGTAGTTGCTGAATAAATAAAAAAAATAAAAAACATTGTTATAATTAATATTGTTCTGCTTAATAACTAAATGAGAAACATGTTAAAATTCAGGTCATGTGGTATGCAAAAGCAACTTCGACCAGATGCGGAGTGTGTAAAGTCAAAAATGTCAAAGTGGAAATACCAGTACCAACCTTAAGAGCGGTCTAGTGAGTATGGAAATGGAAGCGTTACTTAACATAAATTTAATTATATTTAATCCACTGATAGTAATGAAGAAAATCTCTGTTCCAGTTCAGTTGTGTGCTTAAACAAAGCTCATTTTTGTCAAGTTCTTTGGAGATCTCCAGTGTCTCAAACAAATCCAATCTAAGAAATTCCTTATTATCAATCCTGTGCAAAATTTTTGAGTTTCTGTTAGGGCTAAAGTTATGCTTGTGAAATTTGAGTTGGTTACTAAATATGGACTTGTCAGGTCTCTTCATATGTTCATTCATGCTAGTGAGAAGTGGTCTGCAGGTTCTTCTAATGTAGGAGGCCGGGTAATCAGAACACTCAAGTCTATACACACCGCTACTTTTCAATTTACTAATTTTATCCTTTGAGTTAACTAAATAATTGCTCAAACTGTTGTAAGCTTTAAAGGAAACTTTTGTACAAGGTACTGTATCTTCTATGAGTTTGGAAATATCCTTGCACATATTTTGATCAAAAAAAGGCACGGAAAAGTATTTTACCAAAGGTGGGTTGATTGTAGGTGAAGTAGTGAAGGCGAGTCTTCTGTCTATCCTGTATTTAATTTTGTTATTTAATTTATGAATAATGTAAGGTTGGTAGCCATTGTTTACAGCAATCTATTTTAATATGTTAACCTTGCTGTTGTAATTTGAAGGAGCTAGAGAAACTGTTATTGTGATTATCTATTAGTTTAGCATCAAATAACCTATATATTCAGGGAATTAATATAACAGAATTATATATTTGGCTCCAATTGTTCGTCTTTTTCATCATTAATCGTTCTCTCATTTCATGTACATATATAATCAATTTCTAAAAACCTCCTTTGTTGTAATTCATTCGTTTTAAAGAATTTTTGTCTTCGTCGTCTTCAGTTCAGATTAGAGACTCTAACCGAGGAAGTACATAAGTAGTATGGTCATTCGCTGCGTATAGACGTGTACGTGAGTTCTCTTGAAATTAATTCGAATTGAAGCAATTGTTTTTAGTAGATACTAATTTGTCGATTTGTCATCAAATAACCTATATATTCAGGGAATTAATAAAACAGAATTATATATTTTGCTCCAATTGTTCGTCTTTTTCATCATTAATCGTTCTCTCATTTCATGTACATATAAAATCAATTTCTAAAAATCTCCCTTGTTGTAATTCATTATTTTTAAAGAATTTTTGTCTTCCTCGTCTTCAGTTCAGATTAGAGACTCTAACCGAGGAAGTACATAAGTAGTATGGTCATTCGCTGCGTATAGACGTGTACGTGAGTTCTCCTGAAATTAATTCGAATTGAAGCAATTGTTTTTAGTACTAATTTGTCCATTTGTCTCAGTTAAATCACAAAATAATAACAAGTTATTGGGTGTACGATGAACTCAAAAAGACCATAAGTTGTACAAGAAATATCAAATTTTCAACTGTGTGCAACAGAATAGCGTTCCATACATGTTGTGGTGTAGTTTAAATTTAGATATGTGCAAATCAAGAAACACGAATCAATCGTTAGTTGATCAGATATCATCGAGAGTGTGGCAAAAAATAGAGGAAAAATTGGATAAGACTATGGATAAAATGGAAGAGAAATTTTCTGCAATGATTAACAAAATGGAAGGTAGAATTAATGATATATCACATGAAATCATAGAAGTTAGTACTACTATAGTAGCTCACGATGACAATATAAGGGATATATCTAAAAAATTGGATGAGATAGATACTTACCAAAGAAGAAAATCTCTAAGATTTGACGGCATTGCTGAAACTGATAGTAAAAACTTAATGTGGATTATGCTGAATATCGTAAACAATACAATGAAAGTGAAACGTTTTGAATCAGATGTTAGTAACTTATATAGTCTAGGAAAAATGAATGATGGTAATTTTAAAAATAGAACAGTGATAGTTGAGTTTCTATCGGTACTAAAAAAATGCTATTCTGAAGGCTAGAAGAGAACTAAAATCAACAAACATTTTCGTTAACGAATATTTAGAAACCAAATATTTATTACTATCCGAAGCTAAAAAGAAATATGGAAGGAAACGGGCATGGAGCAATGGAGGAAGAGTTTTTCTAAAGGTTGAGAATGAAATAAGGAAGATTGACTCAATTGAATATCTTTTGTAATTATTTTATTTTATGTATACTTAAAGAAATTAACTGTGTCGACTCTTACTTCGTGGAATCTATTCATTTTACTGTTTTAAATTAATCTTACTGTTTCTAGTTAATTCCACAATATATTGAGAATATTTAAAAAAATTCTCAAATAATTGACAATTGTTTCGATGATATTTAATATCGATATAATTGTCAATTATCTTAGAATTTCTTTAAATCTTTTCAATATATTATGGAATTAACTAGAATCAATAAGTTTTATCTAAAACAGTATTATGTATACTTCATTAATTATTTTATTTTACGGTTATATATAGCTTTGCTATATTCTACATAATTCATAAAACATTTTCAATAGTAGTTATTTACAACTTTTTTAAGCTGACATTAATGATAAGAGGAATATTTTTCTAGGTTTGAACTTATATTTTAAATTGTAGGGGAGATGTGGGTATAGTGGCCACCCGAGGTAATGTGGCCACACGTAATTTTTCTTTTTCCTACCAGCGTCACCTGTGCGGTAAGGCGCTGAACTGTCACGGGCGTCATTACAGTAAACTGTAATACAAATACGGAACCATAAGATCTACAGATAAGATGGGATTTGCATAATTGTGTTTTTGCACGAGGTTGATGTAGTGTTGAGGTGGATTTCAATTAGCTGTACAACAAAATTGATAAGTGTGAGAGTGCTACGTTTTTGAAAGGCCTTAACATATGGTATAAGTAAGCCATGTAATATAATTGATAAATATGCGAACTACATTTTGTAGGTTATCACATTTCTCATGAGGTGCAAGATGGGGTAAAGTGGCCATCAAGTGTCCACTATAGCCCGTGTATATTTTGGAGTGGCCACCTTGACCCATCTTATTTTTTATTGAATGTAAACTTGAGAATTTCTTTTCAGAAAATGCCAAGGAAGTACACAAAAACGTCACACCAAGGATCATGGGATCCTAAAGCCATGGCACAAGCAATCAAAGCCGTAAAGGAACAGCATATGCCGTTCCAAACAGCCAGTAAAACTTTTAATATTCCGCGATATACTCTCAAAAGAAGAGTCCTAAATAAAAATAAAGATGTTAAAGCGAATATTAAAGTCTTAGCCGCTATCCGTCCAGTTTTTACTTTGGACCAAGAAGTAGAAATTGTCCAACATTTCCACGAACTGGAAACTTGTTTTTATAATATCACTAAAAAATACGTTAGCTCTCTTGCATATCAATAAGCTGAAAAAAACGGCTTGAAGCATAATTTCAACAAACAAACTGAGCTTGCTGGGGAAGACTGGTTAAAGGAGTTTTGTGACAGACATCCGGAAATTAGCCTTCGCACACCTGAAGCCACTAGTGCGGCCCGAGCTAGAGCCCTCAATAAGCCCAGCGTTGACAAGTTTTTTGGTCTCTTAGACAATTGCCTTAATCGGTTCCCATACAATGCCATGATAATTTTCAATGTAGATGAGACGGGGCTTACAACTGTGCATTCTAAATCAAGTAAAATTTTTGCACGAAAAGGTCGGAAACAAGTAGGTAGCCTCACATCTGCTAAAAGAGGACTTTTATCAACAATTGTCGTTTGCATGTCTGCTGGTGGTTCATTTATTTCCTCAATGATAATTTTTCCTAGAGTGAGAATGAAGGAAGAGTTAATGGACGGGGCTCCACCTGGGACTGGATTTGCCTATCATAAATCAGGATGGATGCAGCTGAAAATTTCCACTAAATGGTTTGAACATACAGCAGCTATTAATGGGTTCAGATATTGTGGAATTGTTTCGTATAATCCACATGTGTTCAGTGATGCAGATTTTGCTGCGGCTGAAATTAGTGATAGAGATGTTGCAGTTAGAGCAGATCATGCGGAAAATGAAAATTTCAATGATGAAGGTAACAAAGCAAACAACCTGTTGATGAAAGCATAATTAATATCCAAAATAGTGAACCAAGCTGCTCAAGTTTACTCGTCAGTCCAAAAGAGATCGTTCCGATTCCAAAATGTAAAACGGAAACTCAGAGAAATGGTAGAAAAAGAGGTTCAAGCGCAATAATCACAGACAGTCCTTATAAAAATGAGTTAGAAATAGCCAAGGAATCTCAAAAACCAGCAGCAGTTAAGAAACAAGTTTTTGGTAGTAAGGAGGCTAAAAGCAACGTTGAGAGAAAGAAATCAAGAATTCCTGTTAAAGATGACATAAGTAGCAGCGACAATGATGCACAAGAAGAGGTAGAGTGTCTCTTCTTCTCAAGCATCTTCTCAAAATCGAAAAAAGGGGAGGGTTGGATATGCTGCTCAAGATGCAGAAGATAGGCCCATGAAGAATGTGGTGGCTCCGATGAAGACGACGATGTGTTTACATGTGAACTATGTTCCTAAGCTATATATTTATGTGTAATAAACTAATAAATACTAAAGTACTGTTGAGCCACATGTGATGTTGTTTTACAATACATTTTATCGTGGTCACTATGCCCCAAAATATGGGTGGCCACTTTGCACATATTTTGCAAAATAATTCGTAAATAAAAAAAATATTAAATTAATGCTGTAACTTTTTTAATATGACTAAAATAATAGTTGAGCTGTATTGGGTACTTGATTTCATCATAATATTGCTCTTTATTTTAAATCTAAAGATTTTTTAACCTTAGGGTGGCCACTATACCCACATATCCTCTCCATTTCTACACACCTTGAAAGAAAGTTTGCTTGATTGCGATTTTGTAGGATTATAAACTAAGTAATTGAATTATTCCTTTCTGTATATATTTAAATAGTTCAGGAGTCTCAATGATTATACACAAAATGATAGACATTTTTATAAATTTTTAAAATTGTAGAGAATTAAGGAAGAAGACGGCTGAGTTTTATAATAATTGCTTACAAAATAATTATGACATAAATGTGGCAGTTGAAACATGGCTTCATGGGGGCATAGCAGATGGGGAGCTTGTTGATTTAAACGTGTATGACGTAATAAGATCAGATAGAAATTTGGATGATTATGATTATGATAGCAGTACAGCGGAAATACAAAATTATTTTTGCGATAGTGATGATGATATAAAAATAAATAATAAATTTAAAGCTCAAATTATCGGCATATACATTCCACCGGATGCTCATCTAACCGATTATGTGAATTGCTTGGAATTACTGCAACAACATATCTTTAGTATTGACAATACATTTATTCTGGGTGATTTCAACATACAGCAAATTCAAGGTAGAATTCTAAACTTTGCAAATACTAGCGCTAAATTAGACGTTCTGATTTACGTTTTAAGTTATAATTCATTAACGCTATGTAATAACATAAAAAAAACATCAAAATAAAACTCTAGACTTGGTAATTACCTCCACCGAAATGATAAATAACTGCATAGTATCTCATGAACTGTTATCTTTAGTAACGGAAGGTTTTTTCCACCCATCTCTAGACATTAAAGTAACTTTTAATAAAGTAATCGATAATGTGGTCACCAAGTTTGGCAACAGTAATAATTACAATTTTGAAGAAATAAACCTGGAAAATATGAGCAAAATGCTAAGAGATATAGCGTGGGACGACATTACTGATCAGGCAGATGTAAATACTGCATTGGATAATTTTTATAAAAAAATTTATAGTCTATTTGAAACAACTGTTCCCAAATATAAAGTTTATTAAAACTTTAAAAAATTTCTCAAATGGTTTACATCGGATATTAGAAAGTTATTGAAGGAAAAAAATAATCACCGAAAATTGAAATTGAAACAAGAAGAAAACTTGAGATATTAATGAACACCGAGCATAAAAATATTTGCGTCAAGTTGAAGACAGTTAAAGTAATAATATGAATATATTTTGGACATATGTAAATAAAAATAATAGTTTTTCTAAGCAGGTAGGTACATTTAGATTTAAGGATGGAGAAGTTGTCGAAGGGGAAGTTGCAGAAAAAATTGCTGAACATTCCGCACCGGTGCATTGTCCCTAACAGTCTAATTGGAATATCAACTTCAAGGATATAAGAAGTAATAATCCTATTTTAAATATTTCTGAGTTTACAATAAATGATTTTGAGATAGCAATAAAAAAAACTAAAACGCAGAAAAGCGGCTGGATCCGAAGGAATTCCTCCACACATACTAAAAGGATGCTATGAATGGCTAGGGACACCTTTATCGCATATCTATAACAATATACTCACAAACGCACAATTTCCAGATAAATGGAAATTATCATTATACTCTCCTATACACAAATCTAGAGATAGAAATATTTTTGGAAATTACAGGGGTGTGTCGATTATGTGTGCTGTTTCTAAGGTTTTTGAACAGATAATATATCTAAAAATTTATAATCACGTAAAGAATAATATAATTGTTGAACAACAGCATGGATTTACGTCGGGGCGCTCAATAAACACAAATTTATTCAATTTTACGGAAGTAGTAAATGGTACGTTCGAGGATCGATTACAATTAGATGTCATATATACAGATTAAAAAGCTTTCGATCAAGTTATTCATGACATATTGCTTAAAAAGTTACACAATTATGGAATGACAAATAATTTATTGGAACTTATATCAAACTATCTATGTAACCGGCATTTTGTAGTAGAACATAACGGAACATCTGGAAAATTCCGTGCAAACTCGGGAGTTCCGCAAGGATCAAACCTTGGTCCGCTATTGTTTATTTTATTTATCAACGATATTCCAGGTTATGTTTCGAGTTCTGAGAGTTTGGTATTTGCGGATGACTTCAAGATGTTCTGGAAGATTGAAACTGCTTGGGATTGCATACTACTGCAAAAAGATATAAACAACATAATTAGATGGAGCAAGGAGAATAAATTACGTTTCAATGTTGAAAAATGATGTGTTATGTCTATATATAGGAAAAAGGAGTGTATAACTTTTAATTATTCAATGCACCAAAAAGTATTAAAAAGGAAGGATGAAGTTAAGGATCTTGGAATTACCTATAACAGTCAAATGTCTTCTTTTGCACATATATATAAATCATTCAGGAGTGCCAATCGTATAATGAGTCTAGTCTTCGGACAAATCACTCTTTTCTCAAATGCTGGGACTGTAAAAAAGTTGTTCAATACCTTAGTAAGACCTAAACTTGAGTTTGGGTCTATGATCTGGGGAGATCAACCTCAAATGTACTTGGAAAATATTAAGAAAGTGCAGAATAAATAATTACGGTTCTTGTATTATAAAAAATATGAGCGTTGGCTGGATTATAGAACAATCAGGACAACTAGATTACGGGAAGAATTTGATGTTATGTCTATCACTAGTCGACGTAAATTGAACATGATGATTTTCCTAAATAAAATAATAAATTGTATATCGACATCAATAGCGATTTCGTCCCGCTTTGGTACCCCTCTTTGGTCTGTCAAATACATACCAATCGATTTCGTTTGAAAAAACGATGACGTCAAGCTTACTTTGGTACCCTTTTTGGTCTGTCAAATCACATACCGAGATCTGCAGCACGGTTACTGAAATTGGTAGCTTTCTATCCTTGTCCAAAGTAGTTTTTGTCTTGCTTTTTATTTGTAAAGAAACAAAGTCGTTGAAACGAATTGAATTTTTCGCCAATATTCTAAAATTCTTTAAGTTTTGTCAGTTTTTAATTTTTTTTGTCTTGTAATAATGGAATCTGTTGATTTTATTATAAATGGCAAGAAGCTTTTTTTGGGTTTTTGCTATATGTATTTAACTCAAAACTCCAAGATAACATAGTAAATCTCAATAAACAACTTTTCCGAACGCAATACAAAACGTAAATGTAAATTTCATCAATCAGCTATATCAATTGAGAACCAAACGATTCCGCCTGTAATTGGTACTTTACGTCATACCGGTGACGTAGGACCTACCATTTGGTTAACCAAAGTCCCTACCAACCAAAACGGGACGAAATCGTCTAAAGTAATTTATTGTACGTAATTCCTTTCAAAGTTCCCTCAAGGTTAACTCGATCCTCCTTATTGTTTGAGAGATTAAGAATGTGAGTTTGTGCGCCTCTGGAGACCGTGTTAAAACTTGCCAATAGGATGAATAATGTTACTGAAATAGACTGGACAATGTCAATTAGACAATTAAAGAAAAGTATTTGTGAACATATTAAAAAGTTCGGTGTATTAAGGGACACTTTTGGAAATTAGTCGTCTTTGTCTTAGTCTTTATTCTCTGCATTAATTAATATCACTACTTTATATATCAATAGCCATACTACACAATGATAGAATAGAATTATAGAATTGTTGATACTTATTCCATGTAATTAGGTTATAAAACCTGTTTGGAATAAATAATCAAATAAATGAATAAATATTTGTTATAATGACGACACAATCCTCATTCTGACTTCAACTCCAAATGGGACGGAGCGTATCGACTAATAAGTCGACCACTCCCATCATTCACTCCCAGACAGACAAAGGTGCAAGTAGAAATATGTATTTCAAGATTAATATATTTTAGATCAATTCAGGCACCTCTCAGAACTAAAAAATCAGAACCCGGACCTCAAACTTTTGCTCAGCTTAGGAGGTTGGAATGAAGGTTCTAAAAATTTCTCGATAGTCGCAGCGGATCCTGTTCGAAGAATGAAGTTGATAAATGAAATCTTACCTTTACTTGAAAAATATTCTTTCGATGGATTAGATGTAGATTGGGAATATCCTACGTTAAGAGATCACGCTCGACCGGAAGATAAGGTAAATGCCAAAATTTTGAAATTAGATAAATTTTTGAATAAGTCGGCTGAAAAAATGAAATTTTTTAACTGTTTTTATTTTCATTTTATTTCAGGATAATTTTGTTGCCCTTCTAAAAGAGTTCAGTGACGTATTGAAACCAAGGAACCTCATGCTGACTGCCGCAGTGGCGGGTGCCGTTGATAAAATTGAAGCTGCTTACCACGTGGAACAAATTATAGAGTGAGTAGTGTATGTTGTTTTCCGACCCTAGGTTTCAACCATTCCGCAGCCGCTAGAGACTAGGTAGAAGGAAGAGTCACACAAAACACAATATTTTTTCGACTAAAAATTTTGAGTTTCGCCCTTGATTTTTTTAATTCTACTTTATGTGCCTCGACATCTATATCCATTGACACGGTACATTACTTATCATCATAATTTAGAAAATTTGTGACTGTCTTCAAGAAATTGTATAGCTTTAGTTAGTTCAAAGGGGGAGTGAGGGAGGGAGGGAGAGAGAGAGAGAGGGAGAGAGAGAGACAGAGAGAGAGAGATATTCGAAGTTTTTTTGATTTTGGGTTTTTATGTTTTGTTGAGGGTTGGGGGGTGGTTAGAAAATTGGCCCTGATGTAGGAGTTCCTCTGCAGGGCTGGGGTATTTGTTGGGGTACCGTTTGTGCGGTGAATATTGAGTTTAACTTTTGAATTTTGAATGATGACTAAGGATTCTGTCAAGTGGAAAAAAACGTGTCTATAACGGGGCATAGAAAAGGTACTTAGGATTGATTTTTATTAAGAAGTTGCGTTGAATTGAGAGCGGGCGATTGGTTTTTCCGTAGAAAACGACTGGAGAGAAAGGCAGATTCGGTTAGCAATGAGTGTCGATGTTGGGGAGAAGCGTGGTTTAAAAAGTGTCTGGATTTGGGTGGATTTTAAAGACGACGAACCATGCTGTGTTGCGGATAGTTAGTGAACAGATGAGGTAGGTGTTGGACATTTTAAAAATAGACGTTGGATTGGGGATTTGGGATGTCTCCGATGTCTCGAGAATTAATAAGAAGAATTTTGTGTTTGGAGCTATCACCAGTATTTATATCTATTGTATTTGTTTGACTGCTAATATCAAGTACATTCTACTCTCGGGCATTTTTCCCAAATTTGTTGATTACATTTTTCCAGTGCCTATTTCCACATATTTATAACAGAACTATTTGAATACCCATCCTTACCAATATATTTACTATAATTTGACTCACAATTTGCCCAAATTAATTCAATAGCGTTGAATTTACAATGATAAGGCGGTAGTCTCAGCACTTCATGACCATATTCTCGTAGTAACTCATCAATTATATATACATTTTCTTTACTATTCATTTTTGCAATATGTAGCAATTCAGGTTTTATATGTTTTGTATGAAACTTAATGTTGTTTGTTATCAACCATGTAACAATTTCATTTTTTGTCGAATTAGTAGAACATTGCATTTCTAAAAGAACGCTATGATATGGAGCGTTATCCATAACAATAAGAGTACTTATCCATTTCATAAATATTTCATTGTTCATTTCTCCATAGTAATCAGCTACTTTAAATTTTGAACAGAATAATACACTTGCTTTAGAGACAAATCCTTCGTTAGAACCAGCATGGATATAAAACGTTTACCGTCATAACCATCTGGTTTACGTACACTTTTAGTGATGTTGTCTTGCCAGGAATTTGTTTTATTTCCCTTCGAATGGATTCGTCTTTCATCCAAAAATATAAGTTCTCTTGGGTGAGTATTTCAGAGGGTTTCCATATATTTACGTAGAAAATTGGACCTCAAGGCTGCAATACTGTGTACACAAAAATGCTCAAGTCGCACCTTAATGATGATAATTAATATCGAAACAATTGTCAATTTCTTAGAATTTTTAACATTTTTGGAAGATATTTGAAGTTTCATTTAAAACACTAATATGAGTAGATTCCACGGAGTAAGGGTCGAGAGAGTTAACTTAATCTATAATTACTAAACGTGCCAAATTAGTTGTGTCAACACTCATGTCGATAGAATAATAACAATAACAATTTAATTAAACAGACGTTGCTGTTATGAACTGATACGTAGGTCAGTTTTTAGAATCAAACAGACAACGTCAAGACCACAAGTACTTTCACTCTATTGCAATTGACCGGCGTACAGCTATATTCCTGGAGTAATAATACTTATAATAAGTATGTACAATGTAAGTAAGTTACTTGTGAGTGTTATATAGTTGTGTGAATAAATCACAGTGATACTTGTATTCTATGGCTGGATTTTATCTGAAGTCCTCCTCTGGGGATATGTACCTATACATATAAAAAATTCTGGATTTCGTTGAAACGGAACCAAGTACAAGTGTAACAAAATGATACAATTCATAATTATTTAGAAGGAATTATTTATATTTATTAAGGCTTCAAAAAGTTCAAGTTCCGCACAAGGGACATAATTTTGTATATGGTTATAGGATAACGTAAACAATTATCCATATTTTATAGATAATATTATGTACAGGGTGGCGCATTAGAAACAGTCCACCTCAAATATTGTTGGCGGGGGACGTTTTTGCGGCAAACCCCGAGACACGTCGATTTTGTTTCCGAGGGGGGCACCTTTTGATAATTTACTTATGGTTGTACGGTCATACCCTTAAAAGGGGTGACTACCCCTTCGAGAATCTTTAATGGCATGGGGGGTCGAGTGGCACATAATTTAAAAGGTATTTCGATTCTCTTTAAAGACATGCCAACATTTTTGAGTTAAGTGCTAAAATCATAGACAAAAATCAGATTGAAATCTCCGTTAAAGAAATCTTAATAAAAAGCTGAATTAATAAGTAGGTAATAACATTCCAATAAAATGTTATTATTTTTATAAAAAAAGAAACACAAATAAAAAAGGAGTCAATAATTAAATTCATGAAAATCTAAATCCTACAAATAAAATTAAACCTCGTATACCTTTTAAATTATAAAGCTATTCTCATTTATTACCGAAATAGCAAAAAAGATGTTTGTCATCTATTGACGTGATAAGAAATAGTTTTTAGTAGAATTTTACGGGTACCTAGTTTTATTTTAGTCAAATACCTCCATTTTCTAGTTCAAAGTAAATGAATCTAATTATCATGGTTTACACCACTACAGAGAAAACTGAAATTGTTGCACAATATTTTAGAAACGAGTCTGCACGGGCAGCTGCAAGAGTTTTTAATGAACGTCATCCCGATTAAAATGTAAGACATCCCTACGTGATAAATTTAATATCTAAGTTCATGGAGACCGGAAACGTTTCTAAGAGAAAATATGAAAGACAACATCCTGCTACTAACGAGGCTACACAGGTTACACTTTTGGGACATGTTGCATTAGATGCCACTTCAAGCACGAGACAAATAGCAGCAGCTACAGGAATTCTACGTGAAGGCATTCAGAGGGTCTTGAAACAGCATAAATTCCATCCCTATAAGATTCGTATCGTACAAAAGCCCAACGAAGACGATCCAGATCGCCGTATCCAATTTTGTGAGGACATGGCTAGAAGACAGGTGGACAACACCCACTTTTTATATTCGATATGCTCTTCTGACGAATGCACGTTCATTGTTAATGGTCACGTGAAGAGACATAATTGCAGATACTGGAGTGATGAAAATCCTGCAATTATGAGAGAACCCCATACACAGGCACCACAAAAATTGAATGTGTGGGCTGGGGTCTTTGGAAATAATATTGTTAGTCCTTTTTTCCTACCTCATAATTTGACGGGTGAGTCTTATCGTAATTTGCTCGAAGACCTCATCTACCCTCAAGTTGTGGAGATAATGGCAAACGATGATCAGATCCCAGAAAATGATTTTTTTTAACAGGATGGCGCTCCACCTCACTATGCAGCTCCTGTACGTGACTTTTTAGATCAACATTTCCCCGCACATTGGATTGGTAGAAGAGGTTCCATTGAATGGCCCCCAAAATCGCCTGATCTATCACCGTTGGACTTTTTCTTATGGGGTTATTTAAAAGATGTTGTTTACAAAACGCAACCGAACTCTTTAGAAGATCTTCGCCACCAGATAACTGTGGCATGTTGTGAAATAACTCCTGTTATACTACAAAAAAAACGTGTGGCACTCGGAGACTGCCGCGGTAAAGCTATTGCATAGAGTTTTGCACTTTGACGTTCACATTTTCTTTTTCTTTTTAGCTCTTTTTTTAGCATTAGCAGTTTCACTTTACAGTCCTCGTATCAGCATAAAATAATCAAAACTCATTGGACAGCCCTCGTATAATCATACAAGTATCAACATTTATTGGACAGTCCTGGTATCAGCATAGAAAATCAAAACTTGTTGGGCAGTCCTTGTATAAGTATAAAAAATCAAAATTTATTGGACAGTACTCATATCAGCATAAAATAATCAAAACTCATTGTACAGCCCTCGTATAATCATAAAAGTATCAACATTTATTGGGCAGTCCTCGTATAAGTATGAAATAATTGAAATTTATTGGACACTCCTCGTATAAGTATAAAAGAATCAAAATGTATAGGACAGTCCTCGTTTAATCATATCAGTATTAAAATTTATTGAGCAGTCCTCGTATCAGTATAAAATAATCAAAACTTATTGGACAGCACTAGTATAATCATAAAAGTATCAAAATTTATGGTGCAGTCCTCGTATAAGTATAAAACAATCAAAACGTATTCGACAATCCTCGTATAAGCATAAAATAATCAAAACCTATTGGACAGTCCTCGTATAGTCATAAAAGTATCAAAATTTATTGGCCAGTCCTCGTATAAGTATAAAAGAATTAAAATTTATTGACAGTCCTCGTATCATCATAAAATAATCAAAAATTATTGGAGAGTCCTCGTACAAGTATATAGGTATTAACACTTATTGGACAGTCCTCGTATCAGCTTAAAATAATTATAAAAGTATTAAAATTTATTGGGCAGTCCTCGTATGAGTATAAAAGAATCAAAATTTATTGGACAGTCCTCGTATCATCATAAAATAATCAAGACTTATTGGACATTCTTCGTATAGTCATAAAAGTATCAACATTTATTGGGCAGTCCTCGTATAAGTATAAAAGAATTAAAATTTATTTGGCAGTCCTCGTATAAGTATAAAAGAATCAAAATTTATTGGACAGTCCTCGTATCATCATAAAATAATCAAGACATATTGGACATTCTTCGTATAGTCATAAAAGTATCAACATTTATTGGGCAGTCCTTGTATAAGTATAAAAGAATTAAAATTTATTGGATACTCCTCGTATAAGTATAAAACAATCAAAATGTATTGGACAGTCCTCGTATCATCATAATATAATCAAAATTGATTGGACAGTCCTCGTATCATCATAAAAAATCAAAATTTATTGGACAGCCCTCATATAAGCATATGGGTATTAAGATTTACTGGACAATCCTCGTATCGTGTCAGGTTATTTTCGTTACGGAATTTATGGATTCGGTCTCCACGCTCAAGGCCCGCGATAGAAGCTAATGCAATAGTTTAATATTCGGAACAGTGTTGAACAAAGGTTGTATTATTGTTTGGAAGTAAACGGATCTCAATTTGAACACTTACTTTGTTTAGAACTTTTCTGACAATTTTTTTTTTATTTCTTTCACTCACACGTCCATTAATTTTAACAATTAACACAAAAATGTTAGTACGTCTTTAAAGAGAATCGAAATACCTTTCAAATTATGTGCCACTCGACCCCCCATGCCTTTAAACATTCTCGAAAGGGTAGTCACCCCTTTTAGGGGGATGACCGTACAACCATAAGTTAACTATCAAAAGTTGTCCCCCTCGGAAACAAAATCGACGTGTCTCGAGGTTTGCCGCAAAAACCTCCCCCGCCAGCAATATTTGAGGTGGACTGTTTCTAATGCGCCACCCATAAGTGTAAATTGACTTGGACAGGGATCAGCTCTTGTTTTACGACAATTATCCGTTTTTAATAAATTTTGAAAATTGCATTTTATATCTTTGTTTTCAATCACTCCGTAACCAAGGAAAAAACGCAAAATTTTTACGATTTAGTTTGTTTTGGTCCCTCGATTCGTAGACGAAAACGACGGACGAAAATTTTAAGACACTCTCTATTTGAAAAAGAGGCGGTATGAGAACATCTAAATGGACAGAGATATTGTTCTTCATTTGTAGTAACTGTCATATCAGTAATTTCTACCATGATTAGCTCCTCAATTTTTTGCAAAGGAGGACCCCGTGTAATTTCACTTTGTATATTTTTACTTTTTTGTTTCTCAATTGATTAGATCCAATTAATACGTAAAAGATACATTTAAAGAAAAAATTTACTGTTTCGACCCTTACTGTGTGGAATCTACTCATATTACATTTTTAATGAAACTAACTGTTTCTAAATAATTCCACAAGATGATGAAAAAATGTTAAAAATTCTAAAACATTGGCAATAGTTTCAATATTACTAAGTATCATCATCAGAATGACAGCAGTTATATTTCATTACATCAGGTAGGCATCACATGAAATGAAACTTCTGACATTCTGAAGATGATATTTGGTAATATCGAAACAATTTTAAATTTTTTAGAATTTTTTATTATTTTTACATTATAATGTGGAATTATTTATAAACTACTATTAGTTTCATTTCAAAAAGTAACAGTTAAGAAGTTATGAGGTGCTTAAACTGACTTTTACTCGTACAACATGTAACATTTGTAGTTTTAGTGCTGGATAGTCTTAAAATTCTGAATGGATTTTCCTGTCATTGATGTTGGTACAATTTGAGCGCCTTCTATAGCCTTAATAGAGATTTCGATGAAAATATTGAAAAAAGTGAAGCGAAAGAGGACAATCACCTCTGTTTTTACCATTTCTTCACAGATATTCCCCGCTTTGAATGTGCTTTGAGGTGTGTACGAATTTACTATTAGTCTTATATATTTCCAGTCAACTGCAGCTTCCTTTGAGATGTTGAAAAAAAGTGGCCAATCTACATTGGAGAAAGCTTCGTCCACACCTACAAACGCTATATAGGTATATGCTGTTATATCAAAGTCCACTTTTTTTCTAGTATTTACTTGAGTGCTAAATTGCTTTCCAAGTAAGTTCTTATACTGCTCTTGAATATCAACTGATTTTTATTCAAATTTCCTTCAATTTTGGTATTTCACAAAAGATTATTATTATTCTACTTCAAACGATATCAGATAGTAACGTGCCACAATGTCCCATCAATAGTAATGCTGACAACTGGATTCTTGGTCTTCTCATCAAAGTTCTTTGAAATTCATACATGAATCGTATAAACTGCATCTTTTCCAGTGGTTAGGTATTCCGTATATTGATTAGTTATTCCTTTGGAATGGTGGCTAACTTTCTCATTTGTCGACTTGAATTACACTTAGAACTTGACATTAGACTTTGTTGCACAACTTAAGCAACCGGTTCACTATTCAACCAACTCGTTAATAGTGTAACTGGGAGCTTACTAACTGACTACGTCACTATGTGACAACTGCTTAACGAAGTGTAACTGCTTCGTAATTGAGCGTTGACTAACTGATGACTGATTTCTTCACGTTGTAAGGCTTGTTAAATAGAAGAACTTCAAGGTAGTGTGTTTACACGAATGTTGGTGGGACTAAATGAAATAGACTTTTCCGATTGGTGTTTATTATTGATTCGGCCGGAATCATTGACAAGAATCAACAATAGACACATCCATTAGATTTTTCAATTACTATTGAGAGAGGTTTCAATCGTGAGACCGTCCTATTGAAAACATTTTAACGCTTTAATATTATTCGAATGTGCGAAATATTTTATGACATGCATTCCACACTGATCCACTATTCAGAAATCCCGTCTCTTTCAACCATGGAATTTCAAATATAATATGCCACTAACTCTTACAAACGTTACAATGAGATATTTCGTTTGGTCTAAACAATCCTACTTTATGGTGTCACAATTTTAATAACATAAATAAAAATGATATTATAGAACGTGATATTTTTCTAAATATTCAACAATGTTACAGACCCAGGCAAAGTTATACTGTTATACTTTTGAATATACAAACAATAGCGTACTGATACAAAAAGAAATTCATATCTGCAAATAGATCGCCGACAGACTAACAATAATTCTCACATTTCTAAAAATACAATAATATATACAAATCAAGAATTTACAATCTTGAACACCTAGCTTCATATCTCAATTACATTTTCCTTAAAAAAATGTTCTTATATGAACTTAATTAATGAATTTGAATGTTTAGATACTTGGACATGTTAAATCTGATGACATATGATTACCACGGAGCCTTCGATGACTTTGTAGGACATATTTCACCGTTACATGCTTCTCCGTTGGACTATGAACATGGAAGAAATGCTACATACACTGTTGTAAGTATTTTGAAAAAGTCATTTCACTCTCATTTCTGTCCTGTGTTTTTATTTTTTCACATTCAATAGAAAGTTTGTGGATGAAATGTATTTTGAATTTATTAAATTAACATATATTTAATACTCTTCAAATTTTTGGCTCAATCTATCAATATCCATCGCTACCCAATATAAACAATAAGTGTCACACTAATGGTTTTGAAAGTTCTAGATGAAAACTGAATATTTAGCTACATCTAGGGTACACAGAGTGTGCCCATTTGTTACTTAATTTTGGAACGTAGGTTACATTTAAAAATATCTTTGTCCCGATAATATGAAGGCTGTCTGAAAGAAGTTGGAGCATATAATTGCTTAAAATCCTATTTCTTTCATATTTTGTGAATATCGATCTGTTCGCAAATATCAGTTGATGTACAGCCTTGAGAAATATTATTCATATTTGAGAATAAATCAGTAGGTACTTACAGAGTATGAAAAATTAGAGTAATAATGCCATTCTGTCTAAATCGCGTTCTGACTAGGCCGACTAAACCTCTAAGAAATATTTAAAAATGACAAAAGAGCTAGGTAGTCGATTTGATGGAGACAAACATCATGATAAACTGTTGGATATTTTCTGAGTGAATCGGGGACTCTGCAATCTTTATTTTAACCCTCAAGTGGTCGCTTAGGCGTAAAAAGTACGCCACTTAACCAAAAACCAACCTGAAATCACTAGTAATTGTCAAAATTTTACAAACGCCCATGTAACCTCCCACCTATAAGTCTTCTTTCCGCTACTCAAGCAGCAACACGAATCGCGCGGTTAGTCATTCTCCAGGCTTTGCCGAAGTGGTACTAGTTCCGAGCGGAGTATAAAATACGCCAAGCGACTATGTAAGTATATTTTTTCGTTTCTTCGTTTTTTCCTTAATTTACTACGCCTATTATTTTTTTTGTATTAAGGTATTCCATCCCAGTAAAAGACCCTAAGAAATTAACGCAAAATGAAATGGAAGCAATGATGCTCAAAATATTGGAGTCACCTGATGACGAAGAAATTGTTGGAGGCTCTGATGAAGACGATTCTGACGAAGAAATTCAAAGAAGTGACCACGATTCCTGTTCAGAATTAGAAGCTGATAAGAATGACTTGCAGGAACGCGATGATACTGTTTCAGAAGACTCAGAAGAGGAAGTGGGTCGTAGCATCTTCAAAAGTAAGGACAAAGGCCTAAATTGGAGTGAGACACCTCTAAGAAATAAGTTTGCCAAGCAATATGCAAAAAATATTGTAAAAATATTTCCTCGGCCATTACTAGAGCGTGAAAGCGTCACAGATGAACTAAGTGTTTTCTTCCAATTCATAACATGTGAGCAAATCGGAAAAATAGTAAAATATACAAACATATTTATAACATCTGTTCAGGATAACTTCAAAAGGGAAAGAGATGCAAAAGAAACTTGCAAAGAAGAAATATTAGCTCTTTTCGGCTTGTTATACTTATCAGGGCTAAAGAAATAGAGTCACAGAAATTTTCGCGAAATATGGATAACTGATGGTACTGGGTTGATAATTTTTCAGGCCTGCATGGGTTACAAAAGATTTCTGTTTCTCTTGAGAGCTTTGAGATTTGATGATAAAAATCACAGGCCACAAAGAAGATCGCTTGACCAGCTGGCTCCGATAAGGGAGATTTATGATGATTTTGTGGAAAAGTGCAAAAACAACTATTGTCCTGGTGACAGATTGATAATTGACGAAATACTTATTCTATTTCGTGGCCGGTGCAGTTTCATACAGTATATACCAAACAAACCAGCTAAATATGGTATAAAGGTTTTTGCACTTTGTGACTCCAAGATGTTTCCAATTTCGAAATATATTGCGGAAAGCAACCAGAAGGATTATATCAAGTTTCGAATTCTCCCACTGATGTGCTCAGATTGGTTGAACCATTTAAAAATAAAAACAGGAATCTAACCACGGACAACTTGTACACCAGTTACCCATTGGCTCAAACGTTGCTTGAAAAGATAATTACACTTGTGGGGACTTTGAAGAAAAACAAAAGAGAAATTCCATTGGAGCTTCTTCCTTCAAAATCTCGAAGCATAAATTCGTCTGTATTTGCATTCACTAAAGAAACTTCTTTGGTGTCATACTGTCCGAAAAAAAATAAGGTTGTACTTCTCCTCTGGACTATGCACAACGAAGATTCCATTGACCCCGATACTCTGAAACCACAGATAGTTTTATTTTACAACTCAACCAAAGGTGGGGTGGACACCGTGGACCAGATGTGCGCAAATTACACTGTTCAAAAACGAACCAGACGATAGCCGTTAGTCGCCTTTTATCAAATTATGAATATAGCAGGAATTAACTCGAACATAATTTTCAACGCATTTCAGTCGGAATGAGAAGGAAGAAGGATTTTCCTAAAAAACTTATCAATGTCTCTTATGAAACATTTTTTGACGATGAGATCTAGTATAAGAAATCTACCTTTTGATGTGGAAGAGTTTCTAAAACAATATCGGCCTCCAATAGCTGCACCAGAAGAAGCTACAGTTGATGAAAAATCTAAGGGAAGGTGTGTCCAATGTGGAAGAAAAAAGAACAGAACAACTACCATAAAATGCAACACCTGCAAAAAGCCCGCATGAAAAGGCCATGTCATTACTACACACCTCTGCTTGATTTGTAACTCTGCTCAAAATGATGAAACTCCAGAAAATACCCCATAGAATAATACTATCAATATATTTTGATAATTTTGAACATTTTTTTTATAGTAAAACGCTCCATTCTTCGAGTTTTACTTATATATACTCATGTATGAAAAGATCAGCTTTGTACATTAAATATTAAACAAAATAATGTTTTTTTTTTAATCAGCATTTGACTGTTATAAACAGGCTAAGGTGCTCTTTCCCTTGGTGGCGTACAAAATACGCCAGGCGCCTAATTATCTTAAAATAATTATAGCGAGCACCTAAGGGTTAAGTACATATCATTATGAAAGATTCATGTTTCAATATTCAAAAATTATTATTCTGATTGGATGCGAGAATTCTGTGAATTGATATACAAAATACAACCAGCTTTTCTATATTCCTGAGAATTCAATTTGAACCAAATTTTTCACAAACAGAACCGGAGCTATTGGGATCTAAAGAATGAATGTACAAGGCTAGGAAACAAACTTTGTACATTCTCTGACTTAAACTTTTGTTATCGGCTTAACGCCTCGGGATCCCATGTCTAATTTTTCAAATTATTTTTTTTTATGTTCCTCACTGTTTATTATCGGTTGTTTTCTCTTCCCAGTTTGGGATTCCTAGGCTGTTTATGTCAGCTATAACCTCTTGTAGCCACGTTGATTTTGGCCCCCTCTTTTTCTTTTGCTACTTGGCTTCCACTCAGCTATTGCTCTGCTCTTTTAAAATTTCCCAGCCAATTTTACGTCTGTTCTTTTATTACACTATTGATTTTCCTCTGGAAGTTCTTTTTTAGTTTTTTATTTGTTCTTTTCCTATATTCATTTTTTGCTGTGTTCTTGGGTCCTAGTATGGTTCACGGAAATTTTCGTTCAAAAGTTCTTAGGTCTTCTTATTGTTTCTATGTCATTATCATAATTTCAGCTCTATATGTTATTGTTGGTCTAATTATTGTTATATAAATTTTCATATTGGTGTTTTGCCCAGAAATTTACTTCCTAATAGTTTTTTATTTTCTTGAAATACTCTGTTTGTCGCCATAATGTTCTCTTTAGTTTTCATATCTCCATCCCTATTGCTGGTTATTGTCACTATTTTATCAACTTTTTTAAATTTTAATTTTCCAATTCTTGTATTAATTTTTGCTACCAAAACTAAGTCGTCGGCATATGCTATCAATTGCTCACCCCTTGTCCTTATATTTCCGTTGTCCACATTTCTAACTACGTATTCCAGCGCCAGATTAAACAGAGTTGTTGACAGAGAATCTCCCTGTCTAACGCCTTTGTTAATTTCTAATTTGTTCTTTTCACCTTTCTCCATTTTTACGCAAGCTGTTGATTGATTAATAGTTATTCAGACCAACTTTCTCAGTTTTTTGTAGATCTCCATAATTTTAAGTACTCTCGTTAGTTGTTGTCAATTTATTGAATCAAAAGCTTGCTCAAAATCTATAAATAGCATCTCAATTCCGATTTGATGTCCGTGCGTTTGATCCATTATTTGTTTCAGGATATGAACTGCATCTATGGTTGATTTACCGTTATTAAACCCGTATTGGTATTGCCCTAATATTGTGTTTATTATTCTTGCTAGTCATTTTTGGATAAGCGTAGACATTATTTTATATGTCGTGTTTAGTAGTGTAATCCCTCTATAATTTGTGCAGTTCTGTTGATCCCCTTTTCATGTATTGTTAGTATTTGACCTAGCCTCCACTTTTCTGGCACCTTTTCATCTCTCCATGTATGTCTTATTAACTCGTATATCTGTTACGTTAGTTTTTCTCCTCCATACTTAATCAATTCAATATTTATCTCGTCACTTCCTGGTGCTTTCCCGTTTTTGCTTTTACTACTGACTTCTTGTATTCCTTCGAGCGTTAGTTCTGGTATTTGATCTTCTCCTACTTCTTGATCTCCAAAAAATTGTTCCAGTGCTTCCGTCTCTGTTAATACATTTCTAAAATATTCCATCCAGGTTGCTTTATATTCTGTTTGGTTTTCTACCTATTCTACATTTTTATCTTTAATTCCAATTTGTTTGGGCTTACATACTCTATTTTGTTTCTAAATTTTTTGAAAGAATACTTTTGAGTTTTTATTATTATTTTCGGCTTCTATTTTCTCTAGTGTGCTATCCCTACTGCTTTTTTGCTTGTTTTCTGAACTTGTCATTTGTCCCAAGTATCCCGTTTCCTTTCCACTATTATTCTGCACTCCTCATTATACCAACCTTTTTTTGGTCTGCTCTTTTTAATGCCTATTTTTACTTTTGTTGCTGTATTTATAAATTCTTCTACTCGTATTTGTTTCCATTTGTCTGTGTGTATTCCTCTTTCCTTGTCTTCCAGTAATATTTCCATGCACTTTCCATATTCCTTTCTAGTTATTATATCTTCTAACTCTTGTATATCCCATTTATTAATTATATATGTCTACTATTGATCTTCCTTTTTTTTGTTTCGAAGTTGCCGAGACTATGTAGTGATCTGAGTCGGCCCTAGTTCCCTATACGTCCTTACAACTCTGATTGCTGATTGATTTCTTCTTGATACTAAGACATGATCAGTTTGGTTATGTGTTTTTTTGGTCTGAGGATCTCCAGGTAATTTTATGGCATCCTTTGTGTTGGTGTTTAGTACTGCTTATCACCATGCCGACGTACGCTGCGAAATTACAGAGCATTTGTTCATTGTTATTGGTTTTTTCGTGTATGGTATGTTTGCCAGCCACATTCCTTATATGATATTCTCTGATAATATGTGCATTAAAATCTCCCGAAATCACTACTGTATCTTCTTTATGTACATTAATAAACTTTTCCTCAAGTTTTTCATAAAACATCTCTTTTTCTTCATTTTTTACAGTTATTGTTGGTGCGTATAAGTTTTGGACTGATACATTAAGCGGTTTTGCTCCAATTCACAAGAATGCTATCCTCTCATTTACTGCTCTAAAGTTCAAGATATTTTCTTTTAGTTTTTTTCTCCACAATAAATGCTACTCCCTGTTGCACTCGTTTTACTCTTCCTGAAAATAATAGTTTGTAGTTTTTTTTTCAATTATTCCCTTTCCTCGCCACCTAATTTCTTGTAACGCTCTACATCTATTTTGTACCTTTCTAGTTCTCACGTTCCAAGTTTTCACTGTAGTACTTTTAGTACTTTGTTTTTATTTTCATTTTCTTCTTTTTGCTATTCCATTTTCTTAATACATTACGTCTGTCACCATCATTGCATCCAGATTGATTCTCTATTTTTAATAGTTTTTTGAGAAGGCTCCTGTCGTTTTCTTTGTTCGTTCTCATCCATCTTCATTCATTGGAGAACTTTTTTGCTAATGTCCTTTTTATGGTACTCGTTCTTTCTTTTCCTTGAGAGCCAAAGTCATCAAGTGTGTATTATTTGCAAATAATTGCCAGTTTATTATATTTTAAAAAATAACTTCCACCTTTTCCCCTTGCTTCTTTTCAAAGTTTTACTAATTTCTTTCTCTCTTCTTATACTTTTTCACTGCAATAATTGTCAATTCAAATGTTTCTTCCTTCAAGTTGGTTTGCTTGTTTAAATATTGCAATATTTTCTTCGAATCTTGCTAATTTTACTAATATTGGTCTGTTTTTGCCAACCTGATTATTACTTAATCTGGCTATTTCTTCTATATCCGCTTTCTCATTAATAGCCACCTACACATTTCCCAATTATTTCCATTATTCCTTGTATTACAATATTTCTATTTCTCTTTCCAGGCTTTCTATTCTTACTTCTTATGCTGATATTATTGTTCTCATTTCATAGTTTTCTTGACGTTTTATTTTATTTGTGTTTTCCTACAACTTGTCTTCTATGAATTTCAATTTGTTTGTTATCTCTTTAAACATTTCCTCAATTTCATCCATGTCTTTCTTCTTTTGATTTAATTTCAAGTGCCATAGTCTCCTCCTTGCCAACTGATGTCCGCGTTACGGCCGAAGTTAATGCTAGAAGCTAACTTTAATATTTTAACCTCTGACCCACACGCGCACTGGCTTTCATCCTTGACACAAAATGCTGTTTTTACCTTTCAAGCACTCAAAATATATTTAAAAGTTATCTACACCTATGTGTACCTATCTAAATTGTACTCTCTTATCAGTAATAAAGACCTGTTTTTTGATAAATGTAGCTATTGCTTAATTTAACGAGCAATAAGTTATTCTGATTGTGATGTGAATTTTATTATTCCTGCAGATTGAGTTTGATTTTCTGTATCGCTCCATCTACGCTTACCTTTAACTACTGTGCAGACTGATGCAGTTTTAAATCAAACAGATAGTTTTAAACCACTAAATTTCTCACTTTCACTGGGAGCGATAATTATACGTGTTTTACATATCGTACCAGCGTCGAAGCCCGAATAAATATCCTAATTATGGAAGCACCCAACTCTAAAAAATTGCTAAACATGAAATTAAAATTTCTGTCGAAATATCTAAAGATTTTTCCCATTTAATTTTTTTAACCACTTAAAGGGGAGTGTAGAGTTAGTTTCCAGAGAAAATAGACTTATTCTAGGCTATTCATCCATAAATAAATAGTTATTTATTATACAAGGGAAAAAAGTATTAGATTTTAGCTCGAGCTAAAATCTAATATTTTTCCCGTGTATAATACACTATTTTTTTCAGTGACAGGAAAAACGACGATTTAATAGTGAAAGAACATATTATTACAATATATTGAAGTCAGAATGTTATCGATGTGAAATTTGAATTTTTAAACTAGTAAGCTGTTGTAGTTATAGCGACAATTAGACCTGCGTTGCTAAGGAAAACTACAAAGTAATCAAATATATGTCAATTTAATTCTGTGATTTGATTCAAAAATTGCGTACTGAGTGATTGTTTAGTAGTTATTTTATTTTGGAAAATATAAAGTTAAAAAATGTCTGATTCCGACTTTTCTCTAACTCCACCGGAGTTGATAAAAGCAGCGCAAGTAGCGTCACGAAAATTATTGCCAGCTAAATCGCGGTAAATTTACGAAACCGCGTATTCAAGATTTAAGGAATGGAAAATGAAAAAGACATGCAGTTTTTTCTCGGAGACAGTGTTATTGGCTTATTTTTCGGAACTGGCACAACAACAACAGCCATCAACAATGTGGTCGAATTATTCAATGATTAGAAGTATGTTACGATCCAATAATAATGTAGACATTCCAAAATACTTCAAACTAATTACATTTCTGAAACAAAATGGGAAAGGTTACAAGCCCAAGAAAGCTGCGATTTTCACGAGTACACGAATTAGTGATTTTTTAAATAATGCACCCGATGAAGTTTATTTAATGGCCAAGGTTGTTGTTGTATTTGGGAGGAGCTTTTCGGATTTGTGAAATCAGCCAGGTAACATTAGATGATATTGAAGATTCGGGAAAGTTATTAATTGTGAAACTGAAGCAAACAAAGAATGATGTAAACAGGAGATTCGTAATTACTGAAGAATATATTAAATATTACCGAATGTACATAGCCCTTCGTCCAGCAGCAGCAAAGGATCGCCGCCTGTTTTATGCATATCGCAATGGAAAATGTATCAATCAGGTTGTGGGTAAAAATCAGTGTAATAATAAACCTAAACTCAATTGAGGCTTTAATCAACTTTCAACTTGACAGTGACAATAAACAAATAACATAATAGCAAAGTGAACTATATAACATTCTTCCCTTCTTCAGTTTCTTATGAAATCTTCAAAATGCTTTGGAGGGTTTCTATTTCGTTCTTAACGACGAGGCAAAATCCCTTTCACTTGATCAAATTGAACATTGAGATTGCTTTCTTCCTTGTCTGAGCCTTTCTCTTATATCACCGAACCATCAGTTGAACCTGAACCCAAATTTTCTTGATCCAGATTTGTACTGGTTGCCTTCAGCAGTGATGTGTCTCCTTGAGGTGCCAGATGTTGAGTTGAAACAGTAGTTTCTCTACCATTAGAAAACCGTACGTGAGGATAATCTGGATTCACTTCGACCAGTTCCACTTCTTCAACTGAAGGTTCGTATTTATTCGCTCTAACGTGCCTTCTTAAGAATACAGTGCCAGGAGTAGATAGCCATGTTGGAATTGATAATCCATTTTGCGATCCACATGCATAAGGAGATATCTTCAATTTTCTGGATCTTACAACTTTACTTATAGTGCGGGAGCCAGGTGCAAATTTGGTCAATTTTCTCCTCTCAAGAGATAATTCGTGAGATGCATCAGAGTATAGTACTATAAAGCCCCGTGAACGTCAGCTGGCGCTTGGTTGGGGGGATGAGCGGTTGTAGCCTCCCACGCACGAAGAAAAAAAATACATTCACTCATTTCCTCTCAGCTAAAAATTTGTCAAATTGTAGCTTATCTAATATCTCAACGAAAAAAAATAATCAGCTGGTTCCAACATGGTGTATTGTACGTCAGCTGGTGTCTCGAACATGAAAAAAAATTTATAAACTGGCCTTATTGAGAATCGTTAATTTGTTTTTCGCTTTTAATCAACAAAACTATGCTCGTTACTTAGTTAAATATCTTGATAACTTATTAAAAGTTGACGAGACTCATCCAGGATTATGCGAAAACTTTGAGAAAGGATCATTCGGTATAAAACGAACAGAAAAGCCTTTCTCAAAGCAGCCGATTGATCTGACTCTCGAGCAAACCATTAACGCTGATGCTGCGAACAAGCTAACTGGAGTTTCGCATATAACTAATTCAATCTCAGCTAGGCAACGATGGTGTCGCAGTCATACCATTCGTTCTACTATCATCAGTCACACAATGAAGGAATCTGGACTGCGTAAAGTACAAGATGTGACCGCTGATCTCACAAATAGTCGAATAAAAAAAAGTACAGAACATCTTCATAGATTCATTGATGGCATTAAACGTAATATTAATCCATTTGATGAAAATTTAAATAAGCAAGATTTATATAATATTTCTACTGGTGAAGCAGCACCTCAGAATATTGAAAATTTTTTGCTCTATGATGAAAAAGACGGCAATGAAAAACGAGAAGATTATATTATTGGTTGCGTAAATGACTCCAACCACTTAAATGTCATACTTTTGTAGATATGACTAAGAAAAAAAAAGTTACAGTTGCTGGAAAAAGCGTGGAGCTGCGAATGCAACGTGATTTATTCGGACAATTACTCCAAATTTCTTTAAAAAAAGAACTTCATTTAGATAAAGTTCTCACTTACCCTTTAACACCAGTACCACTGTCTCTCTTTCACCTCGACGGCACCATGTGCAAAACACAAAAGTCAACAATAATGGCTTTATTAGAAAAATATTATCATTCTGAGCCACCAGAAAATACAGACGTTATAGTGTAGACGGGTACTTTATGTTACATCAGATGAAAGATGTACCTCTTAGCTTTGGAAATATTTCAAAAACAGTGCTGCAAATGATATGTGCAACCAGTGCTAAGATCATCGTCATCGTCTTTGACAAATACATTTTTCCATCAATTAAAGATACTGAACATAAGCAAGCAAACTTCCATATCGACGGCCCTGACCAAGTGCGAAAAAAAGATTTTTCACTTGAGCTGAAGAACGTTAATTTTAAGGACGCACTGGTACAGTTTTTTATCGAAAATTCGGAAGAAGATTATATGTGGCCGTATATTAAGGATAAAACTGTTTATGTAAGTGCAGACGCTTGTTACAGATACACAGTTGATGATTCAAAAGTTATAAAAGCTTTAGTTGAGGAGTTTTCGTGTCCGGCTCACGAAGAAGCGGACACAAAAATGATTTTCCATGTTTGCCACATTAATATTAATGCGAACGTGACAATTCGTTGTTTCGACACTGACGTGTTGATAATTATGTTAGCTAACATCGCTAACATATCAGAAAATATCCACATTTGCATGGAAATTGGTGTTGGAAAAGCTCAAAGATTTATCAATGTTACTCAATTATATGAAGCTTTAGGATCTGATTTGAGCGCAGCACTCGCGGCATTTCACGCGTTCACAGGGTGTGATTTTAACCCGGCCTTTTTTCGAAAAGGAAAAAAACGTCCTTTTTCCATAATGGCTAAATTGAAAAGTTTCATCGAGTGTTTCATCCAAATGTCAAAACCATCAGAGAATAGAGAAAATATTTTTGAGAAGATAGAAGAGTTTGTTTGCCATATGTATGGATTTAATCGTCTAAAAAAGATCAATGAGGCAAGAGTAGCGTCGTTTGAAAAAACATACAAATTTTTGGATACTGAAACTTTCAAGTTACCAAAAAAAGGTATTGATGGCTCTTCTTTACCACCATGCAGATCAGAGCTATATCAGAAATTTTTAAGAGCATGTTACATTGCTCAAATTTGGTCTCATGCACACCTGAAGGTTCCAACTTCAGATGATCCTGTAGATTATGGTTGGGCAGAAATCGACAACACGTATGAATTAACCTGGTTTTCTGGTAGTCAGTTACCATCATCGATTAATGAAATCACTATTCAGCCTGAAAAAGGTAACATTTTTTTATCATTTTGATTATATTATGCTAAAATACGCATCCTAATATTTTTTAAAATTTTTGTACAGATGATGACAATGAAGGTATAACAGCAGACAGCTCTGACAGCGACTGTGACGATGAATCGGAAAGAGAGAAAAGTGACTCAAGCCAAAGCGAAAACGAAAATGAATAAATCACATTGTTATTCTCATTGTCATTTTTCATCACGTTTATATAATAAATATTATTTATCGAGTAACTAGTTAATTTATACTAAGCTAATTGTTTATTTAATTATTTAAATATATCTAATATCATTTGATTACATACTTATTCGTTTCAAAAACATTGATACGGAATATTTATTTCAACTCAAATCTCATATTGAAGCAGCGCTATGTCGAATAATTAAAGATACGTCATTTCATCCCAGATGAAAATTTGTTAGCTGATTGTTAATATACTGATACGATAATTAAAAAAAATCAGCTAGCAATAAGTCGAGGAAAAGCTAGTCAGCTGATGCATTTAAATTGACAGTAGATGCTCCTGCCTAACTCCTAGGTAATAACTTTCAAAGTATCAGCTGACGGTTTTTCCACCAAGATACAGCCAGCTGACCTATATATTTATCCACAGTTACATATAAGCTATCATCAGGTAAATTTTTGTTTGAGAGGAAATCACTGAAAATAAAATATTTTTTTTCATGTTCGAGACACCAGCTGACGTACAATACACCATGTTGGAACCAGCTGATTATTTTTTTTCGTTGAGATATTAGATAAGCTACAATTTGACAAATTTTTAGCTGAGAGGAAATGAGTGAATGTATTTTTTTTTCTTCGTGCGCGGGAGGCTACAACCGCTCATCCCCCCAGCCGAGTGCCAGCTGACGTACACGAGGCTTTATAATACTATACTCTGATGCATTTTACTAATTACCGCTTGAGAGGAACTTGGTCATGAAAATCTGTCGCTGGCTCCCGTGCTATTAATATATAACTATCCGAACTTCCCGTATCGATCAATGCATCTGTCACAACTCCGTCAACTTCAACTTGAAAGATGGCTTTGGATAGACAAGCTGGCGAGGCAGCTGAAATAGTCGCTAGTAGAGATGATATCTGTTTGATATATTTCATTAAGTTTCCTCGGGATTTGCAGACTTCTGTGAAATGACCTTTCTTGCCACATGCATGACAGTTGGATTTTTTATCTGGGCACGTACTACGAATGTGATGATCATATCCACAAAAGTAGCATTTGGAAGAAGCAGCAGACGTTGTTGGCGAATCTGAATTTTCTGTAAATTTTTGAGATCTGTCTTCGTTTCTGTTAGCAGGAGCAGCAGCAGTGAACGATACAAATGGTGGTACATACGCCTCAGAATGAAATTGAGGCATTTCCAGTGCTCTCGCATTGTCAAAAGCATTTTCCAAGGTTAGTGTATTATTTTCAAGTAGTCTTTGAGTAATTTGTGATGATATGAGACCACTGATGAATAAATCTCGGATAAATTCATCCCTGTGCTCATCAGCAGATACTGCTTTGAAATTACACTCTTTACTCATTTGCTTCAAAACTTGAAAATATTGATCAATGGATTCACTAGTTTGTTGTCGTCTCGTTGAAAGGGAGTGTCTGGCAAATATTTCATTCCTTGGTTTGACATAAATATTTTTCAAGATGTCGATCGCTTTTTCGTATGTACTACAATCGCTCATATATCCATAAATGGTAGGGCTAACATAGTTGATGTGAAGATTCAGTTTCTTCCGTAGCTTTAGCAGCTTCGATGAAATTTTCGAAAGAGCGAATCCAATGGGTACACTGTTGAGGTGCATCGCTTGAACAGGGTTCGACTTCTAACTTTTCAGGTCTGAGTAGCTTATCCATTTGATGTTATGGAAGAAAATAAAGTTGATTAAATTGTAATAATAAACCTAAACTGAATTGAGGCTTTAATCAACTTTCAACTTGAAAGTGACAATAAACAAATAACATAATAGCAAAGTGAACTATATAACAATCAGTTTTATAAGGTACCTGAAACAGTAGCTAATTTTCTTCAACTTTGAAAATGATAACTCATGTACAGATGATTCATTTCGAAGATCGTCGGCTACACTTTTAGTTGAATCTGGGGGAGACTTGATGACACTAAAGAAACATGGCGGTTGGAAGTCATCAACGGTCGCTGATGGGTATGTTGATGAATCGGTGGCACACAGAACAGAAATTGCTAATAAAGTGTTCAGAACGTGTGGCAGTTCTGAAATAACACCCGATTTGCGACCAGGTAAATCAACAGCAGTTGTGTCCATGTCAGAGAAAAATATTATTTCAACTCAAGAAAATTCGTCTGTTGTATCGAATAGTTTAAGGAACATGTCATTCATGTAATGCACATTTAATAATTGTACTTTTGATATAAAGGAAATGTAACTTATGTTCAATAAAATATTCTAAAATCAAATATCTTCCTTTATTTATATGTATATATATCCAGGAAAAAAGTACTCACTTTTCCCGGGGAAAAAAGTAATTTCGTGAAAAGTTGTATTTTGTTACCTGTCAACAGAGATAAAATGTCAAATTATTTCCCTGTTACAGAAAAATTGTTACAATTCAGTTCATTCAAATTGGTTAAATCCATAACTTCAGCTCACTAATAATTTTTGACATGTATAGATGAAAAATAAGTATCTCACTGATGAAAACAATTTTAGGCTACAGGATTGGAATATTGGATTTATAAAAACGCAGATGTAAGTAAAATTAATATGGGAGTACCTACCTACGCTAGAACATTCACATTAAAAGACCCGAACAATCATGAATTATACGCACCTGTTACTGGACCTGGTGAAAGAGGAATATATACAGGTCTTCTTGGTAGCTTGGGATATCATGAGGTGAGTGTGAAGAGGTGTGGGCTATTTTTCAATTATCAGTGTCATCAACTCATTCATTTTATCTTGATTGTATCATTAATAATTACTAAAGAGTTCAAATAACAGTAGTCAGCGGAACAATATCAATGTTCTTGAAGGTGAAGTGATCCAAATTCAGAGCAGTCTCTATTTTAGCACATCTCAACCACAATTATATAGTGTTATATATTTTATGCCTATACTGACATGATGTATATTGAAGAATTTCAGAAAAGCGGGAAATATATTACAAAGTCCTATTCAATAATTTTATAAGACCATCTTACTTACTTACTCAAAATTTGCCACTATCAACTTATTTAAAGTGAATCACCATATTCATTTGCAACAGTTCTTGTGATCCCGATTTCCAGCTGTTTCGCAATAATTTTGTGGATCATTAGATAGGTCTGGTGCTATGTTTTTTCATACTAGCTCAGTTATTCAATCAAGAGATATTCTATTCAAGTGCTTATATAGCTATCTTCAGTGGCGACTCGTGGTAAAAATTTTAATGTGTTCTACAGTTGAGTCTATTCGACGTTATTTTCGGTTCACAAAAAATAAGAGTCTGTAGGCACTACTTTTCTAACAAATTATATCTTATAAATTAAGTCTATTCTACGTTCTTTTCGGTTCGCAAATGTTTCAATCACTTTGTCATTAAAATTTTCTATTTTGGAGATAAATTTTTTCCCAATACATAGCATGGAAAGAGCTCTTTAATGATCTTCTGTCATTGAATTTCTAAGAAATGTTTTAATTCGATTCAGTGTTGAAATTCATCGTTCGGCCTCTGATGTTGTCATGGGAGTTGTTATCACAATTTCTAATAATTTTCTAGTCTCCTAAATTATTGTTTTTTATTAGAGGTAGTGCGCCATTTATTGTTCTGCAATAATTTCTTGAATAATTAACAGACAGTTCAATTCGTAATCTCTCTTTATCAAGTGTAGGATAATAGGAACATGCGGAAGTGAGTTTGTCCTCATTAAATTTACTGCAATAATCTCCAAAGTATTCCGAAAAGAAAAGTGATGCCACTCTAGATGCTCTTTAAAATGAAATCGATCTTTTGCACAATTTAGAACAACATCACACACCTCTAAAGTAGAGATTCGATGATCAAATCTGCTGTTATTTGGACGCTTACGTCTAGCTGAATATAGGGTAAATGCACCAGTGAATGAACACTCAAGACATTTTTGAACTTCACTGTATTTTTATAAACCATCCGTACTGATTTTCAGCTCCAGAAAAATAACACTTCGTGTTCAATGAAACAGTGAACACGTTGCATACGATAGTTACAGAAGTAGACAGTTTAAGACTTAGTAAAAAAATAAAATGTTGCATAATACCCCAGTAAATGAATGAATGCTACCATTGATTTAACATGGCTGATCCAATGAATGAGCTTGTGAAGAAAATAGACGTTGAACAATTTTTTATCAATTATTATCAACGACAACATATGGTAATACAATATTATTTCAGTCAAATTTCAGCATTTCTGGACATTCGAAAAAACCACGTCTTATAAGCTTGGGTGCTTCAATCATTTCCACAATTGAAGTTTTCTCGTACCATATTTGGTCAACACGTTCTGGCCATTTGAAAGTATTGGGACCTGCTGGTGTCATAGCGCGAACTTCATATTCATCACCGTCTGCATTTTCCACTAGTCCAGGAACATATTTTTGGTTATACATTATTATGACATAAGCTTCAATAGTAATTTCTTGTCAATCATTGATTTTTGCTCCATTTTTATCCCCGTTGATATCATCCTCTGAGGAAGATAGTATATTCCTTATGTTACTCGGATTGATATTTTCAGAATATTTACGAATTTCGGGACACTCATAGGAACCACGTCTAATAAGCTTAGGTGCTTCGATCACTTCTGCAATTGAAGACTTCTTGTACCATATCTGGTCAACACAATCTGGACATCTAAAGGTATTAAGACCAGCTGGTGCCATAGCGCGGACTTCATATTCATCATTGTCAATAGTTTCTACTATGCCCGGAAAATATGTTTGGTTATACGTTATTATAACATAAGTTCCTACAGTGATATCTTGGTAAACACTAGGAAACACTGTAAACAGGTAACTTCTGTTGCTGGTGGTGCTTTGGTTCTTTTCGCGGTTCTTCTTGTGGTTGCTTCATGTTTTGTTTTTCTCTCTAATTTCAATTTCTCAGCTTCTTTTTCCTTTTCCTCAGATACTTTTGTATCTGTATAGTCTTTCCATTTTTTGGAAGTGATAGCAAACGGCATTAAAGTTGCGTGTTTTCTTTTGCCACACTTTTTTTCAATATTTGGCCAATGAAGATGTTGTAGCCATACGTCTCTGGTAGTTTTCGGCTTCTGCGGCTCTTGATTATGGAATTATCTATTACTACGTCTATTTTATCTGGAATCTCGAGTTCTTCTACAACATTCAGATCATTTGTTTTACTTGTTTTTTTTCTCGTAACCTTCTATCAGTATCAGTATCATTATTAGTTATACCCTCTAGCTCGGTACCGCCCAATATATCTTCAGGATTTTCAATTTCTTCTATGATAACGTTTTCAATATCTTTCGTGCTATCCACATTCAAAATTATTGTTGAATTGTCAGATATGTTAGCTGGATAGAGAATACCATCAATTTCCAATGGTAGGTTCAACAGGTCATCTGTTAAGTCTGTTGTGTATTCTTGTATATCCGGTATGTCAAAATTAGTAATATTCTGCGAGTTTTCTTCGAAGGCTTCTACACATTCTTGGTTCATTTCATCAGCATTTCTCAAATTATTCGTTCCATTGGCATTGGTTGCTTCTTTACATATTTTCCAAAAGTCGTAGAACTGAATGTCGACTGCTTTTTCACCTTAATATGCACTATTGAATTCTATCAAAGTTTTTGAATCTACATGATGCTTAATGACTTTCAGAACAGTTTCATATTCGACTCTGGTCACAGAAACTTCCTTGTCACAATTTAGGTCAAGCTGCTGTCTCATTGTTGAAATGTATTGGGAATAATTCACAGCGTCTGCACTAAATGGAAATAATCCACATTTCCTGAAACCGTTTTTGATGATTTCCGGTTCGATCGATTCTTCAAAAGCTTTTTGGAAAAGGGGGGCAAAGGTGTTTTTTTGTAACTGATGTATTGGTGTTCTGGTTATGTTTCAAAATTGTCTTTTCCAGTGTCCTTTGAGAGACTTGAATACTGATACGTCACAAGGTTGGAAGATATGTGTTGCATTGGGCAGAAGGCAGTATAGTATCATTCTTTTCTGTACACAGAAATTATACAAATCCACGTTGATATGCGATTTTATGACCGTCAAGCAATAGTAAAACAGGAAATTTAATGTTCTTTTCTTGAAGCCAAGGGAAGAAAATATTTGCAATAAATTCGTAGAATGTTGCACTCGTCATCCATCCACTATCTGATCGGCCAATACCCCACTCTTCAGGTATAGTTTGTGCAATATCTGCTAACCGGTTTCATCCCCATTAAAAGTTCTATCAGGCTCAGAAAGGACGTCTTCAACACCTTCTCCAATTAAATATTCCTTCATTACTGACTTGAACTAACGAAGTATCACGTTAATAGGAACATGTTGCACGTCATGAGGGATATTGCAGTGTTTACGAGAAAGACACCATATTCTTAATAATTTCAGATATATTTCAATTTGTTCATGCACGAGTGATGTTCATTCACTGGTACATTTACCCCAACTATCATTTGATATTTTGCATCAACATCGTCAATTTTAAAACATAATGGACTTGGCTCTTCTCTCTCATACTTGTGATTGATAGTCTGTTAATATTTATATCACATTTAACATAATAGCTATATAATTCCTTCTTCGTTTTCAAATAATGTTGTGCTTATGTTAGCCAGCTACACTTTTCTGTTTATATGTGGGCGGCGCGCGTTCCTTTAATTGTATAATGTTTCGTTCTAACCAATTTAATTTCTATGTTGGTTCACCAACTCAACCCATTGACTTACTTTATCTAAATTGCTGGAACTTCTTTTCACAGACAAATAATAGAGATAAGACGGGCAACTCACAGACAAAAAATGCCTCGGCAGATGTGCTGCCATCTTTATTTGTCACCAAAAACTAAAAGAAGGGTTCTGTCGTCGATTCTAGCTTTTAAATGGTGATAAATTCAAATTATATGATTTGGCGGAAAATTTAAATTCGATTGATTCATAATTTCTAAGAATGGGGAAAGGCTGCACCAACTTAGTTCAAATTTAGTTTAAAGTATAATTCTACAAAAAATCGTATTACATATATATCTAACAGATTTTACAAATAATGTCATACTTTTTATTTTTGGAGGAGCTGCAAGCACATTTTGTGGATTAAGTGAAAAGGAAAAGCAACTTTCTTCTAATTATCCCCAGGAATGAAATCTAAAAAAACAATATACATAGTAGTTTAAATCTAATAGTATTACAATAAAATGCTTACCAGGTAAATTTAAAACAGGAAGTTCAATTTTTTTTAGTTTTCCCCCTTTACATACATCCTAAAAATGATTACCAGAAACCACTTTCCTCCTTAAATGCTTCTTGGCTGGTTAAATAAACTGGGATTATTGATTAGTTACAACCAAATATTTTTTATATGCTCGTCCGCGGGATTAAAATATCTGTAAAATATGAATATAAATTACTCATTTTAACTATTAATGATATGTATAACCTACCTTGGAGCATCTTGATCTTGGTTAATGCAATTGGGAACAACACGCTCTCGAGGGGCGGCATTTTGAATTAAATCAATAAAATAAAATAAATTAATAACCAAACATCAATAATGGCAAACTTTAAATGCCTAACCTCAATTATTTGTCTGTGGATGTCGAGGAGATTAACGAAAGAGAATGAACGCGACCGAAATTCTTCCCCAATTTGAAGGCCACAGCTACTAGGGCTATTCAGCCTAACGCAACCGAAGTGACTTGTTCTTCGTGACTAATATAGATGGCGCGAAGAACGAGTATCTTTTTTAATACGTATAAGTGCACACCCCCTGCTTCTTTTCCAATTGATTACTGACTGATTTTATTTATGTCTCGTGTCAAGATTGAAATATGACAGTCTATCTTTATTAATTTCCGGTTGGATATAGGTTAAAGTTATTAACCGTGAACCTGACTGATTATTTTAATTTATTAACTTTACTAAGGAAAAACTGTAGTAACTTTTAGAAAAATGCGTTTATCAAAAAATCGTTTTTGACATCAATCAACTATATATCAATCTCACATTTTTTTATATTATTTTATAATCCACCTATGTAAGTAGAGCTTAGAGTATATCAACAAAGTAACTATAATGTAAAAGCTTCAACAATATACCCTTCATTTTGCTTTTGTTCTTGATGCTAATGAAGTCACATTGTGTGGGATATGTGTTTTCAGTTTGACTACATTTTGTGCCTTTATTTGTAGAATGGATTATTTTCCTCCACATGGAGCATGTGCTACTTGTACATTATGTTGTACATTATTATAACCATGAGCTTATTGCTCTACTTTTACTGTATTACTTTAAGATGTTTTCTCATCTACAGCAAATTATGGTTCGCCTAGTGTTCCTTTTGCATGCCTCCCCTTATCACTTTTTGAACTCAAAACTCTTCCTTCTAGGAATTTTTTTTTCAATTGTTTGAAAAGAAAACTGCTTCCTTCTTGTGATTTTTCTAAACTATACTCTGGGACGCTTTTTGTTGTCCACCCTCTCATATTAAATTGTCTAATTTTAAACCTTTGGTCAGTCATTGTGAGTTCAACCCTAGTATTAATTTACTATTTCAATAATTTTCCTACTAATTTAATGTCACAACCAACATTTTTACTTCATTAAATATCACCATAACCTCCTTTTCTACTAATTTGCACTTAAATAACACCTTTTTAATGGTATGCGTTGGTTGCCTAATAGATTTTTAATCAGGTAATGTTGGAGACTCTGTAATTTTTTCTTACGTTAATTCCCATATTTTTTGTAGCCTGAATATGGCCTTTAAAATGGCCAAAACTAGTAGCTGCTGAGAATAAAAATTCTGTGACATATTGAGTTTGAGTTTTATTCAAATTTCTTTCTTTCTTATAATAATAATGAGCCAATCTATTCATGTTTTTTTAGTCGATAATAAAACAATACTTGCTTTTTAATTGTAGGTTTGCGAATTTTACTCTGGTTCTGATTCGGTTTTATACTGGGATGACGATCAGAAAGTTCCGCATAGGGTAATGGGCGATCAGTGGATTGGTTTTGACAACGAAAAATCCATCGAATTGAAAGTAGATTTCGCTATGTCCCATGGCATTGCTGGTATTATGGTCTGGACGCTGGATACAGACGATTTTCATGGCAAATGCGGAAGCAAATATCCAATAATCAACACTATTAAGAATCGTCTAACATATCACGAGAATAAAAAGAGAGATAAGGAGAATTTTTAAATAAGACTGGTTGTTAAAATTAAATAGTTATGAATAAATTATTAAATTTTGATGTGTAGTTTATTATTAAATTGATGTGAATTAAAGGACGTGATTTTCGCTGCGATTCAATGTACCAGGTTATACGTTTTTTTGTTCGGAAGACTTAAGATGTGGCTCGATGATAATAAAATTTTTCTTCCATAAGAATGACCAAAATGTTTGATTCGGGCAAGTAAACAAAAAATGTGATACGGTGCTTTCAACTGCAAAGAACCCCTGAATGATAAACAAGTCATGTTTGATTATTTTATTGTACAATATAAATAATACATATTTATGTACACAGAAATGGTACATGCGGGAGCCAGAATTATTTAACGGGTAATGTGCTTTTCCTGGAATTTCATAATTTGGCATCTTATGTCGTGTCCTTGGAAGGAACCACCGTAAGCAAATTACACACAGTTTTTTGTTTTTGACAAATTCATTTCGCTTCGTTCAAGGAAATGTTGCAAAAGTTTCACAGGTATAGATTATATGCGCAGTGTCTGAATACATAAATTTATATTTTTTAGATTTAACGGGGTTACAATGCACTGAAACCTAAGGTTTATTGTGCCCCCGCCCCTATCAGAGCTGTTCTCGTTACTACTACAGCTCGCCTTCCAGTTCCAGGGTTCTAATGAACTCTAGTATTTGGGACGGCTTCAACGAGGCTAGATCCTGACTCTGACAAGTTTCTTGTCCGAAGCATTTCTGGCGGTGGCTTGCAATGGCGAGGCATTCTAGAACTAGGTGATCCGGAATTTCATCCTCCTCCCCACAGAATCTACACTCGTCAATATCTGCTAGACCTGCTCTCATTAGGTGCTTTCTGAAGCGGCAGTGTCCTGTAAGAAAATATGTTTTGGATCTAGAAGTGTCAAAGTTCCACAAGAACTTTTTGAAATGTTCCAGTCCGGAATGGCACTGCCAGAGTGCTTCTCTTTCGCTTTTCTCCTTCTTCCGAAACTCTTTCTTATAGGAGCATTCTCCTACACCACAGAAAGGTTTCGGGCCAATAAAGGGCCTCTTCATTTCTCGTGATTCCCGAGTGGCCAGGAATCCAGTCTAATGAGATCCTGTTATTCTTGCCTAATTCATCAAGTTTTCTTTCGGCACTCCCATGCCAACTTTGAGTCAACCACATGCGAGCTCAATGCTTTGATAGCTTGACTATCAGAATGGATCGATATGTCACATTTCTGATAGTTTCTTTGTAGGTTCATTTCCACGCATCTTTCGATCGGAAGTATTTCTGCCTGGAAGACGCTCGGGAAGGCGCCTAACGATAATGAGTATCTGGTGTCAGGCCCAAATACTCCAGCGCCTGCTCCAGTTGTGGCTTTTGAACCATCCGTACACCATCTAATGGTGTTTTCTTTGAGAGTTTGGGTGGTGTATTCCCTTTCCAAGTCTCTCCTCGTATTTAGCATAGTAGTGAAATTCTTTTCGATACTTACTTTCTTGATCATTTCGTCACTGGGAAGATTCGCTGATGAGATGTATTTTGTTAGGGAGAACCAGGCTTCTTGATTTTTAGTACTCTCATTGCCTGAACCTTCCTTAGATATTCTAAGAATTGCTTCTTGGGCAGATCTCCCTATCACCATATGTAGAGGTGTGAGATCAGTAATGATCTCAAGAGCCCTAGTTGGACACGTTCTCATAGCTCCAGTGATGCACACACACGGGCAAGCCTTTGAATTTTGTCGAGGGTCTTCCTCGTGCTGTGCTGACTTGCTTTTGTATGCCAACTAATTGCCCCATACGCAATTGCTGGTCTCATAACCATGGCGTACATCCATAGCAGTATTTTTGGGTTTCAGCCCCACCTCTTACCAGCTATATTATTGCTCGCAATCAAAGCTCTTATTGCCTTACTAGCAGTTATTTCAACATGCTTATTTCAGAGAAGCTTACTGTCTAGGGTTATCCCTAGATATTTTACTTCTCATTTCCATTCTATGATTTCCCCGTATGAGGATATGGGTTTCATGGCTGGAAGTGTTCTTTTCCGGGTAAATGGAATTACTATGGTCTTGTTTGGGTTGATGTTTAGGCCCACTAACAAGCACCATTGCTCAATGATTGTAATAAATTACACAAGGTGGTCTCCAACTTATCTCTGACTTTTAGAACTATGTCATCAGCATAGCCCATACATTCGAAGCAAAGCTCCGTTAGCCTGTAGAGCTACTCATCTACTACGAGACTCCATAGAAGGGGAGATATCACTCCCCCTTGAGGTGTCTCCCGAATGGCTTTAACTTAGGTGGTTTGATTCCCCATCTTTGTCTCAGCTATCCTCGTCGTCAACAACTCATACATCCATGTTACAATGGTTGCATTTACTCCTCGCCTTTTTAGTGCTTCTTTGACAGACAGATCAGTTGTGTTGTCAAAAGCCCCAGATATATCCAGGAAAGCGCACATTACGATTTCTTTGTTGTTCAGAATTCTCTGGATGACTTCGGTCAGCTGATACAGAGCCGTCTCATTTGATCGACCCGCTGTGTAGGCATGCTGACTGTTTACGCCGAGTTAGTTTCCCTGAAATGGTTTATTATTTGGCAACAACGCTTCCGTGTTTTGTCCGAAAATTGTTGAAAGGATTTAAAAAAGTAGCATTAATTAGCACAATCGTGGTACGAACGGCTAGTTGAGAATTTTATGTAGCCAGCGGGGCGAAAATTTTATACAGTTGTGGCACCAAACCGATCAACCGATACATTTGTGATTTCTCGCGTGTGACAAATAACTTGAAGTGCTCGATTTTCCTTTTTCCGCTTTATACCGTTTCCCAAAGAGCAGGTAATGGAATCTTAGCGGAACATTTTATTGGTAAGTAAAGTTTTTAAAACCAATCATTTACATTTTCATTTCTACAGTCCATTTTATTTAAATATTTTATTGAGCTATTTAACACTGACATTTATGAAGTGGTATTTTCTCCAGGTTCTCTGTTCTTATGCAGCTATTCACTACTTTCTCCATCGTTTGGAGTAGAAACGATGTTAGACAGACAGGTCTAAAAGATCGGGGATCAGTCCCATCTTTTTTCCCTATTTTTGATATGAAGGTTACCCTTGCTCTTCTCCATTTTCTAGGTATTAGACCCACTTCTAGATTGCTTCTTTTAATCTTCAGCAGGTAAGGAAGACTCTCCTCTATCCCTTGCTGCAGGATTGCTGGAAATATTCCATCCACTCCTGGTGATTTATATGATTGAAAGGTACTCATTGCCCATTCCAACCGTTGTCTGGTAAATATTTTCTTATCAATGTCCCAATATTCCTTGCGGGATTTTTTGGTGTAATTCCTTGCTATTTCAGTGCTTGTTGCTGGTTCACTACCTGGAAAGTGGGTTCTAAGAAGAAGAATCGATCGTTCCTCTTCACCTTCCGTGTATGATCGGTCTGGATTTTTCAGCGACATCGTGGAGTTAATTCCCCCATTTTCCATGACCTTTTGTAGTCTGGCCGCTGTGTGAGTGGAAGTGATCTTTTCGCAAAAGGCTTGAAAATTAAGCTTTTTAGTCTTCCTAATCTCTTTATTGTACCGAGTAAGCTTCTCAGTGTACCCCTGCCAATTACCGTCACGTTTGGCTCTATTAAAGAGCCGACGGGCCTCTTTTCTGAGGTTTGACAGGTTTTCATTCCACCAAGGAGCCTCCTTTTCTGCACTGGCTTTTGACAGTGGGTTACTGGAATGAAAAGCTTCCATTATTGCCCCACTGATTTGTTCGAGTATTTGTTCCAGGTCGTAGTGCGAGTGATTTACCCCATTCACTTCGACGTGTTCCAAATTGTCCTTCAGATCGGTCTTGTAAAGAGACCAATCAGTATTTCTAGGATTTCAGATTGTAGGAATCGAAGTAGTTTCTCCCTCTATCCTAAATTCGATGATCCTATGGTCGGAAAGTGATGGGTCGCTCATCACCCTCCAATCTTTTACATTTTTCCTAGCAGCGACATTAACAATTGTTACGTCCAGGACCTCTTCTCTCGCTCTTGTGACAAAAAGGGGGGTTGTCCCCACGTTTAAGATCTCGTTATTTGCTAAGAGATATTCTAATAAACACTCACCTTTTGCGTTGTTGTTAGTGCTTCCCCACACGGTATTGTGTGCGTTGGCATCACAACCAATTATAATTGGCAGCCGTCTGCTATTGCAGTATCTCATTAGCTCTTGTACTTCTTATGGCAATGGCATCGGCCCGTCTCCAGCGAAGTAGGCAGAGGCAATGAGGATGTCTCGGTCGATACCCCCAATGTTGAGATGAACCATGATTGGAACAAGTGTGATTTGAATTGTTTTGAATCAGATTTTGTTACAGTTGTACTGGAAATAAAAATAAATAAACTCTTTCATGGAAATAATAAAATTATGTACAATAAAATTTTCTATACAGCTATGTACAAAGCGTCTCGCTTCTGATCCACGCTGTTTCCGGGAATGCAATCTTGGCCGGCGGTTGGGGTGGTCGGCTTCTATAAATCTCACGTACTTCGCCCCTAAAGTGCTCTGCCGCATGTTCCGGGTTCAATAATGGTCTCTCTTCCGATATCGTACCAGCGAGGAATGCTTCTGTCCCGGGATCAATTCTCGCCGGGAGTTTGACGGCTAACGCTGACGGCGTTCGAAACTTCCTTGCAACGGCGGTGCCAGGATTAAGTTTCCGGTAGCTGGTTTCCTTTTCGCTTTTACACGTCAAGGCCTAACCTTTAATATGAAGCTACCTATCACTCCTGGTGTCAGGTTCGAGCTTGTCTGGTGTTCGAATTACCTCGAAGGTATGTTCGTGATTCATTTCTATCATTTTACGGTGAAAGTACCGCCCTCTCGGTATGAGACGTCCAAACTTGTTATAGTATCGCTCTGGTCTGATATTGCGACGTCGGTAACTGTTGTAGGATCTATTCGCCGTGGTGTTGGAGTACTGGTTTGACGCCAGTGTCGTTACACAAAATCCCGTGACACGTATTCTGCAGCACAAATATATTTTATGTTATTGCTTATGATTACACAGGCACGCGGAGATACTTGCCTTTGATCACAAATTAATTTAGAATCCTTGCATGCCAAACATTTGATTTGGCCTTCTTTGTGGATCCATGGTTCTTGAATTAGTACAATATCCAGGTGGAGTCTAGTGTAACCTTACCTAACTTAACCTTGCAATGACGGTTGAAGCTCCCTTCGCATGATGCAGTTTAATCTGAGCTACATTCGTGAACGTGAAGGTGAATTATTATGGATGGGAGAGGCCTATTCATTCCCCTCCTTTATCTCTCCCTGGCCCTTCTCGACCACCATGGCAATTTCTTCCTCGGATTTCGAGCAGGTTTCTTGATCTCGAGTCAAACTCTCGACCCCCAGGCTGCTCCGTCCAATTTCCTGGGATGCAGAGGTGATCTCCGCCTCCCCAGTCACCCAAGCAGAGCCGGAGGAAATCTCGGGCTGACCCAAGGTCAAGCTTTCGCCTTTTTTCCTTTTTCCAGAGGTTCCGGATGTCCCATGTCCTTTGCATGCTCCGCGGGGTTAATTTTTTTTTTCAGCCCCGAGAAGGGATTTGCCTAAAACAGAAGTTTAGCGCGTTACCTCCTGCCTTCAGAGTCTCCCCAGATTGGTGATAGATCCCAATCGTGAGGATAGTTCCCTGTCCCTCTTTTTATAGTTCAGGATCTTCCAAGCCCCAGTAGTGGGGTTGGAGTTCTGAACCTCGACAAGTTGGAGGATCTCCAATTTCATGTCGTGGCTTTTTGGGAAGAACACCGTTATGGTGACCGGCTTTGGGATGTCGTTTCCACTTCGAGTCACCAATTCGGGTCCTTCCCAAGATTTTAATTTCGGCGCTGACCTCATGAGCCAGTCTGCCGATTCTTGTGCCCACAGTCCACCAGTATCATTCCACAACGGAAATGGATACCTGAGAAGTGGATTCCCTTCTCTTTGCTCTGGCACAGCCCTTCCACCAGAGTGTCTTCCAGGGTGGAGAGCTGCTCTGCTTTCAGGATAACCCCAGGATAGCCCTTGGGAATTATTCCCATCCTAAAAGCCTTCTCTGTTTGACAACTGCTGCGTAAGCACTGGCTTGCCCGGTTACCGTTGCAGCTGTTTTTGGTTTTTTGCTAAGAGGTCGCTGCGGAGGAGTAATATGCTCAGGGCTTCTTTTAAGCTTCATCTTCCCCGTTGGTGATTCCTTCGTGGTGGTTGGGCGCTGAATAACCTGCTCCATGGCCTTTTCAGCGGATATTCTCTGATTGAGGTGTCGCAGGTATTTCCGCAGCCCTGCCCCACTGATGCCTTTTCTCAGAGGGTGCTCTATGCCGCCCGGTTCTCCCAGCTTTGTGAGGTCGAAGGGCATACGAACTTTGTGCCGTTTGGCCTTTTTCCCTCTGTGAGGCACCCGGATGAATATGTGGAGGTTTTCCCCACTACTTTTCCTGTGGAAGTTTTACTTTCTCTCTCCATAAATGGTTTCACAAGAAACTAGGGTCATTACGGTCCACCGCTGCAGAGCCCCGCATGCAGAGGTAAGGGGTTCAATACAATGGAGTTCCCCCGGTGCTCCAAGGTCGTAAGCAGTAAGGACTATTGTTCTATATAGCCACGCACTTTTCGGCTTGGTTTCGCACCATGACTTTAGGTTTTTAATGAGGTTGTGTCCTCTTGGTCCGGGCAGTGAAGCCAAGACCGCCCCCTCCCTACCCCACTGCCTCACAGACAGCCTGTGTCCAATCCCTTAGTCACGATACAATAGCTGGGTCAGGTAAAGTTGGCCCGCGGCAGGGTATTCGAGGGCTGCCAGTTGAGTTTTTAGACAAAACGAGCCCCCAGGTAATTTTCCCTCAGACCTCCTCCTCATATGAAATCATCTCAGACGCCTTTCTCCTATCCGCCACCTGGAGACGCGCCGGGTTGTTGCTTCACCTCCTCCACATCAATAAATATCCTGACGAGCAGAGACGAACTATGTACATACTTACTGATGTGACTGTTTGAGTTTTTGTTGAAATTTGATGGCGATTGTGAGTGAAAGTCTATTTTGTTTTGATTCCTTTTGTGCGAAAATGAGTTTTGTAACGTGTGTCATTGACATGTCTTACCAGCCGCATTATCTAGTATTTCAATTTCTTCTTTTAGAAACTGTATAAATTCAGCGACTGTTGCTAGGTCGTCCCTGTTCCTGTATTTTTCATATTATTTTTTGAAACCATAATCTAATTTTTGTTGATAAGGAACAATTATTATTGCTTCTAATAAAAATGTGTGTTCGTGTTCAAGTTTCTGTAAAAGTACCCACTAAACAAGAAACATAACAAGTCTTTTTTGTGATGTTCTTTTTAGAGACTTTTCGTGATGTTTATTTAAAACGTTAATAAGATATCTCCTAGATGTCTTAATTTTATTACCAACTCTATTAACATCCATGTCATGTAAATAAAACATATTTTGGATGTACACAGTAATACTTGAATTCGCAGTTACATACACATCCTATGAACTTCTTTTTAGTAACTTCCTATAGGAAACATTCATACGATGTTAATTTGTATACTTCTCACTAATGTCACATACAGAACGTTACTGTAATATTACAAATTAACATGTTCCTAAGATGTTCACATGTTGCAGTTACTTTTACATCTTTCGAAATAATTTTTATTAACATCGTACTTATTACGTCTGTACGACGTTAGTTCATAAAACTCTCAGTAATATCTCATATTAAACATCACAGTAACATAAAAAAGAAGAAAACAGAAGAGGAACTGATGAACGAAACATACAGCAGTTATCTGTGGAAACAAAAATGACAAGCATGAAATGGCGGATGGTTTTCAGTTATGTGTTATATGTTATTTGCAGGAAGCACATATTTTGCAAGTAGTACTTGAATGAAGTGGTCTTCGTTTTCGCTAGTTCCTACTAAGCTACAGTTTCTATACTTAGTTATGATTCTTGTTATAATGGACGAACAACAATTATTATGGGTAAGCACCTATTCCAAAATCATAATTATTAAAACTTAAAACTCATTCAATACTTTAATCGGCTATTATACATTGAAATTTCAGGTGGCGGAATTGTACACTAACATTATATAATAAAGTTTACAAAATAAGGGTTTTTTCAATTTTTAAAATTATTTAGTTAACTTGTAAGTATATATTGAAAACGATTCACAATATTTCAAATCCTAGATATGCATTATACCCTACAAAAAACTTTATATTGCAATAGGGTAGATATTATTATTAATAATAAAACATGCTCATATGTTGGAAGATATTTATATCTAGAAGAAAATATTTTCATTGTTCAAGATGTTTCAGAAGCTACTTACACAAATAAAATAAAAAACAAATAGTTGGTAATTATGTAATGAAAGGGGAGTAACTATTTCAGATAGTCTGATACAAACATTGTATTGAACAGTACACAAAATATTGAATCAAGAATCACTTGTTCTAGCTTTTTTAGTAGTAGTCTTAGCCATCAATATACTTTTGCAGGTTTAGAAAATTGTAATATTATTACTAACAATTGTTGTGAACAATTAGAGACTGTTTAAGACATTAAAAACAGAAATTTCTGTTAAAAAGCTAATTTCCATTTGAAAATTCCCTGAATACAATAAATAATCTGTAGCTGTCCCTTACAATGGTACCTATATTAATCTGGTTGAAGAATATGTAACTTATGATACTGCATGGTCCAGTCAACAAACAGCATTCAATTATTTATTATTGTAGAAACACAGCTATTGGATACTCAATTGGATTCAATTAATTATAAACTCATTTAACTTGATAATGTGTTCATATCTCTGCTTCATAAGTAGTTTTTTTGTATACAGTGTATTAATAATGCTTAGATATCATTAAGATACAATTACACGATGTTAATATACAATTTGTTCCAGGATGAAAATAACAAGATGAGAATAGTATATTATTTTATACAGAAAAGAAATATGAATTTTCATAGCACACCTGAATTTACCTGCCAAATGGAGTGAGGCATGGAATAGAAGGTAAATCATGGAAAGTCACTTCTCGAAATAAAATAGGTTATTATTCCTTTGAAGATCCCCGCATGTATCTTATGGAAAATTGGCCCCAGTCAATTGGCTGAAAATCAAGTTTAATGTAATTTATGATGATCTATCAAAGGTCTCCATGGGCACAATTTGATCTAAAGTAATTGTTTTATAAGCTGTTGTTCAGAACACCTCTAAACGTTTCACAGATACGGATTTTGAAGTGTACGTTATGGAATATGAAATGGTTGAGGTACTCGAAACAGCGACTCTCGCGTGATAAAAAGTAACCGTAAGTAAACGATAGAATTTACTTAAATCATATTGGATTTCTGTTGATGTAACGTAATGTTTCATTAAATCTTTATGGTGTAAAATTTTTATTAGTTTTAATATTAAAAAATTATTCTAATACATTTTCTGTAAACTAGCTGTAATGTAAGTGTATCCATTAAACTTTATTAATTCAGTTTCAAAGTATGGTACGTTATGGTAACTACGGATTAATATACCCTTTTTTATTTCTTGCTTTCACTGAATGTGTTCAATAGTTTCCACTTTCCAGACTTGTTATGTTATATGCTTACACAATTTTTTTTTTAGGAAGATTGCTGGACAAGATATTTTTTTTTCTAATTTTGTACCTGTTTTTTTCAAATTTACTGTACTGTTCATTAATAGTGAATAAACGTTTTAAATCCTTTATTGCTTTTTTGCTATTTTATTTTAAATGTACAGGATGAACAACTAAGAACGACTCAGAAAAGAATCATGGTACAACTTTCAAAAACATTACCTTTATGTAAGGGATCCTGAAAAATTGCTGAAAAATATTTTGCAGTCTCTAAAATATCCGCTAGGGGTGGAATGAACACTCGAAAACATAATCACTCCAAAAAAATATACTAAAGGTGTCTTATAAATACAATTTTTGAAATCTTGATGAGATTATGAATAAATTTAATTAAGGAGATTTTTTGCCATTATTCATCAAATAATGGGTGGGGGAGGTTCAAACTTATGAACAAATGTATAACTTCTTCGTTTTTTAACCGATATTAATGATTTTAGCTGTTTAATAAGATTGATAATAAAATTTGATAATTTTGTATCCACTCGGAAATTTCAAATGTAAATTGAAGCATTTTTCTAATTTTTATATCTGATATTGTAAATCTTATATCTTGGAATAGATTCCTATTTTTTTACTCCTTCTCATCAGAATTAAAAAAATGCCTAATTACATTTGAAATTTCCGAGAAAAATGGGAAAATTGTAGACTTTTTCACAAAGCGTTGACAGAATTGTCCAATTTTAGTATTCTTGTTAAGCATTTCTTATTAAAAAGGAAAAACTTTTTCAAATGAAGCCAAAAACATGGATGTCGATTAAAAAAAAGTGTTACGACATTTGTTGTTTGGGTTGAACCTTCCCCCACCCCTTACTTGAAGAAGAAAGACAAAAAGTCCCTACATTTTTTCATAATCTCAACAATATATCAAACATTGTATTTCTAGGATACCTTTAGTATGTCTTTTTTGGAGATAATCATAGTATTATGTTTTTAAGTGTTCATTCCACCCCATAGGAGATATTTTAGGAACTCAAAAATATTTTCCAGCGATTTTTCAGGTTCATTTTCCTGAAGGTATTTTTTTAAAATTGTACTATGACTATTTTTTGAAATATGGCCGACAGCAGGCGTACTTAGTTGTTTACCCTGTATTTGCTGATTAGGCACAGAAACATCTATAGGATGTCATCCAGAATGTTTGAGGTATATTATTTAGAGGTTTATGTAATGTCCATACAACATCTACGAGAATACACTGTATTGTTTTTGAAATGTCGCATTTAGATGATTGATAAGATGTTATTTTTTAGACATTGCATTAACATCGACAAGATGTTAAAAGGCATTTCAGAATGTAACAGAAATGTTGTTCTTAGTTCGTTATAAAGACTTCCTTTTGAGGAAGTTCTAGTAACATCACAGTAATGTGAATAGACAGCGCTTTAACATCGCTGAAAAGTTAAGTTGAAACATCACAAAAGTTAACAGCCACAAGCTGGGCATAAGCGGTTGTATAGATGTGCATAAGATGAAAACAAGAGGAAAAAAAGGAAGAGCATTATCACAATGTGATGTTCAATTAACATAACTGTAATATTTATTTGCATAGTGGGTATCCAGTTACGCCTACAAATAGTAACAAAATTGTATGTACGTTTGGACTGTGCTTATTTAACTGTGAAATGTTCAATAGTTCAGAAAAATATATATGTAGATTTTTTTTTGATTTCATAGGTTTCTCTGAACAAGTTTATAGCTACATGCCAATTTCATGATTCACTTGTGATAGATTTACAATACGTAATGCATCACTTTCAAGATAACTTTTTAAATAATGAAATATCTTAGCATCTCATTTTTAATTGTGAATTTTCGAAGACACTGGTTTTCATAAAAACTTTCCCATTCATTGTGATTCCCGGAAAACTTCTTTATTTTTATTTCAGGTAATCTTATACCTGAGTTATAGTTTGACTGTACTCTTGTTTCCCTAACTGACTCATTACAGCTACTTTCAGATAAAGTAAATTTTTTAATCACTCTAGCTAATTGCACGATAAATAATTTCTATTTTGTTCCTATCTCGCTGATCTAGGATTTCTTTTTCATTCTTCTTAGGTGGGTAAATTTCTATTTTATTTTATGTGAGTTCTTATTGGTTGAAGTTTTTCATAATTTGTTCTTGTAGAATTTTCAGATCAAATATATCTAAGCTGTTTAATTATGATTCTAATTGGATAGTTATTCTAGTGAATTTTTGAATTTACCTTTGATTGACTCGAGTTAAGATATTTTGTTCACGAAATATCTTTTTAAAAAGTTTAATTTGAATTTTAAAATACATCTTCATTGTTACAGAGCTACAAACAGAATGTCGATAAAAATGTGAGAACAGTACCAAGTTAGTTTATAATTAAATGCTGACAACTAATGAATGAATATGATACATGATATGATATCATTATATAATATGCAAATTGGCTTCACATAACTCTCGCATTCATTGGTTAAAGTTTTTATATCCATTTGCTCAGATTTTTAGTTTAAGAGTATAACAAGAGCAAAAATGTGACAGATATTGATTATGTACAATAAAATTGGGATAAACTGACCTTTTCCAATCCAGCGACGAGATACCTGCAGCTCCTGCTAACCATTGATTCGCCATCAATATTTAAATTTTATAGTTGATTAACATCAGAATATGGATTCTGTTTGTATTTAAGAAGTATTTCGAAGATTAATTGATTCTAAACATGATTTACAAAATACTTAGGTTATGCTTCTCACTTCGGGCAACCCAACTCAATTTTAAAAAAAGGTGGGGAGCAAAGCATTGTGAACATGTTGCAATACTTTGCAGGTGGGTTTTCTACTTTGCGGCATATACAGGGTGATACATAAGACGTAAAATATAAACAGATTATATGGTGCAATTATTCTAACAAAATGTTTTTATGGAATGGAATTCAAGATGTGAAGGTTGAAATATTAAATGGTTGAAACGTTTGCTAAGTTGAAATGACAAACATAAGGAAGTAAGGTATAAAAATAAAAAACAAACTTATAACGTTGCTTGAGTGAATAAGTTATTCTCGAGCTAAAAATCATAGAAATTCATCAAAACTAACAACGTCTAATTAAAAAGACAACATTTTTGTTCGATCAGATGAAAACCATTCTAGTAATATCAGAATTCTAAAACAGTGATGTTCTATCTCTATATACACTTTTTTCTGCTCTCGAAAGCACTTCCATGATGTCTACATTCCTGCTCACATATTAAGAGTAAGCATAATCCTGACCGAAGTTCTATTCACTTATAAAATAATTATAACCTGAAGGTAAATTTTCAATCGGAGAAACTGGTATTATGGGAAATACAAAGTTCACAGGCTGTTGGGACATTTACAATATTAATTTAAATTGAATATTCAGGGAGGAGGGTGGCATTAGATACGGTTGACTATTATCTCGACACTACATGAAAATGATCTCATGTTTTAATTAAAAATACATCCACTCTTGTACCGTTCGTAATAATTATTATCTTGTTGATTGATGAATTAAAACTATAAATTACAGCTTCTCATCAGACGTTATCAATCTTCAAGATTATGTATCAAATTTATTTCGTGGGTTATATTATTACATATAAATAAAAATTGACATATAATTGATTTTTCTGAAAGTATTGAAAGATGAAGCTACCTGTGTTTTTAGGAACACTCTCGGTAATAGTGCTTTTGTTAACTTGTAATTCAAGTAAGTTGATTCATAAATTGATATTGAATATATGAAAAATTTAAAAAATATTCCAATAAAGTGTATTAAAAATATGAATTTGACGTAACCAATCGGAAAGTTAATTTTTCTGGACGAATCAGCTAATTCAAGGACATACATTTTTTCACCAAAGTGTTTATTCTATATTTCATTACATAAAAATTAATTACAGAAAAATGCAATGCCAATTCAAAATATTTTGTTAAATACATTTCCAGATAATATTTCAATACTTTTTTCTATAGAAATACCTTTTAGTCTATAGTTGGATCACAGAATACATTTTCTACGAGCCCTTTACAGTCATTCTGATGAATGAAACGCCCTAATGAGCCATTCTCAAATATAGAACGCCGCATTTATATCGGAAACAGCGAGCAGGATTTATAAATTTTGGTTTGTAAATTTTTTTCTAATACAGTTGTCCTTACGGTATGTATATTGTTATCATTTTTTTCCTGAGAATAGAATGATCTCTTTTATTTGAAACGGATTAACCACTATCTTTTTTTTTAGTATCCTCAAAATATACTTAACATTTTTCAATGTTTTCTATACATAAATGCTACAATTCCGTAGTTTGAATAAACTCATTCAATTCGAACTATCTTTAATATTTTATCCCCTAACTGATCAGAGAATATACAGTAAACTTAATCACTACAGATTCTCAAAATATTGTCCGTTTACAACAATACAACAATCCTTGTGATATTTGAAACTTTTCAATCCATTTCGCAACATGCTTGATTGCTCAATTATGTTTTAAATGAAACTTACTGTTTCTAGATAATTCCACAATATATTGAAAACATTTTTGAAAAATCTAAGAAATTTAACAATTGTTTCGATATTAAATATCATCGTCAGAATGACAGAAGTTACATTTCATTTGATTCCTATCTGATGCTTAATAATTAGTTTTGGCTAGACCAAGAAGGTACCTTGTGATTGACTTAATATATGTTAATAGAAAAAAGATGATATTACAAATATCTAAGCTTATATATTATTAGCCCTATGGGGATATCCTGGATATCTTTTTCACAATTAAGATCAGTATAACTGTGCAATGATATAGAAAACCAGGAAAACCTGCTGCTCTTTGCCATTTTCACTTAAGAAGACAGTTTGATAGTGGAAAACCCTTCTAGATTTATCTGTTCATTGACGACTTCATATTGTGGATTTCTTGAGTGTCTTCTAATTTCCAATTCTGCAAGGAAATCCAGTTCTAGTGTCTTATCACAAAATATGTAGTACATCTAGTTCTGTATTAAATGTCAATGAAAGATTGGTGTCAAGTAGATGTTTTGCGTAGTGGAATTTATCTGGTTGTTTTAATCTGTATGCTCGTAAGTATTCACTGAATCGGATTTCAAAATTTCTAAGGATGAGACCCAAATACACAGCATTACATTCAATACATTTAAGTTTATATATATCAGACTCCTTTAATGGGGATATATTTGTTTTTACTTTTAACAATTTTGTACTAACGATACATTCTGTTTTAAAAGAAATTGTTGTATTTGTTGCTAAAGATATTATCTTTGAAATATTTCCTACATATGTGATAGCTTTATAACTTTTTATTTCATCAGTTTGCTTAGAAAATATTAGTTATAATGCCACTTTTTTATTAATTAGTTTATTTATCATATGTAATGGATAACCGTTGGATGTTGCTATTTGTTTTATATGCTGCTAATTTATGTGACATGGGATGATTGGAACTATATGGAATAGTCACTTCAGTGTGTGTGTTGGTATCCTGTAAATTTAATAAACAAGTACATTATCAACACTTGGAATTTTTAAATCAAGAAAATTGATTGAGTTATTTTCTTCAACTTCTAATGTAAATTTAATTTTTGGGTGTAAATTATTAATATGGTTGAAAAATATATCTAGTTGTCGCTCACTACGTATAAAACACGCTAATATGTCATCTATATATCTATACCAGAATAAAACATTAATATTTGGATTAATATTTTTATCTTTTAGTAATTTTCGTACGACAAATAGATAGATTCTATTGTTCGTAAAAAAATTTCAAGTAAACGCTACGAATTCATTTTTATGTCTATTATTAGGAATATTAACATAAGAAACTACAGGTCTAATTGATTTCGTTATTTCATGTAATTTAACGCTTCCATATAATTGTAGAGAATGAGGATTTTTATTAATGATGGACTTCTTTTCGTAGTCACTTGAAATAAAGATAATTTGAATTATTAACAATATCCCTTACATTATTAGAAAACTTTTTGTTGGATCTGCTCTAAGAAGTTGTACATCGCTAGAGTCAATAAAGTTATATATTTTTGAGTTATATTCTTTAGTTGTCAATATGACAGTGCCGTTACCCTTGTCAGGTTTTGTAATTTCTAAAAACCCAAGCTCGAGGCAGAGCTTTGAATCATTTATTTCAACTTATCTGATTCCCCAACAAAAATTAGTCAAAATCTAATGAATTCCTTACGTATTCTACCCAAATTTGATTTTGATAAATCAGTACGTACAATCTGCCCTGACAGCAGCCTGACCTCTTGATATTATGTTAAACAAGTCGAACTGATGTTAAGCAAGTACAACTCAATTGAAACTACATTGATCTATCAATGCACTCTCAAAATAAGTTAGCGGAGAATGTAGGTAGTGAACAAGTAATTTGAGGGGAATCTTTCGGTTTCTTAAATGTAGATGACCGATATAATTGATAATGTCAACAAAGAGGTACCTATGTACTCGAAATATTATAAAATTTATTAACAAAAACTAATTTTATTACAGTGTTGCGGGGTGAGTTGCAAGATCAACCCGTAACGTTAAATAAAATAACGAAACCAATTAGACCTGTAGTTTCTTATGTTAATAGTCCTAATAATATATTAGCAAAAAAAACGGATTACATCTAAATACGCAGTTAAAAATTCAATAGAACTAATCAAAAAATCAAATGCACTCATCTTGCCAGATAAATCTAAACTACTTTCATTTGTTACACATATGTTCATTAAAATTTCTCCTAAAGAATGGCTAACACTTGTAAGAACATTACTAGAAGATAAAAATATTAATCCAGGAATAATATCAGATGTACGAGTACTTAATTCATTTGATGTATGTATTAATCAGAAAATTTTTGAAAGTAATATTTCAAAAAAGGTTTTATTTTGGTATAGATATGTAGGTGACATATTAGCTTGTTTCATATGTAGTGAATCACAACTAGATATATTTTTCAACCATATTAACAATTTACATCCAAAAATTATATTTACGTTAAAAGTTGAAGAAAATAACTCAATCAATTTCCTTGATATGAAAATTCAAAGAGTTAATAATGTACTTGATCATTCAATTTACAGAAAAACAACACACACTGATGTGACTATTCCATATAGTTCCAATCATCCCATGTCACATAAATTAGCAGCATATAATTCGATATTGTTAAATATAAAAACAAAAATATACTCATTAAAGAAACTTGGTATATATAAACCTAAATTTCCAGAATATGATGCTGTATATTTGGGTCAAACCCTAAGAAATTTTGAAATCCGAAACAGTGAACATTTACGAGCATAGAAATTCAAAAAACCAGATAAATCCCACTACGCAAAAGATCTACTTGACACCAATTATTCATTGACACCTAACACAGAACTAGAAGTACTACATATTTGTCATAAGAAACAAGAACAGGATTTCCTTGAAGAATTGGAAATAAGAATATACTTAAAAACCTCACAATATGAAGTCGTCAATTAACAGATAAATCTAGGGAATTTTCCACTTTTAAACTGTCTCCTTAAGTGATATTTGTGAAGAACATCAGATATAGATTTCCTAATTTTCTATATTATTGCACAGTTATACTGATCTTAATTGGGAAAAAGATATCCAGGATATCCCCATATGGCTAATAATATCTGAGCTTTAATATTTGTAATATCACATCTTGTTCTTTTTTTTTGAAATGGAACTTCTGTCATTTTGACGACGATATTTAATATCGATACAATTGTCAAATTCCTGAATCTTAGCAGCTTTTATTTTAAAAACAAGTAAATAGTCTTACACATATATATTGGGTGATCATGGGTGCCATTCGATGAAACTTCACGTCCAAGTCATCTTCTAGAAAACATATTGAAAAGGAAATTCCCTAGTTCACGCGGATAGCGTGTAATTGAAAGGGGTTTAATTATTTTTCCACATATTCTTCCTACCTATAAAATGACCTTTTCTCGATATTGCGTGTGAGATTAACACACCCAACACGGGATCAATATAATTATGCCGATTTATCTTATTATTAGCAAGAGAACTCATTTGATCGGAAACAATTATCTGGAAAGTTTGGAACAGTTTCCCATAATTGTGCCTTTCCCTCACATCTATCAAAATTGTTATCTGTCAACTCTTTAGCCAATCCCTTCTTTGTATATACGGAATGTTGAATCATGTGAAATTCTCATTACGGATTTTTGAGTATCAAATTTCCTGGATATTTGTCTACTACCCGAGTGAAAATCTTCTAACATTATTAATATCTAAACGTGGATCTTCAGTTGATACACTCTTTCCGCGTCCTTATTTAGGTAAATATTTACTGAACTAGTGTGATTAAACTCTTGTACGAGTTTGACCAAGTCATAAATTATTGAGGATATTGAGAATTTCTCTAATTCAGCTATAATATTATATGGAAAATATTCAGTATTTTAAATAACAGACTACACTATATTTTCATAAAAACGGAAGATATGAGAACAATGTAATACAACCATAAGATCGATCGTAGTACTGTAATAAATTATTGTTATATGGCTGGATTGTTATTGGAAGAATCGCCATGTAATAAATGATGATCCTGAAATCTTCTGATCGACAGGATCGCCATATAATGAGTGAATTGTTCTTGGGGTTGTTTCTCTAAAGATGGTCCATCTGACATCTGAACTAGAATGAAATCGATGATCAATGCACATCTAGGGTCACTGGGATTCATTTATCTTAAATATTCCACCAATTACATCTCAACGATGAAATAAAACAATATAATTTGTTTAAAACTTTATTTATTTGAACTAATGTTCAATTTAAACTGGTGGACGCGTTTCATTAACCTAGTAGCTTTCTCAAAACGAATGAAGTTATAATTTAAAAATGTTTCAATATACACAGTGCATAAATACAGAATTCTATTTACTAATGTTAACAAAGGTATTGAAAGAAATTACCTGGAAATTCATTCACTACAAACATTCCTAAGCTACCTTCTAGGTAATAAGGTTTAATAATGAAGAGTGGTTGATATCTATTTGGTCGTTAAGAAGGTTACCTGAATATTGATTTTTGTTTATCTCAAGAGCCTCTATTAAATGTAAACAAAAGGATTTACCGATTACATGTAAAATTTCAAAATTTGGCTCGAAAATATATTGATTTTCTAATAAATTATTTGAATAGATAGAATTTAATTTTTTGTTGTCATAGCTACGTTTGTGTTCCGAAATTCTAGTTTCAAAAATTCTAAAACTTCTACCGATATAAATTTTATCACAGTTGTCATTACCACATTTTAATTTAAAAACTCCTGATTTGTTTAATTTTGAAGATTTAGATTTATTATTTTTGATGAGTATGGATAAATGAATATTTGCTTTAAATCTGATTACAATTCATCCAAACTCATCAAGCATAATAAATCTAAATCTTCAAACTTAGACAAATCAGAGGTTTACTAATTAAAATGTGGTAATGACAACTGTGATAAAATTTATATCGATAGAACTTTTAGAAATTTTGAAACTAGAATTTCGGAACACAAATGTAGCTATGACAACAAATAATTAGATTCTAACTATTCAAATCATTTATTAGAAAACCAACATATTTTCGACCCAAATTTTGAAATTTTACATGTAGTCGGTAAATCCTTTAGTTTAAATTTATTAGAGCCTGTTGAGATAAACAAAAATAAATATTCAGGTAACCTTCTCAACGGCCAAATAGATATCAATCACTCTCCTGTAATAAACCTTTTTACCTAGAAGGTAGCTTAGAAATGTTTGTAATGAATGAATTTCCAGGTAATTTATTTCAATACCTCTCTTAATATTAGTAAATAGAATTCCGTATTTATGCACTGTATAAATTAAATCATTTTTAATTTTACCTTCATTCGTTTTGAGAAAGCTACTGTGTTAGAGGAACGCGTCAACCAGTTTATATTGAACATTCGTTCAAATAAATGAAGTTTTAAACAAAAAATATTGTTCTATTTCATCGTTCAGTATGGATTTACATCAACTAATTTTTAAAGACAACGTGATGTTGATGATACTAATTTCTACTTCTCTGTGATGATCTTTTCAGTGTATCAAAAAACTATAATTTACATAACTATTCTTCTTAAATATTCACTAACAATCACGTCAGACCTACTAACTTGGTAGTTTATACTAATACCTAAATAATGTTGACATAATTATTATTAATGTTATTGTGCACTTGCTGCAAAATAATAATTTTGATATGTCATTTTCTATAATTCGTCAGTAATAGGTACAATATATTACAATAATAAATTAGATAGAGTTTTATCGTTCATGACATCACACATCCCTCTTTCCTTCTTCTTCTTCCTTTCCTCGCCCTACAACTCTGGATGAGTCTCAACTGTATCTACTATCGCCTTCCACCTCTTACGATCTTCTGCTTTTTCTGTGCCGGCCTTCAATATCTGCTGAATGGAAGATAATATGTTCTCTCTATCTCATGGCTTTTGTTTCTCCAAAACTTTCACTTTGTCTAATTGTCTTAGCTTCCCTTAAGAATTTACTTACTTGATTTATACCTATAATTCTATCCCGTGTTTGCTATTTTTGATAGTACTTCTTTTTAGCGCTTTTTCTGCGCTTTTGCAGTTACTCAGAGCTAAAAAGAAGAACTACATTGAACATCGAATACAGGAAATAGATAGAAATACACTTACACTTCTCTGGAGAAATGATGTCATGCGAAGGGTTTAAATATATCTACAAAGAAAACTCAGCTATGTATTTTTTCCAAGAAAAGAAACTTACCATCTAGTTTTAAAATTAACGAAGTAGAATTCAAAGTAGAGTCAAGAATTAAATATCTGGGAATTATCCTGGATGTGAAATTGCTTTGGAAAAATCACATTGAATCCTTAATAAATAGGGCGGAAAAAGAGTGAATGTGTTGAGAGCAGTAAGCCATACGAATTGGGGAGCAGATCCGAGTACATCTCTCTTATTTTATAGATCCTTCATCAGATCAATTTTAGATTACGGGTTTGTATTTGATTCACAAGCAGCACAAACTCATCTAAAAAAATTGAAAATAGTAACGAATAAGTGTGTTCGTCTATCACTAGGAGCAATGAAAACTACACCAATTAGTCATTTATATGTAGAAGCGATAGAAATGCCACTAACGTATAGAAGACAATATCTAACATTCGAATTCACTTTCAAATTGCACAAAAAACAAAGTAAACTGCTAAATAAGATTCATGAATTATATATATATATATATATATATATATATATTATAGTTTATTTTATGGGAATTTAATTTGCCCTACGTTGGGCCGACATATTATTATGAATAGAATTGGGTGAGAAAATAGTTTAATTTGCCCGGTATGTTGAGGATTTAATATGTATGATAAACAGTTTATTTAACCAACATGAAAACTTCTCATCTCAGGGTAGAGTTCAAGTATTTTAAATAAAATGATTTTATAATTTTATATATGTTAGCGCCAAAGTTAATAAATGCTTTATATTTTTAAAAATAAATTTGTTAATCAGAATATGTTACTTTTTTAATGATTTCAAATTAAATACGGTCCTGTCCTACTTAAAAAATATCTGCATAGATCAATCGATTTCATTCAGAGCTTCTGCCTGTGGTAAGTAGATGGTGCACAAGTCACCAGATGAAATGAATAACTCAAGTAATTTAAAAAAAAGTTCTTCAAAAGGAAAAACAATATTTAATTTAATGAAAATAAATACACTACACTTTTACAAGTGTTTTTTTTTAAGAAATTCAACTATCTAAAAGGATGACTCTTTCATACAAATCACACGCACTCTGGTGAGATATTAATATAATAGTAAAATACAGTTATATAACTTCATAAACATATGACTTTCAGAAAACGGCGAAATACACTCTTAACAGCGTCTATGCATCACAAAATTTTAGTTTTTTTTTACAAATTAGTAAGTACGCTTGACCTCTTAATACATTAATAAATTAACTTGTACTACCTTATTTACTTCACGATTTCTGTTTGTTCACCTTCAATAATCTGTTTCTTTTATTTGTTCCAGATTCTCGTCCTGGAAAACCTCCCTGTTGGCATTCCGCTTCTACCAGAACAGGAATCGATGCTGTATTTCTTTCAAAGTCCAAACAGCTCACACAAATTCCACTATTCAATGTTTTTCGAAAACTATTGTGGCTATTTTACTTCCACCAGACACAAGACACCATATTATAAAATAAAATTCATGATTAGTGTTTTACAACATTCAACAATTCCTTTTTTAATTATTAATATAAACTAAACTACTTACACTGATATATCTCTTGTAAGTATAATGTATTTGTTTTAAATTCTATAGTCAATTTTTGTCTTCCAAATGATTTCAATTGATTTACTTTACCAAAAAAATTTTGCTGCTCCAAAAATCTCTTCCCAAAAAGAAAAACCTACTAGTCAATAGCCCCCATAATCAACAACTTTCTCACATTCTGATTTTTTTTTCGTTAGCAACACAGTTGTCGCCGATGTGATCTTTTTTAAATGTTTATTAACCAATCAAATTTGACTATTTATTTTATAACTCAAATTCTTCATTTCAACCAGTGAAATGTTCATCCATTATATCATGATATTATATTCTAAGGTTTTTAATTGCTTAGACTTCCTATATTATTTTCATTCAATAATATTTCTTAGTATTGTTAAAATGACATTTCGTAACCTCTAAGTATGTATGTCAAATGAATATTCATAATGTTTTAATAGATGACAGCTGTTACCTTTAAATATGTATGCAAAATGAAAATTCGTTTTCTTTATAAGTCATGTTCTCTGAAATTCACATTATTTTATATTTTCCTGCTCTGTTATGTCTAAACATCTACACTATCTCATTTTAATGTCTTAATCAACAAATATTACGAGATTAGCTTGACTTTACAGAATAAAGCATTATTAGTTTCTTATTATGAACAAATTTTGATACTTGATCTCTTTGATAAAAGTTTCGTTAGGTAATTTATTTCATATAAATTGTTTATCACACCTATTCGCAATTATCCCTACATTATACAGTCTGTCCTTTCTGTATGTCTTCTCTATCGAATAGTGGATCGTACAGATTGTCTCCATTCAAATGTTTAAAAAAATTTTTTGACTTAAAAAAATTCTTTTAGATTACAATACATTATCTTAATTCTTCATTATTTGATATACAGGGTGTAGCATTATTTTTTCACAATAAAATAAAAGAAACAGATTATTGAAGGTGAACAAACAGAAATCGTGAAGTAAATAAGGTAGTACAAGTTAATTTATTAATGTATTAAGAGGTCAAGCGTACTTACTAATTTGTAAAAAAAAACTAAAATTTTGTGATGCATAGACGCTGTTAAGAGTGTATTTCGCCGTTTTCTGAAAGTCATATGTTTATGAAGTTATATAACTGTATTTTACTATTATATTAATATCTCACCAGAGTGCGTGTGATTTGTATGAAAGAGTCATCCTTTTAGATAGTTGAATTTCTTAAAAAAAAAACACTTGTAAAAGTGTAGTGTATTTATTTTCATTAAATTAAATATTGTTTTTCCTTTTCAGTTAAATTTATTTGATCTCCTATTATTTTATTTAAAGAAAATATCCCTTTTAAATCTTTCATCACATTCACCCCAATTTTTACAATTCTCTTATTTATATTATTTTCCCCCTTACTTTCTCTACTCAAAGCGTCTGCCACAACATTTGTTTTTCCTGGAATGAATTTTATTTCAAAATCGTACTCTTGCAAAATTAATCCCCATCTATGAACTCTACTATTGCCAAATCTGTTTTTTAAAATTGTTGTTAATGCAGAATGGTCCGTTTCTATAGTAAATTTTGCCCCTAGTAAATAAAATCTAAATTTGGTAATACAGAAAATTATGCTTGCCAACTCTAATTCTGATACCCCATAATTCCTTTCATAGTTTTTTGTGACCCTTGACACGAAACATATGGGTACTTCCATATCATTTTGTATCTGTAACAACACCCCTGCAAATCTCTCTTTGGATGCATCAGTCCGCAATATAAAAGGTAGGCTGTAATTTGGATGATACACTCTTAACTGTTTTTGAAATGCTTCTTTCAGACAGTTGAATGCCATTTCCCTCTCTTGATTCCATTTCCATTTATTATCCTTTTTCAAAAGTTCTATCAACGGTATCTGTTTTTTACTTAAATCTGGTATCAAACGTTTGAAATAATTCATCATTCCTAGAAATCCTCGAAGTGTTCTCAAATTCGATGGTCTTTTGTATTCTATAATTGCTTGAATCCTTTCTTCATCCATCATCATTCCATTTTCGTCTATTTTGTATCCTAGGAAGCATATTTCTTTCTGGTAAAACCTACATTTGTTTTGGTTTATCTTTAAACCTGCCTTGTCCAGTTCTTTTAGAATAATTTCTAAATGATTCGAATGTTCCTCCTCATCATGAGAAAATATTAATATGTCATCTATATAATGTAATGCAAAGTCTTCAAATTTATTTAATATTTGGTGTAATGCTCTAACCAAGGCTGAACAAGCACTTTGTATACCATATGGAGCTACACAAAATCTATACAACACACCATCAATAGAAAAACCTGTATAGTCTCTACTGTTTTTATCCAAAGGAATTAGCCAAAAACTGTGTTTCAAATCAATTTTTGAAAATATTTTTGTGTTCGTTATTCGTCCAAAAATCGCTTCCACATTCATCGGAGCCTCGTATTGTGGTACAGTATATTGATTTATGTTTCTAGCATCTAGACATAATCTCAATTCACCATTTGCTTTTCTCACTACCACAATAGGATTTACATATCTTGTATTGCATCTTTCTATAATACCATCTTTCAACATGTTTTGTATTTCTAATTCAACCTCTTTTCTATACTTGTAAGGTATGGGATATGTTCTTACTCTGAAATTCTCTATTCCTCTAACTTCCATTTTATGCACATAGTTCTTTGCCATTCTCATTTCTTTTCCAATCAATCCTTTATATTTCTCTATTAAATTCTTCACTTTCTCTTCATATTCTTTATTTCCACACACTAATTCCAATTCTTCCATATTTCCACACCTTTCTATATTCCACAACTTCTTATTATCCTCTTCAATCGCCAATTCTTCCAAATTTTCGTTTCCAAATTCAATTCTATTTCCATCAATTTCTATCTCCATCTTTTCAAAATCAAGTATTACTTTAAACTTTGTTAATTCATCAATTCCTATTACTATGTCTGTTTCCAAATTATTCACTAACAGTAATTGCATTTCAACTTCTTTCCCATCCTTCAATTCAATCTTTTGTATTATAGACTTATTTACTTCACATAGCTTCTTTCCATTTGCTCCTATCAATGTAGTTTTTGGTATTTTAATTAATTTGTTTTCATAATTTTCAATGTTTTCTTCTATTAGTTTTGTTTTAATTATGGACGCTTCCGAACCTGTATCTATTAATAATTTTATTTCTTTTCCATTTAATTTTCCTTTAATATTTATCAATCCCATTATTTCTTTTAATTCTAATTCTTCCCCAAATTTTATATATTCCCTTGGATGTTCGTATGTACAGATCATATTTTTCTTTACATTTGGTATGTGCTCGATCCAAAATTTTGATCGGGCTCTGTTTCAGTGACTATTTCTGGTTCTATGGATATCACTCTTTCTTTCTGTCTTTGTATATTGTTCACTCTCCTTTGTTCTTCATTTCTATTGCCTCTTCCTTCAAAATTTCCATTTGTCCTTTCTGTATTATAGTCTCTTCTTTGCTCTTGTTTTTCATCTCTTTGTCTGTTTTCATAAGATCCATTCCTATTGTTTCCTTCAAATGTTCTATTTCTATAATTATTGTTATGATATTGATCATTTTTGTTGTAGTTGTTTTGAGCGTTATTGTTCCTGTTATAATTATTGTTTCTATTATAATATCCATTATTATTATTTCTGTTAAAGTAATTGTTCCTGTTTTGTTCATAATTATTCGATCTATTATTTTGATTGTTATTATTCTCATAATAATTTTTATTATCGTAACCATTATAGTTTTTGTTTTCATTTTGATTCCTGTTCCTGTTCTGGTTATTGCTTATCTTGTTTCTTTCAATTCTTTGTAGATAATTAGTTAACTCCTCTATGTTTTTGATATTTTGAATAGCAATTGTTTCAGTGATTTCAAATTTAAAATGTCTCGAGATAAACATAATAATTTCCTCCTCTGGTATAGGTGGATCTAAAAACTTCGCATTCATGAAAACCTTCATAGCGTAATCATTCATACTATTTCCTCTACCTATCTCAAATTTTCCAGAGTAAAGTTTTTCTCTCACTCTTGTTTGCGCATTGTTTCCCCAGAAATATCTCATGAATTGAGCTTCGAATTCCTCAAAATCTTTTAAATCCTCTTCCTTACTTGTATACCACACTAAAGCATGGTTATCCAGATTTTCCCTAATCATTTCCTTCATGTCTTCATTATTTCGGATATTTTTCATCTTGTTCCTTAAAATTTTTATAAATACTTTTGGGTGTTTTTTTCTATTATCCCCTTCAAATTTGTGTTCCCCTCTATTTCCTATATAATTATTTATTATTTTCGTCTCCATCATTCCATTTCTCACTTCTTGAAAATTTCTACCCTCTGTGTGGTCATACTCTTCCTGTAAGTAAATTAGTCTCTTTTCCATGTTTTCCAATTTTCTTGTCATTTCCACTGTTTCCTTTGATTGTTCCCCATTGTGGATTCTACTTCCAGTTTGCTCAATTCTTCTTTTCAGAGCTTCCATCTCCTTCTGTATTTCCTTAATCTTCTTTTCTGTTTTCCCTTCCTCTTGTTTTTGTTTCTCTATACACGCTTCTTCTACATTTTGTTGAAATTCGGTAAGGGTTCTGTCCCATTTTCCTTCTAGGTTTCCCATTCTTTCCTGAGTGTCCTGAACTCCCATTTTGATTTCATTTATTTCTCTTTGAATTTCTCCTTTGAAATCCTTTTCTTTCTCCTCTATTTCCTTAATTCTGTTGATTTGTAAATTTTCTATTTCCATGATACGTCCAATCACTTCTCCTCTTATTTCCTGTTTAGTGTCTTCAATTTTATTCTCCATGTATATGTTTGATTCTTCTAGTTTCTTCTCAACGTGTCCCAATTTTTCATCCATCAATTTTATTATCAGTTCCTTAGTTTGTTTAATTTCCTCTTTGTTCTGGTCCATCTTAATATTCATTTCTTTTTTTAATTCTTCCTTATTTTGGTCCATTTTAATATTCATTTCTTCCTTATTCTGGTCCATCTTAATATTCATTTCTTTTTTTAATTCTTCCTTATTTTGGTCCATTTTAATATTCATTTCTTCCTTATTCTGGTCCATCTTAATATTCATTTCTTGTTTTATTTCTTCCTTATTTATATTCAAATCCTGTTTTATATCTCTCCTCATATCTTCATTGTTTTGATCCATTCTTTTCATCATCATTTGAAGCATACTCATCACGTCCATATCCTCTTTCTCTTTTGATTTTTGTTTGACCCCTTGTCCTGTTTCTTCTGACAATGGTGCATCTTCTTCTTCCTGACCTTGTTCTGCGATGTATTCTTCCGAATGTTCTCTCCCCTGTTCCAAATATTGTACCTGAAAATCTCCTCTACCATTACTCCTTTCTTCTCTTTCTTCATCAGACCTACTTTCGACTCCTACCTGCTTTCCGTCCCTTAATGTCATTTTCCTTTCCATTTTATGTATTTAAAATCTTTTAATACAGTAAAAAAAAAACTTATTTCAATGTTTGCCCTACGTTGGGCCGACATATTATTATGAATAGAATTGGGTGAGAAAATAGTTTAATTTGCCCGGTATGTTGAGGATTTAATATGTATGATAAACAGTTTATTTAACCAACATGAAAACTTCTCATCTCAGGGTAGAGTTCAAGTATTTTAAATAAAATGATTTTATAATTTTATATATGTTAGCGCCAAAGTTAATAAATGCTTTATATTTTTAAAAATAAATTTGTTAATCAGAATATGTTACTTTTTTAATGATTTCAAATTAAATACGGTCCTGTCCTACTTAAAAAATATCTGCATAGTTCAATCGATTTCATTCAGAGCTTCTGCCTGTGGTAAGTAGATGGTGCACAAGTCACCAGATGAAATGAATAACTCAAGTAATTTAAAAAAACGTTCTTCAAAAGGAAAAACAATATTTAATTTAATGAAAATAAATACACTACACTTTTACAAGTGTTTTTTTTTTAAGAAATTCAACTATCTAAAAGGATGACTCTTTCATACAAATCACACGCACTCTGGTGAGATATTAATATAATAGTAAAATACAGTTATATAACTTCATAAACATATGACTTTCAGAAAACGGCGAAATACACTCTTAACAGCGTCTATGCATCACAAAATTTTAGTTTTTTTCACAAATTAGTAAGTACGCTTGACCTCTTAATACATTAATAAATTAACTTGTACTACCTTATTTACTTCACGATTTCTGTTTGTTCACCTTCAATAATCTGTTTCTTTTATTTGTTCCAGATTCCAGGGAGGTTTTCCAGGAGGAGAATCTGGAACAAATAAAAGAAACAGATTATTGAAGGTGAACAAACAGAAATCGTGAAGTAAATAAGGTAGTACAAGTTAATTTATTAATGTATTAAGAGGTCAAGCGTACTTACTAATTTGTGAAAAAAACTAAAATTTTGTGATGCATAGACGCTGTTAAGAGTGTATTTCGCCGTTTTCTGAAAGTCATATGTTTATGAAGTTATATAACTGTATTTTACTATTATATTAATATCTCACCAGAGTGCGTGTGATTTGTATGAAAGAGTCATCCTTTTAGATAGTTGAATTTCTTAAAAAAAAAAACACTTGTAAAAGTGTAGTGTATTTATTTTCATTAAATCAAATATTGTTTTTCCTTTTGAAGAACGTTTTTTTAAATTACTTGAGTTATTCATTTCATCTGGTGACTTGTGCACCATCTACTTACCACAGGCAGAAGCTCTGAATGAAATCGATTGAACTATGCAGATATTTTTTAAGTAGGACAGGACCGTATTTAATTTGAAATCATTAAAAAAGTAACATATTCTGATTAACAAATTTATTTTTAAAAATATAAAGCATTTATTAACTTTGGCGCTAACATATATAAAATTATAAAATCATTTTATTTAAAATACTTGAACTCTACCCTGAGATGAGAAGTTTTCATGTTGGTTAAATAAACTGTTTATCATACATATTAAATCCTCAACATACCGGGCAAATTAAACTATTTTCTCACCCAATTCTATTCATAATAATATGTCGGCCCAACGTAGGGCAAATTAAATTCCCATAAAATAAACTATAATATATATATATATATATATATATATATATATATATATATATATATATATATATTAGATTTAACAACAAAATATTGGCACAAAAACACAACTTTACCAATACTAGAAGTTTATGCACAATACTTACCAGTTTCCAACGAAATAGAAATAAGAACAAGAAATTACGTAGATCTAGATACAGATCCTAAGGTTTATTATCTAAGAAACTACACAGAATATCCAGAAAAGATAAGAAATTTGATGTTTAGAGATGATATACAATCACTTTTTCCGCATCATCCTCAGATATACACTGATGCTTCAAAAATTAGATCGCAAGTGGGTATCGCTTACTGGGATCCAGTCAATCAAATCAGAAGACAATCCAGTTTCAATGACAAATTTTCTATATAATCTGCTGAATTAATAGCCATACTGGAAGTTCTACACTACATTCAAAAATTAGATAACAACAAGTCCGTTATTATCTGCGATTGTAGAAGAGCCTTAGAAAAAAATCAATAATATAAACAATATATTAGACAAAACAAAAATCAATAACACCATTGGGGATATAGTAAAAACGGGACATGAATTGGAACTTACTCAGAAACATATAAAATTTGTCTGGGTTGAGGCTCATTGTGGTATAGCTAACAACGAGGAAGTAGATAAGCTAGCAAAAGGCGCCATAGAAGAGGGTGAGGGGTCCAATTATAAATGCTCAAAAGAAGACATGTTTGTGTGGGCGAAAGCTAAGGTTTTAAGCAGTTGGAACGATGATTATAAAAATTCAACGAAAGGACTTTTTATAAAAGTTTTCAACCAGATATTCCAAGCAAACGATGGTTCCAAAAATCACAATTGAATAAGGTAGTTATATCTAAAATTTGTAGACTCAGATTCAATCACACATTAGTTCAGTCACATCTATTAAAAATTGATCTTGAAGATTCACCCATGTGCGATTGCGGAGAGGAAGGAAACGCAGAGCATAAAATTTTAGGATGCGTATTGATTCAAAACGAAGTTAAAGAGCTGAATAAATTTATTTATAATAAGAACAATCAAATAATGGTCCCTTATAATTTAACAGAATTAATTAGATCAAATAACTTTGAGTTATACAAAAAACTATATTCGCATATACGAATATGTAAAATCGGGCTTAAAATTTGAATAGATAAATACTAGAATACTTATACTATGTACATTATAAACCATATCCATATGTGTATCTCCATACCTATTGTGTATCCTAGTCAATCCGTGGTCCTCTTGTTCGTTATAAAAAGAAAAACAAAACAAAAAATATATACAAAAAAAAATAATAAAAAAGTAGAAAAAAATAAATAAAAAAATTATAAAAAAAGAAAAAAATTGGAAAAAATATTAAATAATAAAAAAAGATGTGAATTCTAAAATGTAGATAAAAAAATGTATCATAGTAGAATAGGTATAAGATTTAAATTTAAGAAATATGTACATCCTTGAGCAAAATGTTAAGTTGGCGAATGGACATAGTATCCGCAGCAAACCAAATCACACGTAATTATGAAAACCAAATCACACACACAGATAGAAATAGTAGTGCAAATCAAATAAGGATATGTTTTGGGGAAGTCAAGAAAATAAGAAAAGGTGGAAGTGTAGGAGAAACAAATGCCATGGCAAGCTACTGTACAGAACTCTCAAAACTCATAATTTCGTTTCCGTAGTAATTGAGGCAATTCATGCTTATGACTCGCGCTCCATAAATTGAGCTCTCCCATACTATTGTCAATTCTATTCTCTTGCTTTCGAATTATCATCAATGAGGCATATTGCTTTAATACGTTCCTTGGGTAATAATATTGTTCTGAACAGATATCGGAGGTCAGTAGTTTCCTGTGTTTCATCTGATCTTGAACAAAACCAACAAATCGTCTTTCTGTGTACTTTTTTCACGACAACATTTCAAGGCGAGATTTCAATAGAAATAGCTCAACTACCTGTGTACACATTTTTTATTGTCTTTTTTTTTCAGCTACAAGTTACAACATCGTATGTTACTTCTCGAGCTGGGCCATATACAGACCATTAGAAGGAAAATTTGATGTGCCGAATATAGATGCACATCTTTGTACTCATATTATATTTGCTTTTATAGGATCGACTGAAGATGGTGCATTGTACATAATAGATCCTTGGGAATCTGATGATGATGATGAAGGCGGACATTACCGTATGTTATAATGTACAAATTGATTCATATATAGTGTTACAATCTGTATATACATTCAATTTCACAAATCGCGTTCCAGATATCACCTATTCCATACACAATGCTAAAATATTCATAACTATTACCTAAATGGTTTGTCTATATATGTAGACTGTAGATGTTACAGTGGATACAAGAAATGTCGGCTTTCATTAACAATTGCTAGCAGCAATGGATTTGAATGTATTATGTTACTATATGTATGTATATGTTTTAGTAGTGAGTAGGAAATGCTAGCGATACGTTTCGGAATTAAAGTAGGGTTTGTTGAATATGTGAGACAAACAGGAAAATGTGGGCTTGCTAAACAGAGTGAGAAGCCTAAACCAAACGATTTCTGACAAAATTTATATGCATAAAAAGTGGTGAAACACGTTCTGGATCGTGAAACGATATATCAGGGTTTGAGTGTCAGTATCACATATCAATTTATGTATTGAAAATTAAATATGATTAGAAAGGCCTATCTCTAATTATTGGAAAAAGATGTGTATGGAAATAGAAAACAAAGCAATAGTTGAAAATAACAAAAGCTAACATTTGCGTCAGGGAGTAGACGAAGCACATTTTGAACAATTACTATAGGAATCCGTTAATTTCATTTAATTAAATGTGAAATTCAAACAGGGTGTTTCATTGGAAAAGTGCCTATCTTTAACTGTAGACGTGGATCACTTTGGTGCTTCCAAAACCCTATATTTAATGTGTCCTCTGCACTTTATAACCGAGATAACGGGTGTTTTATAAATTTATCCTTATTCTTCCGAACCTCATAACTTCCGAGTTACCCTGTATATTATTTTGAAACATGGTACACATGTTTTGGGGGTTAACAATGTTATCGGAGAGGTTTTTTTCATTTGTTAGCTTGAAATGAAATCTATTTAATGCATCTAGAGAAGCATCCTAGAAATTCAATTGAGTTTGTATGTTTACGAGTACAGACCACTAAAAAATGTGATTACAGGGCCGTACTTAGGACACACTCATTCAATATGTTTCGAATATTCCGAACACCCTGTATAAGGATTTGTATCTGGAAACTATGCACTTCTACATTTAGAATAACAAGAGTAAAATACGATAAATAAATTTATACTCCAAAACAAAGTTAAAAGTACTCGTATAAACTAGATAATACTTCAAGTAGGCTATGGAATAGACAAATCATTGAAGTGTGTGTCATTTGTATCTTGTTTCTGTCAAACAGTTTTGTTATTCTAAATGTAGAAGTGCATAGTTTCCAGATACAAATCCTTATACAGGGGGTTCGAAATATTCGAAACATATTGAATGAGTACGTCCTAAGTACGGCACTGTAATCACATTTTTTAGTGGTCTGTACTCGTAAACATACAAACTCAATTGGATTTCTAGGACGCTTCCTAGATGCATTAAATAAATTTCATTTCAAGCTAAAAAATAAAAAAAAATCTCTCCGATACCATTGTTAACCCCCAAAACGTGTATAAATTATAACTTTGACGGTAAATTTTAGGTAGTAAAATTATCTGCGGAAAAATAAAATAAGTAGATTCGATGTTTCATACTCTTTCCAGTTATAAAGAGCAATTTAAAAAAAACTATATGCAGGGTGTTGTTTTTAGGAAAGACGAGTTTTGAAATTTTTTGTTAAGCCGGACCTGCATTATCTTTTTGGAGATGCTTTTGATGGATCTTCTAGGTAATGGTTATAACTTGTACCAAATTTCAAAATAATATGCAGGGTAACTCGGAAGTTATGAGGTTCGAAAGAAATAGGATACATTTATAAAAACACCCTGTATCTCGCTTATAAAGTGCAGAAGACACATTAAATATAGGTTTTTGAAAGCAACAAAGTGATCCCCATCTACAGTTAAAGTTAGTCTCTTTCCCAATGAAGCACTCCGTATTAGTGCCGGAACCCAAATAAAATTAATATTTATGAGTAGGAATTGTCAATACCTTTCAAACGAGGTTCTATTTAAAATAATTGGCCATAAGAGCACTGTGACTTCATCTATTTTTTCCTCGTTACCTGTTATCACTACTAAATAAACTCATAAATATTTAGTCTAAGAGCCAGTAAACAGCTGATGGCACAAAATTGAAGAAAGGCTCAAATTCTCTCAGTTAGTCAGTCCATGGAATGGGGGTTAGTTAATGCCAGTCGCGGTAACTTTACCGTCACTCAGGCGTGACAGGTGTAATAAGTTGGCAAAGTAAAAAGTATTTTAAGAAAGCTGCCGTTTTGGTATGACAAAATATACAATAATAGCTACTCAAAAACAAAATGGCAGACGACTACCTCGGTCGTTTTCTCCGGCGCTTGCACACGAATATGTGCTATATATATATATATATATATATATATATATATATATATATATATATATATATATATATATATATGCGCCTCCGTGTCGATGTTGGTTGTTGTCCTGAAAACTCGGGATCTTTCAATTGAAGACACAAATGAGCGTTTGGTTTCGCTGCTGAAATCAGTTATTTCGTGTTTTCCCATGTTTCGATTAACATCTTTGCACATCCCTATTTGGTTATGCCGTGCTGAAGAGGCAAAATGAGCCAGAAACATGCATGTCCACGGTTACCACTCTATTCACACGTCAACAAATATATCGAAGGGGACAACTTTTTATCATAAAGGCAACGCGCCCCCTTTCACCCCCCGCCAGGGGGAGTTGCCAACTTCAAAATCTTAAATAGGAAGGGGTATCGAGTTATACCTCATTTTAAAGGTCTCTTTAGTCTCTACATGTCGCTTTTTGTTTTTTTTTAAATTGATCGATTCGTTGTCGAGATATTTAGGAAAATCTATTTGCTGCTTCGTACCATTATTCTCATTCCTTTTATCAAAACTAAATTACAAATTTGTACACAGATTTTCAATTTATCAATTGTTCAAGATATTGCCCATTGTTGGCCAAACAATGGTATAACCGCTGTTCAAATTCGTGACGCACATTTTCAAACACTTCTGTTCGAATTCTGCAGTAATCCTTTGTCGAAGGTCTCCTATATTTTGTGGCGGGGGTGTGTAAACAACTGATTTTAAATGTCCCCATAGAAAAAAATCACATGGTGCTAGATCTGGGGACCTAGCTGGCCACTCTATAGGTCCTCTACGCCCTATCCATTTACCGGGAAATACATTGTTTAACCATTGACGGACCGGAAGCACATAATGGGGGGGAGCTCCATCTTGCTGAAAATATAACTCATTTTCGTCAAGAAAGTTGTTGCCATCTCTATCCAGTTGATTTTCAATTGCTTCGGTAATTAACGGATTGATCGTATTTTCTAGCATATTCAAGTACATCTCACCATTTAGATTTCCATTTATAAACAATGGACCAATTACTTGATTTCCTAGTATACCGGCCCATACATTAATTTTTGGGGGATGCTGGATATGCCCTTCGACAAATACATGGTCATTTTCATTGCTCCAATATCTGCAATTATGTTTGTTGACAAAACCATTTAAATAAAAAGGATAGTATTTTTTAAATACACACATTTCGAGAAAATTAGGGTGTGAAGTGTATATATATATATATATATATATATATATATATATACATATATATACATATATTTATATTAATACAGATCCTCTATCTTAGATTTTAAAGAAAACATCGAAATAAGGAAAAATGTGCATATTTGTATGTAATACTTGTGATACACACTGTATAATCAATAATTTGAAAGATTCAATATACAAATAAAATTCGACATTTCAATTTCGGATGACATCAATGCAGAATATACTTAATATCCCCACGAGACAACATCGAAATAAGAGTCTCAAATTTATTTAAGAATATAATAGTAAATTGAATAGATGAGGCTTTTACTTGATGAAGATCCATACTGAACGATGAAATAAAACAATATAGTTTGTTTAATTCTTCATTTATTTGAACTAATTTTCAATTTAAACTTGTTGACTCGTTTCACTAACACAGTAGCTTTGTCAAAACGAATGAAGGTAAAATATAAAAATGTCTTCATATATACAGTGCTAAATATATTTACTAAGGTTAACAATGGTATTGAAAGAAATTACCTGGAAATTCATTCACTACAAACATTCCTAAGCTATCTTCTAGGTAAAGAGGTTCAATAAAGGAGACTGATTGATATATATTTGGTCGTTAAGGAGATTACCTGAATATTTATTTTTGTTAATCTCTAGGGCCTCTAATAAATTTAAACTAAAGGATTTACCGACTACATGGAGAATTTCAAAATTTGGGTCGAAAATGTGTTGGCTTTCTAATAAATGATTTGAATAGTTAGAATCTAATTTTTTGTTGTCATAGCTACGTTTGTGTTCCAAAATTCTAGTTTTAAAAGTTCTACCGATATAAATATTATCACAATTGTCATTACCACATTTTAATTTATAAACTCCTGATTTGTTTAATTTTGAAGATTTAGATTTATTATTTTTAATGAATTTGGATAAATTGTGATCAGTTTTAAAGGAAATATTCATTTATCCATACTTATCAAAAATAATAAATCTAAATCTTCAAAATTAAACAAATCAGGAGTTTAAAAATTAAAATGTGGTAATGACAACAGTGATAAAATTTATATCGGTAGAACTAAGGTTTCTAAAAATGATTTAATTTTTAAGGATGGTGTTCCAAAGTATGTTAAGCTTTTAAATTGTTTATTATTTTTATCTGAAGGGAATACTTGTTCTAAAGTCTGTTTTTTTATCTTTTTATTTATGATATTGTCAATTAAATTTGGATCGTAATTATTATTAACTGCTATTTGTTTTATGACATTTAATTCTTTGGTATAATTAGTAATATTTAATGGGACTGTTAAGAGTCTGTGTATCATACTATTGAAAGCTGCTAGTTTATGACTGAATGGGTGGACCGAACTATTATGAATTGTAATATCTGTATGTGATGGTTTATGAAATATAGAAAAATCATGTTTATTATTTATATTTGAAATTGGAAGGTCTAGAAAGTTTATAGATTTATTTTGTTCAAGTTCTACGGTAAATTTGATATTATTGTGAATCGAGTTTATGTAAGTGATGAAGCTCTCTAATTGTCTATTTGTACCGATGAAGCTAGCTAAAATGTCGTCCACATATCGGTGCCAGTACATACATATTTTACAAAGGGGGTGTTCATGAATTATTTTTTCTACATTATCCATGAAAATTTCTGCTAGTAGGGGGCTGACAGGGTTGCCCATAATCAAACCATCTTTACTGCTATAAACCTCTCCATTGAAATGAAAATAATTTTGATTCAAACACACTTTTAATAAAGTAATGATATCAGAGTGAATTATAGGATTAACATTATTGTATGTGAGCAAGTTATCAACAAGAGTTATAGTTTCTTTAGGAGGTATACTAGGGAATAGATTTGTTACATCGAACGATATGAATTTAGAATTATGGGGTAGTATTATATCTTGAATATTATAAATTAATTCCGTTGACTTTTTAACTGAAAATCGAGGTATGAATGAACAATATTTAGAAATGACATCTATGAGAATCTTTGAAATTTTGAATGAAGGTGCTGTGAAATAAGATACAACTGGCCTGTTTGGGTACCCCTCTTTATGGAGTTTAATTAATTAATAAAGTTCAGGGTGTTGCGGATTGGGTAAAAATAATTAATATTTTTCTTTATCGTTAATTATTGATTTACCGTTGTCTACTGCTAATTTTATTTCTCTCTGAAATTTATTAGTTGGGTCTTTTTTAAGGGTCTCAAAATTGCTTGCCTGAATAAAATTGTTGGTTTTTAATATATAATCTTCTTTAGGTAATGCTATTACCGTATTTCCTTTATCTGCTTTTGTGAAAATAAGACTATTTGACTTTGATTTTTGTTGAATTGATTTGGCGACTGAATATTCAAAATTGGGATTGTTAAACTCGACAAATTCTTTTTTAATAATTTCTGAAGCTTTATATTCTATATTAGAATTATTTGGAAAATTATACAAATTAATTTCTGTTTCTATACCTAGTTTGTTGAAGTTATCCAATGAACATGTGGGTTGAATATTATGTTTAAAACCTTTTTGTAATAATTGAATTTCTTTATCTGAAAAAATTGTATTTGAAAGATTGACGAATCTATTAAAAAATTTATGTTCTGAGAATTTGGTTTGTGGGTTTCTTGATACTGGTTTGTTGGTTAATAAAAAACCCACAAACCAAATTCTCAGAACATAATTTTTTTAATAGATTCGTCAATCTTTCAAGTACAATTTTTTCAGATAAAGAAACTCAATTTATATATTAAGACATTTTTATATTTTACCGTCCATCATTTTGACAAAGCTACTGTGTTAGTAAAACGCGTCAACAAGTTTAAATTGAACATTAGTTCAAATAAATGAAGATTTAAACAAACCATATTGTTTTATTTCATCGTTCAATATAATAGTAATTTATATAAATATTATCAGATCATCAAATCTTGCATTGCAAAGCCAGTGCGTGTATAATTCACAAAAGATTTACATCGTTAAAGTGCAAGTGGTTTCCGGTTTCTAAATTATAAATTTAGAAAGTGTTGCTGAATTCTAAATACGAACGTGTTAACCAGTACCTAGTTGGTGAGTCCTGTCCAGTTTTTTTACATTATTTCTCGTGAATTAATAGGCCTTTCTTAAATATATTTCAAAAATTAATGCATCTTATGATAATAAATTCGATCTAAATCACAGTAACGTTACACATATAAAATTCAACGTCAAGTGAAGAAAATTTTGGAATAGAGAATTTGCACGGAAATTTGCGTATTTGACATTGATATACAACAAGTATAAAATCAGACATTTTGAACTTTTGATAAAAATATTTAGCTAGTAGATTTCTAATATAGGTTGTTTTAGTATTAAGGTTGATAGAAAATTCTATCTTTGTTTTTCGTTTATAATATTTTTGAAAAGTTATAATTTTTTTTGTAATTTGTTATCTCGTCATATATTATATAAATTTGAATTCCAACTCACTTTGGTACTCATTTCATATCTATTCTCATTGTGTTCGATAATTTCCATGCTATAGAAAATTTGATATAATAAGTGACAGTTAGTTAATTTCCAGTAACAGTAAAATCATATATGTCATAAGATAATTAAAGTGTCTTGTAGTATATTGAACAAACAGTTACTCTAGATTTGGAATAGCGTTATACGTAATTTGAAGAATTCATTGAAATTTATAAATTTGAATTATTATTTAAAATCTTTGATCCCTCCCTGAGATAAGAGTGAGTAAGTCGATTGTGTATTGATTTATCTTTCAAAGTACAAAATTTAATATTCATCTGAACCGGGCATATTAATTTGACAACTGCTGTCAAAATTCAAATAGGTTATATTCAGTGGTAAAGGTGTGTTCACAATAGTGTAGTTACAATCACAAATTGTGAAAACGTCTACAATTAATATTTATATTGTTATATGTCATACATCCATTCAATTATAATTATTACATATATGGTAGACATATAGTAAAATATAGATATATGCAGTAAACGATAAACAAGATATCAAAAATCTAAGCCAGATATATTATAATTTATTATAATAATAACATCAACTTATTGAATGTCCCTGGTATATTGTAAACCGTTGTTTCTAAGGCAGGTACTTTCGATTTTATTATTTTTGAAATTGTTTTATTAGTTACCAGTTTTTGTCGTCTCTGTGTGTACATTTAATTTTAATAGTTCAATCGTTTTCAATTTATTATTTTAACATAAATGTAAACATGGATGCCCAAGAACAATGAAAGGAATTTATATACAAGGTTAAAGAAAAACAAATAATTTATTTATATATATATATATATATATATATATATATATATATATATATTTATATGTATATATATATATATATATATATATATATATATATGTATATATATATATATATATATATATTTATATGTATATATATATATGTATATATATATATATATAAATAGAAAGCAAAAAGATGCTTCTGTTGTTTATCGACCGTACTTGATTCAATATAGAGGGGGAATTATCGGGTATGTGGTCAGTGAAATGAAATGAAACTATTATCCTATGCTCAATATTTCGCCACCGTTTGGTAGCTTCATCAGGAGATACTACAAAATTTATTTAATAAACAATTGCACACAATAACAAATGGTTAACTTACAGATTTTAGAGTCTGGAATTTAGTGACGTCTAGACATTAAAAGGTTTAGGACAAGACTAATTAAAATAATTTTAAAAAATCAATAAGGTATAGATATAAAAATGTTTACAAGAAACTGACAAGAAACACAATAAAACAAATTACAGGGTGATAAGACAAATCAATTTCTAAAATGATTTTAAAAGTTGACAATAAATATTACTAAGTCCATTAGTGTCTGCTTTGAGGTTTATCGCGTTAGGGTTCCTAGCAATATGATACATCTCATAAAACAATCGATGTTTGTATCGGTCCGCATGTTGCAGTATCTTAGCACTATTGTAGTCGAACGTATGTCCTGTTTTTAAAAAATGGTCCACAACTGCACAATTATTTTTGCCAGTACGACAATCACTCTTGTGCTGGGTAATGCGCTGCTTAAGCCATTGTGAGGTTTGACCAACATAACATCCCTGACACTGTGAGCAATCCATTTTGTAAATAACACTTGTGTTGTATAAAGTAGGTGTTGGGTCTTTTACTTTAGAAAAAAGGTTAGAATTGGTTATTAAATTATATTTAACAATCTTAATATTGGTTAAATTTTTAAACAGAGGTAAAATTAAATGAGTTAGATTAGTAATGTACGGAAGTTTATAATATTTTATGGTTTGCTCACTATGTTCGTCAACTTGACCGTCATAAAAGTCGGTGTTATATATTAATTTCTTTAAAATGCCTGTTGGGTAACCATTGTTCTTAAATATATCAAACAATATTTTCAAGTTTTTTGATACGAATGCTTCATCACTGATTTGCAATATTCTATTTCTCATCATTATTACGGAATTATGTTTTTGGCTTTTTGGGTGATTAGAGTAATAATTTAAAAATCTGCCTGACGCAGTTGGCTTTTGATACCAATCAAGAAAAATTAGATTACTTTCCGATCTTAAAACTTTGGTATCCAAAAAAGGTATTCCAGCGTCAATTTCATGTTCAATTGTAAATTGCAAACGACGATCGAAAGAATTGAAGAACTCGAGAACGACGTCGGTCTTATCTACTGGTACAGCGCAAATTATGTCGTCAACGTATTTGTATAAAAATGGCATTTCAAAAGGCAAACTTGGAATTATACTAACAAGTAGTTCATCTAACACAATTGTGGCCAAAATTTGACTAATAGGAGACCCCATTGGTGTACCGAATATTTGCTTATAAAATTCGTTATTAAAACTAAAGTATGTGTTGTCAAAAATAAATGCAATCAATGATAGAAAACTATATTTAGATAATGTAGTATGAGGTTCGACCATGTTCCATTTTTTATCAATTATATTGGTAATCATATCCAATGAGATGTTAGTAAACAAAGAAACCGCATCCAATGAAACCAAAACATAGTTTTCTGGTAATTTATAACCCCTAATAGCAACAACAAAGGAAAATGTGTCTTTTATATTATAGTTAGTACGATCCTCAAATGGATTTTTTAAAATATCTGCCAAATATTTTGATAATTTATAAGTAGTACAATTAACTGAACTAACTATTGGACGTAACGGTATATCCGGTTTATGTATTTTGGGCAAACAATATAGCTTTGGAAAACTAGAATTGTAAATAAATAATTCTTTAGCAATATCATCGGAGAATTCTTTTTTAGTTTTTAATTTTTTAATTAATTCATTATAGTTTCTTTGAACTGACGTAGTAGGATCTTTATTTAGTTTAATGTAAGTTGCTTGATCTTGTAATAAAAGTTCTGTTTTTTCAATATAGTCGGTTTTGTTCATCGCAACCAATCCAAACTATTTTTAAAATCTCAACCACAACTCTATATTTTGCAATCGGATAAAGGTGGTTGTACTGTTGCGATGAACAAAACCGACTATATTGAAAAAACAGAACTTTTATTACAAGATCAAGCAACTTACATTAAACTAAATAAAGATCCTACTACGTCAGTTCAAAGAAACTATAATGAATTAATTAAAAAATTAAAAACTAAAAAAGAATTCTCCGATGATATTGCTAAAGAATTATTTATTTACAATTCTAGTTTTCCAAAGCTATATTGTTTGCCCAAAATACATAAACCGGATATACCGTAACGTCCAATAGTTAGTTCAGTTAATTGTACTACTTATAAATTATCAAAATATTTGGCAGATATTTTAAAAAATACATTTGAGGATCGTACTAACTATAATATAAAAGACACATTTTGCTTTGTTGTTGCTATTAGGGGTTATAAATTACCAGAAAACTATGTTTTGGTTTCATTGGATGCGGTTTCTTTGTTTACTAACATCCCATTGGATATGATTACCAATATAATTGATAAAAAATGGAACATGGTCGAACCTCATACTACATTATCTAAATATAGTTTTCTATCATTGATTGCATTTATTTTTGACAACACATACTTTAGTTTTAATAACGAATTTTATAAGCAAATATTCGGTACACCAATGGGGTCTCCTATTAGTCAAATTTTGGCCACAATTGTGTTAGATGAACTACTTGTTAGTATAATTCCAAGTTTGCCTTTTGAAATGCCATTTTTATACAAATACGTTGACGACATAATTTGCGCTGTACCAGTAGATAAGACCGACGTCGTTCTCGAGTTCTTCAATTCTTTCGATCGTCATTTGCAATTTACAATTGAACATGAAATTGACGCTGGAATACCTTTTTTGGATACCAAAGTTTTAAGATCGGATAGTAATGTAATTTTTCTTGATTGGTATCAAAAGCCAACTGCGTCAGGCAGATTTTTAAATTATTACTCTAATCACCCAAAAAGCCAAAAACATAATTCCGTAATAATGATGAGAAATAGAATATTGCAAATCAGTGATGAAGCATTCGTATCAAAAAACTTAAAAATATTGTTTGATATATTTAAGAACAATGGTTACCCAACAGGCATTTTAAAGAAATTAATATATAACACCGACTTTTATGACGGTCAAGTTGACGAACATAGTGAGCAAACCATAAAATATTATAAACTTCCGTACATTACTAATCTAACTCATTTAATTTTACCTCTGTTTAAAAATTTAACCAATATTAAGATTGTTAAATATAATTTAATAACCAATTCTAACCTTTTTTCTAAAGTAAAAGACCCAACACCTACTTTATACAACACAAATGTTATTTACAAAATGGATTGCTCACAGTGTCAGGGATGTTATGTTGGTCAAACCTCACAATGGCTTAAGCAGCGCATTACCCAGCACAAGAGTGATTGTCGTACTGGCAAAAATAATTGTGCAGTTGTGGACCATTTTTTAAAAACAGGACATACGTTCGACTACAATAGTGCTAAGATACTGCAACATGCGGACCGATACAAACATCGATTGTTTTATGAGATGTATCATATTGCTAGGAACCCTAACGCGATAAACCTCAAAGCAGACACTAATGGACTTAGTAATATTTATTGTCAACTTTTAAAATCATTTTAGAAATTGATTTGTCTTATCACCCTGTAATTTGTTTTATTGTGTTTCTTGTCAGTTTCTTGTAAACATTTTTATATCTATACCTTATTGGTTTTTTAAAATTATTTTAATTAGTCTTGTCCTAAACCTTTTAATGTCTAGACGTCACTAAATTCCAGACTCTAAAATCTGTAAGTTAACCATTTGTTATTGTGTGCAATTGTTTATTAAATAAATTTTGTAGTATCTCCTGATGAAGCTACCAAACGGTGGCGAAATATTGAGCATAGGATAATAGTTTCATTTCATTTCACTGACCGCATACCCGATAATTCCCCCTCTATATATATATATATATATATATATATATATATATATATATATATATATATATATATATACATATATATATATATATATATATATATATATATATATTATATATATAGCACACGTATTTTGAATTATTCAAAACTGACTGTTGTTATCAAATAATTCCCGGCTATCTAAATGTTATAATATGAAAAGATGAATGTAGAATCTAGTTTCGAATTATTAATATCACTTAATTCGCTATTAGAAATAAAACTTTTATATAAATATCAATCATTTTCCAATTTAAGTGTTAATTATTAATTTAGTTATTTATCCTTTCAATTACTTTTTGATATTCACAATGTATAAATGACTTGTCTGTCACCAATAATCCACAAATTGTCACTTTTTAAAATAAAATTTCTAATTTTGATAAAAATATTTAATTTCTATACACGTTTTAAATAGTTTAAATGTTTCCAATGTAAGTAACAGTTTTTGAAAAAGTTCAATCAACTTGAAACAATCACTTGACTTATCAAATATCCGAAATGTTTTTTGATTATATCTTCAAATTATTTATTATTCTATACGGATTGTTTAATTTAGATGCATCTTTAATTTAATTTGTTAAAAGGCCTGAATGTTTCAATCAAATAATAATTCTGGAACGGACTCGCCAGTACTAGATAATAACAGCTAACTCGTACAATTCTAAATTATGTAGAATTCCGGATCTTCCGCTTTTTCTTCTAGCTTGACTAAATTTTAGGAATCACTCATGCACATGATTTGAAAGTTTTACCGAATATTGCCTTTTATCATTAATCTCTATACTTCTTATAAATTGTATTAACAATATTGGAGAGCTCTTACATAGATGTTCTCAATTTAGAATATCCAATTCAACTTTTACGAGAACTCTTACTTAGATGTTCTCTCTTCGGAGGATTAAATGTTATTAAACATTTTTTATCAATAAAAAACAAATTATATTGTGGTTACTAACTTTCCTCTTTCTTTAAAAAATACTAAATTTATTGTCTTACTATAAATAGATTTGGAATTCTTTTGTTACCACTATATGTTTGCTGTAACATCTGTTTTCTTTCATCTTCAATATGTCTTTCAATTGTGACATAATTTATATATTACTGTATACATTTCATGTAAATGTCATCCGTAATTAAATGATGCCAAATTTGACATATACTGGGTTCTTCATAAATATTATTTTCATACACAATACTAGGTATAGCAGAAGTTTTGTACAAAATAAATAAATAAATGATTTTAAAATTTAAATGGATAAACTGTGAAGATAAGAAATAGAACCGATGATTTATGGAAGTGATCATCCTTACTGTCGATGCATAGATTATGGGGAAAATGGGTCATTACAAATCTGTGTTCAATAGTAGAGAATAATAATGATATAATAAGTATATAAACGATATTATTTTGATTTTTTAATCCTTTAAAGAAAAATATAGATTGCGTATGAAATTAATAATTTTAAACAATATTAAAAAGCGAAACATTTTAATCTTTATTTCTGAAAAGTTTTTCCTCTTTTCTTGTTCCACAAATCTTTTCTGTTGACAATGGTAGTTTTCACTTCTTCTCTTTTTAGGAATCTTATGTCACAGTACAAAGGGCAAAATTTTTTTTATGACGCTCGTTATCATCCCCAAGCAAATCACACAGAACGAACAAATAAGACAATTGTTACAGCTCAAAGGTGTTATATTCATGAAAATTTGCCTCACAATAACGGGGACACTTCGTTACATAAGGTTGCACAAGCAATTAAAACCGCGAAAGATGACGTTACGGGTTATTCCCCAGCTTTTCTAAATTTTGCTCGAAACGTTCCGTTAAGTGGATATTTTTACGGTGCAATTTCTGAAAACGCAAATAACATTATTAACACTGGTGAAAAATTACAATTGATTAAGGATGTTCAAACACTTCCTAAACTGTTTGTTGGGGTTCGTAGAAAGTAATGCAATGCATGTGAGAAAAATGAAAAACATTACAATTTACGAAAGAGAGATTTGCATTTTCATGTTGGTGACAGGTTATGGAAAAAGAATTATGTTCTTTCATCAAAATCTCACAATTTTGCGGCTAAATTTGCTCCTAAGTACATACCTTGTATTGTCAACAAAGTGATCTGGAAGTAAGTGTAAAATTTAAAAGACCTATCCGGTAATGATTTGGGTAATTGGCATGTTACAGATTTAAAAAATCAGTTTATTGACGTAGATGAAAATCTTCCTGATGGTGATTTTTCTGATCAACATTCTGCTACTAATTTATATAGCCATGATTATAATTTGCGAATCGGATCAGAAAGTGGTTCTGATTAGTTTGGTAATATATCCCGTATTTTTAAGTAAAGTTGTTTTGGATCAAAATTTATTGATGTGACTATTCTTTTTATCTTAATTTTGATTTAATATCAAAATATGTCTTAAGTATTTTGTACTTTTAGATGTCAACAATTATGTTAGGTCACAAAGGCATTTTGTGCCTCTATCTAGTAAAATTTGCTTTTCTACTATCGCATATGTCACACTATCTTTTGTGTTTATCTTTACCGTTGTGCAAAATCACTAATCTTTATTTCCCGTATGCCTTATGTTGTATCTAGAGTACATTATTTTGAATCCTTTCTATTATGTTGTGTATAATACATTTGATGTATTATGTTTGTGTTTTTTTATCGTATCTCTATTTTGTTTTTGGAGTTTTAAAAAACGCCAAAAATTGTTTCCCGCGAATGTTTCAAATTTTCTGAGATTTTCTTGCGTTATGCACCTTTAGAAATCAGTTTAGTTTGGAACAACCTTTATACTGAAATAATCTCTGAAATTTGTTACTTTAGGCAAATTTTCATTTCAGTTAATTTTGAGTAGTCCCCCTCCCCTCTTTTGTTGTGTGTACTGAGAAATTATTGCTTGGTAGCGTTTTCGTTCTCAATATACGCTTGCTTTTTATCGTCCCTGTATGTTGATACGAGTAAAACACGCTCTTTTATTACATGACAATTTATGGATTATTTTGGTGTACTGATTCATACTGATAGTATTTTTTTGCGGCATACTTTTGTTTTCTCTTTCCGTTGTTGACAAAACTATTTTTTCTACAACTGCTATGAACAGTAGCGTATTTCTCATAGCTTACCTCATTTCAAAACTATATATTGCTCACACTGTGAGAAATATTATTTCTCACGGCACTTTGCCCACACTACATACATTTATATGGAGAATCCAGTAGGGGATCCTTGATGCCCAGCCAATTTCAGAAACTTATACTCGATGCCCAGCCGTTTTCGGTGGGTGGTCCTCGATGCTTAGATTTTTTCTACAAAACTATTTACTTTTATTCTTCAAATTTCTGCAGTTGTAGAAAAAGTATAGTGTGCAACATGTGAGAAAAGTACTTTTCTCACTTGTGTGTTTGCGGCACTCGCCCTTAGCTCGTGCCACACACTTCCACGCTCGTGAGAAAAGTAGAACTTTTCCCACTTGTTGCACAATATACTATTTTTGGACGAGTTTATAAGCGGTTTGCAATACATAATTTACAATTTCGTACTTTCATAGCGAAAGTTTTTCCAATTTGTAATAATAAGTTCTTCTATATAACTTTCTATTTTGATGTTTGAGTATTCTGTGTGTGTTGTCGCTAAGTTTCTAGCAACTGGTTCTGTCTTGGTGGGTTTCGTCTCTCCAAACTTTCCGTCAGTAGGAAAGGGGGGGGGGGAAATGCCATGCCTTGTTGTTTTTTTTCTTTTCATTTTTCCGTATAGTTACGTAATGTATTTTTAATACATACACACATTATTGGTCACGTTAAAAAATATTTTTTCTTAGTACCTAGATGTCTATCCATTACCGTGTATTTTTTAACGGTGTTATATATCTAGAGATCCAGTCATTTTTCTCTTTGTAATTTTCTTTGGTAATTTCCATTTTAGTTGTGGCGTTTCTACATAACGCTGGGTTTGTTAATTACCCGAGCTTGCTCAAAAATTTCTTCGTTTTTCAATTTTCTCTTTTTTTCTTTTCTTTTGATTTTGTTAATTCTTTTGTTCCCTGTTACAAGGAATGTAGTTGTTGGACAATCATGTCTACACTTCGGTAGTTGTAGGGATGCGAAGTCGATTGTGGGGAATAAATAACCACGACGCGATTAACATCTCTCACGAGGTTTTTCCTGCACGATTGATGCTCTCATCCTCCTATGACTCTGAGTTAGTCTTGCTCTTCTAATACGTTTTTTTCGTTCTTTCTTTTTGGTTGTTTTAGTTTTTTCTTTTGAGTTTAATGTACCTGAGATCCCAACCACCCTATATCACATTCAGTGATTGTTTTTTGTAGATAAGGAATATAGTTATTCTCTTATCTTTTCGTTGAGATGTTAGCATTTCATATTTTAGTAGAGGCTACCCCTCTAATTTTTGGGTGTTTAGCGTCTCATATTTTGGTAGTGGCTAACCCTCTAATTTAATTTTTTTGGATATGGTTCCAATAACTGATATCGTTTAATTTTTGATAAACTTTTTGCTAATAGGAATGAGCTCCTATTATAATTGCTTACTGCATTTTGTTCACATTTTTTTGAGCATAATTGCATTTAATTTGCATTTGTTATTATTGCTAATAGGTATAAGCATCTATTATAGTATTGCTTTTGTAAAGTTTTCAAAATTAATTGAAGTCAGGAATTAGAAAGCAACAATTCTTGGACATTTATTGAATATGCTCCTTTCTTCTTCTTATTTTTCTTCTTTATGTTCTTATCTTCTTTTCATTTCTTGTTTGTTTTCTTGAATTTGTAAGCTCTACTACATCTTCTTTTATCTGGTCACCAAATCCTGTTGTTTTGGCTACTTTTCTTTGTAGGCTATTCAGGTTTACAAAAAGTTATGTTTTCAAATTCCTTTTGTTTCTCCGAGCTGAGGGGGTGTAACATGTCGTTGTGACATGTTTCTATGTTCATTACCCAGCAAACAGTGAATCTCTGGCCGTCTTCTGGCTCAATGCATGATCGGTCGGCAATATGCTGGCAACGTCAAAGTTACATCGGCAAAATGTCGGCCCAATGTATGGCATATTGTAATCGGATACCTACAATCCAGCCAGCAATGTGTCTATCAACCGTTATCATAAAAATGAAGGCCCGTTCAAGTGTTATTGTACAAAAATAAATTTGCCAGCGGACCAAAAGCTATTTTTTGAAGGGTTAATATTAATATTTTGAGTAAAATTTGTCGTATAAAAATAAAATTACTTTGTTGCTTCCTCGAGTAAGGAATTATTATTAAAACCTACTAACCAATTCTAAACCCAAAAATAACACAACAATATACCATTCTGCTGAATATGTGGTACTGTGACCCGTCCCGTTGCTATTAAGGAAAGTTTCAACCAGCACTGACGCCAGGTACACCTGCTGGCTTTCAGCTTCTGAGCTTACGGCGTATCATCATCTGAATGATTGAATGAAAATCTCTCATTCAACAGCCAATTGAAAACGAGTATGCGATAATCGAAAGCGGTCATGTGAACCATGAACGTACCGTGAAATTGATTCTGTCGACAGGTTTGTCATTTGACAGTTTTGTCACATTCGTGGTTCATTGTTTATAGTGCTATTCAACGCGACAATTGATTACAATCATTTCCTGTCAGTTAAAAAACAACATGTTCAACAATACATTTTCGATATCAATCGATCACTCCGATTATAATCGGTCTAAAATTATGATGCTATTGGAAAGAATCGTAAATCGGAAGCATGTGATTGGTCGAAAAATTTAAATAAACCACCGTTTGTCTATGGGTTATGTGATGTGAGTGATATTTTGCAATTGTATATTACATTTTTAGTTAACAGAACAGCTTATAAATGAACTTGTAAAAAGTGTGAAATGCACGTGAAATGAACCAAAATAATGATATGGTTATGTCAATATTGATTTATTTGATTTGTAAAATGACATGCCAAATGACAATTTTTTTGGTCGTTCAACAAACATCAATCCGTTTTCGATTTCGATTATAAACAAAATCGGAATCAAGATCGAAGTGTTGAATAGCACTTATGTTTATTCTATTTTTTTTGTTTATATATGTTTACCACTAATACTTTTGTGAACACCAAGATCCGGTGTGGGCAGTAAAGAAAAATGATGACGACTTCTCCTGATGAATTGAGGTCAATTAGTAGTCGTTTTGCTGCGAGGTACCGTTGACTCAACGGTTTTTCGGGGACCGTTCGGTTCAAACCTTGTATCTGTGAACTGTCGCGAAACGTTACGGTCCCCGAAAAATTGTATAACGTTGAGTCAACGGTTCCTCGCAGCAAAACGACTAGGTATTTATATCTATAATCAGTTGTAGCGTCAGTTATGAGAAACAAAACCTTCATGAGTTTTTTGAGGTTAAGTGTTACCGCCAAAATAACGACAAAATGTTCAAGAATTATTCCAGAAGCAATAAATATAAACTCATTACGAAAAATGTGGAACAATCTGTAGTCTTGAATGGAATTGACGAAACAGTGACAACGCAGTACAGAAGTCGAGGTTCTGATATGCTCATATCTACCTCTAGGGAGTCTAGAGTACAATCAGACTCGTATGAGCCCACTCCACCAACTTCTGCTGCCGAACCCACAATTCATCAGTATTATTCTGATGTTTCGTATAGTGATATAGTTCATTCGATGAGTGAACCGTTTGCATTAATAGATGAACCACCTGACGAATTCTTCATTTCAAGTGTCCCTCGCTCGGTTTCTGACAATGCTATTAGTTCCAGTGATTTTTTGGCAAAGTGGTCTTTAAAAAACAACATTACAAGCAAACCAGACATCACCAATCTACCAAAAGATGCTCGCACACTTTTAAAATATATGCAAATAATGGCCAAACTAGTCTCCCATGAGTTATCTCTTCAATATAATTGGACTGGAAGGGGGAAAAAGAATTTAAGAGTTTATGGAATGTTCTAAGAATGATATTAGGTGAGTTGCTATCATAAATGTGTATTCATTACATGATATTTTTATTAGTGTTTTAAATGAAACTCACGGTTTCTAGTTAACACCACAATATAATAAAAATTGTTGAAAATTCTAAAAAATTGACAATTGCTTCGATAAATCAATATCATCGTCAGAATGACAGAAGTTACGTTTCATTTGATGCCTAACTGATGTTTCGTAGTTATTTTTGGCTAGACCAAGAAGTGACCTAACTGGTGATTGACTTAATATATGTTAATAGGAAAAAGAAGAAGATGTGATATTACAAATATTGAAGCTTAGATATTATTAGCCCTATGGCTGACATAAAAAAAGAACTGCTTCTGACCGTCAAGGAGGGAGGAACAGCTGGAGGACAAAGCCAGCAGAGGAAGGGAAAGAGATACACACATACACATTTCAATGATATTTGTTCTTTCATACCAAAGTATTGTTTTATGTTATTATTTCCTTTATTTTGTTCAATATTTGTGATATTTTTTACTTTGAAACCAAAGAATTCTTTTATGTTGTATTCTATACATATGTTACATGTATTTCATTGAAGTGTTGTTACGAAACAGCAAACTGGTATAGTCCCTAAATCCGACCCTATCTAAGCCAGGTATCAAAGTTAAAATTATGGCGGGTACGCACTGTTTTTTTATAACTGTTTACGACTATATTATCTTATCATTGTTTTTGTGACCAGACTTATCTAGAAAAGGCCAGAACCAATTGTTTTTGTGTGTGTAAGCCGCAGTCCGGAATTTACTAGTAAAAAAGGCTTTAATATATAAGGGACTAATCAGGAAGAGTTAGTTTAGTTTATAATTTGACATCGTGAGATAAATAGTAAATAAGTGAATAAAAATTAGGTGATTATATAAATTAGTTTAAGTGAATATACTGAGTATATATAAATTAAGTGTTAGTGATTAGTTTAGTGTTTAAATAAATTAAGTAAGTGAACCTACCTTGTGTTTAGAATTCATCCTACTCGTTTATTGTTTAAATAAATAACAAAAACATTACAGTATGTATAAACTTTGGATTTTTCTCCAGTTTTTTGGGATATTTTTCTAGGACTTCAAGTTCATTTAGGTTCAATTGCTTAAGGTAAATTTGAACTTCTTTTTCCACTCAAAATATATTGAACTTTACTCATTAATTTCCAATTAAACGGCATTTAATGTGTATAATTTTCAGTGGACCAACACACTAACTAAGTAACTTCCATTGCAATATTTCCACTGGGCCATCAATGATTTCCACAGTTTTGCCTTCAGAGGTGCGTCGTGCAAAAGATACTGTTGACAAGCATTGGCCCTGATGATGGCCGGTGTCTCCTCTTTTCACCGGACCGCCATAGGTTATAGGTGCTTTGCCGTTCTGGCCTGATCTGGCCAGCATATTCTGGGCCGGAATAAGTCCGATCGAAATTGTTTGCTGGGTAATTGTTTTGGAGAGTTCTTTATTCGTCAGCTACTCCCACCTCTAATTCAAATTCATTTAATTTCAATTTGTTAAGAACGCGTCGTATGGATATTTAAACGATGATTCAAGTCGAATTCGGTCTCTTTTACCCTTCATCGCTGAGAAGCAAATATAATTATTCAGTTATAATAATTTTGTGTGTGGTTTTCAATTTGTCTACTGCTCTGCAGCCCTTACGTACCCGACGTACTCTACCGTACCATACCGCCCTGTACCGCACGGCACCACTTGGCCGATTGAACCCAGAAGTCGTCAGTCCAGAGTCTAGACACCGACGGCTCAAGAATCCCTGGATACTGCTGCGACCTGTACGTCCCGAGTCTTCCCTTATTTTCGGTAGATATAAAATCTTGAGCTGGACATTTTTGTTGTAATAACTGATATTTATTCGTATTATATTGAGAATATACGGTTTATTTAAATTTATTTTTGTGTCAAATAAATCCATGTGTCTCGAAATGTTATTCATTAATTCACCTTATCCCAATTGAGGTAATAAAAATAGGGTAACTAAGGCCGAATTCACCAGCCGAGGAAGAGTCCCCAGGCCGGGTGATCTCAGATTAGTGACACCTTATTGAATTTTGCCTATGGTTCGTAGTTTAAATTGTTGATGAAATCATTGATTTTTTAAATGGAATCCTGTTGAATTGAAGTGTTTTTTGAGAAATATTAACGAAATTTCAATTATAATTACCTTCCTTATTTAAGTTAAGTGAATCTTGTGTGCTGGGATTTATTCAATATAATAGGTTACATCTTTTTGATAATTCAAGTTGGTTACAGATGTCTCACTTATACAAAAATGATCTTCTGATGTAATGCTGGCACTATCTGAAAAAAACTCGCTCTCCTGCGTACATCGCGGACTGATCCACCCCAATTTAGCGGATTTAGAAAACATACGCGGTGTAACCCCACATGGAGTGTCAAGCCATTTTATATATATAATACATTTTTTTCGCTTGGTCTATATTGTCGAGGAGATCCTCTTTTAATACCAAAAGCTTCTTTTTTAATTCTGGCCTAAGTACTTTTAGTCACACCAGTTGTCTTTGGAGTTCGCTCTCTGCAATTTAAAAACATAATTATTAAACAAATTAAAGCCAAATCAAGGTATGTATTCTACATATCAAATAAATGTAACATTATATAAACTTGGCTTGCTGTAAATATGCAAAGCATATAGTTTGTCTGTGTATGAGATAAATAATAAGCATTAGTATTTTATTTACAAACAAAACATAAATCATTCAGTCAAAATATTTCATTTATATCTAGAAAATTTTCTTATTAATCTGCCTGAATGCTATACATTATTTTTTATTTGACTTACCGATGTTTCTGTATAGGAATTTGAATTCCAAGTTCCGCTTCAGAATGCAACGTTTTCTACAATCTGTCTGGATTGACTATGGATAGTTTTTCCTCTGACACCAACAAGTTTCTTAGAACTTGGCTTGTGAAATTTGAAAATATAAATCTTTATTAGGGTTTTAAATGAAACTCACAGTTTCTAGTTAATTCCACAATATAATAAATCTTTATATCAACTTTTTATAAGTTTCAAGGTTAACTGGCATTAGCATTCTCGATAATTAGTAGTTTTTACTTTTTCCGAAATTTGACAATTTAAACATAATATACTTAGTTTAAATAAAAATAAGTTCACTTCATTAATACAGTTTGGCCCACTTATGCTCTTTAAATAGCTCCATTCTCAAGTGTACTAAATATTTATAATTTATTGGATTCAACTCTAGTTACTCAATAAAAAATAATTATTGAATTATAGATTGAATCTGTTCTCTCTCCATTTACTTATTATTATTGGATACCTACTACCCTCTTGGGTATCGGTCTTATAATTTAGTTGTCTCAGATTATTAGGTAGTATAAATATTGAGTGGAATATTCATTAGACACGTTAATTTAATTTCTCAAATCAGGTATTTTTGCTTGAGTTGTATAACTTTAATCTGTATGTACCCATATAATATATTTATCAATTGAAATTCATTATTTCTGTGTTCGTAAGTTTTATATAGGTAAAAGGTTTGGCATTAGAATCTGATCAATCTCATTATTGTATCACAATGGCGGCTAGATTACGTCAAGCAAAAGCTCTTAGAGACTCAGCCTCTGATAGAATTTCGATGCTGCACGATCTTGCCATACAGTCAGAGGGGGATCAAAATGCACATACTAATGTTACTTATGGAGTATCTTCCGCTCCTTTCCTGGCCCTTCGCACAATTCAGCAGTTAGTACAAGAGGAAAGGGAAATTTTTTTTCGAGCTGCAAAGTGTTTATCCTCTGATATCTATATTGACGATATTAGCACAGGTGCCTCAACTCTACAGGAAGCCAAACTTCTTCAATCAGAATTAATTTTTATGGTGGAAAGAGGAGGTTTTCTTCTTCGAAAATGAGCATGTAATAATCCCCAGTTAATGCAGAGTCTCCCTGCTGAGGTTTGCCAACACTTCTTGTCTTCTTTTGATTCCCATGACCTTGTGGTAAAAGTTTTGGGATTGCGGTGGAATACCTCCTTAGATGTTTTCTCTTATGATATTCAACCCCTTGACAGATTCTGTTCTAAACGCATAATACTCTCAGAAGTTGCTCGAATGTATGACCCCCTTGGGTTCTTAGCTCCACTCTCCTTCCTAGCTAAACATCTCTTAGAACGACTTTGGAGTTTGGGTCTAGATTGGGATCAAATACCCCCTTCGGACATAGTCGACAAATGGAATCAGTATAAAACTGAACTTTCGCTCCTCTCACATACTAATATTCCTCGCTGCTTACCTAATAAATATATTTCTTGTGAACTGCTTTGCAGATAGTTCAGAGAAAGGGTACTCCAGTGTAATATATTTTAAATTTACTTCAGAGAATAACGCCTCCAAAATCTGCCTAATCGCTGCTAAATCTAGAATGGCCCCACTTAAAACTCTTTCAATTCCCCGACTAGAACTATGTGCAGCTGTTCTACTCTCCAATTTAATAGAATTTATCCTTAACGCATTCCGACGTAACCTCGAAATTAGTGAAATTTTTGCTTGGTCTGATTCAATGGTAACCCTATCATGGATTAAATCACCCGCTTCCCACTGGAAAACTTTCGTCGGTCATCGTTTGGCTCATATACAAGAAAAGGTTCCCCCTGACCGTTGACATTTTGTGGAAAGCTCTTCTGCCCACTCAAATTCTTAATCATCCGTTGTGGTTTGAGGGGCCTCCTTGGTTAATGTCTCCAAAGCCCCTATGGCCCAATCCTAAATTTTCTCCAGTTTCCTGTCCGGACGAAAAACCCTCAGTTCTTGTAACACTTATGTCTTTGGACACATTAGATCTTCTATTGGACAAATACTCATCCTTGAGTAAAATTCAACGAATTATTGCGTATGCGCTACGCTTTGTAGCCAATTTAAGAAATCCTCAAAATAAATCATTGGATCATTTTACTGACTCAGAACTCCACAAAGCTTTAATGGTTCTCACTAAACGAGTGCAACATATTTGTTTCGCACAAGAAATTGAAAATTTTGAAGCAGGCACCACCTTATCAAAGCCTTTTAGAAAGTTGAGCCCTTTTCTGGACAGCGAGGGTGTTTTCAGGGTGGGGGTACGCTTGAAGTTCTCAGGATTGTCTTATGATACAAAATTTCCAGCAATTCTACCCCGTCAACATCGTTTGACAGATTTAATAATTGAGTCCGTTCACAAAACATATTTTCATCCAGGTTTACAGCATTAACATTTCCTAATAGCTCAGAATTTTTGGATTCTCTCTTCCAAATGCGCAATTCGGAGTGTGTTGAGCCGCTGTATTCGATGCTTTAAACTAAAACCAGTGGCCCATGAACCTTTCTCGTCGAGGCAGATGCACCCATATTTTTTATGATAATGCAACCAACTTTGTAGGGGCTTCTCGCATTCTCCATAAATATATGCAAAAGGCTTGTAGATCAGAAGAAATAAAATTTTCATTTTCTCCTCCGTCCGATCCACCTTTTAACGGTCTTAGTGAAGCGGGCATAGAGTCTGTTGAAACTCATATTTTTCGAGTTGTTGGCTCTCAAGTTTTAACTTTTGAAGAGTTTTACACCCTCAATTCCAGGCCGCCCTATTCTTCAAGTTCAGACCCCAATGATTTATCCGTGTTAACCCCAAGTCATTTTCTTATGTTAGAGCCGCCAACGGCAGTTGCCGATCCGGATCTTTCCCATTTAAATATGAATCAGTTGGATCAATGGCAGCTTATACAAAGACTACAGCAAGATGTGTGGAAACGGTGGCATAGTGAATATTTAAATACACTCCAACAACGAAATAAATGGCTAAATCAACAAATTCCACTGAAACTTAACGATCTAGTTATTATTAAAGATGACAATGTCCCATCTTTAAATTGGAAATTGGGAAGAATTGTGAAGTTAATTCCGGGTTCGGATGGTATTGCAAGAGTTGCTAATGTGAGAACCACTCAGGGTCTTCTTCAAATACCAACGGTAAAGTTATGTCCTTTACCAACATGTTCTGAATAAGTTAGTTAAAATACTATGTACTTTGGTGGGGGGCATGTTAGGTATTCATTAATTTTATTTCAATTTGTTTGATCTATATTATATGTAAGGTAACTTAATAATAAAATGTAAATGTTAAAATCTCAGGCAAATCGTTGGTGGTATTTTTACACCTAGCGGACATACGGTATACATACATTGTATTCAATTAAAAAAAACCAGTTCTCCAAGCAGAGAGGGAGAAGCAGAACAGTTGTCGAAGTGAACCGTTCGTAGCTATTATTTTAACGCGCTAGTGCCTGGAACTTTAATAAAAACTCATTGAACCCCTGCTACAGTCCACAATATCGCTTCCAAGGAGGCTTGCAACCCCGCAGAAGATCATCCCAGACCTTCAGGTAAGAATACCATCTTGGACGATTTGCTTGCGTCATATTTTTTTTATATACTCATATATATTTGTAACCTTTCTTAACAAAAATATGACATAAAAATTAATCAGAAGCATTTTTTATTGTATTTTCACTAAAAAACTGGTATTTTTCTTTTAAATTTTTATTATTAACAATAGATTTTTGAACTTTTTCGAATTTGAACTCTTTCTCCCAGTTTTGTTTTGTATAAACAAGCTTTAATTACTAGAAAATGGACGTAAAAACTAAAGCTGGCCCTATCAGAGGTTCGTAGAACGATTTTTCCAAGTAGAGTTTTTTTCAGCATCTTTTTTTCGAAAAATCGCAACATTTTTGATATTTTTCAATACAGAAAATGCTGTTTCATTCGGAATGAAAAACCTACCTTTCCACTGATTTTGGAAAAAATTGATACATTTTTACGTTAGAAAAAAAAATCAAAATCCAAAAAGGGTTTTTTTGTATTTTTTAGGCAATTTTGAGGTTAGAAGCTGATGTAAATTGTAAATTTTTTCAGTCTATACAACTTTTACATACCATATTTTCTATAGGAAGTTTCGTTTGTAGTAGTTTTCCTTTGAACATCGAAAACCGCGATTTTCACACCTTTCATTGCCCTATTCCACCATTTTCATCATGAAAATATTTCTTCCTCATTGAGTATTATTAGTACTACCATTTCTCTTGGTCAAAACCCTGTTACACTTTCCCATATTTATTCTCACTAAACCATATTGACTTCAAAATATAGCATTACCCACACTGTAATGTCTAATTCTCAAACAGTTCTTGTTATTTTCAGAAGGATTCCGTAACCTTGAAAAGCTAAAATCTGAAAATCCAAATTTGAAAGTGCTTCTAAGCTTAGGAGATAGGAATGACGGTTCCAAAAATATTTCAATTGTAGCAGCAGATCCGATTAAGAGAAAAAAACTTGGTTGGGAAATTTTGGCTCTGATTGAAGAATATGATTTTGATGGAGTTGATATTTACTGGGAATATCCAATTTTAGCAAATGATACACAATCAGAGGACAAGGTAAGCTAGTGTTGAAACAAATCGGACAAACAGGACGATATTCTATGGCTATTCCACTTTCCGCATATTACCTTGAATAATTGTAATTTCATCGTGCTTGCACCTTATTGAGCACCAAGTAGATGCTCGCGGCTCAAATCGCTCAACCGGGCTGCAAGAAGCATTTCTGATCTGATCTGGGTTTTTTGATTTATTGAATCTTCTCAGCTCTTCTCAGTTATTGTCAATATGTGTATAAGTGGGTACTTAACCTAGATGTGACAAAAAACTGATTTTCAGATCTAGCAGCAATTATTGGGACTCTAATTAAGAATGTGGTAAAGTTTTGGTTATGCCACCACTTAATAAATTGGCTACAAATAATACAATATTTTCCACAGGAGTAGATCGGAATCGTTTGTGACGATTAATTTTTCAGACAAAAGGAAGACGTCCTAGTTGATGAGAAGGTTGATTGATCTGTGCGAAAAGTACAGAAATGTGGATGTGAATCTTAGTACCCCCAACACTAAACCTGAACTGTATCATACTTTGAATAATTGGCACACATTAAATGAATAGTAGGTTAATTTTTATATAAGCTCCCCACTCATAGAAACACTCAGATAATATTTCCTGGCAATTGGCTACAGATTCTTGCATTTACATTCTCCAAGAAATATTTAACACCTCAATATGTGTATTGTTTTAGAAAAATTTCGTAGGATTACTAAAGGATTTTAGAAATATGTATCAACCTAGAGGATTGCTTGTAACAGCCGCTGTAGCTGGAATCGTAGATAAAATTGAATATTACAACGTAAAAGAAGTATCACAGTAAGTTTCAATTGATAAGGATTACTAGCAAATGTAACAATAATATTATTCTCCTATTTTTAAGTACAATTCAAAGGCAAATTCCTATTTTTTTTTTTTCATCTTCGAATTTATTAGTTATTAATTAGGCTACTAAGCAGATTATTCTATAAAATATAAATTACGAATAAAATCATTCTTCAGTGTCTGTATCATGTTGTGGCTCATATCTATTACATGATTACTACTAAAAATTACGGAAATCGGTTAATTAAGCACAGAATCTACATTATTCATTCGAAAATGATAATCCATTCATAAGACTCCGTTTTTCAACTTATTTCAGAGTTGACTTCAATAATCTCTGCGAATTATGTTTTATGGCTTCCATCGACGGAAAACAAGTGCCTCCAAAAGGCAGTTAAAACATATTCTAAAATATGTTCGAAAGCGTCAATCTTTATAAAAGTATTTTCTTTTAGAATTTTGGATATGATGAACATTTTAACATTCGATTATCACGGAGCATTTGACAATTTTGTTGGACATGTTTCACCACTACATGCCTCTTCTAAGGATTATGATAATGGAAGAAATTCAACATATACAGTCGTAAGTAGAATTATGATTTTAATCATTATTACTTATGTTCTAAATCTTTATACAGTTCCTTTTATCAAAACGTCAATATAGCCTATAGAAAGTTCAAAGTATTACAGGAATAGAATAATTGTGTTAATTTTTATAGAAGGTGACCAGTTATATTCTGACCCATTTCAAATGATCATATCTTATTTATATTATTCAAGTTATCGATAATCGGTGTGGACTAGTCTATTCTGATATTTTGCAAGTCTTTATTTGACGCGTTCAATTTATCGCTAAAACTTCCAGTTTTACCTGAAACAAACAAGCTACTCTTCAGGTTTTTTTATGGGGTTAACGTCAAAAGCCGTTGCTACAATCCAGTGCCCCAAAATCTCAATCAACTCAAAGAAAATATCTGTCACGTTATAGAAAGTATTCTCGTCGATATGTTGAGTCGCGGTTTTGATAACTTCATAAAATGGAGGACATTTTGAACAGTTGTTATAATTATTCATATTCACTTTGTTGTTTTTTTAGTGTTGAGCTGTTGTTGAATAAAATGTCAATTAAACTCATAATAAATCTGCATCAATTTTATACTCAATGTTATATGGTAATAAGCATTTCAGGATAACATCATCATATGCAGTAGTTGTTTCAAAGAGTTGTAACACTATGAAAACATAACTTGTTATATATTGTTAGAAAGGGAACTGTTTTACGTTCTCATTTTTATTAATGAGATAGCAAAATGCGGGAAGTTTAGGTGCTTGTATGTTAATCACTTTTCACTAGGCTGCGAAGGACCAACCGTGTTTCACGGTAATAATTACTTTTATATTTATAGGAATCGGATGTTTTGTTAAATAAAAAATTCGTTTAACACTTGCACTTTTCGTATATTGGAAAAATAAGTTAAATTTTGTTCATTTTGCGGCAGAATTAAGACTATCACTTGATACTGTTGATCGAAGATATATTATTTGTTCACTTTAGGTGAATAATGAATGAATGTAGCATTAGATACCGGTACAAAAATGCCGGTATTCTCTTGTAACTAGAGTAACATTTTGTATGAAGGATGACTGGGAAGTGATGAAAAATTGGGTCTTATTCATATTTATGTGTTGGGAGCGAAGAAGGAAGTCATGTGACATATCAGGAAGCATCGACCAATGGGAGACAAGAGTTTAAAATGTAACGGTCAAATACAGCTAGTGAAAGATGCACGCTAGGGTCGGTTTTTCTTGCATGAAAAAAGTTTGTTTGTTGCAGACAAGGGAGTTTAGACGATAGTTTTTATGAAGCGGTAAGGTTTAAACTGATATCGGTTGCTTTGAAATATTAAGTCAAAAAAATTATAAGACAATAATTATCTGTGTTTCTTATATGAAAGGGACGTTGAAATGGATTTTTGCGTATTTAAAAAAATATTAAATATTTGAGAAAAATGATATTTTATTTATGATGTATGCGGGATACATAATTATGATATACAGGGAGAAGTTAAAGTAAAGATTACAGGAAGAATTTGATTGTTAATTCAAATTTGTACAGAAACAGACCAGTCTTTCTGATTGTGCAAAAATATACAGGGTGATTTCATTAAAAAAAATAGTTGTCCTATACCTGAAAAATGGCTTGTTTGTTTCCGATAGAACCGGAAGTTATAGCGCCGAAACTAGTCCATACCGCATGTCTATAACGTGAATACTTTTGGAGATATGAGCATGTTAAATGGGTCAGAATATAACTGTTCACCTGGTATCATAAATAATAACCCTGCTTCGACGATATAAAACTCTTCTCCTTCTACGTTATTCTTGACTCCTCAGGTATCTAGCTTTCGTAATATCTAATCTGGACTGATCTTGACACATTCTTTGACCTCTTTAGTACAAGAAGTTGGATCTCTTGTTCAGAGTTTCTAATACGAACAGAAGTTAACTTGGTTATGATTCGGTTTCCAGTTCCATTACTATTAAGAAGCCGCTAATCATGCCATATTCACTTTTAACTGCATACCAAATGTCAAATAACCATAAAACATACTAATAATTTTTGAGCCTTATTGAAATATTAGTAGAAAGACGTTTCTACTTACAACCTCTAATTAATTGCGAATGGGTATTTTCCAAACGAAATTTTAATGGGGCTTTTGCAAATAACGTTGTTCCATTGCAGCATTTTTGGGTCTCCAGTGGCATCGGAATGGTTATAATGTACATTTACAAACGTGAACCCTAGAGACTACCTAGAATTCCTAAAAAGACTAAGAAAAAACATTCAAACTCGTAGGAAACAAATTTTGGTCGTACGAGATTTCATTGCTAAGTCGCACGTCAGCAGTAGAGGAGCAGGAGAAAGAACCTAGCAAAAGGGCTAGCGGAAGAGGACCTAATCAAAAATAACCAAGGGAAGACCCCAACAGAGACTATGGAAGTTTTATAAGCATAACATTTTGCACCAAAAAACTCTCTAAGAAGGTAACAAACTAGAAACTCATATATACAAAGAACCTGAGCTTTCAGAAAAACATTACATATGAGATGCAGGAGGTCCCTAAACAAAAAGAGCATATACAAACACAAACAGGATCGAGAATAAACGAGGAAAAACTAAATTTGTTAACACAGGAAATTGGACAGCTAATTAAAAAACTGGTGAATTGCGATCAGGGCGGAACAGCTCATAAAAGATATAACTAAGGCACGCGACACAATATTTCCAAATAAAGCCCCGATACCAAATTAAAGCGCGGTATACTGGTGGACAGATGAAAAACAAAGAAGTTCTCACCAAAATAAAGAGTACCAATAACTCCACACAGAAGACCATTCAAATAGATCGGTATAAAGATTAACGGAGAGCCTTAAAAAGGGCCATTGTAGAGGCAAAGACTAATGCCTTACACAAAGTTATAGAAGAAGTTGAAGAACACACATGAGGAAAAGGATACCGAATCGTCATGGACGAATGGAAACCAAGGCCTCCTAAAAGATAGGAAAGCATGTGGTCGAGATAGCTTAACACCGGAAAATATCAAGATAGTGGTCACAGAACAAGCCCACACAATCCTGAGATTACTGAATAAACTCTTCCAAGAAGGGATGTGCAAATATTATCTGGAAAAAAGCCAGGCTGGTTTTACTAGAAAAGGGAAATAAAAAAAATGAGGCGTACAGAACAATATGTATTATAAACGTCATGGGGAAGCTGTTTGTTTGCGCCAATACTAAAATTTTGATTCCTTAGTAATAAGCAACACACCTTGCTTGTAAAGACCGGTCTGATATAGATAATTAATATTATTAGAAAAAGCAGTTCAGATAGCTAGTTGGAATAAACACTTGAATAAGCCAACATCATCGGAAAATATCGTTAATAATTCAATATAGTAGCATTTTGCAATCTTAAATCATAGTGAATGTAGTTGAAAATATAAATTAGAATCTACAGTCCGCTATTAGTTTATAGAATCATATCATACACTGTTTGAGAAAATTAATCTAGATAGACTAAAGAAGGAAATTGATGAAAATGGTGGTCTGTCTGAAGAACATTATGGTTTCCGAGAGTAATTCTTGATGTGCAAAATTCGTTTAATACCGCACCATGGGAAGGTAGGGGAGGGCGGGTCACAGTGGCCAGTGGGGAACAGCGGCCAGTTTGAAAGAATTTTAGAATACATTCAGTATATGTGTTGCCATCTAGCAGGAAGCTGCTAAACTGTGCAAAGAACAGTGTCCGTCATGTGTTAGTTCCTAAATATGTCGCAAATTAGTTTTATTGCATTTTTGTGTCTATGGTGCAGCATGAGTTAAAATGCGGTGAGTATTGTTTTTTGTACCATTACAACTTGAAGAGATTTTTGACTACTTAGTTATATGGTGTTTAATATTGATACATTATGCTAATAACAAATGCAAGCTAGGAGTTAGAAACTTGAGAACAAAATTTTAGATAGGAAATTTGTTTAGAGGTTAGATTTGTATACAGTGGCCAGGATAATTTGGGACAGAGTGACCACTTACTATCAGACTTTGGTGGCCATGTACCCCGTACTCATAATTAGTCGATTTGTGTTCAGCATTTCTCCTTCATATTTTCTTTCAAGACTGACGCATGCTTTTTAATTTATTTCAGATTGAAAGATTGTGACGATGCCATGCAACAGGAAACGCAATAGCACTATTGGTCTAGCAGATGATGAAAACGATATGAAATAGGCAGTTAGATCTGTATTAGATGACGGTTTATCTACAAAAGCGGCTGCAGTTCGTTACAATATAGCACGAATCATTATGAAGGTATATTAAAAAATGCCGTGATATAAATATAAATTGGGATGAACCAGAATTTCCAAAAATGAAGCCAAATTATGAATGCAGAAAGATTTTTACTAACGAAGAAGAGGTGGAGTTATGTGAATACCTAAAGAAATGTGGAAAACTACATCATGATTTACCACCAAAAGCTGTAATAAAACTGGCATTTGACCTTGCAGTGGCTAAGAACAAGAATATTCTGGAAAGCTGGCAACGATATCAAGCTGCTGGAAAGGAATGGTTTACAGCGTTTATGAAAACGAATCCTACAATTTCACTATGAACAGCAGAAGCAACTTCTATATCAAGATCTATGGCTCTTAATAAGCCCGTTGTCTATAAGTTCAATAACGATTTAAGGGATTTATATGGAAAATACCCATCTTTTAATGCAAGCAGAATCTATAATACTGACGAAACAGCTTTAACAACTGTTCAGGGATCAACTAAAATAATTGCACAAAAAGGACAGAGGCAAGTTGGACAAATTACCTCCGCTGAACGAGGCGTTCTAGTGACCATATGTGGTACTAATAATGCTCTTGGAAACTGTGTTTCGCCTCTTTGGATATTTCCAAGTGTCAATTTTAAAGATAACATGATTAAGAACGCTCCCATTGGGACAGTAGGGGCAGCTTCATCGATGAGTTAGATGATCTCTAAAATATTCGAGAAATGGATGCATCATTTCATTAAGCATTCCAGACCTTCACTACAAGACCCTGTATTACTGTCATTGGATAACCATGAAACACATGTATCCTTTGAGGTCATTATGATGGCAAAGAATTCTGGCGTTATTCTTTCTACACTACTACCACATGCAAGCCATAAGTTGCAGCCTCTAGACAAATGTGTAGATGGTCTTCTGAAGCGTTACTATAATGAGGCATGTAGATCCTGAGTAGCATCAAATCCTGACAAAAGAGTAAAAGAATAACAATATACGAAATTGCTGAACTGTTAGGGATTGCCTTGCTTTTACACAAAATAATTGCATATCTGCCTTTGAAAGTGTTAGTATACATATATGTCCCTCAGACTAACTTTTATTTTATGGATAGTTGTGATCATTGCTCTACGGGGTATGACAGATGTAAAAATAAAATTAATCAGGGAATTGTCAAAAAGATTAAGTACCGAAAAGATAATAAAAACTGCTACAATGTGAAGTGGTTATTTGTAAACACAATAGATTGGCGACGAGGATTCGAAAGAACCACATATTCGTTATAGATTAACCATGCCAAATAAAATAAATCGAAGAAGTATGAACTTACGAAATACTCAAACTACAGGCTCAAGTTCAAGTAATACAACTACAGTAATTCAAAATACATTTACTATTGAACCTTATGATTCTACAAAATCACAATGGACTCGATGAGTGCAACGATTCAAGGGCGCCTGCGAAATTTATGGAATTGTTGAAACTAGTAAGGTCTCTTTTTTACATTTCATGGGCTCAGAAATATACGACATACTTTGTGACAAATTAACACCACAAGATCCAAAATCAAAGCATTTTCAAGAATTGGTAGAAACTCTCCAAGATTACTTCAGTCCTACTCCACTGCAAATTGCAGAAATTTTCCAACTACATCAACGTAAACAACAAGAGGGTGAATCTATACAACAGTACATCACTGCTTTACAGAAAATGTCAATGTTTTGCAATTTTGGCGATTATTTGAAGAAAGCATTACGCAATCAATTTGTTTGGGGTCTACGTAATGATAAAATTCAAAGTCGTTTATTAGAAAAGAAAGATTTGACATTCGATAAGGCTGTAGAAATAGCTGTAGGTATGGAACTCGCCGCAAAAGCAACTGCTGAGTTACATACTAATAAAAATTTAAATCAAATAAACTCTAAAGCTGAAACAAACTTACCTGCAGGTATTTCAAATAAAAGTTCAAATTTTTCAAAATTTTGTTTTCGATGCGGTGATCAAAAGTATTTAGCTACAGGTTGTTCTAATAAAGATAATTTAAATTGTACTTTTTGTAACAGGAAATGTCACCTTCAGAACGTGTGTAGGAAGAAATCTTCAAATACTTATCAAATTGATTTTCACGATAATCAAAAAACCAGCTGAAGAGATAATAGCAATTGAATCTGATCAAAATATTTATAGAAAAATTTTTTATCAAACCTTGGTTGTTAATGACAAAGAAATCACTTTTGAAGTAGACAGTGGTGCTGCAGTATCAGTTATAAGTAAGCGTAAATTTGATTTACTTTTTCCAAATACTACCATTAGTCAAACGGATCTCAAACTAATTTCCTACTGTAAAACGTCCTTTGAAGTTTTAAGGTATTTATCTTGCAAGGTTTCATTTAAGGATAAACATTTTAATTTTTAACTTGTACGTTGTTTCAGTTGACAGAGATCCACTGTTGGGTAGAGAATGGATTCGTCAAATGCATTTGAATTTGTTTTCTACTTCTCTTGATCATATTGTTAATTCATCTACGGAAGTATTGGTCAAGGGACTAGAGGAAAAGTATTCAAGTGTGTTTACAGCCGGGATAGGCAAATTTAAGGGTATGCAGGCTTCAATTTCAGTAAAAGAAAATACAAAACCTATTTTCTGTAAAGCGAGATCAGTTCCCTTTTCTCTAATTCCTAAAGTAGAAAGGGAAATTGAAAACTTGCTTTCTCAAGGTATACTTACTAAAGTGGATAGATCTGACTGGGCTACTCCTATAGTTCCTGTAGTAAAAGGTAATGGAAATGTTCGAATTTGTGGAGATTTTCGAGTTACACTCAATAATAATATTCAAGTGGACAAACATCCTTTGCCCACAATTGATGAATTATTTAATTCAATGGCAGGTGGAAATAAATTTACTAAACTTGATTTGAGTCAGGCTTACTTACACATTGAAATACGACCTGAAGATCGTCATTTATTAACATTAAATACTCATAAAGGTCTTTATACTAGTAATCGCTTGATGTTTGGCATTTCCTCTGCTCCTGCAATTTTTCAGAGAGAGATGGAGAAAGTTTTACAGGGTATACCAGGTGTTTCCGTTTATCTAGACGATATTAAAATAACAGGGGAAAATGATACTATACATTTAGAGCGATTAAATGAGATTTTAAAAAAATTATCAGAACACAACTTACGTATTAATAAAGAAAAGTCTATTTTCTTCGCTGATAGTATTGAGTATTGCGGGTATTTGATAAATTCCAAAGGCATTCATAAAATAAAAAGTAAGGTTGAAAGTATTGTGAATGCTCCGAGACCCACTAACAGAACTCAATTGAGATCATTTGTAGGATTAATAAATTACTATGGGAAATTTTTACAAAATTTAAGTACCCTTCTGTATCCCCTCAATAAATTATTACATAAAAACGTGAGATTTATATGGAGTAAAGAAACAAATGTTGGCTGATAATTTCTTGGTTCATTTTGATTCCAACTTACCTTCAATTTTGGCTACCGATGCTTCACCATACGGAGTGGGTGCAGTATTATCTCACTTATATTCTGATGGAACTGAGAGGCCGATACAATTCGCATCTCAAACTCTCAGTGACACACAGAAAAGATATTCTCAAATTGATCGTGAAGCATACATTATCATTTTTGGCGTAAATAAATTCTATCAATATCTATATGGAAATCGATTCACTCTATATACTGATCATAAACCTTTACTTCAAATTTTTAATCCAGCAAAATCCCTACCAGTATTGAGTGCTACGCGTATGCAACATTATGCAATTTATTTACAAGCTTTTCAATATGATATTCGTTATAAAAATACTAAAGATCACTGTAACGCTGACTTTTTATCACGATTACCAATTAAATCTGAATCTCTAACAATTTTCGATGAGCCAGATGTTTTTGAATTGCAACAAATTGATACATTACCTATTTCTTGTTCTCAAATTGCTTATGAAAGTCAAAACGATGTTAATATTAAACCTTTATTAGACGCTTTACAAACTGGTCGGGATATTTCTCGAAAATATAGATTTATTATTCCACAAACAGAGTTTTCATTACAACAAGGTTGCATAATGCGAGGAATTCGAGTTGTAATACCTCATAAATTACAAAATCAAATTTTACAAGAATTACATGTTTCCCATTTTGGATAAACAAAATGAAAAACTTAGCACAAAGTTATTGTTGGTGGTCAAATATTGATGAAAGCATTGAAAATATTTGTAAAAACTGTACGGAGTGTCAGCAAATCCAAAAGAATCCAACAAAAACACCCATACATCCATGGGAAAAGACTTCCGAACCATTTGAAACAGTTCACATTGATTATATGGAGTTTGGGCGTAGGAGCTATTTCATGTTAATTGATGCATATTCACGTTGGTTAGATATATATATATATATATATATATATATATATATATATATATATATATATATATATATATATATATATATATATATACATATATATATATATATAACCAAAGATAAATCTAGTTTTGCAACAATACAAGTTTGTAATAAAATATTTTCTACATATGGAGTACCAACATACTTAGTGATAATGCGCAACAATTCGTATCTTATAATTTTGAACATTTTCTTAAATTACATGGTATTAAACATAAATTAATAGCTCCATATCATCCTGCTACTAATGGATTAGTAGCAAGGAGCGTCCAGACTGTAAAAAAATATTTAAGAACTCTTAAATCTCACAGTAAATTATGTGATGCTGAAAATCAATTAAATGAATTTTTATTACAATATCGTAAAATGTCTCATTGTGTCACTCATCAGTCTCCTTCGAGATTAATGTTTAACAGGGAAATAGGATCCAGACTTGATAATATTAGACCCACTTCACATACCGTACTGGTAACAAATAATACCGATATTAAAGTTCGTAGTTTTCTGCTTAACCAACGCGTCTTGGTAAGAAATTATTCAGGACAGGAAAAATGGATTTTTGGTTATATTCATAAGATATTGGGAAAGTTACACTACTTAATTAAACTTGATGATGGTAGAATTTGGAAAAGACATGTGGATCAATTGCGAGGTGCCTGACTGCTATTACATTATTGTTTTTTTTTAAGTTATGTACGTTCTGAATGGTTGACTGAGGAAGGACTGTTAGTATACAGAGTCTATATGTCCTTCAGACTAACTTTTATTTTATGGATAGTTGTGATCATTGCTCTACGGGGTATGACAGATGTAAAAATAAAATTAATCAGGGAATTGTCAAAAAGATTAAGTACCGAAAAGATAATAAAAACTGCTACAATTTGAAGTGGTTATTTGTAAACACAATAGAAAGCACAAGTATTTTTCCAATAAATTAATATGTGTACGGAGATGATAAGTATTTAGCAGCAAATGTAACAGATATACTAGAACATGAGGAAACCACATTAACTAGTAAAGAAGGAGAAAATCCACGTCCAACAACTACTGTAGGTCAAGTCATACCATCAACCAGTACATTTAGTACGAGTTCTCCTGGTTCATCAGGGAAATTTTATTCTTTAAATAACAAATAATGTGCCAGCCTCCAATTTTGTCTCACCAGAGATATTACGTCCCTATCCAAAGAATATAAGTAGTAGGAAGAAAAAGAAAGCAGAAGTTTTAACAAGCACGCTAGTTATGAATAGACTAGAAGAAGAAATCATGGAAAAAATGAGACTGGAAAGTTTAAAGCGAAAGAGAAATATGGAAAAAAATCATTGGAAGCAAAAGAAAAAACTTATGAAATCCACAAGCGAGAGTGAAAATGAGATGTTGGACTTATCAAACGCTTCGAATGATGACGTATCCGAGAATTCTGAAGATAATTCTGGCAGTGCAATTGTTTTTGAATCATTTGTTTTAGTTAAGTTTACAACAAAAAAAAACATAAAATATTTTGTTGGTCAAGTCAATAATATCAGTACAGACTTGAATGGATATTCAATTAGTTTTTTAAGGAAAGTTGGGGATACGTTTGTATTTCCTAATGTTAAAAATTGTGGAATAGTACCATTCGATGATATTGTTACCGTTCTCCCACCACCTTCAAATTCTGGAGGTACCTCCAGACTACAAACCACTTATAGATTTGGTATAATCTATAACATGGTATAATTCTATCTTACTCAATTATATTTTTCATCAGTTCTATATGGGTGACCAATGTGCCCCATGTATGTGGCCACTATTCCCCGCGTGTGGGGTACAGTGGCGAGTTTTCATGTCCTCAAAAAATCATTATTATTTATTTCATGTATCGTTTGTTTTTTCAAATAAAGTTTTTATAGGTAGTTAAAACTCTATTTATTTTGATCCTGCAGAGCGCCGTTTGTCCCACTTCAATCCAACGAAAGTTTTATGCTTATGCCTTTATGGCTTGTAACATGTCTATCACGATATGTTATGACTTTTTCATAAGTTATTTCAGAGCGTTACTTATTCTTCAGTTACTCCCACCTCTAATTCGAAATTATTTACTTTGATATTCTAAAAACAACTGGAATTATTGTTTTTGCATTCACAAGTCTTCTATTTGAACGGAAAATCCCAATCGAACTTCGTTAACATCCTTCGCTAAGAAGTAAAAATTATCTTTCTAGTCTGCAAATATATTTTTTATAATTCGCGTATAAAAGAGACTTCATTATAACATTGTTTACAGTGTCACAATGAAGCTCTTTGAACACTGTATTAGTAATTTTTAGTGTACAGTTGTTTATTGTATTTAGTTATATTTTTATTTGACATTTGACTTTAACCTTGAAAAAAATTATAAATTAAATGGTCTAGCGTTGTTCTAGCTAGCAAATTATTATATTAAAGGTAAATTTGAATGATTTGTATATTAAAAATATTAATGAACAAAGTACGCTAACGTTTATTTATCAATGATTTGTCAATTGTTTCTTTTTATATTGTATAGGATCAATATATAGGTATACAAAACGGCCGATTTTTGGGATAAATCACCAGATATCTATGTGAAGATGTATTACAGAAATAATTCTGTTCATGATATAATATAAATAGATCGCAAGAGCATATACGAAGAAGCTCTTTTTTAAACAAATAATCATCCTCTTTTTGCTTATATGAAAGTTTGTTTACAATTTACACAATTATTCGGTTATAAAATGTCAAAAGTCAGAAGTCCTGAATAAAACCATCTGTGATCTGACCAATTAGGAATCTACAGAATTGCCAACTTAAATTCAAACCACTCCTCCTAGTTTAAAAACAGGTATTATATGAAATTCTATTTTATTTAAATAACTAAATAAATGCGAATTATAAAAAATATTGTGTAAAACTTGTGCCACAATGAATTTCTGTAGTACTCGTGATTTGCACAACTCACCTATTGTGCGTGGTGATATTCTGCTTTGCTGGTAAGCCTATCTATTCCTTTTCAAATTGTAGTTGTCGGCTTACAAATCAATCTATTCCGATTTTTTAAACTTTTATTTTGTTAATATATTTCGATTACTTGAAAAAGTTATTTTTTTTTGGTGTTACCAGTTTTTTCAGTTTTATTATTCTTCTTAAAAAAGCTAGGTGGCATCCAACTTTATTTTGTGAAGCAAATTTTTAACAGAATTAACTGCCTCGACCCTTACTTTGTGGAATCTACTCATATTAGTGTTTTGAATGAAACTTACTGTTTCTAGTTAACTCCACAGTATATTGAAAAATCTTAAAAGTTCTAAAAAATTGACAATTGTTTCGATATTATCCAAATATCATTGTCAGAATGACAGAAGTTACATTTCATTTGATGCCTACCTGATGTTTAATTATTTTTGGCTAGTCCAAGAAGTGACCTATCTTGTGATTGCCCTAATATATGTTAATAGAACAAAGAAGATATGATATAACAAATATTAAAGCTTAGATATTATTAGCCCTATGGGGATATCCTGGATATCATGTTTCCCAATTAAGATCAGTATAACTGTGCAATGATATAGAAAACCAGGAAAACTATATCTGCTGATCTTTACAATTATCACTTAAGAAGGCAGTTTAAAAGTGGAGAACTCCCTAGATTTATCTTTTCATTGACGACTTCATATTGTAGGTTTCTTAAGTGTCTTCTAATTTCCAATTTTTCAAGGAAAGCCAGTTCTTGTTTCTTATCACAAATATGTAGTACTTCTAGTTCTGTGTTAGGTGTCAATTAATGATTGGTGTCAAGTAGATGTCTGGCGTAGTGGGATTTACCTGGTTGTTTCAATCTGTATGCTCGTAAATGTTCACTGTATCGGATTTCAAAATTTCTAAGGGTCTGACCCAAATAGACAGCATTACATTCTGGACATTTAAGTTTGTATATACCAGATTTCTTTAATGTTGATATTTTTGTTTCTACATTTAACAATTTTGTACTTTTGTTACTTTCTGTTTTAAAAGAAATCGTTGTATTTATTGCTAAAGATATTATCTTTCAAATGTTATCAGAAATATTTCCTGCATAAGTAATGGTTTTATAAGTTTTTATTTCTTTAGTTTGTTTAGGAAATATTAGTGGTAATGCCACTTTTTCCTCTTTTTTGCGAATTAGTTTATTTATATTATGTAATGGGTAACCGTTGGATGTTGCTATTTGTTTGATTGTGGTAATCTCTCTATCACAATTACATTTGTTCATAGGAACTGAAAATGCCCTATGTATCATTGAATTATATGCCGCTAGTTTATGGGACATGGGATGATTGGAACTGTATGGAATAGTCAATCAGTGTGTGTTGGTTTTCGGTGATTCGAATAATCAAGTACATTATTAACTCTTTGAATTTTTAAATCAAGAAAATTGGTTGAACTATTTTCTTCAACTTCTAATGTAAATTCAATTTTCGGGTGTGAATTATTAATGTGGTCGAAAAATATATCTAATTGTCGTTCACTACCCACAAAACAAGCCATTATGTCATCTACATATCTATACCAAAATTAAACATTCTTTGGAATATTACTTTCAAAGATTTTTTTTCTTTCTAAACTATCCATAAAAATGTTTGCCAAAATTGGCAGAAGGTAAAGCGTGAAGCTAAGCATCGCTTCCGTTTTTTGGAAGGGCAAGATGGCGAGATTTTGTTTTGATGTCATTTGTGCTCTCAATTTGGTTTGATATTAAAACCTTGAAATAAAATCATTGGAGTCTTTCTGACTGCTTAGGCATTGAAAAGGTATAGAAGACAGTTTACAAATATTCAACCAATTACTTCAAGCAAAATTATATTCGTCGTCAATTGTTTCATTGATATAACATGGAAGAATGCAATTTGTTCAAATTTTTTGTCATTAATTGATCCTTTGAAAGAAGGAATGTCAAAAAATCTACATCGCGTATTACAAGATCATCATATCATACTGGAAGATTCACTTGTGACTTCTCGTTTATTATCTTTTCCAAAGTATGTCTGAACAGAATATTGATAACTGATAAGGAATCTTTGGCTACGCAGCATGGGGCATAGTGTAATAAGTATGATAAACGGGGTATAGATCAATAATTTTTTAAAACATGGATGACCCGGAACACATGACAGAAGACACACGTCACAGAACACAAGATGGATGGCTCAGAACACGTGACAGATGACAGACGACACATGACATATGACACAGGTGACAGATGACGCACGTCACAGAGCTTAAGATGGATTACGAGGAACACGTGATATATGACAGCTGAAAAAAGTGACAGATGACACACGTCACACAACCCAAGATCGATGACGCGGAACACGTAACAGATGACAACTTCCACACGTGACAGATGACGCATGACGTCGTACCACCGTGAGCGCGCCATCTAGCGGGCATTTTACGAAGTATTACTCCAGAACCCGCTTTGATTATCTACAACAGAGTGTCTCAAAATTGACACCACTCTTTTCCAAAAATGATTCGGGGAATTTAAACAAATCAAATTGTTTTGTTGTTGGTGAACGAGTAATTTTTATTAAAAAAAATCCAAAATTCAAGATGTAAACTATTAAAAACGAAGTCAGTTTAAAACAGATGATTCGTATAGGTTGTTGATATGGTAAAAGATAATTATTAGTTCTGTGAACCTCTATCATTATTGGTATATTTTATTTATTATTTCCAAAAATTGAATTCCATTATTTTAATCCAGAATACAATGATATGTGCTGCAGCTAGAATTCCCAAATCGGCGACACCCTGATGCAAAAACTAGACTATAAATATTACAGGAAACAGGTGGTAATTCCCAGACTAAATAAGGAAAGACGCCATCCTACGCTTAACGTCGTCCTAGAAGAGGAAACTTTTGATTTTGTTGAAGCGAAACAAAGTACAAGTCTTCAAGTTACATTGAAATAAACTCCTTTTCAAAAAGATACAATTCATAAATTATTTAAAAGGAATGGCTTTACCTATTTAGACCTTCAAAAGTTCAAGTTTCACATTAAGGAAGCAGGGAGCTTCAAATAAATTTTTGAAGATAGTTATTAGATAACGTAAACAATTATCCACATTTTATATGTTTACTGATGAGTGTACATTTACCCAGACAGGTATCATAAATGCTCATAACTTGCATGAAAGGAGAGATAGAAAGATGTCAGCAAAGACTAATCAACTAATTCCAGCATCGTATTCACGTTTTTTTAATGACAATTTAACACTGCTATTGCTTGATCAAGCTCCATTAGCAACTAGAGTTTTTGCTCCTGCACATTACGGTGAACCAGTGAGAACTTTAAGTACCGACGTGGGGCCTGTGAGCCCGTGGCAGATGTACAAGTTGTTAAATTTGTCCCTTACCTGCGTAGGAGAGATCTCTGCTCGTTAGTATCTGCGAGTTTAGTTAATCCGAGACTGTTGAGTGTAGGATACACAAGTTCAGTATGTTATGTCGATAATAAATTACGACGCTGCCGCTCAGGCCCAACGTTAGTAGCAACGTTAGTTTGTTGTTTGAGCTATTATCAAAATAAAGAGCTCAATTTCAGAAATCTAACTGTTAATTTGAAGAATGGATGTACCTGGGATATCAGGAGGTAGACGTGGCTTACCTACAAATAAGACAGCGTCGTAAATCTTCTAGATGAAAATATCGTGGCTTTGATTGAAAGCTTGATTCCAGAAGAATCCAGCGAAACACGAGTCGATGACGCCGGAGAAGATTGAGGTACTGATACTTATCTTTCTGATCCTGAGGCTACAATCCAGCTCCATACCTCAGACGGAAAAAAAATTCGAATCCTCGTCAGAAGAGGAAGACTCGTTGTTTTCTAACAGTTAATTTAGGGTCAAAACTCCTCCTTGCTGATCTTCAGTCAGTATAGCACAACATAATATTATTTTGCGAGTACACACTACAAGTTTGACGGCAAGTTATGGAAAGGATCCGTGGTACAACATTATAAATGTATAGATGATGATTTATTCGGTTCTGATATGAGGCACATAGAATAATAATGGTCTAAATCCAATAATTTGAAAATTGGCGCCAGTCATATAAAAAGTATCAATCTACCTTGATCTGTCATTATATAGGTGGTCTTACTCCATACTTCAGTTTCTGGTCAATAGATGGCACTATCTTACTCTTACTATGATTGAATTTCATTATAGTTCAGTATAAAAATGGTACAACTATCACATTCATAATAATACAGGAACATCTTAGGAGTTAGACCATTATTACTTGCTATAAACGGACGTTGCAGAACGTTTTGTGTGTTTATGGTGGAATAAAAATTTTATAATGGACAAATTTAGTGATTTCAGTGACTTTGGGTCTGAATTTATACCCAGCGAAAGCGGAGAATCTTCTGGTTAGTCAAATTTACATACTTTAAGTCAATATTGAGTTAATTATGGGAACATAACCTAAAAAATTTGAAAACAATTTTAGCCAATAAATTCGTGCTTTAAGATAGGTTTAATTATTTCCAAATTTATTTTTAAATTGATGCTATACATTTTTTTTATTATCTGAGAAGTATAAAAACTGTCAAACCGATTTTAATGCGTGGTTTTGGTATTATAGATGCAGAAGCTTCACATGACGAACAGTTAGGATTTGACGAGGGATTTGACGTTGTTGAGCAGGACCAACAACCATCCACAAGTATGGGAAATATTTTATATCTCAAATAATACACATTTTACACGTTTTAAAATATTGACTGGTGGCCTTGCAAAAATCAGAAGCAGAAAACGATCGAGGAACGAGAAAAATTGGAAAATTAATACTAAAAAAAAAGAGAAATACTGGAAAAGAGTACATTTCTAGAAGAGTGTTAAAAATGAACGCAAAACAATTCGAAAACATTCACTGCAACTGCAGAAAGAAGTGTATTGATTTATTTTCATTTACCGAAAGACAAAACGCGTTTGAATCATTTTGGAGGCTTGGCGATTACGTGGCGCAAAATAGTTACATTTTTGGTTTAGTAAAAGCTTCACCAGTGAGTAGAAAACGCCCGAAAGATGGATCTCGTTCAGGAAAGCATACCCATTTTCAATACGTGCTGAAGACAAATAATAAAACACATAGAGTTTGCAAGAAATATTTTCTTTATACATTTAAAATAAGTAACGGCCGTCTGCACAGATGCATTTCGAAACGAGAAGTTTCAGATTGCAGAGAGCTAAGAGGTACTACAGGCTCTAGAAAGTTGGACGGTTCTGATATTGTGAGGCATATAAAAACATTTCCGGCTTATCAAAGCCGTTATTCTGTAATTAAAAATCCAAATAGAAAGTATTTATACAGCGATCTAACTGTAAAGAAGATGTATGCTCTTTATGTAGAGGAATGTCGAACCCAGAATATTGAACCAAAAAAAATTGAAATACTATTATCAGGTATTTAATACCAAATTTAATTTGCATTTTAAAATTCCCATCAAGACACCTGCAGGTTGTGCGATGATCTAGAGTTAAAACTAAAAGGTGCCAGCAACGAAGATATCAAAAAAAATCTTTCAGCTCATAAAGTACATCAAGTTAAGTACATGCACATTGAGTACAAGTAGTTCAAACGGAGTTGCATTTACGGAAAGCAGAATCGGCGAGAGAGTGTTTACGAAACGATTCAAAGAAAGCTGCAGAATCAAACATAGTAACATTTGATTTACAAAAGGCTTTGCCTTTTCCTAAGCTTACAACGTCTGTGGCTTACTACAAAAGAAATCTATATTTGTATAATCTGGGAATACATTCCTTCAACAGCAATACTGGTTACATGTACGTATGGAATGAAACACATGGAGGGCGCGGTTCACAAGACATTGTAACTCGTTTAGTAAAGCACTTAAGGCTTTATGCTGGAAATCATAAACATGTCATTGCCTATTCAGATTCTTGTACAGGAGAGAATCGGAATATAAAGATGAGTTTATCTCTGTTAAAACTTGTACAAGATCCAGAAGTTGCAATAAACGTCATAGATCTTAAATTTTTGGTATCTGGAAACTCTTTTCTTCCTAACGATGGCGAATTTGGTATAATAGAGTCTGAAAGCAGACACCATGGCATGATTTATCATCCATATGAGTGGATAGATATATTTAAAAACTCTAATCGAAAGGAACCTAAGTTTGTAGTATCTGAAATTCAACATGAAGAGTTTTTAAGCACGACAAATTTACAAAATTTGATTACCAATCGGAAAAATACTACGGCTGCTGGCTTAAAATAAGATGGCTTCGATTTCAGAGAGATCTACCCCTTCAATTTCAATTTAAGGAAACTCTAAATCCAGAAACTGAATTTCATATTGTTGATCTTTCCAAAAAGAACAGTGTTGGTAGGCCTAGTAGGGGTTTGACTAATGTAATGCAACAATCACTTTATCACACAAGAAGAACTGTGACAGCTGCAAAGAAGAAAGACATGATGGCCTTGCTGCCCTACATACCACCCGTACACCATAATTTTAATAAAAACTTGCCCACTGAGACAGTCACCCGAGGTTCTACTCAACAAAATCTGGAAGATAGATCTTCTGACGATGAAATGAGTTATGATTAGACCAACTTGAACAAAATCGCTCAGATTTATAGTGGTCTAAGTCCACATTTTTTTGTGTGCCTCCTAGTTTTAAGGTATTTTTTTGCAAAAATTCTCGATGTGTTATAAAACCTACTTATGTTTTACTGTATTGGTTGAGAATAAACACCCACGTTATATTCAAAAATTTTGTTGAATTTTTTATTCGAATTTTTATAATGAGCCTAATTATTAGAAATTAACTTGTTTGGAGTTAGACCATTATTATTCTATGTGCCTCATATGCCAGATTCAGTACAAGGTCAAGCTAACGAAAAAATCAATGTTACTCTTTCAAAATGTATGATCACAGTGCGCTAAAAATGTGCCTTTAGTGTGCATGAGACATAAACACAAGATAGAACATAAAATAAGCTGGATGAGACCAGGAACGACAAAAGAAAACCAAATTGACCATGTTTTGATATCAAAAAAATGGAATAACATAATACAAGATGTCAGGTCACCCAGGGGATCCAATGCAGATTCAGACCAAACATTAGTAATATCCAAATTGAAATTGGAAATAATAAAGATCAATTATACACACAACACCAAAAAACGATGGAATATAGGAAAATTGAAATCACAACCAGTAATGCACAATAGGTGGAGACAATAAATGAATAGTTAGAAACCGTCAACGGAAATAATATCGAAGTTCTATGGAAAAATCATGAAAGAAAGCATTATTAGTTTCGCAGATTAATCACTAGTGCCATTTGCATTAAAAGCAAGTAAGGAATGATATGATGAGGAAAGAAATAATGAAAGTAGGACACGCAAGATTGAACTGGCTAAAAACAAAAATAGAAGCAGATCAAGAAGAAATTGAAGAAGGGAGCAAATAAATGATGTATAAAAAAATGCTATGTAATAAAAAAATGATAATGGATAGACATGCAAGTGGAAGGTCTGTACAGGAATAGCAGGGACAGTGGAAGGCTATTCTGATACATAAAATCACAAAACAAAAGAAATAAAGTACCTTCAAAAATAGACAAAAAAGATTAGACACATTACACTTCAAAGAGATGTTTAAGAACAGGGAAGAACATATGGAGGACACAAAAGAGCCGTGAGGTTGAAGTAGAATAACCGCCAACATATGAAGAGTTCAAGGAAATAATTAATCAGCTAAAACAAAAAATATCCCCAGGCACTGATCAGACCGTGAACGAATTAATAAAGACTGGAAGAGAAAAATGACTGAAAACAATCTACAAGTTAATAATCGTAATATGGGAAGAAGAAGATGAGCATGTGGAACGGAGAGAAGGATGGATAACACCAATACTAAAGAGAAGAGATTCAACATATAACGAGAAAACGCTACTAACCCTTAGTGCTCGCTATAGATGTGCGGGTTGTCTCACGTGGTACAACTCGTGCTCGCCAGTCGACTAGCTTCGAGTCGAAGAATTGGTGGATTCTTCAAAAAAAGATTTAATAAGTTTTCAAAAGGGCGCCAGAGAAGTTTTGGCAAGCACCAAGACTACTTAAGTTAGCCCACAACTCCTCAGTGGGTTAACAACACTAACTGCACACTCCAAAGGTTAACTGATAGGTAAGTTATTATTAAAAAAAAAAGTCAGCAAGTATCCCATGATTGAAGTTTTTAATTATTCATTTTGGGCCGTAGGTCTCCTTTCAAAATATTTATTACAAGTTTACAGCAAAATATCACAAATAATACCTGAACTCAGCTGGATGCTGGAGACTCAGTATGTAGTTGGGCTGAAGGCCGGAATCTACATCTTCTTCTTCTTTTCTAAATCCTTTTGCCCTTTCAGGCGTCGGATGTGGATTCCGTGTCCTGTACCCATTTCTTCCATGCCTTTCTGTCTCTTGCTAGATTTTTCATTTCTGCTATGGTCTTTCCTCTTTCTAAACCTATCTCTTGTATTTGGTCTAACCATTTCCTTCTAGGCCTACCCCTTTGTTTTTTGATCGGCTTTCCAATCTCCATTATTTTCCTAGTTAATCTATTTTGTTCCATTCTTACCATATGACCATACCAGCTAAGTTGTCTCTTTTTTATTTTACCAATTATCGCTTCCTGCTTAGTTGTCTCTCTAATAACGTCATTTCTAATCCTATCCCATTTAGTTTTCCCTGAAATTCTTCTTAGATGCTTCATTTCTATGGCATTTATTTTAGTTTCGTCCTTTTTTCGCACAGTCCAATTTTCACTTGCGTATATTATTGTAGGAACTGTTATCATATTATGAATTTTCATTTTTACTTCTAAGTCTATATCTTTATGTCCAAGAATTGCTTTATTTAGAGAGTAGTATATTTTTGTTGATTTATTTGCTCTGTTTGTTATTTCTGCATCTATTTTTCCATCTGCTGTTACTATACTTCCTAAATATTCAAATGTTGTTACTCTTTCTAGAGTCTGGTTTTTGCATTTAATATCTCTATTATTTTGATCACCTGGTTGTTTTTCATTTATTATCATCACTTTTGTTTTATTTATGTTCACCTCCATATTCATGTTCTCTACTTCTTTAGTCCAAATATTCACTAGTCTTTGCATTTTGTTCTTTGTATTCGCCACTAAAACCACATCATCTGCATATAGTAGACTACTCAGTTTTATTGGTTCTAAATTTCTGTGTCCAATTATAGTATTCAGCTGCTCATACTTTTCTTTGATTCGTTTCACAATCTTATCCATGATTATTATAAACAGTAGTGGGCTTAAACTGTCTCCTTGTTTTATTCCCTTACACATTTTGAATTCTTCAGACCTTTGGCCTGCAATCTGTACCTTGGCTCTAACTGTCTCGTATACACTTTTAATTATATTTATTAAGGTGGGTGGTACTTCCATTTCCTCCAGGGTTCTCCATACTTCTCTTCTATCTACTGTATCAAAGGCTGCTTTTAGATCTATAAATGTAAGGTACATTTCTTCTCCCTCTTCTATTTTTCTTTCGATTATATTCCTTAGTATATAGATATTGTCATTTGTTTGTCTTTCAGGTCTAAAAGCTCCCTGTTCTTCTCCTAATTTTGGTTCTACATATTCTCTTAATCTTTTTTCTATTATTTTTGTGTACACTTTATAGCTAGTTTGGGCCAAACATATTGCTCTGTAATTCTCACATTGTGTCTGTTCTCCCTTTTTATAGATGGGTACTATTAAGTTATTTTCCCATTCCCTTGGAATTTTTTGTTGTACCCAGGCTTCTTTGCATACATTCCATATCCATTCTTTTCCTCTTTCTCCTAATGACTTAATCATCTCTGGCGCTATCTCATCTTCTCCGTTAGCCTTGCCTATTTTGATTTTTTGTATTACTTGATCTATTTCTTCTTTATGGATTCCTTGTAGTTGGTCAATTTCCTCTTCTGCGGTTGTTATACTCTCTTCCGGTGTTAATGTATGGAATTGTTCTGTATAGTATTCCTTCCATGTTTTCAATACTTCTTCCATTTCCGTTTGTACTTGTCCTTGTCGATTTTTTATTGCTCTAATATCTTTATATTTATTTCCTCTCAATCTTTTTATTCTTGTCCAAAATTTCTTGTTATCCATCTTATGTAGATCTGTTATTTCTTCTCCGAATTTCTTCCATGACTCACGTTTTGATTTTTTGACGTCTCTTTTTACAATAGTTTTCTTCCTGTCATATTCTTCTTTGTCCACATGTGATTTTGATGTGATATATTTTTTCCATGCCGTTTTCTTTTCTTTGACCGCTATTTTAATTTCGTTATTCCACCAGTTAGTCCTTTTTATATTCTTATTATATTTAATTTTTCCACATATCTTCTATGTTGCTGTTAATAGCGTTTCTTTAAAGGCGACCCATCGTTCTTCAAGTGTCCAGTCTGTTTTTTCTTTTGCTAGTTTATAGAATTCTTTATTCGTCTCATTTTGGTATTTTTTCTCGATATCTTTATTTTTGAGTTTATGTGTTGCTAGTTTACTGTAGTCTGTAGTAAATTCTTTCCTGAGTAATTTTACTAGACAAGTTGTCACTACTAATCTGTGGTTAGATCCAATTTCTGCTTCTTTCTTTGTTTCAATTTTTTGCATTACTTCTGTTAGGTTTTGTGTATATGTTATGTAGTCTATCAGGCTTTTAGCGTTTCTTCCTTCTGCCACAAACGTATATTTATCATTTAGTTGTTGTTCCCACATCGTATTTCCTATTATTAGATCATTCCTTCTGCAAAAATCTATCATTTTTAGTCCATTTCTGTTGATTATGTCTTCTCCATGTTTTCCCATACAACCCATTCCTCTATTGTAATCATTTCCTACCCTGCTATTCCAATCTCCCATTATTATTGTCTTTTCGTTTTCCTCCCTTACTTCATCTAATACTCTTTGCAATTGAATATAAAATTCTAAAATTTCTTCCTCTGCCGTTCCTTCTACTGGCCCATATACTTGTATAAAATTGATTATTTCTTCTAATTTTATACTAATAACTATTATTCTCGAGTCGACTGCCTTAAATTGTATTACCTTTTGTTTTATTTCTTCTGTAACAATTATTCCTACACCCTCCTTTGCCCTTTGTTCTGGTTTTACTCCTGAATAATATAATGTGTGCTTTGTTGTTAGTTGCGAACATCCTTTGCCTTTTTTCTTCGTTTCACTTAGTCCTAGAATTTGAATATTATTGTTTTCCATTTCTTCAGTTAATTCCAATTCTTTCCCTGTTAATGTGTTTATATTCCATATACCTACGCCCATCTGTAATTTTTCCATGTTTTGAGGTCCGTGTTTTTTATTATTACTCTGTTGATGATAATCTTCCTTTAATTTGTTATGCTTGTTATTCTTCTGCTTTGTATTTTGTTATTTAATTTACCGTTATCATATCCCTTGTTCTCAGCTTGAGTCATTACCTGTGTACTATCTTTAAGTGTATTGTTTATTAGTTTTTTTGGTTCTGCTCTCTAGTCATCAATTGTAATTCCTCTGAATCTTCATTCCATTTCCAAACTATTCCGTTTACTATCAATTTCTTGTATCCTACTTTTGTATTTTTTCCCTTTTCTTTTTCTTCTTTGGCCTCTCTTCTAATTGTTTTTTGTATCTCTAATTCTTTTTTGGTAAGGTCCGACTCAATATAAATATGTTCCTGAGAATTTCTCAGTCTACTTTTGCTTCTTAGAATGTCCATTTTATCTGCAAAACTTTCCATTTCAATCAAGCAAACCTTTTCACTTAGTTTTTGGGCGCTTCTTATTTTGACATCTATTTGCAGTCCTTTAGTTATGAAGTTTTCCATAGTTGTCTTTAGTATCCTATCATCTTTTGTATTCAATTCTAATCCAGTGATGACCAAATTTTTCTTTTTAGTTATTTTTTCTAGATATTCCACTTTGTTATTTAGTGTTTTTATTTCGTTCTTGAGTTCCTGGTTTTCTTGCTTTATTTCTAGTAGCTGTTTGTTGTTCTCGCTGTTTTCCTTTCTTAATTGCTTTATTTCATCCATCATTTCATCGTTTTTGTTCATCAATTCTTGCATCATTTTTATCATGGTTGCTTCCGAGCTCTCTTTTTCTTCTGCGCCTTTCTTGGGTGTTCTCTTAGTTATTTTACTTCTGCCAAAAAATCATCTAATTCCCTCCTTTTTCTTCTGTATTCTTCATCAGTATCTGTTCCGCTCTCTAAAGGCATTTTGTTTGATTTTCTTTTGTACAATCCACGAAATCTGTGTCTCTTTTGTAGTTTGTGTACCGAGAACCTACTTAGTTCAGTCCTTAGCCTACTCAGAGCTGACCGATTTCGTTTATGTATGTAAATCTTATATTACTTTTTACCTGGTAAATATTTAAATCCGAACCTGTTAAATCCCACTTAACTGGCCTGCCTGTGTAGCAATTACCGGTTTTACTGCCAGCTAATTAGAATTTTGTAGTGTTTAGTTTTTATATTTTATAGTGGAAACTTTTTATTTACTGTATATTTTATACTCAATATTTTTATTATTAGACTTAATTATGCTAAAATCTTACTTCGATTTTGCTGTCTCCAATTGTGCACTCACTTCACCTCTTTATATATTACTTCGTATAGCTTTTACAATTATTTGACTCGTAATTTATCTGATATTCAGCTTTATTACGGAGCAAATATTAAATCACTTTTCAAAACCCAGTGCCAGGACCGGACCGGAATCTACATAAAAAACTTAAATCGCAAACTAAATTATCAGTTACAAGCGAAGTCACAGTTTAAATAAATAAATAGCTGACAAGCAGGTTCTATAACATCTGAGCCGAGCTGAAGGCTTCAAACTCAGGGTGCAGAAGAGCTGAGGGCCCCAAACTACACCGATGTCTCAAATTTATAATTATAGGGAAACGACCAAACGGTTCATGTTCAATATCTCAAAAATACAATGAAAAACCTAATAACAAAATTACCAATGTCACAGTTACATGGGTTCACACTTCCGCAATTTATACGAATATGAATATAAATAAATGCATAGGCATAAAATTCAAATAGCAAACGAGCTTAGCGATGCTAAAAAAAATATAAATCGAAATTATGTACGGCGCAAAATTATTTACATAAAATCGTCAAAGTTCGAAAACTTAACTGAATAACGCTGCACCCAGGTACGTACCGTGGTATCCTAGCGTTCAGAGCCAACAGCCCAATATTTTAAATTATGAAGTAAATTATTACAATTTTAAATACAAAGTGAAAAGTGAATTTATACTAATTGCCGCAAAAAGAGAGAAATAAAAACCTTACATAGAAAAAATTGTGAAATCTGACGGATGAGGTGAATGTATACGTGAATGAAAAATAAGAAAGAAAACTGTTCACTTATCCTTCTTCCGCAACCCAGAACAGCAACTGAAGTCGCTCCCGAATATTCCAGCTCTCCTGGAACTGGTCTCACTGACTCCGCAAGCTTCAATCAGCGAACAAACTCCAAATTAAAAAAAAAACCTAAAATAGAGAAACGAATTAGCCTCTACATAGGGATTTACATTTTACCCCGGTCAAATTTTCGACGTCCCCCCGTAATATCCCATTATCTTATATATAAAATTCTCGTGTCACAATGTTCGTTCCCGTACTCCTCCGAAACGGCTTGACCGATTCTCATGAAATTTTGTGAGCATATTGAGTCTGAGGTCTAAGAATCGGCCAACATCTATTTTTCATACCCCTTAGTGATAAGAGTTGTCCACCCTTAACATTTTTCTTTAATTTTCAGACATTTTATTAATTTTTTTTTTTCTTATGTCGCAAAAAAATTAATACAACCCTAAATTTCTACCCTTTTATCACCAACCCCTATTTTTTTTTTATTTGTAGTAAAATAATTTTTCATCCCCGGTCGATAACTGATCAATCGTCATTTAGTTATCCCCGCCAGTTATCTACAGGTGTCACTTCTGACCCAGTAAACAGCACGGAGTAGGGATGAGAACGAAGCCGGTCTCCTGTTTCTCTCACACAATGAGAGTTCTCTCACTCCCTACACAGTTGTCGGCCATCATTATTGTTCATGCATCAAGTGTAGTAGTAACGTTGACAATTATTATTTTGCTATCTCAGTGTAACTGTCATATTAACTATTAATCATTCCTATTTTATTAATAATAATAAAATTATCAATTTTGAGTGTATTTTGCACGATTAGTTAATCAAGTGATTTTCATAACCTCAAAAGTACTCAACACGTGACACGAGCTTCCACCAACAACGGCTTTTGTGTTGTAAGTATACTTTTTCTTATCGAAAATGTTGTTGGAAACGGTCAAAAAAGATTCGGTGTAATTTAATTTTTATTAAAATTGGGCAAACTTTTTTTTTGTATTCTTTTTTTTACCATTTTTAACCATATATTTTCGATATGATTATGGAAAATAAAATTTTTCGCTTTTGTAAAACAGTCTAATGTTCACATGGATATGTAAATGAATGTGTGTACAACCAAATATTAGATACATTATAACTAGGGCCAAGATTTTGCCGTGATTTCATTTTAACATTTTACAATTAATGCTCTTAAGTTTTTGACATTACGGCAAATATATTTGATCTTATAAAAATGTAATTTTAATTTAATTTTATTAAAAAAATGTCATTTAACAATTAAGATTTTCATAGTTTCCAAATATAATTTCATAAATTCAAACTTACACTTACAATAAGTAAGCTATTTTTTGTCTACACTAGAAATTACTTAAAAATTATTTATATGGCAAAACAACGTTTGCCGGGTCAGCTAGTACTGACTATATTATCATCACCCAAAATTCGCAAATAATCATACATCCTGACTTTTAACTGTATAAAAGCCATTTGTACTGATAATAAAAACTATATGACTGGTTTTTTTTCCGCTTAGCAAAAAAACTACGATATCAAAAAAACCCATAATATAAAAACTACGTCGCTGGACACATCCCTGAATAATAATCAGCCCCCGTGGTATATTCTTATTTCAAAAAATGTACAAAGCAATAACGAAAGTGAACTGATAAGAATTTGTGAAATGAATCAAAAACTATTTCATGAAGTCCAGGTTACATACTTCAATAAACTACGATTCGAAGCTTTAAATTCCTACGTTAATCTACCTATAGAACTGTCTCCGAGAAAGTATCTTCAACCGTTTACCTTGATAATGAGTTCTACTAACAAAGCCTTCTACAGTAATTTTCCACGTGGTCTCCTTAATTTTACCAATTTTACTGGTATCCTTTGGTCGTCGGCGCCCTCCGGTTCAGTAGATTATCGGGTCAGACCTGTCTGCTATTATATCGAGCGATATTTACTTCCCTTACATAGAATATATCAGGATTTTCGTGAAATAACGTTATGGCTCCCGGAGCACATGCAAAATTTATCACTTGTGTGTGTGTGTACACGTTGACGGCACAAGGAGAACTGAATCCTCACTTCGTGCAGTGCGCGGTCTGAATTGCCTCCGTCGACATGCTTGCCAATATTACATCTCAGACAGCTCGGCGCTTTTTCGCGTTACAAACACAATGCCAAAGCTATAGATTTATAACACTGCTTAATACAACTTGCCCAGACTCTTCCGTCTAGGAATCGATCCTGAACTTGTTGCACTCTTCCCTCTGAGAATTGAGGATATTTTTTTTAATTTTTCACATCCTCTTTATAAGATATTACAACCATTAAGTGGTTTACATTTCAATTTATGACGAAAGAAAGATTTTTTCAAGTTTTTCAAATTTCAAAAATTTTAATCTTCCAATTTCACACCTTTTTCTTCTAACATTTACGATGATCGACGTGTGTTACCTACGGAGGTAATTTTTTAGATCAGCCTGAAGATGTATGCCAAAACTAGTAGCTGCACTGTTGTCAATTGATAAAAATGCTGTGACATTGACTTTGAGTTTTATTCAGAAAAAAAAATCCGAAGTATGTTGCGTTCTAGAACATAAAAGTATTTCTAGGCTGAGTTATAAATAAGAGCCACTTCGCTAACATTTTAACGAAAATGTCAACATTTTTTGACAGTTTTCGAAAGAAGTATTTGTCCACGACCACTTAATAATAAATCAATATTTTACCTCCTATCTAAAAGTATATGGTACCCTTATATCACTTATATCGCTTTTGTTGCATTTACATAGCATATGTTGGTATGACCACACAGCTCACAACATTCCAGCACATCCCGATAGGTGACTAGACATGGGGGATACGATACGATATTTTCATGAAGTAAAACTTTAAATTTGCATAATTTGTTTAGGAAATTTATTTCTGAAATATATCGTATCGACAACATATAGAAATTTTCAGTATCAACATTTTTCTTAACAATATTTTCTAATATTGATATTATCAAAACAATATATGTATAACGGTACGGTGTATCGATACTTTACACAGCATCGCCCATCTCTATAGGTCACACGAATTATTTGACGTACTCCAGAAATTTGTCACTTGCCCCACGTTGGGCGCCAATTGTCACTTGCCCAAGTTTACCCGGCCTTGGGACTCTGCTCAGGTGGCCTTAGTTACACTATTTTTTATTACCTCAATTGGGATAAGGTGAATCAACAAACAAAATTTCGGGATAAATGGATTTATTTGACACAAAAGTAAGCCGTATATTCTCAATACAATACGAACAAGGATCAGTTATTACAATAAAAATGTCCAACTCAATATTTTATATCTATCAAAAATAAGTTAGGGACTTATCTTGGCAAGACTCGGGACGTACAGCTCGCAGCATTATTCACGGGTTCTTGAGCCGTCGTTGTCTGGACTCTGGATCGATATGGTCCGGTGAGTGGATTATTGGAGGGTCCGTCAGGTCCGTAAGAGTCCGTAAAGGTTATTAGAGGTTCGTAGAGATGCGTAGATGTCTGTACAGGTAAAGGCTGCAGAGCTGTAGGGAAAGAAATAAAAAAAACAGGAGAAACAGTAGAAAAGTGAAAATTTGAAAAGGGGGAAAATGAACAGGTAAGGAGCTTATACTCCAATAATATTAAAATTTAATTTAAATTTCAAAATAAAACCACAGAAATATTTTCATTCTTATCCGTCCTGTTCCCAAAATAATCAGAAAAAGCAAATTTAAATCGGTGGAAAATAACGATATAGAGAATCTGTTATAAATTCGATTCATAAAATAACTTTGCACGTCACCAGATTTTTTTAAAGGGAACGGCGTAGGAAAACTGGAAACGCCATAACAAAAACATTGTTTTTTTAAAAACGAAATATTTCAAGTAAATAGAAAAATCGAAATAGAATGATTTGTAAGCACTCAATTACAATTTAAAAAGATATAGATAACTTACCAGCAAGAAGAATTGATATCACCCACAAAATTATTTGGAAACTGAATGCTGAAGTTGATTATCAGCTAAGAATGAACAGAAGAGAGCGAATTTGACTTGAATCGTAGTTCAAGTAGATATTCAACGATGGTAAAAACGATCACCGATATGTTCCTAATATTTTAAATAAAAGGATTTGGTATTAGAGGTGGGAGTAGCCGACGAATAAGTAACGCTCGAAAATAATGGATGAAAATAGGAACATGTTACAAATTTATTATTTTGGAAGTTAGAATTGTCAATAATACCAAATCCAAAATTATCACGAACTTCCGATATACATATTGTAACGACGAATTCGGATAGTGATGAACTTCCTTGTAAACCAACAGAAATAACAGACAATATACACTTAAATATAAGTAATAATGATGTTCAATGAAAATTTTCTGTTTTACACTCGCATTATTTACTTAATTCATATTTAATATTGAAATCAAGGCTCGTGGACAATGTATAGCAATTTTCACTCGGGTGACTTGCGCCCCACGCCTACAGTTCGGGACGCAAACGTCACCCTGCGTGAATAATGGCTATCATAAATTGCTCCTTTATTATTATACTATTTTCATGGTTCTTAGGAAGTTATATTTTTTTATGACTTTTAAGTCATTTAATTTCAAAGTTTAATAACGAAATTAACTTTCTCGACCCTTATTTCGTGGAATCTGCTCATATTAATGTTCTAAATTAAACAAACTGTTTATAGATAATTCTACAATATATTGAAAAAATGTTAACAATTCTAAGAAATTTGACAATTCTCTCGATAATATTCAACATTGAAACAATTGTCAAATTTCTTAGAATTTTTACCATTTTTTCAATATATTGTGGAATTATCTAGGAACAGTAAATTTCATTTAAAACAGTAACATAACTTTGATTATTATAATTATCTTCTCTTACATTTGTAGATCCCAAATTAACAATATAACCTATAGTTTGATGTATATTATACGTATTTTCCATAAAACTCATCGTGATATAGGTGGCCTCTCAAGCTTCACGTCGATACTAGTGACAAATAAACGGTTTCAAAAATTGAAACTTACTTTTTCGCATCTGTGGCGTTGAACAATATTCTATCATAAAATTACTACTTGTATACACTTTGCGGGATGTATCGTGCTAACAAAGCGAAATTTCTCCAAAAATAACCAAAAATTTAGTATATCTGGCTATCTAGTGTACTGGCTATCTAGTGAGCTGAAAATCGGCAGAGTTAATCTGTGAGACACCCTGAACAATATTCTATCATAAAATTAGTCACTTGTATACAGTTCGGGGGATGTATCGTGCTAACAAACCTAAATTTCTACAAAAGTAACCGAAAATGTAGTATATCTGGATTTATAGCACCCGCTGTACTCGCTCTCGTCAGCTGAAAATCAATAAGGTACATCTGTAAGGCACCTTGAAAAACATCCAATTATAAAATTGGTCACTTGTATACACTCCGGAGGCTGTATCGTACTAATTACCCGAAATTTATCCAAAAAGCACCAAAAAGGAGACACTTCATGTACCATAGCACCCGTTGTACTAGCTCTGGTGAGCTAAGAATCAATAAGCTTCATCTATAAGACGTCCTGAATATTATTCAATTATAAAAGTCAATTTTATATACTATGGAGGCTGTATCGTATTTACAAACTGAAAATTCTCCGAAAATGACAAAAATTTGGTACTTCAAGTATCATAGCACTCGTTGTACTGGCTTTAGTGAGCCGAATATCAACACGGTTTATCTTTTAGACGCCCTGAATAATATTCAATCATCAAATTGGTCACTTGTATATCCTCCGTAGGCTGTGACGTGCTAACAAACTGAAATTTGTTCATCTGTGAGATGTCCTGAACAATATTCAATCATAAAATTGGTGACTTGTTGCACTCCGCAGGCTGTATCGTGCTAACAAGACATGTAACGAAAAGTGGCCGACGGCAACGACGACGATATACACATGATTTTTTTTCTAAAAACCATTTTTTCGTGTTGTTCTTGATGGAAAACGTAAACATAGCTCAAATTTTTGTTTTTAAAATTATCAACTTTTTTTGGGGTAAACCAATCAATACTTTTCTCGCATATTAGATAAGTTGGGCGGAAAAGTAAAAAACCGCGTCAGTAGCTAAAGGTTAATTAAAAAATTCCCTAATTATTGTATTGGAAAAGGTGAAACAGTGGCCCTATATGTCACCAGATTTAATTCTTTCAGATGTTATCTTCTCTAACTTCTTCAGAGAAGAGGTTTACTTCGAACCTGTTGAGAGACTGAAATATGTAGTAGCTCGTACTCACGCCACTGTGATATTTATATACGAGAACATATTACAGAGGGTTTGCTATTCAACACTAAATTGTGCAAATGTTTACATTTAAGTAGGGGGCAAATTGTTTAAAGACCTTTCATAAATTAAATTCTTGTTTTATATCAATTATTAGTTCGTGTTTTTAAATGAAACTCAAGGTCTCTAGTTAATTCCACAATATAATACAAGTTATTGAAAATTCTAAAAAATTGACAATTGTTTCGATAAATCAATATCATTCTGACGATGATATTGATTTATCGAAACAATTGTCAATTTTTTAGAATTTTCAATAACTTGTATTATATTGTGGAATTAACTAGAGATCTTGAGTTTCATTTAAAAACACTAATATGAGCATATTCCACGAAGTAAGGGTCGAGACAGTCAATTTAATTATTAGTTACTTATGAAGTTTGAATATTGAATTTTAGGTTTTTGTTTCTTATCAATAACTCGGTAACCAAGGACAAAACGCAAAATTTTTATTCTCACGATAACATTTCTTCCAGTCTCCAGATTAATATTGCTAAAGGTCGGGCGTCAATTTTCAGTCACCATATATTTTTTCACAATTCCAATGTCCCAATTTGTGATTTTTAGGGGTATTTATTCTAACTGATATTTGGATCATCACCCTCTCCTAAGATATTTACGCAAGTCCAAATATACTTTCATCCTATTTTCAGGCACCATGTCTTATTTCACGTAGCCAAGTTTGTTTTTACATCTTAAACATTTTAGGCAACTGGAATAGAGTACTGGCTGTATCAAAATGCTGATCCCAAAAAGATAAATGTGGGAGTTGTCACTTACGGAAGAACATTCACACTCAAAGAGGAGTCAAATACTGAATTGTATGCACCTATTATTGGTGCCGGTGACGAGGGACCTTATACTGAAATTGCAGGAATCTTAGGATATAATGAAGTATGTATTAACTGAATAATATATATTTTTACCCGTGTTATAGAATTTTATTGACTAAAATAAATGGAATTTTATGCATTGCAGATCTGTGGTGAAAACTCAACTTACTATTGGGATGATGAACAAAAAGTTCCACATAGAGTATGGGGAGATCAATGGGTTGGTTTTGAAGATGAAACTTCTTTGGAACTGAAAGTTGACTTTGTTGTATCACAGAACTTATCTGGAATAATGATATGGTCAATAGATACTGACGATTTCCTGGGAAGTTGTGGACGCAAATATCCTTTGCTTAACACCATTAAAAATCGGTTCAATTACCATGAGAACAGAATAAAAGATCATTATTAGATATTCGACGTTCTTGTGCATACATTGAACATCAATAAAATATTTTTTCTTACCTTTTCAGCGTTTATTTACCATCATATTTGTAATCAAACCATAATGACCATTCAAAAATGTAAACATTTGTGTGCTTGGCGGGGAAGTGCAACCAGTGTTCTCTTTGTTTCTTGTAATCAGAATCTATAAATACACCGAAAAACACAGAAATATCTGCCGCCTCAATGACATTTTTGATCATACTCAATCGATTTCTCATGGCCCTTGATCCAGCCTAAAGTGACCGTGTTTTGATTACAGGCTTCGATTAAGGCCATGTGACATTCTACTACTAAGCCTGATGTAATGCGTAGTCTGTTCAGGGTTAGTAGTGTTTTTCTACTGTCCGTAGGGATGTATACTTTATTACCTGTGGGTTTCCTTTTGGTAATCTCTTTTGCAGCGATGCAGTGAGCACTGTTTGAGCAACACTTGCATTGCAGCGCATTGCCCATTTTATGTTTAGATTCAGGGATCTGGAAAAAAATCCACATCCTGAGCCTACATTGGATTTAGAACCATCTGTGAAGATGTGGATTGCGCCTTCATCCAATGGGTTTTGTGCGTTGTTTTTAAAGACTAACTTGTAGGGCCTGTGAGAGGCATATCGCGGTGGAATCGAGTCCGTATTTGCCTGCAGCCGTGGGACCTCCCTGGGGCCTCATGCCACAAGTTACGTCTCAGTTTATCGGATCCTACATCAAGTTGTATACAAGTAGACCGTAGATGCGTCATAGTCATTAAAACAACCTCCTTGATGTATTTGTCAAGGGGACTGAGACCGAGGATTACCTCCATAACTCTTGTTGGTGTGGTTCTCATGCCTCCTGTTGTGTTGAAGCATGCTGTTCTCGTACGACTATTAGCTGGTTAGCTTTAGCTCCCCAGGCAATCGCGCCATACGTCAGCATAGGTCTGATGATGGCAGTGTAGATTCAGGCAGCGACTCTAGCTGACATTCCTCATGTGCGGCTGAGGGTTCTACGACACTGTTCATTAGAAATATATACTTTTTTAACTCTACTTTCTAAGTGAGAGTTCCACGTTAACTTACTGTCGAAGGTGACCCCTAAATATTTCCCATCTGAAGAGAAATTAAGTTTGGTATCTAGGAGCTTTGGGGATTGATGTTTTACAAGCTTCCTTTTTTTCGTGAAAAAAACTATCTCCGTCTTTTTTGGATTTACTGACAGTGAATGGTCTTTGCACCATTGTCCTATGATATTGAGGGCCTCTTGCATTAAAGCGCAGAGTGTCGCCTCAAATCTTCCTGTGAGCAGAGTCACTAGGTCATCTGCATATGCTATTGTGTAGAAGTGGTTATCGTTGAGGCAGCTGACCAAGGAGTCTAAAACCATGTTCCACAGTAGTGGCGAGAGTACCCCTCCCTGTGGACATTCTTTTACAACCAAGCCTCTGATGGTTACGTAATCTACACTGATTCTTATTACTCTTTTTAAGAGCATGTTATATTTTCAGCCATTTATGGTTTGGGAAATATTCTTGTTGAAAAGTGTATTTGTTATTTTAGGAAAAGTGGTTCTATCGAATGCACCTTCTATGTCTATTAATACACCCAGGGTGGACTCCTTTTTTTCCAACGATATCTCGATGCGGCCCGTCACGAGATGAAGAGCCGAATCGGTGGATTTCCCTGGAGTGTATGCATGTTGATTTGGATGCAGTGGATTTCGTGTTATCACCACATCTCTTATGTATCGTTCGTACAGCATCTACAAGGTCTTCATTGGAAACGATGTGAGGCTAATGGGTCGATATGCTTTTGGAATGGAATTGTACATTCTTCCTGGTTTGGGTATGAACACAACTTTAACTTCTCTCCAATCTTTTGGAATATATCTCAGTGCCAGTGAGGATCTGAGAATTCCTACCAAATGCGGCATTAGGTCATCCAGGCCCCATTGAAGTGGGGCTGGATAAATGCCGTCCGTTCCAGGCGATTTAAAGGGAGGGAAGCCAGAGATGGCCCATCTCAGTCTGTCCTCGTCGACGATCTGTCGTAATTCTCGTCAGGTAGTGATTCTCCTCATCCTCCTAGGCTGCCGTGTTTGTGGTTCTGGAGTCAGGGAAGTGAGTTGACATCAATAGTTGAAGGCTTTTCTTTAGGTTGGCAGTTTTTGTGCCATCCTCTTTGTTTAGTATACCGATAGGACGGTGGGGATCTTTTGAGATGGCTTTTTGATGTCTAGCTGCTTTGATATCCTCGCAATATATTCTCCATGCTTCTCTTTGTTTTTGTGTAATGACTTTTTTAAACTCCTTGAGGTGAGACTTGTATGAGTTCCGATCCTCTTTGAGTCAGGCTTTTTAGCCTTATTAAAAGATTTCCTCGCCGTCCCCCTGAGCTTATAAATCTCATGGCACCACTACAGAGTGGAGGCTCCATCAAGATCGACCCGCTTGATTGGGCAAGACATCTTATTGCCTATAATTATGGAGTTTTGAATGATTTCAGAATAAATTTCCAAATCTCCTTTATTGTTAGGCTCTTTCAAGCAGTGGACATATTTTGTCCTGTCCGTTTTCCTGGTGTCGCGAGTTATTGTAGAGGTTGTGAGTGCCAGTTTTATATCGAATTTTATCCAGCAGTGGTCCGATATTGAAAAATCATCGGATACATGCCAGCCGGAGATTATATTTGAAGTATTTATAGTATATAGGGTAATATCTATTCGCGTTTGACTACGAGAGTTAATAAAAGTTGGTTCAATACCTCTATTTAGAATACAGAGATTCTTGTTAGTTATGTAATCATAAAAAGACTTACCTCTAGTGTTAAATCTTTTCTGCCACAGCTTACGTGGTGAAAGTTTGAATCACAGCCTATTACCAATTCAAGCTTCGGGATGAGACAGTGCTCCACAAGGTCCTCCAACTCCTTAATTGGTGGTAGTTTAGCTGCGTCTGAGAGGAGGTATGCGGGTGCTAGTATAAACACTTTCTTTCGACCTTTCTGTGCATATTCAACCTTCACTACCGTTAGGTCTGAGGACGAAAAATGCGTCAGTGGGTAGGTCTTAAAATTCATAGGGACGTATATGGCCGTCCTAGGTTCCTGATTGCTTGGGAAGCTGAAAATTGAGCCTTTTGGATTATTTAGACCCATGATTTTGGTTTGTCGTATCCAGGGTTCTTGGATACGTGCTATTGTGTCCTTCATCACATCAAGGTGGCGACATAGTGTTGCCGAAGCCACCTTTTTGTGTTGAAGGTTACACTGAATAAATCTCACCTTTTCATTGTCCATCTCTGCTTGATGTGGGTGAGATGGGTTTTGGTTTCTTTTAAGCCATCTCCACTTCCTCACTTGGAGAAGGGTTGTCGTCACCTGTATCCTGGCTTAGAGCTGTTAGTCCTGCCAAGAGACTGTCGGTCGGCGTCTTGAAGGATGGTTCAACAGTCTCGGCAGAAGCGACAGCTCCTTGGTGTTCCTTGGATGGGAGAGGAGGATCTGTGCTCGATCTCCTCCGTTCCGGGTCGAGTTTCTTTGTTTCAACAATCAATGAGGTGAACGCGTAGCTCATCCTCATTGATCGTTTCTCTAGGACTTCCATTTCCTCGTCTCTTATGCCGAAGACGAAGAGGTGTTCGTTGGGATTGACCTTCGCTTCGTGGTGGAAGGAAAATCATGCATCCACTCGAAGGTCTGGGTTTTGTTTGTCTAGCCGGCGCAGCACATCCTCTTTGTCACACAGGTCAGCGTGAGCTTCGCTAGGGACCCAGAGGGTTGCTTTTGTCAGCTAGGGGAGGTTGTTGACGTGCATAACATCGAGCTTCTTCCACGGTTTCAGTCCTGAAACAGTGCTCCTTAGCCACTCTAGCGTTTCGTCATTATCGCAGATGACTCTGATTATTTCGCCAGAGTGCGACCATGACCTAAGGGTAAGTGGCTTTTTCTGACTACCGAAGGCGGACATGAGGGTTACTTCAAAGCCTCCATTAGTTGTCTTTTGAAAAAGTATCCATTATCGGTAATTATTTTACCGTATGGATAGGCCTTATCTATAATAGCTACCCGTAAATGGCTGGTAGCTGCTTCGCTGTAGCTATTTGCTTTAGCGTCCATCCGTATCCTCTGGAAGAGTTTTACTCCGAGGTGTTGGAGCGGATGCGCTTCTTTTCTTGGGAGACAACGCGTTCCGGCCTCTTTTGGAGGAGGAACTGGCATCGCTACCCTTGCATTTTTGGCCGCTGGTGCCAGGTTTAGATGGGGAGTGGCGAGTGGCGCTGGTGGTGTCTGTAGAGATGTCACCATACTGCCTCGCTTTCCTCCTTCTCTTTGCCTTAGCACCGCAGATTTTTTTACCTCGACGGTACTTTGGTGTTGAAGGTGTGCGTTTCCGCTTATTCTCCGTTTTTTTTTTGTTTATGATCCATTTTGATTCCACGAGTAGCTAGTAAAATGTTTGTCATGTCTGGCAGAGCCCCGCATGCCAAGGAAAGGCTATTTCCAAGAGGGTGTTACCTGGTACACCCTGGGGGACGTTCGCGGGCACATTCCGGTGGCATTCACTGCGTCCATTCAGCTATCGGCACGTTCCTCGCACCTTAGCTTGGGTTGTTGGAGTGTCATTTGGTTGGTCAAAACTGCTGTTACTATAAATCAACAGTGCTAACGTACCCAGCGGTACCACGAGGAGGCAGACAATCGATGGTTCCATTTCTCCATTGGAGTGCAGAAAGCTACCTACAAGCAGACAAGCAAGCGCAAGCAAGCAAATAAGCAAACCAACTACAAAGCAATGGTCAATTTACATCCAACCCCGCCATCTCGACAACTTATTAACGTTCAGAGAGCTGCTGGAATTGGGACGATTAATAAGCAACGTATTTCTCAAGTTGAGGAAGAGATCAACTATTGGAGATCATTTCTGCATAGGGTTGTTTGTGTTATATCAAGAGGTCCTGCTTTTAGGGGAGATTACGAAGTATTTGGATCGCCAAATAATGGACATTTTATTATGTGCCTGGAACTTATAGCCGAGTTTGATTCGTTTTGAAAATCACACATTGAGAAATACGGAAACTCGGGTCAACAAACGTCATAGTACCTTTCCTCAACAATATGTGAAGAATTAATTGAATTGATGGGTAAAAGTGTTCTTGACACAATCTTCAATCAACTGAATAGATTAAAATATCATTGTTGAACTTCCAAAAGAACGGTTAGTCTTAGCTGAATCAGTACTTAACTTTTTGAATATGTAATTTGGGAATATTTCTCTATTTTGCGAGTATAATTGTACCTTCATTGGTTTTTTTGAATTTATATGTTTTGTTCATTATATTATTAGAAAAATATCGCGAATCTGCAAGTTAAACCGAATAAAATTATTGAGGGTCCAGTTACTGCTTTTTCGTTTGGCTTGGGGCCACCTTTAGTGCTGTCCCGCTGCGCCGCAGTGTCCGCGGGGGCCTCTGCTACGCCACTGTGTCTGAGCTTACTGTTGAGTGTAAGAGTTTGTCAAAAAACATCAGATTTGGCGAGGAACATTCTATGTTTTTGCACCACATCAATGCACCGTCTCACAAAGCTATCAATATGAACAAGTTTTTGGCCATAAACTTTTACTCCTTCGAAAACTCAAACCAGACGTTTTCAGCCAGGATAAGCGAATTCTCGTGTAGATTCCTGAAAATGGTTACAAATTGTGACGATTTTGCGGTGGCTTATTGAATAATCATTGTGTTAAAATAATATACAGGTTATTATCTAAGTAACGAGAATTTCACCTATTAATTTGTAAATGTTTGATTTCATAAAGGAATAGAGATATGCAATTAATTATCAGTATATCAGTGACTAATTTACAAGACCAAACAAATTTTATCAAATATTTTCATCAATATTAACGCTACAATGAGTGGTAACTTGCACCACTCTGTAAAAGGAAAATTTGTAGCCGACTTTATCCGTCAATTTGAACTCCTTCAAGACAAAAAACCAATTCAGGCGCCACCAATCAATTAAGTTAAAGTTGAATCGTTCCCTCTTCTTCCTGGAGAATTTCATTAAGAAGAGGGTAAGATAGTTGGTCATAGCTACGGCTAATCACAGATAAGACGCGTCACGGCGCCTTGAGGCGTCCTTATGGTCACCTCAAAGATTACGAAGGGTTATTCTGGAAAGAACTAAGGGGTGGACAGAACGATAAATTTATATTGTATAGGGAACGTTTGTCATTAAAGAGTATTAGGATATAAACAGTAAATCAACGACGTGAATTGCATATCGTTGTTTTAATGTCAGTCCATCCAGTATTGAACAGTTTTCAATTATCGCGTGGGCATAACAAATAATTGTCTCCAACAATATCTTTAACTCAAGAAAATACATTATATGATATTATAAATCGACAAAATATTTCAATATACAAAAATATGTTGATGCAAGCAAAATGCATCATCAAGCCTTCTTACCTTGGGGCAACGGCTGCTCTTTTTCCTAGTTTAATTTGTTCATTTGCTCTGAATTCATGTATCTATTATTTTTCTCCACTATGCTCTACCCCTATAGCTCTTCCGTTATTATTATCATTTCCATAGGTTTTTGTCTTATAATGTGTACTGACCATTTCGAGTTTTGTAAATAGTGTTTCCATTTTTAATTTATCCTCTATTCCTTTATTGTTATTGATCTTATTAATCACGTTTGTTTCTAGCATGATTGTCACAATTTATCTTTTGGAGCGTTTTAAATCATCCCCTTTGTTTTTATTACTGTCATTTCCGAGGAATACGTGAATAATGGTCTAACATATTACTTTTCCGCCCAACCCTATCTATATGCGAGAAAAGTATTGGTTTACTCTTAAAAAAATTGGAATTTAGAATTTTTTTAGTTATTTATTCGTTTTTCAGCGAGAAAACACGAAAAAGGGGTTTTTAGAGCAAAAATCCAGTGTCTATGTTGTCGTTGTTGTCTTCGGCCAGTTTTTGTAACATATCTTGTTAGCACGATACAGCCTCCGGAGTACAACATGTAACAAACCACCAATTTTACGATTGAATATTGCTTAAGACATCTCACAGTTCTCGTAGGGTGTCGATAGCCAATACCAATAAACGTGTAAGTAGTGACATCTCTCTGTGAAAATTGAAAAATTTAGTGGTATGTACTACTTTTCAAATCCGAAATTCATATCAGGCTTATAGCTATTGGAATTGATAGAATAGGAGAATGAATTATAAGTCTTTAGTAAGAATAAAAAGTTGAAATACTGAACCAAACCTCGAATAAAAATAAAACGCTTACAAAAAATTTGTCATATCTTCTCAGATGAGTATAATATTTGATGAATAGAAGACTATAGGTGACCATGCACATTATATACTAAAATATTGAAAGGTAATTTGTTCATTGAATGAAGTAATGGTAGAAATCAGAAACGTGCCAGCAGAATTTACACATTTGTATCAATTAATACTAAATGCGAATGAGGAACAAACAAAGGAGTTAAAACCTGAATTTCGAAGCACAACAAATTCTTTGATAAAACAATTAAATAAAGCCAATATAGAGATTGAGTCACTGAAACAAAAAACATCGAATTGGAGAGAAGAATTCGGAAATCAAATCATAATTTTTGTGAAATTAACTGTCTCGACCCTTACTTCGTGGAATCTGCTCATATTAGTGTTTTAATTGAAACTCACGGTTTCTAGTTAATTCCACAATATAATACAAGTTATTGATGATGATATTGATTTATCGAAACAATTGTCAATTTTTTAGTATTTTCAATAACTTGTATTATATTGTGGAATTAACTAGAAACCGTGAGTGTCAATTAAAACACTAACATAATTTTTGTAATAATAAAGGAATGAGAAAATATTTTAGAAAAAGTAATTAATATATTGAATCATAATCTTGGATGTAACATAAATAACAACGATATAAACAATTCATATAAACTGGGAAAAGCAGAAAACGCTCCACTCTTAGTAGAATTTAATGAATACCTAAAAAAAGCTTCCTTATTGAGAGACGTCGAAAAATTAAAGCAGTTTTAAGAAAAAGGTTTCTCATTTGCCGATGATATTTCTATAGAAGACAAAAACATTATAAAAATTTTAAGACAAAGTCAAAAAATTGCTCGACTCCGAAACTCAGAAGCTAAAATCTAGGGCTTTAAACTGATAATCGATGGTAAACCTTATACCATAGAAGAGTTGGAAGAGTATAAAGAGAGTGAAGTGGAAAATAGCAGCGGAAGCAGTGGCGAGGAAGAATAAGACGACAAAAGAAGGAAGAGAAAAAACCGAAATCTAAAATCCAATCCATACGCAAAATACTACAAGAGAAAAGAAGACTAGATGTTAGAAGTAAATGAAAATTAATTATAAAGCAACTAATGGGAAAAATTCTAAAAGTTTAGCATGGGTTATGTTGCTAGATAATTATTTTTTTATAAAAACTGGTTTTTTATAACTGTTAGTAATGGATTATTACATTCGCGATTTTGCAACGGAATGTATCAATAACTATAGTCTAGCTACCGCAATAAAATATTAAACATCAACAAAAATAATAGTGATTTCAAAATATTACACATAAATATCCGAAGTATGAACAAAAATCTTGATGAATTTTTAATAATGTTACAAAATATAGATTGTATAATTTTGGGAGAGACGTAACAGATATAAATCTTCTTGGCATTGATAGATACAACATCCTGTATAATAGCAGTCATCACAATCAAAATGATGGAGTAGTTGCATACATCAAATCTGATTATTCATTTACCTGTATAACTCATGAAATACTTGATGGTATTAAAGCACTTCAAATTAAAATACAGTACTACTTGTACGGATCACCTAATTCGAACACAAGAGAATTTAATAGAAATTTGCATGAATTCCTTAAAAACTTGACAGCAGTGCTACTATATCGCTATTTCTAGGAGATATTAACATTGATTTATTAAAAGAGAATGATATTAACACATCAAAATATCTCAGTACTTTAAACGAATATGAATATATTATAAATGAACCAACCAGAGTGTAGGTTAACAGTGAAACATGTCTTGATCATATTTTCTTTAAATCAAAAATCCAAACTTACATGAAGCCATGATTCCTCTAATTCTTAAATCATCAATTAGAGATAATTATACCACTATACTTCAAATAATTTTATCTGGAGATATTGAAAATAATGAGGATACAGTTAAAAAGTATCAAAAATTTATTAATCCACTTAAAATTAATGACATTTTTTGTAAATTGACATGGGAAACAGTGTATTCTTCGTCACAAGCGGAATTTTCAACAAAAAATGTCATTACCTCTACTCTAAATTCCTTAGGGAAATGTACAGAAGTGAAAGTGATACATCGAAACAATACTAAAATAGATCCCTGGGTAACTAATTGGCTATTAAAATCATCAGTAGGTAAAATACTTTATTTCGAATATTACAAAAACACCCTCATAATTTTCATCTCATGGAAGAATATACAAGTTACCAAAACAAAATAAATACATTAATCAATAAAGCTAAATATGATTATTACACGAGAAAAATTGATGAGTACAGAGGAAATTCAAAAAAGTTGTGGAATACTGTCCAGCATATTTCAAAAAAATAAAAATGTATTATAGACCAAATGAAACATCCTACAACAGGGACATAATTACAGACAAAAATAAAATCGCAAATGAATTCAATCTAGCTTCCGTTCAAACAGGAGAAATCTGGATAATAATATAACAAATAATCCACACTTTAATATACCGCGTAAATCTATCCAAAATTCATTCGGTTCTGAGACAATAGATTCCGGTGAGATTAGAAGTACGATATTTGAACTTGAAGATGATAAGGGGTTGTGATGAACTAAAAGCTGAAAACATAAAAATGTTAACTAACTTTATTCTAGATCCGCTGGTTCATGTTTTTAATTTGTGCGTTGAGCTGGAACATTATCCTTCTGAATATAAAAAAGTATTGTCACGCCTCTTTTCAAAAAATGTGATCGACTCCGAATTGCAAATTATAAACCAATGTCCTTAGTCACTCACTTACCAAAAATATTCGAGAAATTGATTAAAAAAAAGCTAGCGTCTTATATACATAAGTTTACAATACTTTCGACCAAACAAATCGGATTTTTAAGAGAATATATCAGCAGATGATGCAATTCTTTCGTTAACATCAAATATTGTTGAGGCTCTTAATGAGGATAGACCGTCTTTTTGTGTCTTTATAGACCTAGCAAAAGTCTTCGACACACTGAGTCATCATCTACTTCTGCAGTCCTTAGAAGATATAGGAATACGTGGTCACGTACAGTAGTTAAACAGGAAGATATCAATGTGTTGAGATGGATTGAACCGTCAAGAGTGAAAAGACAGAGAGAGACAATAGGTAGAATAAGTAAAAGCCGATTCAGTAGTACTGTGGCGACATCTATCGTAAATATTTTGAACCTAATAATTACTAGATAAGTAACTAGTATTCTGTACGTTTCTAGGTATATATACCTGTGAGAAGGCCCCACTTAAGTTATTAATTCAGTAAGTACTTAGATTGAAATGATCTTCTAGAAAATACATTGGAGCTTTACTGGTTAAAGTTAGTCAGTTTTAGCCAAGTATTTCGCATATGTAATTCACTGGGTACTCTAATACACAACTTTTTGGGGTATTGATACACGTATTTTTACATTTTGGTACTATACAGTAATTACTATATTTTTTATCAATATATTAGAGATTCTATCTATGTATTAAAAAACCGGAGTATATTTTCCACGTGTTTGTTTTACTGACAGTTATGTCAGAGCTTTGTTTACAAGTTACGTGACAGCACAACAGAACCCACCATGACCGACAGCGTTTTTGACTGGTCATGAAAAATTTAATTCAATATTGTAAATTTTTTGTTTTTCAAGCATCAAAAACAAAAAAATATTTTTTGTGGTCTATTAGGAGAATTACTAAAAATTAGGACCTTTTTAAAAAAATAGTCAACATCCCTATTGCGAACTGTTTATTAATGGTAAAATATTATTCTCACATGATGGAAATTCTAAACATATAGGTACGTTAAAAGCATTATTCACTTGATATTTGATGTTAAAATAGAAACAAGCTATTATTCACATAGGTAAATCGAAACAATACATTTTAAAGCATAACAGCAGATTTCAGTTTCATTTTTTTTATTGAAAGCAGATACCATATTTTATTTTAAACAAAATATCAAATTCACAGAGTTCAGTTCCCTTGCTGATAGCCAGTATATTCCCCGGGAGCCACTTCAACAAAACATTCATAAAATATCCCAAATAGTCCCAGAAGTTACATAAAGCACTGGATATGGTAGCACTCTTCCTTATCGGCCAAAAAGGCTGGCGTGAAATCGCAAATACTATGCCATAAATAACATATATTTCTAATAAAAAAAAAATCCATTTCGTCTAAGCGTGTGTGTAAAAATATTTTATTAAGTTGATCAATTTTTCATTATATTGTGGAATTATTTAGAAACAGTTAGTTTCGTTGACTATTAGTCAAACAGAAGAATAGAAGAATCTTTTTACTTCAATGTAAAAACGATAATTTATCACTTGTATTTCTGAAATTTAATGTTAAACATATTTCGTTTAATTGCAGTTGTTTAGAACAAAAATGTATACATAATATTTTTGGTAGCTTCAAACGTAACACAATCAATTTACTACTCACTGACACAACTAAAAACTTGAACATATTAAATAAAACTGAAGCAAAACTTAACAATGAAATAAAAACCATGTTACCAAATTTCATCTATCAGTGTATTTTAGAAAGAGAAACCAAAAAAATGAACAATTATTAGAAACAACGGTAATGAATAAAATGAACTTCAAGCCCCTTTTTTTCTATAGATACGTGGATGATTGCCTTCTAGCCATTCCAAGGGATAAATGTGATTACGTGTTACGAGAATTTAATAATTATCACCACAAATTACAGTTTACTATCGAAACAGAACAAAGCCATCAAATACATTTTTTGGACTTAACTATACATAATAAAATCGGAGAAATTAAAACTGCTTGGTATACCAAATCTACTTGGTCAGGCAGATATCTCAATTTCAATTCACAACACCATATATCCCAAAAAAAATCGGCTATTATAGGCCTGTCTGACAGAGCAATTATTCTTTCAGATACTGAATATAGACATACGGCGAATGAAAAAGCTAAATAGGCGTTGAAAATCAACAGATATCCCGAAAAAATGATAAATAGTGTTTTCAAAAAAAGAATATATAAATATTACAATTCGACAACCTTATGTACAGCAAACAAACAAAAAAATTCCAACTTTTTAATACTACAGTATATTCCAAAATTGACAGAGAAATAAATAATGTTTTTAAACATGAAAAATACAACCTAGATACAAGGGACAAAATAAACAAACATTTTAGTAAACTAAAATCAAAAATTCCAAAAAACAAAAAAGTCATGTAGTCTAAGAGATTCCCTGTAAAGATTGTGATGGTGTATACGGAGGACAAACAAGACAATATCTGAAAAATAGAATTAACAGCCACAAGTGCGATACAAAAAATAAAACGGCACTAACGAGTCACATTTCTGACAAGAACAATACTTTTAGTTATGAACAAACAAAAATCCTAAAAACTGAAATAAATACAAGAAAACGAGAAATGTACAAAATGATATGTATACAAAAAACAAAAATATCGGTAATTCCAAAATTGACACAACAATTTAAGTAAAATCTATTACAATTGAATAAATTGATGAAATAAATATAAATAAAATCCACAGCATAGGAAAGGATTGTTTTTTGATTACACATGGGTATAATTTCCATACCCCTTACAAATTGATTCATTGTCCGTTCATGTTAAATGCAACGCAAAATAAAAACAATAATGGGTATCGAAAGAAATCAAGTATCAATCATGAAGTCCTTGTTTGTGTACGTGAAGTTATTGTATAAATTAATTTTAAATGTGACGTTCCCACTATGTGGATAAAAAAGTTTTTGTTCCCGATAACTGTAAGTAGAATTTTATTTATTTGAATTTTAGCTGTGTGATTAGGAGTAATTAATGAGCTGTGTATTGTCAATATGAATTTCTATTGTAGTGTTTTTTGAAAAAGGCTAAAAAATCAGCCGAAACGTAAAATAAAGTATATTAGATGAATCATGTTATGTAGTTTGATGGAAGTTTATAATAAGGACCGAATCCCAAGAAATTACCAAATAGAAATATATATATAATTTATCCCCCAGATGGCGGAATGCGTTAGAGCGCCGGAACTTGGGTTTTCTCAACCTAAAGGAATCCCACTATAGTAAGGGCTTTTTCATAAATAAAAAGTTCCATTCAAAAATCTGGGGGTACAGGGTCCGTCAGTAAATGGCGAAAACTGGCGGACGACATCCCTCGCCAACCCGCATGGAGGCAGCGTGGTAAGGTACGCCTCACAACCCCAGCATGACAGACAAGGACAAGTTACAGCTCTCATTCTCCGTAAGCCCGAAGGGCCCTAGGAGGGGTAGATCCTGGGAACCAGCCACGAGGGCAGAGGGTGCTAACAATCTGCGGAGTCTAAACCACTACCCATTAACTACATTACACATAGCAACTGCCGTACCCTCTCTAATCAAGCTAGGATTATAGAACTAGAAACAGAGGCAGCAAAAATAAAGTGGGACATCATGGGCATTAGCGAAGTAAGACGAAAAAATGAAGAACTTGAATCAGGGAATCTTCTATACCACCAAGGGGTACCAACAGGAAGAACAAGCGGAGTAGGATTCCTAATTAAGAAAACCTGGAACCATAGAATCATAGGGATGACAAGCACCGCAGACAGAGCAGCCAGCATAACACTAAGACTCTCAAAAAGATATACTATCCAGATTATTCAGGTATACGCCCCAACAATCAGCCATAGTAACGACGAAATAGAAGAATTCTTCAATGGAATAAGCCAAGCGCTCAGCAACGACAATAGTCACTTCAAATACATAATGGGAGACTTAAACGCCAAAGTAGGACACAGAAAAGACCAAGAAAAAGGAATGGGGAAATATGGATTTGGAGAAAGGAGTAAAAGAGGAGAGATATTAATACAGTTCGCACACTTTCAGAACATGTATGTGGCGAACTCCTTCTTCAAGAAGAACCCTAATAGGAAATGGACGTGGGAAGCCCCCGTTGCAACCATCAAAAACGAAATAGACTTTATCCTCACCAATAAAATTAACACAGTAAAAGATCTAAGCACACTCAACAAGTTCACTACAGGAAGCGACCATCGACTAATTAGAGCTCAACTGGTCTTAGATATAAATCTAGAAAGGTCAAGATTAATCAAAACCACCACAACGAAAAATATAAACAACATCAGACTGAAAGAGAACTCTCACCAATATGAAGCACTACTCGAAGAACGACTGCAAAAAGTGGAATATAACAACCCTGAACTGATGGACACAATTCGAAACTGCGCCGTAGAAGTGGGAGGTCTGCAACAACCAAGTGAACACAAAAAACTGACTCCGGAAACAAAAGCTCTATCACAAAACGAAGAGAAATGAAAAAGAGAACAAACATTCAAAGGATTGAATACACCGAACTGTGCAAGACGATACGAAAGAAAATCGCAGAAGATATCATGAATTACAACGAGAAACTGGCACAAACAACAATAGAAAACCGTAAAAGCTACAAACCTGAAAAAAAGAGCATTGATAATAGTGAAAAGACAGATAGTTGCATTAACTGATGGAAACACAAGAACCACAGACAGGAATAAAATAATAAACAGAGCTCACTGCTATCTGCATCGCTGCAAAAGGGATTACCAAAAGAAACACCACAGGTATATTTACATCCTCACGAATAGTAGACAAGCACTACTAGCCCTGAACAGACCACGTATCACGTCAGGCCTAGTATTGGAATGTCACATGGCCCCAATCGAAGCCCGTAACAACAACATGGTCACTTTAGGCTGGATCAAGGGCCACGGGAAATCGAAAGACTTTTTAGCCAGGAAAGCCTCTCAAAACTCTTGGTGCCCGGCACATTCATTGGTCTATTGAGGAACACTCCCTCGTGTTGTATGTATAGTTGTGGAGCAGGACATGGCTGGATAGCCATGCGTTTTATGTAGCGTTGATATATATGGTATGACGGATAATACCATATGTCTTGTAATAACCGGCGTAATGAAAGTTTGCTGTCACCAGTGCCGTATGGCACGAGGGAGTAGGATTTTCCCCCTTCGTTAGAGCTTTGGGAGAGGGTGGCTTCCTGGCTGAAGCGGAAGGGTGCTCTAGGCCCTCTTGGGCTTAAACAATGTGCCAAGCCTGAGCTCTGAGGTTCGCCGTTTCGTTGGACCCCGTACGTCTACGGGTCCAGTCCACCTGTGCCTAGGGGGATTTGTCGGAAGTAAAGAAAAGAGATTAGGTAGATAACAAATAAATATACCTATATAACAAGCAAGTAAATAACAAAAAAACAACAAAAAAAACGAAAAAATAATTTGAAATATACTTTCGACACCTATGGTATACAATGAATGAACAATATAGTAACTCGTACCGGTGAATGGAAATCACTAGGATCCTTTTATATATATTTTCTCTCTCTCAGTTAGTATATGGTAAGGACAACGAAGATCACTACATCAGCGAAAAGCGACCGTGATTTTTTTAAAAGAAAAAGGATGATCTCCTTACTGGAATCTAAACATGAAACCATGACATGGTTACTTTATTCACTCCCTTGACATCGATTTACCTACTGGCGGTTTACCTATATTGCAGAAACATGAATTTGTAACCGGACATTTTATGCTGACATGGGTGACCTTCGACGTCCGATAAATTTTGTATGAATAAAGAAAATCTTAGTTTCCGGAGCGAACACAATTACATGGATAAGTATAAGTTCGTTGGCAACTCCTATATGCCAGATGTATCAACATGTATTGAGTAGCAATCTCTTATTAAAGTATAAAATGCCTGTGTAATATTCTTGAATAGATCATATATAAAACAAAATCGAAATTAATAGATATATATATATATATATATATATATATATATATATATATATAAAACTGGTGAATATTGGGGAAAGCAGCAAGAAGAAAACGGAAAATGTGTACTCTTAACGGAAAATTTTCAAGCTTTCGAGGATGATTGTCCTCATCATCAGGAATACTGAAATGGAAAAACAGCATTAAGATACTGTAGTTGATAAGTAATATATAATATAGAAGAAATCGCAACAGGTGCGAACTTACCTCCGAATTGAGGTTAGGATCCATTATGTTATATAAAAATAAACTACGGACATTCAAATATGAAACAGTTCACTAACAAAGGTTTAAAATAGCACAATCACAATCAGATGACTAAAAAAGCCAACATCTAACACCATTTTGCAGACAAACGAAACACGAGTGCTTTTTTATTGTCAAAAGCCGGCAGGAAACTGATATCAAATTCTTCTAATTTGGAGGGATTGAATTGACAGGCAATGATGCCAACCAATAGTTGAGTGGATGAAGGTGACAACAAGTACCATAAGAGAATGGTCTCCGTTGTGAAAGTTCATATTAAGGATGGAAAAGAAGAATGCAGAGGGGTTGAGAAATTGCATTCATAAGAAAGAAGAAGAGGAAATTGATATATCCCAATGGTAAGAGTTTTGTATAACAACAAAACATATACCTTGGAGGACAAAGTTAAAACACAACACCAGCCAAAAAGACAAAATCAAAAGCAATTAAGTAATAATAATATTGTAATATAGTAATTATTAAAGTAAAAATAATAATAATTATGTAATATATATATATATATATATATAAATTCCTTCCATTGTTCTTGGGCATCAGGTTAATTAACCTGATGCCCAAGAACAATGGAAGGAATTTATATACAAGGTTAAAGAAAAACAAATAATTTATATATATATATATATATATATATATATATATATATATATATATATATATATATGTATACTAACAAGGTGATAATGGGTGCATCTACCAACACCAATGCACCCAAAATAAGAGATGTTTTTAGAGGTATGTTAGCTATCCGCAAAAAGGGTAGTATCAATTGAGGGAACGTGATTGTCATTAGTGGAAAGAAGGTTATAGTTGTAATCTAGGGATAACAAAAAGGAATAAATCTCACTCAAGTGGTCTGTGTCAGTCTTTTTGTTAATTACATTGTTAGATTGTGAAATAAAAGCCATTTCAAGAAATGATCTCTTAATTTTGTTAGACTCTGTCGCCAACACCCTTACAGCCTCAAAATTCATACGATGGTCAAGAGAATGAACATGGTTTGCTAAAGCGCAACGCTCAGGATGTAATCTACAATCACTCTTATGTGAAACAATACGGTTAGAAAGTGATCTTAAAGTCTGTCCAATATACTGTTTATCACAATCCCCACATGGAACGCTGTACACAACATTAGTAAGAGAGGTCAACGGACATTTATCTTTAACTCTAGTAAAAATTGATCTAATTGTTAGAGCAGTTTTGTTAGCAATTTTGAAATTGCCATATGCCCGGAACAATCTGGCAAGTCTCGGAGTAATGTCCTTAATGTATGGAAAGGAAGCGAAAATTGCGGATAGCTAACATACCTCTGAAAACATCTCTTATTTTGGGTGCATTGGTGTTGGTAGATGCACCCATTATCACCTTGTTAGTATACATATATATATATTACATAATTATTATTATTTTTACTTTAATAATTACTATATTACAATATTATTATTACTTAATTCCTTTTGATTTTGTCTTTTTGGCTGGTGTTGTGTTTTAACTTTATCCTCCAAGGTATATGTTTTGTTGTTATACAAAACTCTTACCATTGGGATATATCAATTTCCTCTTCTTCTTTCTTATGAATGCAATTTCTCAACCCCTCTGCATTCTTCTTCTCCATCCTTAATATGAACTTTCACAACGGAGACCATTCTCTTATGGTACTTGTTGTCACGTTCATCCACTCAACTATTGGTTGGCATCATTGCCTGTCAATTCAATCCCTCCAAATTAGAAGAATTTGATATCAGTTTCCTGCCGGCTTTTGACAATAAAAAAGCACTCGTGTTTCGTTTGTCTGCAAAATGGTGTTAGACGTTGGCTTTTTTAGTCATCTGATTGTGATTATGCTATTTTAAACCTTTGTTAGTGAACTGTTTCATATTTGAATGTCCGTAGTTCATTTTTATATAACATAATGGATCCTAGCCTCAATTCGGAGGTAAGTTCGCACCTGTTGCGATTTCTTCTATATTATATATTACTTATCAACTACAGTATCTTAATGCTGTTTTTCCATTTCAGTATTCCTGATGATGAGAACAATCATCCTCGAAAGCTTGAAAATTTTCCGTTAAGAGTACACATTTTCCGTTTTCTTCTTGCTGCTTTCCCCAATATTCACCAGTTTTATTCCTAACAGTCAGCAAAGACTATCTTCCTCATATATATATATATATATATATAAAACCACGAATATTGGGGTAACGGCAAGTTAATTAAAGAAAACTCTTGTTACTGTTTTTCTTCCAAGCTTTCGGAAACGTTTATTTCCATTATCAAGGATAAGTAAATTGAGATTGTTATAAATTGGTAAATATAATTATATTTAAATTTTTTATAAAAAATTTTTTTTTCAATCATAAATCATTTTGACAAAATGTATATATATATATATCTCAAGTTTAATTGGCGTACCCCTTGTAAATATCCCTGAATAAAATTGTATATAAAATAAAGCGAAAATTTTACAGTGTATAATATTTTCTAATTGAAGTAATATACGGCTCAAATGTCAGTATAGCACTTATATGGCTGGACGGAGAAATAGACACAAATAAAAAATATATAGTTTTCCCCAAAAATTAAAAAGGTTTTCAGATTAAAAAAATTACGGTTTGGAAATCTGGATCTAATGTCTCACCACGAAAAATCGGCCGCTGGGTTTTTACGATGGGTCGACGGGAGATGAGCTCTGATCGGCTATCTCTGATTCCAGCACTTCGCGAAAATCACTAAACGCGTACTGTCAAAACGCTTGCTGTCCTATATCGACAACCGCAGAAAACCGTATTGCCCTCTTCCCTCGTGTTTTTTTTATTTATCATGGTGTCTGTGTGACGGGTTGTTTTGCCATCTCAGCATACGTTGCTGTTTGGGATGTGTTACATAACTCGCCCGTGTTCCTCTATGTTTATCAACTTGTGTTTTTGATTGTTGAATGTTATCCTTAATGCTGTTCTAATTTCTCTACAATAATTGCATAATTCGCCTGTATTTTATGGTTTTCATAATCATCGGTGTTTTGGTATTCGGCATATATACTTGACAAATTGGGACTAGTTGTTGATTGTTTTCATAATTAATTGTTTCATTTTAACTGCATACAATAACAGAAAAGTGGGTCGCTTTAAATATTGTATCGCTCTTTTTACTTGGTTTGAAGTATATTTGATTATAATTTTTTTTATAGGGTGATCCTAAATTCCTTGCCATATTCGTACTTATTACAGTCTCAAGATGAAGCCATGTACTAAAGGAATGGTCGACTTAACTAATTCTGGATTATAGGGGAAAGGTGAAAATTTCGATAAATAGCACTGGGATTTTATTTCTACACTAAATAACACTTAATTACTAGACATGGCCTATAATTTACTAGGACGGTCAAGTTCAACTTCTTACCAACAACATACACATAAACAGAATATAATATTAATTCTTGACTGTTTACAATATTTCTTTTTATAGTAAATAATGTAATCACTACACCCTTAATAAGATAAGGGTAGATGGGACTATGCGGAAGGCTGTAGGCTTGCCAAGGACAGCATAGTAGCCAAAAAATACGTTACCATGAACAGGCGGAATCTACGAACAGCCACGGGTATTCTGACAGGTCACTACCACATACGATAACACCTATACAGACTGGGTCTGTCCGACACTCCCCTTTGTAGAGGATGTGAACAAGAAGATGAGACTGTCTAACACATTATTTGCGAATGTCTGACACTCTCTCAATTTATATTTTCTGTATTCGACGAGTACCGGATAGCACAAGCTAGTATGAGGGAGCTTACTTCAGGTGACGTTATCGCCTATTTCAAACTAGTATGCTGGATGACGAGCTAGAAAGAAATCTGAACCTCAGAAGGCACAATGGACCAATTGTGGCACAAGTGCTGTGGGGTTATCCACCCTTCAAATTCTTACATCCAGATACTATTTTCATTAAGTCATTTACAGAATCTAAAATGAAGCAAACAATATTTCATTTTGAAACTGCTTCTAGGGAAGAATTTATATTTTCCTCATTTAAGACCAGACTCAATTTCTACTGCTTACTTATTTCATGTTTTGTTGTTTCTTTCATCAAATTAATCAAATTAACTACTACAGCTTAGTTCTAGGAGAATGCGAAGTTTGGTTCTCTTATAAAATCACGTTCCTCAAAATAACGAAGTTACATATCTCTAGAATAACATGCAATGATAAATATGAGCCCTCCATTATTAAATTACCTATTTTATTCATAGATGTGATCCTCTTATTCTAATCTCTGTCCATCATCACTTTGTACTGACTTCAATAAACATTGTTAATAAGAAAAGCAAACAAATCTACTTCTATTTTACCAAAAAAACATTGATCTGAAGAAGCATACAGAGTAGCACCCTTACAGCAATATCATTCACCAGAGTTGTGAGACCCTCACTTCGACGACCTTTTTGTAATTTTTAAGAAGCAGCGTCAAATTCAATTTAATTTCATTACCAAGCTGGCTCATTGGATGATTGGTTGAATATAAAACTCTCCGAGACACAAAATTCAACGTTACTAAGCGAAGCATTCAAATTATCAAAGTCTACATTGAATAACTCATTAAAACCTCAATATTGTAATCGACAACAATGCTGAACAATTCATGTTCAAATTGACAATCTTTAGAAATTGTTTTGTAAACTCCCGTGAAAATTCTCCAATGATCCTTGCGAAGTAGCAGCTGTAACTGCCCTCGGTTTTCTCTTTCTTTTGATGGATTTTTCACAGTAATCATGTCATTATTGTTAAAGCTTCAATCAAATCAGACATTTCGCTTGCATTAGCGTTGGTATTAAGTCTCAATAAAGGCATTAAGTCTCTCAATAAAAGATATGCCAGAATCTAAAAAAAAATGTTTACCCAATACCGTCACAAATTATGTGAAATGTCTACATTCAACTGAACAATTTCTGTCAGATTATAAACTGTAATGACAAGTTTTATCACCTAATAGTTATTTATGTACCAAGGGAATTATAAGGGCCTTAATTACCGATGGCAAAGTTTGCATCCCGAGATACAGCAATTGCCTGAGGTTATTAAGGCTCATTAATTCCCGTGATACATAGATAATTTTATTTCTGACCGATTTCAATAAAATATTGTTTGAAAAAATGTACCTTTTTATTACCTTCCCAGTATATTTGAATCAGGTACCATTGATTATAAGAGTTTGTTGTTGCTAAGTTGTTGCTATGTTACGTGTTGATAAACAGATTTTTTTTAAAATCTTCCCGAGAAGATTTGACCCGACTCTACCAGAAGTTACTACAAAAACGTTACAAAACATCACAAAACATTTGGTTTAACCAAGAATGCCTTAGGAAAAAGGTAATGCCAAATTATGTGAATATAAAATGTCACACTAAAACACCACAAGCACAAAAAGCTATAAAATGTGCTCAACTAGTTTGGATAAAAGGAGAATGTATAACATGGTTCAAAGTTAGAGACTCAGACAACTACATAAAAGTTGTACATTCAGAACTCACATTCCAATTACATCCAGTAGAATTTGACTGTTTGGATGACAAAATTAGAGAAAGCATAAGAAATTTAAGAAACAAGAAAAGAAGCTACAGAATCTTGAACACACACAACATAAAATTCAATACTCAAAACATCATGAAACTGTAAGTACCTACATACCAACACACTTTACACCACGATTTGAAAACCTTTCAGACACTAATTTTACAGATAGTGAAATAGAATTTTTAAATAAAGGTTTAAAGTACATCATACCACCAAAATTTACGAATAATATTAAACAAATTATTGCTACAGAGTCAGAAATAGCTTTAAAATCTAATTCAAATAATTTTCTTTATGAGAAATTAAAAATTGCCAATTTAATCAAAAATATTGAACCTTCAAAAGTTAAACGTCAAACAAAAAATGACATTACAGTTTTGAATGCAATAAAAAAGAAGTTAGAAGATAATAACCTAACAGTTACAAAATCTGGGGAACACAACTGTCATTTTGACGACTGAAAATTACAATTCCAAAATATATAACTTTATAGAATCTAGCGATGTAAAAGTTCTTAAAGCAGACCCTACAAAAAAGTTTTCTAATAATGTAAGGGATATTGTTAATAATTCAAATTATCTTTTAAGTGATCATACATAAGAATCCTCATTGTCCACAATTATATGGAACCGTTAAATTACATAAAATAACGAAACCAATTAGACCTGTGGTTTTTTATGTTAATGCTCCTAATAATATATTGGCAAAGAGGCTCAACAATATACTCAATAGTTACGGATATGAATCTCAGTATTCAATTAGAAATTCAATAGAACTAATCAAGAAGTTGAAAGCAATCCACTTGCAAGATAACTATAAACTCATTTCGTTCGATGTAACTAATATGTTCACTAAAATTCCTCCTAAAGAATGTCTAATACTTGTAAGAAAATTACTAGAAGATAAAAATATCAATCCAGGAATAATATCAGATATACTTAATTTATTTGATGTATGCATTAATCAGAATTACTTCACTTTTGACAATAAGATATATATTCAAAATGAAGGTTTACCAATGGGAAGCCCTATATCACCTATTTTAGCACACATTTTTATGGACAATCTAGAAAGAAAGATCTTTGAAAGTAATATTTCGAAAAATATTTTATTTTGGTATAGATATGTAGATGACATATTAGCTTGTTTTATGGGTAGTAAACGACAATTAGATGTATTTTTCAACCACATCAATAATAATTTACACCCAAAAATTAAATTTACATTAGAAATCGAAGAAAATAGCTCAATCAATTTTCTTTATTTAAAAATTCAAAAAGTTAATAATGTACTTGATAATATAATTTACCGAAAACCAACACAGACTGATGTGACAATTCCATTCAATTCCAATCACCCTATGTCACACAGACTAGCGGCATATAATTCAATGATACATAGAGCTTTTTCGGTTCCTATGAACAAATGTAATTTTGATAGAGAGATTAATACAATTAGACAAATAGCAACATCCAACAGTTATCCATTAGATATGATAAATAAGCTAATTAGTAAAAAAGAGGAAAAAGTTGCATTACAACTAATATTTCCTAAACAAGCTGATGAAATAAAAACGTATAAAACCATCACATATACAGGAAATATTTCTAATAATATTTCAAAGATAATATCTTCAGCAACGAATAAAACAATTTCTTTTAAATTAGAAAGTAACGTTGGTACAAAATTGTTACATGTAAAAACAAAAATACCACTATTAAGGAAGTCAGGTATATATAAACTCAAATGTCCAGAAAGTAATGCTGTCTATTTGGGTCAGACCCTCAGGAATTTTGAAATCCGATACAGTGAACACTTACGAGCATACAGATTAAAACAACCAGATAAGTCCCACTACGCAAAACATCTACTTGACACCAATCATTCATTGACACCTAACACAAAACTAGAAGTGCTGCATATTTGTGAAAAGAAACAAGAACTGGATTTCCTTGGAGAATTGGAAATTAGAAGACATTTTAAAAGCCCACAATATGAAGTTGTCAATGAACAGTTAAATCTAGAGAGTTCTCCACTAATAAACTGTCTTCTTAAGTGATAATTATAAAGATCAGCAGATATAGTTTTCCTGGTTTTCTATATCATTGCACAGTTATACTGATCTTAATTGGAACAATGATATCCAGGATATCACCATAGGGCTAATAATTTCTAAGCTTCAATATTTGTAATATCACATCTTCTTCTTTTTTATATAAACATATATTAAGTCAATCACAAGTTAGGTAACTCCTTGGCCTATCCAAAAAAAAACTACTAAACATCAGGTAGGCATCAAATGAAATGTAACTTCTGTCATTCTGACGATGATATTGATTTATCGAAACAATTGTCAATTTTTTAGAATTTTCAATAGTTTTTATTATATTGTGGAATTAACTAGAAACCGTGAGTTTCATTTAAAACACTAGGAATAGTAAGAGTTATAAGTCTGCTGTTTTATCTCCTAATGATGTTATCAGATGTCTAAAGAACGCTCCTAATGCAATTCATTTATTGCATAAGGTAATTTTTTCTTATTTTCCTTTTTGTGTGTATTTATTACCTTTTTTTGTTCAAGGTTGTTTTGATTATGGGTTATTTTGGAGGATGCAGTAGTCAGAAACTTTTGAGTATGACGATATCGGATATATAGGACCGCGATTCCGTTATAGTAGTGAACGTACTGGAAGGTAAAACTGGTGTATCGAAGAAATTTACAATTATGGATGAAAAAAAGTTCTCTGCATTGCCTTTATTAAGACTTTATATGTCTTTGTATCCTAAAGGTACTGTACGATTTTTTTGGGGCTTCCGACAAAATAAATGTACATCTCAGCCAATTGGAAAAAACATGTTTGGAAAAATTCCCAGCAACATCGCAATGTATTTAGGATTGCCAAACCCATCTTCATATATGGGACATTGCGTTCGTCGCACTTCAGCTACTACTGTAGCTAATGCAGGAGCAACTATGACTAACTTAAAAAGACACGGAAATTGGAAAAGTTCCACGGTGGTGGAGGAGTATCTGGAGGATAGCATCGAATTGAGAAATAAAACGGCGCGTATGTTGTCTACTTTGCCATTAGAAGAGGCAGGTACCTCGACTGCAGTGAACAGAAGCTCCAGTACAAAAGAAAAAAAAAATTCCAGTGGCGGTAGTAATTTTCTGGGAAAATTTCAAAATTGTACATTTATTATTTGTAATGACGCAAATAAATAAATTATGGTTCAGTTTTCATTTCATAAATATATACACACATATGTATATTAGCATATTTTATTTCATTTTCCCTTGTGAAAGATAGAGGGAATTATAGATTCTATAATGTCCCAAGGGAGTTATGACTATCTTTATTAATGGCGTAACTATGACGATATAAGCTTATGATATCCCGGTCAGATATAGATGTTTTTTTCCACGACCGGGAATAAAATCAATTTTTTGGACGTCATTTTCGACATAAATGCGACAAATTATTACACATAGGTAGAAGTACTTTATTCCCTATGGAAAAGAGTAAAATGACATTTCCCAGCTTGTCACTTCGACTGTCATAGATATTTGTGTACATTATTTCATGTTGAAGAAGAAGCAGTTACTATTATTGATATTACTAATACTCTACCATAAGGAAAAATTTCGTATATCAATATCATTAATTCTAGCAATATAAATATTACAATTAAGTATATATATCAGAGAAAATTTTGAATAGAAGCTTCTTTAAATTACTGGGAAATAATTTATACTTCCTGAGAGTGAACTTTAGTGTAGTTCATTTCAGTTTATTTAAATTTCAAAACCGTAGAAGGACGATGCAACCTCAACTCAACTTTCAGCTTCGTGTCAGTTTATTGTTAACATATTTGTACTATCAATTGTTCTGAAAATAGTAACAAATGGTCGTGGAAAAAATAATGTATGCATCTTGGGAATAAAATTCATTACTCCCTTGTTGCATAAATAACTATTAAAACTGTACGGAAATATCTAGGGCGTTGAAAGTGTATTTTTAAGAATCCGTTTATCTAACATCAGAGATAAAAATGTATTCACTTAGAACCACACTGACAACTGAATGAATTCAACTGTTTTATTTAATTACAATCAATTTCGCAGATAAAATAGAAGAAAACAAAGCCCTTAACAAGTTTAAGGTCGACAGTCGAGAGTTGATCTGAATTAATCACCTTATCAACCAAGAATGTTAACTAGGGCTCTATCTGGAGGAAATTAAGAGGTTATTTTTTTAATTTAACGGAAATGCAAGTCCAGAAATAGTAATTACCTAGAGTTTAAATTAGAATTATTAATCTCAACTTATAAACATGATAATATATGAACAATGAATTAATAATAATTTGTAATAAGATAACAAAATATTGCTTTGGACATGTGTAGAAGAGGGCAACGATCATTGAACACCTTACAACGTACAACGTCGGAGTGTACACTCTGTATTATCAATAAAATGTGCAAACAGTCCCAGAGGACACCGATACACCTATCATCATTTAGCATGGTTTCAAGGTCGCCATTTCTAAAAATTTTGCAATATTGATAAGGTAATTGTTTCAAAGTTAAAAGATAATATTGATCTCCAACATTATGATCAAGTTTGTTCTATTAATGTGTCGGTAATGGATTGTGGTGGTTGGTTGGTGGAATAATTTAGTATGCACACTAATTAGATCTGCCTTACATAATACTCATTCTAAATAACCATAATGATAATAGCTATAATAATAATGAAAAAGTTTATCCATCTCAAATGTACTCTGTAGGCAAATAGCAGTAAGTAAAACGCAAAATCCGTACTACAGTATATATTAGTTACAAGTTAAAGGGGCAAATAGTTTCGGCTGACTTAGGAATCATCAGGCCTCAAACATATACTTGATTTACATGAAAGTTTTATAAAAGGAAATGTGTCACATGCCTATGGCAAACAGTGGACTCCAAGATGTGTCGGTAGATCTAAGAGTATATGGGAAATATACTGTAGGAAAACTTATTACTAGGGAAAATTTACCTAATTATGTAAATGTTTACTAAAACTTAAAACTGGTCACCGTTAAGGGAAATAATTTGAAAATAAAATTGAATTGAATTATTGTACAATTAAAAGAAAATATGGACATCGTCCTCAGAAAGAGTGTGTATGTTAGGGGCGGGTCACTTCGCTTCAGCTAATATTATAACATTAAAAAGAGTAATATTCATAATTTTGGGGTCGTGTTGCGACATTCTAACGTTATAGATTGTTAAGTGTCGGATTGTGAACTTTACCTTACTTTCTAAACAGACCGTACAATCATGTTCTTCATTCTTCTCGGTTACATTATGACATTGGCCATTATAAAAAAATCTATTCAATTGTTTACAGTATTTTTTGCATTCCCATTAGGGAATTATATTCTCTCTTCACCGATCTGTGGGAAAGATACTACCCCATCTTTTACTCAAGTTGGGTTTCCTTTAGGCCGCTTTGGGTCTTTTCCACTGCTTACATTTTCCCATTACAACTCCGTAAGCACTAAACTCTTCTTACTTCTTAACAGATTCTTTCTGAGGACGATATTCATATTTTCTTTTAATTGTAATTATAATTTTCTAATTATTTCCTATAACGGTAGTCTACATTCACATGATTAGGGAAATTTTGTAGATAATATATATTGTAGTACGGATTTTGCGTTTTACTTACTACTATTTATAATAATAATATGATAGTGTCTTTCGAAGTTTTGTCAATGAAATATATAATATTTATTGAGCGAAGGCAATATTTCTTTATGAAATGTTATGACCCTAAATACTATGTTGATATATAAAATAAATACAGCAGATATTGAATTGCAACGTATAGTGTTGATAACAATATAGGTATTTGGAGCTAAGGTAGGCGCTGAATTAGAGCTTGGTGGTCTAAGGTTCCTCTGGCTCTATGTGGCCGAGACTTATCTTGCTGAGAAGTTGTATTTTGAAGTGTTCTAAGGTAAGGAATCAGTTGAGGTTCCAATATTTCTTGAATGTATCGATGTGCATGTATATTATCCCTGATGAAAACTAAAGGTGGCCTTGAGCCACAAGCAATGGCACCCCATATCATAAGTCCAAAATCGCGATGTACATGCCACTCGACAAAAAATTGAGGGTCACTTCGCCTGCCCATCATGCATGTCTAGGCTGAACCGGGATTCATCACGGAAGATAATAGTGTTCCATTCCTGATTCCACACTAGTCGTTCTTACCACTAAAGTCGATTTCTTCGATATTCCAGAGTTAATGGTAACATCAACTGAGTTCGGTATGAAAAAGTTCAAATCTTATTCTTATCCCTCTATAAACATTTCGCATTCCAACTGTCCTTCCATGTTCTGCAAACCTCTGACTTGCCATTGTCGACGGTAAACCAATGAACTACTAATACACATAAAATGGCTCCTGAATATCTATTCAATGCACAGCTTATACGGCCAACATTAAAGTGAGAGGTTTGTTGTTATTGGACTATGGTTAGAGGTCCAAGAGTGAGATGGAGTTACTTCGGGCAAAATGAAGGCAAATTACAATGTAGTTTAATGAGATAGTTATTCATTAATTCATAAATTTTTATAGCAATAATCTTTTAAACAGCACGAAGCTTGGTAATCAAACACTAAAATACACAAAAACAACATACTCTTTCACGTGTACAAACATCAACACTCCCTTTTTCTGCCCCGTCTAGCGCTATCTTACTCTAGAATCAATCAAGTGTGACTGCGGCCATTCCACGTGTATTAGTAGTTCACTGTGGTAAACGATCTCTTAGACTTAACAACCTTAGGCGACGATCTTAGTCCTCTACTGTCCTGATCATTCGTCCTATGTCTCTGGCTTTTCGTGTTCGGCCTTCTTGGTGGTGCCATGCCTGATCAAATTTGACAACAGTATCCACACTCCTGTTTATGCTACCAGCAGATTCTCGGAACGACAGCCCAGCTTTTAGAAGACCAACATTTGTGAGACCAACAATTACGTATGGGGCAATAGTTTGGCATACACAAGCAAGTCAGTACAGCACGAGGAAGACCATCGACAACGTTCAAAGGCTTGCCTGTGTGTGTCCAACTAGAGTACTTGAGATCATTACAGATCTCACACCTCGACATCCAGTGATAGAAAGATCTGCCCAAGAGGCAATTCTTAGAATACCTAAGGAAGGTTCAGGCAACGAGAATATTAAAAATCAGGGAGCCTGATCCTCTCTAACAAAGTACATCTCATCAGCGAATCTTCTCAGTGACGAAATGATCAAGAAAGTAAGTATTGAAAAGAATTTCACTTCGATGCTAAATAAGAGGAGAGACTGGGAAAGGGAATACACCACCCAAACTCTCCACCATTAGATGGTATACAAATGGTTCAAAAACCACCATTGGAACAGGCGCTGGAGTATTTGGGCCTGGCACCAGATACTCATTATCGTTAGGCTCCTTCCCGGGTGTCTTTCAGGAAGAAATACTTGCCATCGAAAGATGCGTAGAAATGAACCTAGGAAGAAACTATCAGAAATGTGACATATCGATCCATTCTTATAGTCAAGCAGCTATCAAAGCATTGAGCTCCCATGTCATTGGCTCAATGTTGGCATGGGAGTGCAGAAGAAAACTTGATGAATTAGACAAGAATATCAGGGTCTCCTTACTCTAGGTTCCTGGCCACTCGGGAATCACGGGAAATGAAGACGCCAATACACTTGCCATAAAATGAGCACAAACGCCCTTTATTAGCCCGGAGCCTTTCTGTAGTGTAGGAAAATGCTCCTATAAGAAAGAGTTCCGAAAGAAAGAGGAAACCGAAAGAGAAGCGCCCTAGCGGTGCATTCCCGGATTGGTACATTCCAAAAAGTTCCTGCGGAACTTTGACACTGCTAGATCCAAAAAATATTTAAATCTCAGTAAAAATAAGCTACATCTCCTCACGGGCTTTCTTACAGGACACTGCCGCCTTAGGAAGCGCCTAATGAGAATAAGTTTATCAGAAATTGACGAGTGTAGATTCCGTGGGGAGGAGGATGAAACTCCGGATCACCATTGCAAGCCAACGCAAGAAATGCTTCGGACAAGAAACTTGTAAGAGTGAGCATCCAACCTCGTTGAAGCTGTCCCAAATACTAGAGTTCATTAGAACCCTGGAACTGGAAGGCGAGCGGTAGTAGTAACGAGAACAGCTCTGATAGGGGGAGCACATTAAACCCTAGGTTTCAGTGCATTGTAGCCCCGTTAAAATCTAATCTAATCTATTTAATCTATATCATGTCGTAATTATTATTAAATTGTTTTGGATATAGGTTTTGGATGTTATTAATTATTTGAGAACCTTTTTTATGACTTCGTCAGCTTTTTTAGTAAAGTTTTTCAATATATCCACTAACACGTCCTCTTGCCTCGACATCAGATCACACACTGAATTTTGTCCGATTGTACAAACTTCTTTTTGTTTCGTTGCTAGACAATCTCATGTTTTCCTTGATTTCATTAATACATTGAATGTTTCAAAGTTTTATTACTATTTTAATCGTTTTTCATCAATATTGTTCATCAAATCACTTATCTTAGTCTTTAGTTATCACTCGTTGTTATCTTATTTTCAATGTCTGATTTTATTTTCTCGTTCATCGTTGTCATCTTATCCTCAATATCCGATTTTAGAGACGAAATTTTATTTTCGACGTCAGCAGCAATGTCATTTTTCAATGATATGACATCGTCAGAAATGTGGTACTTCATAGCTGAAATATCGTTCTTCATATCAGAAAAATCGTTCTTTATTGCAGAAATACCGTTTTTCTCATTCGTTGAAATCTTCTCAGAAATTGACGAGATTTAGGTGCCTCGTCATTGAATAAAAATGTTTCTGGATCAAAGCCGTCATTTTCCAGAACCACTTTAAGTCCATCTACTAATTCACTTTTCTTACCGGACGTTGTCCACTCACGATTTTCCAATTCTGCCTTTCTGTCACTTTCAGGTCACTTAGTCTATTAGTCATTATTACGTAGGTATTTACTTCTATTACCCCACACCTAACACATAAATTTATACACGCGATAAGTCTATTAAGTTAATTTATTTCTTCACTAAACTATTCACTAAATTTATGTTATATACACAGTATATTCACTTACACTAATTCATATAAACACTTCACTACTGTTTAGTTACTTAGACCATTTACTTGTTCACTGTTTTTCTCACGAGATCAAATTATAAACCAACTCCGTTGGTAGGTACCCTCTCTTATATATTAAGTGCTTTTTTTGTCTGAATCCTTCTAGATTTTGGCTCACAAAAACAATGGATCTTACTGAAAATGTCTAGATAAGAACAGTCTCAAAAATAATGGTAAAGCAATCCCTGCGCATCCGCCAAAATTTTAACTTTCATACATAGCTTAGACAGAGTCGGATTCGGAGACTATATCAGTGTCCGAGTTTGTAACATTATGTACAGTAAAACTGTATGTTGTATGTTAATTGCCTCTTCTTGCACTATAAAGTTATTGTTAACATCCCCATTCTCAGTGAGTTTTTGCTTTGTTGCTTTACCACCCATTTTCGATAACCAACCAGCGACGTTGATATATAACATGAAGTAACAAAATCCTTTTGTCCACGGGGTCAATGAATAACTTCAATTTGCAGGGTGGCCATGTGTTGTACGGATATTGGGGGACTTGTTAAGACGGATAACGACCACAAGTTTCACGATGATTCCATAAATTAATATAAATGTTGACTTACCCCCATCTTGACTAGAGGGTGAAAATAAACCATTTCGTCAAATATCAATGGGCTATTTACACACTAGATAACACTTAACATATACTGATACATGACTTGTAAATTACTAGGAACATTCAAGTTCAATTCGTAACAAGAATATACATTACGATTGATTAGTTACGATAAATAGAATAGAATGGTATGATTTAGATGATTACAATACTTATTTATAGTAAATATTTGTATATTGTTTTTGACACGTTCTAGAAATAGTTGAATGATACCTTACTAAAATGTGTTGCGTTTATGGATTATATTATAAAAGTTAAACAAATATTCGAGTTGTATCAACATTGCCAAGTTCATATCAGTTCGTAAGAATCATTTCAGTCCTTCGGAGTAAATAACCATCACAAGACCAATATCAGATGTTTTGCTGGTTAACATGCCCGTTCTTATAAAATGTTGCCTCATCTGAAAATACAACGTTATCAATGCATTTGTTATTTAATAATTGTTTTGATTCATCCTGCACTCACAGAATTTGATCCTGGGATCACAATCATCTTCAGGATGGATAAGATGTACTTTATAAGGATTGTACTGTACAGTTTGTTTACTGCTGACAAAGTGCATAGGTTCGGTGAATCCCTAACGTGTCCGAATTCTCTGTATTTTCTTTCTATTTTGCTTACCGATTGAGACATACGTTCACAATATGGGTACATTTCATGGAATAACTGCATACCTCTTGTAGATTCCTTATCCTATTGCCAACACCAATCATTAAAATTCTCTCACTTCCAGTTAAAACAGTTTTTTAAATGCGGGTATGTGATAAATTAGAATCACAATACGGAATTGTAAAGTTTATTTACGATAAAAAGACGATGATATAATTTTCAGTTACTTTCCTGCTTATCAGAATAAATATTAATTTACCAACCGTGAATACAATGTATCCTCAACAGCCAGGGCAATTTACAGCTAACGTGTTGGTAAAACTTCAGGACGTTGTCAAATCAACTGGTAAAATTCCCCAGTTTGTTTTGACGTTTATTGACATTCGATCATCGTCTAATATTCACAAGTTTTTTTGGTGCTTTTAAATTCATTGCTTCTTTAAGATTAATAAAACAGTTATTTTCATAACTAATTATTTAGGCAAATCTGCAGTGTGTGGTTATTAAAATGCCAAAGCAGCTGAACAGAAAAGGTCAAGAGATGGTAACATCTTTGTTGAGCTATTTTGAACGAGAATGCCGAAATGGGGGCCCGCTTCTCCCGCTTACTGCTGTAAGAAACGTAAGTAAAAGTATTCGCTATTTGTATTCATTATTATTAGTATTATTGTTACATATTCAAATGTAAATGATTAAATGTTTTTAATGTTAGGTTAGGTTAATTAAACTTGATAATATATTATTCTTTAATAAAATGAAGTAATTATATTGTAGAGAGTTGCAGAAGCTTTACAACTTAGCGTTACCACTGTTAACCGTATTGCCGCCAAGCATAATAGAGGTGAACAGCCTAAAAGCCCACCTAAAAGGAGAAAATGCATAAAACCTACTGTTGAAATTGATAACTTTGATCAAAATGCTTTCTGAAATGTTTTATACGAAATGTATGGAGACAGTGAGTATACTGAATTTACTGTTTTATTTTATTCACAATTAACTAACAAAATATTTTTTCAGAGGAACACTTGGAAACTTTAAGAGACAAACTTCAGTAGCGTGAACTCTTTAATGGTTGTTTACCATCACTCTGGACGATAGTGAAAAATATTGGATTCAAATACCAAAAAGATGATCCTCGTCGTGGTTTAATGGAGATGCCACATTTTGCATTAAAACGTGTACATTTTCTACATGAATATGTCAAGATAAAAAGGGAAGGTTTATATCAATTTGTGTTTTTGGATGAGACCTGGCTGTTTAAAGACGGTACTGTTGGACGTTCTTGGCAAGATTCTAATCATAGAAGCGTGTAAAAAACCAAAATTGGTGGTCTAAGGTAATTGAATAATAAAATTTAGCAATTAATTTATGATGTACTAACATTCCTGTCATTTTAAGACCTTTTCAAATATTTACTAGTCACGCTATTTTATTTAAATCTATATAATTATTAATAGTTGTTTTGAGCTATGCAGTCTATCTAGGAAACCTAGTAGTAATTTGTTATTCCCTTATTGTAGGTATAAAGTATTGCATGCTGGTTCCTCTTCTGGGCTGGTTTTTTCTTCCTAAAAACAAGATGGTGATTACCACGGTGAAATGAACCGTGAAAATTTTTTGCATTGGTTTGAAAACCAGCTTTTAGTGAACTTGGAAGAACCTGCCACAATTATAATCGATAATGCAAGTTATCACAGTACAGTGATCAATAAAGTACCAACAACAGCTACCAAAAAGGCTGATATACAGAACTGGTTGATACAAAGTGATATTCCTTTTGAAAATACTTCCCTCAAAACTCAATTATTAAATTTAGTACAACGGTAAGTTGATATAAACATTTTTCAATATATTATGGTAATACCTAGATAACTTGTTTTGTTTAAATATATGCATTCTTGTAGGAATAAACCACCAACAGTATATGAAGCTGACATATTATCTGAAAAATATGGTCACAAAGTGCTTCGACTTCTCCCTTACCAATGTATGTTCAACCCAATTGAACATATTTGGGGCATAGTTAAAAATTTCTATAGAGATCATGTGGGAACTTCTGGTTCTTCAACAGAACAAGCAATAGGTGTATGGAAAAAGTTTTTAGAAAAAGTGACTCCTGATATTTGGTCAAAGACAGTAGAGTACACTGAAAAAGTTATACAAGATGGGTGGGATAGAGAAGTAGTATTTGATAGACAGGATGTGCCTCCACTTATTATTAATTTTGACAGTGACGATGAAGATAGTGATGATTTTGTAGTGGAGTAGTGGAAATCTTGTGTTTTATTTTTTGTATAGTTTTATCTTTGCTTTATTTCCACCTTTTCAAAATCACTAATAACTATTATTAAATTAATCAGGTCCAGTTCTTTTATAATACACAAATTAAAACAACAACCACAGTATCTCTACATAAATAATACTGATAAAATGGGAGATTTTTTATTTATATATCTTGTAAAAAAATTTTATTTTGTGTATCTATATTTTTCTTTTCCATTCTATTTTTATTATAATAAATATAATAGATATTGTATAAAGAAACAATATTTAAATTTGCATGAAGATGATTACAACTTGTATTGATTCCGTGTAGCGTAAACCGTTGCAGTGCTCTTGAAGATGGTTCTATAGAGCATAGAATAAGGTATAAGAAATTATTTGTTTGTGGTATAAGGACCTACAGTTCGTCATTTAACCCTCTTCTATGTAAAATAATTAAATGTTAATTCGAATATAGAATGATTGGTTACTGTTTCCTGTATCTTATCCATAATTTTTCATGAATAAATATTTATATTAAATTAATCAAGCATATCATACAAGCCTTTCATTTTTAAATAAATATTTTTGACTTACGCCCTACGAGGCACGGAACAATGAAAAAGAAGAACTGTCAATCTAACATCAGATTGACTGTTCTAGTTTTCGTTAAGTAAAGGAAAAAAACTACAGCTTGGCAACATCACAATATTTTGTTTTGCAACGTCATCGTCTTTTTATCGTAAATAAACTATACATGGATATTCATGACCTTTAAACTTTCTCTGTTTAGTCCAGCCGCTAAGGTCAATTATGAAAGTGTATAGATACAATGAAAATAACAAACTTTTGCCTATTTCTCCACCCTGTTGCAATTTGCATCAACTCGTGATACATTTTTGGAATCAGCTCAGCATAAGAAATCCGCAAATTGAAAAAAGGGAGGTTTTTCATTAAAAAAAGTGTTGCTGACTCATCACTCAAATGTTATTCACTGTGTATCATGAATTCTTTAAAAAAAGAAAAAAAGAAAATCAAAAATCGATCTGTTTACTTAGCTAATAATGAAATAATGCGTTATATATGACAAACTGTATATTTAGATTAGCTTTGTTGTTTGATGAAAAATCAAAAATTGCACAAGTGATACGAAACAATATATGTAGTCGAAATCAACCCCTTATTATTTCTACCCGCATTGGAATTCATTGTACAGCTGCAAATTCCTACAATTTGTAAACAAACTTTCAAAGGGAGCCGATGTAAACAGTCGAATCGTTTATCGCATGCTGTTTCCTTCTTGTCTAATTCTGCCGTAAAATATAACAAATATTTAAGGTTCCAAAATTGTTATTCATGTCACAAATTTGGTAGGTGACTTCAAAGAACCGGGTAAACAACTCTGTAATTTAACTTTACGATTTATGTTTGAATGAGGTAATTTTATTGTAGTGAGAACAGAATACTATTTACGTTGTATAGGGTGTTCTGTAAATAATGGTCAAAAGTGAAATGTAAGGTACTTTGCCTCAAAATATTACGACCTGACGCAACTTGCTATAATAAAATATTGATAATAAAAAAGATACAGGGTGGCAAAGCTGAAATGTAAAAAATATTTTTTCACAGTAAATTGAAAGACTTTGGACATACGAACGTCAAAATTTGAAGACAGGGGTTTTAAGGCATGAGAAATCATAGCATGACATATGTTGTGATGAGTTTTGTAGTGGGCGCCACATGAGCTATGTTGTTGGTGTAACTATGCGCTTAACTTTTTCATTGTTAAGAGGGGCCTCACGTTTTAGGAACCTGAAAACAGTTGGCACCCGTGATTTGCAACAAAATTTAGGTCATTTTGTACACAACAAATCTAAAGAACGCAGGTAAATTAAGTGTTGCAATTTTAACACAATATAACTTGGACCTTTGTCTTGGGGATCGGGTATTTTGGTTGAGTTTTATATTGTTATAAAAAAGATATACGCCATTAAGTGATGGTGTGATTTTGACAGTTTTGACAATTTGTGGTCACCAATCTGGACACCAAAACCTGATCCCCAAAAGGAAGCCTAGAGAATTCGATTCTGAAAATATGAAATCTCAAATCATTCTATTTTTTGAGATTTGTTGTGCGCAAATTTTTGCAAACGAACATCTTTTTACTTTAGTTCAACCGCTCCACCGTCTTGATGCATGGCGCTGTATAGACCAATATAGAACAATGACAGAAGACGACGGTCAATTCATAGACAAATAATTTTATAACTTTCTCTATGGGTCAAATATGCTGTTGTCATATGTTTTGTGTTTATTGTTTAGTGTGTATTGTATTTGTAAGTGATTATAATTAAGTAATTTTCATGCTAAATAAGTAAATTTGTGCTTCGCAAATGCTATTTATATTTACTCCACAAGATTGTGTTTAGTGCTTCATGCTTCCTTGCAACAAAAATGCACTTTTTGCACCTACATATTACACAAATAACTACTTTTTAATGTTATTCTTATTTATTGTTGGTAAATACATCAAAGTGATTAAATATATTATGTGAGAATGATTTTGAGTTTTTGTTCTTTGGAATAAATATATCATGTTTATATCTGATAATAGTAATTGTTATTCCGCTTAAGTTGGAATTTTATTGTTGTGTTTTTCTAGACAAATTTTGTTCTTCATGAGGTCAATTCTTTCGCTTATTGTATTTGTTTGTAAATTCAGTTTTGATGCAGAGTGGAGGCATTTTATTTTAAGTAGTGCATCACCTACAAGCCTTAAAATTATTTATCAATAAATGTATGTCATTCAATATGCAAAAAGAATTTATAGCACATGGTAATTATTTGTTATGTCAAATATATTTACTATCAGGAGAAGCACCTAGAAAACCGTGTTGAACATCTACCCACAATCCTCAATAAACCACCACAACATTTTGTACTTGTTCAAAAATGCTCTTAGCCACTTTTTCCTTAAAAGTTCCATACTCCATTACCTCCGTCATACAATAAGTCTTTTTAAGAACAGTTTTAACAAGAGAATGACAAGGTGTATTTGTTTTTCTATTAACAACCTGTCCAAAGATTTTATAAGAAATTATGATTGTTATCCACTTTTTAGCTTGCCTTAGCCTATGCACCATAGGTAATAGTAATTGTTGAATAAAATTATTAAACGAAGTAGGTAACATTATATTTTGAAAATCTTTGAACCATAAATATTTTAAAACTTTGTCTAGCGAATAGTCAAAATTTCCTTGCAAATTGTTTGATTATATAAGCATTTCAAAACATCAAAGAAAATAAGAAACCAAATTCTTATTGAAGGATGACTTAGTGATAGTCTTAGTTGTTGATATTAAAAAAAAAATTGTAAAACAAAGGATGACTAAAAACTTAATTTTGTCTAGTTGTTGCACTTCGGGGGCTGTATCGAGTTATACAGATAGGTTTTCTTTTCTAAAAACCATTTTTTGTGTTGTTCTTGCTGAAAAACGTAAAAACAACTCAGAAAAATACAAAATTCCAACTTTTTTTGGGTAAACCTATACTTTTCTCGCATATTAGATGGGTTGGATGGAAAAGTAATAATACCAATAATGTATTATACAAAAACAAAAAAAAATATTTACCATTCAGGTGATCACACATATGTGTATCTGTTATGGAAAAAAGAGAATGAACCAACTATTTTTTTGTATAATGAAGGAAAAATGTTTCAGTTTCAATCTCCACAACACATATGATCAATCTTTGCAAACAAGGTAGAAGCAAACTTGTACATGTTGATTGTATGTTTGATTTTGTACTGTATATATCGATCTCCCCACAATATATACATTATTATTTGTTATTACAGATCTTTCGCTTTAAATTTTTTATTAGTTGTTATAGTTGCTTTGTAAGTTTTTTAAACGTTTGCTATTTTAAATTTAAATTCCTCACTGTACCTTACTTTCCTCTTTCTATTAAATGTAAAGCATTGTATTACAAGTAAATATTTCTTTGTATAATAAATTTGGAAACTCTTTGTTTATATTATTTGTTTCTAGATTAAATTGAATATATTTACACATGTAGTTGAAAAAAGAGCCTACATGTTAAATAAAATTTGAAAGCAACCAACAGGTACTCTGAAACTGATACAAATATGATTAGATTGAGGCTAAGTTGTGACATGACGTTCTGTGTTTTCAGACTAAATGGCCTATTTTAAATCATGTAAATTTGCAACCTTTCTGCAATTTAATTTTCTTATCATGAAACAAACAAAAATTTATAATCATGAAAATATTTTATTATGTTAATATAAATGGTACAAATTTTGAAAGGTAAAATGTTTTTAGAGTATGTATATTTTTCTTCCATTCTCAATTTCTAGCAATTTCCGCAATGCTGTCACTTGGTATCCATATTATTAAATAGCACATGTCCTTTCGTGCAATATGTAATGCACCTTGTATCAGGTTATAATAGTTATATTTTTCAATTATCACTATTATATATTCATCAAAATGAATTATGCAATTCTTGTCTTTTGAGAGCGGTTTTAATTTTTCTTCATTCAGATACTTTAAAGGTCAGTTCACTTCAATTAAGCATTTTTCGCTTTTCACTAGCAAACCCATATTATCATTAAAGCAGGGTTCCAAGAGAATGTTGAAAGATGGTTTGATGATACTAGAACAAACTATCAATATTATTCATCTCACATTTCCACCTTAATCAAATAATCGAGTAAACATAACCTCAAACATAGATTTTAAAATTAAAAAATACGGATTGCAGGATAATTTACATTATCATAACTATAATTTTTGATATCGGGTCGATACCATTACGTAATTTTTAACAATTTATTCCTTTGAAAAACATTTATGAAACTCTTAAATAATCAAAAATCTACACTCAAATGGAAATTATGTCAACAAATTTTGTTTGGATCCGTGTATATAATATTCTCTTATCTGTGCACAGGTGTGCTGTGGTTTGGATGCAACATAAAAAACAGAGATAAGGTTTCTGTGCTCACAAGAAGTTGAAATAATTGAAATCAAAACATTCGAACAGAGATGCGTTTCTTTGAACCGTCAAGAGTGGAAAGACAGAGGGAAAATATGTTGAATAAGTAAAAGCCGATTCAGTACTACTATCGACATCTATCGTAAATATTTTGAACCAAATAATTACTAAATTAGTAACTAGTATTTTGTAGGTTTTTAGGTTTATATACCTGCGAGGAGGCCCCTCTTAACGCTCTCTCGCTTTTTATTGAAGAATATTAAAATTACATATTTATTGCGAAAAAAATGTATACCTATCGTTAGCCTGAAAAGTTACTAATTGTCAAGATATTCGCACTTTAAAACTACCGCTCATTATTTTCATTATTAGCACACATATTAACGTTAGTAGTAGCTGTGATGTCATCGAATTTATTATCAGTAGTAATATCCCTAGGACATTGATAATAGACGAGGAAATTTTATGACAATCGCAAGCTCGTTCCTTGGTAATAGCCTTCAGATTTCTGTTTCGGGCTACAAGCTTGAGGAATTTGTCATAAAATTATGAGGCATCTGTTAATGTTCCAAGGATATTCAGCGGAGCAATTTTTGACAAAAAAATGTATGACTCGACACAAGGAAACATTTATTTATTTATTAAAAGTACAGTTAGTGAAGGTACAATTATTAAAATTTAACTTACATTAGATTCGTTGCTGTTCTCTGCTATAGAATATCTATTGCTACGCATAACATTTATGGTCTTGTTGTGGTGGTATTGATCGAGATTTCAGTATGGTTTGATGGAATTTTGATTGCTATGACCAGTAATTTTCAGTAATAGTTGTTCTTCTACATCACTTTTCGCCAATTCGCTAACAGAAGTTGATCTATTCGAGTGATTTGTTATGGTTTTGCCCTTTACGTTCAAGCCAATTGCCACATCGGGAGATTTAGTCCATCCCTTTATTGAATTTCTTCCAACAGGTTCATTATCGTAACATTTGTCAGTTTCATTTTTCCAGTGTCAATTTGGGTTGATGGAAGTCGTAGTGTGGTAATATTGTCGCGTCGTTTTGATATCAGTTTATGAAAAACACGTACAAGGCAGCTTTGTCTTTCACTATTGGAAACCAACCATTTACTACTTTTATAGCTTTTCGAACCACCTTGGCACCTTTTACTAAACACCGGATTATATTCAATGCGATTTGTTGAAGAATCATCGTTATTTTACTCGATTTGAAAAAATCCACCAGACAAGCAAATGCCTCTCCTCCTTGTTAGGCTAATTCTACAGCAGCAATATGGTAAAATTCACGCATAAGACCTTCAGGTGTATTTTCATCCCATCATATTATTATTTTGTTAACTTCAGACAAATTTAACGAAACTAAACTGGACTTTCATGGATCTGTTTATATTTTATATACTATATTGTTAAACGGGTTAATCATAATATTATAGTCATTATAGTACTTTTCTTGCAAAATTTTGCACGAAACGTTCCATATTTTATTCACCATTACTTCTTTAAATTCGGTCCCGTCTTTCTTTCTCATATTGTCCGCCCAATCATTTAGTATCAATGCCAGTTCGTCTACGCTTCTATGTTCATTTAATTCATATTCTCGTTGTTGATTGTATTTCTGGGAATTTTTTCTTTGATTAGCGCGTTTATACTTTGATCATTCGTGACATTTTGAAATTTGTTTGGAATGAAGCTGTCAAACTCGTGTTGTCATGGTGATTGAGTGCAATTATCACGTATAATTGCACAAGTGGTTTGTATTTTATCGGGTAAATTTGGGTTGTTTAATGAGAAACTGTGTCCTAGCAATTTCACGATAATAACTGTCAACTATTAAAAACACGACACCGAAGGTGGAGTGTTTTAGAATTTGAACAACACAAATTTACCCAATATCAATACAAACCTCGAGTGCAATTCGGCAGGACAATTTAATGAATGAGAAATTTGGAAACATATCTTGCAATATTACATTCAATTTCTCGATGGAAGTATCTGGCTCAAATGCGTATCTTTTTGCATATCAAAACGTAGAAAATTGTCGCCAGATTGATGATTGCGTCGCAACTGTATTAGTAGGTACACAGGTATTAATAATTTGACTAATTTCGGCGTTCGTAGACACACCGAATCGACTCAGTGTTAGTTCTTGAAAATTCAATAAGTTGTTGACAAACATGCCAAACTATTTATTCTGGTAACCAGCACCGCGATAATTGATGAACAAACCGCTAGTGTATTTGTCGCTGTAAAAGTTAGAGCTAACTTTTGCCGTTGTCAAAGTGACAATTGCACTGTGGCATATGCGATTTTTTATACATGAGTTAAATTGTCAGTAGTAATACCCCTAGGGTCTTATTAATACCGAGATAATTTTGCCATAGAGAATGCTGAAAGCGTGTTGCTTGATAATAGCCAAGGCCGCAGGCCGAGGGCTATTATCCTTGAGCAACACGCTAGAAGGATTAACTATGACAAAGTTTTGAGTATTTATAAAGGCCCGAGAAGTATTCGATAAGATAATTTTTTACTTTGTAGATATCAAAAAATTGATTGTCAATTTGATGTTTAATAATTTTCAATATAAAATTTATTAGTTTTAATCAAACAAATATTATTCAATTTTATTTAAAACTATAGTTGTGAAAAGTACAATTGGTAAATGTTAAATTGGAAGAAGAGTTTGCTGAAGTTGACTGATTGTTAATTTCCACTATTGAAGAAATTCCTCGTATGGTGTTGATTATTTCACCATAGCGTTCTTGATTAATATTCAAGTACGGTTTAATTGAATTAGAGCTGCTATGTCCGGTTATTTTTATTAATTGCTGTTCAGGAATTCCTTTCCATATGAGTTGTGTTCTTGCCTACCGGTATATTGTCAAACCATGTGTCACTTTCGAATTTCTAGAAAAGAATTGGTCTCAAGAATTAGGCGACTGGAAGTAATATTTTTCCCCCTTTTGGACAATAATTTATGGAACAACCGAACAGGGCATGCACTTTCGTTTGCAATATTTGGAACAAGCCACTTACTATTTGTACTTTTTGATCCTCCTTTGAAGGTTTTAATGAATATTGGATTCTGTTCAATTCTGTTGGTTGGCGTTCCATCATTATTTTTCTCAATCGTGAAATAATCTATAAGGCAATCAGCTGATTCACCACCTCGCCAAGCTGACTCAACAGCTACAACATGGTAAACATTTTGTTGTAAACCTTCTGATGTACATTCATCCCATAATTCAATGATTCTAGCCAAATCACTTGAACTCAAATTTGATGAACTACATTTTGGTTTGTTTGGATCCTGCTGTAATCTTTTACGTTTTGCATTTATTGCATCTCGCGCATTTTTGAATATCACATTGGTAAACGGGTCGAATACAATTTTGAAGTCATTGAAGTATTTTTCCTGGAGTAGCTTACTCGTCGTATTCCAGGCTCCGGTGCACTTAACGACCCTCGGAATTTTATGTTAATTTTAATTTTGTTTGATAGCTCACCTCAAATAAAGCAAATTAGAACAAAAATTTCGCTGGATCATTCAGTAATTACTTCAAAACTCACAAATTAAGTTCGAAAAATGGTACTTTTTCATCACTAGTTAATGCTATTTTACGATAAATATTTTCACTTCAAGTTGTAAAGGTTATCATCTTGAACTAAATATAAGTCTGTTTCACAAAAAAAAATACTTAAATTTTGCCAATTTTTAAGAATATTCTTGGGCATATTTATTTTCACTTGACACTTATAGGTTATAAATTAGACACTGACATCTTATGCCTAGGCAGCCAGGGTCACAAATTAGGATACATTTCTGTCATCATGTGAGTTTTAGCGGCGTTGTCAAATGGTGTTTATTTTCTTTCATTTGAATTAATTTTGTGTTGTAATAGATATATGAGTATATTATAAAAAAATAAAAGTAATTGCATCTATACTTAATAATGAAAATTGAAATAATAAATATCCTTAGAATGTACTGTTTATCTTAGATTTGATTGATAGGTTACATTAAATAAAAGAGATCAAAACAAACTTTTCTGCTAGACCACATAATCAACAATAAACAACAGATTATAAATCTCTTATGGCGATTTTCATATATTATCGACTTGTTTTGATAGGTTTATAGGCAAAGTCATCGATAATCTATTCTTGTGCACAATTGCAGCCACGATCGATATAGTATGTGTATCGTGGGTTTCAGCTATAGTAATCTGCACCTGTGCTTAAGTAACATCGACATTCCGCGAACTTTTTAATTATTCAATAAATTATTCCTTTCCCTTTAACGACAATACGCAGAACGATGCCGACGTTATTTCTAAATATACTTTCCTCAATTTATGGTCCATGACAAAAGTGTTATTATATTGATGAGTTTATTATTGAGATAGGATTGATTGTTAGTAATCGCAAGTGGAAAAAAATGATAGTATTATGATAATATTTTAACAGTCAAAATGGAAGTCAAAAACCTTTTCCAACTGAATTCGATTATTAATTTGAACGATGAGGAATTGTTAAATAGGCTCCAAAATGTGAACTTGTTACTGTGCCCGATTTGCGAAACGACGAACAGGCGCGCTCACTTCGCTCGCGATATCAATCTGCTTTAGTATTTCAAGCGGAAATCCAATCTTCAATCATTAAAATGATTATCCACATTATTATGTAATGACACGTGCTCAAATAGGTATACTATCAGGAATACATACACAATTTGCAAATGAAAAAATTGAGTGAACAGCTATCGGCAGATTGTGAAAAATGCCAGCCAGTTCGACGTTTCTCAATTCGCGCGCGCGTTATCAATCAGCTTTAGTATTTCAAACGGAAATCCAATATTCAATCATTCAAATGATTATCCACATTATTATGAAATTATACTTCCTCAAATAGGTATACTATCAGGAATACATACACAATTTGCAAATGAAAAAATTGAGTGAACAGCTATAGACATATTGTGAAAAATGCGCGCCGGTTCGCTCGTGATAACAATCTGCTATAATATCTAAAACGGAAATCCAATCTTCAATTATTTAAATGATTATCCACATTATAATGAAATAATACGTGCTCAAATAGGTATACTATCAGGAATACATACACAATTTGCAAATGAAAAAATTGAGTGAACAGCTATAAACATATTGTGAAAAATGCGCGCCGGTTCGACGTTTCGCAATTCGCGCGCGCGAATTGCGAATAATCAATAATCAATAATCAAGAGGGAAATTCAACACCTAAGGCGCATAAAGGAAGAAATCGTAAGAGATGCAAACATGAACAACTTAAAGAAAAAGAAAATAGAAACAGTGGGAAGAAATACAAAACCTATAGGGGCAAGGGGCAAGAAAAAGAAGAGAAAATTATGCGAGCGGATTGTGGGTGCAAAAAAAGGTTCTACTCTTTTATCTGAGGATGAAAGGCGATGTATCTTCAAAAGCTTCTGGGAAATGGGAAACTATAATCTTCAAAATTCCTACATAGAAGTGAAAAATAAAGGATGTAGTACAATGCCAAGAAACTGTGAGTCAAGAAGAAGTCACACTCTTTACTAATATATGATATCAAACAGTTCAAAAGTATAAGTATGTAAGAAAGCATTTTTGAATATACATGGATTACAGAAAAACAGAGGAAGAGTGGAAAATATTATTAAGACAATAAAAAATGGATCACTTACTCCAAAATTAGATAAAAAAGGAGCTCATTTAAATCACAAGAAGAAGTACAGTGATGACCAGATAGAATTTGTTGGAAATTTCATTGCAAGGCTACACAAATATAAGAGTCACTCTTCACGAAATGACAATCCCATTATTTTCTTCATGACGATGGAATGAACTGTAGAGAAATGTTACGAGGTGTACAAGGAAGAGTGCCTGAATGAAGGTAAAAGTTATGTGTTCTCAGATAAATTTAGCGTATTTTTACTGAAGAATACAATATTAAGTTCAAGCCGCCAAAAATAGATACCAGTAGTGTTTGTGATGAACTTAATGTTTCCCTGAAAAATGCTGAACTTATTAAAGACCAAGAGGCTATAAAGAAACTAAAAATTTACGACGAATTACATCATAAAAAAGCAAAAGCTGGTCAGGACGCAATAAAAATGGCAAAAATAGAACCCACTGAAAATCGCGGTACGCATGCTATCACATTCGACCTTCAGCATTTTACAAGAAAAAGTTGTTTTGTCACAATCTTAGCATTCACAGCTTGCATCCTTCCCAAGGTTATTTCTACATGTGGGATGAATCAACCGCTGGTAGAGGAGCTGATGAGATTGGAAGTTGTTCGTTGAAGCATTATTCACAACACAATATAAAAGGTACAAAGCTAATTGCCATATCAGATAATTGGGGAGGCCCAAATTAAAAATGGTCTCTATTGTCCGTATGGCTTTGCTTATTAGCCCAAGGGATATTTCAAGAAATTTTAAATGTATATTCTCAAGGTGGCCATACAATGCTTCCTTCATACCGAGATTTTGCATGTGTGAAAAACTATGTCAGAGCGCACTGTCAATATATCTACACCCCCGAAGAATGGGAAACAGTTTTAAGATCCGCACAAAAGAAGACACCGTTTATTGTGCACATAATGACTCAAAATGATTTTTTGAAAATATCTGATATGAAAGGCTTTTTTCAGTAGCCAAAGGCATCGGAATCAACAAGCATAAGAAATGCTGTAAGAATGAAATTTTCATCATTACAACTTGATTAAATAGAGATGGCCAATACATACTACGGTACGTTTACCTCTATTTCTTTAAAAAAAAGGGGGAGACCGAAAAATTTAAAAGAGCTTTTTGTTCAAGATCTTGGAAAGAAATACAATTCGAAGCTACCAATAGATCAAGGAAAGCTGGAGCATGTTTTGTCTTGTCTCTGTTGGATTCCTTCTGTTCATCATCCATTTTATACGAACCTGCAATCAAAATAACCTACCATATTCATTCACAAGTTAGTTTAAGTTTAATATGTGTTTTAAGATGATATGTGTTTTTTAGAATAAATATTTTTTGTAAGTAAATAATGTTATCTGCATACTTTTTTCAAAATAAACTGAGTTTTTCCGAAACAAAAAAGTCTATATTTAGAGCCTTCATATCAGATGCTTAAGATATAATGTACCAAATCCATTTAGAATACATTTCAAAAACTTAGAACTATTGAGAGATGATTTTCTAAACTTTTGACAAGGTATATCTCAGAATTTCAAAAATGTTAGTTACCATTTTTTACGCCCGAGGCCTTCAATTATGAATTGTATTTAATTTAAAAAATGATGTAGCTACTTCAATTGTCTCTAAAATATTGTAAATTAATTGATAAGTTGGAGTAATTAGCGAAATCAGTGTATCTGTGACATAAAAGGGGTAATCTCTATTTGCTTATTTGTAATAAGTTTCAATTTCCTCAATACGTTTCAATAATGTTTGTTGGTTTTGTAATTGTAATTGGAATATTTGTATAGGAATATATCTAATGATATTAACAAATATTCATTAGGTATCTCCTTTTAGTATTCTACTCTCCTTTCAGTGTACTAATTATAATTTTATAATTAGTTAATTTTGTGAGTTGAGTGGTTCAGAATAAAAATGTTTATCCATCATTGGCCTTTTTGTTTTGGACAATACATAACAACACTGATAAATAACAGAACAAGCCACGTGAATCTGTATCTTAAAAAATACATTTGGAAAGGGACACGTATTTCTCATTCATTCTTTTCACGTGTTTAACACTATGTTTATGGAACGTTACGTAGAAAAACGTGTCAATATTCGAAAAGTAAAACGTGGGCAAGGCATTACCTAATATCATGTGGTTGTCTGGGATTTTAACATCGAATGGATAGCAGCTGTCGTTTCGGCATGTTATTATAGATATACTATGACATCGTATGAAGGAGTGTAGACCAGGTAAATTACATGGATATCTATTTATCTATTTAGTGGAATGCAACAAATCAATATATCGGAGACAATAGTTATAATATTGGATAACAATATACAGTGCATCTCAAAAGTCACCTCCCCGTCTCTTTTCTTTTGAACGGTGATACTTAGACTGATGAAATTTGGAGCGTGAAAATGAACTATTGTTAGCTTTTCTATTAGTGGTAACAGGTGACGTAATAGGCATCGGTGACGTTACCAAGCAACTGATACCAATAATATTTAATGGAACATGGCAAATGACACCTCGTTGAAAGATATTTGGAATACCTATTCAGTAATACATTTTTTTTCGATTTACGCTGATTTTGATGGTTAAAATAAATGAGCAGTATAATTTGAGTTTCGCTTTTAATTAATCAAGATTCAAAAGTCCAACTATGGTTAATTGTCAAAAAAGTTGAAGTTTTTTAATTGACGTTTTTACATGCGATAATATTTTGAATTTTTAGTTTAATTATTGTTTAACGAGACTTTTAGGTATCTACATAAACCAAATGGTACGTGCTCTAGCTGACAAAGTAACAGCTATCTTAATTATTGGTGAAAGTGGAAATAATTTTCAAGCAGCGGAACGCATTTTTAATGAGAGATACCCCGATCGCTCTATATCGAGGACTTAGTTGAGGGAGCTTTTTCAACAAACAGATAGTGTTCATGATGCCAAACGATCGGGTCGGCCAAATATTGGTATTGATAAACAAATTGATATAGGGGAGAAGTGGGAAGAGTAGGACACTTTTAATTTTAAATTATATAAATATACAAAAAATAATGTTTTTATTACATTCATTTAAAGTGTAAACAAAATCCTGTCAGTTTCCGTAAAAAAATAAATTAAAAAAAGTATTATAACAGCATAACGGTTAAAAATTAACTTAACTGTCAAATGTCCCATACATCCCGATTATTCAGGTGATGTGAAACACCAGATCGGGTGATGTGAAACTAGTTCACGTCATAAGCTAATAAGTCTTTATTAAATTTTAATAGTGATTCGCAGCGTTCTGTACCACCAACAGTTTGTGGTTTTGGTCATTTTAAAATAATATCGTTTGTAGGTTTAAAAAAATCTGAGGATGGTTCCTCCCTTAAAAAAGTGATGCTAAATTCAGACTCCGCTATTTTCTCCTCTACTCTTCCTACGTAATGAATTACCTTCTTTTTTGTACGAAGCTTAGGCGCTTTGATTTTTGCTCTCTTGTCCAAGGAGAGTTAAAGGAGGATCCTTTTTTACGAGGCATATAATTTTTCCCGATGAGGCGCCATTTTCGTCAAATGGAACTGTCTCGTCGCAACATTGTCTCTGGTGGTCTGAAGAAAAACCCAATTTTGTATTAAAGTCTCATGACCAATATTCGTTTAAGACGAACGTGTGGACTTTTTTTCGCGAATCTATGAATGCCGAACGTTATTTACAATTTTTACAAACTCATATCTATGAATTCATGGCCGAACTACCCTTAATAGAACGTCAATATATTTAGTACCAACAAGACGGTGCCGCATGCCACAGTACAATAAATAATAATAATAATAATATATGTTTATTTCCATATTTCAAATATTACAATAAATTTTTCATAATGATAACAATAGAATATTGATTGGGATTGTAAACATTGAGAAGACCCATTAGAACCCGTAGGTTGCGCATGGCCTATTACTTCTTGTCTAATAAACCAATATACAGTTTCATCATCATCATGAAACAATATTACAAGCATACTGTGCATAGACAATTGAAATTGAAAAGATTTTTTTTACATTTTTTCTACTTTGTGAAACAACCAGTGGAATATAAATATCACGATTTGCTTTCGATGAATTGTATAACATTATCTATCTCCAAATTCAGAAGATACTCTTTGAATATATTTTTTATCATTGAAACTGAATATATGTGCAGTATATAATTCTTGTACTTTTCGTCTAGAACATTGAAAAATCTGCTTGCTAAGTAAGTAAAACAGCATTGACCTACTCTTTTTTTCGATGTAGCAACCTGTACAAATAAATTTGTTTTATTTCTTGTAATATAATCATGTGATAATTCTTGAAGAGATGTTCTGTTTTTATAAATGAAGATGACAACACTGTGCAAGTACAACTTTCTCAGACTGAGGACATGCACCTGCGTCCACGAATATTTTTTTTGAGGAGTAAACATATTTCTTTCTGTAAATTATTTTCAAATTTTTTTTCTGGAGAATATCCAACTTCCTGAGATGGGTGTATAATGCACCACCCTAACTAAGGATACCGTACCTTAGTCTGAACTCTACAAGAGCGCAGTACAAAACTTTGCTTTTGGTAATTTCATTAATTTGTTGGTCCCACCAGAGATGAGAGTCAATAATAACACCCAAATATCTTATTTTGTCAGTGTGTCTTATTGTTTTCCTTAATTTTCCTTAAATCTTCATCATCCAAAGGTAGCTCTCGAAATGGGGTTAGGTTCACATTGTAACTCGAAAAAGGTACGTAAAATGTTTTTTCAAAATTCATTGTAAGTAATTTGTGATTGAGCCAGTTTACATTACGTTTCAAATCAGTTTCCTTTTTCCTTTTTAGCTCATCCCAATTTTCGGTACTATACAGAATGGCATCTGCGAAACTGATAATCTGTCCCGTACTTTTGTGAGAAGTAAGTAGATTATTAATATATAGGGAGAATAATAGTGGTCCAAGTACTGTCCCCTGTGGCACCCCAAATTTGATATTTTTTTCATCACTAAGCACTCTGCCTATTTTCACACGTTGTTTACGACAATTTAGATAACTTGCCATAAGCCTAAATGCTACACCTCGTATACCTGCGTCCCGCAAGACATGACTGACTGTGTCAAATGCCTTTGAAAGATCCAGAAACACACAAGCTGTTGGTTTACTCTCATCCAATAATTTGTAAATACCACCGACTAGCTTCGAAATTGCATCATTAGTAGACAAATTTTCTCTAAAACCAAATTGTAAGGGCGAAATTATACTATTTTTGATGAAGAAGTTGCTTAATCTACTTTTTAATGTCTTTTCAAACACTTTAGCAATTGATGTAATCAAAGAAATTGGGCGGTAGTTGGATGTTTTACATTTATCCCCTTTTTTGAACACTGGAGTTACTATCGACATTTTGAACTCTGCAGGATATGTACCAGTTCTATATATTTGATTTATTAAATGTTATAGTTGTTTAAATATTTCTACTGATACTGCTTGCAAAGTCTCTGCAGTGATATTGTCTATGCCTGGGGATTTATTTATTTTCAATGAATTTATTATGTTTAGTATTTCTTTTTCTGTTACGGGCTCTACAAACAAACTATTTCCTATGTAACTTCTTTTTGGTAGAGGTCCAGATGGTTTCACTATTTTACCAGCATATGTCTCACCAACATCGACAAAATATTCACTGAAAACCTTTGCGACTGATTTTTCATCAGATATGAATTCATTGTCTTGTGTATATTTGTTTTACAGTCTCAAACTTTTTTGTTTTTGTTGAGTTTGCAATCTTCCACAAGTTTTAAGAATAATTTTTATTTTTATATATTTCAGTCTTGTAAAAATTGACCTTATTTATTTTTATCAGTCTATTAACATAATTCCGGTAGTAATGATATTGATTCTTTTTATCAATATTATCGTGATGTTCTTTATGTTCTCTGTGTAATTCATTTCATCTGTTGATTGAAGTGATAGCCCCTTTGTTATCCATTTTTTACGTTTTATATCTTTTCGTTTTATTTTAATTTCTCTGGTATTTTGTTTTATTAAGTTTTGCAAAGTGTTCATTAACGATTTTGCTAATTTATTAACATCATTCATTTTAAAATGATTTTTCCAACCGTAATTATGCAAGTCTCTCTTTAGATTGCTGTAGTTGATAAATTTTTGTATGTATTCGCGGTCGACTCCATTTCTCAGTATTAGCGGGGTAATTAAGATTATTGCTTTATGATCTGTAATTGAGCTATCGAAGACGCCAGAGATTGATTTACTCAGAATTTCATCATTTTTTACATTGACAAAAATATGATCTATGCAAGTCGCGGAGCCCCGATCAACACGCGTATTCAAATTTATCATTGATATGAAGTTGTACTCGCTCAGTGTGTCTAAGTATTCCGAAATTATTTCATTATCATCATTCAGATTAAGATTTAAGTCTCCAGCAAAGACATGATAAGATATTGGCATATTTTTACAATTTTCCAGGTATTCTTTCAAGTTTGTTACAAATGCTTTAACGTCTATTGATGGAGGTCTATAATCCGCTGTTATAAGAATAAAATTTTTTTCGTGCGTTACTTTTGTTTGTATTATTTTACATTCCCCAATGTTAGGAAATATTTTGAAAATTTGTTTCATGAAAGTTATTCAGAGATATTCTGATCTCTTTTGGCCTGCTAGATCCCCTGACCTAACCAACCTTGATTACTTTTATGGGGTTACCTGAAACAACAAGTTTACCAGAAACCGCCGTTTTAAGATATTGACCACTTGGAGAGGATAATTTTAGAAATGTGTCAAGAAATTTCTCCACCAATGATGAGGAATGTATGGATTTTCCAATAGAACGATTAAGTGTATTGAACAAGAGGGTGGATATGTCGAAGCATTAGTGTGAAAATTAAATTTGTTTGTTTCTTATATTAATATGATGTTAGTTTTATTATTCACAAAATAAATGAGTTCGCAGTTCTAACGAGTTTTAATTGCAAAATTATTAGAAAACATCGAAAAATTAAAAGTTTATCATGTATTTCGTAATCACAAGAGATACATGTTCATTTAAAATAGAAATATTAGTAAAAAATGAAATAATCTGAAGTTTTAATTTAAATGGATATACTTGCATATTTAAACGTATTTTTTAGTTCTAATCGACTTTTTTTAGTAACATTTTTCAATATTCTCAAATTTAAAGTTACTTTACTCTTGAGTAAAACTCATATTTTTTGACAAACCTCGTATACTACTAAAAAATTTGATATTTGATTACTGTATTTGAGGTTTTAGATAATTCAGAACTTTTTATGAGAAATAACTTTTTTCCTAAAATTAATAATAAAAAAGTTTTCCATATGATTCCAACTTAGGGGGACATTGTACAGGGTGTCCCAAATTGGTGTGTTTGGCAGCGTATCTCGTAAACTAGAAAAGATAGAAGAAAAGCAGTTAATATGTTATGACTTCTTTTTTTGTTAAAGTAACGATAGCCTAATTAAATATTTAGTAACTCCCTGCAGTTGGAAGATACAGGGCGATTATTGAAAACTGTAGAAAACTACAAGGTACTATAACTTCTTGATTAGGAAAAATATAAAAAAAAACGTTCAAGTTCAGTGGCGCACAGAATTTTTTTGTTAGGGGGCCCACTAAGGAAATATAATTCAAACTTATGTTGTTTTAAATGGGACACCCTGTATATTTTGACGTTTTTCGTTTACTTTTTTAATTCTTATTCACTTCATATGACATATTACTCGTATATATCCATTTTCAATGGTTGGAGCTACAGTGCAAATAAACCATTTATGGATGTTATCAGGTGAAACACCCTTAAGAAACTGAACATTCAGTAACGAAATTTAACATTTCATTATAAGGATACTGATGGGTGACAACTTTATTTATCCAAATTATAATTAATAAATAATAAAACCAGATTAAAAAAAATAAAAACAATAAACTTATGAAACAACAAGAAATATTGTAACAACTAATCTACCTATAACGAATTTTATTAGAATGTAAAGATTACATTAAATGCTCAAAATGTCCTCCGTTTCGTTGTAATAATAATTGACACCTTTTTCTTACTGATCTTACACAATTGAGAATGTGCACTGGCTTTATTTTTATAATTGCGGCATGAATATTTTGTAATAAATCTTCCCTACTCTCGAAGTTAGTCGTGTGAATATTATTTTTTTTAAAATCTCCAAATAAAAAATTCAGGAGGATTTACTTCCGGAGAACGAGGGGGCCACCTAACCGGTCCATAAGTACCAATCCACCGATTAGGAAATTTTTCGTTTAAATAATCTCCAATGAATAGAGCATTATGGGCAGGTGCTCCATCTTGTTGGAATCAAAATGTGCCAACACTTCTTCCTCCAAAAGTTGGTGTAAGATAATTTCTATATATCCAGCAGCAGTTAGTTTATCATCAAGTATATGATAAACTAATTTATTATGTTTGACAAAACAACTAACGTTAAAGCCGAATCCGCCTTGTCTCCTGATCCCTCCAACTAAGTGTATGTGAGTCATTCCAATATAGTTCATTATGTCTGTTAAATATTCCTGCACTGCTTATGCGAGCTTCATCGCTAAATATAAGTTTATTGTTTTTATTTTTTTAATCTGGTTTTATTTTTTAATAATTATAATTTTGATAAATAAAACTGTCACCCATCAGTATCCTTATAATAAAATGTTAAATATCGTTACTGAGTGTTCAATTTTGTAAGGGTGTTTCACCTAATAACATCCATAAATGGCCGAAGTACGACGATTTTAGCGGTTTTAGTACACTTGACGAATTTATTGAGAAAGAAACACCTGGTAAACAGTTTGAAATTGAGGTGTTTGTTGTCATTATTGATAATACACTATCTGCTTTAGACAAACGCATGAAAGCATATCAAAAACTAACTAGTATTTTTGAAATATTTTGACAGTTAAAATCCATTGAAGCAGAAGAGATTTAAATAAAACACCAATCAGTAAGTGCTTATGAAAATGATTTGGAAGACAGCCTAAACAACGAATTAGTGCAGTTTGCCGAGCTGCTCAAAACGGATGTGGGTGGTGCGATTGACAATACGAAAACGAAGCTATGGAAATTCAATATTTTAAATTCCTAATGTACCATTCATTAGAATCATGTTTCCCCAATTTAGAAATTGCTTTGCACATTTATTTATCTCTCATGATTACTAACTGCAGTGGCGAATGATCATTTTCGACATTAAAGCGCATAAAAAGTGAGTTAAGGAACACTATGAGTCAAGAACATCTGAATTATCTCGCTTTAATGAATATAGAATATGATTTGCTCAGAGAAATGGAGACAAATAGTATTATTTCTAAATTTGCCCACATGAAATTTAGAAAAGTTACTTTGTAAAAGTTTAAAAAATAACAAGAAAACAGATAAATAAATATAAACATTATTTAAAATACACTATTGATAAAATATAACATTTGCTATTCCTAAAAATATAATATAATTTGTAATAAATAAAAACTTTGAAATACGTATTGAAAAAAATAATTTGTGTAGTATCATCAGTTTTCGATTGTTAGTTCCTATAAAAATTATTCTAAATTGACAGAGAATCTCATCTCAGGCTTTTTGTACTTGTCAGAGCCTAACAGCGCCTATAGTAATTTACTACACTATTAATTACCCACAAAATTGAAACCTACAGATAGTAAATAAACGTATTGAGTATTGAATTGTTTTTTTACCACTTTATACTTAAGAACCCAAAGCAGATCAAGGGCTGTATGAAAGAATTTGCTACGGGTCCCGCGCTTGCTTAATCGGACACTGATTGTATTTGATGTTACGTAATTGTTGAAAGGGCGTTCGGTTTAATCGAAATACCAGACGTGAACTAACGCTTTTTATCCCATTCAATTCTGTATGGACAAAACTAAACTCTATGAAAAAGTAACAAAAAAAAGAAATTTTATAACCATGAATAAAACAATTCTTTAAAAATAAATATTATGTCTAACTCCTGTTTGTCACTACTAGATAAGTAACATGAAATTAATTAATGTTCTTCTTCTAAAAAGTCTATAAATCCTCCCATATCATCTGCTTCACTATCACTATCGTCTTGTAAATCAATGATAAATTTATTTCCTCAATTTTATTGAGCTGTCGTGAATGATAAGAAGCGTTGTCAAGAACTACAACACTATTTGGCTCTAAGTTTGGGATCAATGTGAATTCAAACCATGTTCTTATGGTAGTCAACGTTGCAATCTTCCATTTTTTTTCCACGTATTTTTAAGGCATTTGGAACGCATCCTTCATTTCCACCGCAATGCACAATAATAAGTCGGGATCCTTCGTTTGCATTGTTGGCATACAAATGTTTGACCCATCAGTTCATCCTTTCTTAATCGTGTCGTGTGTATTATAAAAAGTTTCGTCCAAATAAACCGTCGGCCGGTTTTCATCTCTATACTTAGTTACTTGTTCCTAGTATGTATACCGCGCATATCCACTATTCTTCTGCTTTCCATGACTGTTTGACGTTTATTAATCGTTTTGAATTTCAATCTCAATTTTTAAAATCAGTTTTCAATAGTTTTCTTAGAGACATTTAAGCGGAGAACACACATACGCGATCGCGATCACGATCACGATAGCAATGGCGATAGTGATCGCATTGAAAAGCAAACACATATGCAATAGCGACCTACAATCGACGCATTATTAAAAATGTGTGACTTGGAAGAAGAAGAACTGCTTCTTGCAATATTATTAGATGAAGATGATAATAATAGACAACGGTAAGCAAAAATCGGTTAAATATTATGTAGGCTATTAATAACTAGTATTTAATGTATATTTTAGAAGGAAAAGGCGGAATGTTTGGGTGCACGAAATTAACAAAAAACGTAAAGAAGAAGGCGAATTTCATAAGTTATACCCTGAACTCCGGAATGATGCAAAACGATTCCACACATATTTTAGAATGGACTGTGAAAGTTTTGATGAAATATTGAATCTCATCAGGAACGACATTACAAAAGAGCAAACTACATTTAGAGAACCGATTGGGACAACAGAACGACTAGTAGTCACATTGAGGTAATATAATAATTATTTCGTAATACTTTACTTTTTATTCAGTTGAAAAGTATATTGTGATATAAAAAAATATGTATGGATTTCACACGTTGGTATGGTAAAAATCTTCATACCACGTTGCAGCAGAAGAATTGTCATCAGTCTCACGTATATTGGACGAGTTTAACGATGTATAAGATGAAGCAGTGGAATTGTTTGAAAAACATGTACCCGGTCGACTTTCCGTCTAAGTTTCCGCTTCTTGATCCAGTTCTTCTTCCATTATGATTTTGGCGATTTTATATTTCACTATAGTCTGGCGTCGATTAGACAGTTTTCAACGCTTGCAGCATATCCTTGAAAAGTTAAATCTATGCTGTCGCAGTTATTTGTAGCATCCGAGTGGCTTTCATTCAAAAAGTGAATAATTTTGTCAACATTAGATGAATTGTTCGATGCCGAATTTTCTACCGCTTTTCTTTTCTGGCTTGAATTACGAAGACTTGTGCCGATCTTACTTGTACAATAGTCCCAGTACTGGCTTCGTTAACGTTTTCTGAACTCTATGTACCTTCTTTTTGCGTATTCCTTGCTTCAATTCCCTCATCTACTAGTTCAGGACTTTCTGCTATGTCATCAGTAGTAGCAATGTTGGACTCTGTTTGCGCAAATTGCAAAAAAGGTCTAAAAACTTCCATGTGCTGTGCCCATAGCCAGGATTTATAGCGACAAATGGATTTGGCTCCTTGCACACCTTGTACAGAAAGAAAGTTTTTCCAGCGTTTTTTCAAGTCCTCGCCTGCAAATAAAACATTTCCCAATCAACATGTACCTATTCACATAATCAAACTAATAAAATAAACATATTGTTATTGTAATCAAAGAAAACCAAATTCGAAAACCTACTACTTTTTTCTAGGGTTCTAGCTACTGGCGATTCATATAATACAATTGGTCACAGGATTTTCAACAGTTGCCATAATTGTGGAAGAAGTTTGCAAAGCTATATGGGATAGATTGCAGCCAATGTATATGCAAGAGCCCACAAAAGAGTTATGGGATATATCAATTTTGGGCTATGAAAACTTGTGACACTTTGCCAATTGTTTAGGAAGTAAAGATGGAGAGCACGTGACCATCAAGTGTCCAAAAAAAAGGGAATCAAATTACTTTTCTCACTTAAAAATGTTTTCAATTGTACTTATGGCAGTTGTTGACCCCGAATACAAATTTATTTGTATAGATGTAGGTGCATATGGTAAAAACAGTGATGGAGGTATTTTTGAGGCGTCAGCTATACGAAGAAGATTTGAAAATGGCACATTTAACATTCCTCCAGATAGGCCTTTACCCGGAGAAAATGATGAAGTTCCGTGTGTTTTGATAGGCGAAAGCTTCTACCTTAAGTACTTACTTAATGAGACCATTTCCCTATAGACAATCACGGCATGACCGTAATAAAGAAAATTTTAATTACCATTTATGTAAAGCTCGTCGCGTTGTGGAAAACGCATTTGGAATGCTAGCACACAAGTGGAGATTATTTTTTAGACCATTAGAAGTAAAAGTGGAAACAGCTAAAAAACTTGTAAAAGCAGCCTGCGTATTGCACAACTTTTTACGGGAAAAAAATATTGACGAACAATTTCTTCATGTACAACAAAATAACGATAGGCCAGTACAAATACAAGCATTCCAAAACATTCCAGTAGAAGGAAGGAGAGCAGTCAACCTAGCTTTTACCATTTGTCACTTATTTCAGTAATTTATAAACCCAACCACTACCTACTCATAATAAATTTATTATTTGAAAAAATTAATATTTTACTTACCGGTATGTTTTCCAATCTGCTTCGCAATTTCATCCCATACTTTATTTTTTATGCGTACATTCTTGTAGTCAGCATATGACATATCATACAACACATTATGTTTTTTCACGTTTTCTATCAATTTTTCAGTGAAATCTTCCATTTTTAGTGTTTGCGATCTGCGATAAACGTAACCTGTTGCGCTTGCACGCTCATCGTCGACTATCCTACGATCGAACGCTGCAGACTTTCACTCTATCGCTAACAGGTCGTAACAAGTATGTGCGACTTACCGTGTTTACGATAAATATGTTCGATCGCGGTCGCGATCGTGGTCGCAATCGCGTATATGTGGTCTCCGCTTTACATTACGGCCGACATTGGTCAATTTATTTCTTATTATTTCAATCGTAGGTAACTCATTACTTTTGTAACAGTCATATATGGTGTTTTTTAATAATATTATTACAGACACATCTAAAGGTTTTACCAATCCCTTATCACATCACTTCTTGCGTTCATAAGGCCCACTCTTGGTAAGGTTAACGTATAGTTAACAGGGAAACTTCTGTTAAATCGGATACTGCTTGCATTAATTCCGTTTCTCCATCGAACTTTTCGCGTAGATTCTTATACATATTGAAACATATTTCATGTGCTTCCAATTCTAAATGTCGTCGTATCCTGTTTTCACTTCAATCACTATTATTTAAATTTTCGTCGTTTTAACACACAATATTTTCCAAGGACGCCACATTGTGAATATTTAATTGTTATCTAAAAATATAATTGCTATAATTACTCAAATTCCTCAAAAAATACTATAATATTTCTTGATGTAAGACTACCAACTAAAAAGTGGGCACCTGCTCGTATAAAAACGCACATACAGATATTAGTTATAGTTCAGTCAAAGAAGTGAATAATAATAAGTTATTTAGAACTTATATTTCTAATTCTCCTTTATAAAACGAGGTATAAGGTAGTATTAATTGTTTGGTGTTATGTTTAAGGTGTTTTTAAAGATAAATGGGTTAATATTGTTTAAAGAAATATATTCTGTTCTATACATTAACGCAAAGTATCTTAAAAAGTAGGATGGCCCTCCATAATTGCGGGTTAAAAATTCTGACACCTAAATATTTTAAGGAATTTGTACAACTGTTTACTTATAATTGAAGTTCCATATTTTGGTAAAACATCCAAATGGTACAAAGAAGGTTCAATCAAAATTTACGGTTAGCATTTTATCGTTGAAGCATTCTATTATTGTTACTTTTCCGCCCAACCTATCTAATATGCGGGAAAAGTATTGGTTTACCCCAAAACAAGTTGGAATTTTTGAAAAAATTTTTGAGTTATTTTTACGTTTTCTATCAACAACAACACGAAAAAACGGTTTTTAGAAAATAAATCCTGTATGTATGTCGTCGTCGTCGTTGTCGTCGGCCACTTTTCCTTATATGTCTTGTTAGCACGACACAGCCGCCGGAGTGCAATAAGTCACCAATTTTATGATGGAATATTGTTAAGAACCAGTCACAGATGAACCCTATTGATTTTCAGCTCACCACAGCCAGTACAACGGGTGCTATAGTACTTGAAGTAGGACATTTTGTAATTTTTTGAGAAATTTCAGTTTGTTAGCACGATATAGCCTCCGGAGTTCAACAAGTCACTAATTTTATAATTGAATATTATTCAGGACATCTCACTGATGAACCCTATTGATTTTCAGCTCACCAGAGCCAATACAACAGGTGCTACAGTACTTTAAGTACGATATTTTTGTCATTTTTGGAGAAGTTTCAATTTGTTAGCACGATACAGCCCCCAGAGTATATACAAGTGACCAATTTTATGATTGGATATTATTCAGAGCATCTCAAATATGAACCCTATTGATATTCAGCTCACTAAAGCCAGTACAACGGGTGCTATGGTACTTGACGTACCAAATTTTTGTCATTTTTGGAGAATCTTCAGTTTGTTAGCACGATACAGCCTCCAGAGAGTATACGATTGATCAACTTTATGATTGAATATTAGTCAAGGTGTCTCACAGATGTACCCTATCGATTTTCAGTTGACTAGAGCGAGTACAGCGGGTCCTATAAATCCAGATATACTAAATGTTTGGTTATTTTGGGAGATATTTCGGCTTGTGAGCACGATATACATCCCGCGAAGTGTATACAAGTAACAATTTTATGATAGAATATTATTCAGGGCCACAGATGCGGAAAAGTTAGTTTTAATCTTTAAAACCGTTTATTTTCGGTAGTGTCCGTTAAAAGTAAATCATTTATATATTCAAGAACTATACCTTGGAGTACAACAAACGTCATACATTTGTCATTACTGAAAACATCACCAATACTTACCAACTTGTCTGCGATATTTCGAATAGATGAGGATTATATTTAGCAATGCAACTAGTAATTTCTGATGGTGAATGGTGTCTGAAGCATTGGCCAAATCCAAAAATACACACAAAATAGGTTTACTTCGATCTAATTTTTCATAAATATCATTAACTAAAATTAATATTATATCAAAGGCAGATAATTTCTCGTTATAATCAAATTGTGAATCTGAATTGAATTCCAATAATATTGAATCAATCTATTTTCTATACATTTTTAAAATATTTTTGAAAACCAGGAAGCGAGTTTTTTGCGAAAAACCCGATTTTTGTGGACTTTGACCTTGAATCTCTTAAAACGCGGACACAAAATTGTATGAGAATTTTGTGAAAACCTTTAGTCCTTAGTTTATCCTTATACCCCCTTTTTTACTTAAGTGACTGGATTATATTTTTATGTCATGATATGTTAGGTATATACATGTAATGAGCCGAGCGTGATGTTATTGAGCTGAGCGCGTTGTTGCTACATTTTTCTTGCGCGTGAATAAAAATGTCTTGCTGTGTCCTCTGTAATATGCAGTCCAATTACATATTCGTGATACAATATTAATTATTTCAATTTTTACTTTTCCGCTAACCTATCTAATATGCGAGAAAAGTATTGGTTTACCCACAAAAAAGTTGGAAATTTGAAAAATTTTTTTGAGTTATTTTTACGTATCCATCAACAACAACACAAAAAAACGGTTTTTAGAAAAAAAATCCTGTGTGTATGTCGTCGTCGTCGTCGTCGTCGTCGTCGTTGTCGTCGGCCACATTTCCTTGCAAGTCTTGTTAGCACGATACAGCCTCCGGAGTGCAATAAGTCACCAATTTTATGATGGAATATTGTTAAGGACATTTCACAGATGAACCCTATTGATTTTTAGCTCACCAGAGCCAGTACAACGGGTGCTATGGTACTTGAAGTACGACATTTTGTCGTTTTTCGAGAAATTTCAGTTTGTTAGCACGATACAGCCTCCGGAGCTCAACAAGTCGCCAATTTTATTATTGAATATTATTCAGGGCATCTCACTTATAAACCCTATTGATATTCAGCTCACCAGAGGCAATACAACCGGTGTTACAGTACTTTAAGTACGATATTTTTGTCATTTTTGGAGACGTTTCAGTTTATTAGCACGATACAGCCTCCGGAGTATATACAAGTGATAAATTTTATGATTGGATATTATTCAGAGCGTCTTAAAGATGAACCCTATTGATATTGAGCTCACTAAAGCCAGTACAACGGGTGCTGTGGTACTTGAAGTTCCAAATTTTTGTCATTTTTGGAGAATTTTCAGTTTGTTAGCATGATACAGCCTCCAGAGAGTATACGATTGATCAACTTTATGAATAAGTATTGTTCAAGGTGTCTCACAGATGTACCCTATTGATTTTCAGTTGACTAGAGTACAGCGGGTCCTATAAAACTAGATATACTAAATTTTTGGTTATTTTTGGGGAAATTTCGGTTTGTTAGCACGATACTTCCCCCGAAGTGTATACAAGTAACAATTTTATGATAGAATATTGTTCAGGGCCACAGATGCGGAAAAGTTAGTTTTAATCTTTAAAACCGTTTATTTTTTTATTGAAATTTACGTGTCTCTACATCTAAAGGTCATTGACACGGGAACAATATAAGGTACAGTACAGATTAAATAACAATGTAAATCACAACAGTGTTACAATATTAAAAAATTAGATTTATATTGTGTTGAGAAGGCGGCAGTCATTAAGAAAATGAATCACGTCACTAAATCTGTTGGTTGAGCCAATGATATTTCCAAGTGTTCCATTAATATTATGATGTCTTCGAGCCATCTGGTATTGGTGGCACTTTAATAGAACATGTTTAATAGTAAGTCGAGTATCTGTACAGAATTTGCATTTAGGAGGTTCTTCTGAGGCCATAAGATATCCGTGGGTGAGGCGGGAATGCCCTATTCGCAATCTGTGTACTATAATTTTGTTTTTCCTAGTCATTGGAGGGAATTTAGGTGTGAAAACGGTGGATTGTATTGAATGAAGTTTAGTATCTAGTTAGTTCCAGTGATTTTGCCAGTTTTGAAGTGTGAGTGCTTGATGATGGGTTTGGGTGAGGTAAACATTTTCTATTTTTAAGTCGGAGGAACATGCTTGTTTTGCTGCTTGGTCTGCGATTTCATTCCCGGTTATTCCCACGTGTGATGGTGTCCAGATGATGTGAACCAAAATACCATTGGAATAGAGATGGTGGCAGGTATTGTGAATTTGTTGGACTATTGGATGCAGTGAATAAATGTTTGTGAGAGAAAATCTGTGTATACTGATAGTGCTGTTGTTATCTGTTGGAGTGTTCAAAGCTTTCAGTATTCCAAATAACTCTGCTGTATAGACGCTCGTAGTGTCGGGAAGTCGATATCTTCCAACTATAGAACTTTCATCGGTTACAGCACAACCGACACCCTCTGCGTTTTTTGATGCATCGGTAAACAAAACTTTATCAAACTGATGAGAAAGTAAAATGTTCCTGGATTCTTGCTCAAGTACTGCGTTGGGTGTGTCCAATTTGTGGTAGTATCAAAGGTAGGTTAATGGTCCATGGCGCTATATTGGAAGAATTAGTAGGGGTCATGATTGCAAGATTAATTGTTCCCAACAGTGATTTTAGTGATAACACTGCTGTTGAAATTGCTTTGGGATGTCCTTCAGGGGTGCGTGCAGAGTTGATAAGGTTAATGACAGGGTTGTTAGGACAGGCTGCGATTTTACAAAAGTATGATAATAGTAGACGCTGTCGACGTATAACGAGAGGGGGGTTCGAATGACTCAACGAAAATGCTTTCGGAAGGACTAGACCTGAAGGCACCAATACAAATACGTAGAGCAGTGCTCTGAATTAAGAAAGAGATTTAAGGTATGAAGTACAAGCGTTCATGTATAAAATGCTTCCATAATCCAATTTAGAGCGAATGAGGGCTCTATAGATCCGTGAGAGTGATTCTTCTTCAGCTCCCCATTGATGATGTGCGAGTGATTTTAAGATATTCATTCTAATAAGGCAAACTCCTTTTATGTCCTTAATCTGCTGTTTCCATGACAATCTTTTGGTGGTTAACAAGTTCAAGCGAAGCGTTGTTTAAGTATAAAAGTTGAAATATCGGGCTATTTCTCTTGCTAAAACAAAAAACTTTTGATTTTGAAGCCAAGAACTGGGCCGAGATTTGTAGACCAACCATGGATGGAATTTAGAGCGTTTTGAAGTAGACAGCATGTGCTTGTTGCTACTTCACCATGACAAAAAATTATGAGGTCATCCGCGTAGGGCGTGTATTTAACTGGGGCAATTATGGAATTACATATATCGTTAATGCTAAGAATAAATAATGTAGGGCTGAATATCGCGCCTTGTGGGACACCATTATGTGGAAAATAAGTAGAAGATGTTTGTCCATTTGCTGTTACCTTGAAGGATCTGTTTGGTAAGAAATTTTGTATGAAGGAGAAAATATTACCATGAAGCTTTAAGTCTATTAGTTTTTGAAGGATTGAGGTTTGCCAAACAGTGTCGAATGCAGTGTAACTGCTACGACGTCACTTCTATCACTAAAAAATTGAAAAGTTTCTGTTTGAAGCATATGGTTGATCTATTTGTTCTAAAGCCTGACTGCGCAGGGTTAAGTATATTATTTTTTTCGAGAAACCAGAGTAGACGTCTGTTGACCATTTTTCTATTGCCTTGCATAGTGTGCATATTAACGATATTGGTCTAAAATAATTTGCCGTGTTTGAGTTACTCTTTTTGATCGGAATTATGATCGATTCCCGCCATGCATTAGGAAACTGCTGACCTACACCATATTTGATTATAAAGTTCGAGTAGTTTGATATTTGACGTTGGATATAAATGTTTGAGGAAAACTGATGGGATGTTATCAGGCACTGCAGCAGTATTGTTTAAAGAGGAAAGAACGGTATTTAATTCATCTGAGGTAAACTGACTGTTGATTGGATGAAGGTTAGGGGTGATGTCATCGGAATTTTCAGCTATATTTATTCGATTAGAAGGGGGATTGTTAATTTTAGTTTTTTTTTTTCGAAATGTTGGGCAAGAGTGTCCGCTATTTGCTGATCGTTTGTGACAAGACTTCCTTGGTGTAGTAGAGCAGGTACTTTATTAGTACTGCTTTTTTGGCCTTTCATTCGTCGTATCTTAAACCAAACTTGAGCTGGGGATGTGTCTGTGGTTATTGTACTGGTAAATTTATTCCACGAGTCTTTTTTACTTAACTTAAGTATTCTCCTAGCTTGAGCTTTGGCTTTTTTGAAGTTAATTCGATCCAATTCGTTCCTAGTTCTGCAGTACTTGTTAAGAAATCTGTTGCAATTTTTCACTGCTTGGTAACAGGAGTCGTTCCACCAAGGAGCTGTTTTCTTCGAGGGGTTGATTGAGAATTCACCTATACATCCTTCAGCGGAGGAAAGCATTGCATAAGTGAATTGCTTGACAGCTTCATCTATGGTACCATGGTGGGTAAGGTCATCCTATTGTTCCTGGACAGTTTCCTCGAAGAGATCCCAATTTGCATTCTTTATTTTCCATTTGCAGTTTAAGGTTGTGGTTTTTTGTTCGTTGTTGGAAATTAAGATGGGAAAGTGGTTGCTGTCTTATAAACTGTCAATGGTGTTCCATGTTAGCGAAGAAGCTAGCCCGGGGTCGCAAATACTCAAATCAATAGATGAGATGGAACTAGATTGGGCATGAAAATATGTGTTACTGCCGGTATTAAGAATGTTAGCATTTGTAATGTTTATAACATTTTCAACAGCCCCACATCTGATTATGAGCATTGAAGTCACCGACTAATATAAAAGGAAAAGGAAGTTGATTAATTAGATTGCTGAGCTCAGATTCTTTTAACGCGTAATTGGGGGGAATATATGAGCTACATATGACATTTTTGTTGGGGTACCATACAGTTACAGCAATAGCTTGTAATTCAGTCATCAGATGATATTCTTGGTGAAATATATCGTTAGAAATGAAAACTGAGGTTCCCCATTGGCACGTGAGAGGTTAGGTCTTATAAAATGGTGACCAGTGTAACTTTTCAGATACGGATTATGAGAATTTCGGAAATTCGTTTCTTGTAAACAGATAAGGTCAGAAGAGTAATCACTAATGAGTTGTTATAGAGATTCTAAACGGATGTAAAACCCGTTACAATTCCATTGAATTGGGGCGAAAATGAAATATTAGGAGTTATGTGATGTGATATTTTTAATCGATTTGTCTGTAACAATTGGATAAAGCAGATTTAGATTAGAGATAAGAGACTTAATGTCATTAGTATACTTTAAGACTTCCTGGTAAGGGTTGCGGCTACCAAAACTGTTTTCCAAGTATGCTTCAAGATTGTCTATTGGAAGGATATAGCTTTATTTATTGTTATTGCAGGGTGTGATTTGAGAAGGTTATCTACAAATTCGGGTTAGCAAGACATATAGAAACTCGATTATTTGAAATTCTGGAGGCAAACGAGATATTTTTTGGACCAATAACATTACCTATTCCTTGAACGTAGTCGAATAACTTTAAATTGTCTTCTGCATGCATCACAATAGCTTGATCTTTTTTTGGAAAGCATTGTTTAGGTGCTGTCTTAACTGCTGATACGTAAGATGTTTGAACTGAATTGTTGAGTGACATTTTGGAAAAATATTACATAGCCCTGCCCTTGTACTCAAAAGCAGTATATTATGTTTATTGTGGGTTTATGTGAACTCGTTGGATAATATATTATCCATAACGAAAAATCTGCCCACCTACGCCTCTGTTTTATGAGAAGGCTTGAACCAGGTAATTAACAATGTAAATAAATTGGTCAGTAAAAAATAGTTTGATAGGAAACTGAATCAAAAAGTCTACTAATGATAATACATACACATGTAATTAATAGCACCAAAGTACAAGATAATTTCACTTATTTGTCACGAGAATAGAAGAGCTAAACACAGACGATATTCTCGTTCAAGCACTCGTACGGCAATGTTATTTTAAATTATAACTATTGAATACGAAAAATTATATTAGCAATGATAATTAAAATAAATAGTTAGATATACCTGTGAGATTTAGAGTATGCTTCTAAAAAAGTTTTCCCAGTGTAAATGTGCCTCATTCTAATTCTATTTGGGATGCTCGTATTAGGTTGCTCCTACTTTAAGTCGAAAACAAATGAATCAATTCTTGTGAAATATAGAATGTTTTCACACTCTCCGTTCGGATCGAAGTTCCACACTCAATTTTTTTGTTATTTTAAATAGAATCATTTCTCTCGACGATTCATTGTCAGGTTTTCGCCTTTTTTGCTCTGATAAATCGAAGTTATGTTTTAAAAGAGGGTTAAAGTGTTATTTTTCCTTTTTCGAGCAATAAGTTAAACGATGCCGGAAGATTTTGTTCAAAATTTTTGATATGGAGTTAAAAGGGACTATTTATAGTTTGTTGAAGTTTTATTATAGTGAATGGAAAAAGAACGTTTTATGAATACAATATCTCGATTTATAACGAATGGTACATACTTTATCAGCGCCTTTCATAGTAGAAAATTATTTAAAAAATTACGTGTATGTACAGGATGCTCCAAAATTATTCTTATTTGCTTTTATTTGTAGAGTTTGATAAATTCGTTCAATTTTCGTCTGAATTTTCGATTTGATTTGTAATAACTAGAGTAGGAAATACATGAATTGTGCATTAATAGGCATACTCTAATTTATTGAAAAATGCTCTAAGTTTATTAGAAATGAAAGACACAAAAGACTCATTGTTGGAAATACCCAATGGATTGCCAATGGCGGAAACGGTTGACAAAAGTTTATTATGGGAACGTTATTTGAGAATGTAAATTCTTTTTATTTTATGATATTGTTATATTTAAGGAAAATGCATTATAATATTTGGGATCTAATAAAGGGAGCTGAAAATCAATAAGGTTCATCTATTAGACGCGCAATATCCAATCATAAAATTGGTCCCTTGTATACACTCCGGAGGCTGTATCGTACAACAAACCGAAATTTTTCCCAAAATGACAAAAATGTAGTACTTTAAGTAACGTAGCACCCGTTGTACAGGCTCTGGTGAGCTGAAAATCAATATGGTTCATCTGCGAGATGCCCTGAACAATATTCAATCATAAAATGTGTGACTTGCAGTCCGGATGCTGTATCGTGCTAAGAAGACATGTTACGAAAAGTGGCCGACGACGACGACATACACACAGGACTTTGTTTTCAATAAACCTGTTTTTCGTGTTCTTCTTGCTGGAAAACGAAAAAATTTCAACTTTGTTTGGGGCAAACCAATACTTTTCTCGCATATTAAATAGGATTGGACGGAAAAGTAATATGGGACAATTTTAAAAATCAAGATCAGCCCCTAAAGCACAAATCACACGATCTGAAAATTTTTGTGCTGGACGTCCACAGTAAAAGCGGATGTTTTAGTTTTTTGGTTGGTTTCTGCAGCTTAACAAATAATTCCGGTACACTTTTACAAATTTCTATACGTGATTTTGTATGATTCTTTCCATTTTATTTTTGCTAGGGTATATCTAACCTTTTTCATTTACCAAAACTATAATTACCACTGTGAAGCACACGTTTTTCAGAAGCTTGAAAACATTAAACACAATTCACCATAAGTATGGGAAATAATTCTTTAAAATGCATTCAAAACATATTTCTCCCTATGCTTTATTTGTTGTATTGATAATAATAATAAAATCATTGATGAATCTTCTCCAAGATTTCAAGTAGTACACTTTTCATTGAAACGATTCTAAAGATTATTTTTTATTTGTGAATAGTATTGGAAACTCATACATTTGTGTGTTTATTCAACGTCAACTAAAATTTTCATGAAACTCTCAAAAGGTTACATATAATTCCTTTTAACATCAGTAGATGCTGACGTTGTCCTATTAATAAAAGTTAATGCACTTTTTGAAGTAAACATCAGTTGCAGGAGAGGATGTAGGTAAAACGGAGCCATAAAATACACACGTATATCACTCATGTCATTCAGATGAGCGTCTTTGTTTTCTAAAGCTGAGCATATTTTTCGGAAGCCTCTTTCTTATTCATAATTCCAATAAGAAACTAATACATATAGATGAAAAAACAGATTCGAGAACTAGTAAAAATGTAACTGAGTATTGGACAAAATGAAATCAACGGTTAGATGCTTCACTTGTCAAAAAATGTGGAAGACACAAGGCCAAAACACCTTCCACTTACAAACGTTTATGTGTTTGGTAAATGGAATGAGATCTAAAAAAAATTTAACCGTTCTTAGAAAAAAAAATTGTGACTGGGCAAACATTGAATTATATGTTTCCGAAAATCGTGATAGTAACTAGAGGTGACGTAGCTGCTATCTCTGAAGACAGTATCAGAAACGTCACAAGTGCGCCATTTCCACTTCCCAATAGTACTTTTCATCACATGACAAGCGCAGCCGCCATGATGGAAGAACGGGAGTTTGAAAGTTTCGTACTGTTTTGTACAATAATGGCTAGGGATGCAATATTATCTCCACAAACAAATCAATTCATTAAAACAAATTATTGATGATGCAGTAGGTACTTCTTGACAAATCATTTGAAGCGTATAATTGTGAACGATTAAAATGTGTTATTATGAGCGTTCTCAAAAAGGTAAAATAAATCTGTTAGCTGTCAATACATTCTATTATCTAAATAAAAATTGGTAAATAATTATTAGCAGGTAAATAATTGTATCCTAATTAAACAAAATTTATAGTCAGCACATGTAGAAACTCTAAAATTGATATTTAGTTTGATAATGAATATTAGTAATAATATTAAAATTTGAAACTTTTCTGATATAAACATATTATATTTTTTATGATAGGATTACGCATATATATAAAATGCATCTATATATTTCGAGCAGTGTTAAAGAAAATTTATAAAATAAAATATATTATGTATTGGTTTTAAATAATTTACAATATGTATCACTCTTTATACACACTCCTGTAATAAGCACAAATATGGCAGGGAATTTAGGAACACCCTATATATTAAAAATTTAAATCAATTATAATTTAATCAAAATACAATTCAAAAGTCTAAAAAAGCGACCTAGTTTTCTATTATTGTAGGCAGTAAAAATTAAATAAGCAATTATGAAAAATCAACAAATTAGCCCCATGGTTGTCACGCATAAATGTCCAACGCCAAAACACCGTTGTTTATGTACGCCATAAAATACAGTCGAATTATGCAATTAGTATAAATAAATTTAGAACAGCAATTAAAGATAACCTTAAACAATCAAAACACAAAACATATAGAAGCAAGGACGAGTAGGTGCCGCATCGAAAAAACAGCAACGTTTCCTAAGGTGGCAAAACCAACTCGTCTCAAGAAACTCGAAATAAATAGAAAGAAAATGACGACGACAGGGCAGTTCGGCACAGCGACGGTACGATATAGTACAGTACAGTGCGTTTTTTTTCCAGCGGTAGTCGAGATACGACAGTTTGCGTTCAGTACGGAGTGCTGGAATCAGAGATAAGCGATCAGAGCTCCTCTCCTGTCGACCGATCGGAAAAAATCCCGACGCCGATATTTTTTTGTGTGTGTGGTGAGACGTTCGACCCAGTTTCTCCAAACCGTAAGTTTTTGAATTTGAAAACCCATTTTTTTCGGAGTTAAAGGAAAACCTTATTATTTTTCTTTGTCAGGCCCGCCATATAGTACTATACTGAACTTGAGCCGTATATTACTTTAATGAGTTATATATTTATATTACCGTAGTCATACATTATAAAGTGTTTTTTTTCATTTTGGTTGTTATACAATTGTATACAGGGACGTTTACGGGGGGTACACTCATTTGACTTGAGATATAGATATATTACCGTAGTCATACATTATAAAGTTTTTTTTCATTTTGGTTGTTGTACAATTGAATACAGGGACGTTTACGAAGGGTACATCCATTTGACTTGAGATATAGATATATTACCGTAGTCATAGATTATAAAGTTTTTTTTAATGTTAGTTGTTATACAGTTTTGTACGCGGACATTTACGAGGTGGTACACCTATTAACCCCGAGCTACACAGATTACTTTAATCATACATTGTAAAATATTGTCGTTATAGTTATTATACAAGGGATACGTCACTTAAAATTGAGAATACACATTATGTTACTGTCAATTTGGTTTCATGTATACTGTTTCCAAGAATAGGGTTCATACATAGTATACCAAAATTAGGGGAGAGTTCTACTCAATACTTATATGTACCTCTGGTATACAGGAAGCGCCAACGACCTTATATTTGTCGATTCAATGTGTTCACTTCAAGAAAACTAAGATACAACTAGTAAATAAAAATTTGTTCAGATATCGAAGGTCACCCGTGTCAGCAGAACACGTCCGGTTACGAATTCATTTTTCTGCAGTTTACACGAAATTGCTAATAGATAACTTCATATCAAGGCCAATACAGTATAGATTAGCTGGGTGTTTATATTCTAGTAAGGAGGCCATTCCATATGTTTGTTTAAAGAAAAAAAAATCGAACACTTTTCGCTGATCCGATACTAACTAAGAGGTAAATCAAAAACACTTAAAGAAGCCGGAGTTAAAGGAAAACCCGACGATTAGTTAAAATAGGAAGGTAATACATAAATAAATCCTAGCGATATGTAGTGCACGATACGAATTTCCCTTTGTTATTATTGCGCCATCATTGTATACCATAGGTATTAAAAGTGTAGCTCAAGTCATTTTTTTTTGTTTCAGAGTTTGTTTTTTATTGTGTTGTTATTTACCTGATTGTAATATAGGCCTTAGTTATTTGTTATCTACCTAGTCTGTTTTCCTTATACCCGACATCCCGCCCCCTAGATACAGGTGGACTGGACCCGGGGACGTACGGGCCCGGACGACACGGCGAACCTCAGAGCTCAGGCTTGGCACATCATTTAAACCCAAGGGGATCCACAACACCCTTCCAGTCGAGCTGAGACACTACCCTCTCTAAAGGTTCAGAAAGGGGAGGAAGAATCCTGCTCTCTCGTGCCCTACGGTACTGGTGACAGCAAGCGTTGCAAAAATAGTAGTAAACAATAAACAAACGACACAGAGTTGTTACACTCCTTAACAACACAGTTTTATTTTTCCTTTTCGTACAGATAATATAGTCGACTTTAAAAATTTATTTTTTAATTAAGACACTTATAATTTTAATTTGCTCTCAATTTCTTTTTAATCAGTATTATTTGTTTAACGTTTGTTGTTTTTAACTATTTGTACACAATTATTTTAACATGATTATTAACAAAACAGTACGAAAAAGATGGCTGAACTGCACGCTTACGCCCAAAAAAAATTATGATGAAAAGGTCTATTAGAAATAAAAATTTTAAATCTTTAGCAGTGAATTTTTCAATGAAAACATACCGTAACGAACATTCTATGAGAAGAATTTGCTTTATCACGTCTTCTGGTTAAATGTGATTCGATGTACAGGTGGATAGATTATTCCCATATCTGCTGCAATTGGATTATTTATGGAATAAAAGTAGAAGAAACGGTTTTTCAAGATTAGGAAGGTGGAAGATAACGACTATTTACCAATATAATAAATTAGTGTTTTAAATTAAACTCACGGTTTCTAGTTAATTCCACAATATAATAAAAGTTATTGAAAATTCTAAAAAATTGTCAATTGTTTCGATAAATCAATATCATCGTCAGAATGACTGAAGTTACATTTCATTTGATGTCTACCTGATATTTAGTAGTTATTTTTGGCTAGACCAAGTAGTTACCTAACTTGTGATTGACTTAATATATGTTAATAGAAAAAAGAAGAAGATGTGATATTACAAATATTGCTGCTTAGATATTATTAGCCCTATGGTGATATCCTGGATATCATTTTTCCAATTAAGATCAGTACAACTGTGCAATGACATAGAAAACCATAAAAACTATATCTGCTGATCTTTACAATTATCACTTAAGAAGACAGTTTATTAGTGGAGAACTCCCTAGATTTAACTGTTCATTGACAACTTCATATTGTGGGTTTCTTAAATGTCTTCTAATTTCCAATTCTTCAAGGAAATCCCGTTCTTGTTACTTTTCACAAATATGCAGCACTTCTAGTTTTGTGTTAGGTGTCAATAAATGATTGGTGTCAAGTAGATGTTCTGCGTAGTGGGATTTATCTGATTGTTTTAATATGTATGGTCGTAAGTGTTCACTGTATCGGATTTCAAAATTCCTAAGGGTCTGACCCAAATAGACAGCATTACATTCTGGACATTTGAGTTTATATATACCTGACTTCTTTAATAGTGGTATTCTTGTTTTTATATTTAACAATTTTGTACTAACGTTACTTTCTGTTTTAAAAGAAATTGTTGTATTCGTTGCTGAAAATATTATCTTTGAAATATTATTAGAAATATTTCCTGCATATGTGATGGTTTTATAAATTTTTATTTCATCAGCTTGTTTAGGAAATATTAGTTGTAATGCCACTTTTTCCTCTTTTTTACTAATTAGCTTATTTATCATATCTAATGGATAACCGTTGGATGTTGCTATTTGTCTAATTGTATTAATCTCTCTATCAAAATTACATTTGTTCATAGGATTTGTGTGACATAGGGTGATTGGAATTGAATGGAATTGTGACATCAGTCTGTGTTGGTTTTCGGTAAATTGAATAATCAAGTACAATATTAACCCTTCGAATTTTTAAATCAAGGAAATTGATTGAGCTATTTTCTTCAATTTCTAATGTAAATTTAATTTTTGGGTGTAAATTATTGATGTGGTTGAAAAATACATCTAATTGTCGTTCACTACCCATAAAACAAGCTAATATGTCATCTACATATCTATACCAAAATAAAACATTTTTCGAAATATTACTTTCAAAGATCTTTCTTTCTAAATTTATCATAAAAATGTTTGCTAAAATAGGTGATATAGGGCTTCCCATTGGTAAACTTTCATTTTTAATATATTTCTTATTGTCAAAAGTGAAATAATTCTGATTAATGCATACATCAAATAAATTAAGTATATCTGATATTATTCCTGGATTAATATTTTCATCTTCTAGTAATTTTCCAAAATATATACCTTTATAGAATCTAGCGATGTAAAAGTTCTTAAAACAGACCCAACAAAAAAGTTTTCTAATAATGTAAGGGATATTGTTAATAATTCAAATTATCTTTTAAGTGATTACCGGTACGAAAAGAGGTCTATCATACATAAGAATCCTCATTGTCCACAATTATATGGAACCGTTAAATTACATAAAATAACGAAAACAATTAGACCTGTAGTTTCTTATGTTAATACTCCTAATAATATATTGGCAAAGAGGCTCAACAATATACTCAATAGTTACGGATATGAATCTCAGTACTCAATTAGAAATTCAATAGAACTAATCAAAAAGTTGAAAGCAATCCACTTGCAAGATAACTATAAACTCATTTCGTTCGATGTAACTAATGTGTTCACTAAAATTCCTCCTAAAGAATGTCTAATACTTGTAAGAAAATTATTAGAAGATAAAAATATTAATCCAGGAATAATATCAGATATAATCAATTTATTTGATGTATGCATTAATTACAATTATTTCACTTTTGACAATAAGAAATATATTCAAAATGAAGGTTTACCAATGGGAAGCCCTATATCACCTATTTTAGCAAATATTTTTATGAACAATTTAGAAAGAAAGATCTTTGAAAGTAATATTTCGAAAAATGTTTTATTTTGGTATTGATATGTAGATGACATATTAGCTTGTTTTATGCGTAGTGAACGACAATTAGATGTATTTTTCAACCACTTCAATAATTTACACCCAAAATTCAAATTTACATTAGAAATTGAAGAAAATAGCTCAATCAATTTTCATGATTTAAAAATTCGAAGAGTTAATAATGTAGATTGAATAGATGAGGCTTTTACTTGATGAAGATCCATACTGAACGATGAAATAAAACAATATAGTTTGTTTAAATCTTCATATATTTGAACTAATGTTCAATTTAAACTTGTTGACGCATTTCACTAACACAGTAGCTTTGTCAAAACGAATGAAGGTAAAATATAAAAATGTCTTAATATATACAGTGCTGAATCTATTTACTAAGGTTAACAATGGTCTTGAAAGAAATTACCTGGAAATTCATTCACTACAAACATTCCTAAGCTATCTTCTAGGTAAAGAGGTTCAATAAAAGAGACTGATTGATCTATTTGGTCGTTAAGGAGATTACCTGAACATTTATTTTTGTTAATCTCTAGGGCCTCTAATAAATTTAAGCTAAAGGATTTACCGACTACATGGAGAATTTCAAAATTTGGGTCGAAAATGTGTTGGTTTTCTAATAAATGATTTGAATAGTTAGAATCTAATTTCTTGTTGTCATAGCTACGTTTGTGTTCCGAAATTCTAGTTTTAAAATTTCTAAAAGTTCTACCGATATAAATTTTATCACAATTGTCATTACCACATTTTAATTTATAAACTCCTGATTTGTTTAATTTTGAAGATTAAGATTCATTATTTTTTATGAATTTGGATGAATTGTGATCAGTTATAAAGGAAATATTCATGTCTAAAGTTTCTAAAAATGATTTAATTTTTAAGTATGGTGTTCCAAAGTATGTTAAGCTTTTAAATTGTTTATTATTTTCATCTGAAGGGAATACTTGTTCTAAAGTCTGTTTTTTTATCTTTTTATTTATGATAATTAAATTTGGATCGTAATTATTATTAACTGCTATTTGTTTTATGATATTCAATTCTTTGATATATTTATTAATATTTAATGGGACTGTTAAGACTCTGTGTATCATACTATTGAAAGCTGCTAGTTTATGACTGAATGGGTGGACCGAACTATCATGAATTGTAATATCTGTATGTGATGGTTTATGAAATATAGAAAAATCTGATTAATAAAAATAAATATTCAGGTAATCTCCTTAACGACCAAATAGATATCAATCAGTCTCCTTTATTGAACCTCTTTACCTAGAAGATAGCTTAGGAATGTTTGTAGTGAATGAATTTCCAGGTAATTTCTTTCAATACCATTGTTAACCTTAGTAAATAGATTTAGCACTGTATATATTAAGACATTTTTATATTTTACCTTCATTCGTTTTGACAAAGCTACTGTGTTAGTGAAACGCGTCAACAAGTTTAAATTGAACATTAGTTCAGATATATGAAGATTTAAACAAACTATATTGTTTTATTTCATCGTTAATAATGTACTTGATTATTCAATTTACCGAAAACCAACACAGACTGATGTCACAATTCCATTCAATTCCAATCACCCTATATCACACAGACTAGCGACATATAATTCAACGATACATAGAGCTTTTTCAGTTCCTATGAACAAATGTAATTTTGATAGAGAGATTAATACAATTAGACAAATAGCAACATCCAACGGTTATCCATTAGATATGATAAATAAGCTAATTAGTAAAAAAGAGGAAAAAGTGGCATTACAACTAATATTTCCTGAACAATCTGATGAAATAAAAACTTATAAAACCATCACATATGCAGGAAATATTTCTAATAATATTTCAAAGATAATATCTTCAGCAACGAATACAACAATTTCTTTTAAAACAGAAAGTAACGTTAGTACAAAATTGTTAAATGTAAAAACAAAAATACCACTATTAAAGAAGTCAGGTATATATAAATTCAAATGTCCAGAATGTAATGCTGTCTATTTGGGTCAGACCCTTGGGAATTTTGAAATCCGATACAGTGAACACTTACGAGCATATAGATTAAAACATCCAGATAAATCCCACTACGCAAAACATATACTTGACACCAATCATTCATTGACACCTAACATAAAACTAGAAGTGCTGCATATTTGTGAAAAGAAACAAGAACGGGATTTCCTTGAAGAATTGGAAATTAGAAGACATTTAAGAAACCCACAATATGAAAATGTCAATGAATAGTTAAATCTAGGGAGTTCTCCACTAATAAACTGTTTTCTTAAGTGATAATTGTAAAGATCAGCAGATGTAGTTTTCCTGGTTTCCTATATCATTGCACAGTTATACTGATCTTAATTGGAAAAATGATATCCAGGATATCACCATAGGGCTAATAATATCTAAGCTTTAGTATTTGTAATATCATATCTTCTTCTTTTTTCTATTAACATATATTAAGTCAATCACAAGTTAGGTAACTTCTTGGTCTAGCCAAAAATAACTACTAAACATCAGGTAGGCATCAAATGAAATGTAACTTCTGTCATTCTGACGATGATATTGATTTATCGAAACAATTGTCAATTTTTTAGAATTTTCAATAACTTTTATTATATTGTGGAATTAACTAGAAACCGTGAGTTTAATTTAAAACACTAATATGAGCAGATTCCACGAAGTAAGGGTCGAGGCAGTTAATTTCGTTAATATAATAAATACTATCCCAAGCAAGAAGCATTGAATAGAAACAATCTCTACCGGTGTTTATAATGAGTGCTCGGTCTTATTGTTTTTGCGACAATTGTCTGATACCTGCTTGAAATTTATATTTATTTCAGCTATATTATGAAGCACCATTCTAGTTTTTACGAAATTGCAAGAAGTTCTGCCGAAAAGATTTTCAATACAAGTGAAATACTATTACCATAAAGTTTTCTTGGTGTACATTATGATGAAAATAAGGGTATGATATGATGGGCATAAATTTGCAAAACTCGAATCTTTCCAAAGTTGTAATTAGAAAATAATTTGATTTTCTGCCCTGGGAGTTGTTGTAATTTCAACTTGTCGCAAAATAATTTAATTGAGCACTGAATATTTGGACCGGAAAACTGTCTTTAAAATGGAAATTGTCTGATAGAATCTAACGGGAAGGGAGATTGAGAGATAGACTCGAATTGTCGCATTATTTCACATCTTATTCTTTGACATTGAACACTGCAGTCCTTGACCTGAAAATCAATCGTTAAAGTCAAACCGAAAAATTCAAATAAAATTTTATAATTTTATCAGAATTGTAATATGTATTATAATAAAAAATTTTATTCTAATCTTTTGAAATCAAAAATATTATTGATACTTACCTCCTCCACTTATACGATACAAATGATATAAGTGTGCAAAAAGTCTTTTTCAGTGCAGCTTAAAATTAGTTTGAAAATAGCTATGTACATTTAAAAATTTTATCTGAATAAATTTCAGGCAATAAATTGAGAATTATTTGGATGAATGTTTCTTTGTAAGTATCAATTGAAAACAGAAAAAGTTTGATCAAATTTTAATAAACGGCATGGTATTTTACGCGCTTTCAAGAATGTTTGTGATTTAGATTTCATTACTTTAATTGTTTATTAAACGGAAACTTTATACTTTTTAGAGTCACTTGAGATGTGTAGATGGCGCCAAGTTTTACTGACATCCGTAGATGGTAGTATTTCAATTATTTTTGTAGTGTAATCTATTATTTCACTATATTGTTCAATTACTACATGTGACATTAATGTACTCATTAATAGGAAAGAGTAGTAGTTATTATAGAACCTATATTTGAAAAGGGAAGGGAATCGGAGTTAAATCAGAATAATGAACTTTTTACTCACTTCTAAGTCAATTATAAAAAACCAACATGGATATTTAAACATTGACTATAATAAAGTACCGAAATAACGTAGAGTGACTAATGTTTTAGTGAGGATCACAATCAAACTAAAGCGGAACAAAATAATTGTAACGTGTAGACAGTTCGGGGGATGTATCGTGCTAACAAACCAAAATATCTCCAAAAATAACCAAAAATGAAGTATATCTGGATTTATAGGACCCGCTGTACTCGCTCTAGTCAACTGAAAATCAATAGGGTACATCTGTAACACACCGTGAACAATATTCAATCATAAAATTGATCAATGGTATACTCTCTGGAGGCTGTATCGTGCTAACAAACTGAAAATTCTCCTAAAATGACAAAAAGTTGGTACTTCAAGTACAATAGCACCCGTTGTACTGGCTTTAGTGAGCTGAATATCAATAGGGTTCATCTTTGAGATACTCTGAATAATATCCAATCATAAAATTGGTCACTTGTATATACTCCGGAGGCTGTATCGTGCTAACAAACTGAAATTTCTCCAAAAATTACGAAAATGTCGTACTTAAAGTACTATAGCACCTGTTGTACTGGATGTGGTGAGCTGAAAATGAATAGGGTTCATCTGTGAGATGTTCTGAATAATATTCAATCATAAAATTGGTAACTTTTTGCACTCCGGAGGCTGTATCGTGCTAACAAACTTAAATTTCTCAAAAAATGACAAAATGTCTTACTTCAAAAACCATACCACCCGCTGTACTGGCTCTGGTGAGCTTAAAATCAGTAGGGTTCATCTGTGACATGTCCTTAACAATATTCAATCATAAAATTGGTGACTTATTGCACTCCGGAGGCTGTATCGTGCTAACAAGACATGTAAGAACAAGTGGCCGACGACAACGACATACACACAGGATTTTTTTTCTAAAAACCGTTTTTCCGTGTTGTTGTTGATGGAAAACGTGAAAAAATTTCAAAAATTCCAATTTTTTTTGGGGTAAACCAATACTTTTCTCGCATATTAGATAGGTTGGGCGGAAAAGTAATAATACCTTTTTTGAGGCTGCTTACATGTTATTGTGAACCAAACGATAAGTAAATAATAATATATACAAAATTGGCCTTTATTTTAAAGTACTGTAGCGTTTATTACGGGATAACAAAGTCAAGAACTGTATAAAATTCCAATCCTCAATACCAACTGATAAGACGTCCATAAACGTAGATATTGATTCGGTGAAGAGGTAAAAACATAATTTTTTTTAAAATAATTTACAAAAAAATGATTAAACAAATTATTTGATTGCAGTATGTTTAGTTGTTGATACTGTAACGATCAGTATAGCTACTTTATGAATTTTGGGTTTTGGGATTTGGGTTTTGGGGTTTGGGTTTTGGGTTTTGGGTTTTGGGTTTTGGGTTTTGGGTTTTGGGTTTTGGGTTTTGGGTTTTAGGTTTTGGGTTGTGGGTTTTGGGTTTTGGGCATCGGGTTTTGGGTTTTGGGTTTTGGGTTTTGGGTTTTGGGTTTTGGGTTTTGGATTTTGAATTTTGAGTTTTGAGTTTGGTATTAGCAACATATTGATAATGAATCCAAGTACTAGCAGTGTGTTAGAAGCCAAAAAACGGTGTCATCATTTAACGCCCGAAGAAAAAACGATTATGAAAAACGTGTTTTAAGGACTTCGCGCGAGAGAAAAAAATATGACAGTAAGTGAAGTAGTTATAATATGTATTATTTTGACAAAAAAGGGAGAAACTGAAACTAGAGGAAGAAAAAAAATTCCCTGTTCCCTGTTCCCTGTTCCCTGTTCCCCGTTCCCTGTTCCCTGTTCCCCGTTCCCCGTTCCCCGTTCCCCGTTCCATGTTCCCTGTTCCCTGTTCTTTCTTCCCTGTTCCCTGTTCCCCGTTCCCTGTTCTTTGTTCCCTGTTCCCTGTTCCCCGTTCCCCGTTCCCTGTTTACTGTTTACTGTTTACTGTTTACTGTTTGCTGTTTACTGTTTACTGTTTACTGTTTACTGTTTACTGTTTACTGTTTACTGTTTACTGTTTACTGTTTACTGTTTACTGTTTACTGTTTACTGTTTACTGTTTACTGTTTACTGTTTACTGTTTACTGTTTACTGTTTACTGTTTACTGTTTACTGTTTACTGTTTACTGTTTACTGTTTACTGTTTACTGTTTACTGTTTACTGTTTACTGTTTACTGTTTACTGTTTACTGTTTACTGTTTACTGTTTACTGTTTACTGTTTACTGTTTACTGTTTACTGTTTACTGTTTACTGTTTACTGTTTACTGTTTACTGTTTACTGTTTACTGTTTACTGTTTACTGTTTACTGTTTACTGTTTACTGTTTACTGTTTACTGTTTACTGTTTACTGTTTACTGTTTACTGTTTACTGTTTACTGTTTACTGTTTACTGTTTACTGTTTACTGTTTACTGTTTACTGTTTACTGTTTACTGTTTACTGTTAACTGTTCCCCGTTCCCAGTTTACTGTTAACTGTTCCCCGTTCCCTGTTTACTGTCTACTGTTTACTGTTTACTGTTTACTGTTTACTGTTTACTGTTTACTGTTTACTGTTTACTGTTTACTGTTTACTGTTTACTGTTTACTGTTTACTGTTTACTGTTTACTGTTTACTGTTTACTGTTTACTGTTTACTGTTTACTGTTTACTGTTTACTGTTTACTGTTTACTGTTTACTGTTTACTGTTTACTGTTTACTGTTTACTGTTTACTGTTTACTGTTTACTGTTTACTGTTTACTGTTTACTGTTTACTGTTTACTGTTTACTGTTTACTGTTTACTGTTTACTGTTTACTGTTTACTGTTTACTGTTTACTGTTTACTGTTTACTGTTTACTGTTTACTGTTTACTGTTTACTGTTTACTGTTTACTGTTTACTGTTTACTGTTTACTGTTTACTGTTTACTGTTTACTGTTTACTGTTTACTGTTTACTGTTTACTGTTTACTGTTTACTGTTTACTGTTTACTGTTTACTGTTTACTGTTTACTGTTTACTGTTTACTGTTTACTGTTTACTGTTTACTGTTTACTGTTTACTATTTACTATTTACTGTTTACTGTTTACTGTTTACTGTTTACTGTTCACTGTTTACTGTTTACTGTTTACTGTTTACTGTTTACTGTTTACTGTTTACTGTTTACTTTTTACTGTTTACTGTTAACTGTTCCCCGTTCCCAGTTTACTGTTAACTGTTCCCCGTTCCCTGTTTACTGTCTACTGTTTACTGTTTACTGTTTACTGTTTACTGTTTACTGTTTACTGTTTACTGTTTACTGTTTACTGTTTACTGTTTACTGTTTACTGTTTACTGTTTACTGTTTACTGTTTACTGTTTACTGTTTACTGTTTATTGTTTACTGTTTACTGTTTACTGTTTACTGTTTACTGTTTACTGTTTACTGTTTACTGTTTACTGTTTACTGTTTACTGTTTACTGTTTACTGTTTACTGTTTACTGTTTACTGTTTACTGTTTACTGTTTACTGTTTACTGTTTACTGTTTACTGTTTACTATTTACTGTTTACTGTTTACTGTTTACTGTTTACTGTTTACTGTTTACTGTTTACTGTTTACTGTTTACTGTTTACTGTTTACTGTTTACTGTTTACTGTTTACTGTTTACTGTTTACTGTTTACTGTTTACTGTTTACTGTTTACTGTTTACTGTTTACTGTTTACTGTTTACTGTTTACTGTTTACTGTTTACTGTTTACTGTTTACTGTTTACTGTTTACTGTTTACTGTTTACTGTTTACTGTTTACTGTTTACTATTTACTGTTTACTGTTTACTGTTTACTGTTTACTGTTTACTGTTTACTGTTTACTGTTTACTGTTTACTGTTTACTGTTTACTGTTTACTGTTTACTGTTTACTGTTTACTGTTTACTGTTTACTGTTTACTGTTTACTGTTTACTGTTTACTGTTTACTGTTTACTGTTTACTGTTTACTGTTTACTGTTTACTGTTTACTGTTTACTGTTTACTGTTTACTGTTTACTGTTTACTGTTTACTATTTACTGTTTACTGTTTACTGTTTACTGTTTACTGTTTACTGTTTACTGTCCACGGTTTACGGTTCACGGTTCACGGTTCACGGTTCACGGTTCACGGTTCACGGTTCACGGTTCACGGTTCACGGTTCACGGTTCACGGTTCACGGTTCACGGTTCATGGTTCACGGTTCACGGTTCACGGTTCACTGTCCACTGTACACTGTCCACTGTTCACTGTTCACATACTTTGTATGTACCTCTTTCTCTTGGAATTTTGTTTTTAATATAATTTACTATCTGTTAATTTTAAAAAAAAAATGATCTTCAACTCTTTCTCGTAACTTCACAAATTTTTTGAAGTTTTCACTCGTTTTTCAATCAATAATCATCGTCCATCCATTGTCCCTTTTCCTAGTTACCTATCTCCAGGTAGTTGCTTGATTTTTTGAAAGTTTATAATAATAATCTTTTAATTATGATAATGAATTACTTATTTATCTAAATTTTGTACTGAACCTTTTTAACTTAATTTCAATATATATATATATATATATATATATATATTATATATATCGCAATTATATAGCAATCGCAATATAAGTAGAGTTTCGACAATCCTTTTAAGAGAGATTTTCAAATGAACAAGTTTCGGATACCAGATCAATTTATGTTGTTTGCTCCTATAACTTTAGAGCTGAGCTAGGAGAAGACGATTATTTCTATTACAATTAAGAAATTCTAACATTGAACAAAATTATTCTAAATATATCATGAGCATTATCAATAAGTGGAAAAATACGGAAACATTTGGAATTGTCGTAAATGTGTTTTAGGAAAGCTTTGATCTTAAGTCGAAGTTCTCATATTATGGCATAATGTAATAATATATTGATTCATAGTTGTAATAAATTTGAATAATTCACTATTATCATCGCCTTAGATACTGACGCCGGATCTGTGTATGAAAGTTTGAAATAGGAGGAAACGTAATCCATAGATTGAAAACAAATTAATAACAGAATGCAGAGAGATATTCCTATGTGAAAATAACAAGAAAATACATACAAATCTACTTGAAATATTATTGCTAGCTATATCGTGATTTATGAACCTCTACCTTTCGTATCAGAACATCCATCAACTGAAAGTGCAATCAAAGATGCTATTTTAAATCAAATTACAAGAGAATTGAAGGTAGTTGTAAATAGTGGAAATTGACACTTTTTAATAGATGTCCGTAAATTCTGGAAGAAATTAAAATCAATTAGAATGAATGTTAAACTGAGTCTCCCAACACGTTATTACGTTCTGTTTCCAAATTGTATTTTCTGTTGGAAAAAGTTAATAAGTAATTTGTGAAAGTAAAATGTTACAGGGTTATTCATTATAAATTGCCTACCCCATTATAATTATTCGCTATAGAAAAAGAATTTGAATAAAAGTTGTGTGGTTATGACTAAATTTTGTTCAAATGCTCTTAAAAGTACAGTCATGTGCAAATTCTAGGGTGTACAAGAAAATAGTAGTTTTTTAATGGAACACCCTGTTTTACTAGTTAAATTGAGATGTTCAGCATTTAATAACTAAAAAACGGTAAAAGGTAGGGGTAACATATACAGGGTGAATCACGGCCAACGGGATGGAGGTTTATAGCGAAACGGTAAACGTTTTGTCACTTTAGTAGTTTGTACGTTCATATAGGCTACATATTAAAATTATTTTGAAATATACAGGATGTTCCAGTAATGTGTGGCGTGTCAAAGTTATATTTTTTCTTATGGGACACCCTATATTTTATTGCATTTTCTGATTGCTCCTAGAAAATAAAATACTCCTTCATAATGGTTCCCTATACCTAAATACAGAGGGTTCCGAGTTATGCTGTCTTTTTTCAAAATATGAACATTTCGAAAAAAATTAATAACTCATTGATATCACAAATGCTAGCAAATCTTCTCTTACATCTAAATAGTTGGACATTCGTTGAATGTATTCCACGATTGAGTACTAAACATCTTTTTACAGGGTGTTCAGAATTTTCAGATCCATTATTACATCATTCAATGTGTAATATCGGGCTTATTTTAAATGGATCACCCTATATTTTAATAATTCATCGTGTTCAAAAAAAGTCATCTTTCGAATGGTATAAGGGTGTCCTATACTTAGGTATTATACTTTTCGTGTAATTTACAATTTTCTTAAATTGTATGGTAAATCGATTTTAAAACATCTGCAATTCTCTCTAAATTTTAAACTAATGATCTTGGCATAGTTGTTCTTAAAAAAACAGAGTTGCTAATAAATATTCACACTTGTAGTTGCTGAGGTACACTAGCCCTTTCTTAACCGATAAGTATTTGAGTACATAATAAAAAATAAAAACACATTTTTAATAAAGCAAATACATAAATACTATAAAACGAACAACAAATTATTAAAAGCAAAAAATGAAAAATTACTATTATAGATGCTCAAAATGCTTGCCATCTTGTGCAATGCAACACACGATTTTAGCTTCCTACAATTTACTTGCATTATTCAACATATCGGGTGTTAGGTATAGACGCGAAAGCGATCGAAATTCTTAATTTCATATCGTCTGGAGTAGTAGGGGGTGTAGCATTCACAATATTTTTAATATAATCCCATATGAAGAAATCCATCTTGGTCAATTCTGGTAATCTAGCTGGCCAATTATAAGAACCGCCTCTACCTATCCATTTATTTCTAAATTTTCTATTGAGGTAGTTCCTAACAGCACGTGAAAAGTGAGCAGGAGCTCTGTTTAATCGTAGCCACATTTTCCTTCGGATGCTAAGTTATAGGTTTTCGAGAAGGATCCAGAAGATTTTTTTTAAAAAACTCAAAAATATTCTTCTATCCAGGCGTCCGTCAAAAAAATACGGGCCGATAACATACTCGCCCACAATCCCTCCCCTAACGTTTACACTCCATCGGTGATGGCGATCAACAGTACGGAATAAATGTTTGTTTGTTGTATGGTAATAATGAAAATTACGTCTATTTACTAACCCATTATTGTGGAAAGTAGATTCGTCAGTAAACAATACATAATTTAAAAAATCAGAATCTTCTCCAACTTTATCGAAAGTCCATAAACAAAAATTTAAACGTTTATCATAATCCTGTTGTGTCAACTGCTGGTGTAGTTGAATAAGATCCAGATGGTAGTGATTTTTCTTGACTCTTCTCCACCACACACTCATTGGACTTATTCCTAATTCACTTGAAATTTTTCTAGAACTGGTATAAGGATTTTTCGTAACGGACAGCAATACATCAAATTCGTTGGCGTTGTCGCCAGTAACTGGTTTAGTTTTATTCACCTTCTCGTATGCAACGCTACCAGTATCACGAAATCTATTGAGCATTCTTTCGAAAACTTCCCTCTTTGGGTGAATTCTAGATGCTAAGAGACAATTTTCTAAGCATTCCCCAATGCAAAGTATCATGTCGACTCTTTTGTTTCACTGGTACTGCTTCATTTTTAGTAGCAATAAAATTTAAAACTAACACAAGATTGTACAGAAAAATCTCATGAAATGACTTTAAGTTAGGTGCCGACTAGATTATGTATACATTTTTAGGCTTATTTGAGAATGAAAAAGGGCTAGCATGACGCGATTGCTGAAAAATGTCAATGCAGTTTTTCGTTTTGGTGTTCCTAGATGCCAAAATCACCTCCCGTTCCAAAGGTTATATATACTCTTTATTCTGTACAAGCTTTCGAGACTTTATTGACTCTTTATCAATAATTTATTGTAGAGTTTCTGATAAAGAGTCAATAAAGTCTCGAAAGCTTGAACAGAATAAAGAGTCCACTTTTTATTTCTCCTTTGGCTGAAGACCCTATTAAGAATTTTGATCTATATATATATATATATATATATATATATATATATATATATATATATTTTCTTGATTGGTATCAAAAGCCAACTGCGTCAGGCATATTTTTAAATTATTACTCTAATCACCCAAAAAGCCAAAAACATAATTCCGTAATAATGATGAGAAATAGAATATTGCAAATCAGTGATGAAGCATTCGTATCAAAAAACTTAAAAATATTGTTTGATATATTTAAGAACAATGGTTACCCAACAGGCATTTTAAAGAAATTAATATATAACACTGACTTTTATGACGGTCAAGTTGACGAACATAGTGAGAAAACCATAAAATATTATAAACTTCCGTACATTACTAATCTAACTCATTTAATTTTACCTCTGTTTAAAAATTTAACCAATATTAAGATTGTTAAATATAATTTAATTACCAATTCTAACCTTTTTTCTAAAGTAAAAGACCAAACACCTACTTTATACAACACAAATGTTATTTACAAAATGGATTGCTCACAGTGTCAGGGATGTTATGTTGGTCAAACCTCACAATGGCTTAAGCAGCGCATTACCCAGCACAAGAGTGATTGTCGTACTGGCAAAAATAATTGTGCAGTTGTGGACCATTTTTTAAAAACAGGACATACGTTCGACTACAATAGTGCTAAGATACTGCAACATGCGGACCGATACAAACATCGATTGTTTTATGAGATGTATCATATTGCTAGGAACCCTAACGCGATAAACCTTAAATCAGACACTAATGGACTTAGTAATATTTATTGTGAACTTCTAAAATCATTTCAGAAATTGATTTGTCTTATCACCCTGTAATTTGTTTTAGTGTGTTTCTTGTCAGTTTCTTGTAAACATTTTTATATCTATACCTTATTGGTTTTTTAAAATTATTTTAATTAGTCTTGTCCTAAACCTTTTAATGTCTAGACGTCACTAAATTCCAGACTCTAAAATCTGTAAGTTAACCATTTGTTATTGTGTGCAATTGTTTATTAAATAAATTTTGTAGTATCTCCTGATGAAGCTACCAAACGGTGGCGAAATATTGAGCATAGGATAATAGTTTCATTTCATTTCACTGACCGCATACCCGATAATTCCCCCTCTATATATATATATATATATATATATATATATATATATATATATATATATATATATATATATATATATATTATTAGTTCACCAAAAGCAAAATCAGTGTTTCTCAAAGCAAAAGTCGAATTTGACAAAAGCGGAGTTTCACAAAGCAAAAGCTGGTATTTCTTTCTTTGCATAAAGCATTGGACAACTAGATCTCATCGTAGAATTGAACGACCAACGAATTGGATGCCTCGCGGCTTTTCCTTGTTGGGAATCTCGTTCTTTACGAAGTGGATGGTCTTGCGACCTTTGCCTTTGATCTAAATTCCTTTTGAAAATCACAAAACAAAATCTGTCTTGCAGTACTTTCTGCAACTGAAGAGTCGAATTGAAACAGAAAACTGAAAATTGCGTACCACGAATTTGTGGCATGCGTTCTCTTTCCCAGCGAAACTGGGTCTTAAATTTTATCAACTTTGAAAACGAATCGGTTACCCGAAACAATTTTCGTTGAAAGGCGAGGGAGTTTCAGAATCTGCTTTCGATCTTTCTTGATCTCATCAGTAGGACAAAGAAGTCGTACTCCTGGGAAAGAGAACGCATGCCACAAATTCGTTCATTGCTCTAGGGCTTCTTTGTCCTACTGATGAGATCAAGAAAGATCGAAAGCAGATTCTGAAACTCCCTCACCTTTCAAAGAAAATTGTTTCGGGTAACCGTTCGGTTTCAAAGTTGATAAAATTTAAGACCCAGTTTCGCTGCGAAAGAGAACGCATGCCACAAATTCGTGGTACACAATTTTCAGTTTTCTGTTTCGTCTTCAATTCGACTCTTCAGTTGCAGAAAGTACTGCATGACAGATTTTATATAATATATATAAAAAGTAACGAAGAGATTAGTGGGTATTGCACGCAAATAGAAGAAGGGGCTACTGAAAAGAGTGGTAACCGCAGACATGCATGTTTCTGGCTCATTAGCCGTCCTCGGTACGGTACAACCAAGAAAAGATGTGAAACATGGGAGAAAAGGTGTTGAATGAAACATGAGAAAATATAACAGAATTCAGCTAATGAGCCAGAAACATGCATGTCTGCGGTTACCACTCTTTTCAGTAGCCCCTTCTTCTATTTGCATGCAATACCCACTAATCTCTCACTTACTTTTTATATATATTATATAAAATCTATTAAACTTGGGATTTTCAATCAAATCTATGTCGTAGATATATATTTTTTATGCATCCTAGATATATCATCATTTTGAATGTCTTGAAGTTCTACTCTGACTATCAATCCTAAGTCTTGACAAGATTTTCTACCTAATATTGGCGGTACATCTTCATTAACAACTTGAAACACATTTGACTAGTATGTAGTACATCTAGTTCTGTGTTAGGTTTCAATGAACGTTTGGGGTCAAGTAGATGTTTTGCGTAGTGGGATTTCTCTGGTTGTTTTAATCTGTATGCATGTAAGTGTTCACTGTGTCTAATTTCAAAATTACTAAGGATTTGACCTAAAATAGACATTACATTCTGGACATTTTAGTTCATATCCCTACCAGACTTTTTAATGGGGATATTTTTGTTCTCACATTCAATAATTTTGTACTCACATTACTATCTGTTTTAAAAGAAATTGTTGTATTTGTTGCTAAATATATTATCTTTGATTATTAGAAGTATTACAGACATATGTGATGGTTTTGTAATTTTTCATTAGAAGATACCTAAGAAACCCACAATATGAAGTCGTCGTCAATGAACAGATAAATCTAGGGAGTTCTCCACTTTTAAACTGTCTTCTTAAGTAAATTGTAAAGATTGGCAGATAGATTTTTCCTGGTTTTCTATATCATTGCTCAGTTATACTGATCTTAAATAGGTAAAAGATTTACAGGATATCCCCAAGGGGCTAATAATATCTACCATTAAATTTTGGTAATATCATATTTTCTTATTTTTTCTATTCATAAGTCAATCACAAGGTAGATCACTTCTTGGTCTAGCCAAAAATAATTATTTAACATCAGGTAGGTATTACATAAAATGTAACTTCTGTCATTTTGACGATGATAGTAATATAGAAACAATTGTCAATTTTTCCAATTTTTACATTTTTTGTCAATATATTGTGGAATTGTTTAGAAACAGTTAGCTCAATTTAAAAAAGTAATATGAGTTGATTCCACAGAGAAAGGGTCGAAACAATAAATTTCAGAACTGTCTACATTAAATCTATTTTGGATACAGCTCATAACATATTATATAGTTATCAAGATTGTTGTTGTTTTCCGATTCCAAATATATGTGCCAGTAAGGTTTTCGGCCACGGTTTCTAAAATTAAATACAAATACTGGGTGACAATTTATAAACTTACAAGTACCATATTTCTTTAAATACGCAAAATTTTGAGAGACAAACCACTTCCATTTTGTTTATAAACCCAGCTTTAATGGTTAATATCTTGGGTATGTATATACACTGTATCTATATCCAGGTCTTGTCACTACCACCCACAAGGTATAATTACAAAATATACTTACCGTTTAATAGGGATCGTGCCCGAACTATAGAGGCGGCCGAAAGTAGAGCGCCCTGGTGTTGAATAAGAAAAACACTGTGATGTAAACAGTGTATAAATAACTTAAAAAATGCTAAAAAATTGACGGGATTGAGAAATTTAATACCTAAACTACATACATTTTTTTTACTCAACCAAAGTTATTGTCTATGTACTCAACAGACCTAGATTAATCATGTAACTGCAATATTAATGGTTATTGCAATTAAATAAATGAAACTAATCTTCGTCACTAATTTGTTCATAATTAATTATCTTCATACTTTATCAACATTATAGTATATTATACAACTAGGTTGAGAAGTGAGCTATTATTTACCGAGCACACATAATGTGCGAAGTAAATAATAGGCTTCTCAACCGAGGTATATATTCAACAAGAATATAATGATGGCTGAGCACATTAGTATTAGCTTGAATGAGCATAACAAATTATTGGTCCTGCCAAACTATGGCTTTTGGAAGTACATGAATATGTTGAAAATTTGGCACTTCCCATTATTTACATAGTTGTTTTTTCATTATCTTTATTTACCTAGGGTGAGATATATTATTTCTCGTTAGGGGAATGGAGTGAATTTCTCAGGTTAGTAACAACATTAAATATTTTCTTAGCTAATATAATAATCAAACTGTTAATTTTTACTTGCAAAGCATAATCAAAAATACAATAAAAATAATTGTTCAATAATTTTTACATAAAAATAAGTATTTTTGTTACATTACAACAGAAATTATTAAATACTGACAAAAATACACAATAAAATGCATTCATTTGAGTTATTCATTATTTACAATTTTTCTGAACATTTATTTCCATGCAAAAGTTAACAGAAATGTTTAAAAAAATTTCAGACGTTTGCTAACTTTGTTATCATGCTTTTTTGTTGATTTGTATAGCTTATAGATTAACGTCTTATTATTGGTTTTGCCATGTTTATCAAGCTGCATACCACAAATACAATTTCATCAATGTAAGGAAGTAAAGATTCTGGAACTTTAAAAAAATTTCAATCTTTGATTCATTGTTTCAAGGTGTATTCTCGCCGAAGCTACGTTATATGTTGCTTCTACCATTTCTTCTGTAAATACAGCAAGAAACAACACATATTATACTCGTAGTTTAAAAACATATATAAACGCTTGTAATGCAAAACTGTTTACATCACTTTGTGTTTTTTCCCGGCAGATGGCATAATTGTCATCTTTCTCAGACCCTATAGACTTGACAACTGAAAAATGTATACCAAAACATTAACCTCAAATACTGACAGCAATGTCAGATCGTTCCCAATATAATGTAATATTTTTATTATTTTTTTAAACAGTAAAGGGGTGGGATAAATACTCGGTGGGTTCACTTACTTAATTTATTTAAACACTAAACTACTCACTAACACTTAATTTATATGCACACAAACTCAATTATTAATTTATATCAACACTTCACTGTTCGCAATTTCGGTGTATTCTTGTTTATTTGTCGCGATCACTTTATCAACTATAACTAACTCTCCATGGTCGGTCCTTTATATATGAGTGCCTTTTTGCTAGATAATTCTAGATTGCGGCTTACACAAAAACAATTGCATCTGGCATTTTCTAGATAAGACTGGTCGCAAAAACAATGTCTAGATAAGATGTTCACAATTGTAAACAGTTCTAAGAAATCCCTGCGCATCCGCAATAATTTTAACTTTCATATATGGCTTAGTCAGAGTCGTATTCGGGGACTCTACCAGTGTGCTGTTTCGTAGCAATAAATTTTGGGTTGGTACGTCAAAATCCACCAGAAATGTTACCTAGTCGCAGGGACTTCTCGCTCGAAAATAGTTCTAATTCATGCGATCGACGAGGCCATCGAAAAAAAATACATGCAACTTTATAGAATAGCAGCGTTACCTCGCACCGTGTAAAGTCGACTTAAGTGTATAATCTGTTCCTATAAAATTGTCTTATTATGACAAATTTCAATATTTTTTGATCTGGCAAAAACATCAATAGCTATTAGCGACAAAAGACAGTTTATTCAAACCCCACATTTTCAATATTGGTATCAGCCGTTTTTTATCGAAAAACATTTTTTTTTCTGAAATGGACATCTTTAGTTAAAAGAAATGTTATTGACTTCGTCTTCTTTCCATCGATTCTGCGAATCTAACTCGAAGTAATCCGGTGACATCCACTGCATAGAGCTGTCAAAAGAAAATAAATATCGCAAGTTTTATTTTATTCAAGAGGAAAATATAGGAGGGACATTTGGGCACTTCATTCAGAAATATCCAATTTCAATTCTACTTGACGCTTTAGAAAGCGTGCATGTTGGTTGATAGTTGATAGCGTATTCAGAATATCGACATGTGTGCTTGACGTCGCAATGTCCTTGTTCGTTGTCCTTTAACAGAAACGGAGATTTTTAAGAAGATTCCATTCATCGTTCAACAAGAAAGGATTGGAATTAAGATACGGGGATGTGATTGAAAGTAGGTAATGCAACTTCGAATGTAGATTTATAATGAAAAAATTCTAATTTCTATAAGAGCACGGAATTCATGCAATAATTGAAATCATTCGAGTACATAATAATAGATAGCAGTAAGTAAAACTCAAAATCAGTACTACAGCATATATTAGTAAAAGGTGAAGGAGGGCAACTAGTTTCGGTAAACTAGTTGCCCTTCTTCACCTTTTACTAATATATGCTGTAGTACTGATTTTGAGTTTTACTTACTGCTATTTATCTACAGACTACATTCGAGATGGATAGTCTTTTTCACATAATAATAGAACTGATGGTAAAATTAATGGAATTAGGAGGGCTATTCAAAAAGTAGTAGACGTTTAAAAACTAGACAAAGTGAAAAAAGCAATTCTTATCATATTATTCATTTTGGAGGCAAACTTCCATGCCTTTTTTACATATTCTCCATTTAAATTAGAGTATTCAACATATCGTGGTTCAATGACCTCTCATTGTCAAATCGCTTCTTGGGACGATTGGCCGTGTGTGGACAAGCGTTGTTGTGAAAAAACGAATCCTTTTTGCCAAGTTTTCCCCGACGCTTGTTTTGTATTACGCGTCTTAATTTTCTGAGTGTTTTACAACAGCTCTCTGAGTTGATATTGTTTGGCCACGTTTAATAATATCCTATAAAATCACTCCCTGATCATCCCCCAAGACAGTAGCCATGATTTTCCATGCAGAGAGCGTTTGCAGAACCTTTCGTGGTTTCTTGGGTGAATGAATGTGTCCTCATTCCATCGACTGCATTTTGTTACACAGTTACGTGATTTGCTCAGAAACCTATAGTTCGCACGTCACAACTAGCGGTATTTTCAATTGCGGCTCTCATTTTAACACCCCACAAGGAACGTAGGCACAATGAGCAAGCTACCACGGGTGGTGACGCAAGCACCAGTACCACGTCAGGCCAAAACTTCCGTTATTTTCTTGACAGCCCTCGTATTATAATTTTCTTGTGGTACTAGTATTGACTTTAAATTCAAAGTATCTTCATTTGATGTATAACAGGGGAGTAAGGGGTAGGATGCGCCTAATATAGCCTCTCCTACTCAAATGTCAACCTCACCTTCGAGTGTTGCTCCCTGTTAGATGACTAACGAGGCTCTGACGATCGAATGATTACCGGTATAAGCAATCCCCCATTTACTGGCCAACAGCCTCGGGTGGAGGAGCCACTGTATGGAAGGGCACTCTTTTGTCCTAGGGTTGGGAAACTGGCTCTAAAGGCGGATGAACCAAGAAATTTGTCAACGGCATAAGAATACGGAAGGCAACGGGAAACAGCCGTATTAAGGATCTGTAAGATAGATATCCCAAGAGAAACAAAATGACCTCATTCAACTCGTAGTTTTCCGGAGGTAAAAATAATTCCCCAATCGGATCTCCGGGGGGAACAGTGTTAAATGATAAAAAAGTAGTCAGAGTAAATCTACGAAGGAAGATCAAAATTGGTACATGGAACGTACAAAGTCTATATGAAGCTGGGATGTTGGCTAATGTAATACAAGAAATGGACAGGTTGAAAATAGATGTCCTTGGGGTAGCAGAGACATGGTGGCCAGACGTAGGAAAATGTGTAACACAAGAAAAACTCTTTTTCTATTCAGGAAACCAAGACAGAAATCATCGGAAAGAAGTTGGAATACCTAATAATTCCTCAGAGTGCAATTAACTTTCTCCCACATTCAGATCGCATGGCATTACTTACATTGAAAGCAAATCCGGTTAATATTAACATAATACGAGTATACGCCCCCTTCGCAGAGGCATCAGAAGACGAAGTTGAAAAATTCTATGAAGAACTGAGACAACTTATCCATAAAAACGTTAAAAAACACGAAATAAACCTCATACTAGGCGACTTCAACGCTAAAGTTAGAAATTACATACCAGATGAACTAATAGGCCCTTATGGATTGGGAGAGAGGAACGAACGAGGTGGGTAGCTACACCAGGCGTCTCTACACATTGAGAGCCCCAGCAGACGGTCCCGAACATATAATTAGAAACCAAATAGACTTCATATTGATCAACAAACGATTCGGAACATCAGTAACAAGAACATGTACATACCCTGAAGCCGACGTCCCAACAGACCATGTTCTTCTCATAATAGAAATAAAAATATCTAATAATAAAAAAACAAAACAAGAACCAAGGATATATTATGATAGAATTAAATACGACAGCATCAAAAGCAAAGTAGGCAATAAATTAAATGAAACCTTAACAACTTTAGCCCTGTCACAATCAGCTGAGGAGATGAACCTTGACAACACATGGAAGGACATAGAAGAAATAATGATAAATACAGCAAAAGAAGAAATAGGATACAGACAAAAGGTCAAAAAGATAGAATGGATGACAGACGAAATATTAGCAATGTTTGAAGAGAGAAGAAAATACAAAAACACAGACAGTCGAGACAAATACAGGACGATGCAAAATGCTATAAGAAGAGCGATAAGAACGGCAAAAAATAGATGGCTGAAGGAACAGTGCGATGAAATGGAACACTTACAAGAACAACATGATGAGTATAACCTGCACAAGAAAATAAAAGAAACATCAGGAGTATACAGGAAAGAGACTTTCTCCAACATACAAAATGATCAAGGGCAAATGGCACAAGACAACGCACAGAGGAAAGATATCTGGGAACAATATATTGGCAACCTCTTTGCAGATGAATGACCACGGTTAGAAGACATCTTGGAAAAGGATTTGTCTGGACCGCCAATCACAATAGAAGAGATTACTGGAGCAATAAAAAGCTCGAAGGATAAGAAAACGGTTGGGCCAGATCCAGTTCCTGTTGAACTGCTTATATTATTAGACAGCGAAGGTATTAAGATACTTCAATGGCTTTTCAATCAAATTTACAACAAAGGAAAATTCCCAACTAAATGGCTTACGTCTCTTTTCATCCCACTTCCGAAAAAGAACAAAGCAACAAGATGTGAATACCACACATTGATCAGCTTGATGAGTAACACTCTTAAAATATTTCTGAAGGTCAATCACTACAGAATTTCCACAAAATGCGAAAACGTTATTGGATCCTCTCAATTCGGTTTTAGAAGGGGTCTCAGTACAAGAGAGGCACTAGTCGCAACCCATGTAATAATTCAGAACTGCTACGATCAGAGAAAAGAGGTAGTGGCGTGATTTATAGACTATGAAATGGCGTTTGACAGAGTGCAACATCACGAACTCGTTCAAATATTAAGGGGACTCGACATAGATCAGGAAGATATACGCTGTATTGAAAACTTGTACTGGAACCAAACAGCTGCAGTTAGAGTTGACAACGAGGCCACAAAAGCAAAGAAAATCCTTAGAGGTGTAAGGCAGGGTTGTGTCCTCTCCCCACTCCTGTTCAACGTATACTCTGAAAATATCTTTCTAGAAGCTCTCGAAGGACAACAATTGGGCATATGGATCAACAATATACGGTATGCAGATGACACAGTCCTGATAGCAGATAACATGAATGGCCTCCAAATAAGCTTGTGGATATGGTAGGAATACATAGCCGGTTGATGGGGATTAACATCAATATAAAAAAGACAAAATTCCTAATAATCACCCGCAAATTAGATGATTTCCAGAATGCAAAGCTATCATACAATAGCGAAGACATAGAACGGGTAAAACAGTTTAAATAGCTGGGAAACTGGCTTTGTGAAGACTGGTCTTCAGACGTGGAAATCATGTGCCGGATAGAAAAAGCGAGGAGCCAATTCATGAGATTCAAAAACGTCTTCACGAATTCTGACTTCGACCTCAATCTCAGAATAAGATTCACAAAATACTAGGTATGGTCCGACTTATTGTATGGCATGGAAGGCTGGACTCTGAAGGTGAATACCATGAACAGACTGGAAGCATTTTAAATGTGGATCTATAGAAGAATCTTGAAAGTTCCATGAACGGCAAGAAAAATCAACGGGAAAATTCGGAGGAGGGCAGGAAGTGAACGTGAATTGCTGAACACGATAAAATGCAGGAAAACAACGTACCATGTGATATGCAACGAGAGATAGCAGTTGCTCCAACTATTAATAGAAGGAAAGATAGAGGGAAAATGGGGAGTGGGCAGAAAGAGGATGTCGTGGCTCCGAAATATCAAACAGTGGAGAGGGATGAGAACCACAGCAGAATTAATCCATACCATCAGAGACAGAACGAAATGGTCAGAAGTAGTCGCAAGCATCCATTAACGTTTTTTGTTGTGAAAAGTCTAATCCGACTGGGCTATTGGACCTATTTCAATGTTGAATTGAATATGTCTGTGATCTGAACACGAAGGCTCAGTAGAGACTATCCAGTACCGTATCTTAATGCTCAGAAAGTTTGAGCTAATAGTTAAGTGTAACACATGTTTCTAGTTAAAAAGGTTGTAAATAATTTATTATAGGGATCAATTAGTTTCTTATTTAAGAATATTTGCATATTAACTTCTTGAATTATTTGTTTTTGCTTTTGTTGTAATATATTTATCGCGTTGTCATATCTATCTTCATCGGCGGAGTCAAGAGTACCAACAAAGCCATTTATCAATTTTTCCAACAGCGTTTATTAATCCTCTCTTTGATATAATATGAGGATAAATGTTTCCTGATTTTCTATTCAATGTATTGATTAATCTTTTCGTTCTTTCCATCATTTGCTCGGCCAAATTGTGGTTTAAAACAGGGTTTGTCGCATTAGCTTCTATTAAACTATTATAAAAATATAAACAGTTTCTATTAGCTTACTAACCTCTTTTAAATTTATATAATATATGGAAGTATGTTTAGTATAAATGAGCTTACATAATCCTAAATTGATCGGTAGTATCAAGTTATTTAATTTAGTAACTTGTTTGTCTTCGGTTCTACATTTGGTATGAAGAACCACGAACAGAACTACCATTATCATCAATTTCATTTTGCTGTAACAATTTGTTAGATTTAATTTTAGGTTTTCTAATTATATTTTTGTGATAATATCCTTTATTTCTAAAATTAAAATTATGCCTGAATCTTTAGTAATTTCTGCTCTTTTGAATTTTGGTAATTTTTATCTCTGAATTTCGTTTGTATATATGCTATTTCTTGGTTTGAATAAGACGGTGGATCAATTCTGTTTTCATTTCTTTTATTAATATTGTTTTCGTTAACTTGAGCGTTTTTATCTCGATTTTTTTCATATAATAATTTGTAGAATTCTTTGTGATTTTGTATATAATGAGATACTACTAAATGATCATCCAAATCAAAAAGATTGATTTAAACCTGAAGAAGATTATTTAAATCAAATGAGTATCATTTAAATCAAAGATAATATCAATTAAATCAAAGAAATATCACTTAAATCGAAGGTGATCTTCTAACTCAAAGCAAATTATTTAACTCAAAGTAATCCAGATCCATTAATTATTTCAAAATATCCCAATTAACATCCTAACGGAATGAATAGAATTTTTAACGAAAAAATTGAATATTTCATATTATTTCTATGAAAACTATTATTATATATGTTTCTATGTGTAATTATCGTATTGTTCTTAATTTATAGTTCTACTGTAAAAGTTGAATAATAATTATTTAAATTGTCATTATTTTTATTATGATATTAATTCTAATTATCTATTCTAATTACATATGTACATACTATTTCAAACCATTTAGTTACTTCTTGTATTGAGAACCACCGTAATGCAAAGTGTTCCCAATTTTTTCTAATGAAATCTTGCAATCCTTGAATGTTGGATTGTCCTCTTATTTTATCTTCACGATTTTGAATCTTCATGTTTACTTTTTCATTGCTTTCTTCATTTCTTTTGTTTACGCTCTTGATGTTTTCTTCTATCTTCCTATTTCTGTCTTTCTTGTTTCTATTCCTTTTCACTTATTTTCTTCTTACTTTTTCTTATATTTTCTTATTTATAGTTTAGTTTATATTCTTGTTTCTTTCATACATTTCATTATTTATAATTTGATTATTTTCTTCTATCGCATTGTTAAAGTTTTCATTTTCCATATCATTTTCATTCACTTGACTTACTTTCTTTTAAGAATCTGTATATTTTTATTTGTTTTGATTTTAATATTATTTTCATTACTCTGAATTTCATGACAAATAAGGTACTGAATCTATTTCATTTGAATTAATCGGTTTGTTCAAAATGATTGAAGTTCTTTTATTTGTTCCACTTATTATTTCTACTATTGCGTAACCATTCAGTTAGCGTTTCTGGAATATATGCGTTACCTAAATATATTTTAATTATAAAAATTTTCTCCGTTTAATACATTAACAGGTAAAAATTTAAATAGTTTTTCTGTTGGACCAATAGTAAATTCAAATTTAATATCTGTTGGTAACCTAAATTTCATAGGAATAGAGACATATTCATTAGTTAATTGCTTATTAATCAAATCAATATTCAACTTTATTTTAACTCCTATAATACCATCAAAAAATTCGTGAAAATCATATAATATGAAATTAATATAGCCATTATAATTAAATTCTTTAAACGCCAGTATTTCAGCCTACAATCTTATTTTTTGCTTATGAGTGAGGTTTTAATATCAATATTTGGGTGATAAATACATTGTGGATAATATTTCTCGGCTATTATTATTATTTATTATAATATATCTATTTTAATTTTGTTGTGTTATTTTTTTATAATTGTTATTATTTATGATTATTTTTATTCTCAGATTAACCTTCTATCTAAGATACAATTAATTAAATTTTATGTAGTTATCAAACCTTTATTAAAGTGATATCACTTCATTGTTAGGATGCCAATTTAATTTATTTATTATTAATGTTTCTAATTTTTTTTAAAATGTTTCGCTCAATGAAATAAATTGATTCTTTCTTACCTTAATTTTTTTTTAAATTCCTCTTCTTCTAATATTTGTGAAACCTAAACTTATCTCAGGGTGATTAGTCTCAAAACGGAAATTATATATGTTAGCAATTAAACAAAATTTTTTTTAACTAAAATCATTTATGTAAATTCATATTCCAAATGGTTACAAAACATAAATGTGACGCCTATGAAAATTATTTGCATTATTTTAATATTGTTTCTTAAAAGCTTCGACAGAACACCTGCAGATACAAAAAAACTTTTTTTTTGTATCATAATACAAATTTATGTGGAAAAGAAATTATATTTAAGCGTTCAAACAGTATGTTTAAAATCGTTTCTCGTGGTGTATCGGTTTAAATTGTTACAAATATTTTAGCAAGTGAAATTTTATATTTGTGTAATATATGTGTGTGTGAATAATAAATTTTGTGACTTATCAAACTATAATTTCTTATGAACTATTACATGCAATCTACATTTGTCAACCAAATATCAGGTAAGTTATATAATCTTATAACATTCTCATTTAATATTACACTTATTTCGTTATTCTTAATGTAACATTCAAATTCTTATTTAATTTCGGCCTTTTAAATTTTTTTAAATAAATTTGCAATGATCATTCGTTTAATTCAGTACTTTATATTATTTTGGACCAAAATAAATTCAAATATCACCAACCTGTTTGTAACTGCGCTTCACAAAATGTCCGCACTTCTGATGCTGCATTGGTTCCTGATGTTAATTTATTTCTTTGGAAACTGGATACAATTATTCATATTCTGGGAATTTGATTCACACTTTATTTTAATTGTGCATTATATGATTTTTATGATAAATATATTACTATGATATTTCTCTTTTTTGTATAAAAAGTTCATTAACTCATTCAGAAACATCTCATCACTTGGCTTCTCTTCCAACAACCTTCTCGCGTCGTCTTCTTCTTCATCAAGCCTTTGTTGATAACCGGAAGTTTTACACACACTAGAATGTTCCATTCATAGTCCTATTGTCTGATTGGTCAGCTCTAATTTTTATATATCGCAATTTTACAACAGAAACATTCAAAAGCATATGTATACAATTTATTTCACATTTGTTTTCTATTTACCACAATTTAAAATATACATTTATTTATAAAATTCCATCCTCATCATTTGTCAATAATCATAGTAATTATCAGTTGGTAATTCTGTCTCATGTTTTAATTCCCTTTTTTACCGACATTGCATACAAACTACAGATTTCATTGAAATTTATGTCGCTAACAAATGAATCTTTTAGTGTCTAATGTCTCGGCTTCCGTCAAATTAATTAGTTGAACTTGGTTTCTTTTAAGGTTCTGTCGTATGTTACTTATAACGTAAAATTATCTTATTGATAATTTGTAATGATTTTGATCTGGCTTATTTATTTATCTTTGATTATTACTATATTGAAATATGATTCGATATCTTGATAAATACTTATAATTGATAAAGTTTAGAGAAATATTATTGACAAATAATTATTTATTTTATATTATGTGATCAATAAAAAATTTTACATACTTGTTTATTCTACATACGCTATAATATAAGTTTTATAATTCTTTTCCATATATAATATTTTCCATTATTTCTAAATTTAAATTGAGTGATCTTAATCAATTTTTGTTTTAATTTTTCTTTCAAACTAGAAACTATATTATGAAAATATTTAGATGTCACGTTTCAAATTGCATAAGATTTTATTAAACTAAATATCTTCTTCTGAAACATTTTTAATAGACGTTCTTAACCCACAATTTTACATCTTTCTTAATTATTAAGTTAATTATCTAATTTCCAGATGAATCTATGGACATGACTCATGAGTCCTGTAGGTTTGATGTATTTGACAAACTTTTATTATCAAACATTCATTTTCTTAAATTTATGATCTATTTAATAACTTAGAATTTTGAACTTAAAATCAACTTATTATTTCGAAGAAATTTTGCTACTAGACTTATACCTTGATATAATGCTAATCAAATTGAATTTATATGATATTTGGTATTATATTTAGACCTACTACTTGAAATTCTTATTTTTGGTGACTGAATGTTCTAAGGAAACTGAATTTGTTGTCATATGTTATTGTTATGATTGTTTTATCTTATGATATTTTAATCTTTAATATCTATGATATGTATATATTATTCCTTATTGAATATATCATCTCAATATGCTTATTTACAAATAATTACAATTACAAATCACTAAAAAGATAATATATTAGAATTACAAAACTATTAAAACCAATGTATAAACAGCGAGAAAAAATACATTACAATAAATTAACACAGATAGAAAATGTAGAACGTATTTATTTACAAGAATGTAAATAAACAAATAAACAGGGGAGGCTAATTACCTATTGTGGCTTATTTTGGATCACTGTAACCTATTAACACCTATGAGGTTGAACATAGGCACAATGATCCTATATGTCGCCACTTAATTGCCAGTTTTGTTTACCTTAACATAATGTTAATTCAACTTTCCTTATACACATATATACCTTTTCATCTTAGCAATCAATAATTTTATTAATATCCTTAGTTTCTAGGGATTTTACATATTTTTTAAATAGCAAACTGATTTAATCTTCTTATATGAGTCTTATACGTTTCTGGGAAAGAGTTGAACAAACGGGGTGCTATGAATTCGAAGTACCTAGTTCCTACTGTTTTTTTTCGCTGTGTTGGTTTGGACAAAATCTTTTGTTTTATTTCTAGTATGATAATGGTGACCAGAAGATTGCAAGTATGAGCGATTTTTAAATAAGTAAACAACTAAACTAAAAATATATAGATGCCTTACGGACATTATATTAGTTTCGTTAAAAAGTTGGTTTGTACTATAGGTTAAATCTTAAAAATGCATTATTTTTAGAATATTTTTTTGCAGAAATTCAACCTGCTCTAGATGAGTAGGCACAGTTCCTCCCCAACCTAATATGCCATATCTAAGACGTGATTCTACAAGAGCATGATATATGATTCTCAGATGCTGTAAGTCCAGTACTCTCCTTATATATTTGGATTTATACAGTAAACATCTCAGTGTCTTAGCTACTTCACGTAAGTGAGATGTCCATCGTAGATGTGAGTCTATTGTTAGCCCGAGATACTTTATTTCGTATTTCAGAGAAATATCAATATGTATGTTGTTAATAGTAACAGTCATTTTTTCATAAGGAGGCAGTTTGTGTTTGTAAAAGGTACAATAAATGTTTTTGAATAGTTGACTGTTAAAATTTTATGTCTCAAGATATCAAATAAATGCCTTAGATCGGTTTCTATTTTTTGGTTGAGGCCTTCCCACGTACGGTCTGTATATATTATAGTAGTATCATCCGCGAATCCTATTATTTTACCTGTAGAATTATAAGAGAATAGATCATTGATATACATATTAAACAGTATTGGTCCCAGCACAGTTCCCTGGGGAAACATAAAAATAATTATTTTTCCGTACTGACCCTATCGTTTATCCTTACTATTTGTGTCCTATTTTTTAGATAGCTTTTAAAGAATTTATGAGGCATCCCCCAGGACGTCCAACAACTGTTCATGGCTCACAGTGTCAAACGCCTTCGCCATATCCAGAAATACAACTGCCGTTGGTTTAGTTTCATCAACAGAACTGTACACAGAAGAAAGCAATGTCTCAATTGCATCATTAGTAGAACGTCTTTCTTGAAAGCCAAATTATTGCTCTGATAATAATTTGTGGTTGGCTATGAATTTAGTTAATCTTTTTTCCACAGCTTTTTCCGTTAGCTTTGTCAATGTCGTAATAAGTGATATGGGGCGATAGTTGCACATCTTGGCCTTGTTGTCCTTTTTGTAGATTGGGGTTACTACAGCTTTTTTAAAAATAGTGGGACATACGCCTTCTGCAAAGATCAAGTTTATTAAGTCGGCTATAGGTTTAGTCAACTGTTCACTTAATTTTTTAAATATTTCTGCTCGCAGATTGTCTATGCCTGGAGCCTTGTTTGCTTTCAGAAATACTTTTAAGTCTCTTATCTCTTCGGTAGTTACAGGCATCCAATAAAAGGTCTCAGAATTTTTAGATCGCCGAGGAGGGGATTTAGTCGGTACGGTTATTTTTGTGCCAAGTTTTTCCCTCTGTTACAAAGTAACTGTTAAATTCGTCTGCCATATCTGATTTGGATATTATTTTTTCGACTTTTTCATTAATTATAAAATTAATATCATTTTTTGTTGTTAACTAGGTTCCACATATATTTTTTATTACTCCCATTTTTTTGTATTTCGGTTCGGTAGTAGTTTTGTTTCATTATTTTAATTAGGTTATTCACGCGTTTGCGGTAAGTGATATATATTTCTCGTTTCTCCACATTATTCAGATCTTGCTGAAATTCTCTATAGAGATTATTTTTAGTATTAATTGCATTCACAACTCCTGCCGTAATCCACTTTCGACGCTTCATATAATTTTTTTTTAATTTTTATTTCTTTTGTATGTTTTCCTATGAAAATACTTAAGATATTTAGCAATTCTTCAGCTTTTTTGTTTACTTCCTTCATATTAAAGTAATATTCCCAATTATAACTTTGCAGATCATGTCTGGTTTTTTCATAGTTTATGTACGTTTTATACTTAATCGTTTCAGAGTTTCTACAAATAGTTTTTATAGGAAGGCTCAGTAGCGTAGCTCGATGGTCTGTTATATTATTTTCATACGTTGCTGCAGTGACATTTTCAAAACATTCTGTGACTGTTTTCAGAAAGATATGGTCCAGGCAACTAAGTGAATGATTGCTTATGCGTGTGTATTTATTTATCTATCTTTGTGAGTATTAAATCATTTTTTTCAAGATTGGACCTCAGCTTGGAACTCAGAATTCGGATGATCATATGCTACGTGTTTTCTGTCCTACTCTATGGATGCAAAAGCTGGACACTAAATTCACAGACCGAAAATAAAATAGAAGCCTTCGAAATGTATGTGTATAGACGGACGCTGCGAATTTCATGGGTACAAAGGATCACCAACGATGAAGTACTCCAGCGCATGCACAAACAAAAGGAACTAGTGAACACCATCAAGGAAAGGAAAATGCAATACCTGGGTCATGTGATGAGAGGTGATAAGTACGAAATACTACGCCTCATAATAGAGGGCAAAGTGCACGGGAAAAGATCAGTAGGAAGACGCCAGAACTCATGGCTAAAGGACTTAAGGAGATGGTTCGACCGCTCGTCTGCAGAAATCTTTCGTGCTGCAGTCTCCAGAGCTACAATTGCCATTTGGATCGCCAACCTTCGGCAGGAGAGGGCGTGATAAGAAGAAGAATTTATTTATCATTGAGTGTAAATTATATTCATCTAATAGGTTTAGATATGTGTTGACAATATCGTTTTTATCTCTTATATTTATATTAATATCGCCAATCAATAAATGAAAATGTAATGAAGAGTAATTAATTTGTTTAAGATAATTCTCTAAACACGAAACAAAATCCTCAGGTGAGTTGGACGGTGGACGATAAATATTTGTTAACAAAATATGTTTATTATTGTTCAAATTTATTAGTGTTTTTAGATGAAACTCATGGTCTCTAGTTAATTCCACAATATAATAAAAGTTATTGAAAATTCTAAAAAATTGACAATTGTTTCGATAAATCAATATCATCGTTCAAATTTATTTTTATCTGCAGAACTTTTGAGTTTCCAATGTTGATAGTTGCGCTATCTGCACTTAAACTGTTTTTTACATATACTGCGACTCCATAATTTTTATTTAGTTGTCTTTTGTTATAAAATGTTCTATATCCGTTCATACTAAAAATATCAATGTCATCAATTTGAAAAGTTTCCGTTAGTACAATACAATCAAAGCTGCAGTCCAATTGTTCTAACATTATTTTAAATTCATCTATATGTGCATTTAGACTGCAAATATTTTGATGTACTACACTAAGAGAACTTCCATCGTTTTTGAAATATTTGTTCACTTCTCTTGAACTATAACATTCGTAATGTATATCTCGAATATAATCATCCATTTGTAAACTATTTCAGTGATACTAGACCTATTTTAAAAGGAGGCTATTGACAAATTGATACAGAAAAGCTGTTTAAATTTAACAAAAGCTGAACCAAACACAGAAAAGTCAACAAAACTAAATACAAAAGAAGTTATAGAAATAGAACAACAGAAAAGAAATTATTAGCTTTTTAAAAATTTTTAAGAAAAATGAGCAGAGGTGCATTAGAAAAAATTTAAGGCTTATCGCTGCCTGAGCGCAATCTTCCTCTGTCTGAGGAGTATTTTTTTTAAATTTTGATTATGCTCTTTATCATTATTTTCTTCTGTACGCGCAAAATTTTCAAAATCATCTGCCAAATCTACTGTTTCTTCAATTTCTTCCATTTCGTCATAATTATTATTATATAGTTCTTCAGATATGAAGTTTGGCCTTTGATTATTATTTTGGAAGTAATGATTATTATTATTACTAGTATTATTATTTCTATTCATGAAAATATTTTTTTTGGAGAATCTATAAAATTTCTCGACGTCGACATGGGTTCCGGCCTAGGTAAGTTGTGTACAGGTTTTTGGTGAGATCTAAAAACATTACGTTTTGGACCAAATACTTGTGCATTAGTCGGATAATATCGAGGTTGTTGTGGTTGTGGTTTTATGTCAATTGGTTGTAAAGTTTTGTCGTTGGTTATATTTATTTTTAAAATAATTTGGATAATTAAAGTTATGATTTTGATTATTATTATAGTTATACGAGTTATTATTTGGTGACCTATAGCTACTGGTATTTTTGAAGGACCTTGGCTCATTTAAATGACCGTATAACCTCTCAAATTCTTCAACGTAGGCCATCGCGTCTTCTAAAGAATTGGGTTATTTTAGATGCATGTTATTTTTGAGGACACCGGTCATCTTACAATAAAGGTGTTCAGTGCCGTCTTATCGCAATGATTTACATGACATATTTTATCATTTTCAGTAAAACTAAAGTCGATACTAATTCTCTGTATAATTTTACTTTTTAATAATTGAATCCTAGCCCCAAAATCAATTAAATTTTGATTTTTTGTTAATTCCTGCTTGATGCAGTCCAGATTTCTTCAATCTGAAAAACACTGTTTCAAGGCTTCCTTGATCTTTGGCCATGTATTTAATTCCATTCTCTTTCCTACCATGGCCTCACATTTAGTTATAAATTTGTTTAATGTGTTACTGTCACCGTTGTATGGTTTAATATTTTCTAATTTTAGTTTAATTAGCTCCCAATTTAGGGTTTTTGTTTTTGCAGTAGCCAATTTATTTAAATCTTCAGATGAAACTGAATTATCAAAATTATTATTATCTTTAATATTTAATTTATTAAATGTTTCCAATAAATTTTCCAATACGTTCATAAAATAAATTGGCCGCAAGTATATTTAAAATTTTATAAAATATCTCTCCTACTTTTTTTAAAGAAAAGTATGGAAAGGTAAAAAGGAAACTTGGCACTTACTAGTGATTTGAAGAGCTCCGGTTTCTTCTTTCTTCGTTGATAGTAGATTCTTCTGGAATTCGCATTTGATGGTGAAACACCAAATAGTGAGTTCTTTATTCAACAGACTCGATAAGATCTTTTTCACGACCTCACGAATCCTACTGACTGCGCCAATTATAACTTGCTAACTTCGAAAATTATTTTTAAAAAGTTTATTTTCACAATATAATCAAAATTACAATTAATACTTTTAAAACAATTACTTGAAATAATATTATTATAAACATGTATCTACTGTCAACTATCTTAATATCTTAACAACAACTTAACCAACAACCCTATTTTGAACAACATTTCTATATATTATTATGGATTTTATGGACTCATAATGTAATTATATCACCAGAAATTTTAGATGTCACAATTTAAAATAAATTAGAAACAATTTTTCGAAAAAGAAAAATTTTAATTATCCATGAACAATTTTGATATGTCTTTTTTATGAAATTATAGATGTTGACATTCAATAGTCAAGGGGAAATTCTAATTACAATTTTGGTATACTATCAATACTATATCCAATCGGAATATAATGTTTGTATGTCACTTTTGTAATTTGGTTTAATTTAAAAGATTAGATTTTTAATAACATTTAATACAAGTTATAATTCTACTCTGATCTTATTTATGATATAAATGTAGTTAATAATATTGTAAATAACGAATTTATGTAAATGTGGTGAAGTGACAAAGTGAAATTAAATAAGTACTCACCTGATGATATAAAATAATGTTGGTAAGACATTTTGGAAGGAGAAAAAATTGTTTTGAAGGAGGTTGCTAAGGGGAAACTAAGGAAGGTTGTTGTTGTTGTTGACTGGGGACGAGAGATAATGAAAAATTTGAAGAAAAATTTTCACTGAAAAAAATACCGGAGATTACGGTTTGCAAGGTGCTAACGAGAAGTGAACGATAGCTCCTATAAGCAGGGAGATAGTCTTCGAGATCGTCAAGAGTTGATACGAGTTGTGAATAATTGTCACGAATCGAACTTCGAATCTTCCGAGTCGTTATAAAAATATTATTCTTATAATTCACGTATAAAAGAGACTTCATTATAACATTGTTTACAGTGTCACAATGAAGCTCTTTGAACACTGTTATAGTAATTTTTAGTGTAAAGTTGGTTATTGAATTTAGTTATATTTGACATTTGACTTTAACCTTGACACAAATTATAAATAAAATGGTCTAGCGTTTTCTAACTAGCAAATTATTATACTAAAGGTAAATTAGAATGATTTATATATTAAAAGTATTATTGAATAAAGTACGTTAACGTTTATTTATCAATGATTTGTCAATTGGTTATTTTTTGAAGATTCGTCACTGCTCAACTTCTTCTTCCCCCTATTTTTAAATGTGCTTGTTTTTTTGAGATTTTTGTTGATTTTAGATTTCTCACTGTTTTTTGTTGGATCAGTCTCTTGAATTTGTTTTCCTATTTATGCTCAATTTTGGTTTCCTTCCTTTTAAACATTTTTTTCTCTCTTATTCGCGAATACTTTGCTCTAGTTGATTTTTATAGGGTGTGCTGGTTATTACACAACTTGAACTTTGTCGCGAATTTTTTTGCTTAACTTGGGAGGTAGAACTACATGAAGGTAAAGGAGTTATATTCTCAGTCCTCGCCAGGATTGTTTCCTTTGCTGTAGTTTGCTTTGGAGGTGTAGTTTCAAGAACATTTTCTAAATCAGCTAACAATACAGTTTCCGTGTTTTCTTGAATTACATTTGGTGGTGGTGTTCTCTCTCTTTGCCGTTCTAAAATAAAGTCATGTTCAGAAAAATTATCTCTGTTAAAAGGGAATATCCCAGTTTCACGAAACCCATTTGCCGAAATTTCTGCCGTCGCACTTTTTAAATAGGCCAGACACATCAATTTCCAAATTTGATATGAGGTAATATTTCGACCTGGATTGTGCCTCAACCACATCTCAATTTGTTGGGAATAATACGTTTTGAAAGGCGACATAAATGATAAATCCAATGGGTGAATCTTTTGTGAACTATGCGGTAGTATAGATAAAATCGTAACATAATTTTGATGCCCTGCTTCAATTACCGCTATATTCAATGTGTGACTGTAGTGCCCATCAAGAATAAGAAGTACAGGATCTCACGTGTTGGTTTTACATATGATATAAAATGCTGCAACCACTGGGTAAATATATGCTGTTGGATCCAGCCTGATGGATGACAGGCTGCAAGTGAACCGTGTGGTGCACCATCTAACAATTCTGCCTTCATGTTTTTGCGAGGTAATACGAATAGTGGAGGCACAAATCCTCCAACAGCATTCATGTAAAAAACTACAGTTACCAGGGCGCCTCTTTCTGCAAAAGTGACTGATCCAATTTGTCTTTTACCTTTTAAAGTTATAACCCGCGAATTTTTAGACTGAACCGTTGTTATTCCACTTTCGTCAACGTTATACAGTCTCGCCGGGTTAAAATTCATTTTTTTCAGGTTTACTTCCAGTAGGTCGTAAAATGTTTTAATATTTTCTTGAGTAAACCCCTTTACTCTTGCTTTAGAGATTCCTTGAGGCTTTTTGAGAGACATATTGGGATTGCGTCGGAGGAAACCTTTAAGCCACTTTTTACCAGCAGTTAGTTTTTGTTCAGAAAATGCATGACGCAGACCATTCCTTATTGCTAACTGGTATGCGAGATTCTTGATGTCAACAGTTCTCAATCCAAAAAAATGCTTATCCATTTCTAAGCAATATGCCACTAAGTCCGCTTCCAGATCCGCAGAAAGTACTGGCTTCCTACCAATCTGACTAGCTAGTAATTGCTCAGGAGTTTTATATTTTTGCTCTATGTAGTCGTCCAAAGTTGACTTTGGAATAGAAAACAATTTGGAGGCCTTAAGATAAGCCCATTTCCTTTGTTCGAACTGCATTGATGGCAAGCATCATTCGTTCAGGTTCCCACTGCTTGCGTTTTTTAGCCCCACGTAACATTGTGTTCTAGAAAAAAATTAAATTGTCAGATATTTACCGTACCGTATTTATATACATAATTATTTTGGATAAAAATCGCTTTTTTCGAAAAACTTTTAAACCCAACGTTTCAACCACTTTACTGTTTTATACTCACATGACAACAAAAACAGAAGAGTTGTTGAAACGTTGTGTTTTTAAAAATAAAATTTTTGCAAAAAAGCATTGTGATTTGTTACCCCGACTAATTTTGGGTTTAGTTTAGATGCATACGAATCAGAAATCAATCTCTTAAAATACTTGTACTGTGCTTTGAACCCATTTGTAATTATCAAAAACTGATCGTCAGGTCTATTCTGTATCTAAGTAGCAGTCAAGCAACTTTATAGCAACTGACTGACGAGCAACTCTAGATAGTAACTTTTTAACCACTTTCAATAAAATTGCTATTCTGATGACTACTAGTGGTTAAGATAAATGATCAGTCACTTTTATGGTGTAAATCGACCTTACTTTTCCACTAACAAGTCTGACAACTGAGAAAAGTGAGGTTGTTAGAAACATATTTTGTTATTAGTGGGGGTCTTTTGTGTTGTTAATCGGGCTGTCGGTGACCGGAGGGTGTTATTTGTTTCATACGTAAACATTTTATTACTTATTGCATGACATGGAGACCGTGGAAGTAGAAACCGTAGGGGTAGGGAACAAAGGAAGTTCAAAAATTACCCTATCACAACAAAATGTCATGGTTGACTTTGTTAGCAAAAATAAAAAAATGCAGATCAGAGGAGACAATTTAACAGCGTGGCAAACATTGTCTAATATATTGAATGAGATGCATGGAGCTATAAAAACAATGGATAAGAGTAAGTAGTTCTTTTGTGTAGATTTGAAATTTAGTTATTGAACATTTTTGTTGAGGTGTATTTATGGGTAGTCACGTTAAAAATAATTTTCTTTTGCAGTTGTTCATAGAATGGAAATCAAAAAAAAAACAAAAAGGCAAGAGACATTTCCATTTCGCAAACCAAAACTGCAGGAGGACCAGGAGTGCTTCCAGAGCTAACAGATCTGGAATTGAGACTTATAGGAGTTTGTAGAAAGAAATATAAGAGTATATACTATATTCACAATTTTTAGTATATTTTTATACATACTCATTGTCTATTTCATGAATTTCATGATCTATCAAAATGTTCATAATCCACGGATCTTTCTACCACCACACTTCTACCTTTCTCTGACAGTTGCTAACGTTAACAACCACAAGTATTGTGGTTGCTCAGAAACAACTATAAATTAACTTTCGTAGCCACTGGTTGCCTCTGCAGATTACAAATTGCAGACAAGTGGCAACCTAACCACTGACCTTGTTCTAAACCACTTGCTCAGTAGCAACTTTGCGATACAGAAAAGGGCCGCATATACTGTTCTTTGTATACGAAGTTTAACACTAGATTAGATTTTAACGTGGTTACAATGCACAGAAACCTAAGGTTTATTGTGCCTCCAACACTAAAAATAGGATCCTAATTTCGGATACCGGAAATTAAGCACCTTTATACTGTACGGAATTAGGAACCTATTCAGGTTTTAGGTTAAGACAACGTAACTTTTTTTCTTCTAGTATTTACATACGGCAACAGAAAAAATAAAATTAACATAGTTTAGTCTTACCTTATTTAAAAAACCGAATTTTATAGACACTTTCAAACATTAAACTACTCTCAAACTAACAGCGACAGAAAAAACTAACAATGACATAAAATAAAAACTTTTAAACCCAACGTTTCAACCACTTTACTGTTTTATACTCACATGACAACAAAAACAGAAGAGTTGTTGAAACGTTGTGTTTTTAAAAATAAAATTTTTGCAAAAAAGCATTGTGATTTGTTACCCCGACTAATTTTGGGTTTAGTTTAGATGCATACGAATCAGAAATCAATCTCTTAAAATACTTGTACTGTGCTTTGAACCCATTTGTAATTATCAAAAACTGATCGTCAGGTCTATTCTGTATCTAAGTAGCAGTCAAGCAACTTTATAGCAACTGACTGACGAGCAACTCTAGATAGTAACTTTTTAACCACTTTCAATAAAATTGCTATTCTGATGACTACTAGTGGTTAAGATAAATGATCAGTCACTTTTATGGTGTAAATCGACCTTACTTTTCCACTAACAAGTCTGACCAATGAGAAAAGTGAGGTTGTTAGAAACATATTTTGTTATTAGTGGGGGTCTTTTGTGTTGTTAATCGGGCTGTCGGTGACCGGAGGGTGTTATTTGTTTCATACGTAAACATTTTATTACTTATTGCATGACATGGAGACCGTGGAAGTAGAAACCGTAGGGGTAGGGAACAAAGGAAGTTCAAAAATTACCCTATCACAACAAAATGTCATGGTTGACTTTGTTAGCAAAAATAAAAAAATGCAGATCAGAGGAGACAATTTAACAGCGTGGCAAACATTGTCTAATATATTGAATGAGATGCATGGAGCTATAAAAACAATGGAGAAGAGTAAGTAGTTCTTTTGTGTAGATTTGAAATTTAGTTATTGAACATTTTTGTTGAGGTGTATTTATGGGTAGTCACGTTAAAAATAATTTTCTTTTGCAGTTGTTCATAGAATGGAAATCAAAAAAAAAACAAAAAGGCAAGAGACATTTCCATTTCGCAAACCAAAACTGCAGGAGGACCAGGAGTGCTTCCAGAGCTAACAGATCTGGAATTGAGACTTATAGGAGTTTGTAGAAAGAAATATAAGAGTATATACTATATTCACAATTTTTAGTATATTTTTATACATACTCATTGTATATTTCATGAATTTCATGATCTATCAAAATGTTCATAATCCACGGATCTTTCTACCACCACACTTCTACCTTTCTCTGACAGTTGCTAACGTTAACAACCACAAGTATTGTGGTTGCTCAGAAACAACTATAAATTAACTTTCGTAGCCACTGGTTGCCTCTGCAGAATACAAATTGCAGACAAGTGGCAACCTAACCACTGACCTTGTTCTAAACCACTTGCTCAGTAGCAACTTTGCGATACAGAAAAGGGCCGCATATACTGTTCTTTGTATACGAAGTTTAACACTAGATTAGATTTTAACGTGGTTACAATGCACAGAAACCTAAGGTTTATTGTGCCTCCAACACTAAAAATAGGATCCTAATTTCGGATACCGGAAATTAAGCACCTTTATACTGTACGGAATTAGGAACCTATTCAGGTTTTAGGTTAAGACAACGTAACTTTTTTTCTTCTAGTATTTACATACGGCAACAGAAAAAATAAAATTAACATAGTTTAGTCTTACCTTATTTAAAAAACCGAATTTTATAGACACTTTCAAACATTAAACTACTCTCAAACTAACAGCGACAGAAAAAACTAACAATGACATAAAATAAATATAGTGCTGCCATCTCCTGTAAAGTAGACGGATCACTTTACTAGTACAATATGTTGTTCTTTTTGTCTTTGCTGACCTGTAAATAAAGATTTCTGTGTAAAGCAGTTTGTAAATTTCTAGATTCAGGGGTATCCGAAATTATTTTGGAAAGACCCTACTTCAAAAGCGGTACAATAAAAACGGATGAAAAATACATATTATAAAAACTATGTTGTCTTCTTTGGCTCTGCTGTTTTTGTTAGTTTATGATTCATTGGTTTGAATTTGACCGCCTCTAATTGCTTCCAGAACTAAATTCGTGCGACTCTGTTCCTCATAGTGTTATTTCAATCTACGTATCCGTCAGCGTCATAATTCTTTATTAGAACACTTGTAGATGTTTATTCATACCTTTGATCCAAATGTAAAAATATGGTCGTTCATTGAGAAGTCTTCTTCAAAGATACGTCTTTCAAACAAACGTATTTCCTATATGAGTAAAAAAAGCATCCTTCAATTACTTATATTTAGTTAACAGTTTGGTTTTTATAAAATCGAATTTCAGCTACGACTAGAACTTATTTTAGTCTTAATAACATATTCTCCATGGTCACATGCAGGAATTGTTCATTTTCAGAAATTATTTTTTAAATGCAACGTAAGATATCTATATATAGTTTTAATTCAATGTCTACTCTAATCATAACTTCTTTTTAATACACTGGCAAATATGCATTTCAATCGATAAACTCTTGAAATAATCCGGTCTTTTCGCGGTGCAGATTGTATCGTAATCTGTCTAGAACGTTTTCGCTTATCGACAAAGTGCAGAGACGACGAACAAAAGTGCTTTACTGCGACCAAGAACGTCTTTTCTGTGGACTTATTTTTAATTCTTACCTTTCAACTAAATCTTATCTTAATTCCACTCTCAGATTTTTAATCATGGTTCTTTGAAATGGCGCATGATAGACGAAAAGCCATGATTGAGAAGAGCTTGTTACTTCTGATCTGTTGTTTATAGAAAGTACATTGTTATTTCTCTTGTAACTAAGCTCTATATAGGGCAGTTCGCTAGAATCGATAGTATACAGTATATTTATTTTCTTCTCCTATCTAGTGAAATCAACCTATTTACGAATGAAAATGTTATAACATGTAAGGTTTTCGTCAATCAAACCACATCGCCTCTTCTGAAGAAAAGTGTATAATCTCAAAAATTACTAATTTTACAGAACGTTTTTAAAGTTTAACAGTTAATAAAAATGTTATCAATGCAGTTTAGTACACGCAGTTTTTATTTTTTAATAGTTGGATCCCTAATCTTCAATATTAACACTTAAAGAATTATTATTTTGAAAGCTTAGTTATAAAACTATATTTTTTAAACCAACCCGTTTCGAGATTTGCTAATTTTTTAGAGAAAAATTGCTTAAAGTTTCGTTTTAGTTAGTTAACTTAAAAAATGTATATAATTAAATGGGGTTAATTCAATGATACAACTACATAATAGATACGGTAACAAAATGAAGAACATTAAGAATTAATCTCTATTTATTAACTATCTTGTCGGGTAAATTAAAAGCAGATACCAAAGGTAATGTAAAAATACTAAGAAATATCTTAATTCTAATAAAATAACAGAATATTAATATCTAATATCATGGCACACAAGTCTACTTACAAGTATTTTAACAACTTTCAGTCTATCTGAGTATCACATAATATCAACATTTAAAAAATATATATTTATTTATTTCATTTTATTTATTTGGGATACAAAGAGAACAAACCCATAAAAGTATCCACTAATAATTACACATAATTTTACAAATTAGATAAAAAAGAAAATATAAATATAATCATATAACTATATTAAATAAAAGTAAATACAAGTATACAAAAGAAAGAGAAAAAAGAGAGAACAAGAATAGGTAATAAAATAAAATTAAATTTGCAAAAAATAGTCTTTCAGTAGTTTTTTAATCAAATCTGTGGTAAAAAGTATCTATTTCAACAATACTGGACAATTTATTGTAAGTATTTGTTATTCTGTGAGCAGGAGAATTTAAAAAATAATTGGTGAGTGCTTGATGTGTGATAAGAGTATAATTGTTTCTAGTTGAGTGGCTGGGAATACGAAATGTTATGAAGTTTGTAAGTTCAAGGCAATCTATATTGTTATTGAGGATTTTATGAATAAACAGTACATCCGCAATTTGCCTATCATGCTCTAGTGAAATTATCTTTAAATTAGAACGAATATGTTGCCTATCCACATCGGGATGAAATTTTCTTTTACAATATGAAATAAACTTGTTCTGGACTGTTTCTAATTTTGAAATATAGACCGAATAACGCTGGCTCCAAATAGTAGAACCAAACGTTAATATACTATTTACGTATGCCATATATAATGATCTAACGATAAGAGGATTTTGAAGTTCGAAACATGTTCTGTATATGAAGCCCAACTGCTGGTTAGTTTTTTTACTTATATTACAAATATGCCGATCGAAAAGTAATTTAGAGTCTAAAAAAATACCAAGATTCCTAACCGTATCTACAGCGTGTAATACGCTATTAGAAATTTCATGTGTTGTAGTTCAAGTCTGAATTACAACGAGAAAATTGTATATAATTACACTTTAAGACATTTAAAAACAAATTATTTCTCATGCAGTAGTCGGATAAATAGTCTTCTTGCAATCGAACTCTGTCATAAGCACATGAAATTAAGTGATATATTTTCAAATCATCGGCATACATAACAAACTTAGCAAATTGAAAGCAACTAGAGATGTCATTTATATATAAATTAGAAAGTAAAGGACCTAAATGGGACCCCTGAGGTACTCCTGAAGTAGTTACCACAGCCTTAGATTTAAGAGCACCTAAAATTACTTGTTGTGACCTATTTCTGACATATGAGTCGAACCATCTTAATAAATTACCATGTATACCGACTTCAGAAAGTTTTGAGAGAAGGACGGAATGATCTATTTTGTCGAAGGCCTTACTGAAATCAGTATACACAGAATCAATCATTTAGACTTTTAAGTATGTATTCAACGTATAGGAATAAATTTGTATCTACCCAACGTTTTTTCATTAAACCATGCTGTTCAATGTTAAGTATGTTTTTACGTCATGATAAAGAAAATCAAAAATGATACTTTCAAACACCTTACTAAAGTTGTTTAATTTAGAAATAGGTCTATAATTTTCAACTCTATTCTTGCTTCCAGATTTATGAATTTGTGTAATAAAGGCTGTTTTCCATGTATCAGGAAATTGACCTGAACTGAGGGATTTATTAAATAGCAAAAATAATGGCTCTATTAGCGATTCCTTACAATTTTTAATAAAATCAGTAGGTAATTCATCTGGCCCAGGACCTTTATTGGGTAAATTTTCAATTTTTTTATCAATAGTTTCACGAGTAATTGTGTAGTTAGAAATATTCAGTGGTGTGTTAGTATACATATTACCAAAGTTACTAGCATCACTACTTACAAAACCAGAAGAGAAATAATCTGAAAATATATCACAAATTTTCTGTTAGTCGGTAGTAGGGCCCTGAGCAGTGAGCTAGTTATTAGGGAAATGATTTGCTTTTCTTTTGCTTTTTACAAATTGCCAAAAATATTTAGAATTATGAATAATATTCGTTTCTACAGTAGTATTTTTTATAATCTTCATTTATTAAAAATTTTGATCTGCCTCGTAAAATTTTGAATGTTAAGTAATCTAAATTATTATGGTATTTCTTCCATCGACAGTGAAATTTTATTTTTTCTTTAATCACTTTTATTGTAGAAGAAGAGAACCAATGAGGGTATTTTTTATAATAGCTGGGATATTGAGGTACATGTAAGTGAACGATCTGGTCAATAATATTGTAGAACAGATTAATTGCTTTATTTATGTCAATTGAATGAAATTTAGCTGCCCAGTTAACACTACATAAAAGTCGGTTAATTTCGTGATAATTTGCCAACTTAAAATTCCAGCGATATTGATTAACAACTCTAGTGCAAATATTGAAAGGAATATCCATATCGAATTCCAAGGTACAGTGGTACTGATCTTCGGGAACTAATGGATTAGATGAAAGACGTACATTTTCGATTGAAAAACTACTGCTAAATATGAGGTCTAGAGTGTTGCCAGATATTCACATTTGGGTTATACTGAACCATATCAACCAGAGATATAGTGTCGACTAATAAGCTAGATCTAGGATTAATATAATAATTTGGCTTACAATAATCTCCCTCGTTCAATAACCATTTAATTTCAGGAATATTGAAATCTCCACATACGATAAAAGTATCGTTAATATTATTTAAGTAAATATCAATAAGCTTAGTACAGAAAAAGTTTAATGCTGCCATGTCTCTGGGAAGTATGTAAACACACCCTATATGCACCTTTCGAAGTCCACTAAGAGGAACGATGGTGACCCATACATCCTCTGCTTCGGACCGCCAAGAATCCTCAGCATAACTAGTTAACTCTTCGGAGACGGCTATGAGGACACCACCTCCTGTATGTTTTGTGGAAGAACTCGTTTCCCTGTCTCGTCGATACACTTTGTATGATGAAAACATTTCTTCACTTAATATTGATGCATTTAGCCACGTTTCCGTGAGACAGGTGACATTTTGCTCACAATTTAGTATATTTTGAAATATAGTGGTAATTTTTTAATTTAGTCCACGCACATTTTGATATAAGAAAGAGAGCGTAGAATCACCCGCCATATCAGTGATTAAAAATATATAAATTAGGTTGTGAGTACAAAATTAAAAGACGTTTAAGATAATTGATCAATATCGCCATCACAAGATATTTTTATTATTCGAGACCTGTCATCTTTGCACACATATATGACTCCATTTCTTGTCCAAATATATTTAAATTGTTTGGATTAAAGCAACTAATTTGGTTTCTCGAAGTAGTTTTTCATTTTTTGAGCTCAAGTGTTCATTGATATATAATTTTTCAGAGATATTTGCTACTTTCAATCCTGCAACGCTTTCATATTGACGACGCTTAGCTTTTGCTGCAGCCAAAAATGCATCTCTTTTCATTTTCTTAGAGAATTTCAGAATAATTGGTCTGGGAAGATCTGTTCTAGGAGTAGAGGAACGGTAAAAACAATCAATATCGACGTCAGAGATTGGAAGATCGATTGCCGAGCCTATCGTGGAAACGATATCAAAGATATTCTCATTATCTCTAAAAGGGACTACACATATCTCAACCTGATTAGCCCTTAGCTGTTGCTCCAATGTATCCACTCGAGAATTTAAAAATTTTACGTCGTTCTTTAAGTCTAGATTTTCTCTTGTCAATCTCTCGACTTCTTTAACCTTTGTAGTGAGAGCTGATACAGTATTTTCAAAAGTTGTGATAGCATCACTACAAAAGTTGACAGACTGCAACAAATTTCCATATTTCGTATTCATTGATGCCATGTCTTTCTGGATATCTTGTCAAATATTTAACGTTTGTGACGAAGAGGTTTCTTCTAATGGAAAGTCATCAGAATCCTCCTCAGTGACGATGACTGAACGCCTTTTAAGAAAATCAGTCGAACTTCTGCAATTAGTACAGGTCCAGGATAAACCCGGTGCCTGATATCGTGACACGTCCGCCTTAGTTAAACCTACACATTTAGCGTGATAGAAATTCTGACAGCTACCACAACATTTCAGATCGGGCGATTTACCGGTAATTCCTTGGGTGCAAAGTTCACAGACTGGCATAGTTTGGCCAAAACAAATTAAAATTCCATTATCTATTCAACAAAAACTGTAAGAACTGTTTATAGTATTTAATGTGTTTGAAATCTGAATTTAAGCCGAACTTTGGTATTCAAAGATTTTCATAAAATATACGATAATAACTTGAATTGTTTTTTGCCAATTAAACCCATTAAATCTTGTTTTTCCTGTTCTGAAATTTTAATTGGTCCGTGGTATGTTTTTTTAAATGTGTAATTGATTTTTAGTGCTTTCGAATTAGGAGGTCCAACTTTAATCTTTTTAAAATATTCTTGACTATACGACGTATTATGATAAAAACAGCCAAGATTATCTTTTGTAGCTTTTATAATGTTTATCATTCATTTTAACAGTTTCATATTCAGTATTTTTCGAATAAATACGCCCTAAATCATTCGCAAGGGTTTTAAAATATTTAAATTGCATATAAATTAGTTATTTGACTTTATATGGTCTACCATTGTTTTAGCTGTTCTAATCAAACATATTGATCGGGTGTGTATATAGGTCCAGATCTCAAGGCTTTCTTAATATTCCTTTCAATTACAGAATGTGCAGAGTCGTGTTCGTTTTGATTGTGGCCTTTAATGAGATATTGATTCTGGATAGTTGCCACAGCATGAATGTACATACTAATTATAAATTAATTTTTTTGCTGACCAGTGCAATTGTTGCTATAGAAAATGATGTCCAGAATTTCATTTCCACTTGCACATAGAGTCTGAATATAATTATTAGCACATGTTGTTATTTCGTTGGCTCTCCTGTTGCCTTGCCCTTCACGCCTTCGTGCTTTTGTTTTTATTTAGAAAATGGTAAAATTGTAAGCATTTAATTTTGAGACATAAATAATGAAATGTAAGATTTCGCCTTTTGGGCAGGGTAACGACGCTTGAAAGTAGTAAATAGCAACAATGAGCGATAATTTACTTTGTGCCGCATTTTATCGTTCTCTTTTTCTATCCGCGACAATTCTCTTTGTTTTAAGTGATTTTCATGCCTTTCTCTAATTTCTTGTTTCTTCTCGCTCAGCGCATTACCATAGGCCAATCCTTACATGTATCTTTTTTCGGAACGAAATAACTAATATTGAAGTCGGTATTAAAGATTCTATCAAACATTACATAATTTATATATGTCACCCTTTTTTCAGTGCACAATTCGACATAATCCTTGTGAATATCAGAAATATTTCTTCCACCATCGATATATTCCCTCTTTGAATTAGCCCGGATATAGTGGCTTTCAACTCTGGGAATTCAACGAATAAACACTCTGGTACTATTTTTTAGACAATCATCAACTTGATGGTGGTTTTCGAGTTTACCTCTCCTGTCATCGAGTAATGGCACTTGGTTATGAGAGCCAAATACTTTATTTCGCACTGTTCTTTCTTATTATCAAGAGGGAGACATCAAGTGTGTTCAAAGAAATGTTTGACAGACACCAATTTTCTCGTTTGTACTATTATCAAAGAGAAATGCAGGATTGTTTTTTCTAGGCCTATCGCTCGATTTGTATTTATACCTTGTCTTTATTTCTTCTCAGCTATACGTAATAAAATTACGTTTGTGTAGTGCATCAGGTAAAGCATAATATGCATCAAAAATATTTTCTCGTTGTTCCTCTGAAATTTTTGTTAAACATTTCTGCCTTCATTTTTCCCCACAATGAGGTTTAATCGACTTTTTACTTACAACTTTGATTTAAATCGCTATGAACCTCATTTTCAATCAATATTTCGGAGTGAAACATATATATTTTTAATGACCGTTAATACTCAATTTCCTATATTTTCATGGGTTTCGGTAAGAAATAAAATCACTTGCTTATAGTGGTAACGTTTCGGTCTATTTTATTTAAACCATTTTCAAACCTTTTTTTATTATGCCTCCGTAGAGGCTTGTTTACTACAGTAGTAGACAAGCCTCTACGGAGGCATAATCAAAAAAACAGGTTTGAAAATGGTTTAAATAAAATAGACCGAAACGTTACCACTATAAGCAAGTGATTTTATTTCTGACCGAAACCCATGAAAATATAAGAAATTTCGGATTGAGTTGTTAGAGCTTGCTTTGAGTTGATACCTATTAGTAAATGTTGCTGCTGCAAATCTGAAAAAAAAAGTTAAATCGCAGATATAACTTATAAGACAATAATTATATTTATCTAAAGAAGCACATTGTATTTGCTTGAGAGAACTTTTTTCGCGTTCCTCGTCTGAATCAATTATTTCAGATCCAATCATTAAAGTTCGCTCTGAATTAATAGCATTCTTCGGTGAACAACTATGTTGATCATATCTACAATCTACAAGTACCACAATTATTATGCTTGTTGGGGCAAAACTAAATTGAAGAAGTATTTAGAATATTAAGTGATGTGGTCCATTGTGTTAAAATAACTTTTTCTACTTCCGCTACTAAAACCGCACTTTGAACACGGGTTTGACATGTACAAAACGACTCTTTAAACACTAGTGTTTAAAATGCGAAAAGTCACATCTCGTTTATCTTTTGTTTTTTAAACGTCAAATCAAGTGTATCTTTTGTATGTTAAATTTCATATTCCATGATAATTTTGTTATTCTGCGTCATTTGATTTGTCAGTCAGCCATCGTCCCTCATATGATGAATATAATTCAAATATAATATAATGTTTTCCTTCCCGCGGGCGAAGAAAAAGTATAGTAAGCACCTCGTGTTAAAAACGCCTTTAGTCACTGGTTTCACAAGGAACTCGTTCCGCTTCGCTCCACTCGCGCCTAGTAAAACTCGTGACTAAAGTAACCTTTTTGACACTTGGTACTTAATATACTATTACCTAACATTGCATCCATTTCGTTTAGAGAGGCATTTCCACCTAGCATTTCTTTTGTGATGATCGATTTTGGTTCGGCTTGAACAACAGGAAAACTATGAATTTGTTTCGGCTCGTCCATTTCTTTTTGGTTGTTTATATTTTCTAAAAGGCTTTTTAAGAAATTTACCGTTTTTGTCATTTTCACAGAATTTATGTACCAGTTTAAAAACAAACTTTTTCAAATATCAGTATCTACCGTCAACGAATAAGTACCTAATTCAAGTAGGTATGGAAGTAAACATAAAGACAATATCGACAAAGTAATCAAAATGTTTACAGTAACACCAGCAAAATACATAAAGGTACAATAACTTAATTAGACCTAACCTTTCATTTTATATTAAAAAGAACATAATTTTGTAATTGAGCCTGTTTAGTTATGATCCTGAAAAGTTTTGTTGTTAGATCAGTGCAATAGATTCTACATATGCAGAACGATAACATTTAAAATATGTTGAAAAATAATGTCTAGATTCACTAGATTTATAATTGATATTAAAATAACATCAAAAGAACAGCTGTGAGAATAGGCATGAGTACAGGTTTTGAAATCCACTTCTACAACGCAGGTTCCCGTCTGCTATTTCCAAAAAATACATTATTTTAGCAATAAAACCAATTCTTAACAAAAGTTTTTGCATTTTAATCTATCTACTTCGAATTACGAGCGAAAAACATGGCGTCCGCTTGTGACGTCACGTGTAAGTAAATATTGCATTGTGCTTATGCTTAAAGAAGAACGTCAACAATAAATTTTTCGTGTGTCAAAAAGGAATTCCAAAGTTTGTAAGTGGTGGGCGGTTCCTCTGTGCACTAAGACATCAATAACAACACTTGAAAAATTGTTTTTTTTTATATTCCTAACAAGAAAATACTTTAGAGACAGAAGTTACATTTAATATGATGCCTACCTGATGTTTAATCATTATTTTTGGCTAGACTTAATATACGATACATAAACGTTCGCCACCCCTGGTCTAGTATATATTCAAGAATGGATGCACCAAAGATTACAAAAAATACAGGGGATTAACTCAGTATCATAGCATAGTATGTGAACGAATATTAGCCAATCGGCTTGAAGACAAGATTGAACGTCAGTTAATAGATTGGTGTTCTTCTGAAGAAAACAGTATTCGGAACCACAAAACTCTTTTAAAAAATATTCGAACAAGATGTTGGATCTTTATACTTTCGACTTAATACCGAAACAAGAATTATGGAAAGTATCAGAGAACCGGAAAAAAGTTAATTAAAGCAATTAATTAAATCAATGTGGAGATAAAATAGAGAAAGGTGACAACAGAACGATTGGAACAGAAAACAGGGCCGTATTCTAAGTCTTTCACTCTTTATTGTAAATATGGATGATGTAATTGAGAAGTGAGAATCTGAAGTGAAGAAATTGAAGATAGTTTATAAACATTTGAATGAAATATTGATTACTGGATGTTCAAATATAGATGATCAGGAAATCCTCCTCAAAAACTGGAAGACAAGTACAAGAAAATATGGAAACATAAAACATTGCTATGACAAAAATAAGCATGAAAACAAATATCAACATAATAATAAACGGTGAAACTGTAGAACCGAGAGACGATTTGAAATATCTTGGAAGTACCTACAGTTCAAAGAGGCGGACGACAAGATATATGAGTCAATAATAGAATCAAGTCGGCAATAACAATATACGATAGTTTAAATGGTGGTTCCATGCGCAAAAGAAAAGTTTGTGGCGTACTCTTTCTTTCTCCAAAATATAACGGACGTCACTATGACACCCGCGGTTTCAATATCTACCAGATTTTCTGGGGCACCAGATTTTTGGGATGGTTTACTCCACTGAACTCCACCGAAAATGTAGCATCAAGAGTTACCAGGGTAGCAACAGATGGAGGGTAAGTAATTCCAGGGGTCTGTTACTCTTGACCTCCATGCCGTGCGAAGTGGGAAACAGGCTTTAATTGTTTACCACTATCGGGAAAATGAAACTATCGGTACTTGATAAAACTATAAACTTTATTTCGACCTCGAAATAATTTGGAAAGGAGAAATAAAACGAACCAAGAAGCTATATATTTAAAATAACTAAATGTTGATTAAAATCCTTCGGTATCTACACTATCTAGTTAGGTTATTACTCAGACCCAAAACATTATACCAAACAATAAATATTTCACAATCATAAAAGCTAACGTGCAAAGCTTTACTAGTTAATGCGGTTGGAGGTGAAAATCAATGGAAATTAACTAGCAGTAAGCTGAAAATTACACAGAGAAAGCGTTAATAAGGCACTAGCGGTATTTTACGGGAACGTTTCTTAGTATTTGTGTACGGCTTGAAATAAGACAGCGGTAACTAATAGATTACCCTCGGTTACCGATACTATACTTAATGAGTACTCGAGAAAATGGAATTTGTATCAATCAGCCTGGAAACCTCCCTAATTTTGTACCTGCTATGGCAGCGTACAGGTACGGGATTATTCCAGGTTATCACGGTTAACGTACCCTAATTTTTGTACGGATGTTACCCCGGCCGTTGGTCCTAAATCAATCACTCAAAGAACAGTTAGTCGGCAGAATCCGAAAACCTCTCCCTGGCGATCCTCCTATGGCAGCGAACGCTCGCGAGATTATTTCGTTTCACGCCTTGGAAAACCCTCGAAGGGTGCACCTGCTATGGCAGCGTACACAGACGAGGCTCCTCCAAGTTGCATATTATCAAATAGTCTAGTTTTATAGTCACGCTACCAAGGCCTATGGTACTAGATTAAACTATTCCCGAAGTACTTTGAAAAACCCCGAAGAGTCTACCTGTTATGGCAGCGATGATGCTTGGAAGTTTCCCAACTATATTTCTTTTCCCTAATTTTCTATACCGGAATCGGGATTCCCGAAATACTTTGAAAATCCCCCAAGAATCTACCTGCTATGGCAGCGATGATGCTTGGAAGTTTCCCAACTATATTTTTTCCCGAATAAAACCAACAGATCAAATTTTACTTCGAAATTTTACACAAATACACGGAAAATCACTCAAACAAGCAGTAAGCAAAAATAAATTCTATTAGTGTAACTACATAAGACGCTAGGAGCAAATGAATTTATCACAGAAAGAATTATTTACAAAATAGTTTTCAAATTCGCTTACCTCGTTAGCGAAAATCAGTCACAATTTCGGAGACGGCGGAAGACAGCGGAAACGGCTGAGAGCACAGCGGAAAGCACGGCAGATGGTAAGAGAGCTATATCGTACCGTTTCCTGGTTTTATCCATTTTTCTCTAGACCGTAATCAGGAGGTCCCCTACTCAACAATCTTAAGACTGATTTGTGCGAACGGTACAGTGAGTAATACATATACAATATACCAGGTGTATCAAAAGTAATACACATATTCTGAAATTATTAATTAATAAATAAATTTACAGCTTGCTATGATAGAGGGGTGTCTAAAAAAAATTAATTAATGAAAGTGAAGGCATTTATTATATTTTTATAACTTGACTGTCTCGACCCTTACTTCGTGGAATATGCTCATATTAGTGTTTTTAAATGAAACTCAAGGTCTCTAGTTAATTCCACAATATAATACAAGTTATTGAAAATTCTAAGAAATTGACAATTGTTTCGATAAATCAATATCATCTGACGATGATATTGATTTATCGAAACAATTGTCAATTTCTTAGAATTTTCAATAACTTGTATTATATTGTGGAATTAACTAGAGACCTTGAGTTTCATTTAAAACACTTTTTTTAACTTAATAATACTAATAAAATAAGAAACTAAAATATATACTGTGGGATGTCGGGAACAACTTTCCAAGCGATTTCAAATAACAACCTTCAAATTTGTTTCTAGACTTGTTATAATCTTTGGATCAGAATCGTAGGTTTTAAAAAATAAACAAAAAAAAAAGAAAACTAGCCAGATATATGAAATTGTGAAGGATGAAAGGAGTGACGACATTGTACAAACTCAGAAACCGATATAGAAATGAATTGCTGAAAATAATTGAGGAAAACGGACAGGAGGACATATGAATAAAGAATATATAAGAAGTGAAGACGGTAGGTACCGATGAGGAAAAGGAGTAGACTCAAAACAAACTTGGGGACAAAAGGCCTGACATTAATCAAAACATACGCGACTGTACAGAACAAAATGAAACGGTGTTACTAGTTAATAGATGATGTGAAATATATCTTTACACTTAACGGTAGATAGGATTTTTGATATTCTTTTTGTCGTCATTGTACAGTGCGATTTTTTTAACTGTGGCCATAGGGAACTGCATGTTAAAAATTGCACCCCGTGTTAAGTTTTGATCAGCTAAAGATTCGATGCTAATTTAAATTGTAATAATAATACACCAATAAAACTGCAAAATGCATATTATTTGAACCAGCGCAAATAGTTTTATCTAAGTAATTTTACCCTTCAATGTTGAAATTAGTAAATGTAAAAATTTGGATAGAAATTAATTTTAATTTCATAACATTTTATGTCCAACTGTTTGTTATTGTTGATAATTGTTTACAATGTCTGTTTTTACTGCTGAAAAACATATTGAAATGGTAAGAGCAATCATTAAGGGTATGCCCAGCAGGGAAATCGTACAAAATTTTGCTGCTGCATATCCGGATCGTCCTAATTCGAGCAAAACCGCAGTTCTGAAACTCTACAATACGTTTCGTGCTACGGGTTGTTTAAATTATGTGCACAAAAAAGAAAAAGAAATTCTAATCTAGTCACAGAAGATTTAACACTGACTCTCTGCTTGGCGGTTGAAGATGAAGATCTTGCTAGGCTGGAAAACGAATTTTCAAGTTTCAAAAAGTAGATGCCGTAAAGCTTTAAAAAATGAAAAGTTCAAATCTTACAAAGTGAAAAATGTGCAGAAATTATTGCCAGGCTATTACTTTCCAGATGGGATTCTGTGAGCTTTGGATGGATAAAATTAACGATAACCGAAATATCTTAAATAACATTAAATTTTCTGATGGGAGTACCTTTACCGTTGATGGTAAAATCAACAAACAAAACAGACGCATTTGTGCAAGAGAAAATCCATACAGAGTTCAAGAAAGTCACACTCAGTACCCATGGGTAGAAATTTTAGGCAATAACTTAATAGGACCTTTTGTTATTGAGTGAAATTTAAACCAGCATAAATATTTAGATTTGCTCCAAATGGAGGTGGGCCCGCGATTGAATGATCTAAGAGTCACTGGTGTAATCGTATTTCAACAGGACTATCATTGTCTGAGAGTTTTTGGACGAATCTTTTCCTAGTAGTTTAATTAATGACCATGGACCCGTCAAGTAGCCTGCTAGATGTCCTGATGTTGCATCACTGGATTTCTTTTTTTGGGGACATTTAGCACAACAAATTCACGATCTGGTAAAAGATCCACGAGAATCAGTAGAGCAGCTTAAGGATAAGATAACGTAAATATAGAGTATATGATTGAAATTTAGGAGCGAAGCAATAAGGCATAATTACTTGATAGTCACTGCAGTGTCACACTACAAATGAAAAAACGAATGAGTTTTTAAAATATTACAACGGTCAAGAGAAGACTTAAGTTAAATAATTGATTTGTTCTCCCTCAGTAACTGTCAGCGGCCATGTTCTGACGTCACACTTTTTCAGTCTATTCTCATTTTTCTAAAATGTGTAATCGCAGTGTATTTATGCTGGGTCGTAGACGTAGACTTAAATTTGCTATATATTCCGTATATACTAGTCTGGTTTTCTTGGTTGGTGGGTGACCTCCAAACTTAGACTAGGAAAGAGAGGGGACTCGTAACACTGTCAACTATTGTGAAACCAATGCCCACCAAGTCATAAACTTCATTGTCGTTATATGCTAGTTCTAAAGGACTAAATTTTTTATTTTATAAATTAATCTTTATACATGGGAAATTAAAAAATAAAACTATATTGATTTATTTATTTTATATCAAAATTGTAGGCATTAGTAATTATGATCTTTTGGGGTTAGGAATTCCGAGAAACTGAACAATAAATTCCGTTAATTGTCAATGAAAAAGTTTTGTAATGTGTTTTCTACTAACATAATTGATGTTATTATGAAATACGTTTTAACTCACTAGTGGGGTTTTATGATTAAAAGCTTATTTTTTAAGATATAAAGAAAAAAGTAGCTACCAAAAAAATAAGTTAGAGATAACTTACCTATGAAACGAAATTTCAGGTTCTTTCTTTCTGCTAGAACTCATACACAGGTAAGCACAACAATTAACCATCTTAACAAAATCAAAAGTCCACTTTAAAATCACTTCAATCGCTCAATAATCACAAAAAACTCTCTGGTGTTCACTAAAGCGTTGACCACCTACAAAAGGTGTCGGTTTTAAAATAGGTATTCAAACTGACTACACAGCTTGCATAGAGAGTTACGCGTCCCCCCTCTTTCCTAGTCTAAGCCTCCAAAGATTTACGGAACGATTGTCATATGTCAATGGTCAGTTGTCATAAGCCACAAACGTGGTATCAGCCTCAGATAAACAAATAAGTGCTTTATTCCATTGTTCGTATATTCTATCAAGACCAATTCATTTAGAAGAAATGGACGAGGCAGCTGCATATTTCTTTTTAAATATGGCAGTTCTTCTACAATTAGATCCATTGTCCCTAATCTCGTTTTGCAATGCCCACACGAAAAAGTTTCGTCACCCTAGATAACTAAATGAAAATAGAGTATTTTGCAAAGACTTTATCGGTTATTTTTATAACAGTTTTGTACTTACTGCATCCATCTCGGAAATAAAAAATAAGTGTGATTTTCCTGTGATTATTTTTTGACGTTTCTTAAAACCAATGAAATGCTTCTTTATTTGTCACAAGGGTAAGTTTCAACCAATTATGTCGTAATTATAGTGGGAATAAATATCTTGTGATTATTCTGGGGAATAATCACTGTGGCTTTTATTTGCCTAGCAAGTGTCAGATAGTTGTCAAAATAATTACCTACGAATTGTGTCAACGCGATATATAAAATGGGTGAATATCATCGGTTTAGTACCTTTTCTGATGCAGAAATAACAAAAAAGATTTTAGAAACTACTTCGAAAAATACTCTAATAAGTAATCAGTCTATATGGAGACAATTTAAGACCTTCGCCAAAGAAAAAAATTATATTCTGGATCAATCTACTACAACAGCTACTCTGGCATTGATTTTGAAAGATTGGGTTTATAACATGAGAAGAAAAGACGGAAATGATTATAAAGAAGCAGTAATAAAGACAATCTTTTTTATTGTAAAAATTTGTGAATCTAAAAATAATCTAGTAAAATATAACTCGCGAGTTCCATAAATTAGAAAATAATTTGACAGATTTTGTTCAAACTTGTTGCCATTTGGAAATAGCCACTCGAGCCCTGCGGGCCCTCGTGACTATTGCCTAGCAACAAGTTTTCAAAAAATCTGTCAAATTATTTTTAATTTATTCTCATTCTCTTGTTATATTATTACCAAAGAATACACCATTCTTTGTTATTACTGAAAACAAATTATACAAAAATCAACTTGGATGGTCTGATAAATGTCCGTATGTAAAGGTTATCTATGGATAAATGATATAAAATACCAAAACAACCTAGTCGAATCGTTGGTTGTACTGGTGATATATAAATGACTGATTTTTCAGGCAACCGCGTTCCATAAATCGAATATATATCAGCGGGTGTGTATTTACGGAATAAAAAATTGGAACCAAAGCAACCGAGGTGATTTACGGAATATATTGTTCATCACTGGGCAGTCGCTTCTCAATTCCTTGAATATAAATGCGAGTGTCGTTGCATATATTATCGATACTCTTGTAAATATGTAGTTATAATTTTTATTTGTTAACTTGATCGCGACGGTAGTGTTGTGCAAGGTTGTAAGTCAACACATTTTTTATAACATTTATTATTTGTGAATATGTCTATAAACTGCTGTGTTAAGTCTCCTAGCACTAGCAGGGTTGCCACCTGCTCTACCAAGCTAATTTCCTTTATCTATTTAATTAATACTCCTAACTGTTTTGGATCTAAGAGATACTTAGATTACACAGTTCACATTGTACGTACTCTATCTGGACCTCTGAACGAGGAACTGCCCGGTTTTGTATTTTTATTTTATCACTGGCTGCCAAGTAGGACAGATGAATGCAACATCACGTTCTGGTTTTGTATACTTTTACCGATGCTTGGCAAAACTTCTTAATATAAGGTACAACAGGAAGTGTGTATTTTCTTAGGGGAAAAGTGCCTGAGATGGGCATAGTTGCCGAGTTGGCATAGGAGTTAAATCTCATAGTTATATTTGAATTTACCACTAATAACTCAGTGCAGTGGACTAACTTGCATTATGTGCATGTTTCACAAAGTGCCTGTAAATCTACCTCGATATACCAAACTTATACGAAATATTCTATGATTCTGAAGGTAAGAAATATTTTTTGAGTATTCGTGAGTTGTGTTTTGTGGGCATACTTAGTAATTTTCCTACAAATTGTCTTTAACATTTCACATCATCTATCCTAACCTCACATTTTGGTCGCATGCAATCAGGCACGTTTTTTTCTTCACCGGTAGATCCACCAATCCACCAACTACGTTTTTATATTCATTGGTGGATTTCTGATTGAAGAAATGACGCGTTCATTTATTACTGTTGCATCAACCAAAATTGCAAACCATTCCACCGCTGTTTCAGGTGGTGGATTAGAAAATGACAGCCTAATCTCAAATAAACGTGCATATCATTTCAACCTCGGAACTATCATATGAACTGCTACTCCGAGATCTGGAGGCTAAAATAACTACAACATTTTTCAAGTATTTTCATTCGTTTCGTTAATTTTTGCTAATAACAACAATCAATTTTAAAATCGATTGTCAGTTGTCAGATATAATGATGTGAATAACAACAACTGAGTTTTTTAAGTGCCATTGGTGACTCCAACATGTCGGTGCAGCGGAGACTGACGTCAGTGAACCAATGATGAATATATGATGTAAAAAAACGAGCCTATCCTCAGTATTTCGTCTCAAAGAGAAGAAAATAGTAATGAAGTTAGTGTACGTACTTTATCCCTAGATGGCATACACAGCAGTAGGACGAGATGGCAATATGTCATCTCGCCCTGTCAGCCACTATTCAATGAATGTAGTAAATTTAGAAAGTATAAATGATCTCTATTTTTTTATTAATCATTTCAGAAAATGGTGGGCAAATATTACAGAAAAAGTAATCGGTTGCAGTGGAGAGAAAAAGATATGGAAGCGGCCATAAATGCAATTCAACAGAAAAGAATGGGTTGGTTGCTCGCTTCAAAAATATTTGGTGTACCTTTTAGTACTTTACGAAGACGTTGTCAAGGTACGAACCAATTTAGTGTGGGGGCTATCAAAGGTTATATAGGAGGGTAACGAGTAACTTTTAATAAATATATGGAAGCCGAAATCGTTAAACATATCAAGAACATGGAAGAACGATTTTTTGGAATGAGAACTTCGGACGTGAAAAAACTGGCTTTCCAGAACGGCATTCCTCATCAATTCAACCTTGAAAAAAAGGTGGCAGGTAATGATTGGCTGAAAGGATTTAGGCGAAGAAACTCTCAAATATCATTACGAATGCCCGAATCAACTTCAACAGCTCGAGCTATGGCATTTAATATGCAACATATCTCAAAATACTTCGATCTGTTGGAAAATGCCTTGACTGAAATAAACTACGATCCAACCAGAATATATAATATGGAAGAAAGCGGATTTTCAACAGTTCCTTCCAAAAACTGTCGAATTTTTGCAGTTAAAGGGCGAAAACAGGTAGGAGAGTTGACAAGCGATGAAAGGGGAAAACACTTCACAGTTGTATGTGCGATGAGTGCTGGGGGAAACTATATTCCACCATGCTTCATATTTTCTCGGAAAAATATGAAAAATGAACTAATGGATAACGTCCCAGCAGGTTCAATTGCATTTGCTCAAGAACATGGATGGACTAATGCCGAAATATTCTTGAAGTGGCTGAAATATTTTGTAAGAGTGATAGAGCCATCACGTGAAGAAAAGGTTTTGTTACTTCTTGATGGCCATACAAGCCATAAAACTCTGGAGGCACAAACATACGCCAATGATAACGGTATAATTCTGTTTTGCTTTCCGCCACACTGTACACATAGAGTGCAGCCCTTGGATGTTTCGTTTTTTGGTCCCCTTATGACGTATTATAACCAAGAACTGCAGAGATGGCTGAAATTACATCCTGGAAGAGTGATTACCCATTTTCAAGTAGGTGAAATATTTAGGGAGGCCAATAGAAAGCTGCAACTATGAAAATGCTACAAGTGGATTTGCAATAACTGGTATTTTTCCATTCAATAGAGACGTATTTCCCGATCATCTGTTCCATGCTGCTGAAGTTACAGATGTAGGAGCTGAGCAAGCCAACGGTATCGTAGAGACAATTGAAGTTGAAAATCAAGAATATGTGGAGAATGAACCAGTTGAATATGAAAGTGACACTCAAATACAAGATGAAGAACGTGAAAACGAACAAGACCATACACAGAAGAAGGAGGTGGTAATAAATACGCAAGAAACACTTGAGAATTGAAAGAAGATTAATGAAGATCATAATATGAATAATTTGAGTATCGATAAATTTCTTATAAAGCCATCTGAAATATCTCCACTGCCAAAAGTTGAAATGAGAACAAAGAGAAGAGATGGAAACAGTGGAATATTTGTAATTTTGAATATTACACCTGAAATCGAAATACTGAAAATAAAAAATGCAGAAAAAACTAGAAAAGAATCAAGAATGGCAGCAAAGAAAGCAATAAACGTATTAAAGTGGGTAATTCTTCCAGCGACGAAGATAGAATTGAAACTGACGATGATGATGATGCAGCGTGTATTTACTGCAACAGCCTCTTTTCTTCATCGAAATTCGCAGAAAAATGGATTAGATGTATTCGATGTAAAAAATGGAAACACAGTGAATGTGCTGATGTGTCAACTCGTGTGAAAACTTTTGTTTGTGAGTTGTGCAGAGACTAAAGAGGAGTATGCCATCATTGCCATCTCATCACCTCATGATATGCCAACTCGTCGTTACCCTGTGGGCGAGACGACATAGTAATATAGTTTAAAAAAATTACAATATTATTTTTTTCTCCTACCATCAAAAAATGTTGACATTTTAGTACTATTTTCAGGTGCAAAAGCCATCAATTCCCTTACCGTACAAAAATTTGCTCGTTGCTTAGCAACACTTTTAATCCTAGGATTAAAAACGCTACTTTTAATCCTAGGACTAAAAGTAATTGCATTTGGGCTCTCTAATTGAAATTTGGAGAAAAAAACATTGTCTCTTACAAACTTAGTAAAACAAACTAATTGGACAACTATATATAGGTATTTATTTGTTATTTATAGTGATACTGAATGTACAATTGGAACAGTTATTGCCAAAATTCAAAGCACTACTGAAATTATCACTAACAATTTTCGAACAATTCAAAAGATTTTCATTAATGTTAGAACAACTCAAAGTATTCTCCGTAACTGTTGATGAAATATTCGAGGAAATATCAGAACAGGTTCTTGTACCTTCTTTGTCAGGTTGCAATATTTTTCTGGCAGTATTCTCTTTGTTGATATGTGATTCTTCAATATATCCTTCTACTACCGTACTCGATTTCCAGCCTCCATGTCTTTTAAGACAAGTGAGGTCACCGCCACCATCAATAAGAAGTGTAGCAGATGTTCTTAGCGAATGTCCAGTTTACTCCTTCCAATTTTCTAACTTCAAAATTTTGCAATTTCTTGCCGCACGGCACTAATTTTGTGAATACCAACAACCATTCTTTGACACTTTCCATTAACATACTTCAAAAACAAACGACGTTCCTGTATATTTGATGGCCTTAGTGCAACATGTTTTCGAAATAAACGCAAATAATTATTGCCTATAATGGTAAACAAACGAGGTTTCTTGTTTTTTGTCTGCAAAATGTTTACGACCAGGACCGAGTCCATATCTTCAATGTCATCAATTTTTAAATGAACTAGTTCGCATAGCACCTCCAATTCCTAATACTAGAACAACCTTTATCATCAAACAAACATTATCAGGTGCCATAACCAGGAACCGATCCACTTCCTCCTTTGTAAAACCCTAGACTTTTTAGGTATATATCCATCACTTTGCCTTTTTAACAATGCTCGTAATTTTGAATATTTACTAATATCCACACCATTTTTGATATCCAGTATGGAGTATATATCCATCACTTTGCCTTTTCAACAATGCTCGTAATTTTGAATATTTAGTAATATCCACACCATTTTTGATATCCAGTGTGGATCGCAACATTGAATACTGTGACCAAAGAGTGGATGGCTGGACGGTCTTCGTTAAATTTGAGAAATACACCATAAGAACACTCTCCGCATAGTTTTGCACATTTTTTTCTTTACACCAATCCATGAATCGCTGATATGCAAGTTCATAAACTTAGCGAGATTTGGGTGGCAAAAGATTTAGATATACTGCTTCGGCACTTTCCAATATATCCGCAGGTATATTTTCATCGTGTTCGGGATTCAATTTGAAAGCAGCGTTAAAACTACTACAAAAATTATATGATTAGTACGTCTACTGACGTCTACTTGACAATCAATATTTACCAACAATACCAGATATCCATGACTACCGACTTGATATCGCTGATATAATTAATAGGTGTTCAAATTTATTACCAAATTATCAACGATTTTTGAATAAAACTAAATTTATTTTATTTTGACTTGGTTTGAGAAAAAATAGTATATATCATACGGACTAATAGTGCCTATTTTTACTAGCAATATTTGCATTCGCTCGGCTGCGCTACGCTCCGCCTAGCAATTGCAAATATTGCTCGTAAAAAACATATGCACTTTTAATCCTTATAATATAATATACTATTGTTTATCCTTAAATTTTAAAAAATAGTAAACACAAGTTTTTTGTACAATGTTTTTTTATTATTGGGTGTCGAAAAAAAAAGAAAAATATTTAGGGGGCACTTTTGTTATGAATTTTTTAAAAAGTATGCCATCTCAGGCACTTTTCCCCTACCTGTTACTTATTCCGAACCAGATGGTTTTTCCCATACCTCTGATATTCCTTTAAACGTATACAGTCTCTAGCTGTTCAACTAGAGTGGTCCTTCGAGATCTATTAGTTTTGACCAGCTCAAAATTATGTAGGAAAGCCAGCCCAAAGCAAACAACTTTGGATTCATACTGTAACTACCAAATTATTTACCTCCGTTTCCTTACAGAGAGCTTGTACTATTATTGAAAATTTAAAACGGCTGCTAATCTGAAAGAACATAAGTTAACATGGGGTGCAATTTTTAACATGCAATCCCCTATGGCCGCAGTTAAAAAATCGCAGCACTGTATATGAAAAATGTGAGCAATCTCAAATTTTGTTTATAACAAGATTAACAGTACACGATATCGCTTTGTTTAAGTTTCATCCATATTACAAGACATTTAATTTATTTTAATTAAGAAAGCAGTTGAAATAAACAGGATGCTTTCCACACAATAAATTTAAATTTGTTAGAAATAAGGAAACAAAACCAAAGTCGAGGTTAACTACTCGGCAAAACTCTTAATTAAGAATAGTGGAGATTTTATCAGAGTAAAAATAGAAAAGTGCTTTTCTCTCGATAACTAATTTACAGAGATGGGCTCACGATATTCCGAAGAAATTTACAAATTACTACACTTTCACCATACGTTTAGCGGTGAAATATACAATAAATAAGCTGACAATTTATTTGATATTCTAAAAAATCTAATTATTGGTATGCTTCTATCATTCTATCAGTAAATAAAGTTTAATTTTCCTAGTAAGGATGCTGAGATTTCTCTTAAATATAAATAAAAAACAGCATAAACTATTTCCTTTCGTACAGGAATTAGTACATTGTATATCTAGTACTAAAAGGACGACAATGTAAATTGTTGGTGGAGGCGTTTGGCCGAGGCCAACAAGCATTGAAGTCTGAGGAAACAGGAACTTTGTGTTTGATTTAAGAGGGGCCTCCTCACAGGTATATAAACCTAAAAACCTACAGAATACTAGTTACTAATTTAGTAATTATTTGGTTCAAAATATTTACGATAGATGTCGATAGTAGTACTGAATCGGCTTTTACTTATCCAACATATTTTCTCTCTCTGTCTTTGCACTCTTGACGGTTCAAATAAACGCATCTCTGTTCGAACGTTTTGATTTCAAATATTTCAACTGGTTTTGAACACAGAAACCTTATCTCTGTTTTTTATGTTGCTTCCCAACCACAGCACACCTGTGCATAGATAAGAGAATATTATATACACGGATCCAAACAAAATTTGTTGACAAAATTTTCATTTGAGTGTAGTTTTTTGATTATTTAAGAGTTTCATAAATGTTTTTGAAAGGAATAAATTGTTAAAAAGTACGTGATCGTATCGACCCGATATCAAAAATTATAGTTATGATAATGTAAATTATCCTGCAATCCGTATTTTTTAATTTTAAAAGCTATGTTTAAGGTTATGTTTACTGGATTATTTGATTAATGTGAAAATATGAGATAAATAATACTGATGGTTTGTTCTAGTATCATCAAACCATCTTTCAACATTCTCTTGAAACCCTGTTTTAATGATAATATGGGTTTGTTAGCGAAAAGCGAAAAATGCTTAATTGAAGTGACCTTTGAAGTATCTGAATAATGAAAAATTAAAACCGCTCTCAACAAAAGACAAGAATTGCATAATTCATTTTGATGAATATATAATAGTGATAATAGACAAATATAACTATTATCACCTGATACAAGGTGCATTACATAATGCATGAAAGGACATGTGCTATTTAATAATATGGATACCAAGTGACAGCATTGTGGAAATTGCTAGAAATTAAGAATGGAAGAAAAATATACCTACTTTAAAAACATTCTACCTTTCAAAATTTGTACCATTTATATTAACATAATAAAATGTTTTCATGATTATAAATTTTTGTTTGTTTCATGCTAAGAAAATTAAACAGCGGAAAAGTTGCAAATTTACATGATTTAAAATAGGCCATTTAGTCTGAAAACACAGAACGTCGTGTCACAACTTTGCCTCAATCTAATCATATTTGTATCAGTTTCAGAGTTTCTGTTGGTTGCTTTCAAATTTTATTTGACATGTAGGCTCTCTTTTCAACTACATGTGTAAATATATTCAATTTTATCTAGAAACAAATAATATAAACAAAGAGTTTCCAAATTTATTATACAAAGAAATATTTACTTGTAATACAATGCTTTACATTTAATAGAAAGAGGAGAGTAAGGTACAGTGAGGAATTTCAATTTAAAATAGCAAAAGTTTAAAAAACTTACAAAGCAACTATAACAACTAATAAAAAATTTAAAGCGAAAGACCTGTAATGACAAATAATAATATATACTGTGGGGAGATCGATATATACAGTACAAAATCAAAAATACAATCAACATGTACAAGTTTGCTTCTACCTTGTTTGCAAAGATGGATCATGTGTTGTGGAGATTGGAACTGAAACATTTTTCCTTCATTATACAAAAAAATAGTTGGTTCATTCTCTTTTTTCCATGACAGATATACATATGTGTGATCACCTGAATGGTAAATATTTTTTTTTGTTTTTGTATAATACATTATTGGTATTATTACTTTTCCATCCAACCCATCTAATATGCGAGAAAAGTATAGGTTTACCCAAAAAAAAGTTGGAATTTTGGATTTTTTTTTAGTTGTTTTTACGTTTTTCAGCAAGAACACAAAAAAATGGTTTTTAGAAAAGAAAACCTATCTGTATAACTCGATACAGCCCCCGAAGTGCAACAAGTAGACAAAATTAACTTTTTAGTCGTCCTTTATTTTATAATTTTTTTTTAATATCAACAACTAAGACTATTACTAAGTCATCCTTTAATAATAATTTGGTTTCTTATTTTCTTTGATTTTTTGAAATGCTTATATAATCAAACAATTTGCAAGGACATTTCGACTATTGGCTAGACAAAGTTTTAAATTATTTATGGTTCAAATCTGTTTGTGTTTTTTGGAATAGTAGTTTAATTTTTGTGTGTGGTGTAATTAAATATCCCTTATCAAAATCAATAGTAGCTTGTAATGATTTCAAACTATCGAGTCCAATCAATCCTCTGAAGACATTATGGAACTTAAATAGATAGAATTTCAATGTTTTATTTTTTTGTTTTTTAAATAACTTTGAAGCTGGAATACATGCACTAAATTTATGTGCTGATTTTTGAAACACTGTGGATACAACAAATGGGTCATGCCTGATCAAATTAGGGAAAAACTTATTAGCTATATCTGGGTCAATAAACGATTTTGTCGAACCAGAATCCAGGAAAAAATTCTACTTCAAAAATTAGAAAATAATCCCGGCCTTGTTCCAGTTAAATTAGGAACTGCCAAAGTCGAACATTACACACATACACTTATTCACTATTACGATATGAACCCAATCATTACAGAAATCTACAAACTAAGATTGAAATCTCATAATATAACCAGGCTAATACTCACAAATAAAGATTATTCTTTTGATACATCAAACTATCTAAAAATCTTACAATTCACTGAAGACAAAGTTGAATCAAAAATGAAAAACATTCTCCCGCATCATATTATCCGTAAACGAGGATTAATCGATGGCTTGGGCTCAATATTCAAATCCATTACCGGAAATTTAGACGCTTATGATGGTCAACGCTACGAAAAATTGATTTCTCAGTTAGGTCAAACCAAAAGCAAATAGTGTCAAATATGGGAAAACAATATTCGCTATCTCTGAATGTCATAGATCAATTCAATAAAACAATTCAAAAAATTAACCATAATGAACAATTGATTACTTCAAAAATAAACCAAATTAGTTTGATAGTTGAAAACAATACATATAGAGAAAATGCAATATTAATAAAAGATGTTCTCAATCAAATAATAAATATGTACGAAATAATTAATTCAATTCTACAAGACATCGAAAATTCAATTACTTTTTCAAAATTACAAATTATGCACCCGAGCATTACCTATTTCAATAAATGACCTATACATCGAACTTAAAAAATTAAGCAATCAAACCGAATCGAAACAACTGCCATTTCCAGTGAATGTCAATAACACTGAACCTTATGAGAAACTCATTAAAATCGATAGCTACATTCTAAATAATAAAATCACATATATTCTACATATTCCAATTACTTTTCCTTTTGATTTTGAATTATATCATTTTTGTTCAGTACCAATATATTCTGAGAATCAGTTTAAGACAATTATTCCAAAAAATAAATTCTTGATAAAAAGCCAAATGTATTATACATTTATGAGTAACTCTTCCTCAATGGTATATTTGCGACAAACAGGAGCTAAAAGAAATCGAAGATGGTCCCTGTGAAATTCAGCTCCTCGAGGCCAGAAACATCTCCAAATGCCGCCAGACTCAAGTCCATTTGACCCAACCACTGCTAAATCAGCTCGACGCATCCAACCAATGAATCGGATTATTTCCATATGAATCAATAATAAAATAGAAATGCTCCAGACAAGAAGAAATCCGAAAATTAATGGACACATTTCTCATTGAAATCCCTACTGGTTGCCAATTCACCACTGATCAATTGACTATAATCAATGAACAGCAATACACGAACCCGAAGCAACCGATCCTGTTCCTCGATATAGACATTGCCATTCCGACGCCCTGAAAGATTAATATTAGCATCGATATAGAAGACCTCTGATTAGACGAACTTCAAGAAATCCGCAGCCAAGTGATCGAAAATCAGCCCAATCTTCATTTCGAGAGTCCTATCTACGTCCCCAGTGCCTGGACGATCCTCATTTATGGACTTCTGATTGTTACAAGTTGCTACTTAATCTACAAGAATCTCACCAACAGATTTCGGACTTCAACACCCCCACAAATGGACCACCACGATGTTCGCCTTCCTCTTTAACCCTCGGAAGCCGAGACTATGGGGCGAGGAATTATGTCGTCACCTCGCTTGGTTCCCATAAGAAGATGCTGACGCTGCGTATCCCACAGTCCGGAGTTTAGTTTCCTCGAATCCGACTTTTATGGGAATTCAGCAAGATTGCGAAGGTGTCTTGTGGACGATGCGCTCATTTTTTAGTTAGTTGTAGACTAGATTTCAAACTACAAACATATTTTTTTCATAATTGTTATAATATTATTTAAATTGTAAAAATAAAGTTTTTTAAAAAGTTACTTATAGATATCCGAATTAAAATTGGCGCGTATCGAACGTGGTGATTTCGTTTTAACGATTAACTGGATACCGAACATAGTTGATTCGTTGTGAAGTGTTGAAGAGGACCGTCTACCAGTGACCCGTCTGAAGCCCTTCGTCACCGAAACATCGAGAATTGGAACTTACATTGTCCATTTCTACAAAGATCGATACTTCTGGAGGAGACATAAATCGCAAATCCAGGGCTCTTCCTTATAGCTGTTAGGAAGGATATGCTTGAAGTAACTTCATTATTTCTGTAAGTACATTTGAATGTATATCGAGAATTTATCTGATATACTTGAAGAAAATTTAAATTTGAGTGACTCTCTAACTGACTCTCAAATTAATCGTAGAAAATCTGATTACTCAAAAAATCAATCTATAATGGCTCAATTTAAATCAGAATATTTAAATTGTATTCCCGAATTCAATGGGAATCCAAATGAATTAAATCGGTATATTTCGATTTGTGACCAAATTATTCAAAATTTTACGATTTTGCAAATCCAGCTAATTTTCATAATGTTTACTTATTAAATTCGCTTATTTCTAAACTCACGGGCAACGCTAGACTAGTTGTAAATATTCAATTAGCAACTAACTGGAAAGAACTAAAAGAAACGCTACAGAGAAACTTTTCTGACCAAAGAGACGAAGTTTGTCTCAACAGAGATTTAGTAATGTTAAGACAAAATCAAAACGAAAGACCGCAACAGTTCTACGATCGATGCCTTAAAATTTTGAATCTAATTTGTAGCTATGTAGATATGCATGAAACAAGCCAAGAAGCAAAAGATCTGAAACGCAATTTGTACAATGAATTAACATTAAAAACATTCTTGTCAGGTCTCAAAGATCCTCTTGGTACTACGATACGTTGTATGAGACCACATACACTAAGTGAGGCCTTACAACTCGTTACCCAAGAAGATAACACACATTATTTTCAAAATTCAAACCAAAATAGACAAATAGCCCGACAAAATAATTTTTCCGCAAGGCAACCGCCACAACAAAGATTTTCGAATAACTATTCAAATGATAATTTTAGTAATTCATTTAATCAATATTCACAAGTGTCGTTTCCTTCTCAACCTTTCAATATACAACCAAAACAGAATAATCGCCCTCAAAAATTTTTCACAAATGCTCAAGTATTCGTACAAATAATCAACAAAATAGAAATGTTTTCAAACCAAATTATACTAATAATAGTTTCGATAGGCCTACGCCAATGAGCGTGAGCACTAGAAATACATTTAGGCCCACGCCAATGAGTGTGAATACAAGAAACACTCCGAGATCTCCACCAACGAACTTCCAAAATAATCAAAATTATTCAAATTCAATAAAAATTACGATAATTTCGAGGAACAGTACGATATTGTAGAAACTGATGACTTGCAAGAACAAACACTCGATAGTGAGAACGTTGCCGGTACGAATCAAAATTTTCAGAAAACGTTTTGCAACAGGAATCCGATTTAGTATCAAATATCATTCCATTTAATACTACAGATGCAAGTGAATTACCATATGTTATTTTACCTGAATATAATATAAAAGTTTTACTTGATTCTGGTTCGACAAAATCGTTTATTGACCCAGATATAGCTAATAAGTTTTTCCCTAATTTGATCAGGCATGACCCATTTGTTGTATCCACAGTGTTTCAAAAATCAGCACATAAATTTAGTGCATGTATTCCAGCTTCAAAGTTATTTAAAGAACAAAAAAATAAAACATTGAAATTCTATCTATTTAAGTTCCATAATGTCTTCAGAGGATTGATTGGACTCGATAGTTTGAAATCATTACAAGCTACTATTGATTTTGATAAGGGATATTTAATTACACCACACACAAAAATTAAACTACTATTCCAAAAAACACAAACAAATTTAAACCTAATAAATGTGAATGCCAGATCAGAACAAGTTATTAAAGTAAAAACGTCCATAAATAATGGCGAAATAATTATTCAGCATCACAAATTTCATAACGGTGAAATACCGGAATGTCTTACAATTGCAAAGAACGGCCAAGCCTTGACAACTATTTTGAATAATACACAAAATAATGTAACATTAGATTTTTCCGAACCTTTAACTGTAGAAAAGTTTGACCGTAAACATGTACAAGAAATCGAAATAAATAATTTTGACGAGTTTCCTAACAAAAATTTAGATACAACAAAAATTAGAGTAAATCACTTAAATAATGAGGAACGTAATGAAGTACTTAAGTTGTGTAAAGAATTTTCGGGCATATTTTATAATGAAGAGGATCGTTTAACTTTTACTAACCGCATTAAACATCAAATAAAAACAATAGATGAATCACCAGTCTACACAAAATCCTATCGTTATCCATTTATTCACAAACAAGAAGTAGAAAAGCAAATTAAAGAAATGTTAGATCAAAATATCATAAGACCTAGTAGCTCTCCGTGGATAACCAATTTGGTTGTTCCAAAAAAATCCGAGGCTTCCGGAAAACAAAAATGGAGAGTTGTGGTAGATTATCGGAAGCTGAACGAAAAGACGATTGGAGATAGGTGCCCACTTCCTAACATAACCAACCTACTCGATAAACTCGGAAGATGTCAATACTTTACCACTCTCGACCTGGCTAGTGGCTTTCACCAGATCGAGATGGATGAAAGAGACATAGAAAAAACAGCTTTCAATACGGAAAATGGGCATTACGAATTTTTGCGTATGCCATTTGGGTTAAAAAATGCTTCTGCAACTTTTCAGCGAATTATGGATAACATATTACGTGGAATTCAAAATGAGAAATGTTTAGTGTACTTGGACGATATAATAATTTTCTCTACATCGTTACAAGAACACATAGAAAGGCTTAGATGCGTTTTCCAAAGCTTCGTGATTCTAATTTCAAGATACAACTTGATAAATCCGAGTTTTTGCGGAAAGAGGTCGCATACTTGGGTCACGTTGTAACCCCTGAGGGTGTTAAGCCCAACCCTGATAAAATAAAAGCAATCAAGCAATTTCCTATACCGAATAGTACTAAACAGATAAAAGGTTTCTTAGGTTTACTAGGATATTATCGTAGGTTTATAAATAACGTTGCAAAAATCACCAAACCTCTCACAAAGTGTTTAAAAAAAGGTGCGAAGATTGAACATTATCAAGAATTTTTAGACTGTTGTAATACTTGTAAAAATCTTTTAATTAACGAGCCGATACTACAGTATCCGCATTTCTCTAGACCTTTTGTTTTAACGACAGACGCTAGTAACGTTGCCTTGGGCGCCGTCTTATCCCAAGGTCCGATTGGTAGCGATCGACCTATTGCTTATGCTTCTCGAACGTTGAATGATTCGGAACAGAACTACTCAACTATCGAGAAAGAACTACTCGCAATAGTTTGGGCTACGAAATATTTTCGACCGTATTTGTTTGGTAGAAAATTCGATATCGTAACCGATCATAAACCCCTAGAATGGCTTTTTTCTATTTAGGAAGCCAACTCCAAATTAACCAGATGGCGAATAAAACTAGAAGAGTACGACTATAATATTAAATATAAAAAAGGTAAACTAAATTCGAATGCCGACGCACTTTCGCGCGTAGAAATCCATACCAAAACAGTGTCCGACGAAATAGAAGATTTAGTAAGAAACATGAAAAATGATCCTAATAATCTTAAAAATGAACAAATAATTCGAGAAATATTTGAATCACAAGACGCAAATAAACAACGAGACATGGACAACATCTCTATGCAAGTACAAGCAGACGAATCTGTTCAAAACGTAGAACAAGACGAAGAAAATGACGAGACTATACATTCCAATGCCGATCAAAATCCTGTTGTAGGTATTCCAATATCAGACATACCTGTAAACTTCGGTCAAAATCAAATTATTATATCAACAGTACTCAGCAAAGTCAAAAATCACGATTTTATTCGAAAGAAAACAACGTATTAAAGTCCAAATATCCGAAAATAATTTTGAAAATGATATTACGAATTTTATCAGAGAATATATCGCACCAAATGTTCAATATTGTCTTTATTTTCAAAACCCAAATATCTAGGAGACATTTTCGGTAGTTTTACAAAAAAAATTTTAGATGGCCTTCTATTAAGTTTAAAAGATGTAACAAATTTTTAATTGACGTGACAAACAAAAATGACATTGAAGAATTAATTTCGAATTATCATGAAAGTAAAACAAACCACCGCGGAATCGAGGAGACAGTAAAAAGAATTAAAGAAAAATACTATTGGCCAAATATCAAAGAATCTGTTCAAAATTACATCAATAATCGTGAAATTTGCCAGCAAAGTAAATACGAGCGACACCCCATACGATTGGAAATGAATATTACTCCAACAGCATCAAAACCGTTTGAAATAATTCATTTAGATACCTTTACTCTCGAACAATCAAAATTCCTAACTATCGTGGATAGCTTTTCCAAATATGCTCAAGCATATCATTTGAACTCATCCTGTGGAACTGAAATCGTTGATAATTTAATAAAATTCTTTTCACATCACGGTACACCTAAACAAATAGTAGTTGACAATGGTACTGTCGTAACAGAATTACTGAAACTTCACAAAATTGATACTCACTTTTGCAGTCCAAATCATCCTCAGTCAAACGGAATTGTTGAGAGGTTCCACTCGACAATAATCGAACATGTCAGAATATTGAATACAAAAGGTTTCTTAAAAACCTCAATCAAAAATAAAATCACTTATGCAATTTTGGCCTATAATCATTCTCTACATTCTTCAACGAAATTCAAACCTATCGATATTATAAACGGACATATAACAGATAATAACCCTTTTAAAATGGAAATCGATCAAATATTAATAAATGATTATATAAATGATCATAGAGAGAAATCAAAATTACTTTATTCAAAAATTAACTCAGATCTTATCGCTCTAAAATCAAAGACTATACAAAAACTCAATGTTAACCGAGACAAACCTGAAATATTTCAGCCAGAACAAAAAGTTTTCGTGAAAAAACATATAAGGCAGAAACAAGCAAATAAATTTGACAAATCCACTCAACTAACAACAGTAAATAAGGATTTAAAAACAGTTTCAACCCCAACACACGAAAAAATACATATGGATAATATAAAACGCCCACTTAAACAAACAAATACTTTCAAAAAATAAAATATTTCATTTCTGCTATTTTAGACTCCCGGGGATCCTCGGACTCCAGGAAAAAATTCTACTTCAAAAATTAGAAAATAATCCCGGCCTTGTTCCAGCTAAATTAGGAACTGCCAAAGTCGAACATTACACACATACACTTATTCACTATTACGATATGAACCCAATCATTACAGAAATCTACAAACTAAGATTGAAATCTCATAATATAACCAGGCTAATACTCACAAATAAAGATTATTCTTTTGATACATCAAACTATCTAAAAATCTTACAATTCACTGAAGACAAAGTTGAATCAAAAATGAAAAACATTCTCCCGCATCATATTATCCGTAAACGAGGATTAATCGATGGCTTGGGCTCAATATTCAAATCCATTACCGGAAATTTAGCCGCTTATGATGGTCAACGCTACGAAAAATTGATTTCTCAGTTAGAGTCAAACCAAAAGCAAATAGTGTCAAATATGGGAAAACAATATTCGCTATCTCTGAATGTCATAGATCAATTCAATAAAACAATTCAAAAAATTAACCATAATGAACAATTGATTACTTCAAAAATGAACCAAATTAGTTTGATAGTTGAAAACTATACATATAGAGAAAATGCAATATTAATAAAAGATGTTCTCAATCAAATAATAAATATGTACGAAATAATTAATTCAATTTTACAAGACATCGAGAATTCAATTACTTTTTCAAAATTACAAATTATGCACCCGAGCATTACCTATTTCAATAAATGACCTATACATCGAACTTAAAAAATTAAGCAATCAAACCGAATCGAAACAACTGCCAGTTCCAGTGAATGTCAATAACACTGAACCTTATGAGAAACTCATTAAAATCGATAGCTACATTCTAAATAATAAAATCACATATATTCTACATATTCCAATTACTTTTCCTTTTGATTTTGAATTATATCATTTTTGTTCAGTACCAATATATTCTGAGAATCAGTTTAAGACAATTATTCCTCAATGGTATATTTGCGACAAACAAGAGCTGAAAGAAATCGAAGATGGTCCCTGTGAAATTCAGCTCCTCGAGGCCAGAAACATCTCCAAATGCCGCCAGACTCAAGTCCATTTGACCCAACCACTGCTAAATCAGCTCGACGCATCCAACCAATGGATCGGATTATTTCCATATGAATCAATAATAAAATTGAAATGCTCCAGACAAGAAGAAATCCGAAAATTAATGGGCACATTCCTCATTGAAATCCCTACTGGTTGCCAATTCACCACTGATCAATTGACTATAATCAATGAACAGCAATACACGAACCCGAAGCAGCCGATCCTGTTCCTCGATATAGACGCTGCCATTCCGACGCCCTCAAAGATTGAATATTAGCATCGATATAGAAGACCTCCGATTAGACGAACTTCAAAAAATCCGCAGCCAAGTGATCGAAAATCAGCCCAATCTTCATTTCGAGAGTCCTATCTACGTCCCCAGTGCCTGGACGATCCTGATTTATGGACTTCTGATTGTTACAAGTTGCTACTTAATCTACAAGAAGCTCCCCAACAGATTTCGGAATTCAACACCCCCACAGATGGACCACCACGATGTTCGCCTTCCTCTTTAACCCTCGGAAGCCGAGACTATGGGGCGAGGAATTATGTCGTCACCTCGCTGCTTGGTTTCCATAAGAAGATGCTGACGCTGCGTATCCCACAGTCCGGAGTTTAGTTTCCCCGAATCCGACTTTTATGGGAATTCAGCAAGATTGCGAAGGTGTCTTGTGGACGATGCGCTCATTTTTTAGTTAGTTGTAGACTAGATTTCAAACTACAAACATATATTTTTCATAATTGTTATAATAATATTTAAATTGTAAAAATAAAGTTTTTTAAAAAGTTACTTATAGATATCCGAATTAAAATTCACGTGTACCATCAGTTCTTAGTGTACTGATGGCATACATGCGAGCCAATAAAATATTTACGATTATTTAACTGAAATAATTATTGCTGAATGCTCTAAAATATTTTGTTTTAAAGTACTATAATTTCATCGATAAATTAGGTTCAGGTCACAGCATATAACTCTTAATTCTCTACCATCCGCAATGAACGTGTTAAATATTCAAATGGGAAAGGTTGCAGGCAAGTAGTGGGAATACATCAGTTGGGCAAAATGACTCAAATTGTCGCAAATTTTGTCTTCTCCTTCGTTATTAAGAACTGGGGCGGTCTGTTAATTTTCAGATTGCATCTGTATTGTTTCTTGAGTGGTGGATTGCCAACTGTCCTTCCATCTTTTGGGTATACTTCCAGGTAGTCTCTTTCCTACTGGTTTTCCTTCTAAAAGGAGCTTGATGTTTTCTTCCATCCGTTTTACATGCAGCAATATATTTAATTTCACTAATTAGAATATTATAAAAAAGTATTGAAATTGAGTAAATATTTGAAAAAGAAGACAGTTATTCCATTGTATTGAGTTTTCACTTCTGTCGACCGTCCTTATAACTGTACATTTAAATTTTTTTTTCTTTATGAGTAAGATGTTTTTTGTATCACTGATGTTTTATAGATTATTAATGCCAAGATATTTATTTAATGTATTGATCTTTTCGTTCAAAATAAGGAGGATGCTGAATTCGATAAATAAATATTGACGAAAATCGTGTTTTAACATTTCGTTTTATATTTCAACCAAAACTACATTTGATTAATTGCCCGCCCAAATATTTGAAATATATTCTCATGCAAAATTTTGAGGATGCGCAGTTTTAGGAGCCGCGAGTATCTTTTTAGCATCTCTTTATTTTTTATCTATCTATTTATGGCCTAATTATAGTAAATACATAGAAACCATAGACAAATAATCTATTACTACGTATATGATAATATGATATGATAGAAACTGCGGTAATTATATGTATTTTTTTGTACATGTGCTACATTTTTATATCAAGTTATCTCAGTAAAATCAAAGAATACATTCTTTGCTGCAATTACATAAACCTACTTTGAATGTATGATACATATTAGATAATGAAGTGAACCACAACACCACAAGTGAACGTATTTCATTATCAAGGTCATTTTTTTATATTTTGCCGAAAAAGGTAGGTGTGTTAGATACTTGATATAATTTCATAAAGGTTTCTTATTTTTGAATTTTAGTCCATAGCTGTGGTTCTGAGTGAAAATGGCTCATTGTAAAGTATGGTTAGATAATTACCACACAGGGCAGTATTATCCTGGAACCCAAATTCAAGGAAAAGTCGTATTAAACTTCAACAGTAATACAACATTCAGAAGTAAGCGTATTCATAAATATATTCAGAGTACTTTATCAAATGTTAATTCAACAAGTTCATTACAATAACAGTCACAAAAATGAAAAGGTTTGGAATAAACAAATTTGTTGGTGGAAACATCCACACAATACCATTAGAGTGGTCAATCTATATACATTCTATATCTTCAGTTAATTCTCAATTCACTTTGAGATACTGAAATATTGGCACAACTTACTTTATCCACAATACAAAGTTCTTTTATAACATTAAGGTTTTTTTCGTTGTTCCAATTTATGCACTCATGTTCCTTTCACAGTATATTTAGTTTTAATCAATCATTATGAGCAGGATTTAAAGATACAGAATGGGTAATTTTTACAATTGAAGTCATAATAAGTGCTTTAGTGTGAAATTAGCATGTTAATTGATCATCAAAATGGCCTTACGTTATCTCACATTGTATTCATTCAGGTATTAATTTTTTTAAACAATAAATGATCACTGTTTTTCTAATATTACCACTTCCATTAATACTAAATTCTACTAAAAATTAATGTGATTTACAGGTATTAAAGTCCGTCTGATATGTCATGAGCACACAGAATGGACAGGTACAGAAAGCTACACTGAACCTGGAAGCAATGAATCAAAAACTAGAGATGTTAGTATACGCTCTGATAACAATGTTGTCAACATCGAATCTATTTTATTTGGAGGAAGTAAGTATTTTTTGCTTTGGACCAAAGATGGGAAATATAATAGGTTTGTAACCAAAAACAATTCAACTAAATTATCAACAATAAACACTTATGCTTGAACTATAGCTTTTATTCAGTACATTAATATTAATAACGTAATACAAAATGAATGTGAATTGTAGAGTATATGTTGTCAGTTGATATTGATATTAACTCAGTTCCTAGCACGTTCACGTAACATGTCCTTTTTTTTTAATCTGCTAGGTGGTTTGATTTCCCCTCCTCATGCGGTTTGTTTTTTCTCCTGGCTTGGTTCAAGTTGTGGAGACAGTGAAGCACTACCAGGGTTGGTCAATATGTTGATTTCTGGTAGACCAAGGTTAGTTTGAGGAGCACGTCAATTCTGGAGTATTGGTTTCTTCCTCTGGTTGCAATGTGGGGCTACAGATTGCATTAGGCTGCAAGGATGTTCGCAGGTGGACCCTGTTGCTTCTGAATAAAGAGCCATCATTGGTTTGGACATTGTAACTTTCTGGGTTTTTATCTCGTCCCACAAATTAATAATTTCTGATTTCTTTTTGAATTAGTACTGGTTCCATAGGAGAGAGGTTGGGTAGTGTTTTTGCATGTTGGTTATAATAATTTTCTTCTATACTCTGTTATATCCTAAGAGTGCCCAGGGTAGGCTCTGTGTTAAATAAAGGTCGTAGAGTAAGGGATAGTAGTATTAAATTTAATAGTTCAGTAAGTGAAGGTAAATCTTGTTGTGGTTTACTGTTATATTCCATTGTGACTATATAAGGGTGCTTGTTGGGACATTTAGCTTGCAGACTCTTTAGTGGTATATGCCTTAAGATGTTATCTAAGAATTTACTCAAGAAATTTATCATACCCAAGAACTTTTGCAGTGGTTTAACATTAGTTGGCCTTTTGCTATTTTCTATAGCTCTTATTTTGTTTTCTTGAACAAATATACCTGCGTCTGTTATTGAATGTCCCAAAAATTGTATCTTAGATTTGACTAATTATAATTTATCCCTTGTTGATGAGCTTTGCCTAATAGCTTTTTTAACCTGTCATTATGCTCTTTCATTGAGTTGCCAGATATGAAGATGTCATCCATATATGCTAGGGTTCCTTGTAATCCTTCTATGAAATTATTTATATCTTCCTGAAAGATTTCTGGTGCATTGCTGAGGCCATAAGGTAATCTTTTAAACATATGTCTACCAAAAAGCATTATGAAGGTGCAGTATTCAGAGCTCTGAGAGTCTAAATGTATTTGGTAGAATATGTATGGCTTAGGTTACACCTGCGCTTCGATACCGTTTCATTCCAGAAGGAACTAAGATTTGTCTGATGTGAACGAGTATAATCACAATCGGAATCATTCCATTCCTATATTTTTAGATGGAATAGAATTATTCATGACCCGAATAAGCTGATGTAAACGTGTGATTCGAGAATGAATTCAGTATTGACAACAAGAAATGTAATATAGGTCAGATAAGCATAGAATATTAGTAAAGTTAGGCTTCTTTAAGAACATTTTTAAGCTTTTAGTTTTAATTTATTATTAACAATAAACAACATTTCAAATAAGTGATTAGTGATAGTAGGGATCTTTTGTTGAATTATAAATTTACCAATCCGACTATTATGTTTCTTGACTCCTATTCTACATAAGTTCCAAACGGAATAATTCTATTATAAACAGTGGCTCTATTCACTCCATGATGGAGTGAAACGCGATCAGAACTCTTGTTGTAAACTAAGTCTATGATGCATATAAGACAGTGAAGTATTTTGCTTGTCTTACTTGTGCAAAAATAGTGTCTATAGTGAGCAATTCTAGTCTCTGACGAATTATGAATTTATTTAAGGGACAAGGGTCCATACAAATGTGTATTGAGTGGTCTTTTTTTTCTACTATTAGCATTGTGCCAATCAGTAGCTTTTTCTATTACGGTTTTCACACTATCTTTTTCTAAATATCTAGGGCTATTCTGACCTTATCATGTAATCATGTAAAGCTAAGGGAATTTTCTTGCACCTAACCCTATGAAGGTGTGTTTGGTCAGTTATAATTATAGAACGGTGTTTATTAAAGCATCCAATTCCTATGAAGACATCTTGGTAATTATAATATTTTTAGCAGGATCTAGGATCATTCAGTGATGTGTCATGAATATTTATCACTGTTTTCTCTAATATTGTAGATTGTTTTTAAAATATTAACTTCAAGTCCTAAATTAGGCTCAAAATGATTTTCCAGAATATAAAACTTAATGTCTTTGGTTATGTTTTTATATTGACTTTTCAATTTACACATTCCAACTATTTAGTTTATTTTTATTATAAGTGAAAAGGGAGTATGTTTTTATGAATTTCAGATCAGTTATTTAATTTGGTATATAGATATTTAGGCAAAATATTTGCTTCACTACCTGTATCTAACTTAAAAGAGACTGAAAGGGCATTAACTAATATATTTTCTTTCCACTCTTTGGTATTGGGTGTTAGCAAATTATTTATCTTACATATCTCTCGATTTGTTATAGATCCTATAACCAAATAATCTAACTCTACCTGCTCACATTCATTAATCCCTACACTGCAATGTTTATACTGATTTTGCTGCTTTAGATACCCTGTGCCAGTGTCCTAACTTTTTGCTGTTTGAACATCTTGAATTTTTTTCTGAGCAAACTTTCCTAGGATGTTTTATGTTTCCACAAAAATAGCGTTTGCTTCGTTGTTTTTTCTCTGAAAGTTATTATAGTTTCTTCTAATATGGACTGCCGTGATATCACTTTGACTGAAAGGTTGGGCTCTTAAAATAGCTTTTTGTTGGATCAACATACCTGCTTGCCTCGCAATTGTTACAGCACTCGACAATGTTAAACTTGATTCCAGTTGCATCCTTTCGCTGGATTTTTTGTCTAACATTCCCACAACTAAACGGTTTCTGATTAATTCATTTTTTAAAGCTCCAAATTTGCAGTACTTTGACAAAGAGTGTAAGGCAGTTATAAGTATCTCAGGTTGTTGTGTTCTCGAATTGAAATTAAACCTTTCCAATAAACATTTTTCCTAGGAATAAAATACTTATCAAATTCTATGAGAATGTCTTCAAACCTTTAGGCACTGTGAGCCACTGCTTAATGATTTATTCACTTTCCTTTCCCATAATATAAACAAGAATATAAATTTTCTCTTCCTCAGGTCTATCATTTTGCTTCGATACCGCAACAAAAAGTCCAAAATTAAAAAAAAATATTGAAATATATATGGGAGACATAAATATTTTGAATACAGATAGTATTGAAACTAACAATTATTTAGATATTTTAGCATCCCATGGATTTTCATCTTATATTAACAAACCTCTAGAGTTACCAAATACTCTAAATCAATAATAGATCATATTTTTCTGAGAAAAGAAAACTGTTTAATGGATTTGGTATCAATTACTCCCATACAGATATTACCGACTACTTTGCTCCTTTCATTGATATTACATTCCTAGAACGTAAACCTAATAAATTGAATGCGGAGAAAAGAATAAAAACAATTAATTTTAATAAATTAAACTCTACTTCTGGATGAAAACTTAATAATTTTATTGAAATGGCTACAAACAGTCAAATAATTAAATCCAAAAAACACATTAAGTTAAAACCATGGATTACAGCTGGTCTAATAAACTCAATAAACAAAAGAGATAGCAAAAATTAACAAAAAGAAATAGCCTGAACTGGAAACAGAATATAAAAAATATAGGAATAAACTTAACACCCTACTTAAACAAACAAAAAATGACTTTCACAAAAATCAAATTTCTGAGGCTGGCACGAACTATAATATTTTTTCGAGTATCATTAATGATGTTTGTGGTAAACACAAGCAAAATAATATCGGCAAAACCGATATTATTCTTGAAAATAAACGGTTTTAAAGGTTAAAACTAACTTTTCCGCATTTGTGGCCCCGAACAATATTCTATGATAAAATTGTTACTTGTATACACTTCGGGGGATGTATCGTGCTAACAAACCGAATTTCTTCAAAAATAACCAAAAATTTAGTATATATGGATTTATAGGACCCGCTGTACTCGCTCTAGTCAACTGAAAATCAGTAGGGTACATCTGTGAGACACCTTGAACAATATTCAATCATAAAATTGATCAATCGTATACTCTCTGGAGGCTGTATCGTGCTAACAAACTGAAAATTCTCCAAAAATGACAAAAATTTGGTACTTCAAGTACCATAGCAGCCGTTGTACTAGCTTTAATGAGCTGAATATCAATAGGGTTCATCTGTGACATGTCCTTGACAATATTCAATCATAAAATTGCTGACTTATTGCACTCCGTAGGCAGTATCGTGCTAACAAGACATGTAAGGAAAAGTGGCCGACGACAACGACGACGACATTCACACAGGATTTTTTTTCTAAAAACCGTTTTTTCGTGTTGTCGTTGATGGAAAACGTAAAAATAACTCAAAAAAAATTTTCAAAATTCCAACTTTTTTTGGGGTAAACCAATACTTTTCTCGCATATAAATAGGTTGACGGAAAAGTAATAGTTCTGTGTTAAATGATAACAAACAAAAAGCCAATAAATTCAATTATTTTTTCACAAATATAGGTTGTATGATATAAATATAGTAGCCCCTGGTCTATTGTTAGTGTAAGCATGGTTGCATAGGGAACTAGCCTGCAAATGTATTATTCATAGTTACTAAAAATGTCCTAAAATTGACAGTTGTCATGTACAAAAAAAACGAGTGCAGAGCTATATGGAAGCACATGTAAAATGTAATAAGTTTAACATTATTAGTATTATTAAAGTTAATGAAAAGACACTTAGGATGTTTTAATTGTAAAACATATCAAACATGGTGTCAGGTTATACTTCTTCAGTGGAAAATAAATTTAGTTCTAGTACTAGTAATATCTGTGTGGTGATAAGCTCGTCTTGAAAAATGGAGTCCTTGTTTAAACCGCCAGAAGCATTGAGTTTAGATGGAAACGTAGCTGATAACTGGAAACGATTCAGACGATTTAATTTGTTCATAAAAGCGACCGACTTGTCAGTAAAAAGTGACGACAAAAAAATTGATATTTTCTTGAATTTGATTGGGGATGAAGCACTAGAGCTTTATAATACCTTTAAACAAGGTTAGTTAAAGACACTTAAAGGCCCCATTTGAATCCAAAAAAGGATGTCATCTTTGAAAGATTCAAATTTAACAGTATTGTGCAGAAGGAAGGTCAGCTATTCGATAACTTTGTAACTGAACTAAGAAAAGCAATAGAAACAACAGCTTATGCACAACCAGATGATATGATAAGAGATACGATTGTTATGGGACTATTTGATAAAACTACCCAAGAAATATTACTGCGGGAAAGTAACTTATTTCTAACAAAAGCTATAGATTTCTGCAGAGCAGTTGAAATAAGCAAGGACCAATCAACGGCACTGCAAAATGAGGCAACAGTACATACTCTAAAGTCATATGGCCAAAGAGAAAGAGCTTGTCATTATTGTGGGTTTAAACACCCTCGAAGAAAGTCTCCAGCCTTCAGGAAAACCTGTGCAAAATGTCAAGGTAGAAACCATTTTGCAAGTGTATGTAAGCAAGCAGGCAGCTCAACAGAAAGAGTTCAGCCAGTGAAAGAAAAGGATAAGAGGCAGCACAAGAAAAATGTATATGAAGTAGCAAAGTTGAATGATCAGGAAGAAGAAAGTGGTAGTGAGAGTGAGTATGAGTTCTACGTAGATACTGTAAGCAAGAAAGAAAGCAGTGATACAAAAACATTATGGACAAAGCAGGTGTTTATTAATAATAAGTCGATTAACTTCAAGTTATACACTGGTACTGAGGTCAGTGTCTTGCCTCATAAAATTTTAGAGTCATTAGCTCCAAATGTGAAAATAAATAAGTCTCATATTTCTCTCTTGCCTTATGGAAGTACAGATATTAGGTTAAAAACGCTTGGTACAGTTCATTTAAATTGTAAGGCCAAAAGCAATAGTATAAATGTATCGTTTGTAGTAGTTGATACTGATAATCAGATGCCTTTGCTAGGATTACAGGAATGTTTGAAATTAAATTTAATCAAACGTATTGATAGTATACAAACAAAGTTTAAATTAGTTAATGATATATTAGATAAGTATCCGAAAGTATTTGAAGGGCTTGGAAAATTTCCTGGACAACATCACATAACCTTAAAAGATAATGTTATTCCACAGATTACTGCTATTAGGAGAGTCCCTCAGGCGTTGCATGAAAGTCTTAAAGCAAAGTTATTTGATCTTGAATCCAAAGGAATTGTTAAAAAAGTAGATAAACCTACTGAGTGGGTTCACCCGCTAGTGTTAGTAGAAAAACCAAATGGTGATTTGAGACATTGTCTAGATCCCAAAGAGCTTAATAAAGTGATTAAGAGAGAACACTTTTTAATACCCTCCATTGATGAAATTGCCGGAAAATTATGTAATAAAGAATTTTTTACAGTCCTTGATATGAAGGATGGGTATTGGCAGGTGGAACTCTATAGCGATAGTACTGATCTTTGCACATTTGGGTCACCATTTGGTCGGTATCAGTTTAGGAGACTACCTTTTGGAATCTGTTCGGCTCCAGAAGTATTTCAAAAGAAAAATATTGAGTTATTTGGTGATCTTGAAGGTGTAGAGTGTATTTTGATGACCTGATTGTGACAGGCTCTTCAGATGCTAAACATGATCAACATTTAAAAATTGTGTGGAGAGAGCATCAAAATACAACATTAAATTAAATAAAATACAGTTCAAATATGATCATGTTAAATTTATGGGTCAGATATTTTCAAAAAGTGATATAAAAACGAACAGAAATTATATTAATGCTATTTTAGATATGCCACTTCCTCAATCAAAACCTGATCTGTTATGCTTCTTAGGCATGGTTAAATATGTAAGTAAAGTAAGTAAGTAAGTATAAAACTTATGAATGTGATACACCTGAGGATGTTTCTAACTCAATCTTTCTTGGTGGTACTGGTCTGAAAATATTGCACTGCAATGTGAGGGGTCTGGGTAAAAATTTTGATCTTTTGCAATTTTTAATTAATTCCTTTAAGGAGGAATTCCATTTGATAGTATGTTCAGAAAGCTGGAATGAGATTAATCAAAAAATTTTAAAACTTTTTAAAATAAAAGGCTACAATATGTATTTTAGTAGTAACAATTCACCAAATAAATGTGACGGAGTGGTGTGCTATATAAGGTCAGAGCTTTGCGAGTTCATAAGTTATACTACTTGCGGTTTATTAAATACTATGAATCTTAAATTTAAATTTAATAATGTTAATTTTTCTGTGTCCTGTCAATATAGGTCATACGATATAAATGCTGATGTTTTATTGAAAATTTAAATGACTATCTCCAAAATGTGGTCTCCGTAGGCTAGTGGAATGGTGCTCTGTCTGCTAACCGAGAGGCCCCGGGATCAAACCCGGGCCTAGTTAACATCATAATTAAAAATTCGGAGAGCCACCTGTCGGAAGGCAATGGCAAACCACCGACAGTATTCTGCCTAGTACAGCCTCTCAACATAGACGTTCGGATCCGTCTTTAAACTGTAGGTCCCTTCTATCTGTGGTAACTGGAGAGCACAACACAGGTAGAAGTGAGAGGTCGCCTACGTCTGATCACGGATATGGCACTGTAAGAAGAAGAAGATCTCCAAAATGTGAATAAAAGTGATGTGGAAGTATTCTTAGGTGATACAAACATTAATATATTAAATTGTGCCAACAATAGAAGAATTAAAAATGAGTATCTAAATACTTTATACACGCACGGTTTTATATCTTATATAAATTGCATCACTAGCAAAGGTCATTTTAATAATACAGGTACTTGCATTGATCATTGCTTTATTTACAATAGAAGTAACTTAAAAATAGAAGCCGATGTTTTGGATTATAGTATCACTGATCATTTACATTTTTTTTTGTAATTTACACTTTGAGAAAAGTTTGCCTTTGACTAATGATAATATAGACGAGAGTAGCTACATAAAAAAATTAGATGAGAGTCAGTTTATAAACAAACTAGCGAATATTAATTGGGATCCTCTTTATACTCTTTTGGACGTTAACAATATGGTTAAATACTTCACACAAAAAGTTGAAAATGCTATTGTTAAATCTACAAACACTATTATACCTAAATATATTATTAGAAAACCATGGATAATGCGAGCACTTGTTAATTCTATTTATGTAAAAAATTATATGTATAAACAAACTCTTACAAATCTTTGTTTGTTAAAAGACTATAAACTATACAAAAATAAATTAAATAATCTAATTAAAATTAGCAAACAAAATTACTTTAGAGATAAAATTTTGTCGGGAAAAAATGGCAGTAAGACGCTCTGGAAAGTGGCCATGGAATCCTCTAATATTTATAAAAATAAAAAATTGGACATAAATAAAATAACAAAACTATTACTGATACTAAAGAAATTGCAAATGAAATGAATAACTTTTTTGTAAATATCGGTGATGAACTGTCAAATAATATTTCAAATAAAAATTTAAAATTAAGTGATTTTAACATAAATTCGACTTGCGATCAATCCTTTTTTCTTTATAAAACTAATACTGAGGAACTCTCTCAAATAATCTCTTCTCTTAAGAACTCTCCTTCAACTGGTCCAAGTAAAATATCAAACATACTGAAAACATTTTCAAGTCATTTTTTAGACCCTCTAACTTTTATTTTCAATAATATTTTTCTGAAAGGTGTCTACCCGAATGCTTTCAAAAAAGCCTATGTTGTTCCTATTCATAAAGGAGGTACAAATACTGATATAAATAATTATCGTCCTATATCCTTAACTACTAGCCTTTCTAAAGTATACGAAAAAATTATTAAAAGACGTCTTACTCGATATTTTGTTGATCGTAATTTGTTAAGCCCGAATCAGTTCGGTTTTATTGAGGGCAAGTCTACTAGTGATGCAATCATGAAGGACTCCAACTATTGCTGCCTTATTAGATTTAACCAAAGCGTTCGATTTGGTGCCACATTTGTGTTTATTAGAGAAGCTAGACAAACAATTTGGTATTAGGGGTAATGCTTTAAAACTATTAAAAAGTTATTTAACAAATAGGGAACAAGCAGTAAAAATCAAAGATATTATTAGCGAAGAAATGACTGTTAAAAGAGGAGTACCCCAAGGTACAGTCCTGGGGCCGCTTCTTTTTTTGTGCTACATCAATGACTTTCTTAGCCTGAAAAATATTGGCAAGATTACGGCTTACGCCGATGATACGGTTTTGGTTTTTGACGATAATAATTGGGATACACTTAGGAATAAAGTATCATTTGGACTTAACTTAGCTAAGAAATGGATGAACATTAATGGTCTACTTCTTAATGAAGCAAAAACAGTAATAATCCCTTTTGCCAAACGTAAAAAAAGTTTACCTTCATATAACAAAATTATTACACATTTCAGTTGTGACTGCTATGCATCTTCTACGAATACTTCTACATGCACGTGTAACTCCAATACTTTACTTTTACAAAATAAGGCTAAATATCTTGGGATAATAATAGATTCCTTTTTAAGTTGGTCTTACCAAATTGATAACATGTGCAAAAAATTAAAATATTTAAGATATGTTTTTAAAAAATTAGCATATTACAGATATACATTCCTTAAAAATTATCTATTATGGACTTGTAAATTCTATTCTAGGGTATGGTTGTCTCGGTTTTTGATACTACTCTAAAGCCGCTGGATATTCTTCATAGAAAAATAATTAAAATCATGTATAAAAAACCATTCGATTTTACTACAAAAGATTTGTTTCAAATTAGTTAATTCTTAAATATTAGACAGATATATGTAAAGACACTTTTAATGAATTGGTATATGAAAAAAAATTTCACTAATGCATTACCTCATAATTATTTCACAAGAAATTTTAGTAACGATAATGCCTATTCTTTTAGTACAAAGCCTAGATTGGGGGGGGGGAGATACTTTTTACACTACATTCATATATTTATAAAATTTATCGATAATAATATTAGAAATTTAGAATGTGTAAATGTTTTTAAGAAACATTCTGTTGAATGGATTAAAATTAACTATGACCAAATTAATAACATCTTTTCTCATTATTCTCACTTTGCATTGCTTTTTTTGGACCGGTGCCGTTAGGGGGGAATCATAGATTCATAAATTTATGAAAATTTCTAAAATATTAAGAAAGTTTAATACATTTTTTGGTTTTGTTTTATATATTACATATGTAAGTCATTAATTTTGTTATCTTTTGAGCCACACACAAGAATTTTCTTCCGTGGCAATAAAAAATGTATTTTTTGGATGTGTATTTTGGTACTTAATAAAAAAATTTCAATTTATACCAAACTTGTCAAAAATTTCAGCACTTCTACGGCATCTAACTAGACTTGATGTTGAGAGGAACTGGACCCACTAACATCAAAATTCTGTAAATCAACTCAAACATATATTAACCAATTCTCCAGTATTAGCATTTTTTGATCTTGATAAAAAAATTGAAATTGAAATAGATGCGTCCAAGGATGGGCTTGATGTTTGCCTTATACAGGACAGTAAGCCTATTGTTTTTGCATCCAGAAGCCTAACTACAACAGAACAAAAATACGCCCAAATCGAGAAAGAAACTAGAAATTTTATTCGCTTGTCAAAAATTCCATTATTTTATTTATGGATTTTATATTAAGGTACACAGTGACCATAAGCCTCTAGAATCCATTTCCAGGAAACATATTCATTCAATTTCGCCAAGACTCCATAGAATGCATTTAAAATTGTTAAATTATACCTTAATGGTTTGTTACAAACCCGGTAAATACATGTATGTATCCGATGCTCTTTCAAGGGCATTTTTAAAACAGAATGGTTTAAAATCTGACTGCGAAATAGATTATGCTGTTCACTGCCTGACAAATAATTTACTTATTTCAAATGAAAGAAAAAATCAGTTTAAATTTGAAACTTTAAATGATCCACAGTTAAAAATACTTACAAACCTTATTAATAATGGTTGGCCTACACAAAATAATAAAGTGCCTGTTAATGTTAAAACCTATTCAAAATTCAAAGCTTTATATAAATAATGATTTAATATTCTTTGCAAATAAAATTATTGTGCCAAGTAATCTTAGGAGTGAAATGTTAAAGCTTTTACATGAGGGCCATTTGGGTATAGAAAAAACAAAAGCGCGTGCACGACAGATTTTCTACTGGCCGGGTATGACATCTGACATAGAGTCTTATGTAAAAAGTTGTAAAATCTGTGAAAACTTTATGCGTAAAAATCCCAAAGAAAACTTGTTACCATATCCTTTACCCACAAGACCTTTGGAGAGAATTGGGTCTGACATTTTTACCTATACAAGTAAGATTTACTTTGTACTGTTTGATGCTTATTCTAATTGGTTGGAATTGCTTCCAATCACAGATAAAAGTGCAAACTCAGTTATTAAACAAATAAGGCCTGTTTTTGCACGGTATGGTCCTTCAGATACACTTGTAGCCGATAATGTACCATATCACAGTGACTCAGAAAATTTGCTCGAGAGTGGAACTTTAATATTGCATTTAAAAGTCCTTATTTTGCGAGATCAAATGGATTAGCAGAAAAGGCTGGCTCCATTTCAAAAAATTTACTTAAGAAATCAATAGAGGAAGGAAAAGACATAGAAAGTGCAGTACTAAGTTATAGGAATACTCCTCTAAAATATATGGATTATTCACCTTCTCAATTAATCAATAGTCGAAGATGCAAAACTAAAGTACCCATTCATAATCATTTGTTGCAGCCTGAACTATGTACAAATGTTAGTCAGAAATTAGAAGCTAAGAGGGATAATGATATGTATTTTAATGAAACTGCTAAGTATTTCAAACCGCTTGAAAAAAATAATGATGTAACTGTTTTCAATCATATAACAAACTCATGGGACTCGGGAAAAGTAGTAGAGTTAGATTAATCACCACGCTCATATATTATCCAAGATTCGTATGGAAATACTATTAAAAGAAAAAGACACGACATAAGATTATCTGAAAATCCTTACAGACAATTGTGTAACGACAATGATAACTTAGTTAATAATACAAATTCTGACAGTTTATTTGTTTCTTCTGATAGTAGTGCCACTCAACCCACATTGCAAAATGAAGAACCTAAAGCTTCCTCTGAGCAAAGTGACGAGAACCCAGCTAGAGAGAAAAACTCTAGATATGGACATCTTATAAAAAGACCTTCACGCTTAAATTTATAAGGGGGATGTATGATATAAATATAGTAGCCCCTAGTCTATTGTTAGTGTAAGCATGGTTGCATAGGGAACTAGCCTGCAAATGTATTATTCATAGTTACTAAAAATGTGCTAAAATTGACAGTTGTCATGTACAAAAAAACGAGTGCAGAGTTATATGGAAGCATAAGTTTTTAACATTATTAAAGTTAATTAAAAGACAATTAGGATGTTTTAATCGTAAAACATATCAAACATAGGTAAAACCATGTGTAAACAAATATATCAACAAGACTTACCCAAAAATTTTCTAAAAGATTTGAACATCAATCAAACAATTTTTTTGCGCCCGGTTACAAATAATCAGTTAATAATCGTAATTTCTAACCTTAAAAATAACACAGCTCCAGGCTCAGGCGTAATTACATCAAAAACGTTAAAAACAATTCATTCCAGTATTTTAAATCTATATCCATAATATAATAACAAAAAGGTAATTCGGATTTATAAAAAAAGTAACACCGAAAATGCCATATTAGATTTTGTTAATACTGCTGTAGAGGCCGCTGATAAATCTAAAAGAACACTGGCAATATTTTTGGATTTAGCTAAAGCCTTTGATACTGTAAATCATGAATTACTTATTCAAAAATTGAATAGATATGGAATGAGAGGCACATCTTTAGATTTAATGAAGTCAAAATTGAAAATGAACTAAGTTATGAGTCTGAAATTTCAATTGTAGTACCACAAAGGACGGTTTTAGGCCCAACACTTTTTTTGATTTATATTAACAGTATAACTAAAATAAATAATGTCAAGGGTCACTTAACATATTACACAGACGATACTGCGATTATATTCACGGGTCCTACGTGGGAAGAAACTAAACATATTGCTGGGACTGAATTAAAGAACGTGTATATGTGGCTAAACAATAATAGGTTGTCCTTGAATATCAGCAAAACTAAATTTATAACTTTTTCTACAACCAAACACGATCAATCACATGATTTAATTGTTAAATTACATAAAGCAAATTGTAACAACCACCAAGATTGTGACTGTCATCTCATTGAAAAATCAAAGTCAATAAAATATCTTGGCATCTTACTTGATCAACACTTAAAATGGACTGAGGGTATTAGTTATGTTGCTAAACGTTTACATACTTTGATCAATAAATTCTATGAATTGCGTGATATCTTGTCCAAGAAAAATCTGCTGATTTTGTATACCTCATTTGCAGAATCTGTTACTTCATATTGCATACCAGCACATATTGCAGACCAACATGAGGAGCAGCTATTAAAACAACACTCAATACTTTACAAGTGGCACAAAATGCATTAATTAAAATTATTTATCGAAGAAAGAGGCTATATCTGACTGATCTCTTGGAATCTAAAATATTTAATATTCATTTAATATATATATATATATATATATATATATATATTCATAATTGTTTAAAAAGAATGTTTAATGAACAATAATTAGTTTTAAAATCTGTGCAAAATCAGACTCGTTCTGTCACGAACCTAGAAATTGAAGTCAGTTTTTTTCAGAAAACTACAACTCATCACTCTTTCATTTTCCAAGGTCCAAAAATATTTAACATTCTACCAAAATATCTAAAAGAAATAAAAAAATATCATACTTTTAAGAAAGAAGTAAAGCATTTCATACTTTCCAATCAAGGTAAATTTACTTCAATATAAAGTTTTGTCATCTTACTGTGTATTATATTACATATGCTGCACCACACATTTGTTCTTACGATGTATACATATATTATTAGAATCTCCAGCACTCTTCCGGCTCCGTTCTTTCCAGTAAGAAACATGACGTTATTGATTGCTGCAAATTGTGTTTGCCTAAAATAATAGTATATTACATAACAAGTCACGAAAGTGAAACTTTGCAGAAGAGGAGGCTTATTGAAGAGTACGTGGATGCGTAGCGTCCGAGTACCTCTTTAAAGCCTCCGAGTCAAGCAGAGACACTTTTAAGTGTCACAGTTTGTGTTGTAAAGTGCTTTATAATATGGAAAACACTCTTTGCACTGGAAGAATTGAAGGAGCTGATTGCAGTGGAGGAATTGCTTCCGGATAAGTCCAAATAAAGATATGAGAAACAATATGCGAAGTTCAAAAACTGGTGTAATAACAAAAAAGTTAATCAAGTTACGGAAGAAGTGATGCTGGCTTTTTTTGCTGAAGAAAGTAAAATTTACAAGTCTTCAAGCCGCTGGAGTACATATTCAATGCTTAGAGCCGTGCTGTTAATTAAAGAAAACATCAATATCGCAAATTATTTAAAGTTAAAATCATATCTGAGAAGAAAATCGGTAGGATATGAACAAAAAAGTCCCGAGTATTTTCAAGAAATAAGATAAACGAGTTTCTTCGATAAGCAGTGTTGTCAAACATAGCTAACGCAACAGAAAACAGAAATAATAATGCTTTGAATTATATACCTGAAATAAACTTTTCTAATGTGCATAATACTAGTGTCGGCAGCATTAACATTAATTTTCATTTTCATAGTTCTAATACCAATTAATAATATTTGTTGTATTTTATTGTTAGTGTTTTTAATTATATCAAATAAACGTTTCATAAGATAAGTGACGATTTCTAATTCAATTGCAGTCTAAAAATGACAGATGAGTCTTGTAAAGTGACAGGAGTCTTGTAAAAATCATGAAAGTGACTAGTTGTTAAAGTGATACTTTCATGACCAACCTGAGTTCTGTCGTGACAAGCTTTCTTGGCGATTTCAGAAAAAATATTATACTGTACTCACCAAAAACAATGTAATGAGTGTGCCACGTGTTTAAGCTACAGTATAGGCTTCCTAACCTAGTGTGGTTTTCTTCGGTGGGATACTCAAAATTCATATTTTATAAGATAAAAAACACTTGTACTTAACACAACTAAAAAAATAATTTGCGTAAGTGTATTGTTTTGGAAGGGACCTACAATGAAGGTAATGGAATAAATTTGGATAAATAATAACAATTCATACAATTAGAACATTTTCTCATGTTTCCTGAAAAATTGTCCTTGGTTTGTGTTGTGAATGCCAAATTCTTCTTTTTTGAAAATCATTTTCAATACTACACAAAAATAATTTTACACATATATGTCCACAACTTTCTTAAAAAAACATTTCACTATATTTCCACCCATTAACTCCGTTTAATCTGGGGCAGTTCTAAACATTAATTTGAAAATATTGAGATCTTTATCTAACCTCGTTTTCGTTCAAATACAGAAGAATTTGTGAATATTCTGTAAGGCACAATATTTACTCTAAATGAAACAATTTGCACTTCATCAGACATAACACAATATTTGTCCTAATCACATCACATCTAAAGCAAATCACATGCACTGCAATCACTTGTAAGTGGGAAATCTTTTTGATTTTTAAACAGGCTATTGATTTCTTTTCAGGTTCTGGAACAGCAACTTTACCTCCTGGTCAACACATGTATCCTTTCAATATAATGCTACCAACAGACATACCTTCATCTTACAACTGTAACTATGGTTTCATCACATATAAAGTAGTAGCCATAGTTGATAGACCAATGGCATTTGATTATGAAGATCAGTTTATTTTTGTTGTTTCATCATTGATAGATTTGAACAAACTACATGGTCCAGAACTTTTGGTAAGTCCTATGGCACTGTAAATTGTTGTTCTTTAAAAATTCAGATCATTTACATATGAATTTTTATGAAAAATGTTTTTGGATACAATTATTGTTGAACTATTTAACCATTTCACTACTACAGTCGATAACATATTTAACCCTTTCACAACGACAGTCCTCAATAAGCCATTTGGCTATTCTGTCTTGCATTCTGGCAGTCGCCAATAAACTGTCTATACCTTTTAAATCACTAATATGTGGGGCGGTTGTAAATAGAGGATTATAATTAATTAGTTTGGTGTATTTGTTTTTGTAAATATAGAGGTTGAATATGTTTTTATGGTGAGATATATAATAAGGTAAAATAAATAGAAAATGTCTTCACTAACTGAAAATACTGAATATACCATTAGTAAGATGAAAATTAATGACATTTTTTATTTATTGAAATTGAATTGTTAAATTACAAAAAAAGTGTAGTATTCTAGTTTATTTATTTATTTATGTTGCATTATTTATTAGACATTCCTCATTTTTGGGTTGGTCATCCTATGTAGGTTGACATTTGACAGAAGGAGGTTAATCGCGGGATAGATAACGCGTTGTTGTCGTTGTGGATGTTAATGAAAATTGTGTGTTATATGTTTGTTAAAATACATCAATTAAAAAAAGTATAGAGTTTTTATACTAGAATTATCGCTACAGTTTTCAGAAGTGCGATTAACAGAAGTAAAAATCGACGCCAACGTGTAGATCGATGTTAGAATAGCTTGTGAAAAGCCGCCAAAAAAATCTATGTGTGAGAGATTCACACGAGGAAGCTTGCGATCTAAAGATGCGTGGAAATGAACCTAGAAAGAAACTATCAGAAATTTGACATATCGATCCATTCTGATAGTCAAGCAGCTATCAAAGCATTGAGTACCCATGTCATTGACTCAAAGTTAGTATGGGAGTGCCGAAGAAAACTTGATGAATTAGGCAAGAATATCAGGGTCTCTTTAGTCTGGGTTCCTGGCCACTCGGGAATCACGGGACATGAAGAGGCCAATACACTTGCCAGGAAAGGAGCACAAACGCCCTTTATTGGCCCGGAGCCTTTCTGTAGTATAGGAAAATGCACCTATAAGAAAGAGTTTCGGAAGAAAGAGGAAACCGAAAGAGAAGCACTCTGGCGGTGCCTTCCCGGGTTGGAACATTCCAAAAAGTTCCTGGGGAACTTTGACACTGCTAGATTCAAAAAATATTTAGACCTCAGTAAAGATAAGCTACATCTCCTCACGGACTTTCTTACAGGACACTGCCGCCTTAGGAAGCACTTAATGAGAATAGGTCTAGCAGATATTGACGAGTGTAAATGCTGTGGGGAGGAGGATGAAACTCCTGATCACCTAGTTCTGGAATGCCTCGCCATTGCAAGCCAACGCAAGAAATGCTTTGGACAAGAAACTTGTAAGAGTGAGGACCTAACCTCGTTGAAGCCGTCCCAAATACTAGAGTTCATTAGAACCTTGGAACTGGAAGGCGAGCTGTAGTAGTAGCGAGAACAGCTCTGATAGGGGGCCACAATAAACCTTTGGTTTCAGTGCACTGTAACCCCGTTAAAATCTTATCTAATCTACCACGGTGAAATGAACAGAGAAAATTTTTTGCATTGGTTTGAATACCAATACCAGCTTTTAGTGAACTTGGAAGAGCCTGCCACAATTGTAATGGATAATGCAGGTTATCACAGTACAGTGATCAATAAAGTACCAACAACAGCTACCAAAAAGGCTGATATACAGAACTGGTTGATACAAAATGATATTCCTTTTGAAAATGCTTTCCTCAAAACCCAATTATTGAATTTATTACAACGGTAAGTTGATATAAACATTTTTCAATATATTATGGTAATACTTAGATAACTTATTTTGTTTAAATATATGCTTTTTTGTAGGAATAAACCACCAACAGTATATGAAGCTGACATATCTGAAAAATATGGTCACAAAGTGCTTCGACTTCCCCCTTACCACTGTATGTTCAACCCAATTGAACATATTTGGGGCATAGTTAAATAATTTTCTAGAGATCATGTGGGAACTGATGGTTCTTCAACAGAACAAGCAATAGGTGTATGGAAAAAGTCTTTAGAAAAAGTGACTCCTGATATTTGGTCAAAGACAGTAGAGCACACTGAAAAAATTATACAAGATGGGTGGGATAGAGAAGTAGTATTTGATAGACAGTAGGTGTCTCCACTTATTATTAATTTTGACAGTGACGATGAAGATAGTGATGATTTTGTAGTGGAGTAGTGGAAATCTTGTGTTTTATGTTTTGTACAGTTTTATCCAATTTGCTTTATTTCCACCTTTTCAAAATCACTAATAACTATTATTAAATTAATTAGGTATAGTTATTTTATAATACACAAATTAAAACAACGACCACAGTATCTCTACATAAATAATACTGATAAAATGGGAGATTTTTTATTTTTATATCTTGTAACAAAATTTTATTTCGTGTATCTATATTTTTCTTTCCATTCTATTTTTATTATAATAAATATAATAGATATTGTATAAAGAAACAATATTTAAATTTGCATGAAGATGATTACAGCTTGTATTGATTCCTTTTAGCGTAAACCCTTGCAGTGCTCTTGAAGATGGTGCTATAGAGCATAGAATAAGGTATAAGGACCTACAGTTCGGCATTTAACCGTCTTCTATGTAAAATAATTAGATGTTAATTCGAATATAGAATGATTGGTTACTGTTTCTTGTACCTTATCTATGGTTTTTCATGAATAAATATTTATATTAAATTAATCAAGCCTATCATACAAGCCTTTTATTTTTAAATAAATATTTTTGACTTACGCCCTACGAGGCACGGAACAATGAAAAAGAAGAACTGTCAATCTAACATCAGATTGACTTAGTTAAAACCTTAAATGCAAGTTTGCAGGAAAATAAAGACCTAAGAGAAAAAGTAACTGAAAGATTAGAAAGTAATCGAGAAAAACAATCAGATTATTATAATAAAAGAAGATCAGAAGCGTTTAAATATAAAATGGGAGATTTGGTTATGGTAGGAGATCAGATACCATCTACGGGGGAAAGTCGAAAATTAGAACCCAAGTATAGGGGATATGAGGTGGTTTGGGTTTTGGACAAAGATAGGTATGCCATGACGATATTTTAGGAGAACAACAAAGTGGTCGACTTTATAAAGGCATTTTGTCCAGTGAACGACTTAAGCTGGCTTCTAGGAAGGCTTAGTCGTAGAAATTTTTATTTTAATTAACATAGATATTTAATCTTAAAGAGTACCTACTTATATCCTTTATTGCTTTATGTTAATTTTTGTTATGAATTAAATTTAGTTTTAAAATATTTCTTGTTCCTCGAAAAAAAAAATTAAATGTATAAGTGAACAAATGTTATTATATAGCTTAAAAATGACGAGGACGTCATAAAATCAGGAAGGCCGAATTGTGGCATTATTTATTAGATACTACTCATTTTTGGGTTGGTCATCCTGTGTAGGTTGACAGTTAAGGGAAGGAGGTTAATCGCGGGATAGATAGCACGTTGTAGTCGTTGTGGATGTTAATGAAAATTGTGAGTTACTTGTTTGTTAAAATACATCAATTAAAAAAAGTATAGAGTTTCTATACTACGCCCTAGAATTATCGCTACATTTATAAGTACAACAAATAATAGTGTTTTTGAAAAAGAAGTTTATTAGTTTTGTTTTCTATGTACTTTTTTACCCTTTATCTTGGAGTTTTTCTTTCAGAGCTGCTCATTATATACTTTTGTTTTACAAGTGGAGTAACTTATTTTTATATATTAAAATAATGGATCAACCACATCAACAAGAAACCGTGGAAGATTCGAAGAAGTAGAAAGTAGTGGTAATTCTACAAATGATGAAAATTTCTCCACTAGCGACTTTGAAAGTGACGAAGAAAATATTTCTAATGGAGACCCAGGAAATAGTAATGAATATGACAATATCTCTGATAGTGAATCTAGTGAGTGACAATTTAAGAAGTGTAGGAAAATTTTAGCTCTGAAATTTAAGGATGAAAGAGATGTCCATTTTATCACCACTTTTCATATAGGAAGAGTGGTGGATACCTATTATTTTAAAATAAATTAAAAAATAAATCTAAGTTCATTCAGAAAACTGGCCCTGTTCTCCTGGGATCTATAAATTCTCGATTTCACATAACCTCAGAAAAAGAAATCGTTGGGTGCCAAATCTGGAGATCTAACAGGCCATCCAATGTTACCATTCATGGTGATTAACCGATTGGGAAATTGTGTTTTTAAAAAATGTATTGCTAATCGATAATGATGTGATACTCAACCGTCATGTTGGTATCAAATATCATTGAAGTTGATACCTAATTGTATAAGAGCAGGAGTAATTTGATTTTGCAGCATATTCAAATATTTTTGTCCGGTTAAATTGCCGTCAATAAAAATAGTCCAATTAAATTTTCACCTAATATTCCAGCCTAAACATTTTACTTTTGGGGATATTGAGTTCTGCTATTGTAGTGTTTGTGTAGGTTTGTCCTGAACCAATATCGCATAACGGATGAATTATGTGCACCGTGTATGGGAAAAGTCGCTTCATATATGAACAAAATATTTTGCGTCCAATTGTATTTTTTCCATAACTATTTCACAAAATTCCATTTTACTAAATTGATCGTCTGGAAATATTCCATGGCTCTTCTTCTGTTTAAAACTACTATAGCCATTTTTTTAATACAGTCTGAATCGTTTTCGGATCAACATCAAAATCCTTTGCTTTATGAGTGGACGATTGTAGGGGATTATTTTCCACTCTGGCACAAATTAAAATATCTCTTCTTTTTCGGGTTTAATTTGACGATTTTGTGTACGTGGTCCATGTTTTGTAGGAGTGACACATCCATGCTCTTCAAAATTTTTATAACCGTTCTCACTTGTTTCTTGCTAATTGGTTGGGTATTTTCGAATGCCACAATAAACAAATTTTCTGCTATTTCTCGATGTGAATGACCCTGGTAATACTATTTCACAATTTGCACATTTTGGTGTATCTGCATACTCATTTTATAAGATTTACAAAGATCGTTCCTCATTCGCAAACAGGTAGTGGCGTACCCAGACGTACAGTTAAACGTCATCGACAGGCTCACGCGCGATTCGTATTCGTCTGGTAGTTACCGCCCTCGAGAGGCGCACGCGCGATTTTTATTCGTATATTCTAGTATCCTTATTTTAACTGTAATAATCTACGCTGACTTACGATTGTCTCTATCATCATTGTCTCTTTCTAACACACTGGTAATGCCATTTTCCCGTTGACTATGAGAGGATTATCGTTTTACCCTGAAATTTAACCAAGAATGATTTCTGTTATTATTAAAAAGGAATATTGTATGGGCACTTATACTTTCAACGTGTAGATTGAAAATAAAGAGAAGGGATACATAAAAATAGAATTAGGGCTGTAGTCGAAATCGTTTTATCAGGAGCGTAGGAATTACAGGCAGTTTACAGTTTGTCTTTGTGATATTTGTAAACAATTTCAGAGTTGCAACGATACGGCATGTTATGATACCCTGTTAAAGAAAGTAGGTGATAGACTGAATATACTTGTTTATTTACAACATATTGTAGCTTTTGGACTCTATATTAAAAACCATATGTTGCCATAGAATATTCCTAACACGGTATGTATACATATAAGGAAACTATTGTAATGGAGTGATTTTGACGTTTCGAGATTCGAGTGGATCTACACGTTTTACATGTTCCTGAGTCCCAAAAACCTATTTTTTAAAAATGTCGGTCGGTCTGTCAACACGATCACTCAAAAACGCGACCGATTTTTTTAATGAAATTTTATATGTAGGTTTAGAATTTGAAAAATGAGGTTAAGTTCGTAAATGAGCAAAATCTTATGTACACTTTTCCGGAAAATCCCTTTTCATAAATTTTTCTCAATTTCACACCTGAAATAATCTTTTCTATGAACAACTGACAAATTTATTTGAATCCTCATATCAACCCCCCCTCCCCTATGCAAAATTTTATCGGAATCTATTTTTTTTGGGATTTTCAATCCTTAAAGGGACCGTTCGGAATCGGAATTTTTTTAAAAAAGTTCAACTGTGATGTTTTATAACTCGGTTTGCATTATCGATGGGAAGTTGCTGTATTTTTTTATAATAGTATGAACATTCATATTTCGATTTTCACCAATATCAGTTTTTCCATTGCATAGACGTAGATATTACAAATTTTTTAAGGTTATTTTTTATAAAAATGTCTACTCCATATTTAATCCCATATATTGTCTACAAATATAAAATGGAAGAATTCAAATATGGTAAGTAATTGAGATGCATCTTTCCTCTTTCGAATGGCGTAAGAAAGGAATCGATACATAACATAGTTTCATAATTATAGAATTTTTTATGGAAGCGTGTTAAAAAATTTTCAAAAAATTGGCGGTTCTGACCGAAAAAATTTGGTTTACACTCAATGTATGGAAAAAATTAGGCATTACCATGTATTTTAATACCTGGAATCTACTTTTGTTCAGTTTTAATAATTTTTTTTTCAGTAAAATATTAGGAAAAAAATGTGAAAACTGATAGCCTCGTTACTTAAGGTGAAGTCATGTGCTGGATACATCAACTAATATTTACAGGGAATGTTTATTTTCAATATATTTTTGACAATATTACTTTTTGTATAACCCATCTTTCTAATTATCTTGGCTTTGTTTATCAACGTACAATTTAGATGGAAATTTTGATATACCCAATGCTACGATAGAAAAAAATTTCAAATACTAATTCACCCATTCAAGGAAGGACTTACATTTGGTAATATAGTTATTTTTCTTTAGAATACTTTCTGAAGGGTTTATTTTTAACCACTGTTTTATTTACATTTTACAAAAATCTCCAAACCCCTTTTTTAACGATGAAGGGCTTGAATTTTGAAAACTTGAAATATGTATTCTAGAAAATATTTCAGAAAACTCGTTTTAGATGTCCATGACATCAGGTGCCTTCAAAAATACAATTTTTCCAATTCTTTCCTTGCAAAATTTGAACCCCATATTTTTCCCTTTAGGGGAAAAATTTTGTAAAACAAATATCTTATTGTTCTTCATTTTACATATTTATAAGTAAAAATAACAATTATATCAAAATCGATATTTTTCTAATTTTTTTGCGTTTGGCGTTGTAATCACGTTTACTTTTACCTGTAGAGAAAGGGTTAAAAACACTTGTTCTAGATGAGTTTTTTTGAAACTTTGACAAATAGGTAGTTATTTTCTATTTTTTGTGAATTATATGTTCAATAACACACGAAAAAAAAGATTTGCAGACTATTTTCATCTTTCTTATATCATTATTGTTTTGTCTAAAATTCTAAAACAAATGCTTTGATTAATTCAATTTATTGTTAAACTAAAAAAAGTAATAAAAAATGATTTCGTTGCTATATTTTTAAAATTGTTAAAACAACTACCGTTTTATGTTTCTAGCAATCTACTTCATATTCAGATGATAAAACTCTATGTTGCCTTTGTTGCGCTCAAGGGCCAATCACTATGGATGTAACACTACCCAAACGAACACTTATACCTGGAGAAATTGTGAATATTCCAGTTAGGATCAGTAACATGTCTAACACAAATATTGAATCGCTAGAACTAAAATTAATACAGGTAATGTACAAAGTTTTCATCTCTGTCCACAAATGAGGCATTGGTGCCATGCTATTACTCATTTATTTTCTAGAAAATTGAGTGCAAATCTACAACATCTGTAGAAAACCAATCGATTGAAAATACTCCAATAAATTTACATGAAGTGGGTGTTGGAGCACATGGAGAACATACATTTACATTGCCCGTCCAGTTGCCTAATAATTTTGTTGTGCCAAACTTTACCAACTGCAAACTATTTAAAGTGAATTATAACTACAGGGTAAGAATTTATTAGAAAATTATAAACATTTAATAAAAAAAATCCACATGTGCCTATATCTATAAATTTTCTTGAACAAGGAAGAATTTTTATGGAATTCAAGGCAGTCAAAGATTTGATATATGAAGGCATTTGATATGTTTTCTAAGGCCATTATTTTTTTTCCTGCTTAGTGGTCAGTCTAGTTTTGTAAATCATTATTGTGATTTTCAGTTGTCTAGTATAGCTAAAAACTGGCTATTGCCTATTTGTTATATGTTGAACAATTTACAATGAGTCAGGCAAATAAACAGTAAAATCTACTTGAACTAGAGCAAGGGGAACGCATAAAATATCTACAAATTCATAATTAATCAGAAAGTTGAGGAATAGAGATTTCCAAACAAATATTTTTAATAAAGATGAAAAAGATATCAAAAAAACAATAATTCAGCATCAGGTAACATAAAGTTGCTAGTTTACTTTTTCTAGAACTAATACAAACTGGACTATTTGTGACTGAAAACAAATCCTGTTTTTGGATTAAAGAAAGGTTTGCCTGCTGGTATGTTTTTCCAAGAAGTTCATTTGATGGTGGGTCAGTAATGTTATGGGGAGTGGTCACTTTTGACAATTGCACAAGCTGTTATCTGTTCCTAGAAGATCAGTGAATGCAAATTTAAATCAAGAATATTTTATAGGCACCAACTTTCTCTTTATTTGAGTAATTGCTGGACATAAGTACTAGACTATTTTCGTGAAAGAATCTTTAGGTTCTGTAGTGACCATAAAACACTTGTGGGACGTATTTAAACTTGTGGTATGATAAGGTAAAGGCACCAATAATTGATACAATTAGAATCTATTATGGCATTTAAATGTATTTTTGGAGATCCCGTAATTGACACCTATTATTCAGTTATTGACAAAAACTTTATTTTTTCCTTATTACATGGATATATAAAATTATTAATGACTTAGTAATAACAAAAGTATGCATAAAATATGAGTAATAATAAAAAAAAAGAAAATCAAATTGGGTACAAGAATAGGCTTTAGGCTTCAAATATATCTATCTCCTTTGAAAAAGTATATTTTATTCTATCACCAATATTTTGCAATTCCAGTTTCTTAATATCTCCCATTTTTATTATAGAAATATCGTTTTCCATCAGTCTAAAAGATATTGATGTGTCAATTGTTGATTTTAGGGAAACAACTTCAATATAATTCTCGTTATAAATTTTTTGAACCACACAGATATATATGTAGAAGAGTGTTTGCCTTTTACCTCCCAAAAACTTTGCCAATACAAAATCTCCTACTTTAATCTCATCAAATTAAAAATTCCTTTCTTTTGATTTTAAATTAACTTGTTGCTTATTTTCACATTCAGCCTTATCTTCGAATTCCTCCTTTTCTGATTGAACATCATCCATGCTATCACCACTCTCTTCCCATTCCTCGCTATCAGATGAGGTTTCAGAGTCTAACGTAGTTTTTTTTCTTTTAACTGAATTTGGTGTTGTTTTCTTTGCTTCTTGCTTGCGTTTCCTTTCTTCAGCTCTTTTTTCTTCCTGCTTTTGCTTTTCTATTTTTTTTCTTTTTATGCTATTCCTGCCAACTCTCTGATGTAATAGCAGAAGGAACTTTTTCTTTGTTTCGTTTCTTATTTCCACATTTGATTTCTTCTTGCCAAAACAGGGCCTTTTTAAATGGTGTTGGTACATTTTGTTTGAGAACTGACAAAATCGTGGGAGATTCAAACGAATATTTAATTATTTTATATGAAGGTGATGAAGGCGAAAAAGTTTGAACAGAATGTACAATTATTTTTGAAGGTGTGGCCTCCTTGACTGAGTTAGTTATTACATTAAGTCCAGAACAGCCAGGCTGGGCTACATAATTTTATTCCTTTTCTGTCTTTTCTTTGCTTTCTGCCCTTTCAATATTTTTCTCTTCTTCTAACAATTCTGTTCTATTCTTCAGTGCTTTCCAAACAGTAAAAAGTGATGTATCCTCGACATTTCCATTCCAGTCTGCTTTGCTTTCTTTAAAAGCAGTTAATGTATCTTTTGGGACGTACTTTTCTATAACTTCCAATCCTATACTTATCTTGTGACGTGTTATAGGATCCAAATTTTCCTTGGAATAGTATGAAATTTTTGAAAACTTCACATTTTCCACATTGAAAGGTGATAAGGCACATGCCTTGAAAACATTTTGGATTGTCTCATTTGTAACTGAACTTTTTCGAATATATGTCCAAAATGTTCTTTTCGGTGCTTCTCTCCATGATTTTCAATGTGCCATTCTCTTACATATTTCTTCCAGAGTGTCTTAAGAGGCTTAAAAACTAACATCCAGGGGCTGGTTTAATTTCAATACCGTTCTCTGAACAAAAACGGGACCATTGAAATGTCACATGTGACACATGGCCATCAATAAACATCAATATGGGTCTCTTAATTTTCTTGTCTATCAACCAAGGAAGAAACATATTTCTAATATATTCGAAGAATGTTTGGCCGTACATCCAGCCACTTTCGGAACGACCTATTCCCCAGATTTTGTTGAGGCTGAGTGCAATATAACTTGGAATGCGTAGATATTTAAAAATGACCATAGGAGTTTTCCGTCGTTATTAAACTTCTGGCTTTTCCCGTTGGTCTCGTCTTAATTAGTAGAATAGCATTTTCTTCGTTACCTGCCGTGTTTGTTTGTAGCAATTCTAATGAGTCCAAACATGATTGTAATTTGCTTGCTTCACCGTTAAATTCGGTTGGTAAAACTTTACTCGCGAAATTAAATCTTCGACTTCGAATGCGTAGATATTCAAAAATGACCATAGGGGGATCTAGCACTCCGGCGGCATTTGCGGTCACTAAAACTGTAAGGTTTTCCTTATCATCGTTGTTTCCAGCAATATAAATGTTTTTGTCGCCCTTCTCTGTCAGTACCTTATCACTTTTCGGTTGAAGGAAAAACGCACTTTCATCACAATTGAAAACACGTGTTGCGTCATTAGTTACATCTAATAGATCCTTAGACTGCAGATAAGCTCTTATTTCCCCAAACCGTTGTCTAATTTTCTGTTCTGATACCTTTTCTCGTGCCACAGTTAAATTTTGTGCAACTCTGACTTAAATTTGGGTGCCTTTTCAGAAATTTGATATCTGGGCGAGAATTTCGGAAAGAATTCAGACGTTTCTTTTCTTGCAGTAAAAGTTGGACACTATCTAATAACTGATCTTTATGAACAGGGTGATAAGCCTTAGTGAAAGATAGTATCCATTGTTCTAGCAAATATTCTTCTTTAGGGGTGAGAATTGTAGTTATTATTATGCTTTATTTATCATAGATAATGTTAACAATAAAAACAATGAAGTACAAACTTAATAAGCCAGATGATCAAAAAATAACTAGACAAAAAGCTACAAAATACGGGCATAGAAATATACAGGATGTAAGCACAAAACATAAATAGAAATAGAAATGTACAATTAGTAATATCAATAAAATAGTATAAGCAAATAAACAAACAAACTGTACCAAAATTAAACAGAAACATGTATAAAACAACCATGAAATAAAGTAATATATAATACGAATAAAATATAAAATATAATAAACATAAAAAGTACTATGTAAAATTAAGATAAAATATTACAAGAAATGTATATTATATACATGCCAATAATGCCAATAAATAAATATGAATATAAACATGAATATGAACCACTAGATTTCAGTAGGGATACTTTTAATGTATATAATCAATAATGTTTACGCTTTGACTAACTTTTATGTACTGCGGTAGATCATTAAATTGTACAACACCTTTGTGGAATAAATTATTCATCGAACTTCCTTTAATGGTTGTTCTCACATAAAAATTAAATGAATTTGCTGATCTTGTGTTTTTATCATGTATTTTTGAGATTGGAACTAGCTTACTATGTAAATATTGCGGTAAGAGATTATTGATAATTATGAAGATGAAAATCATTGTTTGTACATACATAAACTTCTCAACTGTTAACCAATTTAAACAGTTAGTCATCAATTCCACACTAGTATACCTATTGCATCCTAGAATTACTCTCATCGCCTTGTTTTCAATAATTTGTAATCGTTCATAACTATCTCTAGAACAACCTGTATAAATTAGCGAACAACAGTAATAAAAATGTGGTAGAATTAATGTATTGTAAACCATAAGCTTAGTATGCATTGACAGAAATGGTGAAATTCTTCTCAAAAAACCAATTTTTTCCCAATGTTTCTACATATGTAATCTATGTGACTATTAAATTTTAGTTCATGATCCATCATAAAACCTAAATATTGTATTTCATGTACACTTTCTAGGTCCTGATCATTTATCTTAACACTCAAATCAAAGTTTAAAAATTTAGCACGCAAAACAGGACCACCAATGAACATAAATTTAGATTTGGATTCATTTACTTTTAGTTTATTGATCTTAAATATGTCAGATATTTTTTTCAATTCTGAATTGACTGTTTTTACTACTTCAACAAAATTATCCCCGTAATAGTAAATGAGGGTGTCATCCGCAAAAAGATGGATTTTACATTTCTCTAGTACATTGCCCAAGTCATTTATATATAATATGAAAAGTAGGGGCCCAAGAACACTACCTTGTGGAACACCAATATTGTTTAATTCCGGATCCGATGCTGAATTGTTAAATGTGGTTATTTGATATATGTTCCCCAAATAATGCTGAATTCAGGAATAACCTACCCCACTGAAGCCATATTCTCTCAATTTCAACAATAATATATCACGATCTATTGTTTCAAAAGCTCTTCTGAGATCAATAACGACTGAACAAATTCCTACTGCCGGCCTATCTAGAATATTTTTCATGTCAGATATAACCAGTTGGAGTGCCGTCTCACAAGAATGCGAATTACGAAAACCAGATTGATAACAGTGTAATATCTTATTTACAGAAATGAATATACTTACTTGATCATACACTACTAGTTCCAATAATTTCTCACAAAAAGGCAGCATATTGATTGGCCTTAACTGATCAGCTTTGTTTGTATTTAATACTTTGGGAATAGGAACTATAGTTGAAGTTTTAAATCTTAGAGGAACTATGCCCTTTACCAAACTCAAATTTATCATATTAAGCTAATGATAGCCTATCACGTGAAACAAATTCTTAATAACATCAAGACCTAATTCCTATGTACTGTTTTTCTTTTTTGGGATTTTATTATTTCAAGTAGCTGTCCAATGTTAATTAATTCGAAATATTCCATTTTAGGACCATTTAAAGGGACCGTTTGCAAAACAACATTGGTACCGGAATCAAGAACTATTATGTTACCCACAATATCGCAAATACTATTTATATAATATTGATTTAAAACATTGACCAAGTTGTCGGTGTGAACGATTCCATTACAGTATATGCTGTCAATCTTAGCCCTACTAGCTTTCGTTCCGTATTTTCGCACTTTTCAATACCCTGACACATGAATTTCTCTTTTCTGCATAACAATTCCAATCGTCTACCGCATTAGTTAATGAAAATCTTTTATTTGCTATGTTTTTATCTTTAATAGCATTATAACAATCAGTGTTAAACCATGCGTTACCCTTATTTTCAATATTAACGGTTCTACTAGGAGCTACCGAGTCTATTGCCAATAATATATTATTTGAGAAAATATCAGCCACAAAATCAATATCAACCAATGAATAACCCCAATCCTTTTCAATCAACATTTTACCATTTCATCATACTTGATATCCGAACGAATTCGCTTAGTGCCATTCAAATTAGATGCAGTTGAACATTGCGTTTCAATTTTTATTATAGAATGGTCAGATATTACATAGTCTTTTTCCACATAGGTCAATATTTAGTAGTCATTTCTTATAACCAACTCTATTATAGATTTAGAATTCCTGAAGACCCTGGTATATTCGGTAATCAACTGCCTCATCCCATTGTTTTCAATATATTCTTGAACGTTACGTTTATTATAATTATTATTTTCATAATGAATATTAAAATCACCTGTAATTATTACCGACCAACTACTATGCTTATCGTAAAAATCATCAAACCATTTAAAGAAATCTTCAAAGAAAATATTAAGATTACCATTTGGTGATCTATAAACACTTGTTATACCATAAGAATCATTATTTATTTTTATATCTAAAGATAGAAGCCAAAAATTCATATCCACAACTGTTAGAGATTCGATAACCCGTTCTTACAAAAATTAGCACTCCCCCTGTATGCCGACTGCTTGAGTCACATCTTAAGATTTCATACCCGTTAATACATAATTCAGACATTTTAAAATCTTCAGTTATACATGTTTCTGTTAGGCAGAGAATTAGTGGTTCATATTTATTCACATACGCAATTATCTCATAATGATGTTTATAGAAACTTTCAGCGTTGGTACATGACAATAAGAGCTTATTATTTACAACTTTGCTGACATGTTTGGAACTATTCGTGCTTGATATTAATTGCTATTGATAATTGATTTTACCTCTATTAATTTCAATTTGCTTTCTATAACCTGTACATTTTTCATCAAATACATTATGTTCATAATTAATATCTTTTAACTTTAACACATTCACGGCATACTTACAGTTAGTGCATTCATGTTTTACAGCCTTACAATTTCCTTTTTTATGATTTTGGCTACACAGAGGACACACTACACTTGACTTACACTGATCAGCGCGGTGGCCGTATTTCCAACAATTGAAACACCTAAGCACACTTACAAATTCAAAATATTTATAACTCGACCATCCTATATATATCCTGTCTTTATTCTTAGTTACATAATTGAAATGTTCACCAGATATTTCAATTAAAACATTACACTGCCTCTCATTTATCTTCGCAGCATACACACGGAGACATCAAATTTCATCCCTCATTGTATCTGGGAAATTCTGATTCACTATCTGAGATATCATACTCTGATGGTCAGTTGTATCCTCTTTCAAGACATCAACTATTTTTATATGTGGTTTGAATAAGTTACCAATTTTAATGTCATAACCATTACCTAATTCTCGTTCAGCTGTTTATTTCAATTTTTGTAGTGAATCCTTGTCATCACAATGTATCACTAAACCATTAGTTGTTTGTTTCATTTTCGATACAGATACCGAAATATCCGCAGGGTTTACTTTTTGCAGTAACTCGTTTTTAATATTTCTACTATCTTGCTTTCCATTTTTTGATTTGATAACAAGTGGTTCTACTACTTTTTTTTTGTTTCCAACAACTTTGGACCACACAGGTTTCGTTTCAACATTTTTGTTTCCAAATAATTCAATTAGTTTATCGGCCTTCTCAAGAATTTCATTTGTTTTATTTATATCGATTGTGTTGACTTTTTTTAGTTTGTCATTAACAACAGATAGGCAATTATCACAAAACCATTTTAAATTAGGTGTATCTTGTAAAAACATTGATAACTGGTATTTCAATCTGATACACTGTAAATGAAAATATTTCTCGCATAAATCGCATTGGATATTTTTTATATTTACTATAAAGTTGTCTGAGCACTGAGCACACACGAGTGTACCCGACGGCATCGTACTTTGGTCCCATACGACATTCTACGAGCAGCTTTCCACTTGACTTGTAATATAAGTTAATTCTTGGCACAGAGTATGACCTGGCGGCCGTAGCTACAGGTATGCCTCTTGTTAAAGCTTCTAGAGCTTCATTCATCTGCTCTTTGAAATATTTTTTTGGTGTCATATCTGCAATAAACGAGTTTCCACTAACTGACACCTGATGTACCAATAATTGACACTCATGTCAGTAACTGGAACCATTGACGTTTTAGAACTCTTATCAAGAGATGAGCTTTCTGAGTATTCTTGCAATGTTTTGGTATGGTTGCATTAAATTTGTTGAGAGTTCTAGTCATTGACACCTTTGTCAATAATTGGTACAGTGTAATAATCCCTTGATTCAGTCATCGCATCAAAAATCCTTTGTTTCTTATTTAAACTGTACCCTCGAACATATGGAATAAATCAAACATAAATACATTATGGAATAAAAAATATTTTATTCAATTACCTTAACTAATCTCTCAAATTTCCACATCCAACTGGTAACGAAACTTTTCTCATTTTGAAATGACAGGCAGTTATCAGCTAATTTGTTTCATAGCTGGTACAGTGTTGCCAAATATATTTATTAAGTTTTTGTATTGAAAATGGCTCTGAAACGTGGAGTCAGCTTACTTGGTGAAGATTTACCTTTAGGTGTCAATTATTGGAACACTGTCAATAACTGGTGCATTTACCTTACCTTATACCTCCGTCTGCCTCCAAAAACCACTTTAACTTGATAATTAGTACATGAATAAGAATGTGTTATTATTCTTGAAGGTAACTGAATTGTGTCTAAATTATTGATATAACCATAAAAAAGTCATCATTTTACAGGTAATCGCACATCTCCCTGGAGCTCATTTTGCGCTAGTTATTGATATGTATCCTGAATTAGGACATATAGAAATAGGTCAGCAAGCGCCCATAAGTAGCTATGGGGAAGGTCCTAATAGTAATTCTGCTGGTATACCATCATATCCACCACCTGGTGGAATATTTCCTCAGTATCCTCCACAAGGAGCATATACACCAGGTCCAACTCAACCATTTCCACAACCACCTGGTGTATATCCTCCACAAGGCTATCCTCCAATGAATTCTGGACCAGGTAAAACTAGACTTTATGTAAAATCCTCCTATGAATTTTTGAACTAATTTCCAAAATTTAATGATAATCTAATGAGTGACATTCCAAAATGTCATTTACAGCCAATTTCACTTATAGTCAATAACAAAAAGAATAATGTTAAATGTATACCAACATTTTCAGGATATTCTTCAAAAGCTCAAGAAGCAGGTATATATCCTTCAGCGCCAGCACTACCTACGGAACAGCAATGTAAGTAAAATGTGAAGTTTCTTTGTCGAATGGATATCTTATTACTTAGAAATAATTATGTATTTAACTAACTATTTTTTTTTTCGTTGACTCTAAAGTAGTATAACGAGGAAAACCTACAAACCCTCACAGTGCTCGTTATAGGTATGCGGGTTGTCTCACGTGGTACAACCCGTGCTCGCCAGTCGACTAGCTTCGAGTCGAAGAAGGGGTGGATTCTTCAAAAAAATTATTGAGTATACATAAAGGGCGCCAGAGAAGTTTTGGCAAGCACCCAAGACTTCCTAAGTTAGCCCACAACTCCTCAGTGGGTTAACAACACTCACTACACACTCCAAAGGTTAAACTGATAGGTAAATTATCATAAATAAATAAAAGTCAGCAAATACACCCTGATTGAAATTTTAATTAATCTTGGTGGACCAAAGGTCTCTTTTCAAAATATATGATACAATATCATTACCAAAAGAAAAATATTATAAAAAAAAAATCGTCTGAGCTCAGCTGAAGGCTGTAATCTCAGGGTGCAGTAGAGCTGAGGGCCCCAAACTACACCGATGTCTCAAGCAAAGATTCTAGAGAATCGATCAAATTGTTCATGTACAAAATTCCAAAAATTACAACGATAATATATTATATATATGTCCAAAAAAACACCAATGTACAGTTACAAGGGTTCACACTTCCGCAATTTATACCAATATAATGGTTGCATAAGCCAGAAATTTAAATTACGAGTTTAGCGTTGCTGGAGAATATACAGCTCAAAATTATATACGGCGCAAAATTATATACAAGTAACCATTAGAATTAGGTAAAAAAAACTACTAAATACCGCTATACTAGGTGCGTACCAAGTGTTCCAGCGTATCTTAATCTATGCGCAAGATTTCAAAATATTTTAAATACAAAATTCAAGTAAGGAAAAAAAATAAATAAAACTTAATATAAAAAAAACGGTAATTTGTGAAGCATAGATGTGAATTTACTACTGAGTTTAAAGAAATAAGAAAGGAAAACTGTAACCTTTCCTTTCCCGGCACCAGAACAGGAACTGAAATTCCTCCAGATTAATCCAGGCCTCCTGGAACTGGTCTCACCGACCCATTAGATTCCAATCAGCGTTTTTATGTCCATATACTAAAACCCCCCTAAAATAGAGAAACGAATTAGCCTCTACATAGGGTTTACATTTTACCCCGGTCAAATTTTCGACGTACCCCCGTAATATCCCATCATACTGACTATAATAACAATACCCGAAATTCGCAAATAATTACACCTCATGACTTTTAACTGTATAAAAGCCACCTACTCTGAAAATAAAAACTATATGACTGGTTTTTTTCCGCTTAGCAAAAAAACTACGATACCAATAAAAACCCATAATATAAAAACTACGTCGTTGGACACATCCCTGAATGTTTATACAACCCCTGTGATATATTCTTATTTCAACAAAATATAAAGCCATGTAGAATATGAATTAATAAGAATTTATAAAATTATAACGAATCTATCCCGCGAACCCAGATTACAAACTCCAATAAATTACGAATCAAGCAGAATTTCTACGTTAAATTGCCTACAAATCTGTTAATTCCGAGAAAGTATCTTTCAACCATTTACCTTTTATTGAATCCTACCAGCTAACGCCGTCTACGGGAATTTTCCACGTGTTTTCTTAAATCCATCAATTCTACTGGAATCCTTCGGTCATCGGCACCCCCTGGTCCAGTATATTATTGGGTCAGACCTTCGATTAGTTAAATCGAGCGATATTTTCTTCCCCTATGTAAAATTTTTCCGTGAAATAGCGTTATGGCTCCCAGAGCACATGCAAATATCTTTTGTTCAGATGTGTGTTCACACCTTGACGGCAAATGGAGGACTGAAATTTTTAACTCGGTTCCGACAGCGCTGTGACTTCTCTCAGTCGACAGGTTAGCCAAATTAAATTTACAACGGCTCGGCGAATTTTTCGCGTTACAGATTCCCCCCCTTTCGTCAAAGAAAATTAACCCGGAAAGGTTAATTTTCATCGTCAGGCGGTTGCGTAGAGTATGGTTTCAAGTCCTTGCAGTGCCATACTCCTGCCGTAGCTCCATCCTTATCGTGTAACTCATACGTCCACGGAGATACCCTCTTAGCTATCGAGTAGGGCCCTATATACTTAGGCGCTAGCTTACGCGTGTAATACCTCGCAGCATCCGAAAGGACAAAATTCCTCTTCCACACTAAATCGTGCGGGAGATACTCAACATGCCTACGCCGCAGATTATGGCTATCACAAGCCTTCTGATTGGCATCCTCTAACCGTTTCCTGATGTCAGCGAACAATTTCCTAAAACTCTCATTACGACTACTCTCGGGAGTTCTCACACTATCTCCCAGATCTAAATCTGAATTATCAACATAATCGGCCCCAGACAACAGCATAGACCTACCAAAATTAGCGAAATACGGTGTTACCTTCGTGACTTCATGAGTAGATGTTCTAATCGCACATCCTATCTGAGCGAGATGCTCGTCCCAACAACGATGATTATCCGAGACATAGGAAGCCATCATAGTCTTAATCACACGGTTAACTCTTTCACACGGGTTAGCCCTCGGATGATAATTGGCATTCAGCTTGATACGACAGCTATATCGGGAAGCTAAACTTCGGAAAAGATTACTACGATATTGGGGACCATTATCACACAAAATCACCTTGGGTACCCCATATACAAGAAATACTTCATCTTCAATCTTACGGGCAACGGCCGCTGCCGACGCTGTTCTAAGTGGGTATATCAGCACATACTTGGTCAAATAATCCGTAACGACAAGGATGAAAGAATTACCTCGTTTCGACCTAGGAAGAGGCCCCATCAGATCTGTGCAAATCATTTCCCACGGCCTGCTAGGCTTTGGATGAGACGCCATCTTATCAACAGGTTTACCTTGTGACACCTTATGCGCCGCACACACCTCACAACGATTAACATACCTAGCGACGTCAACCCTCATTTTCGGCCAGTAAAAACGCTCAGCTACTCTGTGGAAGGTTTTAAAAATACCCGTATGTCCAGATGTGGGAGGGACATGGGCTTCCATGATTATACGCGACCTACCAGCCTTGGGAACTACCAGTTTCCAAGATTCACCAGGCGACAGCGGTTGTGTGTACTTATTGACAACATGTTTGAAGAGGAGATTATCCTTCACACGCCAATCCGGGAATTTAAGTTGATTACTAGCGACATTCTTCACCATCTTACAATACCACTTATCATTGGTTGTATCAAACAGAGGGGGCGGTACCTCTTCAGATGAAACCTCTACAGACACCTCATCGACCACAGGGACGGACCGAGAAAGAGCATCTGGTACCACGTGTTCACGGCCTTTGCGATGTATAATTTGGAAGCTATACTGTTGCATTTTGACTGCCCATCGGGCTAGACGACCCTTCGGACTCTGCATCTTCTGTAGCCACAGTAGGCTATAGTGATCCGTAATGACGGTAAAAGAAACACCCTCTAAATAAGGCCGAAGTTGTTCGAGTGCCCAAACCACAGCGAGACATTCGCGTTCAGTGGTGGAAAAATTCCGTTCTTGGCGAGTAAGAGATCTACTTAAATAGCAAATAACCTTGTCACCATCCTCGTGAGGCTGACTCAACACAACCCCTAAACCATAACCACTACTATCGGTCTGTACAACAAAGGGTTTATTAAAATCGGGACACGTAAGAATCGGCGCAGAAACCAAACATTCCTTAACACGACGAAACGAAGACTCACATTCAGAAGACCACACAAAAGGACGATTTTTCCTCAGAAGACCCGTAATGGGGACCATGATGGTTGAAAAATTAGGTATAAATCTCCGGTACCAGGAGAAGGTTCCAACCACACGACGAACTTCCGTAATATTACGAGGAGTCGGTAACTCCAACATTGCCTTCACCTTATCCGGATCCACATGCAACCCAAAACGATCAACTACATACCCAAGATACTTCATTTCAGGACGACAGAACTGACACTTATCCACGCTAACAGTAATTTTAGCATCCGCTAACCTCTTAAAAACCTCTTCGAGTACCCGTACATGTTCTTCGAAAGTTTGCGTACAAATAACCACGTCGTCAAGATAGACAAAAACATGCGGTTCAAGATCATGGCCTAAAACATTGTCTATAAGCCTCTGCCAGGTAGCTGGGGCATTATGTAAACCAAATGGTAGTCGTTTGAACTGGAATAGACCCCTATTAGGTACCGTAAAAGCCGTGTATTGCCTTGAAGATTCGGCTACCGGAACTTGCCAATAAGCGGACTTGACATCTAAACTAGACAAATATTTAGCCTCACGCAACTTCTCTAAAGTATCCGTTACCAGGGGAAGAGGGTAGCTATCTCGAACAGTGACAGCATTCAACTTCCTGTAATCAACGCAAAATCGATAGGAATCATCCTTCTTCCTGACCAACAAAATTGGAGAAGCCCACGGACTATTGCTGGGTTCTACAACACCTAACTGCAGCATCTCATCCAATTCAGCATCGATATGCCTCTGTACAATGGGATTGACCCTATAATATCGCTGCTTGATGGGGGGACTAGAAGTCACTATCACGTGTTCTACTCTATCGGTACACCCTAGACCTTTTCCCATAATTTCCATATTCCTATCAATCACCGCTTGAAGTCTCTGCTGTTCCAAAGGAGTGAGTACCGTTCTAGACGACACATGTTTCACACTATTTATCAACACAGGATCTGCCGAAAAATGCCACTCGTCATGGCGAAGATCTGGGACGACGCCCATCAAATTCCAAAAATCTATACCAAGGATCAAAATATGAGTTAATTCAGGGACAACCAGAGCCTCAATCAACCGCATACGACCCCTCAAAACCACGGGCAACACTACGGTTCCAATACTCTGTAACACATTACCATTTGCCACTGTACAATTAGTCGTCCTACTTTTATCCAAAGTCAACCCTAAACAAGAAATTACCTCATATCCCTTACCTCCTAAAACAGTTCTTGAAGCGCCCGAATCCAAAAGTCCTAATAATGTTTTCCCTAGGATATCTATCTTAAGATAAGGACGTTCATCATTCGCAGCGTGATCCAGTACGTAATCTATGGCGACACGGAAATCATCGACCGGGGGGTTTTCACGGACGCACTCTATCCGATCATTCAAGCACGCCTCGGTTCGTTTACGCTGGCTAATTCTGGAAGAGCAATCAGGACAAGTCCTAACCGTGAATCCTTCTTTCTTACATCTAAAGCAAAATTTCCTATTACTACGACACGCTACGGCCCGATGACCTGGCTGCTTACAACGGAAACAAACGAGCTCATGAACTCTAGGAATAGATGACGAAGTAGGGAGGGTTAGAGTTCCAACCTCAGACACAGGTTCCACATGCGATGACACATAAGCTAGGTCTGGCTCCATACAATTTAGTTCCCCCGAGGGTACACTGTAATTCTCGATAGCCGATTTCCTAGCCTCCAATTTACGACCCAAGGTCAATAACTCACGCTATTAATTTCTATAAGTCCAAGATGATGTTGGTAGTAAGGCGTGATATTCCTTAGCAATATTTTAAGTTTAGTTTCCTCCGAAATGGAACAAGTCAACCTTTTAAAATAACCAGACATCACAGCCAAGTAAATTCCCATACTTTCATCAGGACCCTGAGTTCTACTCTTAATTTCCTCGAACAGTTTTTCATTATAATCCACGGACAAGTACTCCTCCCGTAATAGATCCACGAATTCATCCCAAGAGTTGACCTCTTCTCTATAAGCTAAATAAAATTGATAAGCCCTACCAGAAAATAAATCGATACCACTAGCTAACAAAATTTCCTTATCCACATTACGCGAAACTCGATACTCTTCCACTTTTTCCAGGAAGCTCGATAGTGAAATACCTTTGGGATCTCCAGAAAACACCAAACCCCACTTGCTAGGCAAGATCGTCTTAATACTAGACAAGTTCCTCGACGCATTACCAGGATTAGGAAGTGGTCTGACTTCATTGAGAGTCGATCTACGGATAGTTGACAAATTTGCAAAGGACGGCCCAGGTTGAGAGAGGATTTCCAATTGGGGGGGTTGAGATTGACGAGAACGCTCATGTCTAGAAGCCTTACTTCCCAATGATTCGTATAAGGAGAGAGCTTTAGCCATTAGTTCATCTACTTTTGCCCTCTGTCGAACACCAGCATCACCTGCTTCGAAATTAGTCGCACGTTCCAACCGACCTATGACATGCACCAACTGACTCTGTAACTTCTGGAAACTACCACTCACACGAGTTTCGTTGAACTCTTCTACACCGGGCTCAATCTGATCTAACTTATTCTCAACTGCGCTCAAGTCTTCGGCAGCTGTATACGGATACTCTGGCGGATCTATACTATCATCTTCCTTCTCTACCTGCAACGCTAAAGTTAAACTACGCCGCATCTCAGACACCGTGCCACTTGCAATACCACGTATTGTCAACTCATACACAAGCTCATCCTGAACCAACCGATTAACCACAAACCTACGAGACATTTCTTCTTTTTAAGTTTAATCTGACAAGCAATCCAGGCAACAAACCAATTTCCAACCTAGCGGAACAATAATTCTTCACCGACACACCTGTACCTCAAATGGTCTCCCTCCAACTGAAACCTAATAAGGAATTTAAAACCCAAATCCAGATACCGAATGTCCAAAAGTCCCTATTTGTCCAAACAATATCTCCAACCCACAGAGTTTCCACGAAGTGTGTACTTCTCGAACCGACGCAACGTTCCTTCCTCAAAAGCGATTCCAAAATACAGGAGTCCACAAGCCCAAGGCACCACTTCCAAACACCGACCCGCTAAGGTTCGAACCCACAATGCAGCCTACAATCGTCGAAAGTCAAATAAACTTACCATAAAGCAAAGTATTTACGAATTCAGTTACTGTTCTGATACTAAAATTTATACACAGTGTGACCCAATATGTAACTCACCTTTTAAATTTACAATATCTATAAATTACAAATATTATACAATAGATAATCAAATAAAATTTTCAAAATTACAATTTTTATTGAAACAATAATATCGATATCAGAAATCTTCTTAGTCACTTGCTACCTGAAAAAGAAGAAAAAAAAACAAAACGCATCAAACAATGAACAATCTGTCCGTTTCCTGTATTGAAACTTCAATTTAATATTTAACACTGCTTAACAAAATTAGGTGAATTTGTTTACCACTTACGCCCCATAAAACAATTCCCTTCAAGACCTCAAACCCCAGATTTACTACAAACACTTAAATCTGGCACTATCAATAACTAATTAAGAGAAATTATTTCCGGGTTACGCCCACAATTGAAACAATTACCTTCAAAGTTAAGCAATCCCCAGATTTACTATAAAAAAAACCCAATTAAATCCGGTGCAATAGATTACAAAAGATACAATAACTGAAGTTAAATCTACAATGACTGAGTTTCTAAGAAAAAGTTGAAAATTTATCAAAGTTTAAAAAAAAGATAAAATCTACAATATTGAATTTTTCAAAATTCCAATAATCAATCAGTATGAAAAGAAAATAAATGTTGCCCACGAACCAATAAACTCTTTTTTTTGATTTGTACTATAAAATTTTCAGTTTGATATATATTATGATCTCACAGAATAAGGTAAGTTGCTTACAAATTACGTCCAATAAAACAATTCCCTTCGAATTGAACACAACCCCAGATTTACTAAAAACACTTAAATCTGGCACAATCAAAACATATTAAGAGAAATTATTTCCAGGTACGCCCCAATAAAACAATTACACTTAAATCTGGTGCTAAAAATAAACTGAAAATAAATCTGCAAATTTAACTTATCAAACGTTCAAGTTTAATCAAATGGCTACAACTGAAATTTTGATTTTTAAAGTTTAAGTTTAATCAAAGATGCTAAAAAAAATTTAATTTCAAAAGTTTAAGTTTAAATTACCGGATATGTATTGCTGACAATAAAAAAAAATACTAACGGCCCCACGTTATGGGCACCAAAAACATATAACGAGAAAAACCTACAAACCCTCACAGTGCTCGTTATAGGTATGCGGGTTGTCTCACGTGGTACAACCCGTGCTCGCCAGTCGACTAGCTTCGAGTCGAAGAAGGGGTGGATTCTTCAAAAAAATTATTGAGTATACATAAAGGGCGCCAGAGAAGTTTTGGCAAGCACCCAAGACTTCCTAAGTTAGCCCACAACTCCTCAGTGGGTTAACAACACTCACTACACACTCCAAAGGTTAAACTGATAGGTAAATTATCATAAATAAATAAAAGTCAGCAAATACACCCTGATTGAAATTTTAATTAATCTTGGTGGACCAAAGGTCTCTTTTCAAAATATATGATACAATATCATTACCAAAAGAAAAATATTATAAAAAAAAATCGTCTGAGCTCAGCTGAAGGCTGTAATCTCAGGGTGCAGTAGAGCTGAGGGCCCCAAACTACACCGATGTCTCAAGCAAAGATTCTAGAGAATCGATCAAATTGTTCATGTACAAAATTCCAAAAATTACAACGATAATATATTATATATATGTCCAAAAAAACACCAATGTACAGTTACAAGGGTTCACACTTCCGCAATTTATACCAATATAATGGTTGCATAAGCCAGAAATTTAAATTACAACGAGTTTAGCGTTGCTGGAGAATATACAGCTCAAAATTATATACGGCGCAAAATTATATACAAGTAACCATTAGAATTAGGTAAAAAAAACTACTAAATACCGCTATACTAGGTACGTACCAAGTGTTCCAGCGTATCTTAATCTATGCGCAAGATTTCAAAATATTTTAAATACAAAATTCAAGTAAGGAAAAAAAATAAATAAAACTTAATATAAAAAAAACGGTAATTTGTGAAGCATAGATGTGAATTTACTACTGAGTTTAAAGAAATAAGAAAGGAAAACTGTAACCTTTCCTTTCCCGGCACCAGAACAGGAACTGAAATTCCTCCAGATTAATCCAGGCCTCCTGGAACTGGTCTCACCGACCCATTAGATTCCAATCAGCGTTTTTATGTCCATATACTAAAACCCCCCTAAAATAGAGAAACGAATTAGCCTCTACATAGGGTTTACATTTTACCCCGGTCAAATTTTCGACGTACCCCCGTAATATCCCATCATACTGACTATAATAACAATACCCGAAATTCGCAAATAATTACACCTCATGACTTTTAACTGTATAAAAGCCACCTACTCTGAAAATAAAAACTATATGACTGGTTTTTTTCCGCTTAGCAAAAAAACTACGATACCAATAAAAACCCATAATATAAAAACTACGTCGTTGGACACATCCCTGAATGTTTATACAACCCCTGTGATATATTCTTATTTCAACAAAATATAAAGCCATGTAGAATATGAATTAATAAGAATTTATAAAATTATAACGAATCTATCCCGCGAACCCAGATTACAAACTCCAATAAATTACGAATCAAGCAGAATTTCTACGTTAAATTGCCTACAAATCTGTTAATTCCGAGAAAGTATCTTTCAACCATTTACCTTTTATTGAATCCTACCAGCTAACGCCGTCTACGGGAATTTTCCACGTGTTTTCTTAAATCCATCAATTCTACTGGAATCCTTCGGTCATCGGCACCCCCTGGTCCAGTATATTATTGGGTCAGACCTTCGATTAGTTAAATCGAGCGATATTTTCTTCCCCTATGTAAAATTTTTCCGTGAAATAGCGTTATGGCTCCCAGAGCACATGCAAATATCTTTTGTTCAGATGTGTGTTCACACCTTGACGGCAAATGGAGGACTGAAATTTTTAACTCGGTTCCGACAGCGCTGTGACTTCTCTCAGTCGACAGGTTAGCCAAATTAAATTTACAACGGCTCGGCGAATTTTTCGCGTTACAGTAGAGGTTACTAGAAATATAGAACACGCAATATAACTATACTACCATTAATCGCACAGTTGAGATACGCAGACGAACTAGCGTTTTTGTTTTTTTATCCAATGTATTTCTCGTTATTTTCATACTTAAAAACCTGTTCTATTTTAGTCATATCATAAACACATTCTAATCATGACTCTAAAATATAATTACAGGAATTACCTGTGTTTGAAATTTTATCACAATTATAAAATTCTACTGTTTTTATTTTTGGCTATAAGCTTTATTTAAAAGCTGTTTAATGTTTTGCAGCTTTCTTAGGTTCAGTATTTCCCAAGTCTAACCAAGAGTTACCAATCTTTGGTTAGCTCTAAAATTTAAGTTACTTATTATTAACGAATAACTCGTATACAACAATGATTTTTATTTCAATTAGTTTCAATCCTTATGTAAATTTTTCGTGTTCACTGTTGCTTCAAACTGTGAAAGATTAATAAAATTAGTTAACATTTACCTCCAGTATTGCGAACTGGATGATACATAATGAAGAATAGCTACAATGAGATGTTGGGGTGTTATACAAATGGTGAATTAGAATATCTATTGTTTATACAGGTGGGGTTCCACTTACAACTCTACATGTTTGAAAATCATAAATATTTTTAGAAACAGTATTTCAAAAGTTTTCCAAAGGAAAATACAACTACTTTTCTGGCCTGATAAAAAACGGGGGCATAACAGATGTGAAGGTTATTGTCTGCCTTTACACCCTGTAGACATCTTCTGGTGGCAAGTTCCAGAAAATTTTGTAATTTATATATTTGTCCTCTTAGATTCTTTAAGCCAATTTTATGTATGAGACAGATTTACAGCAAATATCGCTGATCCATAAATGAGTTTGCAATATGGTGATAAATTCTTGTCTATTGCATCTTAAAGACATAATTTAGTATCTATGATAATAAAAACACTGAAATCTTCTGTTAACTTTCGCAAATAAATATTTAAAAATTGTTATTCAATATTAAAAGTTGGTTTTATTACGCATGTAAAAAAAGTCCATAAAATTTGAATTAGTCTATTTAAAATATATCTTGATAGAAATGTTTCACTAAATATAATTTTTTTGTATTTTCAGTACCTCCTTCTTATGACAGTATTTCAAAATAAACACGGATTATCTATACAAGTCCATAAATCATCAGGCTTCTATATGTATGAACTTTGAATCGTTGAAAATGAAACTGCCGCTATCAGTGATCATATAAGATATTATAGGAACAAATATGCTTTTATATAAATATATTTTTATAATCATTAGGTTCAAACTTCAAAAAATCACACACTAGTCACCAAGAAGGAAATAACCCAAAATATAATGGCGTCTCCAGTTTTGGATCTAATCATATAGTTTATGTGGGTTATTTCAAATCTTTCTGACTGGTTTGACAAATTACTTACATGTGTGGGCTTATAAAATTTTAATTTCAATTAAACTATTGAGACTGCGTTTATTGCTTTCGCTGTTTTCATAGACATCAGTTTAAGTAGATTGCTTATCACTGTTTCAGTTAGCTCTTAACAAATGAATTCATCACTGATGAATAAAACTGAAAATTATTTTGAGAACTGCAAAACTATTGGTAGATGACTCAACAGAGGATCAAAAATGGAAATGTACTCTATATTTATATTATTCAATATATTTCAATGCTGCTGAATCTTATTTATTTGGCAATATAATGTGATCAAAGAGAGAGGGAATCGTGTTCTTCTTATACAGTGGAACCTCGATAAGTTGAAAACCAAGGAAAATGTTAAATAATTTGAGTTCAAGTTTTTATTGGATCGCATTATTACATATTTAGTGAGGTTTATTTGTATTCTTTGTTTATTCATGCTTGAACCATGTAAATAAACACTAAGTTAGGAAATTCGGCAGTTATTCTTTTATATAAAAACTTTCTCCTGGCTCTTTTCTCTTGGAACCACTTTCCACTGTTTCAATCGATCTTGTCAGCATATCGTCATATTAGAATAACAGGTTGTATCTGCGTTTTTCAGGAATTTTATTCGAAGTTTGTATGGCCAATAACTTTTTTCTAGTTCAGTGTTTGAAGACTTTATTATTTTATATCTGCAGTTAGACACTCTTTTGTACTAAACTCAAATTTTCATTGCATTTCAAAGGTTAATTTACCAGAAAATCCACTGTGTTATATACAGTTAGAACTATGTTATTTACAGCTTTGTGATTATATTAACACAACATGGTGGTAAGTACCAGTTAGAACCTTATGAAATGTACTTATTAACTATTAAATTTTTGAGTTGCAATCCACACAGTTCTAATTGAAACACTACTTTTTAAAAATTGATTTATTAATAATAGGAATATCAGTAAATAATATTACATTCCAAATACAAATAATATAAACAAATGAAAATAAATCGTATGAAAAACAAATAAGAAAAAAATAACAAAAAAATTGTATCAAATTAAAACGTCAATACAAACCAGTTAAACGAAAATGCATCCTCAGAAAAACAAAAAAATGAGAAAAAAATAACAAAACAAATTGTAAAAAATTAAAACGTCAATATAAACAAAAATAAATCCTCAGAAAAGCAAATAAGAAAAAAAAATCAGAAAATTGTAACAAATTAAAACATTCCAATATACTAAGTAATTCAAAGGACCACATAAAAAATTATATGCCAAAAATTGTGGAATAAAACTCCTTGTCAACTTGGGGCATGGACGGCTTCTTTTTATTCAAAGCGTTTATCTTGTCTTTTGATAGTTCCTTATTTTGGGAAAGCACTAACTGGTCTAATGCAAGTGTGGGTGTACTGGATTTTCTTCCTTTACAACGCAGCGTGGGTATTGAATTGGCAATTGTTACACTTTGGTAATTTTGATCTAAGTACGACGTTTTGAATTGTACTTCATACAGGTCTCTAGCGCTAAAAAAATGGCATAAACTTTGGTGAAAGGAACATTCGCATACCATAAGTTAGCTGCACAAGCCTCATAATTTTTAAAATCGCTTTTCCTTAGTAACAGACTCACAAACGGATTTTTCGTATTCATTTTTCTTAGTTCTCTCATAAAGGAGATAGGTGAATAAAATTCGGTCTTAGCCATATTTTTCTCAATTTGGCTGTGCTTCATGTTATTAACTCCTCAATATGATTGTCATCCAGAATTCTCTCTATTATTTTGCGGAAAGCACTAGCAAGGCAATTTCCGGATCTCCCAGCATCAGTCTCCATCCATATAGCACAATATATGGTATTTGTGGTTGAGAGATGGGCCGTCAAGTTGTACATCGTTAGTTTTTGTAAATAAAAATGATTTCCAGCAAATGATCTGGGACACGTTATCACATTTTCGAAATAAAAACTTAGTACCAGAATATTACTTTTCTTGTCATTATCTTTTTCGATCATCATGGCATCTTTAGCTGCTTTGTGTTGTTCCATTTGTTCACGATCAGTGTTGTCCAGTGTTCCTTCTTTCTGTTTCAATGAATATATGGAACATTTTTCACATACGAGTACATCCTTTTTAGGTACATGAAATCCATATGCCTATACATTGACAATTTTACTGGATTTTTTATGATTCTCAGTAGTAATATAACAAGAGAGTGAGAATAAATTGAAAATAATTTGACAGATTTTTTGAAAACTTGTTTCCAAGCAATAGTCACGAGAGCCCGCAGGGCTCGAGTGGCTATTTCCAAATGGCAACAAGTTTGAACAAAATCTGTCAAATTATTTTCTAATTTATGGAACTCGCGAGTTATATTTGACTAGATAATTTTTTTATTCACAAATTTTTACAATAAAAAAGATTGTCTTTATTACTGCTTCTTTATAATCATTTCCGTCTTTTCTTTTCATGTTATGAGTCCAAACTTTCAAAATCAATGCCAGAGTAGCTGCTGTAATAGATTGATCCAGAATATAATTTCTTTCTTTGGTGAGGGTCTTAAATTGTCTCCATATAGACTGATTACTTATTAGAGTATTTTTCGAAGTAGTTTCTAAAATCTTTTTTGTTATTTCTGCATCAGAAAAGGTACTAAACCGATGATTTTCACCCATTTTATATATCACGTTGACACAAGTAGGTAATTATTTTGACAACTATCTGACACTTGCTAGGCAAATAAAAGCCACAGTGATTATTCCCGAGAATAATCACAAGAGATTTATTCCCACTATAATAATGACATAATTGGTGGAAGCTTACCCTTGTGACAAATAAAGAAGCATTTCATTGGTTTTAAGAAACGTCAAAAAATAATCTGTGTAATGGTACTTGTACAACTCGTACATTTTGGATATATTGAGCGTTGACTCCAAATATTTTCTCCAGCTATTTTTCCTGCAATAATGTGAGTCTACAGTTGCAAATCTCTTCACGTGGTCTACAACTGCTTAAATACGTTCATCGCTGGTTTTCCTACTACTTATTTTTCCTCTTATACTTATTTTATTTCATTTTGGCTAAGGCCATAATAATAACTGAAAAGCGCCTTTCGGGTACTTTCTCCAATTTTTCTTGAGCAGTGGAATTTACAACCTTCTAAACAATCCTTAACGGTTTTAATCTCCCTTGATTTTAGTTTTGTACCTCTTACATTAACGTATTCTTTTCCAGCTTGGTGCAGTTTGCTTTTGATATTGACTTTCCACTCATTAATTTGTCGAATTCGTTTTCTAACATTTGTTCATTCTTTCTGTTTTGCAATTCCATGCACTTCTTTAGATGTTTCATCTTCACCGCCTGTTGCGGTTTCAATAATTGGTTCATTTTCAGTTTTGTTTTCCTCAGCTTCTGTTACTTCACACAATTTCCTCAACTCTGTATATGAAACAACATTACGAATAGCTAGTCTAGGGTAATCTCTATATCTAACATCACATACACCATGCTATAATAGCTATTAATCATCTTTTTCTATACGAAGAGCCTCATTAAGAATCACAGAGTCATCTGCATTGTCCATGTCATTTATTTCATGAGTTACTTCAGACATTTGGCTCTCATCTCTTATTTCCTGTTCGATACCACTTTTGGCTTACATGCTGCAGTTTATCTCCATCAATTACATTATGCTCACTCTATTGGTTTTCTTTGTACCGCTCTTGTTCAGTATCACCTTCAAATTTATTAGCTACATTAATTTGGTTTTCTTCCTGCGTTTTTTGTTTAGTAGTACTATGTTCAATTCTATTGGCTTCACTCATTTGGTTTTCTTTCTTGCTTTCAATTTCACCTAACTGATTTTCCCGATAAACATTCTGTTCAGTACACCCCGTATTTGGAATGGGTACAGGAGATAACGCTATAAACAATCAAAATATCACAGCTCAGTGATTGTGGAAACATATAGTTTTGTTGATTTTAAATATTTTCAAATAATACTACATTATTACATCGAGTCCGATAAACTATATAATACATAAAACCGCAAATAACATTAATATTTATTAATAAAGTCTAAATAATACTTACCCATATTTAATATTTTAAACGACCTTCCAGACATTATTCTAGTTAAAACTAATATTTTTCAAAAAAACTCAGGTTATATATATATCACCGATGGGAATATCAGGGTTCTACATGTGTATTATTCTGTTTAAACTATAACGCAGTTCTATCTGCAAGCAGGTAGAACTATGTTAATAACTTAAATTGTCTGGTGACTTGAGATGGAACTTTTAACATTGCTAATTGTGCTATTAAGCACCAGATGGCTGAACCAAGCAACAGAAGTATTTCTTTTCCTCATATGGAACTTGGATATTCCAATATCTTATTTTTTTCTAATATTGCAGTTAGAACCTTGTTATTCTAATGTGACGAAATGTTAGTGTTTTCATTATAAACTCGTTTCACTTAGGTAACTTTTATTTTGTCACAATAAGTTCAGCTATGTTTTTTATAGAAAAGCTAAAAGCTAATGATAAAAAGTAACATCCCTTAAGCCTCCAGCGAAAATTCAAAGAATTGGTTCACAATAGGTCCACAGTTACTCCTAGCCATTTGGTAAACATGTGTAAGCAATAAAAACAAACTTTCCACACGAATCTTTTTTATTTGTTTACATTTGTATTGTTATTTTATTTTTGTAAGTCTACTTGTAAATTTAAATGTGGCAAATGTTTTTTGTGACAAGCATACTTGTATTGTTCTAAATACTATATTTATACATTTTTTATCAATAAATGATATTATAATATAATATGCTATATTTTATTTGGGTGTACTACAAGCAGTGTAGCATCAAGGAGTGTACTTTTGTTTTTTAATTTTTAGGTGATTGCACGAACGATACATACTGCCGTGCTACGAAAGAAAGCAGTGACCCCACTTCGAAATAATTCGAGAAAAACAACTTTAATCGTTTTGAGACGTTGGGGTTATGCCGCGTGTGCTTTCTAGATCCGCTTAATTGGGGTGGATCAGTCCCCGTTATTCCTTAAAATTCTTTCACCTATGTCTCTCAATAGTTTCCCATTTCTTGCTTTCTCTCTCCAGTTTGTTACTCTTGCTCTATTAAGGTCCGCCTCCACCTCATTTTGCCATTTTGACCTGGGTCTACCGCGTCTCCTCTTTCCCCCGGGATTCCACTGCAAGATATTGTAGGTTACTGTTTGCGCCAATATTAAAATTCATATTTCGTAGTCTTGTAATATTTAAGAACAATTAGTTGATTCCTTAGTAATAGGCAACACACCTTGCTTCTTGTATATATAAATTCAAAATATTGGTTCGATATAGACAATTAGTGTTATTAGAAAAAGTAGTTTACATAGTGAGTTAGAGTAAAGCGCTTGAATAAGCTCATAGAAAAATATCGTGATTAATTCAATATAAAACCATTTTTCAATCTGAAATAACAGTGAATTTAGGTGAAACATTGTGTAAACTACGAGTTTGTCAATTTCCTCGATTTACCCTATTTATCCGTACCTTAATCCCTAGTTTTCATTGGCAAAACATGGACAGGACAACCGGAGTTTGGGTTCCTTTGTTTCATCCAGATATTTGGTAAGTGTTCCATTTAGAATTAAATTAGAATCTACAGTCCTCTATTAGTTTTTAGTATCATACAGTACAGTTACTGATTTAGCTCCTTATCTCCCTACATGTCCCAGCCATTTAACTCGTTGTGCTTTTATTCTCTTTACAATGTCTTCGCCTTTTATTTCGTCCAAAATTTCACGATTCGTTCTTATTCTGTATTCATTTTCATCTATTTTTACCGGACCCAGTATTGCTCTCAATATCTTCCTTTCAGTTATTCTTAGTTTTTCCTCTTCCTTCTTTGTTAACGTCATTGTTTCTGCCGAGTACATCATGATTGGCCTTATCATCGTTTTATACATATTTAATTTTGTTTGCTTCGTTAAAATTTTACTCTTAAGTAGCTTTTTATTTGCATGATATGCTCTGTTTGTAGCGAGTATCTTTTCTTCAATTTCAGTAGTTCTATCTCCAGTATTGCTAATCATAACCCCCAAATATTTATATTTTTTAACTTCTTCAAATTCATAATCGCTGATTTTTATTTTTCCCTTTTGGTTTAGGTTCCCAAATCTCATTAGCTTGGTTTTACTTTCGTTTATTTTTAGTCCCATTTTTCCTCCCTCTGTTACTATCTCCTTTAGCATATTTTCCATGATTCTCCTTCTTTTGGATACAAGCACGATGTCGTCCGCATAGGCTATTATTTGACTGCCACTTGACCTTAAGCTACCATTGTGTGTTCTAATGATAGATTTAATAGCGTTGTGGACAAAGAGTCACCATGTCTTACCCCTTTATTAAACCTAAATTGATCTGTTTCTCCTTTTTGCGTTATTACACTGATCCTTGACTCATTCATGGTCATTTTGATTAGCCTTCTCAGTTTTGCGCCTACTCCTTGTCCTTTTAATGCTTTCATGAATTCACTTCTTTTGATTGAGTCGAAGGCTTGTTGAAAGTCAATTAAGAGCATTTCTATGTCTAATCTGTATTCATGCGCTTTTTCCATTATTTGTTTTAATGTATGAATAGCATCAGTTGTTGATCTGCCTTTTGTGAAGCCACATTGATATTGCCCTATCACTTCCCTTGTACTTTCCACAAGCCTTCTGTTAATTAGCGTGGATAGTATTTTGTACGCAGTGCCGGAATTTAGTACTGCTTATTATAAAGTTCTCCCTCGCTGCGAAATTACATAACCTTTCTCCGTTGACATTCGTTTTTTCGTGTATCGTCTCCTTTCCTGCTATATGGCTTATGTAATTCTCTCCCTATTTGTGCGTTGAGATCTCCTAGTATTAGTATAGTGGGTTAAGGAACAAGTTTATTTAAACTTTTCAATTGGGGATTTCAAGATGGATTATTCATTTGTGGTAATTCCGGAATTGTCTCGAAATCTAATTTTAGGTTGCGATTGGCTACAAGACCATGAAGTAGCAATTTATTTTTCGCTAAATTGCCTACGATGGAAATTCAATGGGCAAATGGGTAATATAAAATTTTTCAAAGAAGATGGTGATGCGGTACAGTTATCGGTAATGGAAATTATCGAGGAAAATGAGTTGGTACAGTTTGAACATAAAAAAAGTGTTATTCGGAGGCTCAAATAAGGTAAGTAGTAGATAAAGCGGAATCATTTGCCGATAATTTTAAAACAAAATTGTTTGAAACATTGATGGAGTTCCGGGAGATATTTTCAGATCAACCAGGTCTTATAAACTGGTATGAACATGAAATAATTTTGCGGGATTACTCGCCCTTCTTCATAAAATCGTATCCCATCCCTTTAGCTTATAAGGATGAGGTAGCACGCCAAATAAAAGAGATGAACGTTTGGGGGGTTATAGAGGAATCTAGAACGGACTATGTTAGTCCATTAACTGTAGTGAAAAAAAAAGACGGTTCGGTAAGAGTATGCGTCGATGCCCGATTCTTAAATAAGCGGATGGCTATGGACCATGTTAGGCCGCCTAACGTAGCGGAACTTTTATATACTTTTTCAAAAGGTCAAATATTAAGTACTTTGGACTTAGCTTCTTCATATTGGCAAGTACCGATTAAAAAGGAACATCAGCAGTGTACTGGATTTATGTATGGCGCGAAAACTTACGTGTTTAAGGTTTTGCATTTTGGCTATTGCTCGTCCGTAGGTAGTTTTATTAGGGCACTGAGTAAAATTTTACACGCAGGTGGTGAAGATTTTATAATTGAATTTGTGGATGATTTATTAATCCATTCACCATCTCCTGAAAGTCATTTGGAGCATTTGAAATATATTTTAAATAAAATTAGATTAGCCGGGGTGACCGTGAAACTAAAGAAATCTCACTTTGCCCGCAACGTAGTTACTTTCTTGGGTCATATAGTGTCGTCGGAGGGAATTAGGATGGATCCAGATTGAGTGTCCGCCATATTAGATTTCCCGGCACCACTTAATATTAAACAATTACGGTCTTTCATCGGCTTAGTAAATTATGACGCGAGATTTTGCAATCACTATTCAGATTTATTAATCCCTTTGTTAGGTCTTCCTGGGACTGGGGTCCAGAACAAGGTAGGGCTTTTACAAGTATTAAAGATGCGTTTCTGCGGGTTACATTTTTAAAACGCCCTAACTTTGAAAAAGGCTTTTTCATTTAAACTGATGCTTCTGCGGTAGCGGTAGGGGCGTGTTTATTTCAAGTAGACCCGGCTGGTAATAAAGACGTCATCGCTTTTGCTAGTAGAACTTTACGCGGACCGGAGATAAGATATAGTGTGATAGAAAAGGAGGCTTGCGCAGTAGTGTTTGCGTTGAAAAAATTGAGAACTTTCGTGTTGGGGCGGGAATTAACAATTATTTGTGACCATAAGGCTCTATCTTTCATAACATCTTGTAGATTATTCACTACGCGGATAGCTCGGTGGATTCTGTATTTGCAAGAGTATAATTTTAATATAGTTTACTGCAAGGGTTCAGAAAATATATTACCGGATATGCTTTCACGTTATCCCTGCTACGACGAGAAAAATCGAAGTGTAGAAGTTCCAGAAGCAACCACGATTACGATGTTTGCTACTAAAATAACTGAACTTTCAAGGGCAGTTTGTAAAAATATGGGAAAACTCGAAGAGGATCAAGGTAATGGTCCATTTTGTTCGAAAATTATAAATATATTAAAGGCTGGCAACACAGACCGTGCGACTAATTGGTTCTTGTTGCATAATAACTTATTGTTTAGACGCGGTTCCGGTGGAAACCGGGGTTTTAAACTATGTATTCCGGCGAATCATGTTAAAAAATTGATTCTACAGGAACATGACGAACAAGGACATTTCGGAGCGGAGAAATGTTATTGGCAACTTGCGCAATATTATTATTGGCCCAAAATGATGCGATCATGCAGGAAATTAATTGCAGCCTGTTTACTTTGTCAAAGGAGTAAAATATCGCCTATGAAAAGTGTAATTCCGGAGAAAATCAATGAAATAGTTGCTGTAGACTTGATAGGCCCTTTGCCTCAGTCTAGAGGAGGTGCTACTCAGCTCTTAGTAGCCATTGATTGTTCCAGCAAGTATGTGTCTCTTTTTACCCTAAAACGAGCCACAACTAAAGCGGTTTTAAATTGCATGTGTCGTAAATATTTTATTGATGTCGGCAAGCCAAAAACAATATTATCAGATAACGGGACCCAGTTTACTAGTAAACTATGGATCAAAACAATGAAGGAAGAGGGTATTGAAACGTGTCATACCTATGTTTACTATCCGCAGGGAAATCCTACGGAGACGATAAATCGCGAAATAGGTCGTCTATTGAGATCCTTATGCTACATTCAACATACGAAATGGACCGCGGTCACGGATACAGTACAATTTTGGTTGAATAGAGTTATTCACGGAGGTACCAAATTCTCGCATCATACGCTTCATTTCGGCAAAGTAGAGAAAAACAAATTTATTTCCAAAATTCCATTTCCTAATAATCATGAACTAGCTTCTTCTCCAGTCAATAGAATTCAATTAGCGCACGAAAACCTCATTACTAAGGCTCAGAAACGTCAGGCTCGACACGATAGAGCTCATCGGTTAACCGAATTTAAGGTGGGAGATAAAGTGCTGATTCGAGTTCATAAACAATCTTCCAGCGAATCAAAAGAAATTCAAAAATTCTTTTTGTTGTTTAATGTCCCAGGGACAATAACCGCAGTTAAAGGATCCAACTCTTACGAAGTTATTGATTATTCAACAGGTAGTTCGTTAGGAGTGCATAATGTGTTCAATTTAAAACCTTTTATAGGCGATTTTTGTTAATAGTCATGGTTTTTAAGGGATGCGAATTTTTAGTTATATTTCGATAATGACGTTAATTAGTTCTGGTACAAGGACGTTGAATTTTCGTACAGCTATTGTTATCTGTAGTCTAATTAAAAGGGGGACGAAGTAAAAACATTCGAACAAACCAAGTGACCGTTACGGAGGAGAGAGCGTGGTGATTCGATGCCACGTGATGAAAAGCCGGGAGTCAAAGAGAGTAGAATAGAGGCAGTGAAGCAAGATGTGCTAGTTTGTGTGTGCACGAAGCTTTTCTAAACGTTACTTTGTTGTTATAAGTAAAAACTGCTGATAATTTTTCAAGTAGTTATAATATAAAGTGAGATCATCTCGTCGTGGTTAAGAAAAGGAAGACTTCCAATCAAGTACGTACCACCGTGGGACAAACCAATTGTAGGGGCAACCGTACTAACCTGTGGACATTTAAAGAACTAGGTATCTATTTTGTTTCCGTTTTAATTGCATACTCGAAGAAAACGCATTTGATTCAATTTATCGAGTACAATTTTTTATTTCTAATAAGCCGTTTTAAAATGTTTTGTTTATGAATGAGTATATTGAGTTGAAAACAATCTTATTTTAGTTAAATGTTTTTTTTGTAAGCAAAATCTTTCGCAGCCCACCTGAGAATGTCTGTATTCGGCAATAAATGTTTTAACCTTTAAATTTACTCACACCCAAAACTGACAAGTTACGTACTCTTGTAAATATGTAGTTATCATTTTTATTTGTTAACTTGATCGCGACGGTAGTGTTGTGTAAGGTTGTAAGTCAACACATTTTTAATAACATTTATTATTTGTGAATATGTCTATAAACTGATGTGTTAAGTCTCCTGGCACTAGGAGGGTTGCCACCTGCTCTACCAAGCTAATTTCCTTCATCTATTTAATTAATACTTCTAACTGTTTTGGATCTAAGAGATACTTAGATTACACAGTTTACATTGTACATACCAGTTGTCTCTGGTACATACTCTATCTGGACCTCTGAACGAGGAACTGTCCGGTTTAGTATTTTTATTCTATCACTGGCTGCCAAGAGTGCCAAGTAGGACAGATGAACGCAATATCACGTTCTGGTTTTGTATACTTACGAGCGATCCAAGCTGGAGACCATCGAAGTTGGAGGGAAAAAGGCCGAAAAGAAAAAGGTCATTCATGATAAATGTTCTGCAAAATCAGCCCAACTTAAGCCATCATTAATATTTTTTAACGGATTTTTTTAGTGTACATAAGTAGAATTTTTTTTTTTACAAATTAAGAGCTATAAGTTAATTTATGTTTGCACATTAATGTATAAGTCGGAGTTTTAGTTTTGTTACAAATTAAAAACAGTAAGTTAATTTGTGTTTCGCTAACGCCCTATTTCGAAATTTACTCTCTTTGCACTGTCTGAATATGTACACAGCTTTAATGCACGTGATCGCCTTGCCAGATTAGGGATTGGAGTGCATTTTGCTACATTGCAATTCCTAACTGGTGGAGACGAGCAATCGGTGTCACATAGGAGCCATTGTAAGTGTTGTGGTCGCATTGTGAGAGACGAAGGGGGTAGGTACTTACCGAAATTCTAGAACGCGGTGGCGTAACTACGGGGGTTGAGGGGGATAGGCTCTTGGGGCAACGAGGGTGGAATTCGGGGTGTGGGCCTCCTCAATTTTTGCAGGTTGCGGTGTCGGATTTGGGGCATTTGGGCGGTTGCTGCAGGTAGGACAGATCGGTTTTGATCTGCAGGAATCAGGGAATGTCCTGTTTTTGTGCAACTGTTTTGGGATGGGAGGTAATGGATTGGTGTTGGAGGGCACACATTGGTGAGAGAAGCGGTAAAATATAATGCTGGATGATAAGGATTGATGATAGTGGATTTAGGAGGAGGTTATAACTCTGAACATGGAAGTTGGTTTATTGTTTGAATTGGCGATAATTCGCCAATATTTTAGGAATGAGAAATTTTGGGTTTCGAGCATTTCTTCAAATTCTTTTTGGCATATGGATGAGACAACATGTCTACAGACTATGGACATGAAGGTGTGAGGGTTTTGGTGTGACTGTGAGGACGTTGGGTGGAGTGGAGGATGTTTAGTGTTACTTTGCGATCGCCGGTGGAGTATTGGATTTTTTTTATAAGGGAAGCGAGTTCTATTTGGGATTTGGTTTTCAATAGGGCGGTTCTATTGAAATTTACTTTAAGGAGTGTTATCTGGCTATATAGGATTTGACGGGTGTTGAGGAGGATGAATAGAGCCTTTTGGGGTGAGTACTGTTGCGGAATGTTTCTTAGGTTAATGGTCTCGTTTCGGGAAATATTGTTTGTTGGGGTTGATGGTGGCGTAGCTCGAGGATCGGTTTGTTGTGAAAAAAGTCAGAGATTCACTACTTATTTGGGTTTCATACCTACTTATTGCCAAAAAATATTTAAAATGGACAGTTATGAACATGTACCGGGTGATGCATAAGAGGTACCATATCTCAGGAACTAATAGACCTGGGGTTTTGAAAATAAATCTTGTGAAGGAAAGTGACCAAGGTAAATTGCTGGATATAATTTTTAAGTTCACAGTGCTGTCGCTAGGGGGCGTAATCACTATGGTTACATATAAAAAGGAATTTTTCTCGAAAATATCCATATAAACAATATTTAAAAAATATAACATTAAGACTCTCACTAATATTTTAGATCTTAGACTAGGAAAGATTGTTGATTACAATATAAAAATACCGATGTCACTGTGATTTTTGCTGCTTCCACTAGAGGACGTGATTTAAAAAGTTCACCGTTTTTTGAATTTTGCTCCAAAATTTTAATTGTAATCGTATACTTATGGAAAAATGTTAAATCCACATGTCGGTGTCTTTATCCGTTTTGATCCCAATTAATATGATATGGATGGCACTTGTGGCTTTTTAATTATCCGTTGAATTGAAGAATATGACACCCCTAGATCTCTTACCAAATCTCGAATGCTCAAATGAGGGTGAGCAGTTATATAGGCTAAAACATAATATTTACGTAGTGTCTCGCTCGTCGTATTCTGTTTTGAGTTGTAACTGGATGGATTTGACCAGTTTCTCTTAATAGTTTCACTAATATTTTGAAAACATGTTTTGAATATTGATTTCTTGCGGGATATCTTACTGTATATTCTCTTTCTGAAATAACAGCATTTTGCAAACTTTCAAAATAATCTGCAAGCATATCAAATGCTTCTTCGTTCGTAATCGGCATATTTAAAAAACATAATCGCTACCTTTTACTAATTACGATGAACTGTCATAGATGATTAGTAATTATAAACTATTTGTTAAAAAAATCATTGTCTCCATGGAAACTATCCCGTACGTTACTTCGACGCCTTCTAAGAACAAATGGGACTTTTTTGCATGAATTTTTATAACTCAATTTTTGGGTGATTAATAATTAATTTTTAAGTAAAACGAAAATGAGTACACATCGATAAAACGTAAGGAAACCTGGATAAAATGTAATGAACCAAAGCACACGGCTGACTACAGATACAAATTATTAATATTATTTTTATTGTTTTTATAATTCTTATACTAATTGACATTATAATGTAGATGAATTTAAAATCTACTTATTTTTTTCTGTTTGTCCATTGCATGCTTGACTATGGAACTTTGAGAAGTAAAAAAATATTGATTGTTTTTTAAAAAAATTCGTTACTATATATTTCTTAGGCGATAACTTTGAATCGGATAAAGACATCGACATGTGGATTTAACATTATTCCTTGCAAAGTTAATCTACTTTCTGAATCTGATAAAATAATTATACTCTATTACATTTAAAATTTTGGAGCAAAAAACAAAAAACACTTTCAATCACGCCATCTAGTGGAAGCAGCAAAAATCACAATGACATGGGTCTTTTTTAATCGTAATCAACAATCTTTCCTTTTTCAAATGAGGTACAGTTTGCCAAATTCCCTTAAGTAAAACCAAGTTTATAGGTACTTTAGTCAGTAAAAGCTCACCATCCTCTCCGGCCTATTTTTGCTTGGTCATTTTCCTTAACAAGATTCTATTTCAAAATTCCAGGACTGTTAGTTGCTGAGATATGGTGCCGTCGAAAGCATCTACATTATGGTCAAATTACTCAATGCTGAGAGCTACACTTAGTAGGTATGAAAGAAGATATCAATAGTTCAAGATATTCGAAATTAGATGCTTCCTTGAAACGTCAAAGTGATAACTATAAACCAAAGAAAAAAAAATTTAATTAAACGAAAAAATTCAAGTGTTTACTACTCAAGCACTAGATTAAATATACTTAATAAATAAGGTAAGCTTAGAATGTAAGAATTTTAATATTTCCTAGATATATTTTTGTAGTGTTTATTTTGCAGGATGTATTAATATTTGGTATTGCCGAATTAAATTTGAAACTTACGTGTTTAAGGTTTTGCATTTTGGCTATTGCTCGTCCGTAGGTAGTTTTATTAGGGCACTGAGTAAAATTTTACACGCAGGTGGTGAAGATTTTGTAATTGAATTTGTGGATGATTTATTAATCCATTCACCATCTTCTGAAAGTCATTTGGAGCATTTGAAATATATTTTAAATAAAATTAGATTAGCCGGGGTGACCGTGAAACTAAAGAAATCTCACTTTGCCCGCAATGTAGTTACTTTCTTGGGTCATATAGTGTCGTCGAAGGGAATTAGGATGGATCCAGATTGAGTGTCCGCCATATTAGATTTCCCGGCACCACTTAATATTAAACAATTACGGTCTTTCATCGGTTTAGTAAATTATGACGCGAGATTTTGCAATCACTATTCAGATTTATTAATCCCTTTGTTAGGTCTTCCTGGGACTGGGGTCCAGAACAAGGAAGGGCTTTTACAAGTATTAAAGATGCGTTTCTGCGGGTTACATTTTTAAAACGCCCTAACTTTGAAAAAGGCTTTTTCATTTAAACTGATGCTTCTGCGGTAGCGGTAGGGGCGTGTTTATTTCAAGTAGACCCGGCTGGTAATAAAGACGTCATCGCTTTTGCTAGTAGAACTTTACGCGGACCGGAGATAAGATATAGTCTGACAGAAAAGGAGGCTTGCGCAGTAGTGTTTGCGTTGAAAAAATTGAGAACTTTCGTGTTGGGGCGGGAATTAACAATTATTTGTGACCATAAGGCTCTATCTTTCATAACATCTTGTAGATTATTCACTACGCGGATAGCTCGGTCGATTCTGTATTTGCAAGAGTATAATTTTAATACAGTTTACTGCAAGGGTTCAGAAAATATATTACCGGATATGCTTTCACGTTATCCCTGCTACGACGAGAAAAATCGAAGTGTAGAAGTTCCAGAAGCAACCACGATTACGATGTTTGCTACTAAAATAACTGAACTTTCAAGGGCAGTTTGTAAAAATATGGAAAAACTCGAAGAGGATCAAGGTAATGGTCCATTTTGTTCGAAAATTATAAATATATTAAAGGCTGGCAACACAGACCGTGCGACTAATTGGTTCTTGTTGCATAATAACTTATTGTTTAGACGCGGTTCCGGTGGAAACCGGGGTTTTAAACTATGTATTCCGGCGAATCATGTTAAAAAATTGATTCTACAGGAACATGACGAACAAGGACATTTCGGAGCGGAGAAATGTTATTGGCAACTTGCGCAATATTATTATTGGCCCAAAATGATGCGATCATGCAGGAAATTAATTGCAGCCTGTTTACTTTGAACCAAATAAACCAAAGCACACGGCTGACTACAGATACAAATTATTAATTTTATTTTTATTGTTTTTATAATTCTTATACTAATTGACATTATAATGTAGATGAATTTAAAATCTACTTATTTTTTTCTGTTTGTCCATTGCATGCTTGACTATGGAACTTTGAGAAGTAAAAAAATATTGATTGTTTTTTAAAAAAATTCGTTACTATATATTTCTTAGGCGATAACTTTGAATCGGATAAAGACATCGACATGTGGATTTAACATTATTCCTTGCAAAGTTAATCTACTTTCTGAATCTGATAAAATAATTATACTCTATTACATTTAAAATTTTGGAGCAAAAAACAAAAAACACTTTCAATCACGCCATCTAGTGGAAGCAGCAAAAATCACAATGACATGGGTCTTTTTTAATCGTAATCAACAATCTTTCCTTTTTCAAATGAGATACAGTTTGCCAAATTCCCTTAAGTAAAACCAAGTTTATAGGTACTTTAGTCAGTAAAAGCTCACCATCCTCTCCGGCCTATTTTTGCTTGGTCATTTTCCTTAACAAGATTCTATTTCAAAATTCCAGGACTGTTAGTTGCTGAGATATGGTGCCGTCGAAAGCATCTACATTATGGTCAAATTACTCAATGCTGAGAGCTACACTTAGTAGGTATGAAAGAAGATATCAATAGTTCAAGATATTCGAAATTAGATGCTTCCTTGAAACGTCAAAGTGATAACTATAAACCAAAGAAAAAAAAATTTAATTAAACGAAAAAATTCAAGTGTTTACTACTCAAGCACTAGATTAAATATAATTAATAAATAAGGTAAGCTTAGAATGTAAGAATTTTAATATTTCCTACATATATTTTTGTAGTGCTTATTTTGCAGGATGTATTAATATTTGGTATTGCCGAATTAAATTTGAATGACATAGAACATTTTGGATGCATAAGCTTTACCAAGATCACACACTATATGACGCGGAGTGTACAATTCCTATTACCTACTTATATAAGAAATATTCGGAAAAGAAAAATTTGAGTTTTGCTGACTATTGGATGGAAATAATAGAGAAACTTTTACCACCACAAGATCAACAACCTCCTAGAATAACCATACTTTGGTCATAATGAAGAAAAAGATGAACGAGGACGGACATTACGCATTCTTTGGTGCAAGTGCAATTACATAAACCTATTTTGAATGTATGATACATATTAGATAATGAAGTGAACGCAGAGATAAGTACTTATCTCGCAGAGATAAGTACTTATCTCTGAGTGAACATATTTCATTATCATTATCAAGGTAATTTTTTTATATTTCGCCGAATAAGGTAGGTGTGTTAAGATGCTTGATATAATTTCTTTCAGGTTTCTTATTTTTGAATTTTAGCTCATAGTTCTGAGTGAAAATGACTCATTGTAAAGTATTGTTAGATAATTACCACACAGGGCAGTATTATCCTGGAACCCAAATTCAAGGAAAAGTAGTATTAAACTTCAACAGTGATACAAAATTCAGAAGTAAGCGTATTCATAAATATATTCACAATACTTCATCAAATATTAATTAAGCAACAAGTTCATTACAATAACAGTCACAAAGATGAAAAGGTTTGGAATAAACAAATTTGTAGATGGAAACATCCACATAATTCCATTAGAGTGGTTAATCTGTATACATTCTATATCTTCAGTTAATTCTCAATTCAGTTTGAGATACTGAAATATTGGCACAACTTACTTTACCCACAATACAAAGTTCTTTTATAACATTAAGGTTTATTTCGTTGTTCTAATTTATGCACCCAAGTTCCTTTCTCAGTATATTTAGTTTTAATCAATCATTATGAGCAGGATTTAAAGATACAGAATGGATAATTTTTACAATTGAAGTCATAATAAGTGCTTTAGTGTGAAATTAGCATTAAAATTTTTTGCTCTAGTAAAAATCCAATGAAATCTGTTAATTTGAGGTCATTTGATTGAACACAACCAATCAGAACAACATTATACTGAAAACAGTCCCATGGGCTGTTTTCACTCTATCACGTTGCTATGGATACAATTTGATTATTTATTTCAATTTTGACGTTTCAAATATTTAATATTTCAAAATGTCACGATTTGGTCATAATACTGACGAGAATATTAATGAAATTATAGAAGCTCTGTACTTCTTTTCTATAATTAGCAAAAAATTTTCTATCCGAATAACCCTCGAACATTGATAAATGCTCGAAAATTTTATAACAACTTTCTCAAGCTTGTCATAGATAAATACTTTTAATACGGGGAAGAATGGAATCTCCTATACTAAGTCCGAAGCCACAAAGTTTTGTCGAGTGCTACGCCATCTATTGTGGTGGAAGGTTATTATTCACTAACAGGGAAAAAATTAAAGAAGAGACCTGCATGATTAGTCACAATTTACTAGCTACTACTAGATGGCAAGCCAAGCAAATACTGAAGGTTTTTTATATTATGCCTATATTGTTTTTTCTTAAATAAACAAATAAAAACAGTCACACAAAGTTTAAACACTTTTTGAAACAACGTGTTATTTTGGCTTAAAAGTAGGATAGGTTGTTTCAAAAAGTTGTTTAAAGCTTTTATCCGTTTTTATTAACCAGGATAGTTTATTAAAAGTCGAATGTCGACAAATAGTTTCAAAAATTTAATATAAAATTTTGTTTATAAAATAGTACAGTTGATTTTCTTTATTTTCTTCTAAAACTTAAGATAGAATAATTTATTGATAATAGCATGTGCTAACAAATATTACACATATGATACAATATAATGGATCCCAATGTTTTTTAAACACTAATTTTTTCCGATATACATTGTGTATTTTGTAGTGTATTTGTCATCCAAGGGGCGATCTTCGTGTTTTTCCTTTTACATTTTTTTGTATATGTACAGTCGTCTATATATTTTTGAAGTGTTTCAATGAATGTATTTGTTGCATAGTTAGGATCTGGATTCAAGTATAAGAAATCCCAAGATTTTTGTCTGATTGTATTTTCAAGTTTTGTTTCATCTATGTATTTCACTATTCCTCGTTCCTTGGGGCATTTGATCTTTTCCAGTACTATCTGTAGTATTGTTGAGAAATGATTTGTAATGTCGGTTTGCAATACTAGGGACAGTATTTGATCGAGTACGTTGAATTTGGATTTTAAAAATATGCGTCGAATGTCGAATTACTGGAATTTTTTCATATAACGTTTTCATATTATTTTCAAACGATGTTACTCGGAATTCTTTGTGTTTTCAAGAGAGTGCCAACGCTTTCAATTAAAGTATTGATTTTTAAATTTTTTTTTTCACTATTTATTGACAATCAGAATGAAATACAATCTATAAGTCAATTTGCTGGCTAGTACAATAAGATTAACAATACATATTGTACATCTGTGGCGTGGAGAGGTGGGGCATCCAATGATGCTTCCTCAGTTTACTCGGAGATCTAGTGGCCAGATTCTTCTGAGTCTTCTGTTGAGGGTAGGTTGTAGTAATGGTTGTAGCATTGGATTTGGATGGTCTTCTAGTCTGTTGTGATGCTTGATGTTATTTTCTTGAATTACGTTTTTTACATATGGAATCTTGAGGTCGTTATGTAAGGTTCTGTTTGACACATACCATGGTGCATTTGCCATGGATCGGATTATTTTTGACTGGGCTCTCTGGATGATGGAGATATTGGAACTACTTGCGCATCCCCAAAGCTCTGCACCATATGTCCATATTGGCTTTAATACCGTTTTGTAAATCAGTAGTTTGTTATCTATTGAGAGTATGGAGTTTCTGCCTATAAGCCATTGGATTTCTTTAATTTTTAAGTCTAGCTGTTTCCTTTTTTTTACTATGTGGTGTTTCCAGGTAAGTTTTCGGTCAAAGTGGAGTCCAAGGTACTTAACTTGATTGCTCTGGGGTATTCTCACTTGGTTAATGTTGACTGGTGGGCAGTTCCCTTTTCGGAGTGTAAATGTTATGTGATTAGATTTTGACTCATTTACTTTTATCTTCCACTTTTCCAACCATACTTCCATCATATTTAGATGGTCCTGTAGGTAGTTGGATGCTATCACTGGGTCTGAATGAGTTGCAAAAATGGCAGTATCATCTGCAAATGTTCCAATAGTAGTGTTGTCAGTTGTGGGTAGATCATGCGTGTATATTAAATATAGAAATGGTCCTAGGATACTTCCCTGTGGAACGCCTGAGTGAATTATCATATGGTCTGAGTTTTCTTCATTTACTTTTACTGTAAACTCTCGTTGATGGAGGTAGGCTTCTATGGCTTTGTAATAAGGACCTGGGAGAATTGTTTTTATCTTGCAAAGTAGACCTGGGTGCCAAACTTTGTCGAAGGCTTGGCTAATGTCTAAGAAGGTGGCTGTGCAATATTGTCGGTTTTCTAGGGATTCATTAATGGTGTTAACTATACGATGGCATTGTTGTATTGTTGAATGGTTTTGTCGGAATCCGAATTGATGACTTGGTAACCAATTTTGTGGGTTTAGCTCTGTGTTGATTTTGTTTAGAATAAGACGTTCGAGTAATTTTGCAATTGTTGATATTAAACTTATGGGGCGGTAAGAACTGACATCTGTTTGGTTTTTCCCAGGCTTCAGTATCATTATGATTTGACCAATCTTTAGTGGTTTTGGCCAGTAGTTTAGTCTCAGTATTGCGTTGAAAATATGTAGCAGCTTGACTAGTCCTTTTTTAGGTAGTTCCTTTAACATTTTCGCTGTTATTAGGTCTATTCCTGGTGCTTTTTTTGGATTTAATGTGCCAATAACTTCTTTTATTTCTTTTGGTGTAATAATTATTGTTTGATGTGTTTGTAGTGGTTCGCCAAGGATTTGGTCTACTTCTTGAACTGGAACATTATTTTGTGGTGTAAAAACTTCAGATAGATGCTCAGCAAAGAGGATGGCCTTCTCTTTATCAGTTCTAGCCCAAGGTCCTGGAGGTGTTGAATGTTTCCGTATTGGGGGTGATGTTGGTACAGGCTTTCTTTTGCCTTTTATTGGCTTCCATATAGAGTTGTCTTGCCTCTGTAGGTTTGATATATAGCTGTTAAACGATTCATTTTTTGTTTCAAGTAGTTTTAATTTTAGTTTGTTACTAATTTGGTTATATTTTGTTCTATTTGCTGGAGTATGTGTTCGTTGCCATAAGGATCTCGCTTTTCGTTTTTCAGCCACTAGTTTTTTAATTTCTAGGGGTATGTTGTTTTTTTAGAATATTTATGGGTGTTGCTGTTCTGGCGGCATGTTGTAGTATTTTTATAAATTATTCACAATCTTCTTCTATTTCAGTTGGTTCTTTCAATCTTGTTGAAAGGTCTACGGTGTCTTGAATAATTTGCCGGTAGGTGTCCCAATTCGTTTTCCAGTTGTGTAGTTTGGGCTTAGGGTCTTTTGTTATAACTGTAGTGCTTATTGTGGCTATTATAGGACTATGATCGGATGTCAGGTCATAACTTGGTATTATGTCTGTGTATGTTGTTGAGATTCCATTTGTTATTAGGAAGTCTAGTAGATCTGGGAGTTTGTTGGGATCAGTTGGCCAGTAAGTTGGTGTGCCAGTAGAAAGAAATGAATAATTGTTGTTGTGTAGTACTTGAGCTAGTTCCCTTCCTTTTGTTGTTATAATTCTTGAACCCCACATCGTGTGCTTACTGTTGTAATCTCCCCCAGCTATAAATTTTGGACCTAATGTTTGGAGAAATTCCTCATATTGTTCTCTTTTTATATTGTGACGCGGTGGACAATATACAGCTGTAATAGTGAGGTTGTATGGAAGTGTTTCGACTCTTATCGACGTTGCTTGAATGTGAACTTCCTCATATTTTAACAGTTCATAGTGCTTAATCTGGTTTTTGATTAGTATAGCAGTCCCACCATGGGCTGTACCATCAGGGTGATTAGTAAAGTATAGTTTGTATTTCGGAATATTGAAGTAGCTACGGTTTGTGAAATGAGTTTCGCTAATTAACAATACATCAATGAAATTTGTTTCTAGGAATATTTTTATTTCCTCTTTATGTTTTAGAAGGCCATTGGCATTCCATTGTGCTATTCTTATGTACTTAGCCATTACTATTTAATTTTGTTGATGAGCGTGGTCATCATGCTGAGGACCATACCATTTTGCTGTATGAGTTGGTTGAATAAGTTCCTAAATTCATCCAAGAATTTGTTTAACACCATAGTTGTATCTGTCTCTTTCAATGTTTCAGCGTAGCTTTTGCCCGTAGTTGTTTGTTGTATGTTTCTGGCATATGTCTCGTTGTTGTAAATTGGAGGTACTGTTGATTGTTGCCTATTATTTTTAGTGTTTCCTTTTGATATTTTTAGGTAGTGTTCACAACCCCTATAGTTAGCAGGGTGATTTCCTCCACATAAGGCACATTTTGCCGGCGTGTCTCTGGTTTTACTACATGTAGTAGTATTATGTGATCCTCCACATTTTACACATATATATGGTTTATTGCAGTACGATTTCGAATGACCATACTGCTGGCATCTTGTACATTGTATTATATTGTTTCTCTGAGTGCGAGGGGGTTCTATTTGTACCACCCTGTTTTGCAGGCCTGTTATTTTATAGATATCTTTATTGTTTTGAGCAGGTTCTAGATCCACAAAGAACAGGTTTAGCGGTTCTTTAGTTGTTCTATGTAGTACATTAGTAATATTTCTTACTGTATGTCCTAGTTGCGTCAATTCGCTTTTTATGTCTTCTAGATTTGTTGAGTGATGTAGATATCTTATAACTATCCTGTATGCTCTTTCTTCTTTTAGTTGGTAAGTATGGTGATATATATTCTTTTCTCTAAATTCCTTGACAAGTTTTCTGTAGGTGTCTGACGTTTTACAGTTTATCTTGACGACATTATTGACTAAGGTTTTAGTTTGGTAATCTTGTTTGTTGACTATTTCTTCGATTCTTTTCACCATTTCATTGTAATTTTGCACTCCGTGAACAAATATTGGTGGAGTTTTTAAAACATTGGTACTTGCCTCTTTTGCATTGTTTGCACCATCTGATTCATTTGGTAATTCTTGGAATCTATTGCTAAGTGTAATTGTATTTTCAGTTGTCTTTTGTTTATTATTGCACACTTTCTTTCTTTTGTAACTTCTTATTACTTGCCATTCATTGCTGTTTGTCTCATTTACTTCTTCTTCATCCTCGCTAGTGGATGTCATTCTTTGTATATGGTGTCCCCTCTCTTCATTGTTTGCGTAAATATTGTCTAATATTGGTGGTGGTCCCTGGTTGGTTGTAGCATAGTTTAAATAGTTTTGAGATGACATTGGTTGATTTATCATAACTGCATTTGAGGGAGTGTACATTTGTGGCTGGTATTGTATTGCATTGTTTGAGTGTTGTATTTGGCTATTTAATTGTGGATAACCCTGTATATTAATGTGTTGATGAATTGGTTGCCCGTTATTATCATATCCGATAAGGTTCCCTGGAGAAAACATTTTGTTGTGGTGTTTTTTTTTATCACTAACACTTAAGAACTTGTTTTATTGTCTATTAATCACCGCAAAAAATTATCATTTATTATCACCGTAAAATTTAACATTATCGTTGTCGGATTCTCGCAGCGCTTCGAATATTTGTCGGTACGTCTTTACGCTACGAAATCTAAAACGAAACTATTTTTAAATTTAATTGAGATATTTCATCTATCATCAACCTTTTAAATTCTAAAATATGATTAAATATAAAAATTAATTAAAATTATTTAGTTTAGTCACCCTGAACATTAAGTGTATCTATTTGTGGTGATCATTTATCTCTTTTGTGAAGTGTTCATCTGATTCCACTGCCACAAGGTTTTGACTCTAAAAAAAATTAAATATAGGTACAATATAAAATTAAGTATTTTTATACTAAAAGTCAAATTTAATATGCAAACTTTAGGTTATTATAAATTATGATTTAACTTAAGAAACAAATTACCTCTAGCAACAGCAAATCTCGCCATATCATTTGATTCTTTATTCTCAAGTGAAATTCCTTCAGCTTCAGACCTCATAGTTTCGGCAATAGATTCCACTTGAATCTCTGGAGAAGTACTACCCGATTCATAATTCCCCGACTTTTTATACAATACTGAAAAATATATTATTTGCACAAAACATTGTAATCAATTTTTTTAAATACTTACAACTTGTTTGTGGTGTAGGTTTAAAAACAGGATAAATGTTACGATTCAATGAGGGACTCTCGTCTGAATCAGAACTAGAGTGATGGGACATATACCTTGTGTTTTTTTCCGTATCCTCGATCCCCGTCCTTTGTAAATATCGGACCTAGACGAAAGGTCTGTTGTAATTATAGCCTTTTTGGCTTTTCTTTGTGCTACAGTAAAGTCATCTACAAGTTAAAAAACTATTTCTCTTTAAAAAATGACAAATACAGTAAAACTCTGTCAAAGTCTCTAATATACTGATCCATTTGTTATTGTTTTACTCTTGACATTTTGATGTCGTTAGTAACCTTCCAAGCGAATAGATGGCGTTAAAAATGCAGTTTAACAGTGGCTATAAAAGATCGCAGGGTATGAAGCTTGTTGCTTATAGGCAACAGACCTCCGCCTGCGGCGTCGGTCTGTTTCCAAGCAACAAGCTTTCGAAATCTGTTATAAAAATTTTTCGAACAATTATCAATGTCCTTGGGTTATTACTACTGAAAATTGATCATCAAATTGGCCTTACGTTATCTCACATTGTATTCATTCAGGAATTTATTTTTTTAAACAATATATGATCACTGTTTCTCTAATATTACCACTTCCATTAATACTAAATTCTACTAAAAATTAATGTGATTTACAGATATTAAAGTCCGTCTGATATGTCATGAGCACACAGAATGGACAGGTACAGAAAGTTACACTGAATCTGGAAGCAATGAATCAAAAACTAGAGATGTTAGTATATGCTCTGATAACAATGTTGTTAACATCGAATCTATTTTATTTGGAGGAAGTAAGTATTTTTTGCTTTGGACCAAAGATAGGAAATATAATAGGTTTGTAACCAAAAACGATTCATCTAAATAATCGACAATAAACACTTATTGCTTGAACTATAGCTTTTATTCAGTACATTAATAACGTATACAAAATGAATGTGAATTGTAGAGTATATGTTGTCAGTTGACGTTAATATTAACTCAGTTCCTAGCACGTTCACGTAACATGTTCTTTTTTTTTCAATATTTTATAAAGTCTTTAAATCTGCTAGGTGGTTTGATTTCCCGTCCTCCTCGTGCGGTTTGTTTTTTCTCCTAGCTTGGTTCAAGTTGTGGAGAGCACTACCAGGGTTGGTCAATATGTTGATTTCTGGTAGGCCAAGGTTTGTTTGAGGAGCACGTCAATTCTGGAGTATGGGTTTCTTCCTATGGCTGCAATGTGGGGCTACAGATAACATTAGGCTGCAAGGATGTTCGCAGGTGGACCCTGTTGCTTCTGAATAAAGAGCCATCATTGGTTTGGACATTGTAACTTTCTGGGTTTTTATCTCGTCCCACAAATTAACAATTTCTGATTTCTTTTTGAATTAGTACTGGTTCCATAGGAGAGAGAGGTTGGGTAGTGTTTTTGCAGATTGGTTATAATAATTTTCTTTTATACTCCGTTATTTCCTAAGAGTGCCCAGGGTTGGTTCTGTATTAAATAAAGGTCATAGAGTAAGGGATAGTAGTATTAAATTTAATAGTTCAGTAGGTGAAGGCAAGTCTTGTTGTGGTTGACTGTTATATTCACTGTTATATTCCATTGTGACTATATATTGGTGCTTGTTGGGACATTTAGCTAGCAGACCCTTTAGTGGTATATGCCTTAAGGGTCCAGTGATTTCTGCAAAGTTATTCAAGAATTTACTCAAGAAATTTATCATACCCAAGAACTTTTGCAGTGCTTCAAACATTAGTTGGCCTTTTGCTATGAGGTCCTGTTTGGTCAGTTAGAATTATATCATAATTCCTATGAAGACATCTCGGTAATTATAATATTTTTAGCAGAATCTAGGATCATTCCATCATTCAGCGATGTATCACGAATATTTATATCACTTTTTTCTCTAATATTGTAGATTGTTTTTAAAATATTAACTTCAAGTCCTAAATTAGGTTCAAAATGATTTTCCAGGATATATAACTTAATGTCTTTGGTTATGTTGTTATATTGAGTTTTTAATTTACACATTCCAACTATTCAGTTTATTTTTACTATAAGTGAGAAGTGAGTATGCTTTTATGAATTTCAGATCAGTTATTTAATTTGGTATATAGATATTTAGGCAAAATATTTGATTCACTACCTGCATCTAACTTAAAAGAGGCTGAAAGGCCATTAACTAATATATTTTCTGTCCACTCTTTGGTATTGGGTGTAGCAAATTATTTATCTTACATGTCTCTCGATTTGTTATAGATCCTATAACCAAATAATCTAACTCTATCTGCTTACATTCATTAATCTCTACACTGCAATGTTATACTGATTTTGATGCTTTAGATACCCTGTGCCAGTGTCCTATCTTTTTGCAGGTTGAACATATTGAATTTTTTTCTGGGTACTGTTCCCTAAAATGTTTTATGTTTCCACTAAAATAGCGTTTGCTTCGTGTTTATAATTCTCTAATGTTTTGTTTTCTCTCTGAAAGTTATTATAGTTTCTTCTAATATGGACTGCCGTGATATCACTTTGACTGTAAGGTTGGGCTCTTAAAATAGCTCCTTGTTGGATCAACATACCTGCTTGCCCCGCAATTGTTACAGCACTCGACAATGTTAAATTTGGTTCCAGTTGCATCCTTTCGCTGGAATTTTTGTCTAACATTTCCACGAGTAAACAGAAACGGTTTCAGATTAATTCATCTTTCAAAGGTCCAAATTTGCAGTACTCTGACAAGGAGTGTAAGGCAGTTATAAATATCTTAGGTTGTTGTGTTCTCTAATTGAAATTAAACCTTTCCAATAAACATTTTTCCTATGAATAAAATACTTATCAAATTCTATGAGAATGATTTATTCACTTTCCTCTCCCATAATATAAACAAGAATATAAATTTTCTCTTCCTCAGGTCTATCACTTTGCTTCGATACTGCCATATATCATAAATATTTTCTTCCACATGGGCCATTCAGGTGGAGAAATTGAATTTATCTCGTGGAACTATATGTGCAAATCCTAAATTATCCTAAATAGTGTCTCCTTGGTATACCATATTTCTTTTTATATAATGTTTTACTGCTGCCACCATATAACAATAAACACTTACTTGAATTATAGCTTTTATTCAATTCAGTAATAATGTAATACAAAATGGAGGTGAATCATAGAGTATATATGTTGTCAGCTGACATGGACATTATAACTCTGCTCTGGCTCCGGTTCCAAGCAAGTTCACGTAACAAACAAATAAAAAAAATTACAACGTATCTAAGAAGGTAATTTAAAAATTGAAATTACAAAAAATTCATCTTTAGTTTGTTTTGTAGTCTACAAAAGCATAAATATTACAATAAAAAATGGTCAAGAATTACCTAGCTCTCGCTGGCCACCAACGTTTTAAACTGCACTTACACCTCTAAAGTAAATGAAATGATGACTTAAAGTCTGATGTGGTTCTAGCCGACTATTCTTTTCAAAACTTACTTTACCACCTGGGACCCCATTTTTAGTCAATAGAAAATAAAAAAGAATATGCTGCTGGTATTAAGAAAGTCATATTTCATTGAATGGATTATCCATTTGCATAAGTGTATTATTTTGGAAGGAACCTACATTGAAGATAATGGAATAAATTTGGATAAAGAATACCAATTCATACAATTAGAACATTTTCTCATGTTTTCTTAAAAATTTTCCTTAGTTTGTGTTGTGAATGCCAAATTCTTCTATTTTGAAAATAATTTTCAACCCTACACAAAAATAATTTTACACATATAAGTGGGAAATATTTTTGATTTTTAAACACGCTATTGGTTTCTTTTCAGGTGCTGGAACGGTAACTTTACCTCCTGGTCAACACATGTATCCTTTCAATATAATGCTACCAACAGACATACCTTCATCGTTCAACTGTAACTATGGTTTCATCACATATAAAATAGTTGCCCTAGTTGATAGACGAATGGCATTTGATTATAAAGATCAGTTTATTTTTGTTGTTTCATCATTGATAGATTTGAACCAACTGCATAGTCCTGAACTTTTGGTAAGTCCTTTGAAATTGTAAACTGTTAATTTTATTTTACAAATTCGAATCATTTACATATGAATTTTTTAGAGAAATGTTTTTGGATACAATTATTGTTGAACTTATATAACATATTTAACCCTTTCACTATGACAGTCGTCAATAAGTCATTTAGCTATTCTGCCTTGTATTTTGGCAGTCGTCAGTAGACAATCTAGACTTTTTAAATCACTAATATGTGGGGCGGTCGTAAATTGAGGATTATAATTAATTTGTTCTGTGTATTTGTTTTGGTAAATATAGAGGTTGAATATATTTTTTATAGTGAGATATATAATAAAGTAAAATAATAAACATTGTCTTCACTAATTGAAAATACTGAATAGTCCATTAGTAAGATAAAAATTAATAGTTTCTTTTTATTTATTGAATTGTTAAATTACAAAAAATGTATAGTATTTTAGTTTATTTATTTATTTATAAGTACAACAGATAATAGTGTTATTGAAAAAGAAGTTTATTAGTTTTGTTTTGTATATACTTTTTACCCTTTATCTTGTAGCTTTTCTTTCGGTGCTGTTCAGTATATACTTTTGTTTTACAAGTGTAGTAACTTATTTTTATATATTAAATTTATTATGGACCAACCAACCACATCAACAAGAAACCGTGGAAGATTAGAAGAAGTAGAAAGTAGTGATAATTCTACAAATGATGAAAATCTCTCCTCTAGCGACTTTGAATGTGGAGAATTATATGTTCAATAACACACCAAAAATATATATTTTTATGTTTGTTATATCATTATTGTTTTGTCTAAAATTCTAAAACAAATTCTTTTATTAATTAAATTTACTGTTAAACTAAAAAAATTAAAAAAAATGATAAACAACTACCTCATTTTATGTTTCAAGCAATCTACTTCATATTCAGATGATAAAACTCTATGTTGCGTTTGTTGCGCTCAAGGACCAATCACTATGGATGTAACACTTCCCAAAAGAACACTTATACCTGGAGAAATTGTGAATATCCCAGTTAGGATCAGTAACATGTCTAACACAAATATTGAATCGCTAGAACTAAAATTAATACAGGTAATGTACAAAGTGAAGTTTCCATCTCTATCCACAAATGAGGGATTATTGCCATGCTATTATTCATTTTCTAGAACATTCAGTGCAAATCTACATCTATAGAAACCAAATCGATTGTAAATATTCCAATAAATTTACATGAAGTGGGTGTTGGAGCACATGGAGAACATACATTTACATTGCCCGTCCAGTTGCCTAATAATTTTGTTGTGCCAAACTTTACCAACTGCAAACTATTTAAAGTGAATTATAACTACAGGGTAAGAGTTTATCAGAAAATTATAAAGAATTAATAAAAAAAATCCACATGTGCCTATATCTATAAATTTTCTTGAACAAGGAAGAATTTTTATGGAATTCAAGGCAGTCAAAGATTTGATATATGGAGGCATTTTATATGTTTTCTAAAGCCATTATTTCTTTTCCTGCTTAGTGGTCAGTATAGTTTTTTAAATCATTATTGTGATTTTCAGTTGTCTAGTATAGCTAAAAACTGGTTTAGACACAAATACATTTGTTTTAGTCAAGCTCACTGGAAGTCAAGTACATGGTCGAGTTTAGTAAATAGAAATCTATTCTATTTTCTTGACCGAGTAGCAGATCCTACCACACAGAAAACTCGAGTAGTGTAGTCGCTTCGAGTTTAGTTAATGGTTCACTGAATATTTTGTTTGACACTCGACTTTGTGCTAATAACTCGTCAAAAACACTGGCTTTATATAGACGCTGTTTTTCTCGACTTGTTTAAATGAACTCTACCAATTTACTTGACTCGTGTTAACAGAGTACTCGACTAAATTACTTTACTTTATTAAACTATTGGCTGCGTCTGAACTAGCCTTAATGTAAAATTTAACATATCAGTGGTAAACCTGTATCAACACAAGCAATAGTTGATGATGATCATAGCCAAGATAGTATTGCCTATTTGTTATATGTTGAACAATTTACAATGAGTCGGGCGAATAAACAGTAAAATCTACTTGAGCTAGAGCAAGGGGAACACATAAAATATCTACAAAATCATAATTAATCAGAAAATTGAGGAATAGAGATTTCCAAACAAATATTTTCAATAAAGATGAAAAAGATATATCAAAAAAACAATAATTCAGCATCAGGTAACATAAAGATGCTAGTTTACTTTTTCTAGAACTAATACAAACTGGACTATTTGTGACTGAAAACAAATCCTGTTTTTGGATTAAAAAAAGGTTTGCCTGCTGGTATGTTTTCCCAAGAAGTTCATTTGATGGTGGGTCAGTAATGTTATAGGGAGTGGCCACTTTTGACAATTGCACAAGCTGTTATATGTTCGTAGAAGATCAGTGAATGCAAATTTAAATCAAGAGTATTTTATAGGCACCAAGTTTCTCTTTATTTGAGTAATTGTTGGACATAAGTACTAGACTATTTTTGTGAATGAATCTTTAGGTTCTGTAGTGACCATAAAACACTTGTGGGGAGTATTTAAACTTGTGGTAAGATAAGGTAAAGGCACCAATAATTGATACAATTAGAATCTATTATGGCATTTGAATGTATTTTTGGAGATCCCGTAATTGACATCTATTATTCAGTTATTGACAAAAACTTTATTTTTTCTTTATTACATGAGTATATAAAATTATTAATGACTTAGTAATAACAAAAGTATGCATAATAAAAAAAAAGAAAATCAAATTGGGTACAAGAATAGGCTTTAGGCTTCAAATATATCTATCTCCTTTGAAAAAGTATATTTTATTCTATGACCAATATTTTGCAATTCCAGTTTCTTAATATCTTCCATTTTTATTGTAGGAATATCGTTATCCATCAGTCTAAAAGATATTGATGTGTCACTTGTTGATTTTAGGGAAACAACTTCAATATCATTCTCGTTATAAATTGTTTGAACCACACAGATATATCTGTAGAAGAGTGTTTCCTTTTTACCTCCCAAAAACTTTGCCAATACAAAATCTCCCACTTTAATCTCATCAAATTTTAAATTCCTTTCTTTTGATTTCAAATTAACTTCTTGCTTATTTTCACATTCAGCCTTATCTTCGGATTCCTCCTTTTCTGATTGAACATCAACCATGCTATTACCACTCTCCTCCCATTCCTCGCTAGCATATGAGTTTTCAGAGTCTAACGTAGTTTTTTTTTCTGATTTTGGTGTTGTTTTCTTTGCCTCTTGCTTGCGTTTCCTTTCTTCGCCTCTTGCTTGCGTTTCCTTTCTTCAACTCTTTTTTCTTTTTCTTCCTGCTTTTGCTTATTTTCTAATTTTTTCTTTTTATGCTATTCCTGCCAACTCTCTGATGTAATAGCAGAAGGAACTTTTTCTTTGTTTCGTTTCTTATTTCCACATTTGATTTCTTCTTGCCAAAACAGGGCCTTTTTAAATGGTGTTGGTAGATTTTGTTTGACAAAATCGTGGGAGATCCAAACGGATATTTAATTATTTTATATGAAGGTGATGAAGGCGAAAAGTTTGAACAAAATGTACAATTATTTTTGAAGGTGTGGCCTCCTTGACTGAGTTAGTTCTTACATTAAGTCCAGAACAGCCAGGCTGGGCTACATAATTATCATCCTTTTCTGTCTTTTCTTTGCTTTCTGCCCTTTCAATATTTTTCTCTTCTTCTAACAATTCTGTTCTATTCTTCAGTGCTTTCCAAACAGTAAAAAGTGATGTATCCTCGACATTTCCATTCCAGCCTGCTTTGCTTTCTTTAAAAGCAGTTTATGTATCTTTTGGGACGTACTTTTGTAGAACTTCCAATCCAATTCTTACCTTGTGACGTGTTATAGGATCCAAATTTTCCTTGGAATAATTTGAAATTTTTGAAAACTTCACATTTTCCACATTAAAAGGTGATAAGCCACATGCCTTGAAACCATTTTGGATTGTCTCAGTTGTAACTGAACTTAAGGCTTTTTCGAATATATATCCAAAATGTTCTTTACGGAGCTTCTCTCCATGATTTTCAATGTGCCATTATCTCACATATTTCTTCCAAAGGGTCTTAAGAGATTTAAAATCTAAAACATCCATGGGCTGGTTTAAGTGTGTCGAATTTGGGTATAACGCAAGAATTTCAATAGCATTCTCTGAACAAAAACGGGACAATTGAAATGTCATATGTGACATATGACCATCAATAAACATCAATATGGGTCTCCTAATTTTCTTGTCTATCAACCAAGGAAGAAAAATATTTGTAATATATTCGAAAAATGTTTGGCCGCACATCCAGGCACTTTCGGAACGACCTCTTCCCCAGCTTTTGTTGAGGCTGAGTGCAATATGACTTCGAATGCGTAGATATTCAAAAATGACCATAGGGGGAGCTAGCACTCCAGCGGCGTTTGCGGTCACTAAAACTGTAAGGTTTTCCTTATCATCGTTGTTTCCAGCAATATAGATGTTTTTGTCGCCCTTGGTCAGTACCTTATCACTTTTCGGTTGAAGGAAAAACGCACTTTCATCACAATTGAAAACACGTGTTGCGTCATTAGTTACATCTATTAGATCCTTGGACTCCAGATAAGCTCTTATTTCCCCAAACCATTGTCTAATTTTCTCTTCTGATACCTTTTCTCGTGCCAGAGTTAAATTTTGTGCAACTCTTTGACTCAAATTTGGGTGCCTTTTCAGAAATTTTATACCTGAGCGAGAATTTCTGAAAGAATTCGGACGTTTCTTTTCTTGCAGTAAAAGTTGTACGCTATCTAATAACTGATCTTTTTGAACAGGGTGATGAGCCTTAGCCAAAGATAGTATCCATTGTTCTAGCAAATATTCTTCTTCGGGGGTGAGAACTGTAGTTGGTCCCATACGACATTATATGGGCAGCTTTCCACTTGACTTGTAATATAAGGTAATTCTTGGCGCAGAGTATGACCTGGCGGCCGTAGCTACAGGTATGCCTCTTGCTACAGCTTCTAGAGCTTCACCCATCTGCTCTTTGGAATATTGTTTTGGTACCATATCTGCAATAAACGAGTTTCCACTTACTGACACCTGATGTACGAATAATTGACACTCATGTCAATAACTGGAACCATTGACGTTTTAGAACTCTTATCAAGAGATGAGCTTTCTGAGTATTCTTGCAATATTTTGGTATGGTTGCATTAAATTTGTTGAGAGTTCTAGTCATTGACACCTTTGTCAATAATTGGTACAGTATAATAATCACTTGATCCAGTCATTGACAGCCACGCCAACTTCAGATCATACGTTTTACTGATAAAAACGGATCAAAAATCCTTTGATTCATATTTAAACTGTACCCTCGAACATATGGAATAAATCAAACATAAATACATTATGGAATAAAAAATAATATTTGATTAACTTATCTCTCAAATTTTCACATCCAACTGGTAACGAAACTTTTCTCATTTTGAAATGATAGGCAGTTATCAGCTGATTTGTTTCATAGCTGGTACAGTGTTGCCAATTATCATATTTATTAAGTTTTTATATTTAAAATGGCTCTGAAACGTGGAGTCAGCTTATTTGGTGAAGATTTACCTTTAGGTGACCATTCTTGCAATGTTTTGGAATTGTTGCATTAAATTTGTTGAGAGTTCTAGTCATTGACACCTTTGTCAATAATTGGTACAGTATAATAATCCCTTGATTCAGTCATCGCATCAAAAATCCTTTGTTTCATATTTAAACTGTACCCTCGAACATATGGAATAAATCAAACATAAATACATTATGGAATAAAAAATATTTGATTCAATTACCTTAACTAATCTCTCAAATTTCCACATCCAACTGGTAACGAAACTTTTCTCATTTTGAAATGACAGGCAGTTATCAGCTAATTTGTTTCATAGCTGGTACAGTGTTGCCAAATATATTTATTAAGTTTTTGTATTGAAAATGGCTCTGAAACTTGGAGTCAGCTTATTTGGTGAAGATTTACCTTTAGGTGTCAATTATTGGAACACTGTCAATAACTGGTGCATTTACCTTACCCTATACATCCGTCCGCCTCCAAAAACCAATTTAACTTGATAATTAGTACATGAATAAGAATGTGTTATTATTCTTGAAGGTAACTGAATTGTGTCTAAATTATTGATATAACCATAAAAAAGTCATCATTTTACAGGTAATCGCACATCTCCCTGGAGCTCATTTTGCGCTAGTTATTAATATGTATCCTAAACTAGGACATATAGAAATAGGTCAGCGAGCACCCATAAGTAGCTATGGGAAAGGTCCTAATAGTAATTCTGCTGGTATACCATCATATCCACCACCTGGTAAAATATTTCCTCAGTATCCTCCTCAAGGAGATTATCCACCAGGTCCAACTCAACCATTTCCACAACCACCGGGTGTATATCCTCCAATCAATTCTGGACCAGGTAAAACTAGACTTTATGTAAAATCCTCCTATGAATTTTTGAACTAAGTTCCAAAATTAAATGATAATCTAATGAGTGACATTCCAAAATGTCATTTACAGTCAATTTCACTTATAATCAATAACAAAAAGAATTATGTTAAAATTATATCAACATTTTCAGGATATTCCTCAAAAGCTCAAGAAGCACGTATATATCCTTCAGCGCCAGCACCACCTACAGAACAGCAATGTAAGTAAAATGTGAAGTTTCTTTGTCGAATGGATATCTTATTACTTAGAAATAATTTTATGTATTTAACTTATGAATGTTTGCGTTCAATAATGGTGATTCTTTGGGTATAAGTGAAGTAAAGAAAGTGGGAATCAGTTTACTATTTTTTTTCGTTGACTCTTGAGTAGAGGTTACTGGAAATCTAGAACATGCAATATAACTATACTACCATTAATCGCACAGTTGAGATACGCAGAGGAACTAGCGTTTTTGTTTTTTTATCCAATGTATAATCTCGTTATTTTCATACTTAAAAACCTGTTCTATTTTAGTCATATCATAAACACATTCTAATCATGACTCTAAAATATAATTACAGGAATTACCTGTGTTTGAAATTTTATCCCAATTATAAAATTCTACTGTTTTTATTTTTGGCTATAAGCTTTATTTAAAAGCTGTTTAATATTTTGCAGCTTTCTTAGGTTCAGTATTAACCAAGTCTTTGGATAGCTATAAAATTTAAGTTACTTATTATTAACGAATAATTCGTATATAACAATGATTTTTATTTCAATTAGTTTCAATCCTTATGTAAATTTTTCGTGTTCACTGTTGCTTCAAACTGTGAAAGATTAATAATTAATTAACATTTACCTCCAGTATTGCAAACTTGATGATACATAATGAAGAATAGCTACAATGAGATGTTGGGGTGTTATACAAATGGTGAATTAGAATATCTATTGTTTATATAGGGGGGGTTCCACTTACAACTTTACATGTTTGAAAATCATAAATATTTTTAGAAACAGTATTTCAAAAGTTTTCCAAAGGAAAAAACAACTACTTTTCTGGCCTGATAAAAAAACGGGGACATAACAGATGTGAAGGTTATTGTCTGCTTTTACACCCTGTAGACATCTTCTGATGGCAAGTTCCAGAAAATTTTGTAATTTATTTATTTGTCCTCTTAGATTCTTTAAGCCCATTTTATGTATGAGACAGATTTACAGCAAATATCGCTGATCCATAAATGAGTTTGCAATATGGTGATAAATTCTTGTCTATTGCATCTTAAAGACATAATTTAGTATCTATGATAATAAAAACACTGAAATCTTCTGTTAACTTTCGCAAATAAATATTTAAAAATTATTATTTAATATTAAAAGTTGGTTTTATTACGCATGTAAAAAAGTCGATAAAAATTGAATTAGTCTATTTAAAATATATATCGATAGAAACGTTTCACTAAATATAATTTTTTTGTATTTTCAGTACCTCCTTCTTACGACAGTATTTCAAAATAAACACGGATTATCTATACAAGTCCATAAATCATCATGCTTCTATATGTATGAACTTTGAATCGCTGAAAATAAAACTGCCGCTATTAGTGATTATATAAGATATTATAGGAAATAATATGCTTTTATATAAATATATTTTTATAATCATTAGGTTCAATCTTTGAAAAATCACACACTAGTCACCAAGAAGGAAGTAACCCAAAATATAATGGCGTGTCCTGTTTTTGATCTAATCATATAGTTTATGTGGGTCATTTCAAATATTTCTGACTGGTTTGACAAATTACTTACATGCGTGGGCTTATAATATTTTAATTTCAATTAAACTATGGAGACTGGGTTTATTGCTTTCACTGCTTTCATAGACATCAGTTTAAGTAGATTGCTTATCACTGTTTCAGTTAGCTCTTAACAAATGAATTCATCACTTTTAAATAAAACTGAAAATTATTTTGAGAATTGCAAAACTATTGGTAGATGACTCAACAGAGGATCAAAAATGGAAATGTACTACTCTATATTTATATTATTCATTAATCAATATATTTCATTTTTGCTGAATCTTATTTATTTGGCAATATAATATGATCAAATCGAGACCTTGTTATTCTTATACAGTAGAACCTCGATAAGTTGAAAACCAAGGAAAATGTTAAATAATTCGAGTTCGGCTTAGTTTTTATTGCATCGTATTATTACATATTTAGTGAGGTTTATTTGTATTCTTTGTTTATTCATTATTGAACCATGTAAATAAACGCTAAGCTAGGAAATTCAGCAGTTATTCTTTTATATAAAAACTGTCTCCTGATTCTTTTCTCTTGGAACCACTTTCCACAGTTTCAATCGAACTTGTCAGCATATGTTAGTGTTTTCATTTTGAACTCGTTTCACTTAGGTAATTTTTATTTTGTCATAATTAGTTCAGCTATGTTTTTTGTAGAAAAGCTAAAAGCTAATGATAAAAAGTAACATCACTTAAGCCTCCAGCGAAAATTCAAAGAATTTGTTCACAATAGGTCTACAGTTACTCCTAGCCATTTGGTAAACATGTGTAAGCAATAAAAACAAACTTTCCACATAGAATCTTTTTTTTTTTGTTTACATGTGTATTGTTATTTTATTTTTGTAAGTCTTTACTTGTAAATTTAAATGTGACATTTTTTATCAATAAATGATATCATAATATAATATGCTATATTTTATTTAGGTGTACTACAAGTAGTAAGGAGTGTACTTCTTTTTCTAATTTTTCAGTTATTGTATGAACGATACATACTGCCGTGCTAAGAAAGAAAGCAGTGACTCCACTTCGAAATAATTCGAGAAAAACAACTTTAATCGTTTTGAGGCGGAGCCACTACTTTAAATTAAATGTTCGTCATTTTAATTATGTACATTTTAAGAAACATTGTCAGTATTAACATAAGAAAAAAAATTGTTTTGAATTTGTTAAAAAGTTTCGGTTATTGCCTTTTAGCGTTGTGTACGCAATCCGCTTAGATATTAAATACTAAACTATAAATCAATAGGAACTCTATTGACAAGTTAGTTAGTTGAACAGCGAACCGGTTTCTCAGTTGTGCAACAAAGTTGAAACTCTTCGTTTCTATGTCAAGTTAAGTGACTTATGGCCTGTTGCACCAACCTTGGTTAAACTCTGATTAAGACTTAACCGTGATTAACATTTTAAATTTGTTGCACCACCTACTTAATCACGATTAAACCGACAACTATTCAATCGACCAAATTTGCCCGATTAACTTGATCAGGATTAAATTTGACAGTTACGATAATCATAACCTTACAAAAAGATTGTTTCAAATATTATGTTTGCATATTTTGGTTTTCATAACATTTAGTACATTCATCAATAGTATACAATCATTATTAGGAATTTTGTAAGTAGATATATTAAGTTGGTCCTGGCTCATCTTAGCTCACTGTTTCCAATTTTCGCCAATAGATGGCGCTGATCGTTGGCAGGTGAGTCAAATTGGCGTTGGCGGGGCGCTGGTGACGTCACTACGACGATATACAGGGTGTCGCGAACATACCAAGAGTCATTATCGATGACGCGAAAACTTTTTCGAGCCGAATGGGCGGTGGTACTTTTTCGCATACTGCGCATGTTTTCCGTTACAGACAGACCGTAAAAGACGTATTTCAGAGTTCTGCGCAGGTCGTAAAGGCATTGGCGCATATCTCTGCTATTATTCGTCAGATTTTTATGGAACAAACGGCATTATGATTGCTAGATCATTATCATATACAGGAAGTGCAAAAAAGATTTCATTAGGGCATTAAAATCTCTCTTATTAATCAGATTGAATTCGAATAAACGGTATTATGTTACGACGATATACAGGGTGTCGACGATGTCATAAGGGCTGCTATTATTGATCTTCAGAGGCGATCCACGTGGTAGCTAACAGTGCCGTATTTTTTTATAATTGTACTTACTCCCCTCTTTCGTTCTTTCCAATCCATAAACGTAGCCGCTACGAATTTTTTTAGGGTGATTTTTAAAATGTTTGCCTCGAGGTCTCTACAATATCTACCATTATTGCGACGTAACACGTGACGTAGCATCAATGGAGAATATCAACGAATGCTACTCTTCTGTTGTCCCGAAACAAATTCACGTGTGGCCGATTGAGAAAGGGCAGGTAGTTAACGAAAACCGTCGAAAAATATGAGGAAAACGTGTTGAACTGTTATATTTGTTAAAACACGATTTAAACGAGGGAAGCATTATTTACCGTAGAAACATTGTTTTTTAAACAGTAATAAAAAATACATCCAAATTATAAAAAAACATTATTTGTTGCAAAATGCGTAGATGAAATATATTGTTTATTCAAAGATGAATTGTCTAGGCGACAGGCGGGGGTCAGAGGTGATTTTCATGGAAGCAAATATGTAGATAATATAATATTGTTTATTAAAAAATAATAATAGGTCTTTCATGAATCTCCTGGAAGCAAATATGTAGATAATATGATATTGTTTATTAAAAAAATTGAAGGTAAAAATTACAATAGGTCTTCTGTCATTGTGCTGAATATCAAGTGGCATTGAGACAAGTTTTTGATCTGGTAGATTGTTCGAACAACATATACATGATGGATTAAAAAAAATGATTCTATGACATATTATGAAGTATGATAGATGGTAATGACAAATGATGTATTAACAAAGCTATAAGAACGTGAATTATGGTGATTTAATCATCAGTATCACAATGACGTCAGACGAGTACGGAAGGAAACTAGAAGAATTCTGTGAACGTGTCCGTCAGTTGAGTAGAGATATAACTTTCTACGAAGAAAAAACTATAGTATTGAAGCATTTGGAGAATCTGAGTTTGTGGGATAAAGTTTTCAGTTGCCAGAGTAAAAGACAATCACCAGAAGTACCTATGTCAGAAATAGAAAACAACTCTAAAAATGTCACGACTATCATTAATCATTCTGACAGCCGTTTTGAATGATGTACTCTATACAAACGTACCCACTGATAACAAAATTCCAAAGATATGCTTCGATGATGCAAGAAAAAACTGCAGTCAATCGTCAAGGACAATAATGAAACATAAAGTAGTGAATAATGGACTACTGCCAGTATTTTACAAGGAGATACCAGAAGAAAATAACTGATTCTACAAAATGAAATTCCTATTTAATTATGGACTCAAGAGGAAAGCGAATGGCAAGCTATACCGAAGACAACTGATGCCAACATACGAAATGAAATTTATAAAATGTTTTCATATAGGTAAGAAAACCCCATTACTTTACTTTCGGCGAAGCAGTTTCGGCGACCCCCACCCTTCTCGCACGCGTTTCTGCGATAGTATTACTACGGGAAGTAACATTTTTAACGCTTAGTATTCGATTTAGCATGGAGGCAATTAAAGCTGCATGCACAGAGAATGTAATTTACAATCTTTTTCCTTGCATCGGATTCTTTTGGTAAATTCATTTGTAATCCCGTCAATTTTCTTGTATTGCTGTTACCCCAATAAACATATTGCAGTATGTTGTTAAACACAAGACAGCAGCTATTTTGTAGACGATCGGTCAACGTTGTCCACATTTTTGCAATCGAAACAGAGTAACTGAGCATTTTGGAAGTAGAACTTACTATCTTCTAGCAGAGTTCTGCAATCTTCTAGAGGACTGTAGCCTGCCATGGAAATTTCCAATAGAGTAGTTATATATCGTAGCTTCTAATCTGGTAATACCATGCTTCTTGGCAAATGTAGAAGAGAACGTTTCTTTTAATCTCGCATCTGGGCAGTTGACGAAATCTATAATATTGTTTCCAATGCTCTTGTTAACTCCAGGACTGGTTATTTGACAAATAAATGTGTTGCATATTTTTACCCTTGCGTTAGATGTAAGCCACGTAAGGCAATCTATGCCAACTGTTTTATCATTATTTACAATATTGTTGCACATTTCTTGTACTCTCCTTGGATGCAAAAGTTGAAGTATATCTTCCAGTAGCCTGTCGAGTTTAACGTCCGCCAATTCTACTTTGTATGAAATGCAAACAGGTTCTTTACGTTTCCTTTTAATAATTTCCAAATCTTCTCCGATTACTTCTCTTGTTCCAATGGCAAGTGGGTTGTTACTTAAAAAGAGGAAAGGCAGCTTAGCTTTAACACCATGTTTTGTAGAAACTAATTTGCCAAATTTACCACGTATATAACTATTAAAAGAACGACATATTTCTTTTTTAACAAGTTTAGAATTTCCATCGCAGTTCTCTAAGCCGCATACCTTTACAAGCATTATGTTGTCAGAAAATCGTTCTGTAATTGAAATAAGTCCATCTTCCAGCGGCTGTTCGCCTTCCGTGTATTTAATATTTTCAATATCTGTAACCAGATTGCTACCTTCCAAATTTTCCAACAGGAGCCACAATCCAAATCTCTCATCGGTCGGTTTAACTTTTTTACCGTAAAGTTGGAGCTTGCCATGTTAACAGTTTCAGCGAAAATCGAATACTAAGCGTTAAAAATGTTACTTTCCGTAGTTATGCTATCGCAGAAACGTGTGCGAGAAGGGTGGGGGTCGCAGAAAGTAAAGTAATGTGGTTTTCTTACCTATATGAAAACATTTTTGGAGAAATTTGCATGAATTAATTTCCCCAGGCGCTTCTATTTAGAAGATTTGTCCCACCTCTAATAGTTAACCACTTCGCTTTCTATACCTAGAAAGGATGTTTACTAGTTCAACCCTCCGCCCTGGGTCCAAGCCAGTATAACTATGTTACTCGTAGTGTACATGCCGCTATTGGGAACTACCGCATACGCCGCTTTAATAACATGCTTATTTTATGTAGTATCTGTTCTTCCGGTATTTTGCAAGTTAATGTAACCCTATTAATTCGAGACGAATATAAATACTTGTATTTATTAATAACTGTATTAGTGCCGGTTGTTCAGTGACAAAGACGCCGGAATTTAGTGAAAAACGCACGCTGTTGCCAAATGGTTCAAACTGTTTAGTAAAACCTAAGTTATTCGGCATTTTGTTTTATTCTCGGGTTTCCCGAGTGGTCCTTGACGCTAGACTATCGAAACGCAATGGGAGAATAGGGGACGCTATATCGCAACCTTAGATATCCATACAGTCTACTTCTCATTCAGTTTCCCTTACTCTAACATTTTTGGTCAACTTCGAGCTGGATTTTAATCAATTCTGATTATGAAAAACTCATATACACTCGCTTCAATTATTTAGAGGCCAAACATTTGTCTCTTCCGCTACATCCTATTTTTGTACTCATTATGGTGCCACCGCAAACACTATTAAACCGCTTTATTTAATAACTAAGTTGCCGTGATAAAATTTACATCTGACAACAACGCAAGCCACCCTCACACTTAGAAGTTTCTACCACAGTTTATTGCTTTAGCTGTGTTTCAACCATCGTTGGAAGAGCGAAGAAGATATCATCAAACAAGGCAATCTAATAGGAGTGAGAGAGATCGTCGATTCCCCGATCTCGAGGGTATATTTTTATGCACACCTGTTAGTAAATAAATGTGAACATTTTAAAAATCTATTAGAACTGATATATTTCGCTATGAATGCCGACTAAATTCACTTATTTACGTATGTATTAAAATAATCTTTGTTCAACCGCAACACCGTTCGTACAGAATTTTATTGTAAATTTATTAATTGCATATAAATTTTAGGTTAATTATTTGGATACATTTATTAGATTTGTTGTAAAATATAACGCTTTTTAGGTATTTTTACATTAATTGTATTTATATTACGCCAAAGAGTGAATCAGCTATTCGTCTCGCTGTTTGTGTTTTCAAACTAAAGTACCTACCTAGTTAAAAAATGTCGACAAGCATAGTTCATCTTAAAAAGAAATTAAAAAATTGTAAATCTCAGCTTACTCGAATAGATAATTTTTTAAAGGACACTGAAAACATAGTAAATGTTGAGCTGGCACAACTAAAATATGAAAATTTATTGGAACAGTACCTACACCAAATATAAAGTACTACAAAAAGATATCAGAGAACTTGACTCTGAAGACGCCGCAATTTCGGACAATGACGAATTAGCTGAATCACAAACATCGGACAGATTTGAATTAGTATTATCAAAACTACGAGTGCTACTTAAAAATTCTACTGTTAATAGCCACTCGCCAAATAATATTTACAATGACGCATCTTCAGTTAAGCTTCCTGAAATAAAAATAAAACCCTTCGAGGGTCAAACATAAGAGTGGCCTTCATTTATTGATTTGTTCACATCACTAGTATCAAAGAATCCGAAATTAAAATCAGACAGTGAAAATTTTTACTATTTACAGAGCTTACTACGCGGGCAACCATTAGCCTTGATAGAGTCGCTAAATGTGACAAATCAAAATTTAGAAATCGCCCTCGATACTTTGAAAAGCAATTACTAAGACAAAAATAAATTGTTAAATTCGTTGTATCAAACGCTATTGGATCAAAAACCAATACACAAATGTAATCCGAACGAATTAAGAGAGTTCTATATTACTTGCAAAAAGACGCTTGATTTCATTAAAAATTTGAATTTATCCGCTGAAGTAACTTTTGATACGCTTATCGTTTTCCTATTAGAACAGAAAGTGGATTATCAAAGTAGACGAGCATTTGAAATTGACCGCGACTTGAAAACGCTACCTACTACCGAAGAATTTCTCGAGTTTCTTAAAAAAAGGTTATACCGTATTAGAAAATTCAAATATATTTGAACCCTCTACCAAAACTTCTACGATTAACAAGAACACGCGCAAAACGACGCAAAGCGTAAATTTATACTCAAATGTTGATACCGCACTCAACCGAGACAAAATTTAGTAATAAAGTTTGTATATATTATAGTGACCGCTCTCATTCCATTTACAGATGTCAGAAGCTTTCGACTTTAAATCCGCACAAAAAACATCGTTATGTGAAATCAAAATCTCTTTGTTTCAATTGCCTAAGTAATCTTCACAGTGTATCCGCATGCAAATCGACATCTAGATGTTTAGAAGTTTGTAACAAAAATCATCACGCTTTGATTCATTTAGACAATAATCATCCGCAACATATAGATGCCTAGGGTAGGACTCAAGTAAATTCGCAATCCGAGCAAAACTCGAATACCGCCATGACTATACCAAATGAACCTCGTGGTTCTCAGGTACTAACGTCCTTATCGGCTGTTGGCAAAAATAGTCATGTCTTTAACCTACCGCTCAAGTTAAAGTTTACAATCGTAACGGTGAACCCTTATTGGTGAAAGCAATCTTGGATTCGGGTAGCCAGCAGAGTTTTTGTACCACAACTTTAGTACTAAATCTACAACGCCGCACTCGCTCGCAGAAATTAGATATTTCTGGATTGGGTCAACACTATTACACTCAGAGCACGGAAGTGTTAGATCTTCAATTGCACTCCATAGTAAACCCGTTCAAGACATTTAATATTTCTTGTTCCGTAATTGATAAAATTACGGAGAGATTACCGCAAATACCTTTAAATCCGCACTCTTTTGATATTCCACAGTAGAATTCAAAAATAATTTAGCCGACCCGCACTTCTGGGAACATAATGAAATTCATCTTTTAATAGGCGCCGACTTATATTTTAAGCTTTCAAAAGGAGTAGTAATTCATTTAAGTTCTGCGGGACTTACACTAATGAATACTGAATTAGGTTACGTTATCGCTGGACCCATACATGATCCAAAACCTAGGAAAAATGCTTCCCACTTATCGCAAACTTATTCTTTTTTGTTAATACAGAATACACCCACGGAAAACCCAGAAACTTTGGAAAATCTATGAGAAAAGTTCTGGGAGATGGAAGATATTCATCCCCAATGCGCAGGTTCGGAAGATGATGAAATGGCTGAAACGTTATTTAAATCAACTACGCGAATATTAGAATCCGGACGATATCAAGTCCAGATACCGCTTATTAAGAATGACCATATAAAATTAGGCAATTCTTACGCTATTGCTAAACGCCGTTTTCTCCACTTAGAGAACAAATTTACAAATGACCGCAATTTATTTATCGAATATAAAAAAGTTATAGATGAATACCTGTCTTTGGATCACGCTAAAATTATTCCGTTATCACTATACGATAATAATTCAAATGAAATTAAATATTTCATTCCGCACCGCGCTATAGTGCGAGAACAAAGTACATTCACAAAATTACGGGTGGTGTACGATTTTTGTGCCAAAACAACATCAGGATTTTCGCTGAACGACTTAACCTGGGAGGGTAATCAAGTTCACGATAATCTATTCGACATTTTATGCCGATTTGGAACCTTTAAATTTATCCTGACAGCTGACATCAAAATGATGTACCGCATGATCGAAATGGCTCCTGGGCATCGGCATCTGCAAAACATCTTGTGGAGGGATTCACCTTCAGAAGAATTGAAATGTATAGAATTATCACGCCTTAGCTTTGGACAAAATTGTTCACCGTTTCTCGCTACTTGCGTCATAAAAGACATCGCTAAAAATAACTCGTAATGGATGCATTGACATCCCAAATTTATATGGACGATATTCTCGGACGGACCAATTTCGAAATCTTACAATCATTAGTTTAAATGTTGTGCCGCTTTTCACTAATATACCGATCAATTTAGTAAAAATAGTATTACCAAACATTGGAATTCCATTCAGGATTCATGTAGATTAAATATTGACCAATTTTTGGAATTAGTAGACTTTGTGTATAGCACTTCTGTTTTTGCTTTTAATCATGAATATTATAAATAAGTTTTTGGAACACCAATGGGTAGTACTGTATCACCCATTTTTGCGCAATATGTCATGGACGATTTGATCGCTGAGTGTGTTGGGTGTTGGGAAATTGCCTTTTGATATTCCTTTTCTACAAAAATATGTAGATGCTATCATCACAGCTGTTCCTGAAGATGGTGTCGAAACCATTCTCAATATTTTCAATAGTTACAATCAATACATACAAGTCACAGTTGCAAATGAACATAACAGATGTGTACCATTTTTGGACACAAAGTTAATAAGGACCAATGAAGGCAGGGTGATACTTGACTGGTACATAGAACCTACCAGTTCGGGTAGATACCTCAATTTTAAGTCCAATCACCCCTACAAAATGAAGGTTAACTTAGTGTTAGGGATGAAGAACAGATTAAAAAAAATATCACATCCAACATTACTTAATAAAAACCTTAAAATATTGATTGATACACTTCAGAAAAACAGTTATCCTATCAAACTTCTCAAAAGGTTGATTTACAACACTCCCGGCGAACATACAGTCGATCATATTAATAGTAATGGAAATGAACAGGATGCTAATTTCAATAATACACAACGGGTTACTTTTGGATCCTTTCCTTATATCAAAGATCTATCAGAAAAAATCATTAAAGAATTCAAGGGGACCAATGTAAAAATTGCTCAAAGAACAGCCAAACCTCTGCAGTCTCTTTTTACTAAATTAAAACAACCGGAGGATTCCCTGATGAAAACTAACGTAATATACAGTATCCCTTGTAAAAATTGCAACAAATAGTATGTAGGAATGACATCTCAAAACTTGAAATCACGTTGTGCTCAACATGAAAGCGATGCAAGGTTAAAAAAGCGAAAATGTGCATTATCAGAACATGTTATAGATGTGAGTTCCACCATGTGGATTTTGATAAAGTAAAAATTCTTGATGTAGAAAGAAACTATAACAAAAGAAAGTTTTTAGACATGTATCATATTAATAACATTGAGGAACCAATGAATAGAAAGTCTGATATTGAGTCAGTAAGATTTATACATATTTGTTACACGTTAATAATGTTCACTCCGGAAACGAGGAGATTGATTACCAAATTAGTGTTTTGAGTTAATGGTTGACTGAGGTGACAGGTCTGTCGAATGTTGACAATACAAACATTATTTAGTATTTCTATTTAAAAGAATTTTTTACATTATGGCTATCACAGCTCAGTTGCGAATGCAGATGATTTCCAAACTGTCGGGCCTCAACGTGAGAGGTTAGGTTCTTTCCATGTTTTATAAGTTACAGATCTTACATTACTTCTCTTAACCGACATTATTACTGTTTAGGGTAATGTTATATAATTATTATTGCTTTTCATGGAAATTAACATCAGACGAAAGTGGAAATCGTCAGTATTTGCGGATGAGTTTTGTTTGGCTTTTTTATCTAATAATAGATAATGCTGGAATGGATTGACAGTTTGGGAATACCGAATGTGAGAGGTTTGTGTGTTCACTGACTGTTGACTTATTTCGTCATCCCAATTTTTTACATTTTGCAAAAGACAGGTGGCAGCTGTTTGACAATAGTATGGTTAAATTTAATAGTGTAATTTTCCAATCTTATCGTGATCGCAGGTGTGGACATTGATCTATTATTGTTTTTCTTTGAAGTTTTCACCAAGCAACCAACAAAACATAACAGTATATCTTAGAAATTTAGATTTTTATTAAACAGTTTTACTTCAACTTTTCAACACTACCTATCGACATTCAGTCGATTCACGTTGAAATCTATATTCAACAAAATCATTTCATTTCTTGTTGTACGTCTTTTGGTTTTAAAAAATAGGAAAAAATCCTGACTCTCATTATTATATGTAGTTGAAAAACTAGATTTAGTCGACATTTTTGTCTTTAGTGGATGAAGGTTTTCCTGGAATTTGTGAAATGTGAGTTTAAATATAAATCAACACTACAAGTAAGTCGTGATGATTTCAAAAATTATTTTCATTTTTAACCGGTTTTTTCTTTCTGGTTTATTATAGCCTTTGAAAATGGAGACAATGCTCTTCGAAAGCTTAGGTAACGTACTAATTGATTCACTTTATCTCTAACCTGTGAAGTTTTTTTGGCTGCTATACCCACGAGTTTGAGGGTTTTCAAAAAAAACTATTCTTTGAAGATATATATATATATATATATATATATATATATATATAATTCAAATTGTCAATGCCTATCGATGTATCTTCATTCAGTTATTTGGATATAAACAAAACATGTTTTGCGTTTAAATTGTTTAGTTAAATTTGACAGAAATGTTCCATTAAACACCTCATTGCTATTTCGAAATTACTAATATTAAAAGCAATCGATTTTAAAAGCACAAATCATACATCCTACAGTCGAATGTAAACAATGACAAAAAGGCTTTTATCCATCAATTTGTATAGTGCAAATAGTTTTTGTTCATTTACGTGCTCGTCACACAAAAGCGTGATCCACTTGGGAGTTGGAAATCAGCTGCAATATTAATCAAGACAGAGCAAATCTATTTTCAAGTATATAAAAAAACAATTGAGTGTTTATAAAAAATTTTGTAGTAATATTTTGCATCAACTACTCCCAAATGTTAGTTCCATGAATTCATTTAAAATTTAGCAAGGAAAATGAAGAATATAAGTAAATAACAAAGAAGATGTAGGAATATCGGAAGGTTCATGACGGGGGGCTATATGCGCCTCCGTGTCGATGTTGGTTGTTGTCCTGAAAAGTCGGGATCTTCCATTTGAAGACACAAATGAGCGTTTGGTTCCCTGCTGAAATCCGTTATTTTGTGTTTTCCCATGTTTCGATTAACATATTTGCTCCCAAATTTCACATCCTTATTTGGTTATGCCGTGCTGAAGAGGCAAAATGAGCCAGAAACATGCATGTCCACGGTTATCACTCTATTTCAGTAGCCCTTATTTTGCGTGAATTACCCATGAATCGTTGTTGTTAACATATCACGCGATATTCCTACATCTTCTTTTTTATATATATATATATATGATGACTATATTCATTGTCGAAATATTGGAAATATAATGTTATAAGAGTACACGTTCGTTTTGCTGCTTCTCCCAAATAAATTGGTTTTTTCGATATATATATATATATATATATATATATATATTCATTTCATTAGATCTGGTATATTTATATTACAGTTGTGAAAATGTATCAAAGAAAAATCTGAATCAAATACAAAGACACACAGACATACCTCAAGACAAATTTATACAAACTGTAGAAATAACACATATATCAAGTGGTTTGGCACAATTGTAATCTCGAGAAGACTATCATTTCACATATGAAGGGCTAGAGAGAGAAGAAGGGGTCAAGTCAGTGTTATGAAACTTTTTAGGAGAACACTTTTAAGTTTTTACTTCGAGTTGTATGATAGTAAGCGCGCGTGCGTGCGTTTAGTCACTGACTTGACGATCGGAATTTGACCCCTTCTTCCCGCTAGAGCGTTATTTTCGATCTATTACTTAATAGTGACTAGACCCAATTTTCCCACAAACCTTTATATGAATGAAGTACTCAGTCAGGTCTAACACAATCCAACAAAAAATACCCTTGTGAAAAATAGTGACTTGTCCCATTTTTCCCTCTACCCCTTCATACAATAATAGTGGGTACAATCAATTTCCTTGACGGTACGCTACATAAAATCAACAATAGTATTCAAAATCAGACTAAATCTCAAGATATTTAAACTTTTATTCGCGTCGCCTTAACTCCCACAAAAGCTGTAACTATATTGGTTTGCAGACAGAGTTATCCAGCTATCAGATTCTGAATTTAGATACACATCCATTAAAACACGAAAACTCGCTAAATAAAATATTAAAAATAGTGATAAACAAATATTATAATCAATAAGAAAGAAAAATACCTAAACATCAAAATATACAGGATATAAAACTATCAAAATATTTTAGTATTGTAAAATCAAACAAGTAACAAAACGCCACAGTGTGGCATATACGTAGACTTGTAAACAGTAATTTCAGTTTAATGAATGATCCTGTTATAAAAACCTGAAGATTTTGTTTCTCCATCGGGGAGGATTCAGACCATGCTGATTCCGAATCCGTTTTCCGCTGAAGCTTGAAACGGACGGACACCAGAAGCACACACTATGCCGATTTCACTGTTACAAGTTCAAATTTTTTCTCTCACATCCACACCTGGGAAAGAAATTCAAGATGCGTAGAAGATTTGCCACTTATTACGCACAGTGGTTGGCTGTTTAATAAGTTTTCAAATCATCATTCTATCAGTTGGCTCGTCCTCCATGCGCTTGGGAATAAATTTCAGTTTGCGCAGTGGAAAAATTGGAACATAGAGATCAAATGTGTCGGCACACACGCGAGTGAGCCAATTGCTTCTATAAGCTTTAAACTGGACCAGAAGCCAAAATATTAGACAAATAATAACAAAAGTTTCATTATATAAAACAGCTTTTACTAATCATAAAGTAAAAAAAAATAAGTATTTAGATATAAAGAAACAAACATTCTTGAAACACAATCGAATACAAAAAGGAGAGAATTTTTAGAATTGGTCTATGCATAATATATTAAAACAAGAAAGCTACGAATCATAAGAAACCTAAACAATTTGAACAAATTATATAATTTTATTGTATAAATATTCCATGTAGTTATTCTATGAATAATTGGAATTGTTAATACCTCCTCACTTTGTTTATTAAAAATTTAATCAAGAATTTCAACGAATAAACAAGTAGGGAAACGTCACAGTGTGGTGTATACCTAGACATCTAAACACTAACGTCACCTTATTGAATGACCTACATTAAAAACTTTGACTATAAGTAGTAGCCAGCTGTGTCAACATTGAAAAATATTTTGAAAATTGCCAGAACAATGCCGAAATGTCAAAAATATATTTCTGCAAACCATCGTGCTTTCCTACAAGTCATACCTGAAATCAAGAAAATTCATTTACTATATTATAAAGTTCAAATTTCTTACAACATAAATAATTTAAGCCGGTATAGTAGTAATAGTTGGACTTATACATTCCATTAGTAGGGTAGCTAGGCCGATACGGGACCATTCCCTATGCAAAATAACATGGGAAGTAGCTAAGGTCCATTCTGGTCATTTTTGGCTCAATTCGATCTGCACATGCATTCGCTCATGAGGCAGCCATTTTGTGCCGTGTGCACATGTCATACACCTTGTATCATATAGGCTGCTGACGTCACCCCTGCTTAGTCAGTTCATAACGTCATGTGTATTAAGAAAAATGGGGTAGAGTAAGTCAAAATAAAAAACAATAATGTTTATAATCATAAAAGGTATAATATGTAAATGTTAAGTTATATTGTAAAGAATATTCAAATATTCATACTGATTGTTAACGTCAAAGTACATCAAATATATCGTTAGTTTTGAAGGATTATACCTAAGTGATTATACTTGCACTCATTTATATTCAATGGAATTTTTTGTATTTATACTTTCTTCTGCGGCATTATTGATTATGTTTGAATAGTCTAATTCTTCACTCAACGTATTCATATTTCCTTCTATATTCTTTACAAATTGTTCCCAATCTGCTTTTTTTAAATTGCTTTTCCTAATTGTGTCAACAATTTCTTTATTATTGAGGATCTCGCATGTTGTAGGGTAGTGAGCGCTACCCCCAGTGTAATTATATACATACCAGTGACAGTCCATACCGAATTCTTCCGATACTATTGTTAAATCAACTGCTGATTTATTTTAATTTGGCAACCCCTCTTGTAGGACTACCATCATTCAGTATAATTAACCCCTCCTCCTCAATAGAATCATTGACAATTTTTCCATTATAATCACTATCTATACAACCCCATAATTGATCATGTGCATTGATGTCTCCCATTAAAATATACGGTTTTGGCGTTGTGTTTAATAATAAATTCCATTGCTTTCTAATAATTTTATTAATTGACGGTACATACACGTGTATTACATGCAAGTTTAAAGAATTTATTTCAACTACCAATGTCTGCATAGACGTTAGGAAGTTGTCCCCATTGTTGATAAACTGGATTTTATTTTTTACCAATGTAATTATACCCCCAAACCCACCACTCCTATCCTGTCTGTCTGTATTATAATTTTTTATTTTAAAATAATATGTGTTGTTTAACCATGTCTCATTCATTAAGAGATATCTGGATTCATTTCCTCTAAGAAATGTTTTAATTGAATGTAATTAGATCTCATACTTCGGATATTCCACTGACAAATTTTTAATTTATGTTTATTAAAGATTTTATCACAATCTGTATTCTTTACTTTTGAATAATTATTCTTATTTTTATTTTTACTGAGATTATTTTCATTATAGCATGTTCTAACTGATTCGCGTATTTGACTTGTTGAGTCATTACTATTTGTTTTAAAAATCTCAGGAGCCGATACCCTCAATAACTGATCCATAAAACTGAGAACGTGTTCTGTATCATACACATTAAGTTTACTAACTATATTCATAAAGTGGTGAAGCACCACATGAGATTCATTCTCTCTCCTTCCTATTAATAGTCATTGGAGTATTAAATGTGGGTTCGCTCTCTCCATCTATCGAAGAGGGTATATAATATGTTCCAGAAGAGAACCTAGTGATCTCCCACTAGGATTTATTAATAAATTGTTATGTACTTTCTTATCATACCCTACCCCATTGTCCGTTTTCCTTTTTTTTTGTTTCCACAACCTGCGAGAATTTATTACTCAAGGGAGTTTGCTGGATATGCGCCGTTATTCTACTGTCAATCATGATGAGGAAATTTTTCAGATGCCTGAAAGAATGATATATTATCCAATGACATGGTCTTTCTAATTAAGTTTTGTCTTTTGTATTCAGGACACATCTTAGCTGTACTCGTATGCTCAGTTGATTTACAGTGAATACATTTCATTAGACATTATTTATTTTTCTCATGTACTTCGCCACATTTTATGCATTTTCTTTATTTTGTTTCGCAATTTTTTTAATATGCCCAAAATTTAAACAATTATAGCATTGAAATACTGGCATTATATATGGCAACACTCTATATGTTCTATACCGCATATTTTAACTCTTCTTGGTAAAAAAGTTTCTGTGAAGGTAAACCGTCCCCGTCGACACTAGTGTTTGTCAACGGAGCTCGTCCCCGTCTCACCCTCTAGTTGTTGGTTAATCTTTCTCATGAATCTCTTTGCTTCACTAATCTTAATATTTTCATTGTTTTTGAATGTTTCATGAGCATGTCGTCTGTAAAAGTTTTATTTGTTTTTCATAATGCCCTTTTAGGTGATATAAGTTATTCGCATCTTTATACCCTGCACATACTACACCAATTCTATTTTTACCTTTTTTTATTGATTTTTTTACATTATTAATCCTCAAGTCCTCATCAGCAGATGATGTCTTTCTCTGATTCTTCTTTTGTTTTTTAGTTTCTTACCCACCGGAGCAGCATCCTTTCTCATTTCAGAATTCAGATGTAGGTAGTTACTTCCTTTTTCAAGTAACACGAGTGTATAATTCCTCTGATGTCAGTATTTTCTCCTTCGTTAATTAGCTTCTTTTCTTCAATATTCTACTGTGGTGAACTAATGTGGCGTTCATCCTCATATACAAGTATTTTTTTGGCTCTAGGTTTTAGAATGAGGTCCAGATTTGAAATGAAGATGAATTAAAAAAAATATTATATTTGTTTTACTATTAAAGATTTTATATGTTACAGACTACAATAAAAGACACAAGTAAATATCCTTTTTAAGAAATGATTTCATTAAATGTTCCAACAAACCACTATTTTGGGCCAAACTTTAATTTTTGTATGTTTTCGCAACTACAGCTTGCCCATAATGATTCGCCACCGAATACTACTGTATTCGGTGATGATTCGCTGTCTAGGCGGTGTGCTTTCTACGATGCTCTATTAATTGGAATTGTGACGTTGTTGAGTGGGGTAACGGGAGGGGAGAACAGCATTGCGTCTCTCTTGATTGTGGTATTATCACAGAATACACCAGCCCAATAAGAAACGAAGCTTGTGCTATTTTATAATTCATTTTCTAAGTGCGCCTGTCTAAGCCAGAATCAGTTATCTGTCAATGTCTGTCATGTGATTTTATTGTTTACATGTTTACCAAAGAATATCCTTTGCTGTACGGTTTTTCCTTATTTACAATATAATATATATTTTTTGTTTGTGTTTTCAATAGGGACTATAGACGGGACGGGACGGGACGGAACTATAGAGGCAGCACTTATACCGAAAGTAGAGCGACCTGGTGTTAAATAAGAAAAACATTGTGATGTAAACAGTATAATAAACAACCTACAAAATGCAAAAAATGGATAGATCTTTTTATTTTCTTTGCCAGGAAAAATTGTTGGTATGTGAGATGGGTGTAGGGGATTATCTGATTTTTGATTATTAACAAAATGAGCACTGCAAATTCTAGTATTTTATTTGGTTCCCAATCCTCCCGATGTTTTCTGAAAGGTAATTAAAAAACTTGAAGTGATTCGTTTTGTACAAATGTTTACTTTCTTCCTCTTAATAGTATTTAATTATTTGAACTTCTTATATAATATTAAAGTCAGCAAACACATAACTAGTTTTTTATTTTATATAATCAATGAAATCGTACAGAAAACATTTTATTCTCTCGATAATAATCTTTTATTTATGTAAAAAGAAAGTTTAGAACTTTTCTCATAGCTGCCAATTGTAGTATCATACTGATTATACACAAAATAATAGCTAACAAAATGTTTTAATTAGAACATTTTAATTACATATGGGTTTTTACTGCATTTATTCATTTTTGACGTTTCAAGGTTATCCACGCAGTGTTCAATGAATTTTCGGAGAAACTATAAAATTTCAACTGCGTAGTATTTTTATACAGCATATTTGAAAAGCCATAAATACAGAAAGATACTTTTGATGACGACATCACAAACATTTAATATCAGTTTTAAAAATTGAACATTTAAAAACGCTGATTATACAAAACTACTAGTACTACTAATAGTGTTTACATCACATTGTTTGTGTTTTTTCACGGCAGATGGCATAAACGTCATCTTTCTCGGTCCCTATCGTTTAAAAAACTATTTATTATATTATGGCGCCAAGAACTTGTACAGTTCGTAGGTGTCATTCAAGAGATGGAGACAAAACAACTATGTTTAGTTTTCCTAACGATCCTGAAAGGTAAGAGGAATTGTTTCTATATGCAATAAATTATAGATATATATTTCTTTTTTTCAAATATGTTATTCTTCCATTACACCTATACATTGTAAGTTGCGTGAATCAATGTTTTGAGTGTTAACATTTCTCTATCTCTGTGTCTTTGATAACATAAATAATAATAATAATAATACAATCAATGAATACACTACAATAATCGTCACTGCTGATGAATTCAGCTTGAATATGTTGAATAATAATACACAATATTCAATATAAATTGGTAGTAGTTTATTTCATTTATACACATACGATAAATAAAAATCTAAATATACTTACTTAGCTTTATTTACATTTTAGAGCACAGTTATGGTTGGATGCATGTAACCGTGGAGATTTGTTTGAAAAACCCCTAGATTCTTTACATAACCGTTATAAGTTATGTCAACTCCACTTTGAGGATAAATTTACTTCCAAAAGGGGACGTAAAAAGTACCTATGTCTTCAAGCTGTGCCTACAATATTCCCATAGTTAAAACGCAAGGGCCATGTTATATTGAGCGATCCACCAACAAAAATAGCAATTCAGTCTGGTAAATATTAAATGTAAGTAAACATTACAATCAGTTGTTATTGATTTTTATTTTTGCCACCTTGGTGCAGAATTAATTATAACTTTCCGACAGGATTCATTAATACCTTATTGGCATTTTATTTTATTTGTTTATTACAATTGTTTTAATAATGTTACGAAACAGCACACTGGTATAGTCCCTAAAACCGACCCTGTCTAAGCCAGGTATAATAGTTAAAATTATGGCGGATACGCAGTTATAAAAAACTGTTCACGATTGAGATTATCTTATCTAGAACTGGTTTTTGTGTCCAGAGTTATCTAGAAAAGGCCAGAAAAATTATTTGTGTGTATAAGCCGCGGGCCGGAATTCTCTAGTACAAAAGGCACTAGTATATAAGAGGACTGATCAGGAAGAGTTAGTTGATAATTTGACTTCGTGAGATAAACAAATAAATTAGTGAATATAAATTAGTGAACTGTTTATATAAATTAGTCTAAGTGAATATACTGTATATATATATATATATATATATATATATATATATATATATATATTATAGTGGATATGTTTATATTTTAATATTTATACTTATATGATTTAACTTTATTTACCCGTTTTTACCTTCGGCTAGCCCTATATAATTATATGAAAATTTTTAATTGTTTAAATTTTATACTGTAGTCGGAAGCATGAGACTTCTCTCTTTGAGTCCTGGACACCTATTAGAAAAAATTTTTACATATATGAACATTTACTTATTATGATTTCGTGATAGGATAATCGAATGAATGATTTAAACCATGTTCGTGAAAAGTGTTATGGACATTGACTGGAATAAAAAAAAATACCAACACTTAAATAAAAATATTTTAATAAATTGTTGATGAAATCTTCAAAATTTTACACACACAAATATTCCTGAACCTCCTCTGTATTCTTTGATCGTCATGCGCACTGAACGCTTATAGTAGCTGCTTCGGCGCAACGGAGCAACTCTTCCGGTACAACGTTTCTCGTCGTCACAAAATTATAGTATGCAGTTAACATGGAGGATGCAAACGTTCCACAGTTCAATGTGCATCAATTTAGTGCATTTAGAATCATATGGTTGAAAACTTATATTAAACAGTTACATATATAATTCAAGTTGTGAATTAAGTGTGTGTTTGATAGTTATAAGAATAGGTTAGCATGCAAAGCGGAAATTAAGATTGGAAAAGCATTTATGAGTAGTGTGAACTTTGATTATTTTACAAACGAAAAACTTTTTACAAGTAAGTACATATTTAATATCTAAAATTATTGTTGCAGAAAATTAGAGTTCTTTAATTATCCATGGATAAAATTTGGTATTGATTATTTTAAAGTTTCTTTGGCCAATTTTAGATTATTCTATTTTAAATGTTCAAATTAATTTCAAAAGTTCACTTTTCTTTGTTTGTTTGGAATTCCAAATTAAAAAAACTCAAATAACACAGACCTTATATTCCATTCTCGGCGTGGTGGACCTGCAACATCTCGTCTCTTTTCTTAGGTATTCCTTACCCAAGAAATACTCGTTCGGCACGTTTCACTTTTTCACAGGGGTTAATCGACATTAATATCATAAATTTTTTATTGATTTAGATTTAAAATTATAACTTTTACTTTAAAGTTTTTACAAAAACCTTCTCAGAAAATTACATCCCAGTTCCTCATTCCCCAACTAACTCTCGACTCTCTTTTTTTTTAAAAATCAACAACATTTTTACAATCTCTAAAACACAGCCTCCTAATCTGTTATTTTATTCAACAGTTGTCAATGATAATGTTTTTTTATAGAAATACTGAATTCTTCAATTAAAATAGTCTTGGAGAGTGAAATCACTTGTATAAATGGTTTAACAATATCTTATAGAATATATAAATAGTCTTTCACATGTATTACAATGGTTTCAATCCTTGTAATTCCTTTTTTTTAGTAAATTTGTTTACAATTAATATACAATTTCTACAATCTAAATTTATGATTTATATATATGGAACTGTTTATTTTTTAATTCTTTAATTAGCACCAATTTCGCTTTATATAAACTCTAACTTAATTTCAAATTTACATTCTCTGTTTTATATTAACTTCCAACTCATTGAATTTAGGTTGGCAATATTATAACTAGATTCAGTCACTTCCTTCATTGATTTCGATTTGATTACTAGATTTCTATGACATACAATATGGCTCTTATTCCGAATGTCATATTTCATACAGTTTTATTTTTATAAATTACTTTTTTCAAATTGCAACTTTTTATTGTATTTGCATATCGTTAATAAATTAGTGATTTGATTATTAATTCTTATTATTTTAGGTTTTGAACAAATTAACATCCTTTTCCTGATTCAAGTGTGGACATAGCAGCGTTCAGATTGATTTTAATGAAAATTGTTGACATTGACTTGACCTTAGGATTTATTTGTGAAGGTAACATTTTCTTAAGAATTAATTTCTATATTATCATTACCATTCTATTCCTTATCCTTAATCCATTTCTTAAATTGATGTACTCAATATATTATAATACATTTGCTTAAGTCATTCATTCGTTTTATGTTAAATTTTGTTCTTAATTAGGTAGTGTCTAATGATACACCATACGTATATACAAAAAAAATTCCTTTTTAATTCAATCTAATATATAAATATTTATCTATACTAGAGGACTGGCTTAATATATATATATATATATATATATATATATATATATATATATATATATATATATATATAATTAAGTGTTAGTGATTAGTGAGTTAGTGTGTAAATAAATTAGTAAGTAGCCATACCGAGTGTTTGAAATTTATCCCACCCGTTTATTGTTTAAATAAATTAGAAAAACATTACAATAATTACAGATATCATGCCATTTGAGCAAGTGGGACATTCGTCTCAAGCCGCCACCGCGTCTCTATCACTTGGTAAATATAATCATCATTTAGATTCACTTCTGTAAGATAATATGCATCAAAATAGATGGCTTTCTTATAATTAGATTGCATTTAGCCTATCTGTGAATCGCCATATGCTTTGAATTTAAACAGCTGCATAGAATTGCAATGTAAATGTTATGTATTCTTTAAAGTGTAGTCCGACAAATCTAAGAATGCTTGACATTTTTTGAACCGATTGTTTGGAATTGCTGTTTATTACAATTATTTTTATAATTACAGATACCATGCCGTTTGAGCAAGTGGGGCATTCGTCTCAAACCGCCACAAGACATATTCGTGATGCATCTCCATCTCTTGGTAAGGAGGCAGGAGTTTGAGTGGATGTTGTTGGAGAATTTTCAAGAGTAAGCTGTTTCTAATGGGTGCCTACAACAGAGGTTTCCCGTGGATCTATAAAAGTATATTATATATAATATATTTTGGAAATGTACATGTACATGATTCAGAACCCTAACGACAATACATATTGAACTAAAATTTTAATTCTCAAATTAATCTAATTCTATACTTATTATTAATCCAATAATTTGTTATAACGATTTTAATTTTAATCTATTGTAAAACTATTAGATAAGAAACATCGAAGTGTGCAAGTGAAGTGTGCTAGGTCATTTAGTCAAAAGAAAAAAATTAAAAGTTTCATCTAGGATGAAGATAAAAAAATGTTGATGGTTGCTAAGCGGGAATCGACGGAGTTTGTTGATTGATTTTTGATTGAAAAGAAGGGAAGAAAATTGAGAGAGATTTCTAAAGAGATTATTAAAATAGAGACATTCAGAAGAATCAAATAAGATTATAATAAGAAAACTAAAGAAAGAAGATACCTACATGTTGAAATATAAGAAAAGCTGTAGAAGAAATTATTCTCAAATATAAGTAAAATCAATCAAGTATTACTTCAGAGTACAATAACACTAGTGGAGAATATTGTAGATTAAATAAAGAGGAGAAAAAGTATTTGATCACAACATAAGTAAATATAATAAAACATTACTTACTGGAACTACGGAGAAGCAGTCTTCGGTATCCAGCAAGGACATAGAACTGAATTTTGGTTCAGTTCATTACTACACCTAATTAAATTAAGAAACATCGAAGAAGAATCCAGTGCATAATTACAAACTGTAAGGTAAATTTACGAAAACTAAATTCATATTATTTCTATTTTTCACAAAGGAACTGTCAAAACTTAGTACATAACCTTTTTATCTGATCGGACTTGTGTCAATTCAAATGATAATTTTTTTGATATATTTCACATAAAATTCAACGACCAGATAAAAAGTTACTCAACAAATTTTAGATAAAAATATTATAACAAATTTTACTGAATAGATTTATAACTAATATAAAAAAAGAAGGAACTTTCCGATAATTTCAATATAATTTCTCATAACCTTTAATTATTATACAGTAAGATAGTTAAAACCATTGGCCAAGGTATTTATTAGTAGTAGAGAAACGTATTGAGTACTATTTAGATCTATTTAAAAATTATTGGAAAATAATAAGTAACAGTTAGTGTAAATATTTCTTTTCCTTATAAATTATCCTTACTCACGATAATTCCCTACAAATAATTAAGAGTTTCATCTTGAGGACTGAAGTTAGCTGGCTTTTTACTTTTTAAACTAAACAGACATTCATTTATTATTTCATTAATTTCATCTGGCGCTCAACAACTAAAATTATAATAAATAATATAAACCTAATATAAACAATTAAATAAATAAAAGATAGAGGAAAGGAGGCAAATATGGGCTACCCATTTTATTTTTGTTTGTAAAAAAACAAAAAAAAATTCTATTTCAATTCCAAAGCTACCTAACGATAACTACATTAGTTAGTATCAACCTGTTTAAAGTCCACATTGATTAAAAAAATATGTAAATTCATTAATGAGTAAATAATGAAAATGTGCATTTTTGCGCATTTTGAATATAGACTCTAAATATGGACTACCCCCAAAAATGTGTGATAAATGTATGAGAAATGAGATAGATGCGTGGGAAATATATTTTAATATTTTAAATTAAACAATACATGAAATAAATCAAAACTAATGTCTACTACTTGCAAAAATCACAAACATATTGTTCATTTTCGGCCCCAACACACTCGTTATGGGCCCATAAATTGCACATGAAGCACTTTATCCAGATTTCACCGTGGTTATCCTCTGCAAAAGGTGCTTCGCAAAATATACAAGTCACGTCAGCTGCGTCCTTTGGAGACTGGGCATTTGGAAATTCATTGTAGTCGCTATCCTCATCTGCGGGCACATATTCCTCCTCATCCTCGGTGCTCGAATCAGATTCCTTTTTCTGGTTCTTTGTAACCTGCTTGCGTTTCCCCTTTTTTTTATTCCTTTCTTTAATTTGTTTTTCTTTGCCTTCTCCTGTCCCTTTTTTCTTTTCTTTAACCTTGTCAAGAGACTGGAGCAAGTCATTTTTATAAGGTGAAGAGGTTATCACCGAACACTTACTTGGCTTACGCCCACGATTTGAGGTTTTTTTCTTCAAAGAAGGCACAGGAGAAAGATCATATGGTGTTACCAAAGATGTTCGAGAAGACCCGGACCCAGATGTGGAAGGAGTTGATGGAGTTAACTTCTGAAATAACTTTCTTTTTACGCCATGTTCTGGACAAGGTCCTCTGAAAGGCGTGGCAGACTTTTTATAAAAGCTTGTTGTAGGAATAGCGACTAGCTGTGTATTACCTGCAGAAATAGGAACAAGCTGTGTATTAGTTGTAGGAATATCAACAAGCTGTTTGTTAGGCCCAGAGGGAGAAGTGGGAGAATTAGACGATGAATTGCTCTGGTTTGAGCGACGATCAGGTGTTATCTCAGAGTTGGTAGATTTATCGTATGTTGGAATGTCAGAATTTGTAGGTTCATTCGAATTGACACCAGAGGTTGAAGCCACCATTATCTCATCCTCTTCATCACTAGCGTCATCAGGTGCGACTGACGTAGTCTTTTCTGCTTCAATTTCAGCTGCAATGAAATCAGCATCTGAAAATATGTTTTTATTCAATGGATAAATGCCTGTAGCTCGGAAACCATTAACAGCAATCTCTCCAGTTTGGCATTTCAAATAGGCTCTCCCAAAGAGCTCTGACACATCAAATGGACTTAGTGGGCGATTATTGTGGCGTAACCAGACCCTGATCTCTTTGCTGTAGTAAGACTTAAGAACTCCCATGAATGTTTTGTCCAACGGCTGGAGTTTGTGGGTACAATGGGGAGGTAAGACAATTATAGTCACATGATTATCTCTAGCTAAATCTATGATTTGAATATTGCGTGTATGGCTGTAATGGCCATCCAAAATAAGCAGGACTGGTGATTTCTCTGTGGGTTTCACTGTGTCAATAAAATGTTGAAACCATCTTGTAAAAATATTACTTTGTATCCATCCACTGGGGTGCACCTCCATAATGGCACCTGGAGGAGCTCCTCTCATCAGTTGCTGGTTAATATTTTTTCGTGGGAATATCATCATTGGTGGGATGAATTGTCCAGCAGCGCTCATCGCTGCCACGAGGGTTATTAATGAACCCCTTTCAGCAGAAGTTAATGATGCAATTTGTCGTTTCCCCTTTCGGCCTACAACCTGTGCAATCTTGTTTTGTACAACCGTAAGACCTGTCTCATCAACATTGAAGATACGTTCAGGGGGGTATAAATGTTTGTCATATTCTTTTTCCAGAACATTAAAGAAGGATGCAACATTTTCTTTGCTAAAGCCTCTTGCTCGAGAATACGATGTTCCCGTTGGTCGTCGTACTGATAGCTCTTTATGGCGTTGCAGGAAAAGTCCTAGCCAGGCTCTGCCCGCCATGTTACCTCCAAACGGATGTTTGATGTTGTTCCTGATAGCTAAAGTGTACGCCATCCTCCTAACGTCTTTTCTGGTTAATCCATGAAATTTAGCTTCCATCTCTAAAATATAACGAACTAACTCGTCTTCTAGATCGTTCCCTAATATAGCTTTACGCCCTAGCTTTATTTGGGCTGCTTCAATTGGCTGTAGTTCTAGCTTTTTTGCAGAACGTTGCAACGTGGGACCTTAAACATTTTTGAAGCTTTTAGCGTACCCATTGCATGCTGCCTGACAGCTATTATTGCACGTTCCATATCTCCCACATTCCATTTTTTTCTTTTTTTACCATCTTTCTGCTGTTTGGTTGACATCCTGAAACAATTTTGTAATATATTTTACATAGTTCTAAATATGGGCCACTAGCCCATAATAACAACAAAGGCATAGCTCATATTGCAAACATGCTGGCTTCACACAACAAAAGAGGTTATGTCCAAAAGTAATCAATTTGAAGACAACTAATTAGCATACATTAAAGGCTAATTATAGGGCTTCAACGTGAAACAGGCGAATTTTTAAAAATATTGTTCATTTTTAAGTAATTGAATTTATAAACTTACCCGAAAAAGTTTTGACACTCACAGTAACTGACAAACACGTATTATAAATTTAAACTATTTTCTACTGTGGCGCCATCTCCACGGTAAACATTTAACTTCCCCAATTACCGTTTGCGATAGTCAGATGTAGAGATCTGCATCGAATAGCTGAGAAACCTACCTAGCCCATATTAAGAGACCAGCCCATATTTGCACCTTTTCCTCTACTATTATCTCAATATATATGTTTGACTTTTGTTTGACAAGTAAAATGACTGTATATATTTCTTTTCACTTATTGTAGACATACTACCCATAAAATGTTACTAAAAAACAGAAATTTTTTATATATTTAGGCTCTAAAAAGTAACAGTACTTTGATTATGGGTTCGGCAAGCATAATATAATGCTTTGGTTTGACTGAATAACATTATAAAATACACATACCTAGCATCGTCCTTGGGGATAGTAACAAAACTCATCCCTTCTATAGTTTTGGAGGATCATCCACGACATAAGCAAACAAATTCTCCTTCACAAGCGATCACAAAAAATAAGCTAAGTGCCACATGAAGTACTATATTATGTGTGTCAAGTTATATCGTAATATTAATTGGAGGGATTACCAGAAAAACAGCATAAACTGTTCAACCAGAAAAAAGCACAAAATATGATAATAATGGAAAAACGCAACAAAACTTCGATAACTATGCAGAAAAGTTTACTGTCGCTACTTTTTTATAACTTATTTGTCACATACATCAGTAGATTTTCTCTTGTAAAATAATTAATTCAGAATCTGGTAAAGTGTAACTTTTAAATATATCAATTATAAAAAATTTGTATTCAAGTACCATACTTATTGTAATTTTAATAATCATTTACTGAAATTCTTTCTATTGTAAACTGGTATTCTAAATATATAATCTATATTATTGTATTGGTTTTTATAATCTCCCTATCCTACATACAGCGCTACTTAAATACATACTTACACATATAATTTCGATACAAACAATATATCAAATAAAAATCATTTGGTTAAACAATAGCTCGTTATTTTTAGGGATGGAACTCCAAAAACAGAAGCTAAAACTTTATGTATGAAGAAATGCTAAAGTATATTTTTCACATTGTTTGTTTAGCTGTTAAATTAACTTTAACAATTCTTAAATTAAGTTTAACAGACCAATTGTGAAAATTATACTTTGGTATTTCTTCATATTTAATGAATTTTCTTTGACAATTAAAAATTTGTCGAAACAAGCCATAAAAATAAACAATTTTATTATTTTAGATTCTTTGGTTTCACTTTTTTGCGTGTATGTAAGATTTAATTTACATTTTTTGAACACTTTTCTTAGTGTAAAGTAAAGTAACGATGCTCAGTTATCTGTCAACGTCAGTTTGAAGGTCGCGAAATTTTGCCCCCAAAACATCAAAGGATTTACGCCGGCTTTCGTTTCTTATCAAGCTGGTGTATTCTGTGGTATTATAATTGCGTTCCTTGTTAATCTTCTAAATTTCTACTTTTTTCGCTTAAGTCACAAAATACGGTCCGTTTTCTGTGGCTTAAGTAAATAATAATTAGAAAAGGACAAGGAGTTTAACTCTACGAGTTTACTCTCATACGAAAACTCCTTAAAAAATGGAATACGTAATGCTTGTAAATTCTAAAATTGTTAACAGTTAATAAATGTTTTTCACTTCAATATTTTGTTCCGTAACTCTTCAGTGGCGTATTTTCGGGGAGGGGTTAATAGTGGATATATAAACTTATAAATATCCACCGACTCTAATGGGGTGGAGGCGAAGAAACTGATTCAGGCAATAATCAGTATGATAAATTACTTGATTTATATTTACCTGATATTATAATTTTTTTATTGGTGCCCCATTTTACCTATTTAAAGCACACATCAGCGTGTTTAAATCCAACTTTCAAACACGCGCGTTTTTTAAAGTAACCATGGTAACAACAACAACTGGAGAAACGTAAGTATCGATGACAACTTTTTGATTATTGATCTGACAGCAGTACCTCGTAACGTCAAATAAAAATAAATACTATTTAGGATGGACTTTCACGAAACTTGGCTGGACATCTAGGGCGGACTTTTATGAAATGAAACTTGGCTGGGCATCGAGGACGGACTTCCATTTTTTTGTAGTAATAATATAATAATAATATTTTATAATTTCAAAGTGCACTAATAAAAAAAAATTGCGTAAAGTATTCGTGGATAACTGGTCTTTCAAACACTTTCTCCATTTCGAGCACTCCGCCTGCGCCGTCGTGCTCGAAAAATCGCGCGTGTTTGAAAGACCTCTTTATCCACTTATGCTTTAATATACTATTTTTTTATTGGTGTCTCATTTTACCTATTTAAAGCACACCTCGGCGTGTTTAAATCGAACTTTAAAACACGCGCGTTTTTTAAAGTTACGTAACAACAACAACTCGAGAAACGTTAGTCTCAATGAGAACTTTTTGATTATATTAGGTGCATTCTTTTTGAGTGAGATCTCAGATCACTTCAGTTAAGGTGATGTGAGTAAGCACCAAAAAGAACGACATCTCAATTGAAGCGCGAGATCTGTCGACGCATACGTGAATAAGAAACAAAACATATAAACATAACCTATCTCGATATCTCTGATAACCACGCTTGATTTTGTTATTTTTAGTTTCAAATAGTTCTTTGAGTTAAGATTTGTATTATGGCTAATATTCCAACATTATTAGTTGTTACTTTCCTTCGCCCTCTGTGCATCTTCAAAGGCATATAGATTTAAACTATACGACAGATTCGTATCGGCATCTAATAATGTTATTGTATCCATAATTTGTAACAAAAGAAAAATATATATTATGTGTGTTTATATGTCAATGGTTAAAACCATAGATAACCTTGGTTAAAGCTACAAATAACCCAAGCAAATCAAATATTTCTTCATCCCCTCCACTTTATTTCCGACTCAAGTCCAACTGATACCCTTACAACACATTCAGCATCGGTAAAGGGGGAGGAAAAATCTCAGCTCACTTAGAAGTGAGTAAAACAAAAAGAACGCTCACATGATCTGACAGCAGTACCTCGTAACGTCAAATAATAGTATATAAATCAGAAATTAAAATGTGGCACAAACATTTGAGTAAATGCTCAGAAATTAAAAACAAACGTCAGGAAGTGGCCTGTTTGGAAGTTTGTAGTCAGCATGCCTACCCGAATGTACACAAACTTCTAAAAAAAATTTTGTACTCTGCCTATGTCCACTGTTAGATCAGAAAGGATCTTTTTAACCTCAAAACACATGAAAACTTATTTAACTACTGCCGAAGAGATGCTTAATAGACTAGCTATGGTGTCAGTTCATAGAGAGGAAATTATAGGTATCACAACTGAAGAAATAATTGATGACCTTGCTCTGAAGCCAAGGCGCTTAGATTTTATATTGTAATACTTAAAATTGTTATAATCACCATGATAGACAAATATTTGTTTTTCGGTCAAAATATTTTTATAAACCCCCCTCCCCGAAGGTTCAGCTCTGGGTACGCCACTGTAACTCTTAAAGAATACAGAGTTTTATTATTTAAAATTAGATGTTCATACAATTGCGCCGTGTAATGCTGGTTGACTATATTTAGGTGTACTATTTTTCTAAAATAAACCGACAATAACAGCATATAATCAAATAAAAAAATATTATATACATATATTAATACCGATGAAACAAAATTAATCAATCATACATTAATATAAACTCTGCCTACTTTTTTTATACCTACTTAACAGCTATTATTTGACTTGGTTTATTACATATACACTTTATTGATGAATTTAGTTCTAACTTCTGACCAAATTTTAATACATACATAATACATAACATGAACTGTCTTCTTCTAGTTATTTAGACAGACTTCTAGAGACCCACTTTATATTTTTGACGACGAGTATGTGTTTTCCTATTTTAAAATAAACAGTTATAAAGATTAAAACTAACTTATCCGCATCTCTGAGACGCCCTGAACAATGAAATTTATTGTTTCGACCCTTATTCTGTGCAATCTACTCATATTACTTTTTAAATGAAACTTACTGTTTCTAAATAATTCCGCAATATATATAAGTTGACGATGATAGTAATATGGAAACAACAATTGTCAATTTCTTAGAATTTTTACCATTTTTTCAATATATAACAGTTAGTTTCATTTAAAAAAGTAAATGCCCTGAACAATATCCTCTATCATAAGATTGGTCACTTGTATACACTCCGGAGGCTGTATCGTGCTAACAACCCGAAATTTATCCAAAAATGACAAAAAATGTGATACTTTTAAATATCGTAGAATCGTAGCACCCGTTGTACTTGCTCTAGTGAGCTGAAAATCAATAAAGTTCATCTATGACAATATCCAATTATGAAATTGTTCACTTGTATACACACCGCCGCGGAGACTGGATCATGCCAACAATCCGAAATTTCTCCATTGTGACAAAAAATGTGGTACTTCAAGTACCCTAACACACGCTGAACTCGTACTAGTGAGTTAAACATCAATAGTGTAAGGCCTATTTCACACGGTCAGGATATTTATCCGTCCGTATGATCGCCCTGATGCTCTCTTCACACGGGAGTCTGCGAAAATCCGGACCACTTGATGGTGCTAGATACTTCAGTTTGCCGCTGATTGTGATGGACAGTAGACGCAAAAAGATGTGGTTCGCTTTATTAGAACATCGGCAAAAAAAACAATGTAATAGGCAAGTTTGGGTTCACCCTTTGCTAGAAAGCAGATACATGGAAGGAACATTTCTTTGTGCTTTTTCAACAACTAAAAGAAGACGAAACTAAGTTTTTTAATTATTTCCGTATGAAAGTTTCTTCTTTTGACGAGTTGCTGCAACGTGTACAGACACAGCTACAAAGACAATATACAAAAATGAGGAACTGCATCCAACCTGAACAAATGTGTTGGTTGTTACATTGTAACGTTTTTAATTTTTTTATATTCGATTTTATTTCCCAGTGCGGCCCTGGTGTAACAATATTTTCTTCGGTCTGTGTAGAAGATTGTTTTATACTACTAATAAACATAGAATTACCGGAGTATAATACATCTTTGAACGCCGAAAAAGGTTTATTACGGCTCAATCGGGATTTTCAATTGAACAAAGTGACAATTTATTGTACTTTCAATACCGCCCTAAAAAGAGGTACGGTGAGTACACAATAGTTTTAAAATTACCTTCGGAGAAGGAATGTACCTTTTATGAAATTCTGGGTAGACAGCGTAATTTGTGCATTCACTGCCCCATTCTTTTTATATGGCTGTTATATGGCTTTTTGGAACTAATTTTACAGTTATTTTTCAGAAAGAATTTCAAAAAGAAGGCTATCCATCCCCAAAAATCTCGTCACGAGAGTCAGTCAGCGACCGATTCTCAACGCGAGTAGTTGAAAAAATTCTGGTAGTGTCAGCGTGAATTATCGTATCATTTTTTAGTGCCGCTATCGAGATAGAGTCTACGAAGATTACTTGAGCGAAGCAGTGGTGATTTTCTTAGCTATTAAGATTAAATTATCGTATCGTACCAAAGTATCGGTATTTCCTGTGTTCATAGTTGAATTAAAATTACCGAAGTATAAGTTTATTGTGTTTATTACCGACATTACATTACCGAAGAATTCCGAGTGTCTGTGATCTGCTTCATCACGCAGTGAGGGTAGATTACTTATTACAAGTACTATCGTAAGTTTTTTTAATCGACCTAATCGAGAAACCACGCCTCCGGCGTTGATGCCAGTATCTTCACTTGAGTAGTAATTTGGTGATTGGATGGAAACAATTGGACTCAGGGATCGTTAATGATTATTCAGTATCTCTCCTACCTGGAATAATCGCACCCGTTCTTAGTCGATGGTGGAAAGATTAATTTAGTGTCACGCTATTTCTTTAGCGAAAGAACTATACGGTCAGAACTATTATTACGATAACGAGTTTATTGATTACTAATATTGCTATTGTTTTAGAGTACGTTTGTTTATGTTTTATAGAATAATCGTTAGGAAATTCGGCGTGCACGTCAAATCTTGATTAAGTTATTTTCCCGATATTGACATTACTTTCACAAAGCCTATGTGTTTTTTGTTTTCGAGTAATTTAATAATATAATATCTTACATTTTCTTTTTTGAATAAACGGAAAATAACTTCGTTTATAAACTAATTTTTTAGTTCGCAAATTCTGCGACATTTAGCATTTGTGTATGTATAGGATTTAGAATTGTATATTTGTTCTCTCTTGGAGACTATTTATTTCTCGAACAAATTACCGTGTAGTGTTTAGCGATAATTTGTTTTATTGTTTTTATGTATATATTAATTTTGTTTGCGGTACCAGGTTATGCATGTACCCATCTTGTAAATATTTTTGATGTTTTGTTCACTGACGCTGGTAAAACCTGTTAATAAACTGGTTAACCTAATAAACCGCGTTTTACTGAGTACTTCCCAAACCTCCACAGATACACTACCAAAAATACCTGACTTTCTATAATTTCTTTCTCTTGTCGCAGTTTTTGACATTTTTCCTGTGAATTAAAATTTCTGGCGCCCTTTAATTACCTTTACGGTTGATTAACGTTCCGCAAATAGACCCACGACTCTTAGCTCTCCAACCAAAACAAGAGTGCCGTTCGCATACGTCCTAATTGTTTATCGCCCATTATCGTTCCAAATAAAATCGCTATCTTGGTCCCATCCAAGGAAACTTGGAAAAATTGGTACCGAACAATTAAGACGGTAACAACATTAAGGTAAGTTTCTTTAAAATAAATAAAAAACCAAATATACATTTTAGGTTAATATTCTTTATTTTGTAATGCAAACATATATTTATTATTATTATTATTATACTTCAAAAGATCAAAAGTCAATATCTAAATTCTGTGAGAAATGGGATGACAAATTGTTAGAATTACTACTCGTAGATTGTGTGTCATTAGAATCAGGAGACAGGTAAGGTGGAGATATGATGTTAGTAGAATTGTTACTCGATGGAATCGTTTGATGATGTTGACTGGAGACCCTGGATAGCAGAAGAGTGTATGAAAGGTCAGAAGAGTTGCAGGGGTACTGTTGTGTGTGTTGTTGATAGTATGGAGGAGCATAAATCTGCAGCTGTTGAGGTTGGGTTGTTGGAATAGAGACAGGGAATGTTTTTAATCACCTGCAGAACTCCCATCTGAAAATCTACAATCTGGTTGCCAGTGAACTTTTGAACAGAAGAAGAATGCCCTTAAAAAATTTCATATGACGGTCCTCTCGGTCTCCTGCCTCGATCGATTTAAGCATCCTTAGTTCTAATAATATCTAAGCTTCAATATTTGTAATATCACATCTTCTTCTTTTTTCTATAAACATATATTAAGCCAATCACAAGTTAGGTTACTTCTTGGTCTAGCCAAAAATAACTACTAAACATCAGGTAGGCATAAAATGAAATGTAACTTCTGTCATTCTGACGATGATATTGATTTATCGAAACAATTGTCAATTTTTTAGAATTTTCAATAACTTGTATTATATTGTGGAATTAACTAGAGACCTTGAGTTTCATTTAAAAACACTAATATGAGCATATTCCACGAAGTAAGGGTCGAGACAGTCAATTTCATCCTTAGTTCTAATTCGTCGAGGCGGGGTGCGCTTCCTCTTCCCCTTTGACTGTTGCACATATGTAGTCTTCACGGTAGGGATTTTTGCAGACGGAGTTTGCTGTATATCATTTCTCCATTATGACCAAAAATGTAGTATATCTGATGGATATATAGGACCCGTTGTACTGGCTATCTAGTGAGCTGAAACTCGGTAGAGTTAATCTGTGAGGCACCCTGAACAATATCCAATCATAAAATTGGTCACTTATATACATTCCGGAAGCTGTATCGTGCTAACAACTCGAAATTTTTCCAAAAATGACAAAAAATGTGGTACTCCAAGTACCGTAGCACCCGTTGTACTCGCTGTAGTGAGCTGAAAATCAATAGGGTTCATCTGAACAATATCCAATCATAAAATTAATCACTTGTACGTATACACTCCGGAGGCTGTATCGTGCAAACAAACCGAAATTTCTCCGAAACTGACAAAAATGTGTTGTACAAGAGCACCCGTTGTACTGGCTCTGGTCAGCTGAAAATCAATAGGGTTCATCTGTGAGATGTCCTGAACAATATTCGTTGACTTTTACACTCTGGAGGCTGTATCCTGCTAACAATACATATTACGAAAAGTGGACGACGACATACACACAGGACCAAAATTCCACCTTTTTTGGTGTGAACCAATACTTTTCTCGGATATTAGATAGAGTTGGGTGTTTGTAAAAGTAATAAAACCTGTCATCATAGAATAATATCCTGCCATAAATTTTAAAGTAGGACCAGTTATAAAATAGCGGCTTTAAAAATGGTCGCTTCCACCTCCTTTAGTATTAGTACTGTCAATGTCAGTTGTAATTTTTGTTATGTTTGTCTAGAAAAATAAAACTTGATTTTTTCAATTTAATTTAAACTTTGATAATCAGGATTTTGTGTGACATTACGGGAAAAGTTACATTTGATTCCACGAAGAAAACATTTTGCTCACGAAATATCCAAATCGTGCTTTTATTGTTTCACCTTGAAGGAAAATAATAATACAATTGAAATAATCTGCATTTCCTGTGGATATCCTCTTTCTCAAGCTATTTTTCGAAAATGAATATTTGATAAAATACAAACTTGACAAAGTTTATTTACTTTCAAGAACTTTGAGATACTATTTCATATGGAGTTTTAACTTTCACTCTCATGTGATGTAATAAAGTTTAATTCTAAGTACTTTGTTTATATTGCAAAATTATTCATTGTTTTTGATTCTTCAGTGAAAAATGTCCGAAGAAGGACTGGACTGGCTAGGAAATATTTTATCAGAAGTTCAATTGAGTCAGTTTTTAGTACCCATAAGAGATGATTTACAAATATCAAGGTTGGAACATTTTGATTTTGCTACGCCCGAAGACTTGGAAAATATTGGTCTCAGTAAACCAGGTAAATATTATGTTAGGGAAATATATAAAACTTTCATTTATTTAAAACCCTTAACTATGGTAGTGAAGGATTTTTAACACTAAATGGGGCAAGACATCTTATCTGAATCCTACTTTGAGGTGAGTAACTAATATAATCAGATAGATGTGGCATAATACAAAATATGTAAAAATATAAGAGAAAGAAAAGGCATATGACTAATTATCAAAACATTCATAGTATAAAGTTTTTGAACAACTAGCACACGTTGACTTTTTGCATGAGAAGCAACATAAACTTGTCTTTTTATCTTTTTGTCGTGGGCATAAATAACATCTTCCATTTTACCAAAACATCTCCTATTTGCCTTATAAATTCCAAACACGTAATTTCTTTTGTCGCCTCAGATGATCTGTAGATGACGTCACTATTTGACATGCATAGCGCAAAAATAGCCATTGGCGTGTTCTTCTATTGCAAGAATAGTTTGAACACCTTTGGTCCAGAGTGTCCACTCCACCCCTCGCACCACCTTTTGTTGAATTATAAAACATAATAATGTCCGGTTTAGCAGTAACATCATCACATTTACTATCATGATGTGGTGACAGCACGAGAATAACAGATTTTCCCTTTTTGGGTACATAAGATACCAAGTTCCAAGTTATGTCTTTTGTGAAACCAAAAGTAGAGAGGCCGACAGTATTCTCTCCAATGCAATAAACTCACTGACAATGCTGAATAAATTCTGTATATAATTCACTAATAGCCGCAGCAGAGCAGATTCACTTCTTTTTTCTTCTTGTCTGGAATTTTTGTCATCGAATCTCTTAGGTACATAAGAGATGATGAATGAAAAATCTTTTTTCACTCACACTGCAAAAATGCCAGTACCATAGCTGTTTGTTGAAAAAAGTGATTGAAGAGATTCATGGCCTGATTTGCTAATGCTGCTCAGAAGTAGAAGGCCTAAAAATGATTCAAGTTCTACAACTTCAACATCTTCCAGTTCTGCTCTGTTTGGATCTGTTCATTTACTTCTGTATGTACCAAGGTATATGTTGGTATAAGTACGTCATAATTGTTTGTACCATACCTCCAGAGGGTTCGGTGAAGCTCCCAGATTCCTAGCTTCATTACGCAATCCAGGTAGATACTTTACAAGGTTGTGTGCTCATGTTCTTACATTAGTCGACTTTTGGACCATTTGTAGCGATTCTTGCCTCTAAAATATCCTGAACAAACAGGCATATTCTGTCCTTCCTTTTCGTGTTGAAATATGTACAACTAGTAGAAGACAACTGATTCAAGTCTAACGCATTTTATAACTCATTTTCAAAAACTTTTGATTGCTCAGAATCAGTTTCATGATTGCTTAAAATGCACTCATCATCTTGCACATTTTGCTTGAGATCGGGATCAGTTGGTCTCAACAATCTGCTCTGGCGCCACACACCTGATATTTTCACCATAGGATCCACTATGTGGGGTCAGAGTGACCAAAATGACATCAAATACAAACTATCACATAATAATACAGTGAACTCACCAGCATTTGTGTGAAACAGATGCTTTTAAGGATGTACTGGAAGGGGCAAGATGTTAGGCTAATAAGATGGCTCCCATTTCTTTATTCAGTTGGGTCTGTTCGACCCCAGCTTCCTTCTGCTTCTTTACATGCCACCTTTGCTACGGAGGTTGGCAATCATCATTGCAATACGAATATTTGATACTGGAGCCCGAAATAGTTGATTGGAGCTGCAACCAAACCTCTCTCTGAAGTTTCTCAGCCATAACATACTCCTTCTGCCAATGCTTCTCTCTCCTGGATCTTACACTGCATTATCAGCTGTAGGAGATGGTATTTTCTCCTGATCACTAGTTAAGGGTTAAAACGATTTGATTTATATCTACGTTTTCAATCATTGTTTAATAAAAACAAATATTAGTTTTTTAACTTAGCAGATAATTTGGATTATAATTGATTTTAGGTGCTCGAAGATTATTGGAAGCTGTAAAAAAGAAACGTACTCAACAAAAAAAGAGAAATTTAATAAACAAATTCATTCCAGTCTCTAATAAAAATAATACTAATAAGAAACATGATGAAATGGTAATAACTGATTTTACTTCTTGCCTAATTCAAGAAAATCATATTACTCTCTCAGTTAAACTTGGAGATGGTAGCTTTGGAGTTGTGAGAAGAGGTTAGTTATTTTTTTACTTATGTATCCAATCAGTCAATTTATAATATATAAACAGCTGAAGTTATTTTTTTCAATCCTAAACTATCTTGTATATGTAAACTTGTTTTTCATTCACAACTGTCAAATTATACTCAAACTTAAGAATTTTAGCTAATAAACTATGTTTGAATCCAGATCCTAACATAAAAGCATATTGTTTCAGATAGTTAAAATCAGAAAAAGCAACATTTATTTATTACATTATATTCATATAGGCATTATATTTTATACTGTCCAACTGGAGAAATTTTTTTTCATTTTTAGCCAAAAATATTGTTCATATAACCCCATAAAATGAAAAAAGTTTTTCAAATCCTGTCTCATTTTATAACCAATTTTCACTAAAATCCTATGAATTTCTGAAAAATGTTATTATAACAGTATAGTGAGTTACATTTATTATATATCTAAATGATTCTGAACTTCCAGAGGTAAATATTTTGCAAACTAACTAGTAAAGGGAACTAAATGAACTAGTTCCCAATATGAAAATGAGTTATTTTATTATGAACTATCAATAAGAAAACTGCTTTGTGGATAACAGATCCACAAACTATTACAATACTTATTATACAATAGATTACACCATCTGTGGACTATTTTTTCCACCCAAAGATTCTAGAAGCTAAAAATAATAATAGCATTTATTGCCCAACAGATCTTACAATCCCTTTAAAGGTCAATACATACATGTGTGTTTATATTTATATAAAAGTAAACAAATAAAAACGATAAAAACAGTGATAAGAGGTGATAAGAGTGTGATCATTGATACAGAAACAAAACATAAGCAAAATTAAAGCATTACATACTATGTACTACAAGTTTAATGTGGTTTAAAATATGAAAAACAAATTGCACTCTTTACAAACCTTATTAAAATTATTGCACACATTGAATACAGGTGATTTCAGTCGAGATTTCAGTAAGACATTAGATCTCGCATTGTTATTATAAAACATTAGGTTTTGCCTATTATTAAATTGAGGCAAGTTAAAATTTCGCAGCTCCAGTAAACTTGGACAGTCAATAAACATGACAGAGAAGCAAGAAACCTTCTGAACTCAAGACTCTCAAAATTGAATCTGTCAAGTAAAAGATCACATTGAAAACCTCGTTGTGGGTAGGTACCATCAACCTTGAAATACAAGTACTTAAGAAACTTTCTTTGTAAATTTTCAATACAGTATACATGGACGCTGTAATGAGAACTCCATACAGTAGAGCAATATTCAAATTTTTATCTAATATAAGAAAAATATAGTGTCTTTAAACAAAGGAGGTTGGTGAAACCTTTACAATTTCTCACAATGAATCCATACACCCTATTTGCCTCTGATACTTTCAAGTGAAGATGCTCAATAAAACTTAATCTGGAATCTAAAACAACACCCAGATCTTTAATACAGTCATTTATATCTAAGATGGTATCATTTAAAGCATAGGAATACCTAATATAACAATTCTTTCTTGTTAAAGCCACCATACTACAATTCTATACATTCAAGGATAAATTGTTGCAAACGCGCCAATTATAAACTTCATCAATATAATTTTTCAGTCTCTCACAGTCACGCAATTCAGATATTGATAAGAAAATCTTTAAATCATCTGCATAAAACAGGTTATTAGTATCTATAGTTTGTGCCAAATCATTTATAAATAACGAGAATAACAATGGTCCCAAGTTGGAACCTTGCGGCACACCTGAATTTGACATATAATTTATGCTTTGGAAACCGTTGTAATAAACAAATTGTTGCCTATGACGAATGTAAGATCAACAAAACTGTATCATTCTCAGGGAAAATCCAAACTGGTTTAATTTTTCAAGTAAAATACCATGATCCACTCTATATCGAAAGCTTTAGAAAAGTCTGTGTATAGAACATCCACCTGTCCACCAGAATCCACAATTTCGGCAACATGCTGTGTCAAAGTTAATAAAGTAGTTTCAGTAGACCTACAAGTCATGAAGCCATGCTAAAAAGGTGAAATAAGGTTCCACACACTTGGATAGATGTGATTGTATAGAACAATTTCAAACAGCTTGGAAAAGTTTGACATAATTGAAACAAGACGATAGTAGGAAACGTGTGAACTGTCACCATTTTTGAAAACTGGAACAATAATAATAATGAATCGTCTTTATTAATATCCATAAACAAAATTATAAATTATAATATATTAGATGCAAGGCGAAGCTCAAACTTTACTGCGTAAAAAACGCTGTAAAACTTCCACTTAACCTTGTATACCCACTATACATACATAATATATTATATACCGCAACACAAGTTGTATAATATTACAGTACAGTACTTTGATGCGTAAGGCCATTAATTCCTCTCACAATTCTGAACCCAATTAATTCTGATGATCAAACAAGTATTTCCGAATAGACTCTTTGAATTTTTTAAAATGCTGATATTTGATTTCCATTGGCAGTCCGTTATAAACAAAGCCAATTTGATATCTAAAAGACCGTCGAGAAATTTCCAATTTAAAGGGAGGTATAGTAATTACCCCTTTATTTGTAATATTAATGTTATGAACGTCCGTTCTGAAGGAGATTTTCCTATATAAGTATGATGGTTTCTTTGTCACAATTAGTTTATTATAAAGACACGCAGAATGTAACATTCGTCTATTATCCATATTCAACCACTGTATTACTTTTAACTTGTTAGAAATAGTGCGTCGTTTACGTATGCCAAATATTAACCGAATGCAGCAGTTTTGCATTTTTTGAATTTTCTTTTTATATTGCACACTTAAGTGTGGACCATATAGAATGTCAGCATAATTAAACAATGATAAAACTAATAAGTCACACAATGCCTTTTTTACTTGAAAGGGTAAAAAATGTCAGACACCATAAATTGTTTTTAATGCTATGTATGCTTTCTGGTGGTTAGTATTAATGTGCTTTTCAAATTTTAGATCGTCGTCAATTATTACTCCCAAGTTTTTAGCTTCCTTGACCATTATTAAATTCTCATTATTTATTTTCACATTAATATTATCGCGAACTTTCTGACAATTAGATTTAGACCCAAATAAAAGGATTTTTGACTTATTAGAGTTAATATTGAGTGAATGGTCTTTAGCCGCAGCCACAAAGGCGTCTAGGTCATGATTAATTACAGTACAAGTATCTACTACTGAATCAGGCGAAAAAGTATAATAGAGTTGCGTATCATCAGCATATAAATGCTTCCTGCAATTATGAATATAGGTCGATAATTGAGATGTATAAATTGTGAATAGAGTGGGACCCAATATTGACCCCTGTGATACTCCTGACAGAAGTGGCAGCAACTGTGAAATTGACCCGTCAAGAGAGACACTCTGTTCTCTATCTCTTAAGTAATTATTCACTAATAAACGAGCACTTCCTGAAAAACCTATATAGTGTAAAATATTATCAAGCAAACTATAATCAATAGTATCAAATGCTCTGCTAAAATCCAGAAGGACAAGCACAGTACATTTACCATCATCAATAGCTTTGACAATATCATCAACAATGTGAAGAAGAGCCGTTGTACAGCTGTGTCCCTTTCTGAAGCCGGATTGAATCGTCGGTAACAAAGAAATGTTTTCCAAATGTTCCTTAATTTGTGTTTCCATAGCTCTCTCGAATACTTTAGACAGAGTCGGTAATATACTTATTGGTCGAAGATCTTTAAATTCTTTAGGATTGTTAACTTTAGGTAGCACCCGCACAACGGCCCTCTTCCAAACTGAAGGAAAAACACTTTCAATAAGACAGAAGTTTACAATATGTGTGATGTAGGGTACTACGTGTGGACAACAAAGTTTTATCATATTGATAGTTAGTTGGTCCGAACCTACCGCATTCGTTCCAATTCCGCAAATTGTTTGGTATACAAAAAAGTCATTAACTTCTGTAAAGCGAAAATCCGAGTCAACTAATCTACTATTTCTATAAAAAATCAGTATCTCACTACTTGCATTAGATCTAGAAACAGAATCAAGAAAATATCGATTTATATTAATAGCATTCTTTAAATCATCCGGTAGTTCTGCTTTCTTATACGTTAAAACCTTGTGTGTTCTTAATGTTTTCCACATTTCTTTTTTATTACATTTATTAATATAATGTGCAAAGTACGCCTTTTTTTCACGAATAACAGCTTTATTAATGTAATTACGTAATTCTCTGTATGACGTAAGATGGATATTTCATTTAGTTCTTCTAAATTTCTCCAGAGCACTATCCCTCTCCCGCATCATTTGTTTTACGGAATATGTTAACCATGAAGCTTTGGGTTTGGTCGTTCTGGCTGTAACTATAGGAGCATGACTATCGAATAGTTGGTGTATACAGTTAGTAAAATATGAAACCTTTTCATCGATAGTTTCCTGATCATAGATTCTGAAAAATTATGTATTAAATAAATCGGCTTGAAATAGTTATCATCGAAATTATTGAAGTTTCTATATGTATGAATTTTAGGATTTTTCCTATTATCTTGTACCTGTACCTTACAGTAAACGATAGTATGATCTGAAATATCATGCTGTATAACGCCCCTATCAACTACAGCCTCCTCCCGAATTATTAATTAGTCTAAAAGAGTGGATGAATTAGCTGTAACTCGAGTTGGAACATCTATTAATTGAGATAAATTTAACGATTCAATTAAAGAGTAGAACCTATTTAGATTATTATTATCAAGATCAAATAAGTCTAAATTAAAATCCCCCATACACACAATTTCGTCAACTGTAGGAAAAATTGATGCTAGACTATCTTCAAATTCATGTAAAAAAATACTTGTATTTTGTTCATGTGGTTTATATATCACTCCAACAGCTAAAGTTTTCTTGTTTATGGTATTTTTTATCCAACATTGTTCCCAAATTAAATTATAAATATCAATGATTTCCCATTTAATTGTATTTCTAATATACATACAAAGGCCCTTTCCATTAACATTACGATCCACCCTGTATAAATTAAAACCGCCAATATGCAACACATTATCAGTAACAGCGTATTTTAACCATGATTCACATATCAAAGGAATATCAATACCTTCATCAGGCACAATTAACTTAACTTTATTTAGTGAGGGAATTACGACCTCGCATTTAAACAAGCAATTTTTAAATATTTCATTCGAAACAATTTAACAAGATATCCAAAACAAAATCAAAAAGTGACAATGCTAATGTTATCTATTCAATCTAAAAACAAAAAGAAGTCAGTTAGAGACGCATCAATTGCACGCGCCTGTCGAAAATAATATAAATACTTGAAGCATATTCTTGAAAAGTTAAAATAACATCAACCAATTAGCATTAATTACAACAAAGTTATAAGACGGAACACACAAAACCTAACTATTAAAGAGATATGTATATTAAGGATACAAATAAAAAAAAATTATAGTGATATTTCTTCCAGTTCCTCTAAAGAAGTAATTTTTCGAATATTGTCATCTTTATTCAATTTTGAGTAAATTTGACCATAATTACTCCATACTTGACCTTCTCTCCCAATTTTCGTGATAGCTGCTTTTAATATTTTTTGCTGCATAACTGTTAAATCTTCTCTTATAATTATTTTGGTATTTTTGAGTATTTTCTTAGTGGAAAATACTAAATTACGACAATATGTATTACAAAATTTAACTAGGACAGCGTCACTGCGGCCATTATTTCTTAGTTTGAAACATCCTTCAATATCAGATTCCCGGATCGATAATTTCATTTTTCCATTAAAAATCTTTATAACGTCGGGTGTGGTATAACCCTTTACATTTTCCTTTGGTACCAGTAAAACTAAATTTCTTTGGCGAACTTGTTTATCATAACTTTAATTTTTATTTTCGAGAAAATGTATAGCCTTTTCCTGTTTATCCACCATTTGTTCCAACTGTTCTATCTTTTCCTTTAGTGGCACTAGTTTATTTTCAAGGTTTTTAGTAATAATTGTACTTACAGCATCACTAAGCTGAGATATGAACTCTTGAGAAGTACATAATTTAGTCACGATTAATTTTATTGACTCGTGCAATTCATCTTCACCTTTCTTGGATCGTGTGCCCATATTTACCGCAGAAAACTACAACCTCTATTATTCCACTTAAATCAATCAACAGTCTGTTTGCAACCTACCACCACACTATATCAGATTTTTTCCGTTAACTTTTTTCACATCAACTTGCTTTTCAACAGAGCACGTGAAAGATACGTCTACACTCGATGAAGCATAGTTAGTATAGTATCTGGCTTCCTTCAACATATCAGGGAAACTATTAAGATCCAAGGATAAGTTAAATAAAATTTTAAGAGGATTCGGCAGAAGCTGAATACAGTCTTTTACAATACATGATGGGACATCGTCAGAACCAGAATTTATTTTTAGTTTAAGTGAAGATAATTTCCTCAGTAATATCACTAATATCAATGACATCACCACAAAACTGAGATTCATAAATTGCAGATCCGTGTTCATCTCACTTACCCGATACAACAAAGACACTCTCAAAGAACTTTGCAGATTGATCTAAAATGTCCTGTGGATTAGAGAATGAATCAGTGTTATTCATCATTGTACCAGGAATGCGAGACGATGTATTTTTTGAATGAATGTACTACTAGAAATGGCGAAAGTTGGCACTCACTGAATCCTGAATTGTACGAATGTAAGAAGTATGAGCTGCTTTAATCTGAGATTTTAACTGTGCTCTTAAGATCGTGTATTCAGGAGAAGAACAATATCATGACTTCGTTTAAATTTATTAAAAAGTTTAATTGCAGCATTGAACCATGTAAGAAATTTACGCTTGAAATTTTTGAAGACGGGAACATGCAGATCAAATAAATTATATTATAAAATTCACCGAGTGCAACTCTTTGCAGAAATGACCAATCAATATCACACAAATGTTGATAAAATCCCATGAAATTTGCACGTTTAAAATTGTATGCTCTCATGTACAATGGGCGAGAAAACGCCTTCATTATTGATAATAGAATTAATTTGTGTGTAGAGAAGGATGATAAATTGTTATAACTAAATCAAGCATTCTATCATAACCATTCACAATGTTTTTCAGTTGAGTGGCACCAAAGAAATTTAACAAGTGGCTAACGGTAGCATTTTTCCTATCATTTGGATTATGCAATACATAGTCAGGTACATTAAAATCTCCAAGAATTAAGATATTCGAGTCATACAAAGGTTCAAACAATTCAAGTGATTCAACAAATAACTGAAAATCATCAATTCCTATGGCAGGAGGAATATATACTACTAATACAACAAAAGTTTTACATTGTAAAATACATTTACAGATTAAAAGATCTATATTTAAAAAGCTATCCTGAAATAATGTCTTATCAATGACAGAACATTTAATATTATCACTACACATAAACAGCACACCACCGCCAGGCGAATAACCAGTATTCACCAAATTCCTGTCTTTTTTGAAGACCCGGTAATTATCTGGGAACAATTCTGAGGATAATACAGCAGGCTGCAGCCAAGTCTCAGTTAAGCCAATCAAGTCACATTCGCCATCACTTATATAACTCAAGAAATCGTCAATTTTCGAATTTAGTCCCCTAACGTTTTGATATAAGCAAAATAAGTTATTTATTTAACCTGTCTGGCATTAGTGGTTTAAATTGACAATTGAAGGCATACCATTCTTGTACTTAATAGACACATTTTCACCATTTTCCTTCCTACTCCTAACTTCATCTCGCAACTTGTTAAGCATATTTTTCTGCATATGAGTCAAATCAGAATCAATAAAAACTTTAGTATCACATTTGATGTTCATTTTATTCTTCAAAATCGTATACACATCTTCATGAAATTGAAATGTGACCTTTAATGGCCTAAAACCGTTTTTATTTCGATTACCAACCCTAACAGCCCTCATAACTTGCAAATTCTCATGGTTAATATTTTTAACAAGAGAATTAACTTTTTCCAAATCCCTCACGATTGTATCACTGCTGGCAGGATCCTGAGCAACATTAAAAAACATCAAATTACGAGCTCTCACCTGTCTGTCATGTATTTCATTAATCATCTCTTCTTCAGATATCGTATTAATGTTGCCCAACTGAGTTCTTAGAGAGTTGAGCCCAGCAATAAGTTTAGGAACCAATTTAACTCCCAATTAGCAATCATCTATTGTTATTAGATGGATTATAAACTAAATAATTCAGAAGTTGGGAAAATACATATAATATTATAATACAAAATTGTATTGTATAAACATAAATAACAAAAATAAGTACCTAGATCAAGTTCCTTAAATATTATATTAAAGAAATATAGGATATATAACCTAACCGAGTGACATAAATAAGTGAGTTGGTGTGATGGTGTGAATATTGCTCAATTTTGGGGATCAATTTGTATCTGTGGTTGTCTGCATAAAACATATAATTTAAATGATAAACCTGTTCCAATTAAATTGAAGTTAGATTATTTAAATATTATAACAAAGGTGTGTTAATATTTGTATATCAAATTAACTGTCTCGACCCTTACTTCGTGGAATCTATTCATATTAGTGTTTTAAATGAAACTCAATGTTTCTAGCTAATTCCACAATATAATGAAAAATGTTGAAAATTCTAAAAAATTGACAATTGTTTCGATAACTGAATATCATCGTCAGAATGTGATTGACTTAATATATGTTAATAGAAAAAAGCAGATGTGATATTACAAATATTGAAGCTGTTTTGTAGATGTTTTGCGTAATGGGATGTATCTGGTTGTTTTAATCTGTTTGCTCCCAAGTGTTCACTGTATCGGATTTCAAAATTTCTAAGGGTCTGACCCAAATAGACAGCATTACATTCTGGACATTTGAGTTTATATATACCTGATTTCTTTAATGGTGGTATTCTTGTTTTTACATTTAACAATTTTGTACTTACGTTACTTTCTGTTTTAAAAGAAATTGTTGTATTCGTTGCTAAAGATATTATCTTTGAAATATTATTAGAAATATTTCCTACATATGTGATGGTTTTATAAGTTTTTATTTCTCCAGTTTGTTTAGGAAATACTAGTTTTTTTTCCTCTTTTTTATTAATTAGCTTATTTATCATATGTAATGGATAACCATTGGATGTTGCTATTTGTCTAATTGTATTAAACTCTCTATCAAAATTACATTTGTTCAAAGGAACTGATAATGCTCTATGTATCATTGAATTATATGCCGCTAGTTTATGTGACATGGGGTGATTGGAACTATATGGAATTGTTACATCAGTGTGTGTTGGTTTTCGGTAAATTGAATAATCAAGTACATTATGAACTCTTTGAATTTTCAAATCAAGAAACTTGATTGAGTTATTTTCTTCAACTTCTAATGTAAATTTAATTTTTGGGTGTAAATTATCAATGTGGTTGAGAAATATATGTAATTGTCGTTCACTACCTATAAAACAAGCTAATATGTCATCTGTCAGACACTAATTTTACAGATAGTGAAATAGAATTTTTAAATAAAGGTTTAAAGTACAGCATACCACCAAAATTTACGAATAATATTTAACAAATTATAGCTACAGAGTCAGAAATAGCTTTAAAATCTAATTCAAATAATTTTCTCTATGAGAAATTATATGTTGCCAATTAAATCAAAAATATTGAACCTGCAAAAGTTAAGCGTCAAACAAAAAATGACATTACAGTTTTAAATGCAATCAAAAAGAAAGTAGAAGATAATAACCTAACAGTTACAAAATCTGATAAAGGGAACACCACTGTCATATTGACAACTGAAAATTATAATTCAAAAATATATAATTTTATAGAATCTAGCGATGTAAAAGTTCTTAGAGCAGACCCAACAGAAAGTTTTCTAATAATGTAAGGGATATTGTTAATAATTCAAATAATCTTTTAAGTGATTACGAAAAGAGGTCCATCATAAATAAGAATCCTCATTGTCCACAATTATATGGAACCGTTAAATTACATAAAATAACGAAACCAATTAGACCTGTAGTTTCTTATGTTAATACTCCTAATAATATATTGGCAAAGAAGCTTAAAAATATACTTAATAGTTACGGATATGCATCTAAATACTCAATTAGAAATTCAATAAAACTAATCAAAAAATTAAAAACATTCAACTTACAAGATAGCTCTCAGCATATTTCATTTGATGTTACTAATATGTTCACTAAAATTCCTCCTAAATAATGTCTAATAGTTGTAAGAAAATTACTAGAAGAAAAAAATATTAATCCAAGAATAACATCAGATATACTTAATTTATTTGATGTATGTAATAATCAGAATTATTTCACTTTTGATATTAATGTGGTGGTTACTTAGTAAGGGTCCCTCGTATACTCGACGTTTACCATAAAGGCATATTATTATGGAGGAAACCTCTTACCTCGCAACCTGTGTTCGGGAACAGAATAAACAACGACACATTTATAAAATCACTGGGTTCAAGTTTAATACATTTAAAAATACCCTACTATAAATATCAAACGACTTATTCGAAGTATTAATAATAATAATCTCATCCTGGTTCGTTCACATCCATTATATAGGAAACATAGTTGTGTTTTTCTGCACAGCCGACCTCGATATGTAAACTATACATGTCTGTTTATAAAATAACAAAAACAATCTTTCCTTGGTGAATGACATTGAGTATGGTCGGCCGATGCTCCTTAAATACTATAATTAATATTAGATTAAATATTATTATTTCTAAGGTAGTGTCCTTTTGTCTTTAATGTCTTTTAGGGATCACTACATTAACATATATATTCAAAATGAAGGTTTACCAATAGGAAGCCCTATTTTGGCAAACATTTTTATGGACATTTTAGAAAGAAAAATCTTTGAAAGTGATATTTCAAAAAATGTTTTATTTTGGTATAGATATGTAGATGACATATTAGCTTGTTTTATAGGTAGTGAACGACAATTAGATGTATTTTTCAACCACATCAATAATTTACACCCTAAATTTAAATTTACATTAGAAATTGAAGAAAATATCTCAATCAATTTTCTTGATTTAAAAATTCAAAGAGTTAATAATGTACTTGATTATTCAATTTACCGAAAACCAACACAGACTGATGTGATAATTCCATATAGTTCCAATCACCCCGTGGCACATAAACTAGCGGCATATAATTCAATGATACATAGAGCATTTTCAGTTCCTATGAACAAATGTAATTTTGATAGAGAGATTAATACATTTTCATTTAAAACACTAGTATTTCTATATCAGATTTACACTTTAAACCCTTACTATGTTGAATATATTTAAATAAAACCTGATGCTGTATCTGTGAAAATTGTTTTGTTTACTCTTTTCATAAGTGGATAATTCTCTACTAACTGTACAGTGAAGTTTTCACATTTCATGAACAGTGTATCTCTATTTTCTAATACTTAACTTAATAGTTCTCATGAACTAGTTTAAAACGTAGTGCATGAAAATATTTGATTTAACACATTTCTAATGTATTCCATAGCGTGAGAAGTAAAATCGTTAGTATAGATATTAGATATAGCAATTGTTGATAATTATCTGTACACTCTTTTAAAGGTACAAAATGAAGCATAGGATTCCAAGGTGTTGACAATTCAATCACTATAGAGCACCTCTTTTCATAAAAGTTGTTACTTTCCATTAATCTTTGTTTCTACTAAAAACATTAGAAAGGTTTCTGGATAGATATATTTGGGATGAGGTGCTAAAAGCTAACCCGTTTAGTAACTGTCAATATATCTAATCTAATCAGGTAGATCTACAGATTCCACTCTTAACGATGTAAACAGGCTGGTCTCAAAGTCAATAGAAGACGATGATATGGCAATGGTCACTTTCCTGCATATCGAGAAAGCATTCAACAATGTCACTACCAGCTCATTGCTTAATGCAATGTGTAGACGGGGTATACCTACTGTAATATGTAGATGGATAGAAGAATCTACTCTGGGTCAACCCACCATGAAAGCAAGAGCCTGTGAATGATGCCCACAGGGAGGAGCTCTGTCACCGTTAATTTGGTCAATCTTAGTTGATAATCTCGTCATAGAATTGTCCACGGCGAATTTTTTCTATCTAGGATACACATAGTAATTGTTGTCAGAGGAAAGTTTGCAGGGGAGGTGTGCCATTGGGTAGATGCAGAAGAATGTTTGGTAAGAACTGGAGACTCAATCCTAAAATGAAACCTATGGTTATTCACAAGCGTGGTTAGGCCAATGTAACCAGTGGTGTGGTGGACAAAGACACAGCAAAGGGAGACTATAGGGCTATTAAGTAACAAACAAAAGCTACCTTGCCTGTGTGTCACGGGGGCCATAAGAACTACTACTATAGCAGGTATGGAAGTCTAGCTGAATCTACCGCCTCTACCGTACAAGGCAAGGACAGATCTGTAACTTACAAATTAATACATAATCAACAGCACATATGCCAGGCGCATAGTGTGGATTATGGAAGCTAATCGTAGACAATGTAATATGGCAACCCATTGATACAACAGTTACAAGATATAGCTTTAATAACAAATTCAAAATAACTATACCAGGTAGGGTGGACTGAAAGGGAGGTGTACCCATACAGGTGGAAGCTACAGTGTGCACGGACGGCTTAAAGAGGTCGGAAGGCGTAGGAGCAGGAGTAGTGGGGCTAAAACAAGGGATAAGTTTCCCAGTAAGTGTAACAGAGGACGCCACAATTTTGCAGGCGGGAATAACGGCGATCCACTACTGTGAGGAAGAAACAAAAAGGCAGAAAAGAACATATGGTTAAATTGCTATCTTTGCAGACACTCACGCAGCTCTAAAGGTCACTGTAGTAATGTCACTGTGGCTAGGGTCATAAGAGCGACGAAATGGTTAAGCAAGTGGCATCAATGTCATTCGCTAGACAAGAACCCTTCTACGGCGTTGCAAAATCAGTAACACAACGGCCACAAAAAATGGGTTGAGTTTAACTCTAGGCTATGGTGCTATGGTGGAGGAATTCACTAGGCCAAAGACAAGCGAAATAGTTTAGAATTAGAACAATCACGAACGGTTAAAACTATTGTGGGTCTGTTAACACGGCATTTAAGCTGAATAGGCATCTAAAATTGATGGGGTTGAGAGAAGAGTGCTTATGTAGATTATGTCTTACTAGAGGAAGAAACTGTGGAGCACATTCTATATCACCGTGATAGTTTAACATACATGTGGTTCTTGGTACTAGGCATGGGAAAGCCACTGGAAGGAGCTATGTGAAAGATTCAGTTTCTAAGCTGACAGACTTCATAAGAATAATAAGGCTGGAAAATGTGATCTAGATTTAGTGGACCACAATAGATCTGAAAAGGTCACAGTGGAATAGGCCACAAGCCACCTCAGTGAAATCTGTTTATCTAAATCATCTTCTATATATTATAGACACTGGCCAGTCATGGTGCATAAGGAATGCTGTTTCATCACTGTGTGATTATATTTCTAATGTATTCAAATATAGCTGTTACTGATAATAAACAAAAATGACCTTAATATTGAGGCAACCACCTCTGGTATTCTTTATGATTGAATATATTAATGTGTTCATCATCAATTCAATCCCTTCATTACATGTGCGTAGGAATGCAAAATAAATGACAAAAATGGATTATACTATACTGGGAAGGACTCATTTTATGCACTAGAATTCAATCTCACTCATTCAAATTAAAGCTTATCATCACTTAGACTTGGAGAATTTAAACAAGTTCTTGTTTATTGCAAGAGATGTTGCTTATCTGACTTTTTCTACTAAAATCACATGCTTGAGTAATTACAATAAAACTTGGCAAGTGATATCCCAACACATCATGTTAAAGCTTTTTCAATAAATTAGGCATGACTTAGAGTTAGAACCGCCTAGGTAGATATTTTGGTAGATATGCTAATTAATGAATCACATCTAATAAACAATTCTTTACTTATGAGTATAAGAAATATTTGTCATGATTACTATTAGTGAATGCTAATATAATCAATCATACATGAACATTATTCCTTGATAAATATTTCCACATTTGTAAATGTAATTGGAAAAGCAAGGTTGTATTTTTCATAACTTTCTTTGTAAAGGTTATGTTAGTTGAAGATTTGAATATAAATAATACAATAAGTAATACTGAAAATAGTATAATTCAAGGATATATTAGAAATTTTTCTATTGAACTGGTCATGAATTCATTAGAATCAACATTTAATTTTTTTGTGAAACTGTTTATTCATCATATCAAAAAAATGAGAATAAAATTTGTGGTCTTGAAAGGATATATAAATACCAAAAATACAATTATAAAAAAGAAAAGCTATTTGGATTAATGACCATGAATACTCACCTTTTTTTCGTTTGAAATTAACATATTACAGTATAATAGTGAATTCCATCTTAGCAAATAGTTTTTGGTTTCACTAAACAAACAACATCAATATCAAATTTTAAACTAACAAGAACCCCTAAATCACTAGTTGATTACTTGTTCCACAAGTTTAATAAAGAACAGGTCCATCGCCAGTACAAATATTACACTATGTTGATAAAACCATTTAAAAATGGATAATGTTAATATTCATAATAATGCAAACTCTGCGAATAATCTTCTTGGTATATCTCAAACCTAAGTACTCATTTGTTACCAGCTAACAAAAAAAAAAGTGCGAATTTTCTTTCCAAATGATAAGTTTTGTTGTCCGCCTATTTCAGAAAAGATTCAATATTCATTAGTAGCAATTCTAAATTTTTTAAATATAAAAAGTGTTTTGTTGCAAATTATATACTTAGCCGTTTAATAGATTAAAATGAATTGGTCTCATTATTATAATATATCTGAAAATTTCAGGTGAATGGATAAGCCCAACTGGCAAAGCACTACCTGTAGCTGTAAAAATTTTAAAAGCTGATGCATTAAGTCAGCCTGGAGTATTTGAAGATTTTATAAAAGAAGTACAAGCAATGCATGTATTAAGTCATCCAAATCTTATAAGGTATGTTAGTGTGGTTTGTATGTTACTGTACTTATGAAATATTTTCTTATTTCTTTTATTATTGGATTACGTTTATTCCAAAAAAAGTTGGAATTTAGGATTTATTTTGAGTTATTTTTACGTTTTTCGCCAACAACAACACGAAAAAACGATTTTTAGAAAAAAATCCTGTCTGTATGTCGTCGGCCATTTTTCGTAACATGTCTTATTAGCACAATACAGCCTACGGAGTGCAACAAGTCAACAATTTTATTATAGAATATTCTTCAGGACATCTCACAGATGAACCCTTTTGATTTTTAGCTCACCAGAGCCAGTACAATGGGTGCTATGGTACTTGAAGTACCAAATTTTTGTCATTTTTGGATAACTTTCAGTTTGTTAGCACAATACATCCTCCTAAGTGTCAACAAGTGACTAATTTTATGATTGGATATTGTAGATGTATCTTATTGATTTTCAACTCACTGGAGCTAGTACAGCGGGTGATATGGTACTGGAAGTGCCACCTTTTTGGAATTTACTGTTTTAACCCTTACTCTGTAGAATGTACTTATATTACTTTTTTAAAATGAAACTAACTGTTTTTATTGTGGAATTATCTACAGTTAGCTTCATTTTTAAAGAGGTGTTTTTTGGAGAAATTTAGGATTGTTAGCACCGTATAGCCTCCGGAGTGTATAGAAGTGACCAATATTATAATTGGATATTTTTCAGGGTGTCTCACAGATGAACCTTATTAATTTTCAGCTCACTAGAGCGAGTACAACGGGTCCTATAAATCCAAATGTATTACATTTTTGGTAATTTTTGGAGAAATTTCGGTTTGTTACCACCATACAGCCCACGAAGTGTATACAAGTGACAATTTTATGATAGGATTATTGTTCAGGGCGTCTCAGAGATGCGGAAAAGTTAGTTTTGATCTTTAAAACCGTTTATTTTTTGTTTAAAAAATTATTGACAAATACAGAATAATTTTCATGTAAACTCATTCAACAGTCACAACTTGAAATTACCTCTAGATGCTCACTCCAAGATAATAAATAGTAGCAAATAAGTCAGTGTACCTAATATGTACTTATATCTATATTGTTGGCTATTTATGGTCGTCAGAGGTAAGTTTTAAAATGTCGTCACTTTTTAAAGAATGGCATTTTGATTTGGAGTAGTAATAACTGTGAGTTTGACAGTGCACGATTAGATAATTGTGTGCAAATGTATATCACATCTTCTGTCAAAACATATATTTCTAGGCTGTATGGGGTGGTGCTTTCTCAGCCCATGATGATGGTAACTGAATTGGCTCCATTGGGATCTTTATTGGATTTTCTAAGAAAACAGTGCCAACACACTCCTGTTCCTATGCTCTGTGAATATTCAACTCAAGTCGCCAATGGTATGGCATATCTGGAAAGTAAACGATTTTTGCACAGGGATCTTGCCTGCAGGAATGTGTTACTTTCAACTGTAGACAAAGTAAGTAAATATAATATGTTAAATGTTTTCAAGTTATATTTCGTTTCTAAATACATGTAACTGTATGGTAACACAGCTATTATACTAACTGATTATCAGCAATGACAATCAATAAAATTCTTATTCAATGTTGACTATAATTTGTAATCACAATTTTCAACATATTTCATCATGTAATGATATTTTTAAGATTAAAATAGGAGATTTTGGTTTAATGCGTGCTCTTCCACAAGGCTATTATACTAACTGATTATCAGCAATGACAATCAATAAAATTCTTATTCAATGTTGACTATAATTTGTAATCACAATTTTCAACATATTTCATCATGTAATGATATTTTTAAGATTAAAATAGGAGATTTTGGTTTAATGCGTGCTCTTCCACAAGAAGAAGATTGTTATGTAATGACAGAGCACAAAAAAGTCCCGTTTCCATGGTGCGCACCGGAATCTTTAAGGTTTAGACAATTTAGCCACGGCTCAGATACATGGATGTTTGGAGTAACAGTTTGGGAAATGTTTTCTTTTGGGGAAGATCCTTGGATGGGTTTAATAGGTAAATAGCAATGCAACCCAATTTATTCAAAAAATAAAGTACATTTGTGTTAGTGACTGAAATTTAAATGTTTTACGTTTTTTTAGGTTCCGAAATTCTTCGCAAGATAGAAAAAGAAAACGAACGTCTAGCTCAGCCAGATGCGTGCCCTCCTGGTATCTATTCAATCCTACTCAAATGCTGGGCCAAAAATCCTCATGACCGCCCTACTTTCGCATCGCTCAAGGACTTTTTCCGTAAAAATATGACACCTGTGATGAAAGCAGTAGGAAGACAGGATGAACCTGGTAAGCTAAAAATCGAAGAGGGTGATGAAATCGCTATTATCGATGGAAGTGCTGAACTTTACTGGTGGAAAGGTCAACATCAGCAAACGTTTGAAATTGGATTGGTGCCGAGATGTTTAGTTGATCCTATGAGGCCGAAGCAATCTGGTGATATCAGGTATTTATTTTTAGTATACATAGTACTTTTTGCTTATTATGATCCATTTTAATATGAATATCAATATTCAGAACCAACTCAAATGAAAGCAGGAGTAATTCAGAGAAGTTATGTGAACACTAATTCAGCATAAGGTAACACTAGATCTGTTCAATGCTAAGATGTAGTAAATGAGGTAACTGAAAGTTGGGACATCAAACTCATAGAAACAACATATTAACTTGTATTTGTTACTAGGTAAAAACCGAGGGGGTGACCACTCAGTCAGAAAATGTACATGTATTGCCAAAATGATGCGATTTCCTGGTAATCACTCGGATTTTCAGCGATTGTCAAAGACTGCCTTAGAAATCATGATGATTTACAAAGATTGCCAAGGATTGCCATGGAAATTACTTTGATTTTCTAGGACTGACAACGACTGCACTGGAAATAGCATTGATTTATGTGATTGCTAGATGATTGCGTGATGATATTATTCACTTTAATCTTTCAATATTACAAAATTTTGGAGATCGACCTCTGGGTACCGAAACTAATAGACCTACAGAGTGGTCCTCTTAGTATGCAACATAGAGGATTCTTTTATTACAATTCCTATTCAAATGGGAACAATGTCAAAACTTAGTACATATCTGATAATCTTATCAGCGGTACATAGAATGATTGCAAGTTAAACGACCTACAGGGCAGGCCAAAAATACGAAAATTCTTCAAGAGTAAAGTACCTTGATACGAAAGAATTTTGAAAAATGGTATAAAGAAAAGTTGTTTAGAATTAACAGATAATTTTAAGTCATAGCCTCCTTTTCGAAAAATGAAAATTTATCAGAAAATTTTGGAGCGTCTTCGTATAGTGCGTTTTTTTGATGTTCCGCATATACTCGTGTTGAAATTAACTAAAAGCTAGAAGAATTTTCGTTTACTAATGAGTTTTCTTTTTCCGTGGCAGTAGTTGGCATTGAAGAACTTTCTTTTAGATTTTTTTTCGGATTGTTTTTTTTTTGTATTCTAGACGACACTCTTCTCCGATTTTACGAATATGCTTTACAGTGTTCTACGATTTTGTTGAGTAGTTTTCGATGCCCATCAACTATTTTGAACAGTGATATATTTCGATAATATATTCCAAAAAAATCTAATTTCTCTTGATCCGTGAACAATTCAGCAAGGTCAGTTTTTGCATAGACTTCAAGTCTAGCAAAATATTTCTCCTCGAACATCGACAAAGCAGTATAGTTGTCAAAGCCCGCATATTGAAGAAGATCCAATAAATACTGGGGAAGCTCGACTGACGTGTCCAGTTCAATATCAGACAAAACATTTCGTATTTAACTTCCTGGAGTTGAGGCTTCCATTGAATTATCCATTCCTATTGGAGAAATATGCTTAGAGATGAGTTATTCCGATAGATTTTTTGCCAACAATGTTATAGATTCAGACTATTTGACCAACTGTATTATCGAAATTTCAAAATTCATAGATACAGTTTTTTCAATAAAAAAACACGTCATTGTCATTTTTCAAATTGCAAAAAAGCATTATTTTCAAATAAAAGCGTTTTAATCTCAGTTTTTATTTAAGCAATTGTCTTTTAAAAGTCACGTGCCAATTTTGAGAATTTTTTTTGTAATTTGAAAACTATTAAACAATCATAATTTTGACGAACCGCCATCGTGGATGTGGGCTCAGCACTCTCAATAGAGACTATAAACTCGGTGGCTGAATTGGGGCTGTACTTCATGCCTTATTATTGTTATTGTGACCCTTCACATTTTAAATCTCAAACCGATTCGAGTTTTAAAGGGAACCCCTCTCTGTATTTTGGACAGTAGGCTCAAAAAAAATTCGGTAAAAGTCGCCATAGATGCATAATGTGCCAATTTGTTTTTATCAAAACTGTTTTCTAAAAGTTTAGTCGGATTTGCATTTCAATATTAATTTAATTCAATTTTTAAAATATCAATTTTGTCACGACTTTGTTATTCATTGATATTTTTTGGTAAAACTTTTGTACGTGGGCCGTCGTAGGGAAAGCCGAATCCATTGGCGTGTATACACATTTTTCGATCATTTTTTTTACAAAAACAGACAATGCGGTTTATTAAAATTTTTCTCGTACAAACGGACACAGTAGACCTTGGAATTTGTATGACAGAAGTCATTTTTGCTTAAAAGATACAGTTTGTTCAGTTCTACAATAAATAAAAAAATCTGAGCCAGATTGCACGAATAATAAACTTTTATCATTACAACCCGAAAACAGATGGGCACACTGTCTGTGTCATGGTGAAGTTGAAAACGGCCTTTTTTTATTAAGAATCCAAAATTTGTCAGAGATTTTTTTTCAGAAAGCTTCCTCGCCTCTGAATTTTCATTATTGTTCATAACAGTAATAGGATCAAGCAGTATTTGATGGATTGTTAGGTATATTTTTTCATTTTAGACCTTTACATCAAGGTACCTATTTTGGTTGTAACACGAAATCCCAAGTAACATTAATAAAAATTGACATCATGAAGAAAAACGGTTTCAGCATAAGAACAGTGAAAAGTGTAAGCTGAAGAAACAGACCTGTTATTGATGCCCTGGTGTAAAAGAAAAATCAGTGTGAAAATATATTATAACTTCACGACTTCAAAGAAATAATAGAAATATTGAAATGTTTCCTAGTGTGACCAAAAATAACTAGTAAAGTTATGAAATAATATTGAAAGGTTTTAAGGCTCTGTAATCACTATTTTTAGTATTTCATATCACATAGATTTTATTATATCAATATTAAGATACATCTTTACTTACCAATAACTGGACAATCCTATTCTCAGTTGCTGATATTCTCAAGTTGCTGATATACAAACACTCTAAATTATTGAAAACCAATGATTTCTGCTGAAAAAATGTAATCACCAACAAGTCTACGCACGTTCGCAAATGTTTACGCAGCGCTAATTACGAAAACATGTTAATAAGCCACGTGCTAAACCGTAAACCGGCTACGGACAGAGACGATACACTGATGCAACACGCAACCACATGAAATTTGAAGTTCTGCGCAATAAATTGCGCAACTGCCAGGCTGTCTTTTTATATGAGACTTCCGGGATTCCCACATTGACTGCCGAGATTGCCAACGTATTGCCGCGATTTCCACGGTATCAATGGGATTTCTAGCGATTTCTCAATGATTTCCAACAAAATGTACATGTATTGCCAAGAGTGGTCACCCCTCGGTAAAAACATTGAGAGGCTTTGTAATTTTTTACAAATTTTTCTACACATTGATTCAATTAAAAAGCAAATATATTTTTTAAAGTAAGATTAGTAGGGACATAGAGATAAATATAATTCGTATCCTTAGAGCACAACCATTCTAAGTCACAAAACGCACAGGAGAAGTTTTTTTTAAATTTTAAAACTACCCATATTATTTTACCTTGCAAAAATAGAAAACTATATTTTATTTATTGTTTACTTTTACCCTAGTCTATTAGTATTTGACAATTATCAAGTTATTCAAAAAAAGTGGACATAGAATACCTGGATGATCAGAAAATAATGAAAATTCCTTAATTCCCTTTTTAACCCTCATAATACCAAGCGGGGTGCAAATGCACCCCACATGTACTTTTTCGTATATATCTAAGCCAATTATATTTTGTTTTATTTCCTCTTTTTAGTAGCTGCGTTTTTTAGGTTCCAAATGTAACTTACCTAAAATCTTACATGGATTTTTTCCATCTCAGTAATTATTTAGGTTTTTAGAGTGTGGGGTGCATTCGCACCCCGCTTGGCATTTTAGGTATACCAATATTTCTATGTTATTATGAGCTAACGGCAGGGTAAAATCCTTACATGTTGTACTGTTCGTGTCCCCACTTCTCTTATTCGGCGCGGCGCTTGCATTGCTACGCCGCCGGCCGCCTACTGGTACAGGAGTAATAGTTATTACTATTTAGTGTCGTTTATGCAAGCGTCTGTGTAAGATAAACGAGTCGATTTATAGTGCGCCACGTGGTTGTTTATTCGGTCGAAAATGAGTAATTTCCGAATTCGAAATGAAAAAGCTGTAACGGAGGAGGAAATGTTAATGCTGTTGCAAAATGATGATCCAGAATATGAGGAATTATTGCAAGAAGATGATGCAAGCGACATCGAAAGTGAGAACCATATATCCGATGAAGAAATCTATGCTTCTTCTGATGAAGAAAACACTAACTTAGAGGTACCTGTAGGTGATATTCCTGTTTATACAGCTAAGGATGGTACCCAGTCGTATAAAATGCCAATAAATAATCAAGTTCGACGTTCGCAGGCAAACAAGATTGTGCATGTTCCAGGACTTACACCTACCAGTGCAGAAATAGGTACGATCAAAGAATCGTTTATGCTGTTTTTTTCAGACGATATATTTAACATTATTGTCGCTGAAACAACCGGAAAGCTAAATTTTATTTTGATAATTATAATGAAACTCATCCCGAAAGTACAAAGAAATATGTGCCAACTAACAGAAGAGAAATCGAGGCCTATATAGGTCTAGTTATTACATTAGGAGCATTGCAAGCTAGTACTGAACCCATTGAAGTGCTTTTTACTAGTGACCCTGCATATTGTCGGCCTATAATAACAGCAACTTTGTCTAGAAATCGATTCCATTTTCTGACCAAATTTTTGAGATTCGATAATTTTGAGACCAGGGCTGAGAGAAAGTTAGAAGACAAGCTTGCACCAATGAGGGAAGTATTTGATAAATTCGTATCAAACTGTAAAAAAGCACTATATCCGAGTAAGCACGAGTGCATTGACGAGCAACTCGTCCCATTTCGAGGAAAGGCTCCATTTAGGGTCTATATGAAAAGCAAGCCAGCAAAGTATGAAATAAAGATATGGGCACTGGCAGATTGTGAATACAATTATACTTTGAATATGCAAGTGTATTTAGGTAAGTCATTTATTTTCATTTATGCTATGTTATCTACCGATTTTTTTTGTTAGGCAAAGTAGGCAACAAGCCTGGAAAAGGACAAGGTGAACGGATTGCTCTTGAACTTTCTGATTATCTAAGTCAAGGATATGGTATCACAACTGATAACTTCTTTACTAGTCTTCAGCTGTCTCAAAAATTGTTGGATAAGAAGCTTACATTATGTGGCACTCTGCGCAAAAATAAGACGTTTATACCAAAGGAACTACTTCCATCATCTTCAAAAAAAGAATATTCTTCAATGTTTGCTTTTACAAAACATTGTACATTAGTGTCTTATGTGCCGAAAAAGAACAATGCCATTATTTTGTTATCAACCGAGCATGACGATGACAAAGTAAGTAATAAGGAGTCAGACTACAAACCAGATATTGTCTTGCATTATAATAGTACTAAAGGAGCTGTAGATGCAACAGACTAAATGGCAGCAAAATATACCACTCAAAGAAAAACTCTTAGATGGCCCATGGTACTTTTTTACCATATTATCGATATTGGAGCTATAAATGCCTATAAAATATGGAAAATTAAAAATCCAAATTACGGGTCTGGGCACTTAGATCGTTTTCAGTTGGGAAAGGAACTGGCCAAGGAAAATACGATTTATAGATTTAGAAATACTAATGGTTTGCAACAAAGCATAAAAGAAAATATTCTTAAAGTTGTTCCAGAATTGGAGCAAAATATCCCTTTAACAAGACCTGTAGGAACTCAAGGTAGATGTTTTCTCTGTGAAAGAACCAAAGATAGAAAATCAAGACAACGTTGTGTAAAATGTGAGCGTTTTGTTTGTGTAAATCACTCTGAAAAAGAAATTTTTTGTATCCCATGTAAAGCAAAAAATTAAAATTAATTTTGAATACCTAATTAAGGTTTCTTATTTTTTAGTAACTAAATTGAAATAAAAATAGATACAAAATAATTTATTTCCGTTTTTTTTTCATTTTACTTAAAAAAAGTGTAAAAACTACAAAAATAGACAAAAAAACGGGGTGCAAATGAGCCCCGCTTGGTATCGCACGTATGTAAAAAAGCTTGGTATTATAAAGGTTAATGTGCTGCTCAATAAAATTAAGAAGACAGCTACCGACTTCAGAAGAATCTCGTTTTGCTATACACTCGTACCACATATAGCAAACCGCTTCCTTTGATGCCAAGTTAAAAATTGTAAAATTAAATGTAGACAATTTTAATTTGTAGTATGCAACACCGACTTCTGTTTTTGGTACTGGCAAAATTTGTTGCAAGTCGAATACTGCAGCACAAAATGTAGCCTATTCCTTAGCTTTTTCTTTATCAGTATTTTTAAGATTCCTGGCTAAATTTTTATTTTCTATGTGCTTCTTATATTCTTCCTCCATTTCAGGGCAAACTGTTTTTGTAACTGTGGCAAACGTCACACAAATCTTTCTTGGGTAAAAAAAATGAAATATTAAATTCAGTTGTAAAATTTTTTTGAATAATACTTTCCATAGCTTTTCTTGCAATATTATTTTCTATGCAATATTTTTCATACATCATAAACATTTTGGAAATGTTAAGTGTAGGTGGCAGTTACTTATGTTCGGTTTTCGCTCTACAATAGTCACTACCAACAATTTCGAACATATTAGTATGGTCACGGACAGATTTTTTAACAGACTCATCCAACATGGAGTTTTTACAGGCTTTGCCCTTTTGGTCTTCTACGACATTACCAGCAGAATTAGTTTTGTTAAAAACTGTTCTAATTGTTTGTGCACTAATACCTAAAGTATTTAAAAAGAAAACTTTACAAACTTGGCATTTTGATGTTTCACTTTGTAAAAAATAAGTAAATGTAAAAGTCTTTCTACTATTTTTATCATCATTTTGCTGTTCATTGTCCATCCTAGGCTTACGTTTTTAAGTTCTCGCCTTTCTGTTGCATTCAACATATTTTGATATGTAATCTCTTTGACAATTTATATCTTTTAGGTCCCAAAATGATCTAAAAATTATATTTCTTTGTTGTTCATTTATTTTTTCGGTACACTTGATTCTACAGTTTTAGCAAGTTGCTTAAATTTTCTTTTCCGACCTTTTTTCCCCCTTCCACTATTTCTCAGAGTCTTAATCTTATTTCTTTGCGAGTTTTCTGGATTCCGTTGAGCTGTCGGTCAGAGTATCTGGTAAGTTTCGAGTTCTACTTGGAGTTAATGCAACATCATAGTCGGGATCCACATCTTCGTCATCACCTCCAAATGGATCTGATTCTGATGATAAAATATTCAAGTCTGCCACTAAAGTGTAATTAGATGTACCAGGAATAGGACTTCCTAAGGGGCCTTTTTTTATTCTGGGCAATTCCAAAATCCTAAAACAAAATATTGTTTGATTTACCAGTAGTAGGAATCTGGAACGAGAAAAATAACAGGACCAAGTCGTAATTCTCGCTATCGGCTTACCTGGAATTTGGATTCAATTAACAATAAGTTTGATCTACTAGGTTACTTAATATTTTCCTTTACGATGTTTGCAATATCATCTGGAAACGTAGGTATGGCGGCGTCCAGTGTTGTAAATGTCTCATTTGGTAGTAAAAAGATGGGGGGAGGGCTCAAGTCTGCACAATCCATTAAGTAATAGGCATCTTCAATCATCACCGGGTTCTTGGTTTTCTAACTAAAATGTAAATAAACGAAATTTACTAATGTAAAAGTATGCCATTGAATTGTGCTATTTATTTAGTTTTACTAACAACTTTAAGCGATAATCATGTTGCAAGTTTTACTTAAAAATTGTAAAATTAAAAACAAATCTTCTATGTTCGTGCTAATCATATTAACCATCCTTTGTCCTTTCGAAGGAATCATTTTTGCAATTAAAATACTCTTAATCCGTACAAAAACAATAATATTTCCACTAGCGCCAATACTAAATCAATAGTTTACAAAACAGAACTAGTCTATGTCCACCATTTAGCGGCAAAAGTCAATACTTCTGCTCTGCACGGCACTTGAAATAGTTCTGTGCTAAAATCAAATCGATATGAACACATAGGCTTATTTTTAAATCGTAAATGTTCGTAAATGTTCGGGCGTGGTATACTTCTGCAGCATATGAAGTGGCCCCTTTAAGTATACATAGAACGGATAAACCAAAAATCGACATTTTGTGACTTAGAATAGCTCTGCTCTAAGGGGACGAATTACATCTCCACTAATGGCTCGATATATCCATCACCTTTTTCTAAACATTTAATCATTCTTTGTCAAACACCCGTTTACATAATGTTTCATATCATATTTTTTGACATTCTTCAGAAACAATCCTCTCGATGTCATCAACATTTTGATAAACTTATTTAAAGAAGACCCATAATAATAGTCTAACTTCATATCAAATTCCGCCTGAGGGCTCTCTTTACCTCTACCATCTGAAATCTTATACACAAGTCATTTATTGAGGCATTTCATGATGATGGATAAAATAAATTTATGTGATTTTGGAAAGAAATTAAATTCATGTTGATATGTTTCAAATATAATATTTGAATAAAGTGTATTTCCAGCAAACCTCTTAAGCATTCTTTTATCCATACTGGTCATGGCTCAGCTTTCGGTGAATCTTGGGGTAGTCCGTCTTACATTGATGAAATGTATCTGAATAATCCCATGGATCCTCCAGATGTAATGGGCTTACAAAGGGAATCGAAACCGTTGCCGGAGCTAACAGATCGAAAAAAAGGAACTAAAAGCTGTAAGTAAATAAATTTTTCAGTTTCAATCGAGAGTAGAATTACTTATTTTCCATGCCGAATTTTCTAATTGAATCGTGTAGTTCCTAGCTGTTAAATATGTACTTATTTTTATAATAACCTATGCGTGTAATACATCATCCAAAAGGTTCTATAGCGATTATTAACAATCAGATGACAATAGCGGAAACACAATTGTTATGCTAATGTAAAAATTAAGGTTTATTAACACATTTGATATCATTGTATCTACTATTAATTTTTTCAACCTGCAAATCTAGTTTTCAAAAAAAGCGTGTTCGATAACATGTAAATATAATTTAGCAGTTAGATACAGTGATAGTCTCTTTGCATTTGCTTATACGGCTGCCATGAAATATAGCTTTTATAAATTTTATGGTATTTTCAAATGTTTTTCATGAACATGGATGATTTTTAACAAGCTACAACTGCTCTTGTAACACTAATTTGTTCATTCAATCAACATTTACATTTTTGAAGTCACTGGTGTCTGGAATCATCCACTACCAGTCAGTTTTTGATTGTCAGAAATGAGATAAAACACAAGATGGATTAACAACATTTTGTTTCTTCAAAATTTCAGTGATATACAAGTAGTATCTGAACTGGTATTAATTAGTAAAGGATCATCCATAGTTCGGGAATGATTTTTGAAAGCTTAGCGATGATGATATATACCGATCTTGTTGCTACATGATTTCATTGAGACAAGGGTGAACGGGGTTGCCTTCACTGTGGAATACCTAATCAAACGACCGGCGCGGCATTTACTGTCGGTTTCCCATCAGTAAATCTACGATTGATCATTACTAATGATGCTGTACACGTTCTTAGAGTTTCCAGCATTGATGCAATCTAAAGTTTTCCACCAATTATTCTAGCTGCGATCTGCTACTCACGCAACAGATGTATCTAACAATAAACTGATTTTCCATACACAGTTCCTGTAACGACAATTGTTAGTTAATAAAAAATTCATTTTATTAAAATGTAGAACAGATATAGCAAGTAAACTTCCGTTAACAAGTGATCAAAATACCATTGAATCTAACAGAATTATATTCAGTACCCATTTTGATAATTTTTCTGAAACATTCGTACCTTAGTATGGCCTGTTAATGTTAGATATATAACAAAATAACTGGAAATGTATGGTAATACCTATATTGTAAATATTTCCAAGACAATTTTCTGGAAAATTATGTGAACTTGCTTCACAGTATAGCGCTCCTTTTGGAAGCTGAATTGATGGAGGCTATCTAGTTTTTTATGGCCGAGTCACCATTTTTTCTTTGCAGTAGAAGTTTTTCAGATATTTTGGAGGTAATTGGTAAACGCCTTGTAGAAGGTTAAGTTGTTAGGTTCCTTAACTTGTTTTAATTCAATAATCCAATACGAAGTAATCTAAAATAACCTAGTCACCTTAGAATGTGCAAGAAGAGTAAAATATTCAACTACTAAATAATAATTGATATCATTACACATGTAACTTATCGAATTTGAATAAAATAAACTAACGAACCCCGTCTATGTTAAGATCATTGTTGGAATAGAGCATTCTAGCACAGAAAAGATGCTATGTATTTATAAATAAAGAATAATACTGGTCAACAGTGGTTTTGTTGCCCTTGATATAAGAAATAAATCACAAAACTATGAATGGTTTTGGAATATTGACTCTTGTTTTTTTTTCATCTTATTTTTTATATTATACTGAAAAAAGCAGTAAGTGTGAGAAATGAATAACAAATATGTTCTTAAAATCGTGTTATTGAAAAATCTTTCTACTTTCGTTTTAGTGTTTAATTAATGTACATAGTAATTGCGAAACAGAAAATTTTCTTAAGCCTATATTATACTTCACAGAGCTTTTATTTTATATTTTTTCGAGATGATTTCTTTTTAACAACCAATAGTAATCTGCCATCATGTGACGGTTCCATCTACCCTTATACCTTTCCTCCATCACTTTTAGGTCGTGATGGAAGCACCCTCCTTGTTCCTCACTATAATTCCTCCGATTATCAGTAAACTAATGCAGGTCACTGTAGAGAAAGTGTGATTTTATGATCACATTCGCTCCTAAAATCTTGAAGCTTTCCAAGATATTTTCTACAATTTCTCTATACTTATGTGTTCCCTGATTATCTAAAAAAAATGTCTACCGCCAATACAAAATCCCCTCACAGCTTCACTCTGGAAAATATAGAAATCCGCTCAACAAAAAAAAATGTGTTTTTGTTGATCTGTGATTAGTTCAATAATTTATAAATCTAATAGAATTCGTTTTTATTACCGTTAACGACTATACAAGTCCACACCTTGATAATAACTCACTGTAGTGCCCATGTGCCCAACATAATTTGCTTCGAATGTTGAGTTTGTATAACAATAAGCTTTCGTTGATAGAAGATTGGAATGTCTTCTCATCAGATAATAGCACGGTTTTACAAAATTCCTTTTCATCAATTGATAATTGATTAGTACTCTCGACTCTTCTGGGTCAATTTGCTGTAATTTAATAAAATTTGTGGGAATTACTACGTGATAGTGCCAGAACTGAAATGTAAATTTGAGTAACAACCAGGTTATCAAGCCACCTATATGCAGTGCTATTTAAAAGTCCCTTCCCCCCCTCGTATCTTTTGAACGGCTACACTTACATTAATAAAATTTGGAGGGTGAAAATAATGTGTTGCAAACTTCTCTACGAATGGTAACAGGTGACGTAATAATAATAGATGACGTCACAGTGCCACTCTGGCCAATAATTTTAAATAGGACCTTATGGCAAGTGATATCTCGTTTGAAAAGCATTGCCATTGGCTACATAGCCATATTAATTTTGTTTGGGTTTAAATTAATTTTGACGGATAAATTAAGTAAACACCAAAATTATTGAAATTATTTTTTTAAATCTAATTAATCAAATATCAACAATGAATTCTTATAGCAAGTGTTCGAAATGTGCTCCGTCTACTTCCTGACAGTAATACATCCTATTAGTAAACTCTTGTCGTACTCGTTCGAATGTGTCAGCTGAAATAGCATTGCATTCTTCAGTAATTCTTTCTTTCAAAACGCCAATGTTATCTGGTGCCGTAGTATAAACCTTGGATTTCAAGTACCCCATAGAAAAAAATCTAATGGTGTCAGATCTGGTGACCGAGGTGGCTATTCTATAGGACCTCGCCGGCCGATGTATTAATGTCAGGAAGTAGACGGAGCACATTTCGAACACTTGCTATAAGGATCCATTGTTGATATTTGATTAATTAAATTTAAAAAAATAATTTCAATAATTTTGGTATTTATTTAATTTATCCCTCAAAATTAATTTAAACCCAAACAAAATTAATATGGCTATGAAGCCAATGGCCTTTCAAACGAGATATCACTTGCCATAAGGTCCTATTTGAAATATTGGCCAGAGTGGCACTGTGACGTCATCTGTTACTATTAGGTCACCTGTTACCATTCGTAGAGAAGTTTACAATACATTATTTTCACCCTTCAAATTTTATTAATGTATGTGTAGCCGTTCAAAAGATGCGAGGGGGGGAGGGGACTTTTGAATAGCACTGTATGATGGCCATTCATCTTGGGAGACATATCGACGCCAATTGGAAGCAGTAGCTAGTGCCAATGGCTGGAATGATAAAGAGAAAGCCACCTCCCTTATGATTGCTCTTCGTGGACGAGCCGCATGCATTCTGTAATTATTACCCATAGGGAACCCTAACTATGACGTCATTATCCAAGCTTTGGAGAACAGGTATGGACAGCAACATTTAAAACAAGTTTTCCAAAGTCAATTGAAGGTGCACATACAAAAATTAGATGAGAGCCTCTAAGAATATGAAAGTGACATAGAAAGACTATTGAGTTTAGCCTATCCACAGGCACCTAAAGAATTTTTAGAACAATTTGGCGTTCAAGTATTCATTGATGGTTTAAGAGATACAGAAATCCAACAAGCCCCTCGGTTACGCCACCATCTGACACTACAAGAAGTATTAACTTTTGCTCAAGAATTTGAAGCTGCTAAAACCATTTCCAAAACCAGACGTCCAAAATTACAAGCAATACACTGTGAGGAGGAGAATTTAACCGAAGTTATGGCTAGAATCGAAAACCTACTGAAAGTTCCATCAAGATCTTCGAAGCCAAGTTAGGAACTCGGATAACCAGACAACATCAAGGCAACGTACATCCTCGCAGAGCCCAGTTAGAAACAGTCATAGCACCACAAGAAACAACCCTAGAAGATCATCTCCATACCAAAGTCTGTCAGCAACACCTGATAGGCGCTCTAATACCAGCAACCAGGAAAACTACTAAAAGTGGACTATTCGGGGCGGTCGTCGACTAAAACCATGCAAAGCCCCACGATTCGCACATATGCTTTGTTTAAAAATGGCCGAAATTTAACTGTTAGGGGACAACTAGAAAATCACGATTGCAAATTTATTGTCGACACTGGGGCAAATTTGTACACCCAGATATGTTGACACAGAAATACGCAAGAACACCTAAAGGCCTTGTGCTGAAAATCGCAACAGGTCATATTACTCCGATTTTGGAACAAGTAACAGCATCCATCCGAATTGGAAACGCGGCCATAGTTCACTCATTTTCGGTAGCAAACATTATGGATGAATATGTTTTGGGTTTATACATTATGCAAGACAAATTTGTAATAGATTTGAAAAACAAAATTTTATCCATCGACAACGAAGAAGTAATCCTCAGTGGTGAAAATGATCAATTGCACAAAATGAAAGTTATAGTTGATGAAGATATAATAATTCCGGCAAATTCAGAAAGCATTCTCATGGCTCATCTTAAAGAAAAATCTAAAGATCTGACTATTGGGTTTATTGAACCACGTGAACCAACAGAAAATGGAGTAATGGTATCCAAATGTCTAGTAAAAATAGAACAGCAAATTCCCGTTCGCGTTGCCAATACATCTAGGAGACCAGTTGAATTAAAGAAAAATCACAAGTTGGGATATTGTGAACCAGTGAAGAGCATAGTGAATTTACGAGATGATCCCAAACCCGAAAAAGAGCCACACAATAAAATCGACGACCAATTTATAGAGACACTCATCAAAGACTTTGACAAACTAACACCGAAGAAGCGAGCACGACAAAGAAATTTGTTTTGAATTATCTTAGCCTTTTCGAAACCGAAAAATCTACAGGGCGAACCAACTTGGTCCACCATAGAATTAATACAAGAGATGCATCATCGATACGTCAAAACCTAAGAAGACTTCCATTCGCTAAACAAAAAGATGTAGCGAATATGATACAAGACATGTTGGATGAGAACATTATTGAAGATGCATCTGGACCGTGGCGTTCTCCAGTAGTTTTAGTAACTAAGAAAGATGAAAGTACAAGATTCTGCATTGACTATCGCAAATTAAATCAAGTTACTGTAAAAGACAGCCATCCCCTGCCACGTATAGACGATTCACTGCACACCCTATCCGACTCTCAGTGGTTCACCATATTAGACTTAAGCGGATACTGGCAAGTTGAAGTTCATCCCGATGATAGAGATGAAACAGCCTTCTGTGCTGGAAATGGCCTTTATCGGTTCCAAGTACTTCCATTTGGTCTATGTAATACTCCAGCCACTTTTGAAAGACTTATGGAAATTGTGTGAAAAGGACTGACGTGGAAAACCTGCCTGTATTATTTAGATGACATCATTATAATGGGAAAAAACATTCGACGAACATCTAAACAATCTAGAAGAAGTTTTTAGCCGACTGAAAAATGCAAACTTAAAATTGAATTCCAAGAAATGCTCCTTTTTTGAACGTGAAGTTTTATATTTGGGTCACGTTGTGTCAGCAGAGGGAATAAAAACTGATCCGGCAATAATTTCAGCGATTCAAGACTGGTCAAAACCTAGAGATAAACATGAGGTTCGTCAATTTTTGGGTCTTTGTACATATCACCGGAAATTTGTTAAAAATTTTGGAAAGATAGCCAAACCTTTACACAGACTTACTGAAAACAACACATCATTCGATTGGAATCCAGAATGCCAAAATACCTTTACTGAATTGAAAAAGAGGTTGTCCACTGCACCGGTTTTAGCGTACACTAAAGAAGAAGCTCAATTTATTCTCGACTGCGACGCTTCACAACATGACATAGGAGCTATCCTTCCCCAGCAACAAGATGGCGAAGAAAACGTAATTGTTTATTTCAGTAAGACCCTGGGAAGGGCGGAGAAAAATTACTGCGTTACAAGAAAATAACTGTTAGCAATTGTAAAGGATATTTAACACTTCCACACATACGGTTATGGCTGAACCTTCATCATCAGAAGCGACAATAAAGCACTACAGTGGCTGATGAATTTTAAACATGCGGAAGATGGTTAGAAAGACTTCAGCAATACAATTTAAAAATAGTTTATAGAAAAGGTCACTGTCACGAAAATGCGGATACCTTATCCAGAAGGCCATGTACTCAACAACAATGCAGATATCGCCAAAGAATTGAGGAAAAGGAAAGTAACAATAACCAAATAAACAAAGATGAAAAGATATAATTGCTGCATGCAACTCGGACGAAAACATGTGGTCAGTAGAAAACTTGAGAAAATTTCAAAAGAAAGATGAAGACTTGTTGTTGTCCGGACATGGCTACAAAATATAGTTAGACCCGATTGGCAAGAAGTGTCCAAGTATGGTTCAACGATCAAAAGATACTGGGCTCAATGGGATTCCCTTACTCTTTGAGACAGTGTACTCCACCGGACGTGGGAGAGCTCTGACGGTGTATCTACGATCCACCAACTTGCTTGCCTAAATCACTTGTTCATAAAGTGATGGAAGTGCTTTATAGCAGTCGTTCAGGAGGACATTACGGAGTTGGGAAAACCTTAGCCAGAGTTTGTGAACGATTCTACTGGGTCAACTGTCGCCAAGACGTTACAGAATGGTGTAAGAAATGTGACTTATGCAGCGGAAAGAAAGGACCAAAAACTAGAAATCGTGGAAAAATGGCTCAATATCTGTCCGGTGAACCATTTCAGAGAGTAGGTGTAGACATACTCGGGCCACTACCAAAAACAGAAAAAGGTAACAAGTACTTAATGGTAGCTATATATTACTTTTCCAAGTGGCCAGAAGTAGTACCAATTCCTAACCAAGAGGCTGCAACTGTCGCTGAAGCATTTATGGATAATGTTATCCCAAGACAGGGAGTACCATTGGAATTACATTCCGATCAAGGAAGAAATTTTGAATCAGAATTGTGGACAGAATTAATGAAAATCCTCGGGATTAAGAAAACTCGAACTACACCAATGCATCCATAGTCTGATGGTTTAGTGGAACGTCATAACAGGACAATTTGCCAATACATATCGTTATTTGTCTCCCAAAACCAGCAAGATTGGGATGAACTGATTCCATTGTTCCTCTTATCTTATCGGAGTGCACAGCATGAATCCACTGCCTATACACCTTCGATGTTGGTAACTGGTCGAGAAATGAAGCTTTGTAGCGATATCCTATATGGAAAACCTCCTCCTTCGTCCAGAGAAGAGGACCAAAGCCTGCCTCAATATGTTGAAGGCCTTCAATAAAAGTTAGAGAAGATTCACGAGTTTGCAAGGACGCGACTGAAACTAACCAGCGAAAAGATGAAGAGACGGTTGTATAAAAACGTTAAAGAAGAGATATTTAAGCCTGGTGATGCAAGTTAAGGCCCTGAATACGATGACCCAGCGCCACGGAACCCGCTGACGCTGCACCGATAACGAAGTTATAAATACAAATGTTAATGTACTCTTTCACTCTTTATGTCAGATTAGTTGTTGAATAAAGTAGTCATTATAATAATTTTTCGCTTTTTAAAAACATTCTTTTCGGAACTACAAACTTCACTGGCGCAGTCAGTAGGATTTTCCGGAAAATTACACGAGTTTCGCGAGTAGTTTGTTCGTTTCTACGATTAACCGGAAAAACCGAACTTTTTCCTGTAGTACAAAAGCCTAGATTCGAAGGTATATCGGGTCAAAAGTATTAGTTACTACAAGAACTGTGAAAGTGTTCCAAAGAAGAAGAAAAACGAAAAAGCAGTTAATCCAAGTCCTGGGTGAAGAACAAAAATCGTCCGATCCTATAGGCAGTAGATGTAAGAAGTAAGAAAATTATGAAAATCGTCATTTTTGCGTAAGTGCTAATCCTTTTTAAACATTTATTCCTCATATATATATTTTTTTTATAATAGTATTTATAATCGAGAAAAATAAAATAAAATAATAAGAAATAGTTCATATACACTAAAGAAATATAAGTTAACAAAGTTTTATTATTTCATGACAGAAGATTATAGAGATCTTAATTTGAGTAGTCTTTTCGAAGTAATAAATTCAATAGAATCAGAAATGGCTCAACCCAATTACCAATTATTAAAGTTATACTTAGATTCAATTCCACCATACGATGGTAATCCACATACTCTTACTATATTTTTAGGTAATTGCGAAAGTTTAATTAATACTTTTGCAAGTCAAACTGATAATGCTTTGAATAATTTTTTGTTAAGAGCGATTTTAGGCAAATTGACAGGTAGAGCACAAATACTAATAGGTTCACGAATTGAGCTAACTACCTGGCAATTAGTAAAAGCCGCGCTTAACCTCAGTTTTGGTGATCAGAGAGACATAGATTGTTTGATACAAGACTTAATAGCATTAAGACCTTCGAAAAATGAAGCACCGTATACATTTGGCATGCGTTGTCAAGACGCACGGAGCTTAATCGTTTCCAAATTAAATTCTTTAAATTTACCTGCAGCCGAAAGAACAGTGAGATTAAAAAGTTATGATGATTTATCGCTAAAAACGTTTATTAGAGGTTTACCGTTTTCAATTCAAACAAATGTTAGGTTAAGAAATCCAGACAGTTTGGAAAAAGCAATGAGTTTGGTTATAGAGGAAGAAAATTTTCTTTACTCGACCCAGAGATCAAATAATTTAAATACTCAAAATAATTTTAAACCATCACCTAGATTCACTCCTGCGAGAAATAATTCAAACTTTGCTTATACAAACTCAAACATAAATTCAAATTTCAATCAACGCACATTTCCTTCGCAACCACGTCCGAATTTTCAGTCAAATTTCTCACAGTCTCCAATAATGTTTCAAAACTCGATACCACGTCAGTCTCATCCTTCGTCTCTATTTAGACCACAAAATACGTTTACTAACAACTCCTTCAATAGAAATCCCAATAATCATTTTGTACCACAACGTCAACATAATTTCCAAAAATTTTATAATAATTCTACAATCCAACAAAGAAATAATAACCAATCCTTTAACCGTCCTTCTTTCCAAAACCAATATAAACCCGAACCGATGGACACGTCATCAGCAAATACTTCCTTAAAATCAAAACCCCAACCAAAATTCACCGCCAATGAATTATTTAACCAAGAGGTTAACCAAGTTCAATTTGAAAATCCATTCGAACCAGATCAACTTGATTATTCTAATTATCAACATTTACACCCATATGATTCCACAGAAACTCAATACTCAATAATGATAACAATTTTCAAGAAAACAATGTTAATGCTCATAAACAAGATAATATGTACACGGAAACATGTGCGAATATAGGGAAAAACGATGATGTAAATTTTTGTCTGGCGTCGACCTCCGACGGTCGGAGATAATACAAGTAAATGCATTAAAAGCAAATCTGCCGTATATTATAATTCCTGAAATAAATGCTAGATTCTTGATAGACACCGGTAGTACAAAAAGTTTAATAAACCCTGATTTAGCACATAAGTATTATAAAAAATTTATTTTCAAAGAGAAATTTAATATACAAACAGCGCATAATATTTCTTTTCACGACGAAGTAGCTAATATACCAGTTTTTAGTATTTTTAATGTAAAACAATATCATAAATTTTATCTTTTTAAGTTTAGCGAGAATTTTGAAGGAATAATAGGAGTAGATTTACTCGAACAATTAAAAGCAACTATAAATGTTAACACAAGGGAGATGTCTACCCCTTACGTTACTGTACCTATTATTTTCCAGCCAAATAATAATAATAAACAATATCATTCGATAAAAAATTATCGTATCGTTATACCAGGTAGAATACAACAGGTTGTAAAAGTACCTGTTACCCAAAGCAATGGAATAGGTATTTTAGAATACCAAAATTTTGGTAATGGTATTGAAATGCCCAAAGCTTTAGTCAACGTTCATAATAATTATGCTATAACTACTATTACTAATGTCAATGAAAATTCTGTGAAGTTAGAAATTTCAGAACCATTTGATATAGAACCAATAGATTTAGTCCACGTTAACTGTATAGAAAAAATGGAAACTGATGAAGTAATATCCGAACATTATGATAGATTGCTTAAAAATAATTTAAAAAATATAAGACTTGATCATTGTAACGCGGAAGAGAAAAACGCTATTAAAAACTTACTATTTGAATATAGGGATATATTTTATTGCGAGGGTACTCCTTTAACTTTTACAAATCAGATAAAACATAAAATCAAACTAAAAAACGAATCTCCAGTTTATACAAAGTCATATCGCTTTCCTGAAGTTCATAAAGACGAAGTTAGGTCACAAATTTCTAAATTGTTAGAGCAAGGTATAATACAGGATAGTAATTCGCCATTTTCGAGTCCAATCTGGATTGTGCCCAAGGCCTTCAATCCCGCCACTGGCAAACGCTCTTGGAGAATGGTAATTGATTACCGGAAGCTAAATGAGCAAACAGTAGATGATAAGTATCCAATACCTCTCATTACAGATATTTTAGATAAATTAGGTAAAGCAAATTATTTTTCCACTATAGATCTTTGTTCAGGTTTTCATCAAATTCAAGTATGTGACGAAGATGTAGAAAAAACTGCCTTCAGCACGGAAGAAGGGCATTACGAATTTAAAAGAATGCCTTTCGGTTTGAAAAATGCTCCTTCCACCTTTCAAAGAATAATGAATTCAGTTTTAAGAGGTTTACAAAATCAAATTTGTGTTGTTTATCTTGATGATATATTAATATATAGTACATCATTACAAGAACATATAGAACGTTTAAAAAAGGTATTTGAAAGACTTAGGCAAAGTAATTTAAAAGTACAATTAAATAAGTCGGAATTTTTGCAAAAATCTGTTAAATATTTAGGTCACGTTATTACTCCGGATGGTGTCAAACCCAACCCTGAAAAAATTTCTGCAATTAAAAATTTCCCAATACCTCGAACTACGAAAGATATTAAAAGCTTTTTAGGTCTTCTTGGTTATTACAGGCGATTTATTCGAGACTTTGCAAAAATAACTAAGCCGCTTACCAAATGTCTTAAGAAAGGAGCTCAAATCATACATAACGACGAATTTATTAATTGTTTTAACGCTTGTAAAGAAATACTTACTAATGACCCTGTACTCGTATACCCAGATTTCAATAAACCCTTTGTGCTAACTACTGATGCAAGCAATTTCGCTATCGGAGCTATTTTGTCACAAGGTGACGTCTCCCGTGACCGACCAGTGGCATACGCCTCTAGAACACTTAATGAAACTGAAACCCGGTACTCTACTATCGAAAAAGAACTTTTAGCAATAGTTTGGGCATGCAAACATTTCCGCCCTTATTTGTATGGCCGCCCTTTTCTGATCTACACAGATCACAAGCCTTTAACTTGGCTCTTTAGTCTTAAGGAACCTAACTCAAAATTAGTTAGATGGCGCCTGCGTCTCGAAGAGTACGACTACAAAATTATATATAAAAAAGGTAAAGTCAATGCCAACGCGGACTGTCTATCGCGCATAACGTTAAACGCTTTGGAAGACGAATCGATGATCAATAATCCAGGCGATATCGATCTAGACATCTTAGACAACCTCAGGGATTTAGCAGAATCTTTTGTTGGTGAAGATCACGAAGAACAACCTTCCACTAGTAAAACCGCGCCCAAAATCAATATATTAGAAAATAAACAAGTCAAACCTCCCGACAAAATACTAGAAAATATTAACGAACATGACAACGACCTTATGACACAACACTCTAATGCCGACGATTCAGGAAATAACGGAATTCCTATACTTGACGAAATAATTAATAACAAAACACATCAAATCTTAGTATTTCCAAATTTATATAAAAAACTAGACGTTGCGGACTCGACTTATGAAAATAAAAAAATTGTAACTGTGAAAATTCCTGAAAATGATTCAAATCATTTTATTTTTACATTTTTATTAGAGTATACTGATAGCAAAACCACTTATCATATTTATTTCCACAAGGACAAATTTTACAAAGAGTTTTGTAATGTATACTCACAATATTTCAATGAAACCGGACCCAAACTAATAAAATGTACCAAACAAGTAAATACTATAACAAATGAAGAAGAACAGTTACTTTTAATAAGAAACCATCACCAGGGTAAAACAAACCACAGGGGAATTAACGAAACCGTAGAATATTTAAAAAGAAATTATTATTGGAAAAATCTAAAATCAACAGTAACTAATTTTATTAATGCTTGTGACATTTGTCAAAGATCTAAATATGCTAGAAAAGCCCCTTACGTGCCGCTTATGTTAACAGAATCAGCTACTAAACCGTTTCAAATTGTACATGTAGATGTATTCACATTCGATGGAAAATTATACTTAACTCTCACAGATGCTTTCTCAAAATTCGCACAAGCAATTTTTATTGAAGGTAAGACCGCAGTTATCATAAGTAGAGCTCTAATTAAATATTTTACAACTTTTGGTGTTCCACAAACTTTAGTTCTAGATAAAGGAACCGAATTTAATAATCAAACAGTTAAAGATATACTGGCACTCCATAAAATTAATGTTCACTTTACTACCCCAGCTCACCATGAGTCCAACTCAATAGCAGAACGTTTACATTCGACACTAATCGAACAATTACGCATATTACAGGAAATTTACCCCGATGAAAAAGGCAATTTAATGGACTATGCTATACTAGGCTACAATAATACTATACATAGCTCAACTAATTTTACGCCATTTGAACTCACTTTCGGACATACTGACACACGAAATCCCAACGAAATATTTGACTCACATTCATTTTATAACGATTACGCCGAAAAACATAAGGAAAAACTGAAACACGTATATGACAAGGTAAATAAGACACTGACTGACAAAAAGCAAAAAGTAATTACGAAACGTAACGATCAAGGTGACGATAACCCGGAATTCAAACTTAATCAAATTGTTTATAAACAAAACCCTAGACGACGTAACAAAAAAGACAAAGAATTTTTAGGCCCTTACCAAATAACTGAAAAATTATCTAGAAACCGCGTAGAAATTACTAGACAGTTTAATAGAAACAAGAAAGAAATAGTACATATTAAAGAACTAAAAAAACCTTCCGTAATTGCAGGTTCCTCATCAGGTTGACCAGCACCCAATCAAATTTCCCAAAATTCCATAACCTTAATGACAATCCTGGACTCCTACCACTATACATAGGTAATGCACAAATTAAGACTGACTTCTGGACATTCATTCAAACTTACGACTTGACAAATATAACAAACGAATTTATATCACTTCAAGACCAATATGAGAACATTAAAAATTCACTTTTAAATAAATCCGAATATTATAGGTTTCATAATGAATTTGAGAACTCTTATCGCATAATTAAGATACTTGAAAATAAAATAAGCATACAATTAAAACAACTTAATCCTATAGGGAAACTGAGACGTAAAAGATCTCTTTTTGACGGAATTGGCTCTGCTATAAAATTTATTACTGGAAATCTCGATCAAAACGATGCGAGGAGATATGACGACGCGATATTATCTCTCTCAAATAATCAAGAGAAATTCAAAACTTTATTTAAAGACCAAATAACTTTGCTTCAAAAATCAATTGATAGTTTTGAGAACAATACGCGAATACTCGCCAACAACCAATTAATTTTGAAAGATCGTATAACAAGCATGCAGGAAATGATAAAGAATCTTAAGCTGGAAGAAGTAGAAACTTATCATTATTTCGCAATTCAAACTATTGTATCCCAAATTACTACAAGTTTTCAATTAATCTATGATCTACTCGAGAAAATAGAAGTTGCTGTTACTTTCTCTAAATTAAATACCTTTCATAACTCCATAGCTGATCCGAACGATTTGCTTTCAGAAATTTTAATAATTAGCAAACAGCTAAAGAAAAATAAATTCCCATTTGAACCAATTCTGGAAAATATCCTATTATTTGAGAAGACTATTAAAATTAAGAGCTACGGCAAAGCAAACAAAATAATATTTATCTTAGAAATACCAATTGTTCAGTTAAACGATTATAATTACTATCATTTGTATTCTCTTCCAACGCCCTCCTTTCATTCCTACAAAACAATAATCCCGCAATCAAAATACCTACTATCCTCTGAGCACGAGTACGTATTTATGGATACTAGATGCCAAGAAGTTCCTGCAGGAGAGTTCCTCTGCGAAGACATCCAGCCAATCCAAAATGCCAACAATCCTCCTTGCGAGATCCAGTTGCTGAAATATTCAAAAAACACTACGAGGTGTCACCAAATTTCTACCAAGATCACCGAACCTCAAGTTCAGAAAGTGAAGAAAAATCAGTGGATAATTATTCTACCCCATAGTATCGTGGCAACGCAGAAGTGCGGTAAAGTTATAAACAATATTCCTCTTCAAGGAAGCTATTTACTGGAACTTAGTAATAACTGTGAAGTGCAGCTAGAAGGCATATTATTGAAAACTTTCGAGGATCAATCTAAATTAAAAAATGTTGAAATTCCGCGATTAGAACCACTTAGTGAATTTGCAAATCCGGAAAATATAAACTTTCCAACAATTCAAATAGACTCAATCAAATTAGACGAATTAAAAACTGTTTATAGTGCTTTAGACTCTGAAAGAACTAAAATTGAAAATATAAAAACAGTTCCTGTGCATTTTGACAAAATTAGTATTTACACAATTTTACTTTACATTTTTGGAATTTTAATAGTTATTTACATGAGTTTTAAGTACTGCCGATCCAATGCCGAACCGGACAGAGAAGGAGAGGAAGCCATTCAAGAGAAACCCTTAGAAGTGGATATTGGACTTTCTTCGTCGAACTCTGGTTCATCCCCCATAGTTCTCCACTAAGGCCGGAGGAGTTAAGGCCCTGAATACGATGACCCAGCGCCACGGAACCCGCTGACGCTGCACCGATAACGAAGTTATAAATACAAATGTTAATGTACTCTTTCACTCTTTATGTCAGATTAGTTGTTGAATAAAGTAGTCATTATAATAATTTTTCGCTTTTTAAAAACATTCTTTTCGGAACTACAAACTTCACTTGCAGTTTGGTTGTATCAGGCCAGAAGAAAGAAATGGTTAACTCCGAAACTTCAACGAAATTGGGAAGGTCCATACCTGGTGGTCAAGAAAATCAACAACCTAATTTATCGCATTCGTCTGACACCAAAAAGTAAACCTAAGGTCGTTCATATCGAGAGATTGGCTCGTTATTATGGTGATGACCCACCCAATTGGTTTCAAGAAGACGTCGAAGTCCCTGTCAGTCGAGGGGAATAACTTGAAGAGGGGAAGCAATGTTACACTATGAATGTCAGAATGACAGCTTGGACTGAAAATAAGAAGAGGGCTGAATAGGCGGAGTAGTCACCTGTCACGGTGACAGTCTAGAATTTTCAAGGTTCTGCTATTGTGTTACATATTGAAGTACTAGTATGTTATATAATATTCTAGTCCTTTCTGGAAAGTTCTTTCTATATATAAATAGAGATCAGTTGTGGCAGAGTCAGTCAGTCAATAGTTTGATGTGTTAATACGTTGAATTGTTAAAAAGTAGTATTGTATTTTGCCAAGTATTGAATAAAGTTGTGAAAGATATAACAAGATGTTAAATCAAAATGCGAATAACAACTTGATGTAAAATCTAATTTGCATAAAGGAATTCAAATTATTATACCAATGGGAAGCTCCCCATCTATTATTTGAAGTTAATATTATACTAATTTTGGGTATTAAATATAATTAATTTTTCAGTAAATGGCTCTCTACGTAAATCTTCAGAACAATTTAATTATAAGAGATTAACGAATCAGGATAGTTTTAAGGTCAAACCCCAAAGACCACCAGATCCAAAAATGGACACTAGCAGGGAAGGAATGCTTGTAGATATTTCTCCAGAAGACAGACCAGTATTGAGGGTGAAAGAAACAATTAATAGTAGACCGGAATCTAGAGCTGTATCACTGTTAGATGAACCCATAGATGTACCTCAAGATGGTAAGATTTAAATAATATAATTTAATGTTTGTACCAAATATTATTATTAGCCAATTTTTTATTATTTTATAGATAATGAAGTATGGCCTATTGAATCTCAAAGTCAAGATTCGTGTCCACCTCCATACAACTCCCCACCATCGTACTCTAATACTTCTGCTTTTACCCCTGTTCAACCAACTCCCTATACTACCACTGACCCTTTTGACACATCTACAGTGTTTCAACCAACCCAAAAACCTCTCTCCCCATTGACATCTACACCTACAAGTACATTTATTAATAGGGTCACTCAAAATTTGTTTGAGACTAGTCCAAGTAAACATTTTAGTCAAAGCTCAACTCCTAATAGCAAAGTAGTTCAGAATCTCTTTGAGTCTAGTCCTGTTAGAAATCGAAATCAAAACAAAAGTTATGTTCAGGGAGATATATCTAATAGAAGTTTGAATTTTTTTAAAACTGGTGAGTATAGAATATCTAAACAATACTCAAAATTGTACATTAATCTACATTTCTTGAAAAAACATAATAGTTTTTTCAATATTCATTTCATAAGCTCTATATCTACAACAGTTTTAGAAATAAACATATATGTATTTTAGAAAAAGACACAAATGTGTCCATATCAAAACAAGTTTCTACAGTTCAAAAGAACTTGGGAACATCTGTTATCAAGACTGAGGATAATTTGGCAACCGGTATCTCCATATTAAAACTGTCTCCAGATCATAAAGATGACCAGAAGAAATTTATAGCTGAATTAGAAAAGTGTCTTTTAGAAAAAGAAAATGAAATTCCTGTATTGGACCCACCTGAGCCAGTTAGAATGGAAAAAAAGAGCAATGAAATTGCTGGCGCTTTCCCTAAAGTACAAAACAGTAAGTATTGTTGTTTCAGTTCTCAGATTACCCGATTAATTTTTATTTTTGTTATAGAAACGTATTCAAACTTGGGAGATTTTTATGCCAAAACACTTGACAACTGTCAAATAAACGACACAACGTCCGTTATAAATAAGATATGGTTTGAATCAACATGTAACGGTAATTTAAAACAGAATAATAAAAACGTTCAAGTAGATAGCCAAAAGAAAAAGGAAAATAAGACAATCAATGCAGAATTTGATCCATACAGTTCAACCCGAAGATATGATCCTGTATATTCTTCAACAAATTCCGTTGTTCCTGGAAGTAGTTATTACGACTTAACTCCTGATGTAGCAGGTACATTAGATTATACATTTTATCGCATTTGCCTGGTCGACTTTTAAATGCAACCATCATATTATGATTAAACACATACTTGCTCTTCCAAAAAAGACAACTAATGATTCCAGATTTTCGATTCAGCTTATACATTTTCCATAGGTAATGAGTAAATGAGGTGCAAGCAATGAAATGAGGGCAATAGTCCTGCTGGATGCAAAATAGAATTTCTCTTCAGTTTAGTTATTTCAAAGTACCACAGATTGTCATATTGACAAGGTCGATGAGTCAAATTTGCTTCTCCCGTAATTAATTGACTCCCAAAAATCCAATCAATGTGAAAGAGAAAGAATTGAAGTCTCTAGTATTATTTTTTCATTAGCAAGTAGCTTAAAATCATCTATTGTAGAGTTGCCTGTTAATATTTGAAATGCTAGTTATCATTTGTGTAAATTTAATTCAACATATTAAAACACAATAAAGTAGCCAAATTCCCGAAATTTCATTTCTGGATTCAATAGATCATGTAGTAAAAATTATTTTGAAAAAGTTTGAGATTATCACATATTTTTCCTATGATTTGAAATTTTATACTAAATTACGTTTTCATTAAAAAAACTAAAAATAAAATCAGTTCACTTATGTTTCACTAGTTTTTTCTAAAATCCTGTCAAAATAGGACTATAAAAATGGATGGATACCAAAAAAATATTTGAACATGTAAGTGAGCTGCAATCCCATAACAAATGCTGCACAGCAGGTCAAACATGAAGATGAAACAAAACTTGTGCTTTGTACATTTTCGAATTTCAAATGATAATTTAGTAAATAGCTTCAAAACAGCAAGTACATAACTTCGAAACACAAATTATTAGCGATAGTGATATAACAGAAAAAATATTGAGGTTAAAATAGTTTGTGCCTCCAAAATAAATTTACCAGCTAAAAAGCTTAAATAATCGAACTGTGATGAAGTAAGAATATCAGAGTGCAGTGCTTGGCGTTTTAGATAAAGATTAATTGGATTTCTGTAGATTTAACTTTTATTCACTATCAATACAACACACATACAACATATATATCGTAATAATATGAGTCTCATTGACATATATAATAAATCTCAACCATTGACTTACTGTCTGTCAGTCCCAACCATAGAATAACATTATTTTATATTACGATGGAAAATTGCTCTACTAACACCTCCCCTCAATTTTACCACTGTACTGAATACAAAACTAAATAATATAATATTCAATAAAAAAGACTTGTTATGCACAACTGAATCAAACCAAGACAAAAATATAAATTCAGTTATGCGAAACTACACCTAATGCAAAACGTAGCTTACAACATTGTGCAGTCTTAAGTCCTTTGGTAAGTATGTCAGCTTTTTGTTCACTTGTATTTATTTATAAAACCTTAAGTTCATTTGAGGCTATCAATTCCTTAATAAAGTGATACTTCACATAAATGTGTTTTTGTCTTGAATGATTTGGCTTTGTTAAAAGATGCATACAAGACAGATTGTCTTCAAATATTTTCACACTTTTAACAGCTATGCTCATTTCTGAATGAAGATTTTTCAACCAAATAATTTCGCACGCTGTTTGACTTAGCGCTACGTACTCAGCCTCCGTACTTTACAGAGTGACTATTCTCTGTTTCTTAGTGCACCACCAAACTAAATTACCGAAGACTCCAAATAAGTATCCGCTTATAGATTTCCTGTTATATTCATTCGCCCAATCGGCGTCTGCATATCCGATGAGAGGTACTGTAACATTTCTGGTAAAAACTATTCCATAATTCAAAATTCCTTTAATACTTAGTATACACTTCAAGCTAACCCATTGATTCTCATTAGCATTTGACTGAAACTGACTATATAAATTAACTGCCATACTTGAATCAGGTCTGGTTGATACCATGGCATACATTAATCAACCGATTAATTCTCGATATGGTTTGACTCCTACACTACAAGGGGCCTATTAGATCTCTGGGGGGTTTAGCCTCCAATGGCGTTGAAATTTGAATGCTTGCATCCATTCTGAATCTTTTCAATACACTCCTCAAAAATTGTTCATTTGATAAGAACAATGCATCAGTACTGTAAATGACATTAATTCCAAGAAAATAATTTAATTTTCCTAAATCTTTTGACTTTAATTTTGTTTTTACTTCATTCAATTCGTTAATATCGTCTAATGCTAAAATTATATCATCAACATAAATGAGAATAAACATGATCCGAGTAGAGACAATAATCATTTTCACTTCTTCTAAATCCCAAACTTATAATGAAATCATCAAATTTTAAATTCCACATTCTCGGAGCCTGTTTTAGACCATAAAGTGCTTTATTTAATCTACAAACATACGTTGAACCGTCTTCAAACCCTTCGAGCTTCCGCATATAAATTTCTTCCATTGAGTCGCCATTTCAAAATGCATTATTAACGTCAAGTTGGTCAAGTTGTTGACAGATTAAACCTTTAGAGACTATTAGAGATAACAAAACCTTTAGAGACTATTAGAGATAACAAAACCTTTACGATATCTAGTCTAGCAACAGGAGAAAATGTTTCCTTATAACCGAACCCTTTACGTTGACTACAACCTTTAATTACTAACCTAGCCTTGTAAATATCAGGATTCCCTTGTGAATCTCTTTTTATTTTAAAAACCCATTTATTCTCAATAATTTTTTATCTTTTGGTAGTTCACATAATCTCCAGGTGGTATTCTCCTGAAGTGCATCCAGTTCGTTCTTAACCGATGCTTCCAATATTTCTCATCAGTCATTCCTTTTATATCATCATACGTTTCTGGAATATCATCTACAGAAGCTTCAGCATTAAATGCAAGTGCGTCAAAGTCATTATCAACATCATCTTTGAGATAATTTGTAGTTTTTTTTAATTCTCACTGTGCAGGTTCAGGTTGGTTCATCTCATGATTTCATGTGTCATTAGATTCTTCTACGTTTTCCTCTTCGACTTGTTCATCAGTTTCTTGTCGATTCATGACTTATGTCTGTTCTGATGTTTGCTGAGTTTTGTCATCCCAGTCAGTAAATTGTCTTTCAGTGTGTTTTGAAGGATTCATCAAAAACTTTATCACGACCTTCGATAACTGCTTCTTCCTTTGGGTACCATTATGGTAATACCCAATCATGTAACAGGTTATTGTCCTGGAACAAATTTTCAGTCCAGCATATGTTTTGGAGGATGCAGATATGCAATGCAACCAAAAACTCTCAGTTTACTCAAATTTAGTTTCTTGCCATACCAAACTTCAGCCGATATCTTCCCATTCAGAAGTTGGTGTCCTATTTATTATATAGACTGCAGTCTGTACTGCTTCATTCCATAGATCCTTTCTCAATCCCGACTCGATAAGCATACACCTAGCCTTTTCTGCTATGGCTCTATTCATTCTCTCCGAGACTCCATTTTGTTGCATTGTATACCTTATAGTGCATTCGTATTGAATGCCCTCCTTTTCAAAATAATTCTTCATTTCGTTAGAAAGGTACTCCGTTCCGCTATCACACCTAAACCTGCTTATTGGGAGATTAATTGTGCTGTGACTCTAGCTTTATAAATGCCTCTGATTTATGTTCTAGTAAATAAACTACCGTGAAATGAGTCAAATCATCTATGAAACAAAGCATTTCTTTGAATCCCAAGAAGTAATATTTATAGGTCCCATAATATCGCTATGTATTAACTCTAATGTCTTATAGCTCTAGTTTGCTTTTCATTATGTGGTAGTTTAGTTTGTTTACCGCTTATGCAAACTTGACATACCTTTTCAGCTTTGTTAGTATTATTAATTTGCATACCGTCAACAAATTTTTTAAATTCTATCAGTTTATTCTTACCAAGGTGATCTAACCTGCGATGTGAAATATAAAAATCAGTTACTGTCATGTTTGCCCAGTCATGCCTACCAATGTTTCAAAACTTAATTCATACAATTTTTCCTTACGTAACGCAACACCTACAACTATATTTTTGTTTATAATTTTTGCTTAACTTTTTTCAAAAACAATAATGTGACCATTCATTTCTAATTTTATTACAGATAGTAAATTATATTGCAAATTAGGTACATGTAACACATCATTAATAGTTATGCTATAAGATTTATCCTACACAATAGACTTTACTCCAATGGAACCACATTTTTCAGCTTGCATATATTGCCCTGATTTTGCCACCTTAATCTTAATAGAATCTTTTAAGAATTTAACATTATTTAAGAAATTGTTGTCACTAACTAAATGTTCAGTCGCACCTGAATCTAAATACCATTTTACAAAAGTTTTTGAATTTTCACTACTAGCAACAAAACAAAAATCTGCGTTACCTCTTTGTGCACTTGTTGAAGCAGCATTTACCTATCCTGTTTTCTGTTCCACCCATTTCAATCTTTTCCTGCATTCAGCCTTCTTGTGCCCGGTCTTGTTGCAGAAGTAGCACTGGTAAGAGAACGCTTCCTGGTTGGTCCCTTTTCCTGAGCTGCCACTTTGCTTTCCATGTAATCGTTTGTAGGGTTTCTTTCCAGAATTGCTCATGAAGATAGTAGATGAATGGTTTTCTTTTTTGGACCTGATTGATATCGTAGAAAGTTTGGCTTCTTCGTCGAGTAATCTTCCTTTCACAGCGGCAAGTGTAATTAGTGATTCATCAGCTAGGGATATAGTTTCCAATGAGCTTATGACTGTTTGATATTCATTGGAAGAGATAGATTAAAATAACTGAAGAACACATTCTCTTTCGCTGATTTGACCTCCAGCTGATTTATATTCCCTCATTAGCTTATCAACATGTAGGAAATGGTCAGAAAGACTTACTGTAGATTTTTTTCGTAATGTTTCCATTTGTCTTTTGACCTGGTTCTGCATGGCCACTTTTCAAAATTTCCCACATTTCGTATGCAGTTTCTTTGCCTTGCAAATATTCTTCTTTTGCATGCTTTGTCTTCTTTCATTAGTTGACTGTTTCTACGGTTCATTTCCAGAGCTTCTCTTCCTGTGCTTGGTACATTTTCTAACTTTAGAGGTTGTTGTACATAATTCAACAAATCTAATTCATCTAGCAGAATTTTCATTCTAAACTTCCAACTGTGGTAATTGCTGCCATCAAAAAGCGGAACTTATATTTTTCTTCTTGATTTGCCATGATGATGGAGCACGTTTTCCTTTAACCCGATTACCTTCTGAGTTTACTTGTGCCAAATTGCGGATTCTGGGCCCATAACCTGATAAAATGGGAATATCAGATTGCAGTGCTTGGCTTCTTCTTGTGACACTCAGGGCTTTTTAGATAAAGGTTGATTGGATTTCTGTAGATTTAACTTTTAGTCACTATCAATACAACACAAATACATCATATACTCGTGTATCGTAACAGTATGAATCTCATTAACATATATAATAAATCTCAACCATTCACTTACTGTCTGTCAATCCACAACCATAGAATAACATTATATTATATCACGGTGTAAAATTGCTCTACTAACAAACTGAAATATCACAACGATTGTTTCACTTAGACAAACGAAGTATGCCTGATGTGCCTAAGACATTTTTTTTTATAATCACACTTTCTATTAAAAGGGTCACCAACTGCTTACTTCTCCTGCATAATTTTTTATGACTTGAGGAATTTGTTACTTACATTGCATCAAAATTATACCAATATTTCGAGTATGTCAACATTTTAGACTTTTATATGTTAAATATTGAAATTGATTTATTGTGCAACAGTTAGAACTGAATTGCCAAAATTGATGAAATAATACGAGGTACAGTTTGAAAATGCTAGTTATCCTTCCGAATAAAGCAAACAGTGCCTCCAATATGTTACATTAATTTATGTAGACTAACTCACTAACATCAAATGTATTTGTATAATTACACATCAGGTAGAGTCTCACATCATTTCCCGAACCCAATCTGATAAATATAGCAATCAACAAACTCTCGCTATATCAGCGTATCTCGCAAATTCAGCAAACATTTTGGAATCGCTGGTCGCGAATAAATAAAAAGAAGAGAAATGGGTAACATATCTGTGAAGACATATTATGACGAAGATAAAATACTGACCAGAATAAATTCAAATTTAGGTAGATAAGCAGAATAAAATAGTGTATCTTAGGAATCAAGGTGTTGAAATTAGAGTTCAAATGAAATATTTAGTGCATAAATATCTCCTCATGATATGAATGGAATATAAACAGTGTATTTAAAATAATCAATTAAAGCAAACGTTGGAGCAAATTAAAATGACTTAACATGTTGGAATCAGAAAGTATAAAACAATTATTTTAATGCCCAATGGCTTCTTTTTATGTATATGTAAATGTAGAAATACAATACAAATGTTTATGTAGTGCAAAACTGTTTTTGGTTTTATAAATAAACCATGTACATTATTTTAGGTTCAGTTCAGAATATCTATAACCCACCAGTTCAGACAATATATAACAACTTTACTCCATCGCTCCTAACAAATAGCAATACTCTATACAACAACACAAACAGTTACAATTCAACGACTAATATAAATGATCCGTACTCAGTAAGCAATGAATACAATAACCAATCGTCGAGGTACGGTTATAGCGCTGTAGCGAGTAGTATTTGTAGCAGACAGTACAGTGAAGTAGGCAGACAGTACAGCGAAGTCGGCAGACAGTACAGTGAAGTAGGTAGGCAGTACAGTGAAGTAGGTAGACAGTACAGTGAAGTACCAGGAGAGAGTTTGTATCATGAAATACCTGAAAATATGTACAATGATATCACGAACGATGATATATTGAAGCCACACAGGCCAGCTCCAACGAAACCTGGAGTTTTGCAACCTTTGAGTATGCAACAAATTCAGAGGAAGATTCAGCAAGGACAGGTAATTCTGACATATAATTTTAACTTCAAAAATATAAATTATTATTTCACACTGCAATTGTTATAAACGAATACAGTATAACAATATTTTTTATTTTTATATATTCTTGACTTAATTGGTAGTTCTTCTGTTTGTTTGTTGTTTATTCTGCATCTGTTTATTGGATCTTGTTCCATTTTTTTTACTTTTCAATTCAATTGTTAATGTTTTGAATGTAATATTTTTGTGAAATGTTGGAAATCAAAACTGGAAAGAAAATAAATATTGAGAATATGAGAGCTCGAAAGGATTCTAAGAGTGAAGAATAAATAGGTGTATGAAGCGTTATAGAGAAATTGGAGGCAGGAATTATAAAAATGAGAAAATGGACATTATTATGACATCCATATACTATTTGCCTTCTCACTAGTATAATTTGAAGTCTTTCAAGGCTAGATTTATGTTGTGAAAAAATCTGTGGACTTTCTGCACAATAGCTTTAGAATTGGAATTGATGGGGTATCCAGCTTTAGTGTCTAATTATTGGTACATGTTCATCCTTGTTCTAATACACTTGTGCTGTTGGGAATATTTTTGTAATAGCTCTTTCATAGATAGTTTTCTTCTCTATAATTGAGTATCAAATACATATAATATATAATCAGCTAGTTATTTAAACACATTAGAATCTAAATCATAACAAAAAAGTATATAAATATAAGAATAATTTAAACTAATAATAATCTTAATATTTTACAGCTGACAGCTGATGCTGAACGACTGATGACTCCAGAATATAGGAGCAATAAAATAAGCCAAGTACGGGATTGTATACCAGATGTAGATATAGATGAGTGTCTGTCAGTGTTACAAGCCAGTGGCTGGGATGTCGCTTTTGCAGTAAAGACGTTAAAGATAAATAAATTAGTTAAGTACGTATTTCTGTTATGTCTAAATTGTAATATGTTTCTTGTCATCAATTTTATTGAAATTGCGTTGTAATCTATCAATTGTATGACGCTCGGTAAATTGTTGGGACCCAATCCATTATATATAATCACTGAAAATTATCTCTATATAAAACTTTTTCAAAAAGTTAAATTTTCAATGGTATCAAATGACGCTTATTTGCCAAAACATTCAGTATCTTACTGATTGCAAAGTCGATTTTTCTGTCATTACTTTCTGCAGATAAATTAATTTGGCCAACGGCAGGTCAATTTCTTTAAGCAGTTCATTGTTAATGCAATTAACCATGCTTCTTCTCGTAATTTAACAGGGGTTTAAAGAGGTTTTCTCACATATATTTTACGCGAGCATTCTCTTCATCTTCATTAGACGCCACCTATACCTTTCCTGACAAATCTATGTGTAACATTTTTTTTATTACAAAATTCGCATCAACCAAAAAACTGGTTATTAGCGACTAATATGAATTGTTACATTTTATGAGCTATAAAGCATTTTTCTAGATAGTAATACAATTTTGAGATAGTGTTTCAATTAGGTGTTTACTAAATAGAGTTTATGATACTGATTGCTTTAAGATCATTTTTAAGATTGGCTATATTATAGTTAGGCCCCAATATATCATACATTGTTCTAGGTAGGTTGTATGATGATCTTTGTGCATTAAACGATGTACAGTCTGCGATTATGTGTTTAACAGTTAATTTGCACTTTACATGTGGTGTCAAATAGATAACTATGGGTCAGCTGCGTGTGACCGAGATGTAGACGCGTTAGCAGAACTTCGTCTTTACGATTTTTGGGTAGCACTGACCATGGTTTCACTGAGTCTTTCACTTCTCGTAGCTTGTTTCTAAATGTTTTCCATTTTTCCTCACTCATTGAGCACTTTATGTTTTAAGCTTGTTTTTATATCGGCATTAGTTAGAAAACTCACGCACTCCACACAAGCACTATTAGCAGCTTCCTTGACGGCCAGGTCTGCTTCTTTGTTTCCTTTTATTCCAATATGGGAGGTAATCCAACCAAGTACTACATCTTTGTTATTATCTTCTATAGATTGTAGTTCCTGCAAGATTTTATTTGCCAAAGAATTCGTGGTGTACATTTTTTGAATGGCATGGATTGAGCTAAGACAATCTGTGAGTATCAGATAGTTAGATTCATCTGAACTAGAAGCGATGAGAGTGGCACGGTATATTGCATATAATTCAGCAGAGAAAGCAGATGAGACTGGAGGAGCTCTAAACATATATTTCGAGGTTGGTCTGATAATGGCAGCACCTGTGCCATTTTGAGATTTGAATGCATTGGTATAAATATGTACGAAATTTTGGTATTTATCAAATATGTCATTTAGTGATGCTTTAATTAGCGTATGGCTGGTGCACTGTTTGTCGAATGAGGTTAGCTGGGTGATGAATTTAATGCTTTTGGTTGTCCATGGTGGAGAGTGACGATATTCGACAGGGAAACATTCGGGAAGCGGGTAATTTAGTTCGTCAAGATGGGTTCTAATTCTTGCATAGAAAGGTTTGGCAATTCTAGGTTTGTTTGTAAAGAGATTAGGAAATTTTTGGGAAAAACAATTTTGGAAGGTAGGATTGAGAGGATTGCATTTTAAATTAGCTGTGTACTTAAGACTCAAGCACATTCTTCTGTTTTCTAGGGATGGTTCTCCTAATTCACAATATAGACTTTCCACTGGTGTTGTTTGGAAAGCACCTGTTATTAAGCATAGAGCTGAATTGTGAAAACTGTCGAGTTTTTTCAGAAGTGATTTGTTGGCTGTTGAATACACTATTGATCCGTAGTCTAGTTTTGATCGGATGCGTGTTCGGTACAGTGTTAACATTGTGTGGCGATCTGCACCCCATTCTTAATTTGTTACCGTCTTAATCAAGTTTAGTCGTTTGTTGCAAGCTAAGAGGAGATTTCTGATGTGAAGATTCCAGCTAAGTGTGTGATCAAGGAACATTCCGAGAAATTTATTTCATGTTTCTGATTTTATTCCTTCATTGTACAGTTTTAGGATAGGTAGGTTTGGTATACTCCTCTGTCTTGAAAAAATAATATAACGTGTCTTTTTTGTTGAGAAAGTGAAACCAGTATTTTGTGACCACAATTCTAAATCTTTAATGAAAGCCTGAGTTTGTGAGAAGAACTTTTTCCTTTACAGAAAACAACCAAGTTATGTGCGTTCAATCGAGCTTTTACAGATAATTGTAAGTTTTGCAAGATGTCGTTGATTGCGACAATGAACAGCGTAGGACTTATGACTGACCCTTGGTGTATGCCATTTTCAGAATATATTTTATCGGAGGTGATACCATTGGCTCTCACTTTAAATATTCGATTTTTCAGGAAGTTTTTAATGGAAGGGCAGTGACCTTGTATATTCTATTCGTGTAGCTTTTTTATGATGTAGTCATGCCAAGCAGTGTCAAGAGCTCGGTTAATGTCAAAGAAAACGGCTAAACAGCTGATTTTGAAGGCGAATGCTTCATTGACTTCACTCTCTAAATCTATGATATTGTCCAAGGCCGATCGATGTTCTCTAAAAACACTTTGTTCCGGTATGATAAGGTTTCGTTTTTATAAAGTCCACAGTAGCCTGTTGTTAATACTTTTTTCCATCAGTTTGCACATGGCACATGCCAAAGATATAGGTCGATAAGACCCAGGATGTGTTTTTATGCTTTGTGATTTTAGTATTGGTATTATTATGGATTCGTGCCATTTTTTAGGAAAATTGTGTTGCAGCCAAATGGTATTAAACAGATTGAGGAGGTATTCGTGGGCATTTGGGGGAAGATGTTTTATGAAGATTGTTGGAACTTCATCTGGTCCTGGTGACGTTTCTTTTAGGCTTGAAAGAGTTTCTTTGTATTCTTTGATGGTAATGGGTAGATTCATAAGTTCATTTTGGTCGAATTGGATTATTGCCTCTTTCTGTTCTTGTCGCTTCTTATACGCAACAAAGGTGTTATCATAATTACCTGTGCTGGAACGATTTTTGTAGGTGTTAGCTAGTATTGAAACTATTCTGGAATTATCAGAGGTCATCTGTCCATTTTTCTCCAGCATTATTATATTATGATGTTTGTACAGTCCAGATATTTTTCTTACCTTTTCCCACACGTCAGTCATGGGTGTTTCAGAATTTAATGTAGATATATATTCTGTCCAGGACTTGCGTTTAGCGTTTTTTATGGTAAGTCTAGCTTTGGTTCGCGTTTTTGAGAATTCAATTTTATTTTCTGTAGTACTGTGTCTTTTATATCTGTTAAAAGCAGTTTTGTTCCTCTTGATTGCTGATTCACAGTCGCTATTGCACCATGGCACTGGATTGTGTCGTTTCAAACAAGAGGTTCTTCCAACCGATAGGTCCGCTACTCGTTGAATAATGATGACAAAATTTTCTAAACCGTCATCTATGTCTGCTGATGTTGTGTATGCTGTCATATTATTCGCCATTATGGTTTTAAGTTCCATTTTGGATAGAGGTTGTGTTTGTTATTTGGTTTTCTGTTGTTTTGAATAGCAATTGAATAGTGGTTGTATGTGTAATCCAACCTCTCCCAAGAAAGTGACGGAGTAAGGGTAGGACACAAATAGTGAGGTCGATACAAGAGCCTTGGCCTGTTTGTATGTTAAACCTGGTTGACCTTCCATCATTTAGAATATCTTCTAGTAAGCGACCTCTGTAGTTTATTGATGTTGATCCCCGCATAAAGTTGTGGGCGTTGAAGTCGCCAAGTATTATCCTAGGTTGGGGAATTTGTTCTAATAACTCAGTCAGCTTTTCAGCATCTTCTTGGGTTGCTGGAGGAATATATACATTGCAAATATTTATTTTTGGGTTAGTGTGGAGTTTAATACCTACGGCTTCTAGGTTGGTGTGGATTGTGATTTCTTCAGCATGTAGAAAATTCTTTACAAATATTGCTACTCCTCCGCTAACTATTTCTACATTAGTTCGATTTTTGCAAAAATTCTTAAATTGCCTTAGGGGTTCCCTAATATTGTTTGTGAAATTGGTTTCTTGAAGACAAACAACGTCACAGGTATGTTGGGATAGGATAACTTGCAACATTGGTAAATTGTTATAAAGGCCGTTGATATTCCATTGCAAAATTGATGTAAGAGCCATGGAGATTGCTAAAAATTTAGAAAGTGAAGGTAGATTTTGGATTAGTAGGTTGATGTTTGTGATGATTTACTTTCCGTTTCTGGTATGTTCTTTTGCAGTTGGGATAAAAGTTTCTTTTTAAGTTTAGTGCATCTACTTTTGATTGTTGTTGTGTGGGACATACGTTGGAGAGAACTAATCTTTCGGATGGCGTTACGAGTTTACATGCTTGAATTAAGCTACTATTGATATTTATTACCCCTCCATGAGGGGTCATAAAGTGATCCACAATATTTTTATTCGAAAGGTACATGCAGATTCTCTTGTTTGACAGCCTTGATGTAAATAGAATATTTTTTGGATAAATTAGCTCTTCTAGTGATATTAGATACTCTTGAATTTTTATATTATCAATGGCTGGAAAAACAATTGCTCGATATTTTGTAGGAAATTGTGGCTGTGTAAGTGCATAGGAGTATGTTTTGGTGGAGTTTGCATTCTGAGAGCTTCTGTAGGAAGAAGTCCCAACATTTGCACTAGACATAATTAATTTCAGATCGCTTTTGTTTGAAAGTACGGACCAGTTTTGGCACAGGCGATAAAACCAGATCTCTGTAAGTTCTTTCTTCAAACCGGTGTGAAATTGATAGCAATATTACTAATAAAAATCACTATTTTGATATGAAGCTATGAAATTTTACCTACAGTACTTTGTCTACGATGTGAGAACACTTCTAACGTTACTATGAAATGTGTTATACAAATTTTGAACTACGATTACTATCGAAAAAGTTCTGTTTTCTTAAGAACTGACACTTTCACTGTTCAGGCTACAGTTGCCAGGGTATGTGTAACATTGTAAACATTTATAACATGAAATATGTAATCTTTAGTGGTATTTTAAATCAGCAACTACTCAGGTTTGTGCCAACTGTATTTCCTGAATGATTAGCACTGAATAATCACATTAATTTGTTTGTTTTAGGTTAGGACTAGCAGACAGTTCTAGATGCGAAACAGCTTTACAACATACTAATTGGAATGTTGAATTAGCAGCTTCAGCTATTCTCGACTCCTAGTAGAAATAAAGCTGCAGCAAAAAGCAGTTTGAAATTTACATGTCACTAGTCATGCCATAAATTCGGTTTTGGCAATATATTTAAAATAATTTTATTGTATAGTAAGCGTAAATAATCATCACAAACTGAACAAATTTTTGTCTTTTTATGAGTGTTTGATTTGTTATAGTCAAACCAAAGAATAAACTAGAAATAATAACCCAGGCCAATTTAGTTTAATCATCTGTTATCACCGTCATTATCTTTAGATTTATGTTTGTAACATTTATATTTATTTTATTGTTTCAAGCTATTAATTGCTTATTATCAATAGGCTACAATATCTATTAGGTTTTTATTCTCCGTTGATTTTAAATTAGCAGCTTGTTTCCCTCCATATTTCCTTTCAGATGATGGTATATATTCAACAAGATGATTCAGCGGAATAAGTAATGTTTTTATTTTCGTCTAATATTTTGAGTTTGAACCATTTTGTCGTATAAAGAGATTATTTCCTTTTATATTGTATCTAGATATACCAAAAATTGTTCAAGGTTATACTCTTCTAAACGGCAACCTTGCTCCTTCATTACATTTCTTATATTGCTTTATACACTGTCACCCATGTGAGATTTGTTTGTTTTCTACTAATACTGCAACAAATATTTACAGTACTGAACTGCTCTAGAATTAACAGTATGGGATTTTAAGAGTTGTTCCCTTGCCTTGGTTCAAATTTACTATTAACAAAAAACTTGCTGTAGACAACAGTGTACCAACAAACTAACTACTCATAAATTCTTTGAAAAAATGTGTCCAACATTACAGTCTTTTATTTGTGAACAATTATTTGGTACGAAGAAATGGACATTTTTGGCCAAAGATGTTTATTATCTCCAATAACTTTTTATAAATGTTACACACTTCGGTCATTGTTGCTTTCTGTTTTGAAAGTTTCACATGCACCTCAAAAACAATCATATCTTGCCACTGAATGAAATGAAAATTATTTTCGCGGCAACAATCCATGTAGATCTCCATTTGACTAATGTTTTGGTTTGCTGAATTATATCAATTGCAAGTATAATTTGGTTTTTAGTTTAATATTAAAAATGTATGGCATTTACTTTATTAAAGAGTAAGTTACCATATGTGGTATGAGAACTGTGATACTTAACTCTCTTTAGCTCATTACTCTTTTGCTCATATCGAAAATATATTCTTCGCATAAAGTTTGCCAGGAACCGAATTTGTGTTATAATTAGACCATCACATTATTTACTCACTAAATAAGAATTGTTAATTATTACTTGTGCCAAAGGAATATCTAGTTATATCTGGCGAGTCATTTACTTCTCAAAACTTTAAAAAAAACTTTTTGTTTAGAATTTGTGAATTAAATGACCCATCGAATATTTAGCTTTTATTGCTAATAAATATTAAATCTCGTATTCATTCAACTTAATGTATGTCACAGGAATGTGATACTATTTTAGGGTTGATATACACTATACGGACCATTACCTCCAATGCCGTTTGTATATAATATTATTAGTTATAAATAAATAGTCGTGGCGTAGGTATTTTATAATTATTACATGTCATTATTTAATATGATTTACAAAATATTAGACTTGGTTCTATGATTTTGCAGTTGATGTTACTATATTCATTTAATTGCAAGTGGTTAATAAAGGAGAGTGATTTGATGGTTTTGGAACCGTATATAGTGAAAATCAACATAATTCATAAACTAACATTAAAATTTCAATTCAATAGAAAGGGCATAAGTCCAATAACATGGTCAAAAGTCCTCTCTCTGGGATTTTCACCGGACATTCGATTCGGGATCAAAAAAGACCAAGCCCACTAAATATTCAGCCCCCGAGAGTGTTCCTTCCGTCCGCTAGGGTGAAAAAACCATTTTTCGGTATTTTTGCGATAACTCTGGCTAGAAATAATATTTTTAAATGCGGTTTGCGGCATTCGAAAGGTTTTTCAAAGGAGCAGGTGTGTGATTTTTTTCGGATTTTTCCATAACCGAAAAACGGCATTTTTTATTACCTTTCAGATGGTTTATTCCGAAAATTTTTAAGTGTTGCAAAAGGTCGAAAAACGCCAGATATGCGATTTTGGTCATTTTTGACCTATTTTTCACGGATTGGTGATCTTATTGCCACATTCTTGTCCATCATGTCCCTGAGACGCTTGAATCCAAGTTCTGATCCCTCAGGAACGATTCCTTTCTACATCAGACGTCGGAAATCGATTTAGCACCCTCAAAAACCCTGTAGTCCAAGTTTCTAGTTCTCGAAATTTTTCCATCATAAATTTTTCGATTCAAAACCCGAATTTACACTTCATTTTTATCCCTCCCAACCATTTAATCAAGAAACTGACCCCGGGAGCAGCATTAGCGCCCTCAAAAACCCCTGAGTAGGCCTCGTTGACCGTCAATCAACTCTTAGTTCCTAAAAATCACCCCTTAACCAGTGCTTCCAACCCTCTGCCAACATCTTAAGCGATAGTTACCCTCGACATACTCCCGAAATAAATAATAAAACGTTTTTTAAGGGTAGGCATTCAATTATTCTCCAAAGAAATAATTTTTCCTCATTTTTTAAAACAGATTATCACAATATCCCGCATGTTCAAAACGTATAATTTTATTCAGTCTCATAGAAAAGCTTAAAACCATCTGAAAAAATGTTATTCATCGTCCTCTGAATCGTCGTTGATGCATGCCACTACACTATCGGTCAAGAAAGTTTTCGTTAAAATCTCGGCTGGTCTCAAAATTCTATCTCCACAATATCGTCCATTGGATAGATAATAAATGCAGCCACATGTGTATAGCATTCCACTGTCCGATTCCCGTTCGCACAATCACAGCAGTACCTCAATATACTTCCAGGCCCAATAGCATCTGGTGTATATTCTACAAAGCAATTATAATTTTTCCTACTTTTATACCTAGAAGGTACAGAAACTGTAATAATTTGTTTACTTTCTCCGTAAAACCCTACTTTTAGGTTGTCGTCTTCATCCAAAATCTCAGCAAGGTAAGATATAGTTTGTTTCAGCTGGTAGGTACCAGTGAAACATATAAGGTCACGCCTTGTCAATTCAGGAAAGTTTAAGATATCGCAGGACATATTTTTGAATACTCGTTTGTTGCTGGTTCCAACGATTTTCTTCGACCTCTGTGCTCAGCATATTTTCACAACTTTTTCTGGCGACCATTGCATCCACAATTTCCTCACTCATGTGAACATCAGAATCGAGTTGGGCAACATTTTATTGTCCAACTTATTATCTAATAAATGAAATTTTTTCTTTATAATTCCGTGGTCACAAATCTAAACTTGTTTGATTCCTGTAATATATTGACCATAATATGATGGGTAGATATTATATTACAACATGTTGATATTTTAGGAATGAAATAAATACGAGAAATTCCTCATTTCTTCAGATTTATGTTACTACTCCTTCAATTACGGACAGGTACAATAGAACACATATTCAAAATAATAGAACCACTTTTTGTTTAGTTCCAAAACTGATAAGCAATATACCTTGCTGAATTAAATATAAAATGCTTATACAGGGTAATACAAATATCCATTTGTATACATACATCACAATTCCTCAGTGTTCAATTGAGGTCGCTCACCCTTCAACGCTGCCATTAGCACAATAACCTGTATTTCCTCTTCCAAATAACAAACGACGTCACGAAATCCCCTATCCAAGATTAGAATGTCACCCTGCTGAAGAAATCTCTTCATCTGATTTTATCCATAAACAGACGAACTTCAGAAACGCGTAAGGAATAATTCACTGAATAAATCCGGAAACTTGAGAACCGTTTTTTTAGCAAATGAGCCTGGCAGACCACATTCTTGAATGGAATAATTAACCTTCTTTCAGTGAAGACCTGCAATCGGGCCTCTAAGGGTACAGTAATGAGAAGATCTTTTGTTGCTGAATACCCGCAAATGAAACAGTACTTGTGGGTGGATACCACACGCGAGAAATTCAACTCTACACGCTCATTTTCGGAATTTCTATTCTCCGTCTTCGACATTTTCTGAAAAAATGTCGGGTCAACTGTTGACATATCGGCGCTGGAACAACTTTCTTGACTCGTTATTTGAGAAGAACCTGAATTCTGGGAAGCAAGATTGGGCGGTAGATTGCTGGCAGCCGGAATCTCTTGAATGCTTTCCCGACTAATAATATTTCTGTAGCGTTCACATACAACAGCTCGCTCCCAAAGATAAATTGGCATCTCTCATTGCGGATCTAGCTTTCAGAACGTCGAGGTCAGTCTTGATATATCTCTTTATCCCGCCGAGTTTTCTGACATATTTCGAGCATGCTGTACATTTTTCATCGCATGACATGTTGGTGTATTGGAATGATCACTGGAACAAAAATATTTGCATTACAACCACCAGAAAAAAAAACTACATAACCAAACGAACAAACGTAAAATCAGGCCGTGCTAAAGCCAGCGAAAAACTCACGAAAGAATGCTGAACAAAGTGGCAAATTGTGGTAGTGATTTAGTATGGATCATCTGGTCGAGGGAGAAAACAGAATAAAACGAACTCGGGAGAATCGGAGATCAATAACGGATCAGATTTAATGATCGCAATGAATTGAACAATAAACAATTATGTGCACTAGGCTGTGTCAAAAAAACATTCTTTCAGATTTCGCAAGCTCGGCACTAAAAATTTTTCTGTGGGCGTCGGGAATCGAATCCTCTCTCTAAAATTTTGAAATCTAACCAAGGTTTCCCGTCCCGCAAAAGCCTAGAAAATGGCCCTTTCTTTCTGGCCCGATCCCCGCTACGTTTGAACCAATTCACCTTCTGCGCATGCGCATTTTTCTTTGAAACTGTTCCATTTCTTCGAAAAGTCAACTCCAAAACAGATTTGACTCCCCCATGTGTAATTTTTACCTTACTTTTGCCCTGTCTAACCGACTCCAAACACAAAAAAATATGAAAAAAGGATATTTTGGCCGAAATATCGTATATTTTACGCTTTTTTGGAAGCTTCTAGCATACTGAAATCGAAAAAGGAGTGTCTGCTTAACACCGGAGAAACTTCCAAAACACTGCGCAGAGCCTTCGCGTGGATGGAAATTGGTTTTTTGGAATCTCAATTTTGTACAACTTTGTGTTACATATTAGTAGGTATTATAGTAAGATTATTTTAAAGGGTTTATAAATTGATTTAAAAATCTATTTATTTTGTTTGTTTTCTGGTTGTCAACAAAAACAGAGATAACAGAAAAATTCGATTGACGCTAGTCAAAAAATTAGAATAGAGTTGGTTTGAATTTCTCTCCCGTTAAAACACATATAAAGGATAGTTCTCGTTTCCCGTTCCCGAAAGAGATTGTAAGTATTGTAGAGCAATATACTTGCATTATTTGTGGTCCAATTACTTTGATGAATAAAATTTTTATTTGTCATTAATCGGCCATTTCATTACCCGAAGAATAAAAAATCCTTTAGGCCTAAGGTATCAGCGACATACCGACTATCGAAGAATTCAATATCAAAACTTTACACTTTGAATGTAAAAAAAAATTTAAAATGAGGTTGAGCCTTTATTTCAACTGTGTTAACCCCCACACATTGATGTCTCCAGAAAAAAGTTCCCAAAAAACTCTTGCGAAAGAGACCCAACAAACAGTTTTAAAAGGTTAATCAAATAACAGAAACGTTTTTACTTCCCTACCACTCCAACAGCAGGTGTCTACAGGCACCACGCTTCGCACAAATTCGAAAATACCAACCCGGCTTCGAAAACTTTTTTCTAGGATTTTTAGTTTTTGCTAGATTTGGTTTGTTTTTTTTTCTAAAAAAGAAATGGACTCATCGAAAGTTTTAGCTCGAAAAGGTGAAGGGAAGCCGAGTTACTAAAAAACTAGAAGTTTCTAGGGTGACAGGGCTCGGAGAAAGCAAAACATGCGTAAAAATTCTCTCCAGGGACCCAGAGTCGTTGCCAAAATAACTGGTTTTCATGTGATTTCGGGGGGCGGAGTTATTAATTTGATTATTACCTAAGTTTTTGTTTCACTTTTGAACACTTTCCTTTTTTTTAACTAGACACTTTCCTTTTTTGTGCAAATGAAAAAATAAAAATTAGAGGCTTACGTACCCGCTTAAACTAAATCTTTAACGTCAAGAACATCACACTTTCCAATATTCTCCCTTTTTCATATCACAAAAATAAGCTCAAATGTTTGTTTCAATTCGTAGCCGTTCCTTTTTTAATAAGAAAATAATACGGACACGCCAAGGACTTCAAAACAAAGAATATTTGGAACTCAAAATACTGATACATAAACAGCTGATTCCGCGTGCGTGTTGCCGACCATAGACTTATAGAGATATACTGCACGATTCATAGGATTTTCTGTCCGCTAGATGATGCGCGGTCTATCCTATATGCCGACTACGTTTTATACATGTACGCCGCTTGTGTCCTCGGATTTCTCTCTAAGTTTTTAGCGTGACGCGGTTTCTCGACCCCATAACGGACACAAAAAAGTTTCACTTCAAAATTGTTTAGTTTTCTGCAAAAAAAAACAATGTTTACAAAGTGTCTAGCATGGAGAAGACTCTGGAATTTTTTTTAATTGCCTTTTTGGCTTAAAACTTTCCAAAGCATTTTTAAGGAAAAATGTTTGTTCGCAAAAATTCCTACATCAAAAACTTTACCATGTGAATTAAAGCGTTAAAGGTCAAACTAATGGAACATTCAACGGGCCCGAACGGTTCAGCTCCAACCCATCCTCTTGAACACCTTCACTATTACCTATCTTTAAAAAACGCTAAATATTATTTATTAATTATTTATTCGGGAGTATGTCGAGGGTCGCTATTGTATGAGATGTTCCCAGAGGGTTGAGGGGTGATTTTTCATAACTAAGAGTTGATTAAAGGTCATGCAGGCCGACTGGGGGGTTTTTGAGGGCGCTGATGCTGCTCTCGGAGTCAGTTTCTTGATTAAACGTTTGGGAGGGTTAAAAATAAAGTCAAATTTGGGTTTTGGATGGAAAAATGTCGAGGGTCAGAAACTTGGACTACGGGGTTTTTGAGGGTGCTAAATCGATTTCTGAGGTCCCGAGGGATCAGAACTTGAATTCAAGTGTCTCAGGAACTTGATGGTGATTCAATACCCGCAAGAACGTGGAAATAAGATCACCAATCCGTCGAAAATCGGTCAAAAATGACCAAAACCGCATATTTGACGTTCTTTCGATCTTTTGCACCATTTACAAAAAATTTCGCAATAAATAAGTGCTGAAAATCACGTTAGAAATATTGAAAATGCCGCAATTTTTCGGTTATGGAACCGAAAAATCCCCAAAAAACCACACGCCTGCTCCTTTGAAAAACCTTTCGATTGCCGCAAAACGCATTTAAAAATATTATTTCTAGCCCGAGTTATCGCAAAAATACTGAAAAACAGGTTTTTCGCCATAGCGGACGGAGGGGACACTCTCAGGGGCTGAATTTTTAGGGGGCTTGGTCTTTTTTGATCCCGAATCGAATGCCCTATGTCCGGTGAAAATCCCAGAGGGGGGACTTTTGACCATCTTATTGGACTATGCCTCTTATAGAAAGGAGTTGGCCAATTTTTTAATTTTGTTGTTGTTTTGAACGATTTGTTCCTTATCAAAATAATATAAACAATAAATTAAGCGAAATGATATTTAAATCATTATTAGTCAATTTTTATGACAGTTTTGGGGAAAATAAAAACTGAGTGTCTACAATTCTCTATTTAAATTATACTACAAAATTAAATCAATCTCGAAGATGAATATTGAAAGTACAGTTTGTGCAATTATTTATATTAATGCCTGCTATTGAAGAAGATGCAAGAGACAAGTTTTGATTTTGTGTACTTGTTGATGCAACTTCAGATGCAGGTGCTCCATCAGAACTGTTTTCAAAACTTTTCTCTTGGAGTGCTTTACTTGTTAAAATGCTTTTTGATACGTTTATTTTATTGGGAATGAAATCATAAATGTATCTATCCCCCGGAGATTGTTGAGGATTCCCATACTCTGTGCTGTTTTTATTACAGAATACCTGATTAAAAAAGTGTTGCAGAAGTGCGTTGATAACAATGCCCGGTGTACTGTAGTTCGTTTGGCAATTTTAAGTATTTTGCGATCAAACTAGGTATCTTCGCAAATATATGAATACCTAATACTTGCACTGTACACGTTCCTAATTTATATTTGACAAAAAATATATTATGATTACAATGCTTCGGTCTTACGTTGGCGTATTGTCGAAATAGTTTTGAAGGATTCACTCTGTCGCAAAGTTAATCTGTAACTGCAAAAACTCGCATTTTACCATTTTTTGAATCTGGAATGGTTATTATAAGCATGTCGCCTTGATCAACAATATCTTTGGTCATTATTTCACGTAGTTTATCTCTTCGACAAGGCCCTGCAATTCCAATCATTAAACAAATCTGTAATATAATAATAAATATATACATCAGCAAAATAAAATATAACATTGTACCTTGTGCAAAACATAAGTTTCATCTGAGGTATCACAAAGAAATTTGTTTATTTCGTGTCGCCTAAATACCTTACATTTTTTGCTTTGTACCCAACGCTTTGTTTTTTCAAAAAATAAATAAGTTTAGGAAATTTGGATTTGTTAACTTTCCTTAATGACTAATGTGGATTTCAGCATAGAGAATATTGACCACGGCGTTGATGACTTATAATTATTGCCAGTTTTACTATAAAAATGGCTAGAATATTTTCTGAGAGATTTTCGACTTTCTGTTTCTTACCCCAGTTCTTCAATGTGTTGCATTGTTTTTCGTATAACCAACTTGGTTCTAGTTGCATGCAGATCCTGAGGAGTGTTTGTTAAAGCCGGCCTTTTGTTCAATCTGACTTTGACACTTTAGGGAATTTCTTAAACTTTCTCTTCGATAATCTTTTGATAGTGGATTGGAAATCTCAAAAAATACGCTAGCTCGGGTAAGACCAATTTCTGGCTTGGATGATCGATCATTTATTTAAAGCTGACAAAAAGATTATACATTATATACAAGATTGCTATGCCGCTTTAACCAGGAAATCAGGTAGATCAGCTCGATGATACTAATGTGACTAATAATAAGATTACTTACAATAATTGGTTGTTTCACTTCAAAACATTTTTTATTTATTAATGATTACATGTAATTATTCACACTATTGAATGAAATTACTAATTTTTATTGAGCAAAGTAACGCTCTGTGTAGGTGGACAATATTGGTAGACACTGACATTTATTTTTTTCAAAACTAAAATCAAGTTGTAGAGGAACAGGGCCGGCCTATATAAATTTCAATAAAATAATCGTTCGGACCTGTTCTGAACAGTGTTACTGATATCCATATCGCTACCACTATCCATTAATAATTATTATGAACTAATATTCACACCATGGTCTTATTCTTATTCACACGTAAAATCTAGCGGATTTCGTAATTAATTTGACAACAGTAAATGACAGCTATTGTCACTGTATCTAAATTATTCCACAATATATTGAAAAAATTACAAAAATTCTAAAAATTAATAATGGTTTCGATATTACTATCATTGTCAGAATGATAGAAGTTACATTTCATGTGTTACCTATCTGATGTTCGATAATTATTTTTGGCTAAACCAAGAAGTGACCTATCTTGTGATTGACTTAATATATTTGAATAGAAAAAAGAAGATATGATATTACAAATATTAAAGCTTATATCGATGGTCTAATTCTAATACCCCGTATTTGTGTAAATCACTATTATACACAGGAGAAGCATTTTTCAGTTTATAGATGTTAAATAATTATTTAAAAGGTTGCAAACCTTTCTTTATATAAGAATTTTGCTGCTTAATAATAAAATAAATGTATTTTTTATTTAAATTTGTTTATTACTGAATTAAGTAAGATACGGTTTATTAGAACACAAAAAAAAACGTTACGATACAGGATATTATATGTAACAGTAAGCAAAAAAGTTTAAATATGCCTAATTGTTAACAACTTCAGTTAATCTTCATAAAAACATTGTTAATGTGGCAAATCGTCATAAAAAATGTGACAGTCATTTGACAAAACGCATTTGATCTGGAGATATTTGTACTTTATTTGCTTTATTTTTAGTCTGCTTTTATGGAGCGCCTTGTAATCGATTTCGGAATATTGATGGTTCGTGCTGGAAGAGGCTGGAATACATCATCAAAGTTTATCGTATATTGAATTAGTTTTTTTTTTAAATTATATTTTAAATCTCGAAAGTCAGTCGCTGTGGGATCCTTCATCTTTCTTCCTGGTCTTATTGAGTTATAGGTCCAAGTTTTTTCTTCTGCATAATTAAAAAAAATAATTGGTTAAATTAACAACATCTAATGGGAATGGCTTAGTTCTAGCTTCTTTGGATAGTTTGACATAGTCACTTGGTAACTCAATGATTCGATTTTTCAACTTACGTTCTATAAGCGAGTGGATGCCATCACACTCCACCTGAGTATGATTCTTTTCTAAAAATTTCTGTTCAATAATTATTTTCTGCTTAATAGAATAGTTCAGAAGTGCATTAGAAAGGGTACACTTACGAATTTGATAACAGCACCCATCAGAGTACAAAATTATACGGATATTATTCTTAGTGCATTTACCTTTAATGAAGTCAAGTATAAAATTAGTGAATCTTGGTGCAGATAAGTCGGCTACTGTTTCGTTAAACCAATAATTGCGTCAAACATGGGTATCCAATTCATAAATCGTATAACTTTCCCTGCTTTGCTAGTTTCTTGTCTTTGGCTTTTACTTCTCTTGCACGATCTTTTTTCTCCAAATGTTTTTTATACTCAAGTTCCCCGTTGTTTTCGGTTTCGAATCCGCATCAAATATCGCATCTATATTTCCTTGACTGGTACAAAGCTAAATTCAATTCAGAAAATATTTGTTCGAAAACAGGGTTGCTTAAAATTAGATTGGAAAACCCGTTGTCGTCGTAATATTTTTTATACTCCCTATAAAGTGCTTGTTTTGTTTGAAAGAACTGTTCTAAGTACAGTTTGGTGGAATCTTTTCGACAATAATGTGATGTCATCTTAGAGAAACTGTCAAAAAACTCTCTTATTTTTTTGCGTTTTTCAACACTTTTTTTGTATGTAATGGTGGTTAATACCATACTCAGTTATTTTAATCCAGTCGTGTACCGTATCTTCTTTCAGACCAATGGTCCCTAGGAATATTTTTTTACATACCTGTACCATTTCGTCGAGAATTTTCACCTACGGAATTTCGTTTTTTTGGTACATATTCGATACTTGAAATTATATACAATTTTTTTTCTTCCCACTTCATGTTGTCCCAAAACTTTGTAAAAATATTTTTGCACTCGATCTCTGAAAATTTGTCGCAGTGTCTAGTTTTCATCTTTTTACAGGTATTTGAAAAACACGTTACAGTCATTTGCCTAGCTGGACGTGGAATCCTTTTGCTATCAACTCTCTCCTTGTTTCTTTTATAGCCCTTATATTGTTTTCCAGTAATTCTTAGTTTTTTAGTTAGATTCTCTTTCCATACTTCTTTTAAGCTGGTTCTATTCCTTTTCTTACTTAATTGTAAACTTAGATCCACTTCGAGCCATTTTCCTTCCCTTCTAACGTTTCTGCTTCTAAGTGAGCAGCCTCAGTATCGACATCTCTCGAGTAATTTTCCAAAATATGCACTAAAAAGAAATTTGAATTTACATTATTATATGAGTTTTATGACAACTACTAACTGTTACCAAGAACTTTGCTGCTATATGAGTTAAAAATGTGGCATAATAGTCATGAAACTTGAGTACTATGCCGTTTTCACACAACATAATAAAACATTTCACTCATCACGTACCTTTAGAAGTACCTGAACATTCTGATTTATTTTCGATGATACTTTTTTGTACTTTGTGCGAATCTTCAGTTGCGACATTAATTTGCTCCCTATCATTACTACTTGCAGAAGGCTGAATACTTAAATTTTTTGCTTCTACATCTCAAAAATACAAAATAATGGCATACTTATATTTAAAAAAAACTTAGCCTACCTTCTACAAAATCAGTCTTGTTTAGCTGATTTATTGCTTCTTCACAAGCTTCTAAAAGTTGTTTGTCAGATTCAAAATTCACGTCGTCAATTTCTTAAATCGAAAGATTGCCGCAGAGGGCACGGTTTCTTTGCTTTTTGAAATTGTTATATAATTTTCATTGCCTCATTTCTTTTGGCAGCCTTATCTCAGCTACACCATTTTTCTTCCCCGGGAAAATTCAAAATGCTAAAAATTTGAAGCAATTTACAAATAACCCATATATGATATTACATTCCTAATTTAAAAAGCAAGATGTGAAAACTAATAACCCGTATCGTAAGCATGAATCTAAAATGTATATTTTCTATCATGTACGTTAAAACTACAGAATAACATTATTTTATTCCGATAAAATAAACATTTAAAAACATTGTTTAACAGTGTCCTTACCTTAAACGATGACATTTGTCAATAAAATGCGCTTTTTGTCACGGACCAGTCAACATACACACATGCAAATACATGATAAACTGAACGATAGGGGATATTATTGACAAAATTTGCAGAATTGCAATAGGGGTAATTAGAATAGTCAAATTTCTCGCGCCAATAATTTCCGAAGCCAATACTATCTCTTTCAACTCATGACAGAGTAAACGTAGAACCGAATGGCGCTAAAAAGTAAAATTTGAATTTTTTGAATATACGGGGTATTAGAATTAGACCATCGATATATTATTAGCGCTATGGGGATATACTGGATATATTTTTCCCATTTAATGGGAGCAATGATATAGGAAACCAGGTAAACTATATCTGCTGATATTTACAATTATTACTTCAGAAGACATTTCAAAAGTGGAAAACTCCCTAGATTTATTTGTTCATTGACAACTTCATATTGTGGGTCTCTTAAGTGCCTTCTAATTCTTCAAGGAAATCCAGTTCTTGTTTCTTATCACAAATATGTAGTACTTCTAGTACTGTGTTAGGTGTCAAGTAGATGTTTTGCGTAGTAGAATTTCTGTGGTTGGTCTAACCTGTATGCTCGTAAGTATTCACTGTGTCTAATTTCAAAATTTCTAAGGGTTTGACCCAAAAGACAGCATTACCACCGTACATATAAAAGCATAGTAGCGACACTCTCGACTCGTCCCTTTGAAGTCTTTGTCGATAATTTCGCCGACAATGTTCTAAGAAGTCGGGCAGTTGTTCACTGGCCGGCGGATTTACGAGGGACTGCTGTCGTGCTACTTCTATGAAAATATATACTGTATACTGCAGAGCGTCGTGTCGTATGCTCTAACGCGAACACTATATACTAAGCAAGCCGACGTCACCTGCTAGAAACCTGCTACTCTATAGGCGGGGTAAAACGGGTTCGTATATCGGCTTCCGTACAGAGTGTCGCTACTAGGCTTTTATATGTACGGTGGCATTACATTCTGTATATTTAAGTTTATGTATACCAGACTTTTTTAATGGGGATATTTTTGTTTCTACATTTAACAGTTTTGCATTCATATTACTTTCCTTTTTAAAAGAAATTGTTGTATTTGTTGCTAAAAATATTGCGACGATATAGGGTTTTCTCTACGCTGGGGTTTTGTGTTTGTATCCGCTCGCCACCCCTGGCGGTGTAGCTACTGGACACGCTATTTGGGTCTGGGATCAATTAAGTAACCACTCTTTTAAAAACTTGACAAATATGTTGACGAAATTTCCGATAACAAATCGACATGCACTCAAAACTTAACAAAATTTATACAAAACTAATACAACCAGCCTTACCGGGCATATATTCAATGGCCCTCGGGAGATAATACAATGTTCTCCCAAAATGGCAACGCGTACTGAGCATAAGTTTGATAGTGTTCCGATATCAATATAATGTACACTCTCAAATTAACAATACTATGCAAAGTAATATAATAAACCATTCACTTACATTAACATTATCCCACAGGACACGTCTTCTCGGCTTTTATCGCGCTAATCACCCCTCGGGTAGGGTTTACTGGGTTCGCCTCGCTGGTCCGAAGACCAACTCCCCGAAAAAAAAAATATATTTTACGAACCAAGAAAGTGCTCTCTCGAAAAATGCTGAGTTCGTTGTTTTTTTTTGTTTTCTCTTACTCCAAGAAACAATACTTTTTCTTTGTGAGTAATTGCCAAAACATATTTTACAACATTGACCTACTTTTGCAAAGCCTACCATATATTGGGTGTCATTTCTAAACGTGACAATATTATCTTTGAAATATGTGATGGTTTTGTAATTTTTTGTTTGTTTAAGACGTATTTGTTGTAATGCCACTTCTTCCTCTTTTTTATAAAGTAATTTATTTGTTATATGTAATAGATAACCGTTGGGTATTGCTATTTGTTTAATTCTATTAATTTTTCTATCAAAATTATATTTGCTCACAGGAACTAAAAATGCTCAAGTGATTATGAAAAGAAATACATCATAAATAAAAATCCTCAATCTCCACAAGTATATGGAACCATTAAATTACATAATATACCGAAACCAATTAGACCTGTAGTTTCTTATGCTAATACTCCTAATAATAAATTAGCTAAAAACTCAACAATATACTTGATGATATATATCTAAATACTTAATTAAAAATTCAATAGAACTGATAAAAAAATTGAAAACATTCAACCAACAAGATAACTCTAAACTCATTTCATTTGATGTTACCAATGTGTTCACTAAAATTCCTACCAAAGGACGTTTAACACTTGTAAGAAAAACTAGAAATTAAAAATATTTATCCAGGAATAATATCAGATGTACTTATTATATTTTATGTATGTAGAAATCATAATTATTTCACTTTTGACAATAAGGTATATATGAAGGTTTACCAATGGGAAGCCCTGTATCACCAATTGTGGCAAACATTTTTATGGACAGCTTAGAAAGAATAATCTTTGAAAGTAATATTTCAAAAAATATCTTATATTGTATAGATATGTAGATGACATATTATCTTGTTTTCTAGGTAGTCAACGATAATTAGATGTATTTTTCGACCATATTAATAATTTACACCCAAAAATTATATTTACATTAGAAGTTGAAAAAAGTAACCCAATCAATTCTCTGGATTTAAAAATTAAAAGAGTTAATAACGTACTTGATTATCCAATTTACAGGAAACCAACACACACTGATGTGACTATTCCATATAATTCCAATCATCCCATGTCCCATAAATTAGCAGCATTAAATTCAATGACACATAGAGCGTTTTCAGTTCCAATTAACAAACATAATTTTGATGGTGAAATTAATACAATTAAAGAAATAGCAACATCCAACGGTTATCCATTACAGATGATAAATAAATTACTTAATAAAAGAGGAAAATGTAGCATTACAACTAATATTTCCAAAACAAACTAAAGAAATAAAAAATTACAAAACTATCACATATGCTGGTAATTATGATAATATTTCAAAGATAATATCTTTAGCGACAAATACAACAATTTCTTTTTAAACAAAAAGTAATATGAGTACAAAATTGTTGAATGTAAATACAAAAATATCCACAGTAAAAAAGTCTGGTATATATAAACTTGAATGTCCAGAATGTAATGCTGTCTATTTGGGTCAAACCCTTAGAAATTTTGAAATTAGATACAGATAACACTTATGGCATACAGATTAAAGCAACCAGAGAAATCCAACTAAGCGAAATATCTATTGACACCTGACACAAAACTAGAAGTACTACATATTTGTGATAAGAAATTTTTTTAGGCTATAATAGATTTTTTAAGTCAAAAAAGGAAACGTACACATATGTTGCCAACGGGCAGATCATCTATTGATGAAACGACTCCATACATTCAGGACAGAAACTTTCCTGCCACTGCTTGCATCTGTATCTTGTTCTTAGATTGCAATTTTTGTCATGACATGGTGAATTTTTGTAATCTATTTTCATTGATTAGTGTCCTACTCCATTCAAGCGGACTTCAGGTGCAAGTTTGGTCCGTGCCCGCTTCTTTTTTGGTGTAGAATTTTCTGTTGAAGGTCTTCCTCATTTTCTTGCAAATCCATTTAATTCAATCAGAGTTGAAGAGATAGATGCTTTGAATTCAAGTAGAGTTATCTTAGATCCTTTCACTTTTTTAAATAACAACCAAACATTTATTATAGCTATATTCATAAAATGGAAAACAATTCTTAGATACCACTTCTTGTTTTTGATGGCATGTGGATAATGGGCAATCATTCTATCGGATAAATCTACGCTACCCATAATCCTATTATACTGTATCATAGCCTGTGGCATTTGAACTTCAATGTAGTTCTTCGTTTTTCTATCCCATCTTCTTACAACATCTTGAGAATCTTTCCCGGCGAAAGACGAAATCATATGCACAAGGTTGTTGTCTGCCCATGGCAGAACTGTATTGTTGTCTGAAGATGTTGTCATGGAACACGAACCTCTACCTTTATTCTGTAGTATCTTACCATCCATTAGTTTTTCGCATGCTTTGTGATTCCTATTGGCCATAACCGTTCCATCTACATGAATATCTGCATTTTTCAGATAGGTGACTGTGAACATGGAAGTAAATAGATTGTCCAAAAATATTTTGACACATATCCATCTGCCGAAGCCCGAACTCACACTTTGAACCCCCATCTCTTTGGTTTGGACTTAATATAGTGCTTGTGTTTATTTCTTCCTTTGAACGAAATTATAATTTCATCCATATATTCAGTTGGTGTAGCTGCTACAGCAAACGTTCTCTCCAGAATATCGAGGAAGGGTCGTATTTTTATAAAGCTATCCTCATTATTTTCAGGAATATCATTATCATTGATGAAGGGCAAATACTTTATTATTTCTTCATATCTTTTTAGAGACATAGTGTTGGCAATTAGATCAAAACTAAGACCGCGAACTAATGACCAATACGTCCTATACGCTGGATACTTTATGTATGTCATTATAATATTGATGGCAAAAAATTGTTCCATTTCAGCAACGCTAACTGAAAACGCATGTTTTTCAGATTGAACAGTATAACGAATGGTTTCTGTGGTAGTTAGATTGAAAATTTCGTTTGGGAATAATTTCACGAAGAATGAATATGGAGTATCTCCATTTATATTGACTTGATGGATACCTCGACAAATTGGTGGATTGTTTGTAAAGGCATTATCTTTTTCGGAAAACCATATTAGAGACTGTTGTGTTGGAGCAGGACATTGTGATGGTGAAATTGGTCCTGGGTCTCGTCCTATGACCTTTCTTTCTGTCAGTCAACGCAGCCAGAGCAATATCATACTCACTGTCAGTATCAGAAGTACTCTCATTTGATTCGGAAATTTCGTCAATATAATCTCTTTTATTTGGCGATTCGAATAAGGCATCCATTGGTCTGCTTGGAAAATGTCAATTTCTTCTAAATCTGAACTATATGGATTTTGCACAGAACCTAGAATGTGCACTTTTTCTTTTTTTCTACCATAGAATGAGAATGTAGCTATCTCACGAAACATAATATCCTTTTCTGAAAGAATAATAAAAAGAAAATTATTGATTCCATCCTTATTCTTTTCATTATTCACTATTGATAATTAGATAATTATTCAGTACTTACCAATTTTTGTTGCACAAAACTACGTCAAATATCAAAAGTAAAGCAACTTGATTTCTTCTCATTACCTCAACACAGCGTTCTCGAGGGCGAAGGAAATAAAAATGCGGAAAGATACCGAAACAAGCGATTCTGATCTCAATTTCGCTGTCTTTTAAAAGAGGGATTGTAGACAGCCACAAAGGTTGCCATTGGGCAGATGGGAACCAAGTTTGAGAATTACTACACCGCTTTAAACGAAATTTACACAAATGTGTTTATGCCCTTGAAGATGTTAAGAGACCCACAATATGAAGTCGTCAATGAACAGATAAATCTAGGGAGTTCTCCACTTTTAAACTGTCTTAAGTAATTATTGTAAATATCAGCAGATATAGTTTTCCTGGTTTCCTATAACCAATAGGGATAATAATATCTTCTTCTTAAGGTGCCATATCCATTCAATGGATGTTGGCAACAATCCTGGCGAACTCATCTCGATGTTGGGCGGCTCGAAACAGTGTGTGAGCATCTAGACCAGTGCAAGCTGTAATATTCTTGGGCATTTTTCTCTCTATCTTGTCCTCCATAATAAGTTTCAGAAATTGGTACTTGACATTGCGAAAAATATGCCCAAGGTAGGCGGCTTTTCTACGCTTAATGATTAGAAGAAGTTCTATGTCTCTACGCATGCGTATAAGTACTTCGTTGTTGGTGATGTAATCTGTCCATGGTATTTTAAGAAGTCTTCTAAAAACCCACATCTCTAGAGCTTCCAGTTTATTTATTGCGTCTGCCTTAAGTGTCCCTGTTTCGACACCATACAACAGCACAGAAAAGATGTACTCTTTTACAAAGCGATACCGCAATTTCAAACTGAGGGTTTGATTGCATAATAGATTTCGCATAATAAAGAGTGTCGTTCTTGTCCGCTCTATTCTACTGCGGACTTCTATATCTGGGTTACGATCTTCGGTTATCCAGCTTCCCAGATATCTGAATTTGGAAACCTGTTGGATGGGTTTATCGTAAACAAGGATGTTGGTACGAATGTTTGGTGTTCTGCTTATTACCATTACTTTTGTCTTATCAATGTTAATTTTTAAGGAAAGCTGGTCTCCTTCAGCAGATATTTTATTTAATAGTCGCTATAGTGCTTCTGGACTATCTGCGATAATGACTGTGTCGTCAGCGTATCTCATATTATTGACAACTTGGTCATTGCTTTTAATACCATCTTGTGTGTTGTGTAATGCGTGAGAGAAAGTCAGTTCTTAATACAGATTGAATAGGAGAGGGGACAGCACACAACCCCGTCTTCCACTACGCTCTATCGGGATTTTATCAGTATTGCCGCTCTCAAGTCTAACGGATGCGATCTGGTCTCTGTAAAGGTTCGTTATGATGTTAGATCATTTTGATCTATCCCTTTATCATGAAGGAGTCGTAAAAGCTTTGAATGATTAACAGAATCAAATGCCTTTTGATAGTCAATAAAGCACATGTAGACATCCTTTCCTTGGTCCCTGCATTTCTGAAGCAGCACTATAAAACTAAAAAGAGCCTCTCTAGTGCCAAATCCTTGTCTAAATCCGAACTGACAAGGACTGATGTCCTCCTCACATTTCAGACGGATTCTCGTTTGAATTATTTTTAAGAAGAGTTTAAGGATGTGGCTCATTAGACTTATCAGGCGGAATTGATTGCATTTATTGGCATTTGCTTTTTGCGGAATGGCAATAAAACACATAGTCCTGGGGTATTTGGGCAGTTTCGTATATCATATTAAATAGTTTTGTCAGAGCAGAGCATCATCTAAGAGTTTAATGATCTCAATATATACATCATCTAGCCCAGGAGATTTTCCGCTTTTACATTTTCTGATTGCATTCAAGACTTCAGTTTTCATTATTTTGGGAGATATCTCCCTCACACATTGATTGTCGAGTAATCTGGGACCGCCTTCTCCAAACAATTGTTCGACATAACTTTTCCAGACGTCGAGCAGTTTCTAGTTGCTTGTTATTGATTTGTTATTCTCATCGATAAACTTTGTTATATGTGTCTCTTTTATTAGCTTATGAATGTTAAAGTGGTCGTGTTTTTTCTCCAGATGTTCAATTTTTTCGCACTTCTTCTTCAACCAGTTCTCTTTTGCTTCTCATATCTTTTTTGTTATTTGTTTCTGTAATTTTTTGTATTTACTTTTATCCTTGTTTTTATTAATTCGCCTCTGTTCGATTAACAGTAGGATTTCATCAGTTATCCATTTCTGTTTCTTCTTGTTGCTTGGCGGTGTCATGATGTTCTCCGCGTCTGTGATGATGTCCTTAATGTAATTCCAGCTGTTCTGTATGTCCGCTGTTTCAATGATATTTACTACGTTTGGCATTCAGTTTGGCTTGCACTCTGTTGTGAACCTCGGGATTTTTTAGACTGTTTATGTCAATTTTCTTTTTGGTAGATTTTCGTATCTTTTTAGGTTTCCTACTATAGGGTTGTGATCTGACTCAATATCCGCACCCGGGTAAGTGCGTACCTACGCCATATAGTTAATTTCTGTATCTTTTATTTATCATTATGAAATCAATTTGATTTCTTACAATATGATCGTCGGTGTGTTGCGGTGATTGCCAAATATTGAGTCGCCTCGGTGGCAATTTATACCATGTATTTACTATGGACAATACCTCTTCTTGACAGAACTGGACCAATATATCCCCTTTGCATTCCGCACTCCGAGCACATAGTCACCCACAGTATTGTCAACCCGTCCTTGGTCAACTTTTGCGTTAAAATCCCCCATTATGACTAGTACTTCGTTATTTTTTACAATTTTTATGAGTTCTTCTTTATAGGTTGTTAAAACATCGGTATCGGGTTTGTCTAGTGTTGGGGCATATACTTGTATTATATTTATGTGCTTTGAGCTGAAGAAGTACGGTTCTGTCCGAGTATACGGAACGAAATTTATAACCGCTTTGTTGTATTTTCCGTCTACAAGGAATCCGACTCCATTATAATGCTTAGGTAGATCGTTTCCACAGTAGTAGAGTGTTGCTTTATCTGTCATAGTTTTACCATTTCCTGACCATCTGACTTCAGAATTGTATCTAAGCTTTAATATTTGTAATATCATATCTTCTTCTTTTATCTATTCATACATATTAAATCAATCACAAGGTAGGCCACTTCTCGGTCTATCATAAAATAATTATGTAACATCAGGTAGGCATCACAGCATCACATGAAATGTAACTTGTGTCATTCCAACGATGATAGTAATATCGAAACAATTGTCAATTTTTAGAATTTCAACCATTTTTCAATATATTGTGGAGTTATTTAGAAATAGTTTCATTTAAAAAAGTAACGTTATAGTTGGTAGATAATAATTTTTTGCATAATTTTAGATGTATTTACTTGTAGTTTTCTGTTTATTGTTTCATTTTTCGGGCATAGAAGTTGTTTAAATCATTGATTCCTAAGACTTAGAATATATCCAATACAACTCTTCTGGGGTATTACTGTTGAAGTTTGGAATATATTTGATACTATGTTTGTGTATTAATTGTGAGTCTGCTTTTGCCAAATACTTCTGTAACATCTAAAACCCATTTGTATCAAATTTGTTTCTATAAAATCTTTCATACAATATTCTTGGTCTATTGTTAATTGGAAGCCAAAAGAATGGGATATTCATTAGAATATATTTTTAGTTGGTTTGAATGTTTCAGGACTGATATGAGATACATGATTTAACGCAATTTTTTCAAATATTTTACAAGTTCCATTAGTGAATGGAAACATTCATGTTATTTTAGGCAACAATTCTATAATCGTTCCTTGAATAGAATGTTAACAAAAAACATTTAAAGTACAAATTTACGTTCGTTTATTTCTATAATATTAGATTTGATCAAAATTATAAATGTTAAGTGTGAGCCAAAAAAACATGAGAATATTAAATCAAACAGGAGGTTATTTTTTGTTCTAGAGACATTTTAATCCATTGCAATTTTAGTTGTATTTTACTCAATATATCTATATAAAAAGACATTCAAGACTTTGGAGCACTGCTAAGAACATAATTTTAATTTAGAAAAAGTGTGAAACCACAGTAAAAAACCTGTAAGTTATATACCGATCATTACCAATATTTTATACATGTATAACCTATACTTAGGATTTTGACTTTATACCTGATACTTCGGAGAAAAGTTAATTTCAATGTTATTTTATTTGTGTTTATTTTTGTATAGTATACATTTTTGTTATTTATTGAAATTTCACTCATTACACATGTATTTTTAAGATATTGAGATTAAGCTTTGAAGTCAAACACAAATCTACGTTTACAGTTACATAAAATCGAAATCAAAATCGATTCATTAGTTTTTACAAAAAAAAAAGATATAATTGTTGTATCCATGACTACTTCACTGGTTTTAGTACTATTCACTGCTTTTCTAATATTTTTATATTATCCAAATATATATTTTTAGTATAAATGTCAGGAATATGATGAGTGTATTTTTGATTATGATCATTATGAATGACTATTTAATCTTTCATAGGCTGGTGCCTTTACACACACTAAGTTGTTACATATTTTTGAAATCTATGCAATTTAAAGGTAGTTATAGAAAACAACAATTCACTTCCTGTTGTATATTTTTTTAAATTTTATCTCTTCAAATTACATTATCAGTATTTAATAGATGTTGATATTTTTGAAAACCTCTTTAATTTTAAAATTCGCTCAAAATTTTATATGCTGGAAATAAAGCTTTATTTTTAACATTCGTCTATCAATATAACATTAGTGTTTTAAATGGTAACCAAAACAATTAGTCTTGAGGTTGTTTTGTTTGCTTTTTAGAAATTCTTTTTCACATCAACACGTTTGAAATACTTCAATGTATATTGGCAATGTTAAATTAGATCTGTATTAGTTATTAAAAATTAAATAAATATTTTTTTAAAGATCGGTATTTTATTTCAATATTATAGAAAGGAACTGACGCCGTATGGGTGCGTGAAAAAAATTAAAATGAGTCAATTTTAATGATATAGTGAAGCATAAATTATATTTCAACTAATATCAATGTTCCATTTTTAGAAGAATATTTGAAAACCATTTTTCATAATGTTCTGCATTCTTTCCTCTTGATAATCTCCAGTTTTTTTTCGAAACAAATGTGATTAAACCTCCTTAAAAAATCCTGAATCGCTACCAATATGGTGGAATACTTAATTCTTTCCCATGTTTGTATTTGTTCTTATGATGACCACCGACCGGTATTATCCTGGTAAATGTAATCGAGTCGGAACTAATCCCTATCCACCACCAGTGTAATGGGATCGGTAATCCTTCGGGTTGCCTTTTTTCCTGTTGGTAGAGACCGGAAGGCCCTAGTGTACTCTCCTATCCAAAGAACAAAATCGTTGCAGCGTGCTGTCACCAGTGCCTTGCGGCACAAAATGTAGAACCAGGAATCTCCCTGCGGGATTACCTCGGGGGAGGGGCGGTTCCTGGCTTGAGCGATCAAGGTCGTCGTGGGGCCCCTTGGGCTTATACAGTGTGCCAAGCCCGAGTTCGTAGTGCAGGTCGAGTCGGCCCGTCCTATTTGGCTGGTACGGGAGAGGTGAGGGTTGAGGTTAAGGAAATAAACTGAAAGGTTAAATATGTACAAGCATATATTACAAAAGAAATATTAAAACCATATACGAAAGTTTTGGCAATCGAATAAATATAATATACACGGCTTTCTCCTGATTTTTTTGGATAGTCTACGTGATATAAAATAAATAAATAAAAAAAATAACAAAGTAACAAGCGGAATGTCTTTTTGGTACTTAACCTGAATAAGTATGGTACCCTATACTCCTTTAGCGATAATTATGGATATCCTTCTCAAAAATTAAGGCAATAAATAGAAATCAAATGAAACTTCATGAATCGGATCAAATACGATATCCTGTAAACCCTATATCTATATTGCCAAAATTTCTGGAATACGAATCCCGTGAAATTTAGTTAACTGGTACAATATAATAAAAAAAAAAGAATTTATATCCCCTATTTTGAAGTCTAATTACGTTTCTCGAAGGGAAAAAAATAGAATACAATCTATATCAATAAGATTCAGAAGATTTAATTATGATGTCTCCAGTATCTGGATGTCCGCTAATATGACTGAAAAAGTTATCAGTTGATACTTTAAGGTAGGACTAAATATGATCCCTGGTACAATATAAATATCTGTGCGCTATTTCAAATAATCAAAACTCTAAGATAGGACTAACTATGATCCCTGGTACAATATAAATATCTGTGTGCTATTGCAAATAATCAAAACTCTAAGATAGGACTAAATATGATCCCTGGTACAATATAAATATCTGTGGGCTATTTCAAATAATCAAAAAAATATATAGGGAAATGGTCCCTTAACATAAGATATACCTATAACTGTTTAGATTCTACGAGTAGATGAGGGGCGCTGATATATATGATACACTAGATATGACCGAAAAAGAACTATGGGGCCCCGGACACCCGGTTAAGTCAAAGAAAATACAATACAACAGATCAATACAAAATATAATAAAATAATTGTACGTTAAAAACTTACGTTTTGGAATATCACTAGTCACAAACTGCACACTATTACTGTTGGGGGTGAAGGGACCGTCAGTACTTAGACTGGCCTCTTCGGGGAGCGATACTTTCTCTCTCTGCTTTGATTCAAATTTTCTCGTTATTTATTCTAAATTTTACCTTGTGTGAAGGTTAGTTTCCTATATCATTATTTTTTAATTTGTAGCGTACTGGTAAACAAATCATGACACAATCGTCATCTGTAATGTTTTGTTAACCTTGCAATAACACATTTTGTTTGTATCAATTCTTTCGTTGAGGTCAACAGTTATTAGTTATTTCGAATTAAAAAAAAATTTGTCTATATAGGGCGTTCTTAAAATTTTCTATGTCATATCTCGTGTTTATTACAATGGTAATAATAAGGTGTGCTTCCTTTCCAAATGGGGCTTTTAAACCTGTTGATGCTTATTTTTTACATTAAAATCCTGCCAATTTTTCTCCCATTATTAGTAAGAGAGCCCTGACCAAAACTTGTTTTATAGCAACGGCCAAAACCGCAACAGTTTGATAGATTCGGTTTTCCTGAACTCGAAAATATCAATATCAGACTATTTCCGCATTTGACTTGACCGAATTTTCAAAATATCACAAAATTTTACCGAACTGAATTTTCAGATTGTTGTTGAATGATACGGAAAACATATTTTACAGAAGTCATCAGTGTAGTGTAGCGGAAAGGCACTTTAAAAAATTTAAAATGAGGCAAAAAAAGTGTCTTAGTAATGCGTCTGAGAATGTTTTATCAGGTAAATTTGGGTTAGTTGATACGAAAAAAATAATTTTCGGAAGGAAATTTGAAAGCATTAAATTTCGAGACCGTTTTGAAAAAATGCATAGCGGAAAACTTTTATGTAGCACCTTCTGTATCAGAAAACTTTTCGATACTCCGAAATCATTTAAAAGTAGTATTCGGGCATATTGAAGTCTATGTTACAAGCCAATGAATAAGTTGCGACCCTCAAATTATTAGATGATTAACAATGATTTTACCCGAAACAGTGAAAATTAAGTTGGAATGACTGAAATAAATGGCACAAAACGAACCTGATACTTGATTATTCAAAAAGTTGACTCGAAACAATTATTTTTGTTACTAAGGGCCAGTTTTCCCAAAATCTAGTTAAACGCGAATTACATAAGAAGAAAGAGTTGACACCATGTAAATAAAACGATGACTCTTTGTAAAATAGGATGATTATAAAAACTTTGTATTAACTAAAAGGACATTCTTTGTTTAAACTTCGTTCAATATAGTTCTAATTGTAAAATTGTTTTTAAACTCCCAAGTTCGAAGTTTTAATATATAATTGGCGCAGTCAGTAGGATACGCGCAGGTTTCGAATAAGTAAAAAAACATTTTCGCATTGTGTCGGGAGTGAAGTTCGGGACCTTGGAGTTTCTACACCTTAAGTGCGTATAACCGAACTCAAAACTTTTGGACTTAGTGGCAACGAGAGCAGGGAATTTCGAAAAAAGGAACAGGAGAGCAGAGCGATCGATTTGACGAACAATCTGTAAGTGCCTTTTCCTCTTTTACCTTTTTCAAACCCTTATTTATAAGGATTTTCGCAAAGATAGTTAAGTTCTGTTCATAGCGAACAATGGTCTATCGCAGATATTAGCTTTTACTTAATTTTAGTTATTTAATGTGTGACTTGGATGAAATAATTAACGGAATTATAAATATAGAAATAAATAACGAAAATAATATAGATAATCAAGTTACAAATAATTCAAAAATAATAAATTGAAGTTCAAATTTTAGACGAAACATCTCAGAAATAAACTGGGATCTTTCAAAATCTAGAATTGATAATATTAAACCTTATGACGGTAATAGTAACACATTAAATAAATTTTTCATTAGATACGAAGACCTCATTAATGATTATAGACAATTTAATGATGCACAATTATCTAAACACATTCAATCAATTCAAGAAAAACTAGATAAAGCTGACATATTGATAGGTAATCGTGCCGAGTTAATACATTGGCCTAAAGTAAAAGAGGTCCTCATACAATGTTTTGTGAATCATAGAAATATAGATTCTTTAGTCCAGGAACTATCAAGGATGATTCCGTTTAGGAACAAACAGCTGATAAACTTTGGTAGCCGAATTAATTAGAAGTAGTATTTCACAAAAAATTAGTACTAATCCTAACCTTAATAATGCAGAGAGAATTTGCCAAATATACCATTAAGAGAAAACTGCACTTTTAGCACCTTTTTCGCTGTCACATTCTCATTCTAAGCTCATTGGCGGACACTTCCACTGCTTTGCCATATTTACAAAGTCTCTTTAGTTGCAGGAAAAATGAAATTAGAAGTTGAAAATTTGTTAAACAGTTATGCAAATAAAAAACATATTAATTTATGCATTTGAGTCGCTGCTTTTAAAATTAATTAATAATACTTGAATTTTATTTAATAAAGACATATTCTTGTATACATTTTAAACAAGTATTTGTTGTGACCTTATATACCTTTATGGTTATAACTAAAAGTGGCAACATTGCTCAAAATTTCAGTACCTGTTTTTATGTGTCAAGTGTAGTCTATTTAGTAGTTTTGTCCTTGTTTAATTACCATATAAAGAAAGATGCAAATATCGTCAGAGTGTGCTCGACGATAATTTCGGATACGCTGTAGTATTGTAGTCAATAATGTCAATCGTGGTTTGTTTATACGAGCGTCATTACGACTAGAGAGTAAACATTCAGTTCTTTCGTTTTGATGCGTTTTTCAAGACTGAGTGACAAAATGAACTGTTAAGTTAATTAATTTAATGTTTTTGGATTCATGGTTCGTCGGTGCTAAGTTTGTCCGAAAAACCGCCGAAATTACCAAGTTCATGTATCTACAATACCATCCCCACTTTTTGTAATTCATTAACTATTTCACTACTGGCGTTTAGGATTATTAGCCGTAAAAATAAAGGTATTTATGAATGAATAGTTCTCTCTATTCTGTATTATTACTCTAAACTTTAAACCACAGCTTAAACTAATAACGATGTCTCCATAAATATTTCATTCCAGTTTAGTTCAACGTCAAACATGGGCTGTTGGTATTCCTCATCTGTTATTTTTGCTGTATTTATAAACAGTTACGTCACACAAGAATGCGTCCAAAGCAGATGGATGCCTGTAGTGTATGCAGATAAGGGCATGATGTCATCACATGAGATGGTCTACCCGGACAATCACTCAACAGCTTGTTAGTATGATTTAGCCTACCGACTGTGGAGTGCGGGTCACGGAGAGATTATCAATCTTACATTGGCGACGAGGATACTGGTTAGAATATCTTGATTTGATAATTTGCGTATTGCACTAAAAATCATTGTTTGTGCTGAATAGACATAAGGCCATATAGGTAAGTGGTTATTTAATAAGAATAATGATGTGGTAACGATTAAATTCGTATTGCATGGAAGAGACACTTTAATGAAAGTATGCTTAAATGCGTGTGCTAAAAGATTAAATTCGTATTGCACAGACAATAGAAGCAATAGATTAAATTCGTATTGCATGGAAGAGACACTCTAATGAGAGTATGCTTAAATGCGTGTGCTAAAAGATTAAATTCGTATTGCACAGACAATAGAGGCAATAGATTAAATTCGTATTGCACGTATATATATGTATGTATGTATGTATATATATATATATATATATATATATATATATATATATATATATATGTATGTATGTATATATGTATATATAAAAACTCAAATGCTTATAAGAAATGATTGAAATTCGTTATTTAATTTGTAACACGAGTATATTGGCAAAGCAATGTGTAATACATTTTTTTTATCGTTGGGTGTATGCTGGCGTTGTTTATAATTGAGGAATTTAAGACAGATAGCTTTGATGACTCATCATAACAGAATAGAAATAAATACGAGGGATCCTTAAATATTTTTTTCACATGGGTAGAGATTACATTGCACATATTTGGTTACATACATGTTTAAATCCATAGATAAAAATGTTTAGATATTTATAACTTATTAAGGCACTGAAAAAAAAATAATTCATTGTACTTGTAATTGTTTTGGTAATTAGTCGAGATAGTCGAAATTCACCCATAATATTGTGTGATATACCTACGCTGACATTTTTTTAGAGAAATGGAATTATTGGCATCTGGATTATCCTCTATATCACCATTTGATTGTGAAACAGACGATTCTGCTCTGCGTAGCAAATGGGAAAGATGGAAGAGATCTCTAGAAATTTATTTCGAAGCCGCATCAATCACTGATCCAGTAAAGAAGAAAGCTATATTACTTCATAATGGGGGAACCAGCTTGCAAGAAGTATATTTCAGTTTACCTGAGACAGATACCGAAAATGAAGAAGGCAGTATAAATGCGTACGACAGGATTATTAGAAAATTAAATGAGCATTTTGCTCCAAAACAAAGTCGTATTTATGAACGTCACATTTTCCGTTCAATCCAGCAAGAACCTAATGAGAAGTTTGACAACTTTTTACTTAAACTGAGACGTCAAGCAATTAAATGTCAGTTTGCAAATATTGAAGAACATATCATAGACCAGATCGTCGAAAAATGCAATTCCGAAAAATTAAGGCGTAGAATCTTGGAAATGGACGATTCTAAAACATTAACTGATATCACTAATGCAGCAAAATCATTAGAAACAGTACAGTCGCAAATGGGCAAATATAATTCCCCTAAATCTGACAATAATTCAATAGACATAAACAGAATCAGAGAGAATACCATCACAAATAGAGATCCTAAGCCAGGACCTTCGGGATTTCATAGGATGGAATGTTTCCGCTGTGGATTTAAAGGACATTCCGCTAGAGACGTTAACTGCCCTGCCCGCAACAAAACTTGCTTACAATGTGGCAGGATTGGTCACTTCAAAATAAAATGTAAAATACTAAAAAGCACTTTTGAAAGAAATAATAGAGAGGATAATCACCAAGCTACCATATCTAAGAAAAGGAGAGTCACAGAAACTGTGAACTTACTGGATGACAGTAACTCATCAGATGAATATATTTTCCACATGGAAGAAGACGACAAAATCAAATGCACATTAGGAGGTGTTGAAATTGACTTAGTTATAGATTCTGGAAGCAAAAGCAACATTATAAGTGAATTTACTTGGCGATTCCTGAAGGAAAAAAAGGTAAAAGTTACTAATCAAGTAAAGAAGCCAGATAAATTATTCCGATCTTACGCAAACCCAGAACCGTTGCAATTATTAGGAGCATTTGAAGCAAAAATAAGTGTGGCCTTTAATCAAGAAATAAATGCTAAGTTTTATGTCGTTAAAAATGGCCAGACAAACTTACTAGGAAGAGAAACAGCTCTCAAATTGGGTGTGCTACGAATAGGATTGAACATACTATCGATTAAGGAAGAAACATCAAAAACCCCTTTTCCAAAGATGAAAGGAATTTCTATAGATATCCCAATAGATCATAATGTCCTTCCAGTTATTCAACCCTTACGTAGAATACCAGTGCCACTCGAAGAAAAGGTAGATAAGCAACTCAAGAAATTGATTCAGAGTGATATTATTGAACCAGTAGACGGACATTCAGAATGGATATCACCAATTGTTCCCATATTGAAATCGGATGGCGAAGTAAGAATCTGCGTAGACATGAGAAGAGCGAATCGCGCGATACTGCGAGAGAATCATCCATTGCCCACGATGAACTCATTTTTGCCCAAATTACGGAAAGCGCGTTTCTTCTCAAAGTTGGATGTGAAACAAGCTTTTCATCAAATCGAAATATCACCCAGATCGCGACACATCACCACCTTTATAACGCATAAAGGATTATTCAGATACAAAAGATTAATGTTTGGCATCTGCTGTGCCCCAGAGATATACCAGAAGGTGACAGAAAGGATGATAGCTCAATGTGAAGGTTGTTTCAACTTCATAGATGATTTTCTCGTATTTGGTGAAACAGAAGAAGAACACGATGTTCGGTTAAATAAACTGATAGAAACTTTGAAAAATAATAACGTGCTACTGAATGTCGACAAATGCACGTTCAAGGTGACAGAAGTGGAATTCCTTGGACACATTCTCACAAGAACTGGAATAAAACCATCTCCAAATAAAGTGGAAGCTATTAAGAGATTTAGGAAACCCGAAAACACCACAGAATTGAGAAGTTTTTTAGGATTAATAAATTATGTAGGAAACTACGTGCCGAATTTGGCCACGATCACAGAACCTCTAAGAAGAGCACTAAAAGAAACTACTAAAGAGAATAATATAGTTTGGAACAGGGAACAACAAATGTCATTCAATAAACTTAAGAAAGAACTATCCAGTGACAAATGTTTAGGATACTATTGTCCCACAGCTAAGACACAATTAATAGCAGACGCAAGTCCAGTAGGCCTAGGTGCAATATTAATACAATGCAGCCTCAGGTGAACCTCGAATAATTGCTTATGGAAACAAAACATTATCAGCTAACGAAAAGAAGTTTTGTTAGACTGAAAAAGAAGCTCTTGCCTTGGTTTGGGCAGTGGAACATTTCCATATTTATTTATATGGTAAGGAATTCGAGCTAATAACTGACCATAAACCGTTACAATTTATTTTCACTCCAACATCCAAACCCTGTGCAAGAGTAGAAAGGTGGGTGCTCCGTCTACAATGTTACAATTATAAAGTTATTTACAGACCTGGGAAAAGCAATATAGCCGACCCACTTTCCAGACTTTGTGCCAACTTAGAATCGGCTGCATTTGAGGAGGATGAGCACGTTAGACAGATCGTAGAAAGTTCAACGCCAGTAGCTATTTCGCTAAGTGAAATAGAACAGTTATCAAAAAAGGACAAGGAGATACTACAAGTAAGAAAAGGTCTGTATGAAAACGTCTGGTTGGACTCCGCAAAATTTTATAAAATTTTCCAAAAAGAGCTATGTTTTTCGAACAACATACTGCTGAGAGGGAACCGAATAGTTATCCCGAAGTTATTACGTGAGAGAGTTTTGGAATTAGGCCACGAAGGTCACCCAGGTATTGTAAACATGAAAAGGAGATTGAGGACCAAAGTCTGGTGGCCAAAAATGGACCAAGACGCTGAAAAATTAGCAAGAACTTGTAAAGGTTGCACTCTCGTATCGGCACCAAGCGCACCCCAACCATTAAAAAGACGGGAATTTCCTATTCAACCATGGGCTGATGTAGCCATAGACTATTTAGGACCCTTACCCGAAGGAAAATACATTTTAGTGATCGTCGATTATTTTAGCCGATATATGGAAATAGAAACAACGAAGTCTATAACGGCAAATAACACCATTCTACTTCTTCGTAAAATTTGCACTAGACTCGGATATCCATATTCAATAACTGCAGATAATGGACCACAATTTGGAAGGAGCGCAGAATTCAAAAATTTTTGCAAAGACAATAATGTTAAATTATTCACTACTGTACCCTATTGGCCGCAACAAAATGGGGAAGTCGAGCGTCAGAACAGAAGTCTCGTAAAGCGACTAAAAATCAGCAAAGCACTTGGAAAAGATTGGCAGCTGGATCTTCAAGATTATTTATTGATGTATCATAACACACCGCACCCTAGCACAGGAAAAACTCCTGCAGAATTATTTTTTGGACGAAAACTAAAAGACAAACTTCCGATGATCCCTGACTTTAACATAGAGGAAGAGGTACGAGATAAAGATTGCCTGGAGAAACAAAAAGGAAAAGATTACGCGGATAGACGGAGAAACGCTAGAGATAGCGGAATAATGGAAGGAGATACAGTTATTCTTAAACGTATGCGGAAGGAGAACAAATTAGACCCAACATTTGACTCCACACCACATACGGTTATTTCAAAAAAGGGTGGAGACGTAACAGCAACAAACAATGTTACCGGGGAAGAGGTAAGGCGAAATGTGCTCCACATGAGACGAGTTGGGAAGGAATGGAAAATATTGGAGAATGACCAATGAGAACTTTGCGCATATCAACGTACTTAGTTCACAGTTGTTATGCTGAACAAGTTTATGTTCCTCAAGAATATATTTATCTTGTGGTAATAATACCTAATTCTTAGTTATGTAAAAAAAAAAAATGTCTTTCCCATTTTTCAATTGACATGTTAAATAAATATTTCTTGGTAAAGTTTGGTGTTTCAATTCTTAAATGAAAGGAAGGGATGAAGTGTATGCAGATAAGGGCATGATGTCATCACATGAGATGGTCTACCCGGAAAATCACTCAACAGCTTGTTAGTATGATTTAGCCTACCGACTGTGGAGTGCGGGTCACGGAGAGATTATCAATCTTACAATGCCAAATGCATATTGTTTGACAGGAAAATAAAAGACTCCCCTTATACTCATTAATTGAACGTTCGAACATAAAAAAGGACTACCTCTGTTATAGGTACTCGTTTAAATCAAGTGATTATATTATCCCATCGGAAACTTGAACGACTTCTGTTATAAATGTTGAAAATATGAAAAAAGTACTATATTAATATTGCAAAAGATATAAAAACTTATAACGGACCGTTAAAAACATAGATATATTAATTGAATAATTACAATAATTTGTATTTTTGTAAACATAATTATAATAGTATATGAAATTGACTGTCTCGACCCTTAGGTTAGGTTTATAATGAGTGGGTCAATCAGGCCCTCCACTGCGACTCGTGAGAGTCTATTGTGGCTTGTCTCGACCCTTACTTCGTGGAATATGCTCATATTAGTGTTTTTAAATGAAACTCACAGTCTCTAGTTAATTCCACAATATAATAAAAGTTATTGAAAATTCTAAAAAAATGACAATTGTTTCGATAAATCAATATCATCGTCAGAATGACAGAAGTTAGATTTCATTTTATGCCTACCTGATGTTTAGTAGTTATTTTTGGCTAGACCAAGAAGTAACCTAACTTGTGATTGGCTTAATATATGTTTATAGAAAAAAGAAGAAGATGTGATATTACAAATATTGAAGCTTAGATATTATTAGCCCTATGGTGATATCCTGGATATCATTTTCCCAATTAAGCTCAGTATAACTGTGCAATGATATAGAAAACCAGGAAAACTATATCTGCTGATCTTTACAATTATCACTTAAGAAGACAGTTTATTAGTGGAGAACTCCCTAGATTTAACTGTTCATTGACAATTTCATATTGTGGGTTTCTTAAATGTCTTCTAATTTCCAGTTCTTCAAGGAAATCCAGTTCTTGTTTCTTTTCACAAATGTGCAGCACTTCTAGTTCTGTGTTAGGTGTCAATGAATGATTGGTGTCAAGTAGATGTTTTGCGTAGTAGGATTTATCTGGTTGTTTTAATCTGTATGCTCGTAAGTGCTCACTGTATCGTATTTCAAAATTCCTAAGGGTCTGACCCAAATAGACAGCATTACATTCTGGACATTTGAGTTTATATATACCTGACTTCTTTAATAGTGGTATTTTTGTTTTTACATTTAACAATTTTGTACTAACGTTATTTTCTGTTTTAAAAGAAATTGTTGTATTCGTTGCTGAAGATATTATCTTTGAAATATTATTAGAAATATTTCCTGCATATGTGATGGTATTATAAGTTTTAATTTCATCAGCTTGTTTAGGATATATTAGTTGTAATGTAAATTTAATTTTCGGGTGTAAATTATTGATGTGGTTGAAAAATACATTTAATTGTCGTTCACTACCCATAAAACAAGCTAATATGTCATCTACATATTTATACCAAAATAAAATATTTTTCGAAATATTACTTTCAAAGATCTTTCTTTCTAAATTGTCCATAAAAATGTTTGCTAAAATAGGTGATATAGGGCTTCCCATTGGTAAACCTTCATTTTGAATATATATCTTATTGTCAAAAGTGAAATAAATCTGATTAATGCATACATCAAATAAATTAAGTATATCTGATATTATTCCTGGATTAATATTTTTATCTTCTAGTAATTTTCTTACAAGTATTAGACATTCTTTAGGAGGAATTTTAGTAAACATATTAGTTACATCGAACGAAATGAGTTTATAGTATATAACTTTATAGAATCCAGCGATGTAAAAGTTCTTAAAGCAGACCCAACAAAAAAGTTTTCTAATAATGTAAGGGATATTGTTAATAATTCAAATTATCTTTTAAATGATTACGAAAAGAGGTCTATCATACATAAGAATCCTCATTGTCCACAATTATATGGAACAGTTAAATTACATAAAATAACGAAACCAATTAGACCTGTAGTCTCTTATGTAAATGCTCCTAATAATATATTGGCAAAGAAGCTCAACAATATACTCAATACTTACGGATATGAATCTCAGTACTCAATTAGAAATGCAATAGAACTAATCAAAAAGTTGAAAGCAATCCACTTGCAAGATAACTATAAACTCATTTCGTTCGATGTAACTAATATGTTTACTAAAATTCCTCCTAAAGAATGTCTAATACTTGTAAGAAAATTAATAGAAGATAAAAATATTAATCCAGGAATAATATCAGATATACTTAATTTATTTGATGTATGCATTAATCAGAATTATTTCACAATAAGATATATATTCAAAATGAAGGTTTACCAATGGGAAGCCCTATATCGCCAATTTTGGCAAACATTTTTATGGACAGTTTAGAAAGAAAAATCTTTGAAAGTAATATTTCAAAAAATGTTTTATTTCGGAATAGATATGTAGATGATATATAAGCTTGCTTTATGGGTAGTGAACGACAATTAGATATATTTTTCGACCACAATAATAATTTACACCCCAAAATTAAATTTACATTAGAAGTTGAAGAAAATCGTTCAAACAATTTTCTTGATTTAAAAATTCAAAGAGTTAATAATGTACTTGATTATTCGATTCAGCGAAAGCCAACACACACTGATGTGACTATTCCATACAGTCCCAATCATCCCATGTCACATAATTCAGTGATACATAGAGCATTTTCAGTTCCTATGAACAAATGTAATTTTGATAGAGAGATAAACAAAATTAAACAAATAGCAACATCCAACGGTTACCACAATAAATACAACGATTTATTTTAAAACAGAAGGTAACATAAGTACAAAATTGTTAAATGTAAAAACAAAAATATCACCAATAAAGAAATCTGGTATATATAAACTTAAATGTCCAGAATGTAATGCTGTCTATTTGGGTCAGACCCTTAGAAATTTCGAAATCCGATACAGTGAACACTGACGAGCATACAGATTAAAACAACCAGATAAATCCCACTACGCTAGACATCTACTTGACACCAATCAATCATTGACACCTAACACAGAACTAGAAGTACTACATATTTGTGATAAGAAACTGGATTTCCTTGAAGAATTGGAAATTAGAAGACACTTAAGAAACCGACAATACGAAGTCATCAATGAATAGATAAATATAGGGAATTCTCCACTTTTAAACTGTCTAGCCAAAAATAATTAAACATCAGGTAGGCATCAAATGAAATGTAACTTCTGTCATTCTGACGATGATATTTAGGTAATATCAAAACAATTGACAATAAGATATATATTCAAAATGAAGGTTTACCAATGGGAAGCCCTATATCACCTATTTTAGCAAACATTTTTATGGACAATTTAGAAAGAAAGATCTTTGAAAGTAATATTTCGAAAAATATTTTATTTTGGTATAGATATGTAGATGACATATTAGCTTGTTTTATGGGTAGTGAACGACAATTAAATGTATTTTTCAACCACATCAATAATTTACACCCGAAAATTAAATTTACATTAGAAATTGAAGAAAATAGCTCAATCAATTTTCTTGATTTAAAAATTCAAAGAGTTAATAATGTACTTGATTATTCAATTTACCGAAAACCAACACAGACTAATGTGACAATTCCATTCAATTCTAACCACCCTATGTAACACAGACTAGCAGCATATAATTAAATGATACATAGAGCTTTTTCAGTTCCTATGAACAGATGTAATTTTGATAGAGAGATTAATACAATTAGACAAATAGCAACATCTAACGGTTATCCATTAGATATGATAAATAAGCTAATTAGTAAAAAAGAAGAAAAAGTGGCATTGCAACTAATATATCCTAAACAAGCTGATGAAATTAAAACTTATAAAACCATCACATATGCAAGAAATATTTCTAGTAATATTTCAAAGATAATATCTTCTGCAACGAATACAACAATTTCTTTTAAAACAGAAAGTAACGGTAGTACAAAATTGTTAAATGTAAAAACAAAAATACCACTATTAAAGAAGTCAGGTATATATAAACTCAAATGTCCAGAATGTAATGCTGTCTATTTGAGTTTCATTTTCATTTAAAAACACTAATAATAGTATATTTTTATAGAAACATTAAAAAAATGGAACCCCAAGTAAAGTTATAATTTGTTTGGTCAAATTTCAATTTTACAGCTTGTTTCCTAGATGGTTTAAAACTTTCAAACATTGGGCAGTTTTTTTAGGCGGTAATAACAAAATTTTTAAACTGCCACCCCTGTCGAGTTTCATCTTCTTTTAAAGATAATGAAAAAACTCTTCCCTAAACCCGATATCTTAGTTATTTCAAGAGTTATACGACCTAACGAGAAAGTGACATGTTTATTAGGATTTTTATAATAACTTTGCAAATTGTCGACCTTACTCGATTTCACAATGCCCCAAACGCTTATTAATGAAATTTTGAAACCTTTGGAGCACATCCCTAATGATATTGGAGGCAGTCGACGTGATAAAATATCAGGATTTGGTTTTGCGGATATTTCTTTTTTGAAATTACCTTTAAAATAATGTGAAACTCGACAGCGGCTGCGATTTAAAACTTACCAGAGTATGTTTTAACTCGTCTAAAAATGTAGTCCTTTAGTTATCTCCGAACAGATTTTTTTCTTCACTCATTTGAAACTCATGGTTCCGTTCTGGGTCTTTTGGGAAACCTTGTATGTATGACGGAATTTATTCTGATACGACGAATCGTAAACTAATCTCTGCAGAATCTTATATACTTAATTGATGGGAAATTTGATTTACCTCAATTTTCTCAGTATTTGTAAGTATAATCTTTATGCTGGAACAATGTGTTCATTTTTCATTCATTCATTATTGTCTTGAAATTGTTATCTCAATGTTTTATTCGTAGATAACAAACACTATAGTTACACTATAGTTACATTACATTACATTATGGGCGCAGGTAGATAGAAATAAATGACAGCAAATAAATAAAATAATTTATTTTTACAATATTGAGCACGACATCTTCAATTTACCAATTAAAGGATCATAATGATTAAGACATCTTTTGAATCAATTATCCCATTGTTGTTATATACAATGTGCCCCTGTAATGAGAAAACTCAATAATTTGTGGTTACATGAGAAACTTTCACAATACTTCAAGTGAATATACATTAAAATAAATGTTTTTGGACGCAAATAGCTTGAAGTAAAGTAAACACCCACGTTTTTATCTATTTTTACAAAATAATAATTCTCATTATCTTAATAAATTGAAGTGGGTAGGTCATTACGAATAGAAAAAACCAATGACATTCAAAAATAATAGCAACGTACATTGTTCATAGTAATTTTTTGAGATTTGTTCAAAATTCATATAAGACATATTGAACTGATTGTTTTTTTCTATTTTGAAGAGTACAAAATTGTATCCAACACTGTTTTTACTTTGTGTGAGTACAATGATAGGTTTGATCCCAATCCTTAATCAATAAGTATTGAATTGTAAAATTAAGTGGTCCTAACCATATTCTTCCATTATCGTGAGGATGAGGTTAATATATCGAATAAACGAGATACGAGTAGCAATGTGAAAATAAGTATAAGACATCATACATTAAATATCCAAAATTTTGCCGAGATTCCAAAAAAGCAGTAATGTGTATATCCATACCTACATATGAGTGTGTCCTTGCGATATGAGATAACAATATTGTCAGAGTTGTTTCATAAATGGGGGGCGTTTCTAGGAAAATGAAAATAAGCTTAGGAAGAAGTAGGTAAACTCCATGTGCTTCAGTATTTCAAACATTTTGTTACTTTCTGGCAGTTGTTGGAAAAGTTCGTTCTTCCGAATGCCTGACGAATACATAAGAAATCTGAATGAATGAGAATATAAATACTAGAATTGTCAAAAAAAGTACAAAAGGTGTCTAAAAACATCAGATTTACTTAGCTTGTTCTACATAAGTAGATGAAAATGGTAAAATCAATACTTCTAATGAAATAAAAATAAAATACATTAAAATTTACCCTGTAATAAGGGTGTACAATTTTGTTTTACATCTTTAAACTATTGTAAAATTGTACACTCTTATTACAGGGTAAATTTTATTTCTATTTCAATACAAGTAGTGCATATTTTACCATTTTCATCTACTTATATAGAACAAGTTAAGGAAGTCTGATGTTTTTAGATACCTGTTGTACTTTTTTTGACGATAGCTTTGAGGATGATCGACAGCGCTTAGCTGAAATTATAATAAACTACACACGTAGTATTCGTCGTTTTATTCAGTCAAGATATAAATACTGCCATAAGAAAAATCAAACATTCGTTTTAAGTAAAAAGAAATACCACTTTCTGATCAAATAATAGCTAAAGCCGGGTTTCCATGGAGTCGTTATACGTGCGAGAATACAACTCTTTCTGCGCATAGTACACGATCTGTTAATGAACTTATTTCTTTACGATTGTCTTTTGTTCCCACTAAGGTCGTAACTGAGAGGAAGTAAGATATTTAAGCAACGATGTTCTCTCTAGAAAATCTCATTCGCGACTGCCTCGTTAGTATTAACTGCAACATGCCGGAGTGAAAACAAGTGGTTTTTACAAGGTCCTACACTATTACATCCCTCACTACCTATCACTGGGTTGTTACCTAAACTCATTAGGGCACTAGAGGCGCCCTCGACTTCTTCACGACCTCGTAGGAATCTGGCTTAAAATAAAAGAGGATGATTCAATTCCAACTTTGAGTAATAAAAATGAAACCGTATAACCTAGTTTTCATTAAATTAATACTTGTCCCTTCTATAGATTTCCAGACGGTTTACTTCCGTTCACTCCTATCTTGGACATTGCTTTCCTACCCATTTATTTTCAGATCGTCAGTAATTGTTTCGGTCTACCTCCATTTGGCATTTGTCTCTTCGGTGTAACGGCGACCTTAAAGTGTATACATACAGTTTCGTAAATCCTTTTACGTACGTAAATCAACATAGAACTGTTGTTTTGTAGGTAAATCAGTTTTGTACATCTGTCAACGGAATAGTTTGCTCTTAAACAGGATGTGATGATCCCAAAAAGACATTATTTAAAAAAGACATTATTAGATTTTAGTAGACATTAATTTCAAATATTGCTAGAGACCAGTAAACTGGAAGGCCATTGGCAAGGTGCAGGGAAATAGATAATAAACACGTCCGTTTTATAAATATTGTGCCGACAAGGTTGACAAGGTCGAGAAACGAATCATTGACTGTGTTAGTTTAATAATTTCCTATATATAGAGAGTTCATTTCTTTTGAAGATGATTCAGTATTATTATTGTTCTTAATAGTATTCTGTGGTCAGTAATTTATATATGTAGTTTCTAAATATATGTTATCCCAGTGAGTTTTTATAACCATGTTATTTTTTAACTCTAAAGATCGATGGTTCAAGAAGTACATACGAGGGGCACTTGCTAAGTAACCACCACAAGAAGCAGCTTGTTAAACTAGAATTTATTTTTGGATGGGATTGTTTCTTTGATTGCAGTGGTCAATGTTGCTTCATTTACTCAAAAGAAGATATTTATATGTTTGTCTTTGTACCTACCTTAAAATGAAACTCAGTGTTGGATAAAAAGTATACTCGCATTGAAAAAACATATAACAATTATCACACTACATTAATATAAAATATTTTAAGATAATCTATAAAACATTATCAATTGTTACATAATATGCAGTTTTTTACATACTGTGCAAATTCTTTGGGATATATTAATTATATCAGTCCTCAAATTCTTACCATTCTTTGGTTACATAATTATACTATCTAAATATATTGTAAAAATCTGACTAACTAAATAAACACATAACATTCATGTCAGTCAAATTATTACATATCAATATAATAAAAGTGAATATTTCTTCTGATATTCCAGATAAATATAAATTTCAGGAATCAAGTTGAATTTATTTGTTGGTGTTTGATGAAATTTTAATACCTAAATTTAGATATGTGCTTAGATTAAGAAAAAAATTCGTGCAATGCAAGTGTGGTATATTAAAAACATGGTTAGAGCACCATGAGCTGATATTTAAACTTTATACGGCACTCTTTCCACCACACCTCATCTCGTCTCAGAAACAATATTGCAGCCAATTTTCTGCAGGAAAGTTGGCTGCAATATTTTAACAAGAGTAGTAGTTATCTACGATTCTGTTCCATAATTAATCACGGTTTGCCAACAGACCCTTATTTCTCCTGTTTTTGATTCGGATGATAGATATTTGACAATGATTTTAAACAGCTGACTGTCAAGATTAAAAAAATATATGAAATGAAATAAAGTCTATTAAGTTGAAGAGAATGTGTTGCAAAAATCTTCGACTATCCTTATTAACGTTATTTCCAGTGTAGTTGCATGCCTCCATTTTTTATTAACATAACGAATAAGAAGCTAGATACCCTCAGATCCAAAATTATTTGCTTTGCATATTGAAGCGTTTTACATCATTAATACATCCAGCTAAAGCGAAATTGAGATAAATGTAATTTAGCGATATACAGAGGGTAGAAATGGAAACAAATAAGCAAAAAATTCACTACGAAAACTAATGTTTGTTGACTCTACAGAAGGAGCCCAAATAAAACTATCGTAAGCTGTTTTAATTTTTACAGGTCACATCTGTCTAAAGGACACGGTCGTGGTGAGAATCGGAATCTATCCAATGCCCGAAGAAAGTTTTTTAACGACCACATCAAAGATGGGTAGCTCTGAGCCCACTCACTGACATAATGTCAGTATAATCGAATCGGCTTAGAGCAATGGAATGCGGGCGATATAAAATGTCAAGTTATAAAAAAAATCTATCTTTCACAAACATGTGTACCAGTATAGGGGTGAGCCAATGGAAAATTTCCACCCCTATTTTTATTATTGAAAACCAAAGTCAACAACTCAAACAACCCTCAACATTTGAATAGAGTAAAGTAGCTCTTTTTAAAGGTTTCTACGAGTTTTTTATGACCTTATAATTCCGCCTTATTATTTTCATCGACAACTAAATAACAGCTTGTCAAAATCTTAGACTATTGTTTTCTTAATGAAAATATCAAAAGTTTCAAGTTTCAGAATCAGGTGTACACGTCAAATTTAGCTGACAAACTGTTTAGAAAGTCTGCTATTAATATTAATGGAATAATAATGTAGGTCCCAATGAAGTGAATAACCTAAACTGGAACAACTATGACACGTTCTACAAATGAAGCCATGTAGTTAGACAAGAACAACTGCTGCGAGAGGGAAGGCTATCTTTGTTACACACGTGCAGTTATATGCCAGAAATGTAATGATTATCTTTAAATTTAAGAGAAATTTATTTATTGATGCTAAATACATTAAAACCGCTATTTATTAGGTAGGTATATGTACGAAAATATAAGTCAAGGTAACTAGCAATTTTTTAAAACATTCAATATGCTTTGATATTTAAAACAAATTGTTGAGGTACAACAAGAAAATAAATTAGAAGATGTAATGAGGAAGGTTAATAACACAGTAGATGTTAAATAAGATATTTTGAAATGTAAAAGAATAGGAAATAAATACAGTAACAAAAATCGGCTAGTCCTAATTCAGATGAAAGCCTGGAACAAGAAAGTAGAAACATTGAAAGGAACGAATAAATTAAAAGGAACAAAGATATATATTAATGAAGACTACCCAAAAGACACAGCTAATAAAATATATGAAACAGGCGAGAGAAATAGGAGCCAAAGCTAAAAGTTAATTGATAACACATTACTGATAAATGACAACGTGTACAGTCTAAAAGACCTCTAGAATTAAAAAATAGTTAGAGACACATATAGCATGGAATAATTCAACAATTAAGGAAAATAACAAAACTAAACGGATAAAAGTTTTAAATAACTTAGAGACGCATAATTGCCAATTCTACATTTTGAAGAAAACCGTGTCTCTCTAAGGATCAGCGTACGGATCAAAAACAGATTGAAATTTAGCGAAGCCTTACCTACCAGAAACTTCGACTTACCATATGATATCAGGCTGTCAGCAATAATGAAGCAATTTCATATACTATATAAATATTTTTCAATAAAAGTACGAACAAAAAACAAACATGTTGAAAAATTGAACAAATTTAATTATGAAATAATATCACTGGTTAAAAATGAATAATTTAAGTTCGTAAACCAAGTTTTGTTTTTTATATTCCTTATGGTAAAAACAAGAATTAACACTCCATTATTCATGCAAATACAACAAAATGTCTTGATTGATTCCTGAAATTATATTGTTTAATAATTTATATTTTTTTTACATTTCCACTATTAGCTTGATTATACAGTACAATAGATTATCAAGGATAAATGAATTTGTAAAGAAGTGTGTAATATTTTATTAAATTCAGCCAAGTCCTTTCGACATTACGTCATCATCAGGGCTTTCGTCAGTCGGTCCAGAGACATATTAAAATTGCCCACATTATTGCTTTTGTCAGTTTAACATGGTAAACAAACAACAAATTACAAACATTTAAACATATCAAATTCAAAACCACACCACACAAAACATATCCACAGTGGCCTTTCCGACCCGATCTTTCAAATTATGTCGACCATCTCGAGTTACACACTTCTTTACAAATTCATTTATCCTTGTTAAAACAAGAGTGTGTACACTTCATAATTTGGATTTTTCAATAGATTATCGGTTAAATCTTATTATGCAATTTGTTTACAAACATTTGCGTAGCTTAAATATATCACACACTATAAGTATCACGTGAATATAGTTACAATAAAAAATATAATTATATATGTATATACAAGTGAAAACCATATATTTAATACTCCTATATTGCTAGTTGGGGTCTAGAAAAGGATGACGACCCAACGGTGCAGACATACATACGTCTGTCTCCATCATTTAGATCTGAAATGTTATGCGCTTACCCGGGAATGGAGCTTTTTCCACTGTACTTGCCCACTTTACCAGTACAGCCGCAAAGTTTGCGGACAACGGTTCTAGTATGAATAAGTGAGATAGAAGAATACAGTTGCTATCACTTTTGGTGAGCAACACTCCATAGTAATACAGGAGTACAAAATATATGGTGAAAACGACTCGTCTCTTTATTCTAGTAGGTACTCGAAATAATATATAGAGATTCATAGCGGTTGAGCGAATAATATATTAAAATTAGTGTTGCCACATTTTCACTAGAAATAAATAATTAAATATGCAAGTACCAGTAAAACAAGTGTATTTATTATATTATGATATTATCGTAACCTTTTGGTTACAAATTTTAAAGCGACTACCTATTTATGTTACACTTCATACTTGTTGTCCTTTCATATTTGTTGAATAAGGAGAATTGACTAATATTAAATGTTTACATATGTATGTTTATCAGGAATACACGATTGGGAGTTGGCAATGTTATTGATATATGTAGTTATTTACCTAACAAAATATGTGCGACTGTACTGTTTAGAAACTATTGAAAGGAGATGTTGAGAAAAGAAGAAAATCAAAGATATAAGCAGGAAATTAGAGGAAATTGTTTTAGACCATCAAAAGTAATCCTGTAAATACAGTAGTTGATTTTTTGTAGTTTAGAAATGGAATGAATACGGTAGCAAACTTAACTAAAGCAAAATATATGATGCTTTGTTAACAAAACTTTAAGATTGGTAGTTTTCGTTTGCTGAAAAATGTTTCAGGCTACCGAAATGACCTATCCACTGTAGAGGAACTATAACAGATATGACAGGTTCCTAAAGGAACTAGACAAATTTACTATCTTGACGCAGTTTGTATAAACGTAGGCACCTCTGTTCAAAAGCATGACAAGACTTGAATATCTAAAGCAGCCGACAAGCTTTTATAGAAGATTTGTCAACCGGTTTGAACATTAATTCTGATAAAGGATGCAGACTCATTGTTGTTAACAGTTATGGATAATGCTTCATCACAGTTACCGACTGGAGCACCTACTTCAGCTATACCCTAACATCTTTAAATTGAGAGTGACTCAATGTCTATGACTTAAAAAAACTCTTGCATACTCGGATGTTCTTCTAAAGCAACGATTGATAAATTGAAGTTTATTGTGCAATTCACCAATCGTAGTTTTAAAAGTATACCTCGGATTGCAAGCGAGCTTTTCAGTCATAAGGAGAAATTTGTCATCACGGACACACATCTATAAAACCATTTGAAATAGGTCCTTTTGTAGAAAGTAACAATGGAAACCGTTATTGATCACAATATTATGTGAATTGACAAAATACGCGGTCATGATACCGGTGGTTAGCAAAGAGGCAGCCACTATCGTATTTGACAACTTTATACCAACCTATGGTTTGATGAAAGAAATAGGGACGGATCAAGGAACATAAAAATGAAATAATGAAGAACTTAGCGGAACTTTTAAAAATAAAACACAAATTTCAACGGCATATCATCACGAACCAATAGGCAGTTGTGAAAAATTACACATAACGTTCAACGAGTACATGAGAAACTTTATTAAAGATTCTAGAGATAACTGGTGTAAGTTTGTAAAAATGTTTGCATATTGTTATAATACAATAAACACGTATCACAGATACACTCCTTTTGAGTTGTTATACGGTAGAAAACACAACATACCATAATTTTTAAATGTAGAAATAGAACCATATTACAATTTTGAAAGGTATGATTGAGAATTGAAATATAAGTTGCAGTACGCGCAAGTTTTTGATAAAAAATAAGCTAATTAGAGTAAATAAAAGCGAAAAGGAATCGTCACCCGTAAACTTTAGGGTAGGGGATTCAGTAATTTTAAAAAAATTAAGAAAGAACTAAGTTCGATCCATATTATTTAGGTCCGTTCAAAATACCGGAAGTAAGAGGAGTAAACTGTGAGATTGTATCTCAAAACGATAAAAAACAAATCGTTTATAAAAATCGGTTGTATAAATACAATAATGACAATATTTGTAATCAAGTGAGGTGAGTTCGTTAGCAAACAAAGCAGTGTTTAAAAACAAAACAAAACAGTTAGTGTAATAAACAAACAATGCGAGAATCATTAACAAGACGTTATAATTAGTATCGAAAATTATCAGGGATAATTTTTCTCTTCCAAGAGGAGATGTGACGATCCCAAAAGACACTATTAGATTTAATTAGTTTAATTTCAAGTATTGCTAGCGGCCAGTGAACTTGAAGGTCACTGACAAGGTGTAGTAAGGTTATTAACAAATTGAGGAATCGCGACTGTTTTGTAAATATATTAATAACACGGTTTAACAATAAATAATTTAAGTACGACAAGGTCGGGAAAGATACAGTATAAATAGTAGCAATGTTTATAGTGTAAGTTATCCATGGTCAGTAATTTTGTATACATAGTGTTAAATATAGTATCCCAGTGATTTTGATAAACAATGGTATTATTTAACCCCAATGAGTAAGGGTAAGTGTTTTCCGACGATTATTGGCTTGATTGCTTAAGAATTATATACGAGGGGTAATTGCTACATAAACACCACAGAAGGAACAACCACTGATAAGTAGGGGAGACGATATAATGGAAGCGATGACGGTCTGTTAAAAGGAGAACTTTTTCCCAAAAACTCTTAGATTTTATGGTTTTTAAAATGCAACAGCATTTGTGGGACACCATTCATAATTTGATATCAGTTAAATGTAATATTTGGTTACAAATAAAAATGGTAACGTAGGAACTTAATTCATAGTTTGTACATATTTTACAATATTACAAAATTCCTTAATAGTATGCAGTTCAGAACTTACTATATGCACCCGTGGACATTAACGTCGAGAGAAATGCATTAGTAATTACTTTTATTACTTGTATACAACATTTACTTCAGAATAATGTCAGTTGCTTTATGTTAAATGGAATATAAAGTTTAATAACATCAGTTTTATCAGCAAAATAAAAATTCAGTTAATTTGTAATTAGAGCATAACTGAGAGTAACATTTAACGTATATTCACGTTTTATTGGCATAATAGGCAGCTGTCATTTGATTCTTAATACTAGAATTATGTATTTTTATATCAACATCGCTAAACGTTATTTAAAAAAAATAGTAGAGAATTATTCGAGAAGAAGTTGAAGGAGCACTATAATCCAGAGATTCGTCAAATTTCAATCAGTATGATATTTGTATTCGTCCACTAACTTAAAATGGATTAACTCCTTTTTCGTTTAGACTAGTTCTCTTAGTGTACTCAACATACTACCCCTCTGCCTATCAAAGCGGAACTCATAACAGAATGCATAGACATACCTTCCCATTGTGAAATAAGTGGAAATGATCTGGCAAAGTAACTAACAATCGACAATCCAGCGTCCCCTACAACTTTATACCCCACTTAAGCAAAGTTTTTAGAACGAAATTACGAGCAAAAATGGAATACGTTCGCATTCAAACTAAAATCAACGAAAAGTTATATAGTGGAAATCAATTTCCCTAGTATTTTAAGCCATCACTACAGAAACAAACATCGAACATTTGTTAGTTGAATACCTTCTTTATTCTACACTTTTGAAAAATTGCAAGATACCTTATACTTCAAAACACTTCTTATGTCAGAATAATTACGATGAGTCAATAATAAACGATCTAAGATCTTATTAAACAAGTTTAACATCACATTTACGCACGGGCTAGTTGTGTCTTTGAAATACTTGAAATACTGTTAATTGCTAATAATAATTGGTTGAATCATAAACATCTTGATACCGTTATGCTAAGTATTTGAGATGTTCAGAACGTTCTGTGTTTTTTCAAATTCATAGTTTTTTCCATGGGTACTCTCCGAAATTCACTCATTCACAAATTGTTTACAGAAAAAATAAGAACGCAAGAAGAATAAATTTTGAAATAGATTTCAAAGAGTTTAGAGCAACTTTCATCAATATACTAGGAATATACAGAGAGAAAATCTGTTGTTTTTAAAAGAAAATTAACAAAGGAACAGAATCATAACAATTTATGGCTATTCCAACGTATAACAATAACTGTTAATAATTTTAGTGAATCGATTGACGCATTTTCCTAATGGATAGATATATATAATCATGAAAGTGATCATCATCAACATTTAATATTTGTGTATATACTAAAGTAATGAATGAAAAACCATCATAAATATCATATGCTAATGAAAAACAAAAAAGAATGGGTGCTATAAATGCATCAACTATCATAATCATTCAATATGTATGAAAAATTCAAGTTGTAGTCAAAGGATTACAGTTTGTTTACTTATATGAAGGTAATTTGGACTGACAAATAGTTATCAACTGCACAGTTCGAAGAAAAATATTTATATTTCGAAAGAAATACAAAGGAAGAGAACGTTATTAAACCTTCCAATAATAAAAGGAGTCATTCTAAGTTCAGAGAAAGTAAAAGGAATAAACACAAAAATATGAGTATATCGAAATTACGAACAACAAATAATCACACATACATACAAACACACATTCACTAAATTAGTTTACATATGTATTTACAGTCTCTATACTCAGTTTTATTGGGTACACTCTGTGTATTCAGAGGTTTGAAACCAGTTTTTGATTGTTTCCACAACTATCGTTAAAGCAATCACAAGAAAACAATACATTATTTTTGTGTTTTCCTGTTCGATGTTGTTCAAGTACTTGTTGAGTCCACAATGCTTTTGCTTATCTCATTTCTTAATGACTGAACTAACTTGCTCATTTAAACGCTATTTTCCTAAAACGACCTAAATAAAATGGGATAACTATGGGAGAAATTTTGGAAGTTGGCAGCGTAAATTTTAGAATCATATAGTAACGAATAAATATATATTTTAATAGTTAACCTTCTTTGTAGCGCTTTTAATATACAACTTTCTACCAGAATTACGTGCCAATAGAGACCAGCCTCGTCATTTCCGTCATATCCTGTATCTACTATTGCTAAATATAGTTTGCTTTGATCCGCCAATGTTTGTAAGGTTCTAAAGATTTAAATTAATTGCTCTTATATCCGCATTAGTGTCAGTATATGGCTGTAGTACTTTTTTCAACTATGTCCCTAACAATAAAATGAGGTATAACTCGTACTTCTACCTGGAATACCGTCACGTTTTTTTCCAAAGTACAGGGTTATTGGTTATAATTTGACCACACCTTTATTTCTCTTATGCCTACAGATACAAAAAAAAGTTTTATGTAAAAGTTGTAGGAGTATAAATGAATTTTAATAAACTGTCCTGCACACCAATAGCGTTTTTGAATTACGGGGTATACAAAGTATAAAAATATTTTTTATAAATAGAACGCCCTGTATATTATGACATATTCGGATAGGGCCTTTTTTTCTCATAACAAAAATATATACTTTTATAGGTCTAGCTTTTATACTTTCCAACAATGGACAGTAAACTCCTAAAGTATTTAAGTTAGTATTTAGCTAAAAAATGTAGTTGGCTATGCAAGGCTTACTGCACTTGTTGATATTATCTGTCAAAACTAAGTAACTTCTAAAGTAATAGACAGTAAATGTTCAAAAAATGGGCGACTGGGTGTGACATTAACAAAGAACATAAAGAACAATGCAGTGTTTATTACGAAATACAATACAATAGCAAACAACATAAAAAGCAATACAGTGTTTATTACAAAATAAAAACTGATTCGATCTTTTCATAAATTTTAAGCAAACTAAAGCAAGTGCTCAAAATGAGTTCCGTTAGTTTCAAAACAAAGTTCATACCTTCTCCTTAAATTTTCTATACAGTATAAAATTTTATTACTATTTCTATGGTTAAGAAGTTCAATTTAAGCTTCAATTTTCTCAATTATTGCAATACTGTTACTGGTATCGGAATAGACTTTTCCTTTTAAATGGCCCCATAAAAAGCCATCTAAAGGCGGTAAATCCGGACTATTTGACTGCCATTGAATCGTGCCACCATTACCTATCCAAGTTGCGAACTCATTATTTAAGTGTTCTCGCACTTCTCTTTATTATGCGGAGGTGCTCCGTCTTGTTGCCATATTATTGACATTAGGTTTGTTCTCAGACGAGTTTCAAACCATCAGAAACAGTCAGGATTCGGCACAATCCATTTCTCCGCGTTCATAAATACGTTTCTAATTGTTTGAAAACAGCTGGACGTTGGACAGTTGGACAACCATTAATGAAGCCTGTGTGAACATCGTCCGCAGCTGTTTTCAAACAATCAGAAACTTATGTATCAACACAGAGAAATGTATTGCGCAGAATCCTGATGGTTTGTGATTCCTGTGAGAACAAACCTATTAAGCGCATTTTCAGGAAATTCCTGAAGTAAATCGTAAACTTGTGGCAGAATGTCATCTGTTAAAGTGAAATTATAGAATATTGACCCAATTACTTTACCCCGAAAAAGTCCACACCAGACATGAATAATTTTGTATTTCCTAAAACTTTTTCGTTCCCACATTTTTTTTCTGTTAAACAGACCTGATGTAGAGAAACTTTATTCATCCGTTCAAATAATGTGTTTAAAGTAATTTTCGTTGTCGTCTAAATTTCTTATCATTTGTTGACAGAATTACAATCGTTTTCGCTTATGCTCTTCATATAGTTCCTGTACTGGTAAAATTTTGTAAGGACGATAGTTAATATTTTTTAGTGTTTTTTGAACTTTATAGTAATTCGCCGGAAGGTTTTTTTATACTACTCTCTGCATTCTCTAAAATAAAAATAATTGATATTTTGATGTGTCTTACTCTAAGAATATATTTTTAGGTAATTTAATATTCGTGTTTTAAATGAAACTCAACGTTTCTAGCTAATTCCACAATATAATGAAAAATATTAAAAATTCTAAAAAATTCGCAATTGTTTCGATAACTGAATATCATCGTCAGAATGGCAGAAGTTACATTTCATTTTATGCCTACCTGATGTTTAGTAGCTATTTTTGGCTAGACCAAGAAGTGACCTACCTTTTGATTGACTCAATATATGTTAATAGAAAAAAGAATATGTGATATTACAAATATTGAAGCTTAGATTTTATTAGCCCTATGGTGATAACCTGGATATCATTTTTCAAATTAAGATAGTATAACTGTGCAATGATATAGAAAGCCAGGACAACTATATCTGCTGATCTTTACAATTATCACTTAAGAAGACAGTTTAATAGTGGAGAGCTCCCTAGATTTATCTGTTCATTGACAACTTCATATTGTGGGTTTCTTAAATGTCTTGTAATTTCCAACTCTTCAAGGAAATAAGAAGACACTTAAGAAACCCACAATATGAAGTCGTCAATGAACAGATAAATCTAGGGAGCTCTCCACTATTTAACTGTCTTCTTAAGTGATAATTGTAAAGATCAGCAGATATAGTTTTCCTGGTTTTCTATATCATTGCACAATTATACTGATCTTAATTGGTAAAATGATATCCAGGATATCACCATAGGGCTAATAAAATCTAAGCTTCAATATTTGTAATATCACATCTTCTTCTTTTTCCTATTAACATATATTAAGTCAATCACAAGTTAGGTGACTTCTTGGTCTAGCCAAAAATAACTACTAAACATCAGGTAGGCATAAAATGAAATGTAACTTCTGTCATTCTGACGATGATATTCAGTTATCGAAACAATTGTCAATTTTTTAGAATTTTTAATATTTTTCATTATATTGTGGAATTAGTTAGAAACGTTGAGTTTCATTTAAAACACTAATATAAGTAGATTCCACGAAGTAAGGGTCGAGATAGTTAATTTAATATTAATTTAATAAATATATTATTTTACCTTCAAAGTGTAACAGTATATTCAACTGTTCTTCATTTACTATGGCAATACGTTTTTTCTCAAAAAGTTATGATAGACATTGACGCGATAGTAAATGTTTACCAATGTGTTTAGACTAGGACATCGTCGATTTGGCTACAACTGTAGATATTCTCGTCTTGCAGCATGTTTATTATTGTTATTTTTGATATACAGAAAATATTTCTACTTATTCAGAAGCCGTATAATCTATTTTTGAAAAATATAGCTAGCAATTAGTTGTATTTGTTACGTTAGTTTATAATTTTGACAGATAACATCAACAATATTGCAGTGAGACGTGCGTAGCCAACTACGTTTTTTAGCTAGATACTAACTTGTATACTTTAGGAATTTACTGTCCATTATTTTGGAAAGTGTAAAAGCTAGACCTATAAAAGTATATATTTTTGTTATGAAAAAAAGCCCTCTCCGAATATGTCATAATATACAGGGTGTTCTATTTTAAAATATATATTCTTATTTTATACCCCCTAATGCAAAAACGCTACTAGTGTACAAAGTATATTTTATTAAAATTCATTTATAATGCATAAGAGAAATAATGGGGTGGTCAAATTATAACCAATAACCCTATACAATCCTATCCGTAGTATGTGATTTCTGCATTATTTAAGGTATCCCTTCCATGACTATTTATCAGTTTGACTCGTTTTAATTTTCTTCTGAAGCTATGTTTGCATGATCTATGAACTGCTGTATAACTTCGCGTAAGTCAAAATGATGAACTTCCCAGGAAAAGAACTGTCTGATTAGTAGGTATTATATCTGTGATTTTATACTCAAACTCAAATGAAACATTTTCATTATTCAATGAACAACACAGTAACCAGAGAAATTAAAAAATCTCAATTTGATAATAATGAACATTACGAAATAAACTGATGCCATCGAGTCTATTAAGATTATTTTGTTTTTTTTAGTATAAGGTAAACCCGGGGAAGTGTGATTGTGGGGAAAGTGTGACAACTCGTTATAAAATGTTCTATGATGTAGTAATACTAGTGACATTTCGTAGGTAGATGCTAAAACTTTTGAAATAGCTGCCTGTGTGAATTTGAAATTTATCCAATATGGCGAACAACCGTATTTAGGTAGTTTGTTTATGGTGGTGCAATTACATTTATCCATACAGTGTGTAGACTTTGTTTAGATATTCTGTGAGAACTCATTAATACGAAGTAAGTATAGATTTTACGATTGGCGATGTTACATAAGGATGGGATTGTAAGTGTGTGCATGAAGAAAGTTGTTATTTCAATTGTTATCTAAATTACGACTTGGGTCACACTTACCCCTTTCATCTTGGAGAGTGAGGTAAATGTGACCATCTGTACGTGGCAAATGTGAACTTATATTTGTGTTGAAACGAACTAGCTTCAACTTGTAATTTCAGATTGAGTCATGGTTAGAAACTACAAAAGGAAAAGCGATCGAGCAACCAAATATACTCGAGATGACTTAACGATGCAGTTGCAGACATAAAAAGAGGTGCTTTTTCGATATACCGGGCACATAAAGTGTTTAATATCCCAAAAACCACACTCTTCTATCATCTGACTGGTGCTAGAGGTGTAAAAAGTAAATCACAAGGTAGAGCTCCGAAGAGGAGACGAGATTAGCTGAGGGACTGAAGATCATGGAGCAGTGGGGATTTGGAATATCGAGATTGGAACTGTTAGAGCTTGTTCGTGAATATGTGATTAAAAATGTAATAAAAACATCATTTAAATATAACGTTCCTGGGGATGAGTGGTTTGGCAGTTTCAAAAGACGCCACAAACTCAGCATAAAAAAACCTCAGGCTGTGGAATATTCACGAAAAAATATGACGGATCCGTTTATTGTTCAAGAATATTTCGATATCCTCAAAAAAAACATTGGTGGGGCTGAAGTTGGAGGAGAAGCCAGAGCAAGTATGGAATATCGACAAAACATCCTTGTCACATGATCCCAAAAAAACCAAAGTCGTGGGGGCCAGGGGTAAGCCATGTTCCAGAACAACATCCAGACTTGGAGGAGAGAACACCACAGTCCGTTCAGCAGTTTCTGCGTCAGGGATAAAGGCGTCACCACTAATCGTATTTAAGGTGAAGAATATCTGGGATTCCTGGCTACCAGATGACAAAAACTCGTTTCCAGGAACTGCATATGCAGCTAGTGTCAATGGATGGATGGAAACTGACATATTCTACAATTATTTTCAAAAAACGTTCATTCCTGCATTGGGACCAAATAGACCCATATTACTAGTATATGACGGTCATAGTACACTTATTAGTATTGCACTGGTTGAACTATCACAAAAAATGACATCACAATAATAAAACTTCCTCCTCATATCAGCCATCTTTTGCAGCCCTTAGATTAGCTGTATTTAAGTCTATAAAAGATACTTGGGACCAACAACTTGTAACTTGGCAGAGACGTAATACGGGCCTCAAAATTTCAAAAAAAGAGTTCTCTCAAATGATAGGAGCTACATGGAATAATGTAAACGTGCAAATGATCAAGAGTGGATTCTGAAAAGCTGGTATTTATCCGTTCAACCGCCATGTCGTACCTGAAGAGAAATACCATCCTGAGAGTTTGAAGAGATGGAGAGAACAGGCTTTAAAATACCGAACAATAGTTGTAGCTGACAACGGGACCTCAAATATTGATTACCAGTAATGGTGCTCAGTCGACAGATGACAAAACTGTGGAAAACCCGACGAGTAACATTGTTGATGCAGGTAGCTCAAAACTGAGTTTTGAGGAGCTTCTATTGAATACCGTAAAATACACCAACAATAGTCTGCCAGTCACAAAATGAAAGAAAGTAGCTGCAGCTGCAGAAGTCGTGACCTCGAAAGAAGTGTTGGATATACTCACAGTTGCGAATAAAGTAAAGTAATCAAAAGCAAAAGAAACACAACAGAGAAGAGAAAAGAGAAATGCAAAAGGAAAAAGAAAGAGACGTAAAATTGCTCCAAAGTTAGAAGAGAGGTTTAGCAGTTCAACTTCAGAAGAGATGGTAGAATATGTGGACACCGAAGACGATCTTGACCCTGAAATATGGGAAGAAGAAGAACTAGTTGTTGAAGAAGAGGAGCAAGTTGTTGAAAGTGGAGAAGAGTTAGGGAAGTTCCAAATTGCAGTGGGAAGTTGGGTCGCTATGGAGTATATTACCTCACAAAAACACGTGAAGCATTTTATCGGAAAAATTGACTGCAAAATTGACAACGAATAGCGAATTCGTTTTTGGAGGTATAAGAAGAATAGTAACAAATTCTTCTGGCCTGATATAGAAGACACAGATATGATAGTCGAAGCAGATATTGTAAAAATGATGCCTGAACCCATGAAAGACAGAAGGGACCACTTGACTTTCAAATCCAATTTTGCAGGACTGAACTTTTCAATTTTCAAAAGTTTGTAACTTTCTTATTAATAAAAATATTAAAATTGTGCAAACACCAAAAAACTTGTCTCTCCTTGTATTTTCCAATTATTCACATTTGCCCCAAACATAAAACAGTTTGACTAAGCTGAACTTCGTTGTCACACATATCCCTAATAAACGGGAAAGTGTGACCATAACCATGTTTTTTTTAAAATATGGATAACTTCTATATGTTATGTTATAAAAATACCTACTTTTCGAAGTATGTAGTCAAGTTTCTAAAGACCATAGGTAACAAATAGCAGGTCTTTAGCAATCTCCAAAATATTTTATAATGTATCATAAAAATCAACTCGTTGAAAACTAGGTCACACTTCAACGGGTTTACCTTACATATGTAAGTTTAGCCATCTGTGGTTCAGCCACTGTCCTTGTTTTCTGTTAAAATTAAAAAAGTTGACAAGTTTGAAGTATCTGTAATACATTTTTCTTATTAATGTCGTCAATTTATTTCATTAGATATTACGTTTTACACTTAAAAGTTTGTGAACTCAATTACCTCTGAATATACTTTAATAGAGTCAAATCCCTCTTTTGATCGATGGGTCTATGATTCTTCCTATCCTGTATTAAATGACAGGCCTAACTCAAAGTGACGAATTTTTAATTGGTGCATAAAATTAAGCAACGATATGAAGATTAATGACTAGTACCTGGGACATTAGAGTAGTCTCTATAGCTTTCGTGGTAGCCTGGCAATCTTATCCTGCAACTAAGTAGTAGTTGCAAATTTTAATGGAAACAATAATAAATATCCTATGCATTGGATTTCCAATTGCTGCTTTATAATTGTATATTTTGAGGACCTAATCATGGAAATTGCATCATGATCCCAGGGGCGGCAGCGAAGATACGTTTCCAATTAATTTAAAGTTTAAAGCAGATAATTCACAAGTGTGGGGCAATGTTAGGTTTCACTTACTTGAGTAACTTCCATTAATGCTAGAGCTTCAAATATGTGACCCTTAAACGGGAGGGGATTTGGAATGATTATTGTGAGACGTGGAGAGCTGGCGACTAGTGTCGGTTTCTAAAGCGACAGAGTTTTTGTGTAGTTGGTCGTTGAGCGTATAGAGATAGGAAGGATATGAGACAGGCCCAAGTAAGAAATCGGTTCGTCATTAATTCACTAATAACAAACTAAGTTTTGTAGATAATCATCCGACAATCATTTGATTAATTTTGTTGTATGAACCCCATAGAATGAGTTCTTTGACAATTATTGGAATAGAAAAGAAATAATTCACTATTTTTCTAGAATAATGAAAAAATTGGTAACATATATATTCTAACTTCTCATTTCCTCACTAATTTTTGCCAAAACAATGACGGGAACTACTATTAAATAAACGGCAATTGTCAGATGTTTAAAGTTCAGCAGGATCCGTCATCTTCAAGTTACTGTGATTATTTAAAACCGGTAAAGTAATATTTTTTAATTTATTTTAACTTATGTGAAACGATAAATTGAGAAATGTAATGTTGGTAACAGTGTGATATGTCATATAATTTAATGTTAATCGTGTGGTTAACATATACTCACTGATAATTTATTTTTTAATTACATATTCATGTTTAAACGTAGTGTTATTACCGAAAACATAACATACAGGCGACGAGGATAAAGTTATTTTGGGCAAGTATTAGTGGAGATCACGTTCAAGATATACTTATAACCTCGAATTATTGGACATGTGCGCGACATAACTCACCAATTTGGGAATTGCACAACAAGCAACAAGAACAAATTACAGAATTATTACATGCTTTGACCATAACAACACAACAACAGTCAACCGCTACTATTTCTTTACAAACGGAAGTGACCAATACAATAATCATCTTTAAATGTAAAAAATACGATGCCGATATTACTGCCGAAACATTCATAGAATAATTTGAAGCCCAGTGTCGCATGTGGGACTGGAGAAGAAACTCAACGATGTGGAATACATTAAAACAAAACGTGAGCTATTTTTATCCTGTTTAAAACCCGAACCAAATAAAGAACTTAAAATGGCATTTGCTAATTCAACACCTAATTTTGAAGAACAATCATATTTAGAAATATTAAAAAACATCTTACATTATTCCAACCTAGAATTACGCGGTTTAAAGCCTCAAACAATTTTCGGAATTGTACTCGGTCTGCGGGCCAATCTTTCGAATCTTATGCTAGTACCCTTAAAGATATTACTACACACTGTAAATATGAAGGCGATATGCTAGATCACCAGTTGCGTGACCGTTTTGCAACGGGTTTGAGTCATAAGAGGATCGAAATAGGATTAAAACAAAAATGGCTTGATCTTTTAAATCCAGACGGCAACGAAGTAACATTCAACCGGGCATTTGGGGTCGCTCAGGCTAGAGAAGCCGCTGAGCACGATTATGACAGCAACAGCGATGATCAAATACAAAAAAAAGACAGCAGCAAAAACGTAGTAACAGAACAGAACAGTAGTAACGGGAGATACCTGTAGTAGAAGTAGTAAGGTGAAATATTTCAAACAGGGAGAATGCAAACGTTGCGACAATGAGTCACACAAAAACAACCAAGGTCTTGCTATTAATGTCAAATGCCATGCTTGTGGATCAATGGGGCATTTTTAACATTTAAAATATATTTATTTGCAATCGGTTACTGTTCCCTTAATACAACATGTACAAGAATATAAAATACTATAACCGATGGTCAGGCGATCCTTGCACTTGTTGTGTACGTCTACAAAGTGTATATGGCTCCAAGTGTTGACTCACATTCTCCATATATTTTGATTCTTGTAATAACTTTGTCCCAGGTATATATTTCTCGCTCCTAAAAGATTTCGGCTGAGTATTCCCTGAAAAGCAGCTGAAAAATAGGGTCTCGATAATTGAAGGGTATATGTTTGGAGAGAGCAACATGGCAGATGTTGTTTATGATTTAATTTAATGTGATTGAAGCTAGGGGTAATTCAGTCCAGATGAGGGTTTTTTGAGTGACAACCAAGTTATATTGTTAACGTACCATGCATAAGCCTACATCCACTATCATGGGTTACTTCTGCGCGATTTACGGCTTTGAGTGCACTTCGAAGATTTTCTGGCGGACAGTTATCGTAAAAAAAATTTGAGATTTTTGTTACGAAGTCTTTGATAGTGGGTAGATCAGCTTTATCATGTAGCCATGAGGTTTTGGGGAGATGAGGGTAAGGTATTTGGTGTTTGATTGCCATTCTAAGGCACTTGTTTTGTATCATCTGCAAGAAGTGAAAGTTTGTGAAAGTTTTGTTTAGTTCCTGTGAGGTAGACAGGTTCTGAATAAGTTAAGATAGGGCGGGTTATTTGTTTGTATAGTATTTATTTGTTTTCAGTGGAAAGTTTACTTTGTTTGCAAATTAATGGGTATAACTGACCCATTGCAATCTTAGCTTTATGGACTTGAGTGCTAATATGCGCATTTGCATTAGTGTTCCCTTGTATGGTATATCCTAAATATTTTAAAGTGGTGCAGTGGGTAATATTATGTCCGTTTATACAAAGCTGAGATTGCAATCGGCTGTTTTTGGTGGTTCTCCTCCTGAGTAATAAATACTCTGTTTTGGAGGCATTTATGGTTAATTTTTGATTGGTGAAGTCGGGTATGATTTTTGTGTTTGTAGTTTATCGAGCGCGTGATCCGGGTTTTTGGCCGATGCTACAAAACAAGTGTCATCTGCATACATGACAGTTAATATTTTCGGGGTAGTTGGAATGTGGATGAAAATTGAATACAACAAAGGTGATAGTACTGAGCCTTGAGGGACTCCAGCCTGTGTGAGAAAGGGCCCTGCAGAGCTTTCATTTATTTTGGCAAAAAAATTCTATTAGTTAAATAATCTGGAGTGTTTATTTTTATTAATTTATACAATAAGCCCTCGTGCCATACAGTGTCGAAAGTTTTTTGGATGTCAATAGCGACCATGACAGCTTTTTTTGTGCTCGGAAACCTTCCCGAATGTGGTTTATTACACGAATGGTTTGCGCAATGGTGCTATGACCGCTTCTGAAGCCGTATTGCTCTGTGGATATAATATTATTCTTATCTACGAAAGATTGTAATCTTTTCAGTATAATTTTATCTATCGCCTTTGCAATGTTATTCAATAGTGATATAGGCCTGTAGCTATCTACATAACAAGGTTGTTTGTTTTCTTTTAATATTGGAATGATATTGGCGACTTTGAGCATATCAGGATAGTGTCCTGTTTTTATTATGTAGTTGGTGATGTGAATAAGTTGCTTTTTGGCAAATTTTTAATTAATATGTTGTGAATACCATTATGACCTGGCGCAGTTTTGACTTTTGGTTGATTAATAGTTATGACTAATTCTGTAAATATAAAGTGTAAAAGTTTTTTGGTTTTCTATTCTTGGTATTGCGAAGGTGTTGTTGAACTTCGTTTGCAATGAGATTATGATGCGTTGAGTTCTGACAGTTATTAATAAAGTTGTTTTGAGTACTCTCCAAAGATTTCTGCGATTTCATTGAAATTTGTGTATGTGTGTCCATTATTATCAATTTTGTTTATTTCTTTACCACCGTTTCTGAAGTATCTAGATATTTTCCATAAAGAATTGTCTTCGGGTTTCAGCGTATCAAGAAATGCGGCCCATTTATAATTTTTCTATTCTCTGTGGTTTGTGGTGTTTTGATAGTGTTTTAAGTAGGAGTTTTGTCCTCTTCTGTTCTTGTATGTTGCCATCTCCTTCTTATTTTGTTTTTGTCGTTTATAATTTTGATAATATAGTCGGGAAGTGAGTTAAGGGGGGGGGGTGATTTGGATTTTAAAGGGGTTGATAAGTTCCTCGCTGTTGTAAAATAGTTTCTTGAAGTGTTTTTATTATTTGGGTTAAATGTTCTGTGTGTTCGATCTTGTCTGTAATGTGAGTGTTTTCGTTTATGTATTTTCTGAAGTTTGGCCAGTTTGTGGAGTTGTAATCATATATCTTAGTGAGAAGGTTGTGTATTTGGTGGGGTAGTTTCAGGTTAATAAGGACGGGATCGTGATCGGAGTTTAAATCGGTAAATGTTTTGATTTTAGAAATGTTGATGTTTCAGCCAACGGCAATGTCGATAGTGCTGGGGGCGTGGTTTGTGAAGGGAAATTGGGTTGGGTCTTCGGTAGCGAATACGTTACAATCTGAATTGTCGCAGATTCTTTGGAGAGTACTTCCGTTTTTGTTTGGGTGAGTTACGTAATTATCCCATAGTGGATGTTTACAATTTAAATCGCCGACTAGCAATACCTTGTTATGTGTTTTCATGATGTTATAGAAATCAGATTCTTTTAATTTGTTAAGTGGAGTGTTATAGGCTTCAACTTTATTATCAAGGAGTATCGAGATACGCTCAATTGATGAATTATTGTGTTGCAATGACTTGCATTTTATGCCTTTTTTGATTAATAAAACGATATCGCCCCCTCGGGCATCGGTGGTGCTGTCTTGTCTAATTAGACGATATTCGGGTATTTTGAGATTAAATGATTTATTTGGTTTTAGGAGCGTCTCGATTAAGATGAAAATATCCGGTTTGTGAATGTCGAGAAAGTGTCTGATTAAACGGAGTTTAGAAAGTACTCCCTGTATATTACAGAATATGATTTTGAAGTTATATCGATTTTGAGAGCCTGTTTTACCACCTACCTGCCTAGATGTCATAGCTATCTATACCGGCAACAAAGTTGTTGTAGATTGTAAATTTTTCTAACTTAGTCCTGGCTGTTTTCATTTACTCTGTCAAGTCGGTTACTGCTCTGGTGAGTTCGTCGAGGTTGATCATTTCTTGCAGTTATCTGAATTTGTTGTTTAATTCAATGGGGCATTTCGAACTAGCTTGTTTAAAGGCAGGAAGAGCAAGACTACGTACTGGTACCATTAATTCGAGATTTATATAAAAAAGAATACACAAAATGACAGAATCAGAATCGGACACGGAGGGTACACATCCAAATAATAGTTCTGAATCAGAGCCAATTGATAAAATTTTCAAAACATTGTCAACAAAAACATTTAGTAAGCGTATTGATTCTAAACTTAACAAGGTACTATGGAATGGGATCCAGGCGAAGCACACTCAATCAGAAATAAAAAAAAGTGGAAAAAATTAGGCAAACCAGCTTTGTCAAAGCCACCGAAGTTGAAAGAATATGGAAATTTTGAACTAAGCCCGAAAGGAACTGTAATGGTTGATGTCACACTGAATAATTGTACCAAGCGTTTACAAGTTGTTGTTATTCCTGACAAAAACCCAATGCTTTTTGGCTTGCCATGGCATAAGGCATTTGATATGCCTTTCCCGAGTAACGTTTATTCAGTAACGTTAACTATCACACCAGAATTCAACGATAAAGTCTGCAAACAACATCTTAAGACCCTATTTGAAAAAAATAAACAACTTTTCGACAAATCGCTGGGTCAGATAAAAAATTATACTGTTAAGCTACAAATTAAGTCTGACGCAAAGTCCATACATATTGCAGCACGCCCGATTAATTTCGGCATACAAAAAAATGTGGAAGCGGAGCTAAGAAGCTTAGTGGAATAATATCACCTGTTAACCCGAATGAAGAACCATTAGAATGGGCTACACCTACAGTAAATGTACCAAAGAAAAACGGAAGAATAAGAATTTGTTGCGATTTTCGCAGCACTATAAATCCTGTGCTAATTACAAAAAAATACACTATACCTCTTTTTGATCACTTTCGCAGAGGGCTGGCTAGAGGATACTCATTTACGAAGCTAGATACCTGCAGTTTGAAGTTAATCAAGAGTCTCGGAAATATCTGACGATATCGACCCATAAGGGATATTTCCAATACAATAGACTTCCTTTTGGTACTGTCAACGCACCATTATGTTTCTGCAGATATATTGAGAAATTGCTGGAGGGCATCTGTAACGGTTTGGTTCTGGGATACGTCACTGTCTTTTGGCTAATCTTATTAGTTTGAATTATTGGCACCTAGTAGTTAGGCCACCAATAATACTGGTTAAGGACAGGGTATATGTTAGTTGGTAGGAGTGAGACAAAGTGATTTTTAATTTCTTTGGATAGGACATTTTGGAGTGGCCAGAGTAGAATCGAAGAAACGAAAGGTTTTACCTGTACCTGTTGACATTTTTTTGGTGGTCGCTTAGAAGCCCTTGACGTTCCCATTTAGTGATTTGTGTGGAAAACCCCTCTAATAAGGTGAGCGGCCTCCTTAAGATTTAACTTTTCAAAGTTGATTTACCCATCCTTCTTTTTGTTTTCTCCCAATCAGTAATGTTTTTTTTCGTTTATTAAAAAGAGTTCTCTTTTTAGGGTTTTAAGGTTGCTTATAGGTTAACCTTTGTTGGGCAAAAAACTTGAGCTGAATATTAATCTACACTCCACGCCCAAGTCCGAAAAGGAAATTTATTCGGGGTGGTCGCCGATTTATCTCTGCAAGGCCCGCAAAGCTATTCGCGAGACCGAGAAAGCTTGGAGAAAAGTGTACAGAGTTTTCCAGATCGTCGGGGGACCTACTTATAGAGACAAGCAGGCCAGTTCTTTTTTTTAATTTTAATTTCAATACTCCAAATGTTAATTGCGAAATTCCGGAGAAATTTATTGTGATATTTTTCAATTTTTAGTAACGGACATTGATTAAAATCCCTACAGAAATAAGTTACGTTCATACAATACAATATGTAAATTTATAATTTTTTTAAAAGGTAAACTATAGTACTATAGTGCCGAAAGGTCACTGTATTTAATTTTTGTAAACATATCTAAGGTCTTGAATAACTTACCAATTAAGAATTAAGTGACTTCAATTTCTTATTTGAATATTTTATCAAGAACCTATTAAGTATTATTCCTATTATCATAAAAATTACTATATTAAAATTTGTATGAAAAGATGATCTTTGTCTTTGTTTTTGAAATAAATTTTTATTGTTTGGCCTCACCTCTTACTTTAGATTTTTTTATGTTTTGCAATTTGTAAAATCTATAATCTTCTAATTACTCATTTTATTCATTTTATTATTATATAAGACCAAATTGCATGGCGCCACGGGTTATGTGATGTGTTCCTGATACACTCCCATCTATGCTCTCCGATGGAAGGCTGCCGTTCGCATTTGTAACCCTCAGATTTTCTCAAATATAGTTGATAAATAGTTGAATTTGATAGTTATCAAACCCCAGGTTACACATCCCCAATGTAGCTGTTTATTTTGATGACATAGCAGTCACAGCGAACATCTTGGTGACTTTGAACGTGTCTTTAATCGATTGAATGAAGTGGGCATGCGAATTGAGCTTGAAAACTGCACATCATTGCAACCTACAATTGAATATTTGGGGCATGAATTTAGTGAGCGTGGAATTTTACCAACAAAAAAGAAACTAGATGTCATTAATAATGCAATGTCGCCCACGAATATCACGGAAATAAAATCAGCTGGTAAAGTTCTATGAATGTTTTATTCCAAATTTACAGACTATATAGATAAAATATTCAAAAAAGTGGATAGAAAAATCCTAAATTCGAACTCATTAATTGCCTATCTCTTTGATCCAAATCGTCAACTCCAAAATTAGTAAATAACCGACTCACCCGTTGGGCTTTATACATTAATGAGTACAATTATGACATTGTTTATCGCAATGGTAAATTTAACACAACGGCTGATTTCTTATCAAGAATGCCCAATAAGAAGGAGAAGGCATCAAGTGATGAAAGAAGAATTATTAAAAAATTCGAAACTGGTCGCACTGAGAAGTTTAAGGACATATTCCTGTCACAAGAAAATCTAAGAAAATATACAAAAGTAGATCAAGTGTTACATTCTATTATACAATGCCTGCAAACACAAATGTGGAGTCAACATCAGATGAACGATTTTACTCAATTCTATTCAAAACGTCACGAACTATCTGTAGAAAGGGGAGTTTTAATAATTTTTGTATTATCAAACTGTTAAGTAATCTCACATGCCTTATTTATGAATGATCATTTAAATTGTACTGATTTGACAAATGCATTTTTCATATACTTTATGTTTTGTACTCATGTTAAAAATAACGTTTACATACTGATGCTATTAAACGAAAGTTACACAATCCGCTAGAAATTATTATTCAGTTGACATTGTAGGGCACAATTAATTGTAATTTGCTTAAAATAAAATATCAAAAAATATAAATCCTTATCATTTTAATATGGAGAATTACTAAAACGTTTTAGCAACCAAATAAAATATCGTTTATAGTAATTATCCCCGTGCTTCTATAAACATATGACTAAACCATTTATCATAAAACCTTATTTTGAAATAAGTTGTAAAATTAGTCTTTACAAAGATATTAAATTCTACGTTTCATTTTCATTTTCAGACACTAGATTTTCGCCCTTTTGTAAACAGTCTCTTATACCTTTAAGGATCAATTCTACTCTACGGTCAAGTGCCTCCAAATGTGGCTCCCAGAGTATTGGGCTGATGGGATCTGAGCTCATGCTTATCCGCATCGCTTCACTCAATTTTATAGGTCCGTTGTGGAATCTGGAACAAATTAAATTTGATTAGAGGATTTCAAAAGGGAAAAAATACTGGACTAATTTAAAAATATACTATTTCTCCAATCATCTGTTTGATGTTTATCTCACAAGGTTCATAACGCATGGTGGATTCAATAATTCTTTGTAACAAAATTCCCGACAATTCAGCAAAAGGGATCTTGACTATTTTTGGGAAAGTGTTTAAATCGTGCGTTCGTGCCTGATATAGCCGCAAATATTTATTATTATTTTTTAAATTTGACTAAAGCCTTAAAAATAATGTATTTTAAGGCGGGTTTATACAACATTTACATAGTCATAATCATAATCACAGTCAGAATCATAAACATTATCACAATCACAGTTCTAAAAGGCGTTTATACAACTTTAATAGTCACAGTCATAAGCCTAAGATTCATATAAATGAAGTTAGCCTACAGCCATAGATAAGTGAAACAAACGTCAAACCATTGGTCAAAGTCATTTCATAAAGGTTATCTATGGTCATTTCTGTTTTTGATAGCTTTTGTGTATTTTCCTCGGTAGTGTACAATTTTTAAAAAAATGAAAATTAGTCAGGAGGTGCTCAAAACAATAAATATGTCTTATTTATTTTTGAGTTTTGCTGCACTTTCGGCGGTGGCTCTAATTCAGCTGCAAAGAAGGCGGAGAAGATGGAAAACTAGACCTATTAATTGGAAACGGAAGGAAGAGGGTCTATTTGCTACGCTACTAAAAGATATGTGGCATATTGATGACGAACAATTTTTTAAGTATGCGCGTATGACTAAAAATCAATTCAATTTAATCTTTCACAACCAGTTCTACACAAAAATCAACAGAGTATGATACAAATATAATACACGTGTATGTTATGAACAATGAATCACAACAAAACCTGGAAAAACTGCCAACAAAATGGATTCTGTGATGGAAACGCCCCCTTGTCAATGTCGCCTGCATAGAAAAAGTATATATATATCGAGTTTCCTTTATATATACTTTTTTTATGGTCGTCTGTCGGTTTCGACGCATGCGCACTTCAATTCTCGTCTTAATCATAATTATAAAAGTTAAAAGTTGGGAACTTCAAGGTCAGTAAAATTATGCTTATGATTATGATTGTGATTATGATTATGACAATTGTATAAACGGACCTATAAGTTAGTCTAACTAACTAATACTTGTCACGTCACCGCTGTGACATCATTATTTCCAAAACACAAGTGAGATGTCAATAGAGTTTTTACGTAATACCTAGTTGTTATAAAAAATGAATTGAAAGTTTTATACATGTCGTGCGGGCCCCAGCGTGCGAGTACTACAATATAAACACCTGAAAATAAAAGGAAAATGTAGTTCCAACTCGCCGGCAGGGATCAGACACTTGTTACTACACAATCTAAAAATGTGATGATCATTTCGATGTTTGTACTCGTATAACAACTTACATGCAGGCTTCCACATAACTGAATTCAGCAGAACAGAAATTACTGTTTATTGTGAAGAAATTTGCCACTGTAAAACAGTCGATTCTCGTCAAATTCGAACTGCTTGCCTTAATAATTCCACTCTCCATTAAGTTTATATTAGTTTTCAAAGATGAAGCAAGCTAATTTCGGTTAAATTACTTAGAAGCTAATAAAGATATCAACCAAACAACGAAGACATTTGATAGCGTCAGATGAAGTTTTGGAAGAGCTGACGTCATAAACTCTTATTGGTGTTCAATGTCACGTGACTTGAAACGGATTTATTTAAATTTGATTCATTAAATAATAATTTCCGGTTTAAAAATGATAAGAGCTATTGTGTTTTCCAGTATTTCTATGACGAAAATCACCACCTTATGTTAAAATAATATCTTCCGCATAACTAATTATTTTTCCAACAGATCTGGACCCCTATTCTGTAACTCAAGCGAGAGCTCGTGCACGACTATTCATTGGTATGAGTATGAGTACTCTCTCACTCCTCATTCACATAATGCTTAAAACCCTATTCACGATGAATCGGTGACTCCACTACATTTGGCTCAGCGTTGCCAAATGGAACGGCCAGTTTTGACCTACTATTTAGTAGTTTAAATGTACTTTAGGTTATATGAGGATAAGCAACGAAGAAATATTTTTAGACTATGTTGTTATTCGCAGATTATACAGGGTGATTCATAACTACTGGGACATAGGCTAAGGGTAGATTGTTCGGACCAAAATATGGCGATAGGACCAAATATACCTCAATAAAATATTGCTGTGGAAAAAGATAAAGGGCGTTAAAGTTGAATTTGTTTTTTCGTTTTTTGCTAATAATTTCACTGTATATTTATCGATTGTTATCAAAATCGGTACAGAGACATAATTTTATACAGGCAATATGATTTTATGTATTATTTGACATTTTGTTATAGGGGGAGCCTCGTGAAGGATTTCTGATGATGAAATTGACTTGTAACTTTTTTTGACGAAACTTTTTAGTGATTTTTATTAAAAAAATATGACATTAACATCATTTCTACGTAATATTGGTACTCTTGTTCAAACACGATATTCTCATTCGTTTTCGAGAAAAACGCAATTGAACAGTTCAGAGTATCGGAAGGGGATTTCAAATATGATTTCATTTATGAAAAGTGTGCTTTGGACTGTCAGATAATTGTTGTTGGTAAATGACATTTCTTGTCAGTGAATATTTTTTTCTGCTAGTTTATAGTCAATTGTTGCATTTTTAAAGCTTTCATATACTTTTTCGATTGAAATGCCTCGTCACAATCATTTTACGAATCAAGAAATGCGGGATATGATTTTTGTATACGCACAAGAACATTTTTGCGGGCGCTCTGCAGCCAGAAGGTATGCATTGTTATATCCAGGTAGAAGGCAACCAAATCACAAAGCTTTTTCAAATCTATTTCATCGTTTGGGTGAAACCGGGTCATTTCACAATAAAAATCAAGGTGGTCGTCCGAAACAAATTTCACCTAATCAAGAATAGATGCAAATCCTACAGTTAGTTCACGTCATTTGTCATCAGCAACAGGAGTAAGTCAGTCGTCTAGTATTAGAATTCTAAAAAAAGAAAAGTTCCACCCGTATCACTTCACTCCTGTTCAAAATTTGCTTTCAAGAGATCTCCCACGACGGTTACAGTTCTGCCAACGTATTCTCAACAAGCATAATGGTGACCGAAGTTTTATTAAGAATATTATGTTCACCGATGAAGCGACTTTTACCAGACGAGGGGTATTTAATTGGAGAAACATCCATTATTGGGAAGAGAAAAATTCGCATGCTCTGAAAGAAAGACATTTCCAACATGAGTTTAAATTTAAATGGAGATTCTTATTCATTTTTTTTGCAAAATACTTTTAGCTTAATTTTGGATAATCTGTCACTAGCTGTAAGAAATAAAATGTGGTTTATGCAGGATTGAGCTCCACCTCATTTCCCTTTAGTCGTTAGAAATCATCTAAATGACATATTTCCTCAACGATGGATTGGCAGAGGAAGTGATTTTGAATGGGCACCAAGAAGTCCTGTCTATAACCCACTTGATTTTTATGTTTGGGGACGTATGAAGTCCCTAGTTTATGCCAATGAAATTAACTCGAGAGACGAACTCTGGAGGGAAATACAAAATGCGACTAACTTTATAAGGTGGCAGAATAATATGTTCTTTGAAGTTCGAAAGTCCTTTATTAAAAGAATTAGAAAAGGCATAGAAGTCGGAGGAGGCCACGTAGAACATTTAATTTGAGTTTGCTCTTTTCATGTTACATTGTTTTTATTTATGCTTTATCGTCGAAATAGAAGCCTTAAGATATAAGTTTTTTCATTGTCCATTACTTGAAATCCCCTTCCGATACTCTGAACTGTTCAATTACGTTTTTATCGAAAACGAATGAGAATATCGTGTTTGAACAAGAGTACCAATATTACGTAGAAATGATGTTTATGCCATATTTTCTAATAATCACTAAAAAGTTTCGTCAAAAAAAGTTGCCAGTCAATTTCATCATCAGAAATCCTTCACGAGGCTCCCCCTGTAACAAAATGTCAAATAATACATAAAATAATATTGCCTGTATAAAATTATGCCTCTGTGCCGATTTTGATAACAATCTATATATATACAGAGATATTATTAGCCAAAAATGAAAAAAAATTCAACTTTAACGCCCCTTATCTTTTTCCACAGCAATATTTTATTGAGGTATATTTAGTCCTATCGCCATATTTTGGTCCAAACAATCTACCCTTAGCCTATGTCCCAATAGTTATGAATCACCCTGTATATGTTGTTATTGTGGGTGATTTGAGATTGTGTGTATATTTCAGTTTTGTGTATTAGTTATTTACTATATTAAAAAAGACAATAATAATGTTGTGTAAAGCACAAAAAACATTTTTAATAGAGTTTATGAACAATCGTCAAGAATTACGTAATGGAAAATTTACGCCAAATTTTACAATTAAAACAGCACAGCACAGACATGCACAAGTCCGCTCTCTTACTCTCCTGCTTTTACCCAGTAGAGTAGTCGCATAGGAGTATGTGAGCCTTCTCCTTCCTTAGAGAATACGGATTTATAATTTTTAGGAAAGTGGCATGCGCAGTAACGCTAAATTGCGAGAGAGAACTCGTGCTCGAGCTCTCGCGTGAGTTACAGAATAGGGGTCCTGATAGAAAATAAGCTATTTATGTACATAGTGAAAAATATCGGTCTCAGGACTGTTCCTTGAGGAACTCCACATTCAAGATATTGTGGTTTACTAATATAAATTCCAATATTAACATATTGTGGTCTCCTACTAAAATATGACTGGATAACTGTTAGAGGAGTATCTCTAAAACCCAAATTGTTCATGACTCTTAGTAACTGTTGATGATTAACAGTGTCAAACGCTTTGGCCAAATCCATGACAACACCAATACAATAATTATTTTTTTCATCTAGGGAGCGATATGTTTCTGACATTAGTGTGTACATTTTCCTTCTCTGAAACCAAATTGATTGTCGTTTAACAGTTTAAATTTTTTAGTATAATTCTTTATGCGGTGACTTAATAATTTCTCGAATATTTTGGCTAGATTTGTGATTATAGATATAGGTCTTTAATTGGAAGAGATCTTATAATCTCCGTTCTTTTATACAGGATTTATGACAGCGATTTTAAAAACCATAACCATTGCACAAATTCCTTGCTCGAAAATAATATTAATTAGGTAACTAATTGGAGATGTTTCTTTAGAATCAGACTTTAAGATTTCTGCTGATATACGATCTTTCCCTGTTACTTTTTTATTTTTCAATGTTTGTATTAAATTCAAAACCCCGTTTTCATTCGTACGATATATTGAGAATCAGTGAGGAATACTTGGCCCTTCATCAACGATTTCAGAAGATGGTGTTAATTTGCTATACAAAACTCTACCGACGTTATTGAAGTATTTGTTAAATGCGTTGGCAATATTGAATTCATTTTCGAGTATTTTATTTTCGCTAGTAATTATTTGTTTAGGAGTTGAGTTTTTTTTATTTGTTAAAGAATTTATTATGCTCCACATTTCTTTATTTGTATTTGCTTTTTGCAGTTTATTTTTATAATAATCTTGTTTAGATATTTTCAATAATGTATCCAAATAATTTCTGTAATTTCGGTACTGAACTTTTAAATTGTTTTCATTTAGTTATCTTCTGCATTGCCTATACAAAAAATTTCTATGATTTATAGAAGTTATTAATCCATTTGTGATAAATTCCTTCCTTTTAATTTTTGATTTAGGGATTTTTATTATCTTTGTACTCTGTTCAACCTTTTCCACAATTACATCAGTTATGTAGCTAGCCATTAACTCTACATCAGTCAATTGATAATACTCTTTCCCGGAAATTTTTTTAAATACTGTTTGTAGCAGGTCAAAATCTGACAACCAGAGTTTCAATTATATGAATTGCTAGGGAATAGTGAACAGTAATATTGAATCGAAATATAAAAGATTTAGTGCTGTGCTCACATAATCCCTTGCATTTAACGAAAATATGATCCAAGCAGGTCCCTCCTCCATTTGGATTGGGTCGTGTTACATTATTTATAGTGCTGTTATAATTGTATTCACTTAAAAGATTCATGTAGTCATTGGCAGTATCTTCTTCTTCCAGCAAATCAATATTTATATCTCCCACAAGTATGTGATAGTTATAGTTACTACCAGTACGAGTAGATACAGCTGAAGATCATTAATGAAGATGTTTGTGTTAGATGAGGGTGAACGAAAAACGGAAACAACTAAAATATTTCTGTCATTAATTATACCTTAACTTTCAATTACTCGGAATTCTCCAATATTATTTACTTTGGAAGTAAATGGTAAGTTGGACCTAATAAAAACTACCACTGCATCACTTCTATTAAAATGTCCGTCATTGTAACACATTTCATAACCATCAATTTTAAATAAGTTCAGGTCAGCTATTTGAAATGTTTTTATACTATCAGTACTATGACAGTAAACTTATTTTTTAATTGATCTAAGTATACGTTAAGCTGACCAAAATTTTTGTTAATGATACGAATGTTCTGATGAAATATACTGAACATCGTCCTCTCTTTCTCATAACTCAAATTATACTGGTTAATTGTGTCAATATTGTGTGCTCTTATTGGTTTATATGTATTTTCTCTGATATAAGGATCCATATAATATAACTCACAGTAATGCGGCATTAAAAATAGACTACAGTTAAAATTAATGATTAAAAGAAGAAAACCAATCGAAACAAATCCAACCAAAATCAAATAAGGTAAAACAAATAAAGCATGTGAATGAAAAATGAGCACGAGGTCTTATGTAATTGAATTTTAAATTAAACTGTAAAAATTACTAAATACAATTAAACAATAAAATAAACACCATACAATTTATCTTGAGCTAGAACCTGTTCTACCTTTATTTCCTCACAGATGTGTGACAACATTGGGTTTTTCAGTTTTCCGTTGTAAAAGTTTCTTCTCGTTCGGTTTTGTTATAGATGCTACCTGTGTTAGCTCTACTGGTTTTTAGACTGGATCTGGTGACGGTGGTGTACTAGTACTTTTATTAAATTTCGTATCAGTCTCAATCAAGTCTTCAATTCTGTAAGGAGTGTGGTCAACGTAATGATTTTTACCTTTGATGTAACACTCTATATTGTCCTCTTTTGCAAGTTTCAAGTGTTTCCTCAGGACTTCATTCTCTTCTCTTTGTTGTCGCGTCTCATCGTTTGTAATTTATATGTCCTTTCCTTTCAATTTGAAGCAGTTTTTAAGTACTTATTTCTCTTCACAGTTGGTTAAACATTCAACCTTTAAAGGACACTTCGTGTGTTTACCCAGTTGATAGATGTCGTTAGAAGTAATATGAATTTCCTGCAAACTCTCTAGTTCAGCACAAATGGATTCAATTTCTATTGGTTGCAGGATATTTAATCCAAAGACCCCTATTGAGTTCTTTTTATTTTCTCTTCTTAACAGTTCCACTTCCTCTTTAAAAATTTGAATGTCAGTTTCAAGACTCCGCACTCTATTTTCATTAACAAATGAGTTTCCGAAGCTTCTATTTCTCTTAATAATTCCCAAGTTCCAAAAGACTGTGTAGGGGCAGTGATGTGAAGAAAAACAGGCATTTATGCCTATACATAGCAAAAAAAAAGAAGAACAGAGGGCACACTAATTATCAGGTCTCATTTATATTCCTGCCTATTCGACCAAGTTTTCGTTATATAATAATATTTATTTATACAAACAATGAAAATAAGCAAGGTAACAAAAATCTCATAGTGGTATTTGTTCATGTTGAATTAATACCAATTTACCTGTGTATTCACCAAATATAAAATCATATATGTCGTCGCAGTGAGACACAAAATATGAAGAGATGTTCATAAAATGTTTCCAAGCTTTATTACCGAGTCGAGTTCACATATTATGGGTCATATCTGCCATGTAATTACGTCTACCCGAGTTCTGCAATTTAATCCATTAGCGCTGTCGTGAGTTATGAAAGTAGAAGTGAATTTGGCATGTTTATGATTATTATACATTAGGTACCTTAATTTTTATAAATCATTTTACAAATTTCTGTGCGCCAGTATACGGTGGTAGTTCATCATATAATTTAAAAAATCCGGACAAATGTACGCAGGCAGAAAATACTCAAAACAAAATTTGGATGCAGATATCTCACGCATTCGTGAGAAGTATTATAGTAGTACTACAGTGTCAAGAAAATATCAGGAATTGGTAAATGAGACATAAAACCCTATTTTTTTCATCCAAATTTATTCCCTCACTTTGAAAGTCAACACCAAAATATTTTAAACACATTTTTAAGAATCGACTCCGTTAATTTAAATATTCTTTATTTGATATTTTAGATCGCTAGTTACAATACTTATAAGAATTACGTAAGGAAAGTGTAAGCCGATATTCTAGTGATTCTTCTAATTATTATGCGCAAATTAACTCAACGCATCCTGATGACATCACAGTATAAACGCCAAGTCAGCAGAGTGCGGAACCGAGGACATAAAAACAGTTGTAAAATAGTTTTTGTTGTTGTTGTTAATCCAAAGTAAACGTAATAATTGTAAAAGAAGAAAGTTATAATTTGAAAATAATTTTTTTTGGAAATAGAACTTAGTGCTTAAAGCAGTTAATTGGCGCAGTCAGTAAGATATCGTGGGATTGATTTGTATCGAACAAACCAAGTTCGTGTCGACGATTAGCCCGATATCGAACCGTATAAACTGTCAGTAGTGGTGACGCCGACGGATACGTTAAAAAGTGAACCTCAAGTTAAGAAGTTTGGGAATTGGAATCATATATCGTCCACTTCTGCGAGGGACCAGGGTTTCGGAGAAGACAAAATTGCTGAACCGGACCTCTACCTCATAATTGGAATGCCGAGAGTCATTTATTTACTGTAAGTGTAATTTATGTCTGATTTACTTGAAATTTTAACAAATATTTTACAAAATTTGTCTATTGATAACTCTTTAATTTACTCTTCGGAGACGAATACAAGCTCAAATACTATTAATATTGTCAACAACCAAAGTAATAATATAATGGCAGAAAATTTTAAATCTGAATATTTGAAATGTATTCCACAATTCTATGGAAATCCGAATGACTTAAACCAATTTTTATCAGTTTGTGATAGTCTTATTATTAACTTTTATGATAGGGTAAACCCAAATAATTTTCATAATATATATTCGTTGCAGTCTATAATAAGTAAATTAGTAGGAAGTGCAAGAACTGTAATTAATATTCAAAATGTCGATACTTGGGATCAGTCGAAATCTGTCTTAAGACGAAATTTTGCAGATCAACGGGATGAAACTTGTTTGAATAGAAACTTGGTAGTATTGAGGCAAATGCCTAATGAAAAAGCCCAAAATTTCTATGATAGAATTTTAAATTTATTATGCAGTTATGTAGAAATTCACGAAAATATACAAGCTTCAAGGGATTTATAGAATAAATTATACAATGATCTAGCGCTCAAAACATTTCTTTGTGGACTCAGGGAACCTTTAGGCACTACGATTCGATGTATGCGGCCTGAAAATTTGGCTGTAGCGTTACAATTTGTAACTTAGGAAGAAAACACTCACTATTTTCAAATTTCAGTAAATAAAAATCAAATAACTCATCAAACAGATCATTTCAGCAAAATGTTCCAAATCATAATTTCAATAACCCTCAGTATATATCACAAATAGAATTTCTTCTCAAATCAAAATTTTAATAGAAACAATAATCAATTCCCAACAGGTCCAATTCAATTTAGACAAATTGTTCCGAACCAAAATGTTTCCTCTAATGCACGAACTTTTCGAAATACAACAGTAGAAAATGTTTTTAAACCAAATCCAAATAGAACATTTCCAAAACCGACACCAATGTCATCATCAACAAGGTATACTGGAAGAATACATAATAATCATAATAATAATAATCAATCTTTTAATAATCAAAATAGAAGTACAGCCTAACCATTCTAACTATAGACCGCAACAAAAATATATAGCCGAAGAATTATATGATACTGAAAGAGAAAATACTAACACAAACTTTTGTGAGGAAAGTGAAATTAATGAAAGAACTTATGAAGAAAATGTTGGTACAATTGAAAATTTTCATATCACCTCCGATCCAATGCCGGAGATTTGACACCTCTTACCATTTCGTTAAATAACGTAGATTATAGTGAACTTTTCCATTAAAGTTCTTGTCGATTCTGGGTCGACAAAATCATTTTTAGATATTGCTAAGAAATTCTTTCCAAAATTGATTAAATATGACCAATTCATTGTATACACTGTATTCCAAAAATCATCTCATAAAAATAGTGTAGAAATACCAGCGTCAGAAATTTTCCGATTGACTAATAAACAATTATTAAAATTTTATTTACTCAAGTTTCATAATATTTTTGATGGTTTGATAGGATTAGATAATCTCAAATTACTGAAAGCTTCTATAGATTTCAATAATGCACTGTTTAATTACACCTCATGCAAAAATAAAGCTTAATTTTAAAAAAATTAGTAACACGAACAATATACATGTAAATAATATAGAACCTCGTACAGAGAAAGTAATTCAAGTAAAAACTACGATAAAAAACGGAGAGATTGCAATTCCTCATCAGAAGATAAAACGCTGCGAAATTCTTGCTATTACAACAATGATAAACAACACTACAAGCTTCTTAACACTTGATTTCTCGGAACCGTTGATAGTAGAAAAATTTGATGCCGACAACATCCCAGAGTTCAACATGCATAATTTTGATGATTCGGATAAATGCGAATTGCATGTATCTCAGATTCGGATCGACCATTTGAATAAAGAAGAAAATGATGCAATTTTTGAATGTATGTAGTGAATATTCGGATATTTTTTATAGAGAAAATGATCCCTTAACTTTTACAAGTGAAATTGAACATTGTATTAAAACTACAGACGAGGTGCCAATTTATTCGAAATCATATCGTTACCCATTTATCTATAGACAAGAAGTGAAAAATCAAATTCAGAGTATGCGCTATCAAAATATAATTAAACCGTGCAATAGCCCATGCTTGAGTAATATTTGGATAGTACCGTAACGAAACGATGCATCAGGCAAACAAAAATTCCGCGTAGTGATCGACTATCGTAAGTTAAACGGAAAGACGATAGACGATAAATATCCTCTCCCAAATATAACTGATTTATTGGATAAATTCGGCAAATGCCAGTATTTTACTACTCTCGATTTGGCTAGCGGATATCACCAAATTGAAATGAATGAAGATGACATAGAAAAGACGGCGTTTAGTACAGAACAAGGCCATTGGGAGTTCCTGAGACTTCCCTTTGGTCTAAAAAACAAGTAATTTTATAAACGGACATAAAGAAATAACCCGCGAATTGTATTCTAAAATTAATGAAGCTTTGGCAAGACAAAAACAAAACCTCATTAAAAAAATTAATGAGAATAGAGACACACCAGATACTCTTAAAATCGGCGATCAACCTTATATAAAAGATAATCGGCGACCTAAAACTGCGAATAAATTTTCGAAATCAACTGAAATAATTGATATAAATGAACAAAGAAAAACATTGAGTACAGACCGTTGTGAGAAGGTCTATATGGACAATCTCAAGAGACCGCGAAAGAAAACATACTCATTTTAAAAATCTTTATAGGTTTCACATTACGCTCGGGCTTCGGGAACAAATAAATATAAACCCATTGGACAATAATTTAGGATTATTACCACTTAGGTTAGGAACCGCTAGAACAGAAGAATATTCCTATAAGATGATAAATTATTACGATTTAATCTGAATTATCACGGAAATAGGAAAACTACAGCGAAAAGCACGATATACATATAATAAAAGTAGTATGCACGAACAAAAACTATTCTTGGGACGCTTCAAACGATATGGAGGTATTAGAATATATTGAAGAAAAGGTGGAATATAAAATTTTAAATATAATACCACATCAAAAACGAGTCAGAAGGTGTCTAATTAATGGCTTAGGTTCAATCTTCAAATCAATATGAGGTAATCTAGATGCAGAAGACGGTGAAAAATATGAAAATTTAATTAATAATTTACAAAAAGATCAAGAGAGAATTGCCTCGACATTGAAATCTCAAATTTCACTTTCAACCAACACTGTCACAAATTTCAATTGAGAAACTTAAACATAATGAGAAACTATTGGAATCAAAAATATATGAAGTTATCAAAATGGGTAACTCCGTAGATGATAGAGAGAACTTTATTTCTATTAATGATATTATTAATCAAATTATAAATATGTTCAAAATTATTCATTCCACACTTCAAGATATTGAGACCTCTTCAATATTTGCAAAAATAAAAGTAATGCATCCCAGTATAATTAAATCTACAGATTTGTATACAGAACTAAAAGCAATAGGAAAACAAATACCAAGTTCACAGCTACCATTTGATGTGCCTTTGAAAAATATTTCACAGTATGAAAGTATCATGAAAATTCAGTGTTACATTTATAATAATAAAATAGTTTATATCCTTCATTTACCAATAATGTACATAGATAGTTTTGAAATATACCGTTTGTATTCGACTCCTGTTCCATATAAGAGTCAGATCAAGGTTATAATTACCGAAAATAATTACTTAATAAAAGATAAATTGCACTACATGCTTCGTAATGACCCATGCACCGAGCAATACTACTTCTGCGAGAATCAGACGCCCAAGGAAATAGAATCGCATCCACCTTGTGAAGTGAAGATTTTTAACGCAGCGGACGCTTCAGATAGCAAACAATTCCTCATCACTAGAGCTCGGAAAAAATACAAGGTGCATTTTTTTGAATCTTCTTCATTTTTTATACTTTTTTAAAGATTTGAGCAATTTTTGCATTTATTGCCAATTATTTTAAAATCCTATTGAACAGAAAGTTTTCATTATGGAATTTTTAAATCTGTTTTGGTTTGGAACTACCTGCAACCCCAAAATTGAAAGAACTTGAAAGAGTAGGTAACTACTTTATTGAAAGGGTCTTACTATATTGATTATTTTATTACTTTATTCTTAAAATGGGAAATACCAAAAACAAGTAACTGTAACCGGGAGATTCCCAAAACATTGCAGCCGGAGGGGCCTCCCCCGGTAAATATTAGGCAAACCTTTAATTGAGCAGTATCTTCCAACGAAAGCATTACGATTAGTGAACAGTGAACCTATTGTACTTTCTTTTAATCAGGATACAATCTACAAGTGTTTGAGTCGAAATGCCTAAAAAGACATTTAATGATATGTGGATAAAGTGTCACCGAGAACTTACTTGGGATGGAGATCACTTTTTTTGTACAGTGTGTTCAAAAATTGTAAGTGTATGTTACATATGGCTATTGGCTTTGGTTTTGAAGTATGTTTTATCTAAAAGTATAAGTATTCATGTATTCAAGATATAGGTAACATAATATTATTTTTACTCATTCGCAGCTTATTTTTCAACAAATTGTAACCGGATGTTACTATTTTGTTGTTTATTTAATGAGTTTTGAGGAATTTCATCGATTTTGTAAACTTCTCGTTTATAATAAAGGCGTTTAATGATACTTCACAAGATCATAAAATCATAAAACTGTTAAACCTATTTTAAGAGATAATTATAAAACAAAAGGATGAATGGATATGATCGGACGTGATTGACAAGTTTTTTGTGCCTACCAAGTAAAAAAATTGTCCTTCTAAAACCATACAGGGTGTCGAATTATTTTGCAGTTAGATATTTGTTTTTTTTACGTATATTTGTCTTGTAAAAACAATGAGTAGTTTTCCGTTCCCATTATAGATCCACGCCGAGAAAAAAATCATTGTGGATCAACACGTGAAATCTGCAAAGCATATTTCCAATATGCAGAAATTATCATCGCAACAAATCTTAAGAGGTTGCCTCCTACAACACAAGCCAAAAAAAGACGACCAACAAGAGTTTAATGAGGATTTGTGCAAGGCATTGATTGCCAGTAACATATCGTTGAGCAAGTTAAATAATCCCAACCTGAAGGAATTTTTAGGAAAATATTGTAAACTAAATATTCCTGACGAGTCGACCTTATGTAAAGCAAGTGTCGACTCAATTAATGAACAAACATTAACTTGTATCAAAAACGAAGTCAATTTAAACTATTTCTATATTGTAGTAGACGAAACCACCGATTCGTGCGGTAGATATATCGCACATGCATTGATAGGTATTTTAAGGGAAACAAATCCAAGCAGATCCTATCTTTTTGCTTCAAAAAAACTTGAAAAAGCTGATAATTTAACAATTGCACGATTTGTCCAAGATTAATTGAACAATGTTTTCTTGCACCAAATTGTTCCCACAGAAGAATTTATTTTAGTTTTATCTGACCTAGTTAGCAATGTAAAAAAAGTATTTCTAAAAGCTCCGACACGCGTTCAATTTTACAAAGAAAAATTTCCAAATCTTGCCTTACCTCTACAACCTGTAATAACTCGTTGGGGTACCTGGTTGGATGCAGCTATATTTTATGCTGAGAAATACCACGCCAGTAAACATGTGATTGACGATCTTAGTGACTCTTTATCTACATCTCTTTTAAACTCAAAAAATCTTTTTAAAAATTTGTAATGATATGAACTCATTACTATAAATATCGATCCAAGTAACCAGTTAATGCAGCGATGACGAGGTACCCCACCAGAACAACAAAGTCCCCACGCCAAGATGCGCACGAAGAATCGACAGTGGAAAGGAAGGAGACTTCCACCACCACCGCTAAAATGTATATAAAAATGCAACTCGCGTCTAGGGGGACCGAGATACTCTGGCAGATTGGCTTCTTGACATATATGACAAGAACAAAGGCAACTATTTTTCACTTATAATTGCACAAGTGGTTTGTATTTTATCGGGTAAATTTGGGTTGTTTAATGAGAAACTGTTTCCTAGCAATTTGACGAGAATAACTGTCAACTAGGTTGACAGTTATTCGAGTCAAATTGCTAAAGGAAACAGTTTAGAATTTGAACAACACAAATTTACCCGATATCAATACAAACCTCGAGTGTAATTCGGCAGGACAATTTAATGAATGAGAAATTTGGAAACATATCAATGCAAACTTTATTTATGAAACATTAAAAATAAACACATTTTTATTTTAATGTACAATTATTAAAAACGCAGTTATCGAGTTTCATACTAGGAACAGTGATATCGCTGCGGGTGCCACAGCTAATCGTTTCTGTAGTAGAAAATTGTCGCCAGATTGATGATTGCGTCGCAACTGTATTAGTAGGCACACATGTATTAACAATTTGACTAATTTCGGCGTTCGTAGACACACCGAATCGACTCATTGTTAGTTCTTGAAAATTCAATAAGTTGTTGACAAACATGCCAAACTATTTATTCTGGTAACCAACACCGCGATAATTGATGAACAAATGAATAAGTAAAAAAACAACTAGTGTATTTGTCGCTGTAAAAGTTAAAGCTAACTTTTGCCGCTGTCAAAGTGACAATTGCACTGTGGCAAATGCGATTTTTTATACATGAGTTAAATTGTCACAAAAAAAAAGATTAATGAAAACAAACGTTTAAAGAACATCATTTATGGACATTCAAGAAACGGCTATTAAACTTTTAAAATAAATGTTTTTTAAATAATTAATATTTTAATATGTGTTTTTAAATAAAACTCAAGGTCTCTAGTTAATTCCACAATATAATACAAGTTATTGAAAATTCTAATTTTCAATAACTTGTATTATATTGTGGAATTAACTAGAGACCTTGAGTTTTATTTAAAAACACTAATATGAGCATATTCCACGAAGTAAGGGTCGAGACAGTCAATTTCATTTTAATATGTATTATTATACAATATATTCATAAACATTTCAACATATACCATGAATAATAATTAACAACTATTTCTTTTCAAACTCATTTTTAGGTTTAGCAGAATATTATTGTAAAAAAATTAAATACTAACGGAAATTATGTACCTTTCACTATTACTTTCTTGCTTCTTATTTAAAACTTTCTCAAATATTGTGAAAAGGAGCTACTGAAAAGATGGTAACCGCAGACATGCACGTTTCTTGCTCATTAGTCGTCCTCAGTACGGTATAACCAAGTCAGGGTGTAAAACCTGGGAGCAAAGCTATTGACTGAAACTTGAGAAAATACAACAGATTTCAACGGGACAGGCGGGAGAGTTATATTGTCTCGAAAATTCGAGATGTTCCAATATTGATGTCACAAATATTGCATTTGGTATTTGGCAAAGGGCAAAGGAAGAAGTATGCAAGACCATGTATTTACATTGAAACAAGTAAGAGACAAAAAACTGAGCATAAATAAAAAATTGTACCTCGGTTTTATAGATATACAAAAAGCACTTGACAGTGTTCCCAGAAATCAAATATGGAAAAGTCTACAACAAAGAGTAGTTGAAGCAAAATTGAGAAATAACATTAAATGCATCTATATCTATAAAACAACCAGGAACCGGTTAAGAAAAGATAATGAACAGTCCGATGACTTCATGATAAAGGAAGTATTAAGACAGGGAAGAGTACTGAGCCCGGCGTTATTCATAAAGATAATGGATGATGTACTAAAGGAAGTGAAAACAAAAGTTAAACAAATACAAATAGGATACAGAGATATGGAAATAGTGGGAAATATCCGAATGTGTTTTTGCCGGCGATTTAGTACTGTTCGTTAGAAACGAAAACGAGTTGAAACATAATTTAATAATATGGAAGCACATATTAAAAATATGAAATATATCCATAAATATGGAGAAGACAAAAATAAAGGTGATTAGACAAAACGCAGAGAACCTTAATGTCGAAATAGATGAAATATAGTTAAAACAAGTGAAACGTTTCAAATATCTAGGAGTCGACATAGAGACTAATGGAAAACAAGAGGAAGAAGTGAACGAAAGAATAAGTGCAGCAGTCAAAGATTATTACTCGTTAAATAGAATAGAATAGAAATTACAACTAAAACCAAATTGAACGTGTACAAGTCAGTTTTTCGACCAGTCCTTATGCATGGTAGTGAAAGTACACTCAAAAGTAGAATACAAGCAACCGAGATGAAGTACTTACGCAGAGTCAAAGGTGTCACCAGAAAAGATCGAATACGTAATGAAGCAATAAGGGAAGAATTAAACATAGAATCTATACTAAAAACAATTGAGAAACAACAACTTAGATGGTTTGGACAGATCCGTAGAATGGGGAAAAACAGACCTATAAAATTAATCTGGCAAGCTAAAGATGTAAGCAAGGGGAAAAGAGGACGCCCGAAGAAAACATGGGATAGCACAGTAGCTGAAATTCTACTGAAAAAACAAATTACATGGCCAGAGGCTGCAAAAAAAGCTAGAAACAAAAAGGAATTGCGGAGGTTTGTCCTAACGAATGTTTTTGAAAAGGTGTATAAAACAAATGACTAAATTCTATTTTCTCAAGACTGCTTGATTTGCAATAAAATAAAAAAATATTTCAAGCACAAACCATTGGTATGTTAATAATTTTTTAACAATAATATTGCTTGAACACTTGAGTTAACCCTGTTTCGGGGGAGTAGGAGGGGGTATACATTTTTATCTTTTTATTTACGGAACTAACAGTGGGTGTAGTTCGAAGGGGGTGTATTTTAGAACACATGTTTATTTGGGAAATTCTTATTTTGATCCCAACAATACGTCCTTGAAATATCTATATCAAATTAAACCACCTTGTATAATTATAAAAATAAGGAATTGTCACTTCTTTCGTTATAATCGATATACCACAACCAAATACAACGTGAAGAAAAACATTAAAATGGTCGACTAAACGCGCGAAATCAAAGTAAAAAAATCCCATGCTTCAAATATGTCAAGAAGCCGATCTGCCAGAGTATCTCGGTCCCCGTAGACGCTAGTAAAAATGCAAGCCAACAGACAAGACGATAACTTGGTTCACGGACTCCAGCTCCTACAAGTTCAGCCGCCTCCAGTGCGAAGCGTAGGTCGAAGGTACTGACTTTGACCTTATACGCTTTACACATTTCACCGTGGAGTGTTGTACTAAGTCGAAGTATTGATTCGACTTTTATACATCATTCACCCGAACGGCCGTTGGTTTCTGGTATTGACGGAAACGAAAACGATTGTTCAAACTGTTAGAATAATTTCGGTGCGGTATTGACGCATCGAAAACTCTACAGTATCCCTATAGGGTTTGCTAACGTTAAGATGGGTATTGACCATCTGTAAACGATCGCGCTAAATGTTAGTATAATTCTGGTGTGGTACTGACGCGCCGGAATAACTACATCCCTATACCACCGAGAGAGTCGTTAAGTAGTTGGGAATTGACTAATTATAAACGATATACTCACATCTGGAGACAATAACCGAAAGAGTATTGATCTATCGGTTGTTCTCAACTTTGGCTGTCTGAACAATTCGTAGGACCGAGAGAATCCCGTATACCACAGTGGAAATTTCGAGTCGTTATACCAACCTGCCTACAGTTCGTCAGTACACATCGGTCGACGGAGGAGTACGGATCGTCGGAACGTGATTTTCAATATAATTACGCACCACAGTAGTATATATAGAATATTGTAGTTTAGTTTAATTTTATCTTTGTAAATAATATTTCTTTATAGCAATAAATCAATTAATTTAATCGAACTCTGTCTCCTTTGGGCTTACCTGGGCAATACGCATTACAAATTCATCAATAAAGAATAATTTAATATTTATAAAAACCAATTATATGTTTGTATCTACAACTATTAAAAATTTAGAAAAATCTTGTATTCCATTAACGGAATTAGTAGCTCTAATTAGCCAGTTTGAGTCAAATTGTAAGAAAGTCGGTGGCCAAATTGGGACCGTCGTTCTAAATAAATTCAATTCTGTGGCTCAAAATAATACAGGCTTTCAAATTTTGAAAAATATGTCGAAAATTTTTATGGGCGAAAACGATGTAAATATACCAAATCTAGAATTAAACATCATTTGTAAATATAAATATGCTCCCATTACATCAGTTAATATTGAACGAAGTTTTTCAATTTTTAAACACATGTTTTCTGACAAGAGACAAAGTTTCCTTCTAGAAAACTCTGAAAAACACGTAATTATTAATAGTTTTTACAATATTTGTAAGACGTGACTTATGTCTGTTTAAATATTGTTATTTTGTGTTATTGTTACCATAATAATTTTAATAGTACCTATGTAATATTATTATTATTAAGGCTTGGAAAATATGCACTAAAAAATACCAAAATATGTATGCAAATATGCTCTAAAAATAGGTCAAAATATGCAGTTAAATATGTTTTTTGTAATACCTTAACACTTATTGAATGACCCTTTCCTTGACCGTTTTCATTTAAAGCGCCAACGATTAGATTAGCTACATACCTCCCCTTAACATCTGTGGTTTCATCAACTGAAAACCACAAAGATTTGTTTTTCAGTTCATCTCTAATATTTGTTAAAGCGGCGTCGTAGTTTATATCAACATATTTCTTTCGTAGATTTGAGGATGAAGGCAAATTAACATTTTCTTTACAATGTGCAATCCCTTCCCCAAAAGCATATTTAATAGTTTGAAAACTGGTAGCGGGAATGAATGAAGAATATCATTTACGAGCTAGCAAGGTTATTTTATTACGACCCATGGTTTTTACAACCACCGAAATATTTAAGCCGGACGTGAAGAATTAGTATTTGAAAGAAATGTAAAAATAATCCCATTTTATGAGACCATCTGTCGTTTAACACAAGAACGGCAGTAAAATAGTAATTAGTGGGTCCTAATCCCGATACAAAGATGAATTGCGGCTACCTGACAAGCCGTCGCACTGTGCCTTGTTCTAAAAATGCACTAAAAAATTAAATTTTTGCAAAAATACGGTAAAATATGCATTATTTTATTTTGCATATGCATTATTCAAAGAATGGCGAAATATGCACATATGCACTTAACATGCATTTTGCATATTTTCTAAGCTTTAATTATTATTAATAAAATCTGATACTGATACAAATTTTCGTTGTATACCTAATTATTAAATCCCGCCCCCACTCCCTACCATAGTAAAATAATGAAATAATAGTATTATTCAACATTATAATATACATCATTTTTTTCTAAATTCTAAAATCCTTGCATTTTTTCTCAATTTGTGATGCATTTAAATGCGTATTTTTGGTTTTTTCGGTTGCATTTTTTCCGAGCTTTACTCATCACCCTCACAGAGGTTCCACCATCTAAGAGACACAAATAATTGGTTATCTATAATCCCAGAAAAAAGAGCATTACGTTTGACTGTCAAGATCAACATGAAGTAAAACAACTCAAGGTTACTTATATCATGGAAGTTCCCTTAGGATGCAAAATCAAAACTGATATAGAAACCATCATACACAAAGAAAGTGTTTTTCAAGGAAAACCAATATTATTTGCAGAAAAAAGTTTTGAGAATGATACGTTACCAATATTAACATCAGAAATAAACTTAGAAGATATAAGCCTTGAACACCATTCAGAAGCTATACGTCATCTGTCACTAGAACAAGCTCAGTTCGACAACGAAATTTCCTATACTCCCAGCGTGTGGACAATATTAGGGCTTTTCGGAAACTAAAATCCGAGATCAGATGGATCACTATCAGCTGATCTAAGATCACTCGTAAAATTCAATCAGCTGTTTGATATTACCGAACGCCTGAAGTGAACCCTCGCGGTAAAGGAGTAGTCCTAACCTCAAATAATATTGGTAATTTTCACAAAATACGGACGGTCTGTTTTCTGTGGTAATTTTTCTGTTGAGATGGATAAACAAATTTTACCATATTTTGCAAATGAATTTATCTTTGAGGACGAAGATGAAGATGAGGAAATTTTCCTTTTATTTCTGAATACTTTTGGAGTGAGTAAGCGAAAACATATCAGGAATAAAAATTTTTATGAGGAAATTGTCCCAAGATATTTGCCTGATGGTATGTGAATAGAATTGATTACATGTTTCAGGTGTAACATAAACTTTTCTTTATAGATTTTAAGGCCCATTTCCGTATGACGCGATCAACCATAGAGTTCTTAATAGGTTGTTTGGGGCCTTATGTAAGTAAACAGCCTGGAAGACCACCACTACCATTTGAAAAACAGGTCCTGATGACAGTTTGGTATCTGAGTAATGAAGAAGTGTTTAGGTACATATTAAGAAATTTGAAATTTTATGCCCTAAAAATGATTCAAATCCATAAAAATGTTGAATTACTTTTAGGACTGTAGCTGATCGCTTTGATGTTACAAAAAGTACAGCATATGAGTGCACACATAAAATGCTAGAAATTATAATTTGTCTTAGAAATGATTTCATTTGCTGGCCTACTGAAATTGAAGCAAGAAAAACTAGTCACTATTTTTATGAACAAAGCCATTTTCCCAATGTAATTGGGTGCATCGACGGAAGCCACATTCCAATTTCAAAACCAAAAGAAAAATCAGATTCTTATGTGAATAGAAAAGGCTATCATTCACTAGTATTGCAGGGTGTTTGCAATCAGAAATTGGAATTTATTGATGTATCTTGTGGTAAGTTAATTGAAATAAAATCCATATAACTGAAGTCTTCGAGGCTAATTTTTTGATACTGTAAGAAAATAATAAACAGTTACTGTTAGCAATAGCATAACGAAAAAAGTTTTTCATCTTAATTCGATATTTTGTTTGGAAGATATATACCAGTATTTCTGTTAGTTTTTATGGTACTTACATTCATGATTTTTATTAGAGTATCAAAAAATAAGTTAAAAAAAGATTTGAACTGTACATATAGTAGGAAAACGGTCATTAAAATATGTACTGTAAATTATTTTATTTCTCTATTTACCTAGTTATATTTTCATAAATTGTTTTCAGGGTGGCCCGGGAGCATACATGATGCCAGAGTGCTTAGAAAATCCGATCTTGGTATAAGGATATCAGAGAATGCTGAAAACATATTCTATAGAAATTTTCATTTGGTAGCAGACTCTGCTTATCCTCTAAATGAATATATATTGACACCATTTCGAGATAATGGTTATTTGACTGCTCAACAAAAAAATTTCAATAGGAAATTATCATCTATAAGAATTTTAATAGAACATGTTTTTGGCATTCTGAAGTCAAGATTTCGCATACTTAGATATGTGAATAAATATAATACTTTATACATACCACAGCTTGTCTTAGCCTGTTGCATCCTCCATAACTTATGTGCCAAACAAAAAGACAATATTGAGCTGGATGAACCTGTTATGGAAGAGCAACAGGTTGATGTAAATACAATGGGAGATCAAGAAAATAGTGGTATAAAGAAAAGGAATTATATTGCATCAATTTTATGAATAGCTTATATATATACATATATATATATATACATATATATATATATATATATATATATATATATATATATATATGTATTAAATAACTTCCGTTTCAAAGCCACCAATATTATTAACAGCTTTCGCTACACTTGAAGTCTATCATTGAATGAAAATTTAGAAAAACATTCACAAAGTTCTTATTAATTTCTTCATAATTGTCTTTTTTAGCGGAAAATACGCAAATTTTCAGTAAGCCATTCACGAAGAAACTAAAATGAACTTTGTAAATGTTTTTATATATGTCCATTCAATGATAGTCTCTAATTACAATAGCTGTTCATAACTTTATTGGCTTTGAAATCATTCAAAAAATATGAGGAAAATGAGGTATTTCCCTCTCACTTTCCGGCATCCCAACCTTAATATGAATTTTAGGTTTACTTTTTTTAATAAAACAAATTTCCATGTAATTTCAAGAGTTTTATTCACACTGCTCCTACCAGAAAATTCAAAACAAATACCAGAAAATGCAAACATTGAAACATTTAAATTAACTAAAAACATATATTCTCTAACCAAATAATAACAGGAACGGAGGTCAAAAAACTTTACTTTAAAGTAAGAAAACATATATTATTCTTTGGAAATGTATCATTACAAATATCGTCTTCTCTTGGGGGATAATACTTGGAGAACACATAAAAACATTAATGGTATTTTAATTACAATCAATTACAGAGTTTAAAGTTCACTCTTTTGGCTGAGTATTTTTAACAAGCTCCTTTAATATTTGTAGAAATTCTGATTGTTTTTCCATTCTTTCCTGATGACGAATAGCCATTTCTTCCCTTAGTTTTGTGATCCATTCTGGCTCTGAAGATGGCCCAGCCCTTGAAGTTTTGATTATTTGTGGGTCACTACCTCGGTCATTATTCGAACTTTTGTTTTCATCACTTCTCTTTACTTTTTTTTAGGACAAGGGCCTGCTTCGCTATTAGAAGTGTCATTGCAATCTGGCTGTACAATGAATCCTAAGGTATTAGAAGCTATGCTTAATGGATTATTTTCTGGTTCACTACCAAAAATTTCATGTAAACTGTTAAAATAGGGCCAAGATATTTTTCCTCTGCCAGTTTTACCATTATTATCCAAGATTTTTTTATATGTTTTTTTCAAGTTCTTAATTTTAGTTTCAATTTTTTCAGTATTAAATCTAGGGAATTTCTTCGCTATTTCTTCATATAGTGATTTTGTTTCATATTTTTTATTCTTAAACTTTTCAAAGTTTGTTCTGTATAGATCTATCATGTATTTTATTTCATTATCCGTCCATCTTTCTGTACACACTAAAAACAAGTTTCATTTACTTAATATATAAATGTTTATTAAAATGGTAAAATGATAAGTTTTAGAGGGTGGCTGATACAAAGAGACGATTATTTAACTGCCTGATTAGAAATAAAAAAGCAGCTCTGATTTCAAACTTTTTTATGTTAGAAATGCTTTTTTGATAAGATTTGATCACTGTTTATTTAAAAACATTTACTATTTGTGTCATCACTGCCGATATCACTACTCTCAGATTCTTCTAATACCTCAGTTTGTTGATTTTCCTTTGGTAATGATGCATTTTTTTGTATCATTCCTGTAAATACAAATAAGGTATTTAATAAATATCGACAAAAAGTTGTAATAGTTTGGTCTAGGTTCATGATATAATAGGTTAAAAGCTATTTTCCCCAATCATATATACCCAAAAATCTTAACTAATAAAGACTGAATTTGTTGTTTTAGTTTTTATTGCTCCTTCTAATTATTTCCAAGAGTTTGCACAATCTGTCTGTATTCACTTGTTCCATTTTTTAAAACCAAATTTTATTAATACACATTCAAATACCAATTATTTAAATTAAACGAAGAAGGGTAGGTTTTCAGGTAAGTTCTCTAACCTGTGCTTCAACCACTGGTATCGAGAATAGGTAACACTAAACTAGTTAAAAGCAGAATAAATATACCTGAATATCCTGATTTTTCTCCTGAAGTACTAGTGGTTCTTGTTTTACTATCTTTTAGGAATAGCTGACATGCCAATAACCTGTTTTTTCTTTCAATTTCTCGTTGCAAATAGTTGTTTGCCATATCATAATCTAAAATATAAATTTTATAATAGGTAGGTAGGAAAGTCTATTTAAACTGATATGATTTTATGCTACCTACCGCCAGAAATTATTTTTTCATAATCCTCGGTTGATACCATAACGTTGTATTCATTACCATCTTCGTCGGTTAACGTTAACAGATTGGTATCACTCATTTTTTTTTAAATGAAATTCAAACTAAATTTTCCCTTTTGTACAGAAATAATTTTGGCATGCCAATAATTTTTCCCAACCAAAAACAAACTTAATTTTTAGGTTAGGAATTACAGCTGATTAATTTACCCACGTATGAAGCAGGGTTAAAAAGATCACACCATATGACTGACATAGGTTTACTCCGATCAAATTCCGAACACCACATACCCAACCTCGGTTCACTTTTCAAACTACTGGATCAGTAATCCTAGTAACCGGGTTAATCCGATCACAGTTTCCGAAAAGTCCTATTATTGTATACCCTGATAATAGAAGTAATAGCCACCATAATCTACAAGAAATTCCGCCCAAGGAATAATACAAATTCAGTGTTTTTAAATGAAACTCAAGGTCTCTAGTTAATTCCACAATATAATACAAGTTATTGAAAATTCTAAAAATTTTTTTAGAATTTTCAATAACTTGTATTATATTGTGGAATTAACTAGAGACCTTGAGTTTCATTTAAAAACACTAATATGAGCATATTCCACGAAGTAAGGGTCGAGACAGTCAATTTCAATACAAATTCAATTTCCAGTAGTCCAACTCCCTCGTCTACCCTCATGAGTTGGATCTTCGGAGGGAGGAATTACCTCAACGCATCTTGATGACATCGCAGTGTAAACGCCAACTCAGCAGAGTGCGGAACCAAGGACATAAAAACAGTTGTAAATTAGCTTTTGTTGTTTTTGTTAATGTAAATCCAAAGTAAACGTAATAATTGTGAAAGAAGAAAGTTATAATTTGAAAATAAAGTCTTTTAAAAATAGAACTTAGTGCTTGAAGCAGTTAATTCGCGTCTGTGGTCGAGATATGGGTCCATGCTGAGTAGCATATACAGTTTGACTATAATAACTTTGTCCCTGGTATGTGTTAGTGACTACTAGATTCTTTCGGATGAGTTTTCCTTGAAAAGCAGCTGTGAAACAGGATTTTAAAATTAATCAGGGGAGTAGTTCTTGAAAAGGCAACATGACTGACGTTGATTTAGGATGTTTGATTATTTGTTTATTTAGAATTTTTTACACATTTTGTGAAGAATATAGGGTTGGAGTTAAACAGCCTTATATAATTAACAATTTAGGATAACAGATATGTTTGATTGCCATCCGTAAAAACTTGTCTGTACCAACTGTAGGGAGTGGAAGTTGTGTTTGGTACCTGTGAAGTATACTGGGGCTGCATATGTAAGTATAGGTCTTATTATGCTGTGTGTACAAATGAGTGGGTCTAATCTACTCATTGCAATCTTGGCTTTATACTTTATGTACTTGTTGCGTGATGTGCGCATTTGCATTGGAAATCCCTTGTACAGTATACCCTAATTATTTTAGGGTATTCCTTCACATAATGAGATGTCCATCTACATTAAACTATGATTGCAAAGAGGTGTTTTTTCTAGGTATTCTCCTGAGTAATAAATACTCTGTTTTGGATGCATTAATAGCTAGTTTGTGTTCATGTAGATAAAGTATTACTTCCGTGTTTATGTATGTTTGTGCCACTTCCAATGTGTGATCTGGATTCTTTGGTGTTGCTACAAAACAAGTGTCATCGGCATACATAACAGTTAGTATTTCTGGAGAAGTTGGAAGGTCGTGGATGAATAGGGAGTATAACAAAGGTGATAATTGCGGTACTGCAGCTTGGATGGAGTATGGTCCAGCTGTGTGGTTATTTATTTTTGAATAGAATTTTCAATTTTTTAAATATGAATTTAATAATTTTATCAAGTAGTCTGAAATTTATACATTAATAAGTTTGTAAACTAGATCCACGAGCCATACGAAATCAATGGAATCAATGGTCTTTTGTATGTTTATTGTAACCATAATAGCTTTATTTTTGATTTCGAATCCCCACCTAATATGATTTACTCTAATAATGTGTGCTACAGTGCTATGGCCGCTTCTGAATCCGTATTACTTTGAGGGTATAGTATTATATTTGTCAATAAAGTTTTGTAATATTTTTATTCACCACAGAACATGGTTGTTTTGTTAGCTTTTATGATGGATATGATGTTGGATATCCTGAGCATATCGGGGTATTGGCCAGTTTTGATAATATAATTGGTTATATAAGTTAATTGCACATTAGCTTTTTTGGGCATTCAAGTAAAATGTTATGTATATTATCTGATCCAGGGACTGTTTTATTACTTTTCCGCCCAACCTATCTAATATGCGAGAAAAATATTGGTTTACCCCAAAAAGTTGGAATTTTTTTTGAGTTATTTTACGATTTCCATCAACAACAACACAAAAAAATGGTTTTTAGAAAAAAAATCCTGTGTGTATGTCGTCTTTATCGTTGGCCACTTTTCTTTACATGTCTTGTTAGCACGATACAGCCTCCGGAGTGCAACAAGTCATCAATTTTATGATAGAATATTGTTCAGGGCACCTCACAGATGCGGAAAAGTAAGTTTTAATCTTTAAAACCATTTATTTTTCAATTGTTGTATTGTGTTATATATTTCTATGCATGTTGTTAAATTTTTTGTGTTTAATATATTTAATGAGTTTAGGTGTTGTTGAACTGTGTGTATTATATTTTGGTGGTGTTGTGTGTCTTGTGAATGATTTATGAAATTGTTTTGAAAGTACTCTCCGAATTTTTCTGCGATTTCGGTGGTACTGATTAAAGTTTGTTCTTTACTGACAATTTTTGTTATTTCATTTTGTTGATTTCTGAGACGTCTGGTGATCTTCCAGAGCGAGTTATCATCAGGTTTTAATGTGCCTAAAAATCTGGACCAGTCGTTGCTTTTGTGTTCCTTGAGTAATGTGTGATGTTGTGTGTTAATACTCTTTGAGTGGTGAGAGATCATTTTTATGTCTTTTTCATGTATTGTTTTGATGAAATGATCTGGGAGGGGGTACGTGTTTGTATTTTTGGTTTTAGTGTAGTTGAATGATTTCTAGCGTTGATAATTATGTTCTGTAAATTTTCTATTGTTTCTGTTAGGTGTTGTGTGTTTTCTATTTTTTCTATTATTGTTATGTTCTCGTTAATATGTCTTCTAAATGTAGTCCAATTTGTAGTGTTGTAATCGTATATTTTTGAATTGTCGGGGTTGTGGATGTATGGCATAGTTTGAGGTTGTTGTTATGTTATTGATGTGTTTTCCCATTGCTAGGTCGAGTGTGCTCGGGGTGTAGTTAGGATATGGAAAATATGTCGATTCGTCAGTATTAAATATGTTATAATCCGAGTTATCGCAGAATCTCAGATGAGTACTTCCATTTGCGTTAGGATATTTGGCGTATTGATCCCACTGCGGACGTTTGCAGTGTAGATCGCCAACTACAAGTACTTGTGTTTTAGTGATGTTGTGTACATCTATTTCTTTGAGTTTGTTGCCAGGCGGGATTGTATGCACCGACTATTTTTATTTCATTATCAAAGAAGATTGCGATATTGTCTTGTACCTGTAGATACGAACGATTTAAAAAATAAAATCAGACAAGCTTATAATAACGTTACGCAAGAGATGATACATGCGGTATGTACACGTGAACTACTTAGACGGTTCGATGCTTGTGTTGTTGCAGACGGAGACCATTTTGAACATATTTCATGAAATCACTATAAAGTCGAAATGTTCTGGTTATTGTTGCAAATAAACATTAAATTGAAAATTTGGTATAATTATCCACTGTGATACACTGTTGAATTTGAAATAAAAAGCTCCTTCATTTGAGCTAAGTTTGATCCCCCCTTCCATTAAATTTTTTTCATTGCGATGACGTCTCTGCTTCTATGTTGTCGTCCCTGCTTCTATGATGATGTCACAGATATCCTGTATACCTCGGAAGAAATTACTGTAGGTCCCATAATACCCAGTTTTCAAGTAAACCCATTCGTTAATTCCTGATTTACAGCCTGTAAAAAAATTTGTTTCATAATGTAGACAATTTTCTATTGGTTTTTATGTAAAGTTTTCTCATTTGTCCCTTTTATTATGTCTCGCGGATATTTGACGACATCACTTTTTCAATATACATCATTCTGAATTTTACTCTCATTTTCATGCAATTCCAACTTCAAACATATGAAGTTATGCTAAAAAAGTCAATAAATATATATTTATTAGGACCATTTTTTCTTCCCCGTCTGACGCCTTTCTTTATTTCAAACTCATGTGTTGTTCCAGAGCTGCTTAGTCGAATCTCTGCCTTTTGGTTCTAGTACAGGTTACTTATAAGTCGTACGTCAAGACCCAGATCATTAGGATATGATATGAGGAGTTCTGTACTAATGTTTGCAGAGTGAATATAGCCTTTCTAGTTCCGAACCCATTTTTGAAACCGAATTGATTGGTTCTGCTCCTCTTCTCGCAATCTTTATATAGCCTTGTGTGTATGTAGGAGTTTTAAGAAATGACTCATTACGCTAATGAGATGATAGTTGTTTTCGGTATTGGGTTAAGAGTATAATGAAGCCAATCTCCAGTGACATTTCCACTGTCATATATGTTATGAAAAAGTTTTGTTATTCTTTTTATGTTTCTTTCACTGATTAAGTGGAATAAGTCTGAGTACATATTGTCAGATCCTGGAGCTTTATTGTTTTTTTTATGAATTTCGTGGCGTATAGTATTTCATTCTCTAGTATGCTTGGTATTGATGGAGAGTCATTTACTTCCAATGGGGGGCTTTGTGGTCTATCATCGCTAAATAGATTAGCTGTATATTTCTGCCGGGTTTCTAATATTTCGTCAGTTTCTATTATTATATTATTGTATTCGTCTCTGATGAAATGCATGGATCTTTTGTTGTATTGCCCAGCAATTTCTTTTACCTTTTTGTAAAGTTTAAAACTATCTCCAAGACGACTCAGATGTTCTGTCTGTTTGCATCATTCGTTTAGCCATATTTTTATTATAATTTCATGTTGGATTCTTTTTTGAAAGTATCTGTAGTTGTTGTAATTGTTTTAATTTTACATTTTCTTCGCTTTTCCATTAGTTCCAGAATATCTTTTTTCATCGGTCATTCACTCGTTTTTCACCACTGTTTCATTTTGCGTGAGGTACTTTTCATTAGCATGATTAAAAGCTTGCTTAATTTCAGTCCAATATGTCTCAGTATTGTCTGTGTTGTGAATTTTTTCTAGTTCTTTATTGAGATATTCTTTGTACATTGATTTTGTTTGTTTGTCTTTAAGTACTTTTGGGTCGAATGCCTTATTCCATCTCTTTCTTTTAGGTTTGACAAGTCGTATTTTAATTTTGGCACGTAGTGAATGATGATCTGATGTAATATCGGCACCTGGAACTGTAGGGACTTTGGTTATTCTGTGTGTTGCTCGTTGTCCTGTGAGGATTTACAAGTATAGAGCCCCGTCGCTGGAAGTTTATACCATGTGTTTGTGATAGTAAAGTTATTTTCTTCACAGAACTGGATCAATCTCTCACCTCTGCTATTTCGCTCACTAGACCATAATCACCCACCACTGATTCAATTCTGCATCTGTTCACATTGACATTAAAATGTTCCAAAACTATGGTAATTTCGTTGGTTTTCTTAGTTTTAAAACCTGCCCAAGTTGTTTATTTCATTGTCTGTTTTTTTGCCGTTGGGACGGAGACTTGGATGATATTGATGTTAATAGGTTTGCCAAACAGTTGAATCAGGATTACTGTTTCGGATAGAGGAACAAAGTTTTTCACGGACCTTTGTATATTTTCGTCTATTAAGATACCAACGCCATGTTGGAGGTTTTGATCATTATTTTGATTACCTGAATAGTATTTAATACAAAACTGGAATGTCTCTGATGAGGTTTCGATGTCGGATCACGGGATGATACGATTCGAGGTCGGGGCTACGCGGGGACAGACCCAGTGTTGTCGAATACCTCAACAAACGAACTGGGGTTCATGTAAGGACAAATTAAAGTCGGATGTTGAAGGCACATTATATACGATTGAAACTGTGGAGGAACTTGAAGTAGCCTCTCAATGGTTGAATCGCACGATAATTAATTGCTACGAGGAATCTTGTCCCATCAAAAGAAAGGCTGTCAATACGGATGTGCCTTGGCGGAACAATGAACTCAGCAAACTAAAGGTCTTAGCACGCAAAGCGTTTAACAGAGGCAAGAGGACAGGAAACTGGGAAGACTACAAAAAGGCTCTAACTGAATATAACAAAGAACTCAGAAGGTCCAAGAGGAAAACTTGGAGGCAATTCTGCGAAGGGATTTCTAGCGTAGCCCCAGCAGTGCGCCTTCAAAAAGTCATCGCTAAGGACCACTCTAACGGTATTGGACTCCTTAAAAAGCCAAACGGAGAGTTCGCCGAAACCATAGAGGAAAGCATGAGATGTTTATTAGACGCTCACTTTCCTGGTGCTGCAATTATTGAAGTTAACGCAGAGGCAAATCTTGATTAAACTTTCATCAAAGCTTCTAGATCAGCAAAAAGTCTAGCGGGAAAAATCGTCACCAAGAATATAATTGAATGGGCAATTAACAGCTTCAAGCCCAACAAATCACCTGGAGAGGATGGCATCTTTCCAGCACTTCTACAACAGGGATACGATATCTTAATTCCCCACTTATGCAAGATATTCAAGATGAAGTTCATCTTGGGATACATTCCAAAAGGATGGAGAGAGGTCAGGGTCTGCTTTATTCCTAAGAGTGGCAAACGTCCTCCAGAGGCACCAAAGTCATATAGACCTATAAGCCTTACCTCCTTCTTACTCAAAAGTATGAAAAAAATACTCGACATATACATGAGAAGTGAATATTTATCAAATGCATCGCTTCACGAGGAACAATTTGCCTACCAACCTGGCAAATCTACCTTAGAAGCCTTACATTGTCTCGTAAGAGACCTAGAAAAGGCAATAGCTGCGAAAGAAGTATCGCTATGTGTATTCGTAGATATAGAGGTAGCTTTTGATAACACCTCATATGAATCAATTAGCGCTGCTGCAACTGCAAAGGGTATCCCACCTTCCATAATCAAATGGATTCAGTCCATGCTAAATACTAGGAAAATAATCACCTACCACTACTATAAAAGCGGTAAAAGGTTGTCCTCAAGGAGGAGTGCTATCACCTCTACTGTGGTCACTAGTGGTTGACGACCTCGTAACAAAGCTAAAAAGAGAAGGATTTCGTGCTCTTGGCTATGCCGACGATTTAGTTATTGTGGTCAGAGGTAAGCACGACGGCATCATTGCCAATAGCATGCAATGTGCCTTGAACCTCATAACTACCTGGTGTTCGAAGGAAGGACTTTCAGTCAATCCTAATAAAACGACACTTGTTCCATTCACTAACAGGAGGAAGTTAAGTATACGGACTCCAAGCTTGAATTGTACAAGCCTGTTTTTTTCGGAAGAGGTTAAGTACCTTGGAGTAATCCTTGATAGGAAACTTACGTGGAATTCACACCTCGCACACATCACCTGAAAAGCAACAAGGGCTCTTTGGACGTGTCGTGGGCTCTTTGGGAAAACTTGGGGTCTAAAACCAAAAATGATCTACTGGTCATATGTAACGGTTGTCAGACCTATCATCACCTATGCTGCGCTTGTATGGTAAAAGAAAACAACGCAAGAAAAGGCTACAATAGAGTTGCAAAAATTGCAAAGACTCGCATGTTTAGGAATAACGGGTGTAATGAGATCATGCCCTGGCGCGGCTTTGGAGGTAATGCTAGATCTCCCTCCATTACATTTACATGTAAGGAGGATTGCTCTGCAAAATGCCTATAGGTTAACACATGCTAAATCTCTAAAACCCGGTGATTTGACAAGACATCTCGAGATACTAAGGGTTGGAACAACCCAATCTATGATTATGCCTAGGGATATAATGCCTGCTAAACAAGATTTCGAAGTTACTCTAGATGTTATTATTAACAATCGTGAGTTAACACAGAACGAAATCTCAGACATAACTAGGGGTGCCCTCACATTTTATACTGATGGGTCAAAAACAAACGAAGGAGTAGGAATAGGGGCTACAGAACCTAATCTTAGGTTATCAGTAGCCCTAGGTAACACTCCCACAATATTCCAAGCGGAAATACTAGCGATAGACTTCTGCATTACTAAAAGCCACATTGTGGAAGAAGTCCGGAAATGGGAAAAGGAACTTAGTGCAGCCTACTGGAAAAATGTTCCAGGCCAAAGACAAGCAAAAAGGTTGCTACAACCTTCTGCTCGCTATGCTAAATCGCTCTTAGAGCTTCAGATCTCAGAGCAATCACAGGACTGCTTACGGGACACTGCCCACTCAGATATCACCTCTGCAAGATGGGAAAAGTGGACAGAGGAACATGTAAATTCTGCGACAGTGCAGATGAAACGGCTGAACATATATTATGCCATTGCGGTGTACTTGTTCGCCAACGCCATAAGTACCTGGAACGGTTGTTCTTGAGATCTGACCAGGTAACAAAAATAGCTCCCAATCTGATAATAGGCTTCCTTAGAAGCCTTGATCTCTGGGACAAAAAATAGATGGAGGGTATACACAAAAGATCTTTTCAGGTCGCAGTGTGGAAAGGCCAGCTATAGGCCAATCGACCCCTTTGTAATCTACAATCTACCTGAATAGTGAAAAAAATCCTTTTGATTTGACTAGCCCGTTGCCCGGCCAGCGGACTTTACTCACTCCAAAGATATTAACTTCCATTCTGTTCATTTCCTGTATTAAGTTATCTAACTTTCCAGCTATGATGAATAATGTTCTGACATTCCATGTCGCTACATTTTTTTTCTTTATCTAGTTCGCACGGGGGGATTCTTCGCACCTCTTGACCACTTTAGGTCTGCCCGGGAATAGAGGCCATTTGTCTTTGATTGATCTTTAATGCAGTAGTTTACCGTTGCCTTCTGCATTTCCGTGCCGTTGACCATCTGCTGGTTTATCCGCCTTTAGAGACGATTTTTCATACCAAATGCAAGGAAGTGCCGTAGGCACCAAGGTCAGCTTAACAAAATACTCTGGAATTTTGTATGTGGAAATATCCAAAATCACTTGTTCACACAACCCCGCAGCATTTCTGGCTATTCCGAATGTACATACTTGGTAATCTACTAGAATTCAAGCGGATGCTTGTATTTCAGCTGGAGATGCACATTTTGAAACATTTTGAAATTGAATGACATTTAGCCCGCAAAAAATATTTCAGATAAGTACCTACCTACAAGTGACAGTTGAAAGACTTTTTAGAAACTCTCTGTATATAATTATCAGTTAAAGAATCGCCATTTCATGGAAACTTGTACTACGTATCATAGAAAACCATTTCCCTACATGGGAATCAACTCAAAATGACATTTCCCACAATTTTTTTTTAACAACATCCAATAATTTCCTAAATTAACTTTAAACTAAGAAAAACTCCACTGAGAATAGAAGTTCTAGATCTTCCATGATATATATTTTCGAAAGTTTGTTGTGTCTAGTTGGAGTATTGATCGTAAAACTTAATTCAATTTGAACGGCTTTGGATGCATTTAAATACTTAAGATACTGTTTATTAGTTGAGTGTAAACTGAAACTCTTTCAAATGATTTAATAAAAAAAATTAAAAAGAATTGGTTGTTACCCAAAATTATGGCGAACCATACATTCAAACTTTTGGCGGTTACGCGAACACATTCGAATAAAATAAATTTTATATTTTGGCGGATGTGCCCATAAAAATTTTGGCGTTATGGTGAATAAAGCCGGAGTCCCATGCATCCGTTTTCTGATAGCACGATTACGAAAAAAATCTGTATTGTACGATAATTTGTTGCATGTCCTATACATAATTTCAAAACCCCGATTCCTTCTGTAATCTGTGACCAGTGAAATTTATGTTTTTCTATTTTAATGCCTGTGACTCGATATTAATGTTTTCTTCTAGTTCCTGGTCATTGTTACGAAACAGCACACTGGTATAGACCCTAAATCCGACTCTGTCTAAGCCAGGTATGAAAATTAAAATTATGGCGGATACGCAGGGTTCTTTTTTTATAACTGCTTACGACTATCTTCTAAACATTGTTTTTGTGACCAGACTTATATAGAAAATGCCAGAGCCAATTGTTTTTGTGTGTGTAAGCCGCAGTCCGGAATTTTCTAGTAAAAAAGGCTTCAATATATAAGGGACTGATCAGGAAGAGTTTTTTTAAGTTGATAAAGTGATCTCGTGAAATAAATAAACCGAAATATCGATCAGTAAAGTGTAGATATAAATTAATAATTAAGTTTGTGTGCATATCAATTAAATTTAACTGACTAGTTGAGTATATATAAATTAAGTGTTAGTGATTAGTTAAGTGTTTAAATAAATTAGTAAGTAGCCATACCGCGTGTTTAAAATTTATCCCACCCGTTTACTGTTTAAATAAATTAGAAAAACATTACAGTATTAAGGATATAATAAAGTTAGGTTAAAAGCCGTACAATATCGAAATCAGTCGGATCATCGTTCCGTCGGAAAACAGATGCATGGGACTCCTACTTTAAACCTTTAATTCGCTCTTCTCAATTCGGAGATTATTATTGTACATAAATAACGACAGTTGAGATAGATATGCATAATAAATTTTGCTCAATGTGGAGTAATTATATCGAAGGTGCAAAACTGTGTAGCCTATGGAAATATTTGTAATCCCTTATTTACCAGCAGTTGGTCACATATTAATGAAGACTTGGACTTTTCAATGTTTCCATACACAAAACTTCATTTGCAATGCTAAATTACTTCATTGTTATTTATTCATTGCGAAAATCGCAGAAGAACCAACCAAAAAAACAGACAAAATAAAGCATGGAAACTGAAGGTTAGTAGACATACAAAATTCACGTGAATGTAGGACAGTTGTGTCAACTTAACGATAAAAAGAATTTTAAACAATTTCGTCAAGCGGTCTTTTTCAATGATGATTCCTGGTACTTCCTTGACTGCTTGCTTTCATGAATATCCAACATTACGTGATAACAAATATTATCAATTAATTTAATATATAAGATGTCTCAAAATTGAAGCATGTCTTTTCCGAATATGAACCAGGGACTGGAAATGAATCGTAATAATAAACATTCCACATGTTGTGCTTAGTTTCAGAGTAATTGATAAAAAACAGAGATCTAAAATTCAAATATGTTGTTTACCAATACCTCGGTAGCCAAGAATAAAACTTTTATTTCTTACGATTTAATTTCTTTCAGTCCCCCCATTCATTTTGGAAAGGACATGCGTCAATTTTTAGAGTTGAATATAATTTTAGAAGATATAATTTACTGACTTTAGTCATTACTGTTTTATTAAATGACACACTTTCCTTTTTCTCTATTTGTGGATTTCCCTTGCTGAGCTGATACCAGAAATGTATTAAATTTTGATTAAAAATAGTACAGGGTGCACAAAAACGCAAAATTTGTTATTTTTACATTGTATTGTTACGAAACAGCATACTGGTATAGTCCCTAAATCTGTCTAAGCCAGGTATGAAAGTTAAAATTATGGCGGACACGCAGTGATTCTTACAATTGTTTACGATTCTGACTATCTTATCTAAACATTGTTTTTGTTACCAGTCTTATCTAGAAAGTTCCAGAAAGCCAATTGTTTTTGAGTAAGCCGCAATCTAGAATTATCTAGTGAAAAAGGCACTAATATATAAGGGACCGACCAGGAAGAGTTAGTTTAGTTGATAAAGTGATCTCGAGAAATAAACAAGAATACACCGAAATAGCGAACAGTAAAGTGTTGATATAAATTAATAATTAAGTTTGTGTGCATATAAATTAAATTTAAGTGATTAGTTAAGTATATATAAGTTAAGTGAGTAGTTTAGTGTTTAAATAAATTAGTAAGTAGCCATACCGTGTGTTTAAAATTTATCCCACCCGTTTACTGTTTAAATAAATAAGAAAAACATTACAGTATCTATCCACTTTCATAAGTAATCAAGTAATCCTAACTGATGGACTAACTCGTATACATGATTCTCTCAATCTTACGTGGATCGTATGTAAAAATGGTGGCACAGTTGAGACTTCTGCCTGTTGGAGATATTAATACACAAAAAGAAACAACAATTTTTATTTCACAATATTTTATCAAAAGGAATACAATCTTAAAAACAATTTTAAAAAAATTATTGGTTCCTCGCCTTCTTTTATAGTAAATAAAACATTAAAAAAGTTCCAACATTTTGGTTCTTTTAATTAGCACCATCATCAGAGTGATAATTACAATTTTTACATTAGGGTTATACCATCGAAATCGTTACGTTAGAATCTGCAATAATATTTTATAATAATAAAAATTTTAGCAAAATTATGTTAAAATAATTTTCTTATAGTTAAAATCAGAAAAATTGGGAGTTTACAATTTACAAAGCTGAACTATTTTTTATTATAACATTTCAAAATTAAAAAAAAACCGACCAAATACATCAAATTTGGGTTTTTTAAAAACAATTTTTCGGATACTTTTATAGACAAAACTTTTAAAAACCATCCAAATCATTTTAAAAAAGAAGTTGCAAACAATTTTTCATGATATACATGTTTTCTTAATTCACATATTATATTTCAAACAAGTAGAACATTTTTTATAGTAAGTATTGTTGGTGATACAAAATGATTTCTTTTTGAAGAGTAAAAACGGCAAATAATAATTTGTTTTAGTACGGTTGTGAATGATACATTAAAACGGAAAAGTGGAAGTGTCATGAATTTGAATTTAAATTTTATATATTAGGTTGTTACACATCTTCTCGAAAATTGAGTGAATTGTTAGTTTTTTTTTGTATGAATCATTTCTTTTATACATGAAATTAACTGTAACTTCTATCATTCTGACGATGATATTGATTTATCGAAACAATTGTCATTTTTTTAGAATTTTCAACAATTTTTATTATATTGTGGAATTAACTAGAAACCGTGAGTTTCATTTAAAACACTAATATCTTTTATACATCATTTATGATAATTGGTTTCTGTATCTAAAATTTCAAACTTGTTTAAGTTGAATTTATGGCCTGTTTCAAAAGAATGATGGGATAGAGCTGTATTATTTTTAAAATTCTTAATATCAGTTTGGTGGTTACGTAATCTAATTTGATCCCACATATGATTGGTTACAATTGTTACAGTTAATTTTATAAAGTGTATTAGGTGTTTCTATTTATGGAATTGCTGTTTTACTTAAGTTTTGTGAAGAGTTGTTTAGTTTGATTTGGTGTTTTGTCGGCAATTTGTATATTATAGGGTTTGAAAATATTTTTCTGTTGACATTAGGGATGGAAGGTAAAGCAATATATATGTTATTATTTTTATAATGATAACTATTATTATCCCCATTAGTATCTTATCTATTCTAAGTAAAGTCTTTGAAAATCCACTGAAAGAAAGGTTGGTAAGCTTTCTGGATAATACTGAAATGCAATTTCAATTTGGATTTGGAACCGGGAGAAAATTTACTCAAATTTAGACAACAGCAGGCCGTGTGCAGGAATATTTATAGACTTGGCAAAAGCATTCGATATCGTAAGTCACGCGGGCTGTTGTCCAAATTAAATGACATAGGTATTCGTGGCGCCGCCTTCTAACTCTTCCAGAGCTACCTAGAAAATAGGAAACAACTAGTTACGATCAGTAATACAATGTTAGTGTTTTAAATGAAACTCACGGTTTCTAGTTAATTCCACAATATAATAAAAATTGTTGAAAATTCTAAAAAATTGACAATTGTTTTTATTATATTGTGGCATTAACTAGAAACCGTGAGTTTCATTTAAAACACTAATATAAGTAGATTCCACCAACTAAGGGTCGAGACAGTTAATTTCAGTAATACAATGAGTAGCCAAAGACAAATAACTTTTGGAATACCACAAGGAACAGTGTTAGGTCCCATATTAATTTATTTAAATAAACTACTATATTTGAACCGTTAAGGAACAATTATCTCATATGCCGACGATACAGTACTCTTCTTGAATGGAAACTCATGGGAAGAAGTAGAAACCAAACTAAAAATGGATTTAGAAATAATACTAAATTGGTTCGATGATAACCTTCTCACCATTAATATGGATAAAACAGTATATCTACCTATTTCAAATTATAAAAATGGCCTCCCAAACACGGAACAATTAGACTTACGTCTACCTTTCAGAAATAATTTATTTATTTATTTATTTATTTATTTATTCCAAACAGGTTGTATAACCTAATTACATGGAATAAGTATTAACAATTCCAAAATTCTATACTAACATTATATAGTATGACTATTTATACATGAAGCAGTGATATTGATTGATGCAGAGAATAAAGACAAAGACGACTAATTTCCAAAAGTGTCCCTTCATACACCGAACTTTTTAATATGTTCACAAATATTTTTCTTGAATTGTCTAATTGACATTGTCCAATCTATTTCAGTAACATTATTTATCCTATTGGCAAGTTTTAACATGGTCTCCAGAGGAGAACAAACTGACATTCTTAATCTCCCAAACAATAAGGAGGATCGAGTTAACCTTGACGGAACTTTGAAAGGAATTGAGTACAATAAATTACTTGATGTCGACATACAATTTATTATTTTATACAAGAAAATCATCATGTTTAATTTACGCCGACCAGTGATAGACATAACATCAAATTCTTCCCGTAATCTAGTTGTTCTGATTGTTCTATAATCCGGCCAATGCTTATATTTTTTATAATACAAGAACCGTAAGTATTTGTTCTGCACTTTCTCAATATTTTCCAGGTACATTTGGGGTTGATCTCCCCAGATCATAGACCCAAACTCAAGTTTAGGTCTTACTAAGGTATTGAACAACTTTTTTATAGTCTCTGTATTTGAGAAAAGAATGCTTTGTCTGAAGACTAGACCCATTATACGATTGGCACTCCTGACTGATTTTTGTATATGTGCAAAGAAAGACATTTGACTATTATAGATAATTCCAAGATCCTTAACTTCATCCTTCCTTTCTAATACTTCTTGGTCCATGAGATAATCAAAAATGATACACTCCTTTTTCTTAGATATAGACATAACACAACATTTTTCAACATTAAAACGTAATTTATTCTCCTTGCTCCATCTAATTATGCTGTTTATATCTTTTTGTAGTAGTATGCAATCCCGAACAGTCTGAATCTTCCTAAACATCTTGAAGTCATCTGCAAATACCAAACTCTCAGAATTCGAAACATAACCTGGAAGATCATTGATAAATAAAACAAACAACATCGGACCAAGGTTTGATCCTTGTGGAACTCCCGAGTTTGCATGGAATTTTCCAGATGTATTTCCGTTATATTTTACTACAAAATGCCTGTTACGTGGATAGTTTGATATAAGTTTCAATAAATTATTTGACATTCCATACTTGTGTAATTTTTTAAGCAATATGTCGTGATTCATTTGATCGAAAGCTTTTTTAAAATCTGTATATATGACATCCAGTTGTAATCGATCCTGGAACGTATCGTTTACAACTTCCGCAAAATTAAATAAATTTGTGTTTATTGAGCGTCCCGACGTAAATCCATGCTGTTGATCAACAATTATATTATTTTTTACGTGATTATAAATTTTCAGATATATTATCTGTTCAAAAACCTTAGAAACAGCACACATAATCGAAACACCCCTGTAGTTCTCAACAATATTTTTATCTCCAGATTTGTGTATAGGAGAGTATAATGATAATTTCCATTTTTCCGGAAATTGTGCGTTTGTGAGTATATTATTATAGATATGTAATAAAGGTGTCCCTAGCCATTCATAGCATCCTTTTAGTATGTATGGAGGAATTCCGTCGGATCCAGCTGCTTTTTTGGGTTTTAATTTTTTTATTGCTATCACATAATCATTTATTGTAATCTCAGAAATATTTAAAATAGGATTATTACTAATTAAATCCTTGAAGTCGATATTATAATTAGACTGTTCGGGGCAATGCACCGATGCAAAATATTCAGCAAATTTTTCTGCTACTTCCCCTTCGACAACTTTTCCATCCTTAAATCTAAATGTACCTACCTGCTTAGAAAAACTATTATTTTTATTTACGTATGTCCAAAATATATTCATATTATTACTTAAACTATCTTCGACTTGACGCAAATACTTTTTATGCTCGGTGTTTATTAATGCCTTAAGTTTTCTTCTCGTTTCTATATACTTTTCGTTATAATAGTTTGAAATAAATTTTAATTTTCGGTGATTATTTTTTTCCTTTAATAACTTTTTAATATCCGAAGTGAACCATTTGGGAAATTTTTTGAAGTTTTTATAAACTTTATATTTGGGAACAGTTGTTTCAAATACACTATAAATTTTTTTATAAAAATTATCCAATGCAGTATTTACATCTGTCTGATCAGTAACGTCGTCCCACGCTGTATCCCTTAGCATTTTGCTCATATTTTCAAAGTTTGCTTTTTTAAAATTGAAATTATTACTGTTGCCAAGCTTGGTGACCACATTATCGATTACTCTATTAAAAGTTACTTTGATGTCTAGAGATGGGTGGAAACAATCTTCCGTTACTAAAGGTAACAGTTCATGAGATACTGTGCAGTTATTTATCATGTCGGTGGAGGTAATTACCAAGTCTAGAGTTTTATTTTGATGATTTTTTATGTTATTACATAGCATTAATGAATTGTAACTTAAAAAGTCAATCAGAACGTCTAATTTATCGCTAGTTTATAATAATATAATGCATATTATATTCAATCTACAACCAGCACAAAATACCTAGGTATAACTACTGATAATAACCTAAAATGGGATCTTCAAATTCATAATTTAACTAAAAAACTTAGATCATTATTGTATTTATTCAAACAAATGACTTTCATACTAGACGAAAATAATCTGAAAATCATGTATTTTAGTCTAGTTCAATCACTCCTAAACTATGGCATAATTGGATGGTTTGGTGCATACTCTAATACTAATAAACCTTTAGAAATAGCACAGAGAAAAATAATCAAGATAATTTACAATCTAAGTCGACAGTTTTAATCAAATTTACTCTTCCAAAATTCCAAACTATTGAATATTAGGAATTTATTATACAAAACCGCAATGCGTAAAATTCAATAGATAAGAAAAAAATACCCACTGATCCAACAAGATTTCCGGAGAATGTCAATATAGTTCTCACTAAGTCTCAGAAGTCCATTGGACAGCGAAGTTTTCTACATGTGGGACAGAAACTATACAATTATTCACCAATAAATTTAAAAATATAAATTCACCTAAAAAATTTGAAAAACAAATTAACATATTGGCAACTTATTTCAATAATCAAAATACTATTATAGACATGCCATACTAACAGACACATGCATGTATTTTCGAATCTAAATTGTATTGATTAATCACTACTGCTATTAATATTAATACTAATTTTATATTTTTATAACTCAATTTATCACATTTGTTTCATTATCAATCAATTTTATTATTAGATTATAATATTTCAAAAAGACTTTATTCCTCATTAGATCTAGAAACACACAGTTCAACTAAAAATATTACTGATTACATGAGCGATGTCTATTAGTGTTGTGATTTTATTTATTTTATCTATAACTGTTATATCTGGTCTATTATTTGTTATTGTTTTATCTGTTACAATTGTTCGGTCCCAGTAAACTTTGAAATTTTGGTTTTCATTCACTTGATCAGGTTTGTACTTATAGTAGGGATCTTCTATTGTTTTATTTGGTATTTTTGAAGTAGATGTTTGTGTAAGATTTTTGCTGTAAGATTGTGTCTATTTAAATACTCTGTTTGAGCATCCTGATGTTATGTGTTGAATTGTTTCTGACGTTGCTTTACATCTTCTACATTTGTCATCCTCCATGTTCATGTTGGTTATATACTTTTGATAATTCTTTGTAGCTATCACCTGATCCTGTATAGCACACATGAATCCTTCTGTTTCTATATGTAGTTGTCCTATTTCAAGCCATTTAGTCGATATTATTATTATTATTTTCGATAGGGGACATGAAGTTTGTGCTACTTTATGTGATTTGTCTAAGGCATTTGATTGCGTTAATACTCAAATTCTTCAGGACAAAATGAAATTTTACGGGTTCAGAGATAAGCAATATGACCTTACGTTTTCGTATCTCAATAATAGACATCAATACGTTTGCTTCAACAACTTACATTCACACGAACTTAAAACAAATAACGGAGTACCCCAGGGTTCCGTTCTGGACCCTTTATTATTTTTAATTTATGTCAATGATTCACCCAAATCTATGAAACAGCAGAGCAGAGTGGTTATATATGCTGATGATGCTGCCTTAATTTCAAACGAGGAAGTTACTGCGAGGAATGGAAGTCTTGATATGGCAAAAAATTGGTTTCAAGCAAATAAACTTAAACTAAATGAATAAAAAAATCAACATATTCTTTTCAGTGTTGTCAAATTTGCAGAAAAGTCGGAACCTGTTAAATTGTTGGGAATTGTATTCGATACTTCGTTGATTTGATCGAGCCAGATTGATCGATTATGCTCAAAAATATCGTCTCGAATATTTGTATCGAGGCAGTTACGTAAAAATATTAGTGACAATAATGTAATGAAAGTCGCCTACTGTGCCTTGATTCACAGTCACCTGTCTTATGGCATATCGTTATAGGGTAACTCAAGCGGGCTCCATAAGGTTTTTACGCTCCAAACGGCAGCAATCCGAATTGTGGACCTAATCAGCACATCGAGCACATTGTGGAGAAATTTTAAAAAAATATAAGATTCTGTGTCTACCCTGTCAATATATCTTTGACCAACTTCTAAGAATACATCGGGACCTAAATTCTATTTCGAGTCATAGCGATTTCCACGGTTACAGTACTAGAAATGCAAATGATCTAGTAAATGGAACGGCTAAATGGAATCGACTTGATTTTAATATTTTTAGTAAATTAGACAATTTATAGATACCCAGAGGAAAAAATAAAGGAAATTAGCGATGCGAAATTTTCTAAATTTGTTAGAATTTATCTGACAGAACACTGTTTTAACAGCATTGATGAGTACATGATCTTTTCATTTGGGAGTGCATTATACTTGAATACCTGATGAAATATGGTTAACCTACGAAAATTGTTTATTTTTTCTATACAGTTAAATGGCCTTTTATATGTGTTTATATGTTTTTATACAGTTTTTCATCCTTTTATAATATGTCTTAGTGTACTTTTCGATTTTTATTCTATTGTAGATATTTTGTGACTATTTTTACTTTTTATTGTGTGATTGTTTTCTTTTTATATTTTTTTGTTCTTTCTCATAATGTAACTAATTATCTATTAATAGTTTGTAATTATATTGATATTTTATATGAGATAACTATAAACGTGCTCTGTATGAAAAATTTTTTTATTATCACACGAGACAAAAGGAGGCAGAAAGCGAGGAAAAGAGAAGAATAATGAATGTTGGATCCGAAGACCTTCCAGAAATCGAGATCGAGGAAATCAATAGAGCACTGCGACAAACCAAAAACGGAAAAGCAGCAGGAGATGATGGTATACTGCCAGAGATGCTGAAGGAAGGAGGAAAAATTCTAATGGAACAACTAAAATCGCTTTTCAACAAATGCCGGAATGAAGGAACCGTTCCAACAGACTGGGATACCTCCATAGTTATCCTTATTTATAAAAAGGGAGATCCGGCCAGTTTTTAAAATTACCGACCAATAAGTCTTCTCTCACAGATCTATAAGCTATTCATGAAAATAATTACCAATAGATTAGAAAATAACTTTGAGGCATATTTATAGAAAGAACAGGCTGGCTTTAGGAAAAATATGAGTACAATAGAACACATACACACAATAAGAGTATTAATAGAGAAAGCCACGGAGTACAACATCACAACATGGATGGCATTTGTTGACTTTATGAAGGCCTTCGACACGGTGGAATCCTGGGCGGTAATCCGAGCAATGAGAAAAGCCAGAATCGATCAAAGATACATCGACATCATAAGCCACGTAAACTCTAAAATGAAGATCAGGATGCAAACAGATACAAATGAGATAAAGACTGGAAGAGGAGTGAGACAAGGGGACGTAATATCACCAAAATTATTCACGCTACTTCTCGAAGATGTATTTCGAAATTTACACTGGGAAGACAGAGGAATAAACATAGAAGGCGAAAAACTGAACAACTTGAAATTTGCAGATGACATCGTCGTATTCGCTCAAACCGAGGCAGAGCTGATAGGCATGATTCAGGAACTATACTATGAAGCAAACAAGGTTGGACTAGAGATAAACATAAATAAAACCAAATTCATGACAAACGAAGATACAGTTACCAATACACTAACCATTGAGAACCAGTTAATCGAAAAAGTAGCGTCGTATATTTATCTAGGCCAAGAAATAACAATTAGTAAGGAATGCCAGAATACAGAGCTCAATAGGAGAATACGGTTAGGATGGGCAGCATATAGCAAACTAAAACAGGTGTTTCAGTCAAATCTACCAATAAAACTAAAAGCAAAAGTATACAATACATGTGTCCTGCCAGTGTCTACATATGCATCGGAAACTTGGGCCTTGACAAAAAAGAACTTGAACAAGCTCAAAACACATCAAAGAGCAATAGAGAGAAAGACAGTTGGAGTAACACTGAAAGACCGAAAAACTAACGAATGGATCAGGAGAACGTCAAAAATCGAAGACACCGAAAGGAGAATAGCCTCACTCAAAAGGAACTGGGCTGGACATATTGTTAGAAACAACAACAACTGGAGCAGCAAAGTGATTAGATGGAGACCTTGGGGCGAGAGGAGAAGCGTTGGCAGACCTCAACAGCGTTGGTACGACGATATAAAACGCACAGTAGGTTTAAATTGGTATCAGGTTGCACAACATAGGGAAACCTGGAGAACATTGAGAGAGGCCTATATCCAACGGATAGAAAACGGCTAGAAGGAAGGAAGGAAAGTAATTGATGTTTGAAGTTGGCCCAAGTTCATATTTGAACACCCTATTATTTCTCTAAATTAAATGGATTTGGCAGGATTAAACTTCTACGTCAACTCTTCATTTTCGCAAAGAATGGAATATCTCATGTTAGGTACATGTAACCTTACTCAAAGTTGACCTAATTTTCCATGCATAATTTGAAAATGAGATCAAATATAGGGCGTCCCATTAAAAAATCGTATGTTTGATTTGTTCAACTACTTTTGGGACATCCTGCAAACCTGTAAATAATTTTTGATGGTAGCCGTAATTGATTTTTTGAAAAATATCACCGTTCGCCCACTTAAGTCCGTATAAATACAGGTGACTAACCCTGTATATATATCTTACGCCTCCGTTTGAAACTACTTTCTTTGTCTTATATTTTGGAGTTAATATTTCAACGGTAATATTTATGAACTCTTTCCTTGATGCCGAAACAAACTTTTCGTGCAATATATGTTTTGGAAAATAACATGAATTTTATATTATTAAAAAAATATTCCTGACGTAACTTTTTCGTAAATAATTTTGAACGTTAAAAGAGCTTTAAAAAGTTCATTCTCTCTTTGGGGCATCAATAAAATAAAAGCCTCGGGGAAAAAATTTGATTTCGCGAAGTGGGTAAAAACAGCTTTGTTTTCAAAGTATTTTATACATACAACAAAGGATCGCAATGTTGACATTTTTAACCTTTAGGGCTTTAATAATGTAAATTTATAATGTAAGAATCGAGACACCATAATTTGTTTTGAACATTTTTTAAATAAAGATATCCAACAAAAATAAATAGCATACTTGAAGGTAAACGTGAACAATCAGGGATATTTCAATTGCTCTTTATTCGTAACATTTTAGCTGTTTAAGATTGGGAATTCTTAATTTGTATATAGTACGTTATTAGTAGAAATATGTAAAATATTGGTACTATTGTTTAATTTTAATTTTATTTTAATATTGTTGCATTGTTGAGAATTTAGAAAAATACCACGTTTTACACTATTATTTCATTGTGTTAATAGAATTGTAGCGCCGTAAAATTAGGATTGTTTAGACCAAACGAAATATCTCATTGTAAAGTTGTGAGCCTTCTTGTCATATTATTTTTGAATTTCTATGATGAAAGATACGGGGTTTTTACGATTTCCTTTACAAGTATATTGATTACATCTATATTCAGTAGTAATACTATAAGTACTTCAAAATAATCAGGTTATGCATCAATAACTTGTTGCATAATTACACAGAGTGTCAGTTTGACAGTTTAAATAACCCGACCGCGAAGCGGGAGGATTATTCCGTCAAACTGACACGATTTGTAAGTATGCAAGAAGTTTGAGATGTATAACCGTGTTTATTTTGAAGTACGTATTGTATTTGATACGATTATTTATTGAATAAATTAAGTAAATATAAACAATTTATTAGTTTAAATACAAATTGGTACAATGGAAATTACAATTATTATATTCTACGTTTTTTTGTTTTCACTGTATTATGAGGCTCAGTATTTCGTATACTTTCGTCTATGAATTTGATGATAAATCTCCGAATCGACTCATTTTTGAACAGTTATTGATAAACGTCAAAATTTAACGGTCCTGTTAGTTTGTGTATTGTTGTATATTGATGTCGATGTGGTTACTATGGAAATTAAATTATTGTAAAATTTTCGATTGGTAGAGCTACTCTATGTATAATCAGGTATTATCGAAATTATACAAGGTAACTAAATTGATCGTTCTGATTGGTTGAAAATTATACGAAAAAAATCACCTTAATATAAATCGAAAATGGATATTGTATATTTTTAGCGCTTTTGTAATAAAATTGTCATTCATATATTATAATGTGAGTCCTAATGGGACAAATTGTTCACATTTACATGGAATTTATTATGTTGCAAACTTTTGATGTTGCGTAGAACTATGAAAATAATTAGTTCACAAAACAGGAAGATGGATGCTATTTGTAGTTTTATTTTTTAATCTAAAATTACAAAAGAAGATTCTCCCCACAATGAGTTGAAATGCGTGATACACGCGACGGCAATCTTCAACTCCTTTCATTCACGATGAAGTTTCTGTGAACACATAAGCGTAACAGGCAGAAAAATCTACCTAATAGACGTAATTTTGATCTCCAGTGCCATGTAGATACATGAATGTTGAATTTTTACAGTAATTTTGAAACGTAATTTTTTTTAGAATTATAGTTTTTGCTGTAAAGACTTTTTAGTTCATATAACTGTTTGCGACCATCCACCAGTTTCTCCAAAATTTTCAATAATTTTGTTGGCTTTCATTTTTATTCTGTGGCAAATTGAGCTAAAACAGTTCGTAACTCTATTTCTTCATATGAATCAAAGTACCAGTGACAGACAACGCAGATAATATGGCCACAAGAAAAAGCGAACTGAAAAAATTATAACGGCATGAAAACACTGGACTGTTATCATTTGCAATAAAGTGAAATCTGTGAATGAAAACAGTTGTGGTTATCACAGAGGTATGAGCTGGGAATCGCAGAACAGTTGCCAGTTTTGTACAACAGTTTCTGTAGGCAACTATTTCTTAGGTATCGGTAGAAAGAATGTTCGGCACATTTGGGTTAGTTCACATGGATAAGAAGAACATGATGTGTATAGAAAAAGGAGAAAAACTGATATGACTTTTCCGCCCAACCCTATCTAATATGCGAGAAAAGTATTGGTCTACCCAAAAAAAAGTTGGAGTTTTTGATTTTTTTTGAGGTAATTTTTCGTTTTTCAGAAAAAAAAACACGAAAAAGGGGTTTTGGGAAAAAAATCCTGTATGTATGTCGTTGTCATCGCTGTCGTCGTTGTCGGCGTTGCCGTCGCCTCCGGAGTGCAATATGTCACCAATTTTATGATTGAATATTGTTCAGGACATCTCACAGATAAACCCTAGCGATTCTGACTTCACCAGTGTTAGTACAACGAGTTCTACGGTACTTGAAGTAACACATTCTTGTCTTTTTTAGAGGAATTTCGGTTTATTAGCACAATACAGCCTTCAAAGTGCAACAAGTCACCAATTTTATGATTGAATATTATTCAGGACATCTCACAGATAAACCCTAGCGATTCTGACCTCACCAGTGTCAGTAGAACGAGTTCTACGGTACTTGAAGTAACACGTTCTTGTCTTTTTTGGAGGAATTTCGGTTTGTTAGCACGATACAGCGTTAGGAGTGCAACAAGTCACCAATTTTATGATTGAATATTGTTCAGTACATCTCACAGATAAACCCTAGCGATTCTGACCTCACCAGTGTCAGTACAACGAGTTCTACGGTACTTGAAGTAACACATTCTTGTCTTTTTTGGAGGAATTTCGGTTTATTAGCACAATACAGCCATCGAAGTGTCTATAAATGATCAATTTTATGATTGGGAATTGTCCAGGGTATCTCACAGATAAATCCTATTCATTTTCAGCTTACTAAAGCTTGGTCGTATAACGGGTGCTATGGATTGAATTACCACGTTTTTGTCTTTGTTGGTGAAATTTCAGTTTGTTAGCACGATACAGCCTTCTGAGTCCCCAATTTTATGATTCAGTATTGTTTAGAACACCTCACATATGAATTTTATTGATTTTCAATTTATCGGAGCCAGTACATCGGGTACTTGAAGTACTACATTTTTGTCTTTTTTGGACAAATTTCAGTTTTTTAGCACGATAAAGCCTACAAGTGGCCAATTTTATGATAGGATATTGTTAAGGGCATCTCACAGATGCGGAAAGGCTAGATTCAATCTTTAAAACCGTTTATTTTTGTTCGAACTATATAACAAGATTATTGTTCAGGTTTATTTCTGATTTTTGTGAATACTTTGGTATCACATTATTAATCTTGATTTAAATTACATCAGCGATAAATATTTTAGTAGTGCACAATTGTTCAGTAGAGCATCTAACTTTTATATGTAGTTATAAAAAAACTTGCTTCTTCTAAGATTATTGACGAAGATATTTTTATAAATTGTACAGTTTCTCGTACGCTACTGTGTAGGCCGTGTATGGAATGAACAGTTTCTAATTTTGGTTGTTCAGCCATTGTAGGTATATCATTCTTTAGCCTAAAGCGACTTTGCGATGAGTTTTCGAAATAATAGGCATATAGCACGAACTTTTATCTTAAACGACGTATAACTTGTCAACAATATCACAATCGTTTGGTATGTGAAATGTTATTTAGATATGTTTTTTTATTATACGTAATAAATGCTTAACGGCACAAAAATACATTTTGTAAATAACTTGGAAATATTTGCAGGAAAACTGAAAAATAGAATTCTTAAATTGCCACATGTAAATAAAAGCACTTGGAATATACAGGTTGTTTCCTAAGTGATCTAAAATATTGTAGTGGGCGCTTCCTCACTCCATTTTAAGACGACAAGTTCTTATAAACATGTGTGATAAGTCTTGTCGTTAATGAGATACAGGGTGTTGAATTGTTTTATTATTTCAACTTTGATGTTTTATAACTCGGCTTGTAATGCCGGTGGAAAAGTGCCGTACTTACTCCCCTCTTTCGATTTTTACTAATTCCATTTTTTCCAATTCATAACCGTAACCGCTACGAATCTTTTAAGAGGGATTTTTAATAAAATTTTTTAGCTAAATAGGGCGGCTACGTTTATGAATTGGAAAGAATGAAATTTAGTAAAAACCGAAAGAGGGGAGTAAGTACAATCATAAAGAATTATGGCACTTTTCCACCGGCATTACAAACCGAGTTATAAAACATCCAAGTTGAAATAATGAAACACCCTGTATCTCATTAACGACAAGACTTATCACACATGTTTATAAAAACTTTTCGCCTTAAAATGGAATGACGATGCGCCCACTACAATATTTTAGATTATTTAGGAAACACCCTGTATATATACAGAATACGATAAGTATATTAGAAACATATCGCCCTTGAATATTGATACCCCAATCTGCTAGTTCCTCTCACCTATATAGGGTGAGTCACCTATATTTATACGGTCTCTAGTGTGCAGAAGGTGATATTTTTCGAAAAGTCTTTCGCATAACCATATTATCACATCAATTACGGCTACGATCTAAACTTTACAACCATACAGGATGTCCCAAAAGTAGGTAAACATATCAAATGTAGGATTTTTTAAATTGAACGCCCTATATTTGATCACATTTTTCAATTCAACATGGAAATTAGGTTAAATTTTAATAAGGTGTCATGTAATTAGGTTTTACCGTTTTGCGGAAGTGACATAGAAGCTTGACCTCGACGAATCCATTCAATTTAGACCGGTGAAGTTTACCTTACTGATTCATAGAAAATTGAGAAAGTATATCACAACATGGGAACCAATCAGTGAAAAGATAATTAAAGTCAATATATGTATACGGGGATATAGACTTACTATCATGGTGAGTATATGCAGTCAACGATGGTGCATTAGTGAATATCAAAGACAATTTCTTTGAACAACATAATGAAGAAATAACAAAAATTGGAAATTCAAGGAACTTATACTATTTGGAAAACGAACTAAAAATTTTAAACGTATTTTATCAACACAAGTACACTTGAATACAAGAAACTTAAAACCAATAATCGATTATGCAATAATGAAACAAAAAACACAGTTAAAACCACAAGACGTAGGAGTTCGCAGAGGTCCAACATGCGGGAGTTAGAATTTCGAAGAACATTACTAACAGAAAAATTAATTATTAAATCCCATTACAGACAGCCAGAAATTAATAAAAATATTTCGGAGTTAAATATATATGACCTTATAATCAAATATTGGGCCAAAAAACCTTCGCCCATTACATGCCAGGCATTTAGGAAAAATTATAATTTAATTAATAATTTAGATGTTCCCAAGACATATGAACTTAATGATTTCTTCACATCACTGAAATACGTACATGTTGAAATTCCAAATTATAATCATAATATAATGATCAGTAAGAATATACTATCACATTATTTATCAAAATATGATAGTTTCATTAAAATATATACGGATGCTTCCAAACAATCCAGTGGTGTACGGTGCGCATTTTATGCCCCGTCAGTGAAGGTTCAAATGCAATTTAAACTTAATAACGCTACTTCTATATTTTCTGCGGAACCAATCGGAATTATCAAAGCTCTTGAATTAATTGAACGACATGGTTATAAAAAATTCATCATAATATCGGATTCCTTATCAGTTCTCACGAGCATTAGCCAACCTTTTGATATAAACGCTACTTATGAAAATCAAATCATTCCAAAAATTAAACTGAAAATCGAAAAGCTACGCCCAAAAGATTTCGAAATCAGTTTTTTGTGCTTAAAGCACATATTGGACTGCAGCATAATGAACATGTGGATAATCTAGCCAAAGAAGCCGTAAAAAATGGACTACCAAAAAAAAATACAATAAACGTGGATGAGTGCCTAAACCAATGTAAAATTAAACTAAAAGAAAGATGGAAAAATTTATGGCATGAGTATTGCATTGAGAAACCTACAAGATATACACCCTTACACCCAGAAATTCCCAACCGATACTGGTACAGGAACTATCAATTACCGCGTAGTTGTATAGTCACTATAAGTAGACTTAAGTTTGACCATGCATGCCTTCGCGCACATCTTAATAAAATAAAATTAATAGATTCGAACTTGTGCGACACTTGTTACCGTATATGCGACTTGGAACACTTTTTTTTTTGAATGTAATAAATATACACAACATAGAGAAGATATGTATAGGGAACTAATAAAAATCGATGTTCTACCTCCCTTCAATGTAATGAACTTACTGGCATTAAATAAGCTGCCTGTCTATAACATTTTACTGACATTCATTAAAGCATGCAATTTAAAACTGTAATTTTATGTAGCCCCTTCATCTCTGTAAGTGTACCTAACCTGATTATTCCCTATTAGTACCGTGGTCTACCTTTTTTGTGAGTTAGCCACCCTGAAAGACCCCTGGGCGTGAAACGTATATCCTTAACCTATCCAAATTTATTCTTACAGTTAACATATTTGGTACCCTTTTTAGTACTGTAGCTCATGGCTAAATGTACTATAGCCTTCGGCCAAAAAAAAACATGCGGGAGTGAAAATTACCTACTATGCACAAAAATTATGTTTCCAGGAAGAAACACGTTTCCAAGAACAGAACATAAGACACCTCAGAATTCCAAGAACGATGATACAATTTGAAAAGTTTAGAAAATGAAAGCGTTAAAATATTATACCAGAGTAGACTCAATGAGAAATTGAGAAATCAAGTGTTTAGAAATGTTGACCAATACTACGAAAATATAAAGAACAGTATCCAGTAAGCAGCCTTTGAAAGCCTAGTACTCTATGAATAAAACAAGAAAAAAGCACCATATTAATGGGATCAAGAGATTGAGGAAGACATAAAAGATAAGAAGAGAAAACATCACAAATATCTAAGCTCAAAGAAAACAGAAGACAAAGTAGAGTACAAAGCAGCCCAAGCAATAGTTAGGAAAAAAATATGTCAGAAGAAAACCTGCAACGGCCACTTCGTCGAAGAGCTACTCAGGCGTGGGTTATATACTAGTAGAGACTCAAGTAGTAGGTCTTACCGGTTCTCGGGTAATCCTACTTATTTTTACGTTACGAGACGGAAAGATCAGTGGGCGCCACCCTGAGTCCTACTAGTCTATAAGTTACCTAACATGAACTAATCCCAGTCAACAAAACAAGAAGTTGGAAGGTTATAAAAAAATGAACAACGTTATTTTAATATTTACAAGTAGTTTTATTAAATAAAAATAAAATCCAACTATTTGCAAATTTTCTATTTAGATACTGGATTTACTGATACCTATATATCTGGCTATTTTTTGGAGCTTATTTTAGGACTTTGAAGTACTGATCCTAATGCCAAAAATGTATTTTCTTCTTTGGAGGTAACTGTCATAGTCTTCTTTTGCTTCGTGCAAGCAACACTATCTGTAACACGAAATCTTGCGAAAACCATAGTAAAGTGCTGATAACCTAGGAAGATTTGAAATAATTAAGTAAATGATGATTGAATTTGGCCAAAGGGACTTTTAATATTTGAACATCAAATTAAAAAATAATGGACCGGCAAATATCACGGTTACTAGTTTGAACTATCCTTAATCACTGTTGTAAACTTCACTTGTCTCAATTAAATGGATTCTTCGGGATTAAGTATCTACGTCAACTCCTCATTTTCGCAAAAAGTGGAATATCTCAAGAACGTCAAAACCTAGGTACATGAAACCTTATTCAAAGTTGACCTAATTTTCCATGTAGACTTCAAAGATGTGTTCAAATATAGGGCATTCCATTCGAACATCCTATATTTGATATGTTTAACTACTTTTGGGACATCTTGTATGGTACTAAAGTATTTTAGATCTTAGTCGTAATTGATGTTGTAACATGTTCAACGACATGTTGAGCATTTTTCTTAAGTTATTTTGTAGCGTTATTGGCTCTTCACTTACTTATACCTCTAGACCAGTGGTCGCCAACCTCTCAATGTGTTGAGCTACTTTGTTAATTTTGGAATAAACAGGGAGCTACCCACACGGAAGCCACGTAACGCAACGTAAATGGAATCATCCACAGTTAATTTATCATTCTTTGTATTTATTTTACTATTTAACTGGTAATACATAATACATAGGTACTAATAATAAACTAATAACAAAATAACTAATATTACTAGTACGTACTTGTACATAGCTACATTCCTACCTACCAAACGAAGGTGTTTGAAAAATAAACACAAACTTTTTCACGTAAGATTTAAAAATAGTTAATAATAACAACAAAAAAGTAACGCACTATCATGAACATAAGCATTGAAAAATAAAAAAGCACGTTCAATGAGAAGGCTGACACTCAGACTCATCGATAATTTTTTTAACGTTTACAGTATAATTTGATACAGCCATTCGAATACAATTATCCAAATGTTCATCTGTAAGTCGATTGCGATATTTGTTCTTAATAAACTTCATATTGGAAGAGGAAGATTCACACAAATAGGTTGAACTGAATAATGCTTTCACTTTCAAGGCAACACGACATAGAACTGAATATTTGTATTTACTTACAATAGGCCAGATACATTTGGTACTTGAGACTAACGATTTTAAGGCTAAATCATTTTGAAACTCAATTACTTCCATTTCTGATGCAGCGATGTCTTCGCCAAAGTTCTGCAAAACACAAGTTGCAAACTGTTGGATATCAATTTCCATAAAGGGTGAAAAAACAAACTGCGCTACTAAAGCAATTTCGTTGAAATCCTTGTAACTATTTTTGAAGTTATTCTTTAGGGTAGAAACTATTTCTACATTATATTTGCTGTCATAGGGTTCTAATGGATTTTGAAATATGTTCTCTGTAATGTCCCCGAGAAAACCAAAATCTCTAAGCCAGATTGAATTTTCTAGTTCCGGAGTCGGTTCATCGCGTTGTTTGAAAAATTGAACTATGCCAGATAGGACATCATTAAAACGTTTCAGCACCCGTTCTCTACTTAACCATCGGACTTCAGAGTGAAGGAGTAGATCCCCGTATTGACAGTCAACTTCATCGGCCAAGGTTTTGAATAATCTTCTTTGTAACGCTTGAGCTCTAATCTTGTCCACAATTTTTACCACCAGTTTCATAACGTTGTTTAGTTTCAGGAAATTTCCACATAATGCTTGCTGATGGATAATGCAGTGGTAACAGAGAAATTGCGGAAAAGTTTCATCTTTACGACATAACGCCACCAGACCCTTATCACAACCCACCATAGCTGGAGCGCCATCGGTTGTCAAGCCTACCATTTTCGATATTGGAATTTTCTCGGAGGAAATAATATTTTTTTAATGAGAAAACAACTCCTATCCAGTAGTGTGTCCTTTCAGTGGAATAAACCTTAAAAGATCTTCTTTAATAGTAAAATCACTAAAAACCATTCTGACGAACACGGCCATCTGGGCAGTGTCAACGACATTTGTTGATTCATCCAGTTGAAGTGAAAAATAGACACAGTTATCAAGTCAGTTCTCAACTGTAAAAAAATATCATTGCTCATTACTTCTACACGACTCATCACTGTATTAACAGAAATTTGCATAGATTTTATAGCTGAAACTATCTCGTCTTTATTTCTAAAGTTGGCAAATAACGAATCAGCAGCTTCTAAAAACGCCTGTTTCATCATTTCTCCGTTTTCATAAGTTTTTTTTTGTGTAATTATCTGGAACACACGGTACGATGCTTCAGTTGCAGCCTTATTTGTGTCGACTGTTCTTAAAAATATTGATTGTTGTTCAATTAACTGCTTTTTTAACTGTTTCAGTTTCTCCTTTCTGGCGGCAGAATGTAGTGGGAATGATTTTTCAAAATTAGAATGTACAGTTTTATGATGTCTCTCTATATTTCCTTTTTTATCAACGGAGACCGAAGTATTACATAACAAACACACATTTTTATCTTTAAGTTCTGTAAAAAAGTATTGTTCTTCCCATTCCGAATGAAAGTGGTATGTCTTTACCTTCTTAGAACTGCTTGCCATAATATTATTTTTTGTTGTTCTCTACTAACCCAATCGCTGGACGTTGGTTACGCGTTCAGTTTTAAACTAAGCGCAATGTCACCGCGCCGTGCGTATTTATCCCGTTCAAAGCAATCCTGATCGTTCTCGAACACTAACGCGCTGGTCCGGCTGGTCGGTTATAGCCGATTCTAGCTTTATGGCGTCAGCGGCAGATCGCTCACCGCAACGTTGCCGCTGTTTATGTTTAATATTATGACATTTAGATTTTTTGTGGAATTTTCGGTAGCTTCTCTGATTTTTGCAGTTTGTATTTTCTAAATTGAAATCATTGTGAGAGCTACCAGAATTGCCTCCGCGAGCCACCGGTAGCTCGCGATCAACAGGTTGGCGACCACTGCTCTAGACTAGAATTAAAAAATAGAATATTTTAAAAACTCGTCGAATTATATTTTTTAATGGTGTATTAAAACGTACGAAATCCGACTTGACTTCTTTTCCTGCCGTTCACTGCTTAAAAAGTACATCATATTATTCAGTCGTTAAATCTCTTCGGATGGTGACATTTCATTTTTGCTGCTCTGCAGCTCGTACCGCGACTCTGAAGAACTTGTGCCGTGGCTCTTAGACCCATACTTAAGTCCTTAAGAAGCTGTACCTTGGCCCTTAGGAAGATGTACCTTTGGTCCAAATAAGTTCGCTGAAGCAAATCGCACCTAACTCAAGTGTCACATTTACAGGACATCGCTGAGAGCTGTACCGGATGGACAAATAAGCAAGGTAAGCGGCTGTATCTCAGAAACTAATGATCGTAGAGAGTTACGGTAAAAAATTTATGGGTAAGGTGGGCAAGGGTAAATGCTGGAAATCATTTTCAAGTTTCCAAGATGGCCGCCAATAATAGCTCAAAAGAAAGGGCTTGATCCACTGAGTGTTCTTAGACTTGTGTCAACAGCCTAAGTTAATTAGAACTCTAGTTATAGAGGTTTGAGTGAAGGAAAATCGTGAAAAAATTGAATGTAAAGTTGATTGTGCACGCATAACTTTCCTCAAACTCAACGAATTTAAGGAGTTAATGGATCAAAAGAGCTTGATCCACTGAGTTTTCTGAGAGTGAAATGATCAAGATCGATTCATTCGAAGAAAAGCTATGAGAATTCGAATTGCTTGAGTGAATGTGCCCCATAAGAACTATACAGGGAAGAATCGCGTTAGAGTATAACTTGAGTAAGGTGGGAGTTGAGTAAATTTCAATGATTGATGACATATCTGTGTCTAAATACCTTTCATTTAAAGAATAAATGAAGGAAATCGGCAGGATAGAACGGCCAGACGACTGACTTCAGTTTTCATAATTTTGTTTAATATATAAGATGAATTTTTAGTTGGTTATAGTTAGACTGAATTTTATTCGTATTGTATTATGAATACATAGTTAATGTGAATTTATTTTTGTGTAATTAATAAATCCATTACTCCCGAAACTTTCTTCATTGATTCACCTTATCTCAATTGAGGTAATAAAAAATTCTGTAACTGAGGACGAATACCACTTCCTGAGAATGGAGTCTTAGTCAGCGAGGTTTTAGGTTTCAATGTTCATATGGTTATGTGAAAGTATTTTTGAAAACTGTCACCATTCACCCACTAGAGACCGTAAAAATATGAGTGACTCACCCTGTATGTATATAAGGCTCACGGTGAAGTGACATTGTCAAAACAACGGGGATAGAATAGAATAGTGCGGACCAGATTTACCTCAATTACTGTTGGCTTATACCGATACGTCAATAAATTACAAGTTCTAAAATAAAATCGGTTAAATTATAAATTTCTACTCCACACCATTCACTGAACGGCATTCTCTAATTTTATTTGGAATGGAGTTTTTGATCCCAGTTTTTCACCGCATTTCGGGCAGATAGATATGAGGAAACAATTTTGCCGCTTTCATGTGAAAATAACCAAACGCTTGCTTAGATAAGCGCAAAATTTGAATTTTTTTGGTATGAATCCCAATGGCGTTGAATCTACATTAAATTCGCAAACTTTAATTGATTTCGTATCCTCGTATCTCGCGTTCCGAAATGAGACGTACATACAAGTTTAGCCAGACTATCTACACAGATTAAGATAATTGAATGAAAGTATATCAGTAGGTTTGTTCCAACCGAAGTAAATACCGTTTTATTACCGTACAATATCAGTAACGCAGCAAATTTGATATAAATTACACAGACTTATCATATCCACTAATCAGCAGGTCAACTGGGTTTGTATCGTAATTGTACGGTTTTTGTGTTGGTTGGAACAGACCTAGTATATCTGAAAGTCATTCAACAAGGAAAATGGTCTTGTGGTATTTTATATTGAATTTTTTAAGTATATACATAGCTAAAATACCTTTGGATATAAATATTGTTTTGCGCTTATTAGCTAATAGCAGTTTAACATAATCAGTTTTGGAAATATATATTAGATTTTACATAATATGTTAATTGATTTTAAATAAAGTGCCTACATTGTTATAGTCCGATTCATCACTAAGCACTTCTTTTAAGTTTTTTCCTATATTGTGATTCTGTCTTTCAATAGAATATAACGGACGCTCTACTAGTAAATGTTTATCACTAAGGCTGACATAAAAACTACAACACTCTGTTTATTGTTCGTTAGTAAGTAAATAATTATGTGTTAGATGCAGGGTTGGAAAAAACCTAAGAACTAAAGATATATTGTTGGGTTTTTAGGTTTTTCAAGTTTTTTAAAGGTTTTTTATGGTTTTTAAGGTTTTTTAAGTATAAAAAATCACATTTTAAGCCAAACATTGATATTATATATGTAAATCAACATGAATTGGTAAATCCTTGGCTCTGCAGCATCTGTGTCTGTACCTTTAATATTAATGATTTGAATGAAATTTGAACTAGGAAGAAAAGCTTTATTTTTGGGTGGGTAATTTTAGATTTTAGTTAAAGATGGCTGTAACAGGAAGCTTTTATTCAGTATCTTAAAAGAAAATAGAGAAAAACCTACAATGACCATATTTTAGTAAGTAGGTTTGTTAAAAAACCTAAAAAACCTAGGTTCAAAAAAACCTGTAGTTGCCAACTCTGGTTAGATGTGTATGTCCAATTCGTAGTATAGATAATATTGTTTGAGCTCTATGTTTGTGAAGTAGTCGAAAAAAAGGTGAAAGTTATGGATGAGGATTCTTTTTTGATTTGTTGGTATTGAAAGATACCAATTAGGCAGACTCATTATTCTGTGCAAGTTGAAATATCAACTAATTCCAGATTGTTGTGAGATCGTCTATATTTTTAGAATTTCACGTGCGGAATAATGATACACTATACAAATGATGTGGTACTATTTTTTACTCAAGAACAGCTAACAGTATACTGTCATAATAGTCTGGATCACAAGTCCCATTTTCCTCAGAACCTAAACCGGACCACCAAAAATTATGATTTTGGTCTCATTCAATTCGGAATGGCATCTAGAACATTCTATCAAAGTTGCAAGAGGGGCTCCAAAAAATGCAAAAGTTATAAACAATAAAGTAAAATAAAAAATAAGGGTTTGGTTTTTTTGAAATATTTCAAAAACTATTTGCGATAATCGAAATTTGAAAAAAGATCCTTAAAGAGCTGGACATTTCCTAAAAAAAAGTCCTACCTCCCGGAACTGTACCGACAATCCTTATAATTTTAATTTAGCGGCGAAAATAACGGTAAAAACGCGTGGTTTGGCTGCTGCAGGCATCGCCCTAATCTGACACATGAACTTTATTTTAATTGATTAAATATTAATATTAAATATTGAATATTATTATTAAGGAATACAAAAATTTGGGTACTACGTAGACATATGAATAAACAATAATCCGTAAAAAAATTTTTATCACATTTTTTTTATCAATTATGCTTTTATAATTAGTTAATTTTCACCATTTTATTTTGATTTTTTGGAGCTAATCTTAAGAGGGTTGGAAAAATTCAAAAATTTTGATTTTTCACTTTTTTATTAACAATGAAAGGCATTAAAAATTTAATTATATGAATAAAGCCATCAGGGTTTTTTTTATTCAATTATTGTTATTATTTTGTTTTCATATTGATGAAAACCATATGGAAATAATTTTTTTAACTAACATTATTTAAATAATTGTTATAAACAAATGAATTGTTTATAAGGTTTTTGAAAACTTTTTTATGGAATTTCATCCTTGATGAAAATAATGATTTTTTAAAAAATCGTTTCTTGAAAAAAATTTTTTATTAACAAAAAACGCACTAGTGAATTAAGAATTTTTTTTGTTACTAAATATTAATATTAAGGAACCATTTTTTAACATTATTTATTATGTTCTTTCGTATTATAAAAAAATAGTTTTTTATTAATTTTTCATTTGTTTATTAAACAAATAATTTGTTATAAACAAATGCATTTATACGAAATATTTTTTAAATACTAAAAAATATTACAAAAACAACCACATATAGTTTTTGATATGAAAATTTTTTTTTATATTCTTTATATAATTTTTAAATATATTGTACTTTTGTTTTCTTTCTGTTTTTACTTATTGATATTAAAATAACTATTAAAGATACGACAAAAACACTTCAAGACTTTTTTGTTCGTCTCTCTATAAGAATTGTAAAGGTGACAGTTGTTTAAACAGTGAACAGCAAACGATTGACGATGACAGTAACGACATTTATGATGATCAAGTTCGTATCGGTTCACAAAATGTTAATGGAGACGATTTTAATAATGATTCTTCGGAATTTCCTCAACAGTATGATGGAGCGTTATTAGGAGATGAAGTTGAACCACAAGATGAAGAACAAGAAATCATTGAAGAAGTAGAGACTTATGACTCACCACCACCGAAACGTTCCAAAAGGTTATCAACAAAGACTAAAAAATAAAAAAAATTAATTTACAAATGTTTAAACCTGTGAAATAAATAAATTTTTGTGAACTATACACCTTGTAAAAATTACTTTTAATTCATTAGATCCTTACAATAAGAAAATAACATAAAGACATTTTTTTTAAATATTATTAATCATAATTTTTAAATAATAAAGTTAAAGCTTGGTTTCAAAGCTCAATTTGTTCATTTGATAACGAAGAACAAAGAAGTCTTGAAATGTTCTTATCATATTTTCATTAGTTTATAAGATATTTGAATTGAAAAGTAAAAAAAAAAAAAATTCGGGTGAATTTAATAAATAACAATAAAAAAAGTTAATAAACAATTGAGTTAGAAGTTCGTTCCAGAGCTCAATTTGTTTAATAATTAATAAGGAGCAAAAAAGTGTTTTTGTCGTATCTTTAATAGTTTGATTAACAATAAGTAAAAACAGAAAGAAAACTACAAGTCCAAAAGTACAATATATTTAAAAATTATATAAAAAAATATGAAAAGACTTTTTCATATAAAAAATTATATATGGTTGTTTTTGTAATATGTTTTAGTATTTAAAAAAATATTTCGTATAAATGCATTTGTTTATATCAATTTATTTTGTTAAAAAACAAATGAAAAATTAATAAAAAATTATTTTTTTATAATACGAAAGAACATAATAAATAATGATTTAAAAAAATGGTTCCTTAATATTAATATTTAGTAACAAAAAAATTGTTAATTAACGTGCGTTTTTTGTTAATAAATTTTTTTTTAAATCATTATTTTCATCAAGGATGAAATTCCAAAAAAAGTTATAAAAAATCTTATAAACAATGCATTTGTTTATAACAATTATTTAAATAATGTTTAAATAATTGGAAAAAAATTCCTGATGGCTTTATTTATATAATTAATTTTTTAATTCCTTTCATTGTTAATAAAAAAGTGAAAAATCAAAATTATTGAATTTTTCCAACGGGGATCTGTTCTAAACCCTCTAAAGATTAGCTCCAGAAAACCGAAAAAAAATCTAGATTTCATGTTTTGAAATAATCAGCGTTTTTATGTTAACAATAAAATGGTGAAAATCAACTAATTATCAAAAGCATAATTAATAAAAAAAATTGTGATTACATTTTTTTACGGATTATTGTTTATTCATATGTCTACTTAGTACCCAAATTTTTTTATTCCTTAATATTAATATTTAATCAGTTAAAATATTTTTTTTAGTTCATGTGTTAGATTGGGGCGATGCGCGCGGCAGCCGAACCACGCGTTTTTAACGTTATTTTCGCTGCTAAATTAAAATTATAAGGATTGTCGGTACAGTTCCGGGAGGTAGGACTTTTTTTTAGGAAATGTCCAGCTCTTTAAGGATCTTTTTTCAAATTTCGATTATCTCAAATAGTTTTTGAAATATTTCAAAAAAACCAAACACTTATTTTTTATTTTACTTTATTGTTTATAACATTTTTTTCAGCCCCTCTTGCAACTTTGATAGAATGTTATAGATGCGGTTCCGAATCGAATGAGACCAAAATCATAATTTTCGATGGTCCGGTTTAGGTTCTGAGGAAAATGGGACTTGTGAACCAGACTATAAGAAACATAAAACAAAAGTAACATACATATCAACAAAAGTTACAGAATTAGGTTAGACAGTCTTCTTATTTGTTCACGGGAATCTTGTGGTGCGTTAATTTGACACTAACACAGATTGAATGCGAAAAGTTAATATTTTGTTACGCATTTGATTTCACCAATTGTTTTATTGGTCAGCCAATGCAACTGAAGTTTCGTAAGCAAACTAAAAGTAATATGAGTAGGAAATAATGGAAGTGATATAATATTTTATATTCAATGTGCCTGAAAGTTGTGGATAACAATCACAAAATTTTGACACGAACTTTTTTAAATGTAACTAACTGTTTCTAAATATAGGACCATCAAATTGATAGAAACGAGATTATGTCTATTAATTCTCTCTTCGATTTAGGTCACTGAATTCTTGAAGAAACTATCTACTCGAGAATTATGACAACAACAAAACAAAATTTAATAAAATAATATTCGAAGCGGTTACACGAACTACTATAAAGAAGGAATACATTTAAAATGCATTTGTGACCACGTAATGTTGGAAAAAAGACTGAATATAAATGAGTTTGCTCTTTACAATAAAATTCCCGTCACTTCACTTGATAATTTCTTTTTTACAAAGCGGGAGTACTAAGTGCTAAACACTTGAGACTATATACGTGTTATAACTCTAACAATTTGAGAACTGAGACACATAGATATTACACAATTATATAATCTATTTAAACGGTAGTATTCTTTGAAGGAATATTACATATCTAATATGCGAGAAAAGTATTGGTTGACACCAACAATTTTTTTTGAGTTATTATTACGTTTTCCATCAACAAAAACACGAAAAAACGGTTTTCAGAAAAAAAATCCTGTGTGTATGTCGTCGTCGTCGTTGTCGTCGGCCACTTTTCCTTACATGTCTTGTTAGCACGATAGGGCCTCCGGAGTGCAATAAGTCACCAATTTTATGATTGAATATTGTTAAGGACATGTCACAGATGAAACCTATTGATTTTCAGCTCACTAGAGCCAGTTTAACGAGTGCTATGGTACTTGAAGTACGACATTTTGTCATTTTTTGAGAAATTTCAGTTTGTTAGCACGATACAGCCTCTGGAGTATATACAAGTGACCCATTTTATGATTGAATATTATTTAGAACGTCTCAAAGATGAACCCTATTGATATTCAGCTCACTAAAGCCAGTACAACGGGTGCTATGGTACTTGAAGTACCAATTTTTTGTCATTATTGGAGAATTTTCAGTTGGTTAGCACGATACAGCCTCCAGAGAATATACGATTGATCTATTTTATGATTGAATATTGTTCAAGGTGTCTCACAGATGTACCCTATTGATTTTCAGTTGACTAGAGCGAGTACAGCGGGTCCTATGAATTCGGATATACTACATTTTTGGTTATTTATGGAGAAATTTCGGTTTGTTAGCACGATACATCCCTCGAAATGTATACTAGTAACAATTTTATGATAGAATATTGTTCAGGGCCACAAATGCGGAAAAGTTAGTTTCAATCTTTAAAACCGTTTATTTATTTTAACGATCAGTGAGGTAAACGCTTAGCTCAACTCTTAATTGATCGTTTTTCTTAAGTGTGTTCTAATTTCCAATTCTTCAAGGAAATCCAGTTCTTGTTTCTTATCACAAATATGTAGTACTTCTAGTTCTGTGTTAGATGTCAATGAATGATTGGTGTCAAGTAAATGTTTTGCGTAGTGGGATTTATCTGGTTGTTTTAATCTGTATGCTCGTAAGTGTTCACTATATCTGATTTCAAAATTTCTAAGGGTCTGACCCAAATAGGCAGAATTACATTCTGGACATTTAAGTTTATATATACCAGTTACTATCTGTTTTAAAAGAAATCGTTGTATTTGTTGCTAAAGATATTATCTTTGAAATATTATTAGAAAAATTTCTTGCATATGTAATGATTTATAAGTTTTTATTTCTTTAGTTTGTTTTGGAAATATTAGTTGTAATGCCACGTTTTCCTCTTTTGTATTAATTAGTTTATTTATCATATGTAATGGGTAACCGTTGGATGTTGCTATTTGTTCAATTATGTTAATCTCTCTATCAAAATTACATATGCCGCTAGTTTAGTGACATGGGATGATTGGAACTATATGGAATAGTCACATCAGTGTGTGTTGGTTTCCGGCGAATTGAATAATCAAGTACATTATTACCTCTTTGAATTTTTAAATCAAGAAAATGGATTGAACTATTTTCTTCAACTTCTAATGTAAATTTAATTTTTAGGTGTAAATTATTAATGTGGTTGAAAAATATATCTAATTGTCGTTCACTACACATAAAACAAGCCAATATGTCATCTAAATATCTATACCAAAAAAAACATTTTTTGAAATATTACTTTCAAAAATTTTTCTTTCTAAACTGTCCATAAAAATGTTTGCCAAAATTGGCGATATAGGGCTTCCCATTGGTAAACCTTCATTTTGAATATATATCTTATTGTCAAAAGTGAAATAATTCTGATTAATACATACATTAAATAAATTGAGTATATCTGATATTATTCCTGGAATAATATTTTGATTTTCTAGTAACTTTCTTACAAGTATTAGACATTCTTTAAGAGGAATTTTAGTGAACTTATTGGTAACATCAAATGAAATAAGCTTAGAGTTATCTTGCAAGTTGAATGCTTTTTATTTTTTGAATAGTTCTATTGAATTTCTAATTGAGTATTTAGATGTATATCCGTAACTATTAAGTATATTGTTAAGCTTCTTTGCCAATATATTATTAGGAGTATAACATAAGAAACAACAGGTCTAATTGGTTTCGGTATTTTATGTAATTTAACGGTTCCATATAATTGTGGAGAATGAGGATTCTTATTTATGATGGACCTCTTTTCGTAATCACTGAAAAGATATTAGTGTTGTAAATTAAACTTACTGTTTCTAGTTAACTCCACAATATATTGAAAAAATGTCAAACATTCTAAAAAATTGAATTGTTTCGATATTACCTAAATATCATCGTCAGAATGACAGAAGTTACATTTCATTTTCACTGAAAAGATAATTTGAATTTTTAACAATATCTCTAACATTATTAGAAAACTTTTTTGTTGGGTCTGCTCTAAGAACGTTCACATCGCCAGATTCTATAAAGTTATATATCTTTGAATTATAATCATTAGTTGTCAATATGACAGTGGCGTTCCCCTTGTCAGATTTTGTAACTGTTAGGTTATTATCTTCTACTTTCTTTTTTATTGAATTCAAAACTGTAATGTCATTTTTTGTTTGACTATTAAGTTTTGGAGGTTCAATATTTTTGATTAAATTGGCAATTTTTAGTTTCTTATAAAGAAAATTTGTGGAATTAGATTTTAAAGTTATTTCTGACTCTGTAGCTATTATCTGTTTAATATTATTCGTAAATTTTGGTGGTATGCTGTACGTTAAACCTTTATTTAAAAATTCTATATCATGATCTGTATAAAAAGTTATAATAACATCTAGTATACATCATCATGACGATACTGATCCTGATATTGGTGAACCGGTAATTGTTAGTACATATAGTAAGACAATAGGAGGTGTCGATGCTGTCGACAAGTTGTATGCTTCATACGATTGCTCCCGTAACAGTAAAATATGGCCCATGGTGATATTTTAGAACATGTTGAATGTTGCAGGAATCAATTGTCAAGTTATATACAAAGCTAGCAATCCCGATAAAAATGATTTACGTCGATATTTTTTGAGATATATATCAAACTTATTATTCCATTCTCAGTTGCAAAGGAGAGCAACTCTTACGAATCTTCCGAAGACAATGAAGCTAAGACTAGTGGAAGTTACTAACACAGAAGATAGAGAACTTCCAGGAATATTGCTACCCTCTTGTAGATGCACCCTCTGCGGGTGGAAAAAAAATAGAAAAACCAGATTTTCTTGTTATAAATGCAATACTCATTTGTGTTCAGAGCATATTACCTGTGTGTGTCCCAAGTGCAGGGAAGAACAATAATAGTATCTAGCTCGAGGTTTTTGTTTAGCATACATTGAGTTACCATTTTCAAGTTTTTAATCGAGTTATAATTTTCTATTTGCTTTTTATAGAATTGTATTTGTTAGTATGTTTTTTTTGTGTGAATTTTTTGAAACTTTCATTTTATTCCAATTAATAACGTTTTAATAATTTTCTTTGACTAGAACGATTTATTTTTCACTATAATACCACATACTATAGAAAAATACAAAAATCGGAAGGTTACAAGAGGTAAAGTTAAACATTATCATTGATGCGCAATAATCCAAATATAAAAACAATTTTGCCCATGAAACAAAATCACATTAAAATAAAACACAGTTGCATTCATGTGTTAATCAAGATAAAATTTTTGTGTTGAATTATTTTTCTTAACCGCTGTCTCTGCACCTAACTAAATTTACTAAATATGAATAGATTCCACAGAGTAAGGGTCGAAACAGTAAATTTCTTTTTACTTAAATGAAATTGACTGTCTCGACCCTTACTTCGTGGAATATGCTCATATTAGTGTTTTAAATGAAACTCAAGGTCTCTAGTTAATTCCACAATATAATACAAGTTATTGAAAATTCTAAAAAATTGACAATTGTTTCGATAAATCAATATCATCGTCAGAATGATAGAATGATATTGATTTATCGAAACAATTGTCAATTTTTTAGAATTTTCAATAACTTGTATTATATTGTGGAATTAACTAGAGACCTTGAGTTTCATTTAAAAACACTTCTTTTTACTTGTTTTCTTCATTGTTTTTTTGGTTTCATAAACAACATTCGAAAGTCAATTTAAAATAAATATGTTTTCTCTTATAACCTTGGAAAACCAGTAGTCGCACTTAGGAATAATCACGACAGAAATAAATATCAATTACAGTCAAGAGCTCGTCAGGAACTTGTATCTCATTATCTGATATGTTTATGAGAACTCATTTCTTAAAATTGAATAACGATGGCCCACAACAATATTCCAGATTACTTTAGAAACACCCTATATATTAAAGGTACAAAAATTACTACTACTAATTTCTCTACATCGAAAATGTTTCCCGAGCTCTTTTGATACGCAGTCCTCCATAAGATGACATATTTTCTTTTATCTGTGTAATCCTCTTGGATGTTCGTTCTTCCGAATGCAATTAGCCTTCCTGACTATAATTACACGCGAATTTCAAACTACTATTCTCTATTAAAAGTCCGTTCCTCGTGAGATACTCTCCGGTTCAATCAGTAGCGCAACTACTAGGAATTCAGTTTTGTATAAATATGTAGAGGAAAGTGAATTGTGTAAATTTCAACATCAGCTCTGTCCACTCCAAATTCACCTACTATTTGAGATGTACAATAATCTCGTACTCGTTGGCTAGTAATATCAAACTTTATTCCTACGATAGTTGTCAAATAACTAATAGATACAGATTATATAATTAATCATGGCGGTATAAAAGTGTCATTGTATTATTTAATTTTCAAAGATCAACTAGAACCTCTTACAAAAATAAATTATTTCGAGTACAATCTAACAACCTGGTAAACTAGTGCTTCAATTTGGCAGCGCAGTCAATGGATATTCAATAATTTCAATATTAATAAAAGTTTAGATTATTACCAGTTTTCTCCCGTCACTTCTTTACACTGATATGAATTGAATGGTCACCTTTATACTTGCAATAAATTATACAAAACAAGAGAGCAACTAAGAATACTTAAATTCCCAAATATTTCTTTCTCACCACGCTGTTATGTCGTACTGTCTCAGTTTTGCCAGTACGTCTGAGAGCTCGATCGTTCGTTTAGATTGCGAAAGCAAAGCGGTTGGAAACGAATTTCCAGTATACTGCCAACAGTAGGACATCGTATTGTCCAAACCAACCAAAAATGGAAATAAACAGGGGAGGGGCGAGCGAAAAAACAAAGGATACAAATATCAATTGCGAATGTACAATAATCGACCGCCAAGGACTGAGGTTTTTCAAATTGAAACAAGCAGCTCTACAAGTCCACACTTTCAGATGCCTCTATCGAATGTGATAGAGGAAGGGTGCAAATTTTTGTTATACGACGTGAAAATTCATCGTCCGAAGTGCACAAACGCACCACTCTGATATGACCATCCATACCTTTCATGGTTTCAAGGATACGAGCCAGTGGCCATTTCAAGGGTAGTGTATCATCATCCTTTAATAGAACCACTTCATTAATGTTAAGGTCTTTAACGGGATGTAGCCATTTTGGTCGATTTTGCAATTGGTTCAAGTATTCTACATTCCATTTCAAGTTTTGTTGAACTTTGGAGCACTTAAACCAAAAGGATAGTATTTTCGAAGGGGTAGTAGCTACATCCTTTTCAGAATATGCTGTTAAGGGAGTGCCTATCAAGAAATGCCCCGTAGTAAGGGGTCTTAGATCATTTGGATCCACTCAAGCTAGAACGGTGCTACACTCCTCATACGTGAACTGAGATGCACCGACACCAATACAAATGATATTAGGCACTTTTTACTGCCGACTCCCGTAAGTCTCTCCCGTGAGGCGATTTGGGAGGGATGAATTTCTAACGATTCTTATTCGAGCCAAGAAATCGCGGATGTTATGTAGAGATTTTGAGGAGTTGAAAAACTTGTAAAATTCATATACAGTCAAACCTCGATATAACAAATCTCAAGGGACCAAACCGAAAATTCGTTATATCGAGTATTTCGTTACAATGAGGTTCGTTATATTGAGGTTAGGTTAGCTGAAAATTCACTACATCGAGGTTCGCAAACGCCCTCGGTCGTGTTTTTTATATCATTTAAACATTGTGAAATCGTATGCTGTACAACTCTTTAATAGTATGGAAAACGAAATAAAACTCATTTAAAAATGCTTCTTTATTTGACACTTACTTAAATAACCGTACATAATAATAACATAAATGAAAACTACACACAGTAACTTAAAGCAGCGCCTACCACTAAAGATACATTTGCTGCCGTAACTGTTAGATTGCCTTTAAAACCTACACATATATTTTATTAAAGATGTTGTTTTGACCTGTTTCTTGATTAAAAATAATTTAAATTATAAATACAGTAGTTATAATGAATAAAAGCAAGTTAATTAAAAGAAAACATTAAGGCCTAATTCTAAAAAAAGCTGAAATTTTACGGTACAGAAATAAATATTACCCAGTACTCATACTGTACGTTACTACTGTATCATCATCGTAAAATAAATTATTACAGTACAAATACACTGAAAAGATGAATGCATAAAAAGTTGCCTAATCTGCTTTTTGTATTGCGTTAGCGTCATTAATGAGGGTATCTAACTCATTGGTGACATCGCCCTGTTTGTTAGAGAAAAAGTCGGTGATGGTGGTCTGCTTATGTGTTGTGATGTTGATGAAGTCCATAGAGCAATCTAAATCGGTGATGGATTTCACTACACTGTCACTCAAACCACCCTTTTTAAGAAACAAACGCTTTAACACATTTAAAGCTTCACGAGCATCTTTTAAAGTTGGGTCAGGAATTTCACAACCTTGTTCATCCTCGTCGTCATCTTCGGCATCGGCATTTTCGTCAGGAACGGAGGTCACAGAGGAAATGATTTCAGCGTCGGTTAACTCCCCACACACTGCCACGTCGTCATCAAAAGTAACAAAGTCTTCGAACTCTGCATCCTTTTCTAGGTCAAGTGATTCTTTGACTTTTTCCCAACCATCCACGGTGTCTACTTCTTTTGTTGGAGGTTGTTCTGAATTATCCTGTTGCGACAGTAAATCCACTTTTCTTGAAACAATTAGAAATCGTAGTTGCCGTAACTTTATTCCATGCTTTTGTTATCATCCACATAGCATCCAAGATATTTATATTTGTGGGTAAACGACTTTCCATGTCTCTAAGGAACTGCTGTACAACCTCTTTTCTATAATTTACCTTAAAACTTCGGATAATGTCCTGGTCAAGCTGCTGCAGTTTGGATGTTGTGTTTGGAGGCAAATATACGACCGTAATGTTACTCAGTTTAGGAATGTCTCCGTGTGCCGTACAGTTATCAATGAAGATGATAATTTTTTTCCTTTTCCTTTTCATCTCTTTGTTAAGACTTTGAAGCCATGTACCGAAAGCACCACAATTCATCCAAGCCTTTGTATTCGCCATGTAGTCTGTAGGAAGTTCAGTTACATTTTTAAAACAGCGTGGTTTTTGCGCTTTTCCAATAACTAGAGGCGTTAATTTGTGAGTCCCTGTGCAGTTTGCACCTAACATAACTGTTAAACGATGTTTGCTATTTTTCCCACCATGGCATTTATCACCCTTAAATGAGAATGTTTTGTCGGGTAAACATTTGAAAAACAATCCAGTTTCATCGGCATTGTAGATGTTTTCAGGTTCATATCCCTCAGTTAGCTGGGCAAGTTTATCTTTCCACTGAGTACAAACACCCTTTTGCACTTTCCCCGCACACTTTTCGAAAAATAAGTTCATTCCTTTTTTTGAAGTTTTGTAACCATCCATTGCTAGCACGGAATTTCTCGTGTCTCAGTTCAGAAGCAAACTGTTGAGCTTTTTCTTGAAGAATTGGGCCACTTATTGCAATATTTTTATCTCGGCACTACTTCAACCACTCAAGGACACGTTCTTCTAAGTCCTTCAACTCACACGACTTTAACTTTTTGATTTTAGAACACAGTACGCTTCTATCCTCGAACTTCTTTTTCAAAATTGTAGCCAATGTGCTGGGTGGTAAGCCAAACTCTTTTGCGATGTCCGATTTTTTTTTCGTCGGATTGTCTTCAACACACTTAATGATTTTCCGTTTACACTCCACGCTTATGGCGCACCGTTTCTTTTTGCCTTTTCCGTCCATCATCACTTAACTGATACCCACGCACCGCACAATCCAATAACTTCCACGGAAACTGAATAAACTACAGACTAGAGTGACGTGAGTTAAATGTTTTTATACACAAAGATATTTTTTAAAAACTTTTATTTTACAAAAATACAAAACTTTACTAATTTTAATTGAATATGTTTATAATGCAAGTTACAGGATTAGAATGACAAAAACCGATGCGACACATACCAAGTAAACTCACTGCTGGCAACAGCAATCCTTATTCACGTCAACAGAACGGCTTCAAATTACTCTTACACTCACAGGATGTCTTCATATAACTCCTCCCTCCTTAGGCGAATACAATACCGATGGGGGGTTGTTTTCGGGTTTCTGGCCCTCTTGTAGTGGCTGGCTAACATCTTCTTGGCCATTTCTTTTATACCAGATATAGATAATAATTAAACCTACAAATAGCAATGTTAGACTAGGCATATTCCAAATTACGGGGTGCACTTTTTGTTTCTCTAAAATTTCGTATGAATCTGCTTCCTTTCGAATGTCTCTGATGGATTTGAGATCTACTAATTCTAGTTGTAAAGGTGGATGTCGATTTGTGGTTACTTCAAATTCGGGAGTTAAACGTAATTTTGGTAATAAAAGAGGGTTCCCATTCGTCTTTTCTTCTGTGTTTTCATATAAAGACTTTCCAATTTTTACACTACATCCTTGTAATAATTTAATGAGAGTGTTACTCATGATTATAGCTATTCTATTCTTATCGCAGTTAATTTCGGCTTTCATAGGATTTTCAGTTGGCAATAATAACAAAAATTTGCTATTGATTTGTTCGACTACAGGGTGTTTCAAAGCTGCTGCTTCAAATCTGCAGGTTGGTGTTTCGGCTCGGATCAAAGGAATTACGCAAGTATCGTTGATGGCTTCTTCATGTTGTCGGCAAAAGAAGATACTTTCAATAGATGGACACAATTTTTCTTCATATTGATGTGAGTTTGTACCAAGCACAAGGAGGGGGTTGCGTGGAACAATTATTAAATGTTTATATGGTAAAGGGTTAATGTGATAGGTTAGAAAATCACTATCTATTAGAATGGGTATATGGATAGCAATTATTATTCTAGAATCTTGAACTTTGACTTGAACTCCAGCCAATTGGTAATAATTGTATGGATTTTTAAATTTGACGATTTTCAATTCACCATATATTATTGATACACGATTGATCAATTCAGATAAATGGTTCAGAGAAATAATGGAGGTATGTAAACTTCCTAAATGAGCAAATATAATTGAATTTTCTAAGTTATCTATGAAATTTATCAAATTTTGGCAATTCAGAATTATTTTATTTAGAGCATTGGGCAATCTAAAATATACAAATACCTGACGGGCTACGTCTTGATATTTGTTGTAGATTTCATTGACTTGAGACTGGAATAATAATTGATTTTTATATAAACTAGTGATTGTCTTGTTGTAGTGATCAATAAGACGGGTATTGAGGGAAGACTGTAGTTTCAACTCGTGCGAAATCGAATTTTTGTTTTGAATTAACTGCTTTATTTCAGAATTATATTTGATTTCGTCATCATGATCTAAAGTTCCAAAAAGCCATTTACTTATAATTCCTATACCATTAAACAATTATCGTCTACTTCTGTTATTTATTCCTTAACATCCTCATATACATGCATTTAGTAAATATTTCGTATGTTCGAACAGACTTTGTATAAGATCTATATCTTTGAGTGATGAAGAGTTTAAATAACTTTCTAATCTACTATATTAATTTTTAACATTTTTCAACTGCTCAACTAATAAATCTACTTCAATAAAATGTAAAAAGGTATGCTTTGTTTAAATTAATTTCTGCCTAATTCTAAAGGTAATAAAGGAGTGTCAAGCACTTGTATTTCGACGTCATTACTTTGAGCTATAGACACTAGGGTTGTGATCAGGGTTAGGAAGATTGTCCCTCGTGTTTTCGTCATTCTGTAAAGAAAGTCGAATGTTAGTAAGTGGATTTTTAACCTTTGATTTATGGATTGTACGGTTTTTTGTTGTTAATATTTTCTTGTTCATATCTAGTTTTACCGTTCTCTTTAAAAATGTTGGTTTTGATTTATTTCTTAAAGCTTCCCTATTTCTTATAAATATTTACTGAC